>OW051476.1:1228649-2457299 GCA_932521405.1 Oscheius sp. JU1382
AAATTAGTTAGAAGAATCAATTCGGAATTTATAATTTCATTCTCTTTTTTTTGGAAACACACTTCTACAATGGACTAGTTTTGGATCATTCCAGTTGGATCGCCAAAAAAAGGAGCCTGAATATGTCAAGAAATATGGGGCCGGGGGCTTCTACAGTGTGGCTGGTAAGTATGGGCGCGTCCTTTTTATTGTGGTTTTCCTCTATTTTTGTGTATTATTTCTGATTGTTTTATGTCTGTGTTTTATTTATTATTTGTCTAGACTAGCCAGCACTTTTTTTTGCACTAAAAACAACTAACTTCATATGGCTTGTTCTTGTGAATAACTTACGGTCACGGAAATGATTTGAAATGCAATTGGCTTAAAGGTAGAGATAAAGTCAAGTGAAAGATGAGTGGTTAATTAATGTGTCTCGATTTGAGATTTTGGGCTTGGAGATTTATGGAGTTGTTGTGAATAATTAGCTAAGATCCAGATTAGTTTAGTTAGCCACAAAAAACTGCATCAAGAAAGAACTTCAGGGGAGATCTGAGGGTCAAGAGTAAGTGAGGCTAAAGATATGACGCGGCGTTTGGTCATTTTGTCACCAATTTCGATGTCAGATTTTTTAAAATGAAGTTGCCTTCAAACTCGTGGTGGTTTTTACCATTTTAGTCGATGCTGAAAATAATGGCACTCACCATTTTTTGCTGAAGCTTTTAGTTTTGATGGAACGGAGTGAGGCTAAAGTTATCACGCGCACTGTAACAGCATCTTCCGAGTTATTTTCGCCTGCTGAGCCATCAATGGCATTACAGTAGTTGGCGCTCTTAATTCTCTTCCCCTCCAAGCTTGGATTTATTTGGGAAGCAAGTTGAGCTGAAGGAATTATGGTTGATTGCACTCTCCTCGCCACTTTCGCCCTAATCCCTTACCAATATGGAATTTGGTAAGAATTAATAGCTTTTTCTTCCTTGCTTTTATTCTCCTCTTTTTCTTTTTTTAGGATCGCTCTCCTCTCTGGACGAAATGGACGACGAGTGTCCTCTTCATTTTGTCAAAAAATCGACGGTAGTTGTGCTGACAATTTCCCCAGTTTGGGTTATTCTCGACATCCCGCCGAGCACATCAGCGACCACTAGGAGAAGCGAAAGGGAGGACTAATTTTGGGTCAAAAGGTAATCTTTTTAGTGTGATTCGAATGGAGGAGATTGCGATTCAAACAGATTTGGAGCAGATGAGGAGTTACAACGTCCAATGTGCTACCGATTTCTTGGAGATGAAGGTAAGGGTCAGCGCTCAGCCATAATAAAATCATCAAATTTGATTGATTTTTTTGCTAAGAAATAGCCCCTTTTTACTTAGTCGATTGGTCTCCTTGCTGATCTCCCGCCTTCCTCCACCCAGAGGGAATACTCCGAACCGGCACTGGAAGTCATTTTGCGTCATTTATCGCTTCGAATTCATAGAGCAGAAGTAAGTTTTTTTTTTCCAGAAAATCCAACCAATTTGCTGCAGCTAGAACAATGGCTGGCGGAGGAGCCGACTGAAGCGGCTTGCTTTTCGATCAAACCCGTCACCAAGGGAAATCAGCGCATCCTAAGGGCGGCATTTAATCGCAAAAATGTGAGTTTTTTTGTTGCCAAATCTTCGTCCGGGCACTGTTTCACACCAATTAAAAATTCCAATGACTTCGTCCGCGATTGAACAACAAACCGCAAAACCTTCAAAAAGATCATATTTAAAATTGTTCCGAAACTCAAAAAAAAAACTAAACTTCTTCTTTTGATCCTTCCTAGGGATAAATTCTGCTTTTGTTATGCTCATAATGCTCAGCAAAAAATCAACCAAATTCGATGATTTTAGCACTTATTTGTAGAGGAAATCAAGAGCTATAAGAAAATAGTTTCAGATGCTCGTTCGCGATACCGTATTCCATGTTTTTCCTCATCTTAAGTTTTGATCCTAAAATTAAATGAGTAATTTTTGTCCAGTTTGTTCATACAAAAAGACGACATCTTTCACATCCAAAAAAAGGCGAGACCCATTTTGATTCTAAAATTTACTAAAGGCCTTTTTTAAAAATGAAATGGGTCTTGCCTCGATAACCCCTTTCTTGGATATCGTCTTGTTTATGAACAGACTATAAAATGACTGTAAAACCTTTAAAAAATCGCATTTAAAATCGTTCCAAGAGTCGCTAAGCTACAGTAGTGCCTGTTTTGAATCACTTTTGGGCATTTTTGGGGGTAAAGTAACCCGAAAAATCAATTTCCACTTTGAAATTAAGCTAAAAATGCCATTATCTTACTCAAAAATAAAGATTTCAATCTCTAAAATCTAGCTGCAGACCCAAAACAATAAAGAAAAAAAATGATCCAAATGCTGAGTTCTTGAAATTAAATAAGCATAATCTTAATGATTTAGTAATAATAATAGAAAAATATAAAAAGGTAGAAGAAATTAGCGACCCGTCTCCTGCCCGTATTTCCTTAGCCCTTTGAGGACTTTGCTCTTGAGACAGCCGTTTTTGGAGGTCAAAAACCAGAAGCCGTTGAGTGCCTGTCGCGACTCTTTGTTCCGAACGCCGACATAATAATTATTGTTGACGATGAAGGGAGAAATCTCGAGGCGCTCTCGATCAGACAGTTTGAACCTGAATTATTTGTTTTTTGTTTTGGGAAGACAGGGGGATCCCACCATTTCCCATCGGCGACTTCTGTCCATTCGAATTGGCGACAAACCACCCCGTTGAATTGAGAATTGCACAACTCGTTTAGCACATCCTGCAAGGTTTTTGATTACTTACGCTTTGTTTTTTTTTGGCTGCAAGTTGGTCATAAATATGAGAGATAGCCCTTTACGATTTGATTCACGTTGGCATTCCATAAAATAATTATAGATTCACTCCATTTTGAGCCGATTTCTCGAAATTTTCACGAACTGAGATCTATTCCATTCAATTTTTCGGCATTAAATACCCCTAGACTCACATCATCTCAGACTAATAACTCGCATCTCGTAGATTACGGTCTCGTCGAAAGGAAAAGGCCTTTAGTAAATTTTAGATAAAAATGAATCTCGCCGCGAAAGTTCCCCTTTTCTCGGAGCATCAGTTATCGCCTTTTTTTTATGAAACTAAGACTATTTTTACAGTTAAATTCTGCTTTTAGAACTCTACAACTTTGGGAAATATTTAAAAAAAAACCTGATCGTATAGTTTCTCGTCTCCCTTGAGCATCTCAACCATCCTCCTAAATAAGTCCTTAGCCCCAGTGGTGGGATAGACGACCATCGGAGAAAAAGCCAATCCATCCCATTTATTGTTGTATCCTTTGAGGGGAACAACCACATCGGCGTCTTCAATCAGCGTCAGATTTGCGAAGAATTCCAACGGATCCTTGAGCCAAATCGAGTCCGTCTCGAAGAGAACAAAGGGGATCTCCTCCTTCACCAGGGAGAGCATCAGCTCCGTGCGGAGCGTCAAAAGTCGCAGATATTTCTTCGTTCCCCATTCTGACGCTGAATCCAGGTTTTTTAAGCCCAAAGAGAGGCAGGAAATCTGAAAAAAAGTCTCTTATAATAATTTTAGTTGAAAAATAATTTCTCCCAGGGGTTTTAAGCCCAAAAATTGGATTAATTGAATTAATTGAGTGAATTGAAGTAATTGAATTAGATTTGAGTTTGCGTCTTACTTCACTGTAAATTTTTAAGCTCAAAAAATAAGAATTAACCACTAATGCTGGTATTCAAACTTTTTTAGCCACTTTTATGACGAAAACGGATCTAAATTGTCCAGGTTACTGTATTTTTGAGACTCTTTAGATTTAATTTTTAATTTGGAAATTGCTCCACTGAAGGTTTTTAAGCTCAAAAAATACAAATATAGGATGTTAAGCGTGAGATTGCTTCATTTTTAGTTGATTCTAAATGGTGAAATAGCCCCAAAAAATATGAATTTAGCATAGTTTTTTCATAATTTTTTTGGGGGAAAACTCACATTCCATCTTTTTTTGATCTCCAAACAGACAGATTCGGTCGTCCCGGCGATTAAAATCCGATCGTGAGTGTTCTAGAACCTTTTTTGAGAGGAGATTCAACTCAAGAAACTCACGTTGAATTCCGCTACATTGCACAGCCAGTTAAGAGTCAGCTTTTCGAAGGCTGGATTCAGGAATGAAAAATAAACAAACGGGTGGCCTTTTTCTTGAATCTTTTTAGCTTCTTGGATAAATTTCTCGAGAAAGGAGGCCGCCAAAACGGGGATTTCCACCTCCTCTTCCGGGAGAGCCACTATCTTCCCTGGAAATTTAAATAATATTGAAAAAATAAGCTGACCTGTCTCCCTGCCGTTGTATCTTTTCCCAACAATTATGTTGTCCTTGATGACCAGAGGCCCATCAGATAGCTCCTAGAAATTGATTTAAGGCCATATCGTTCACGAACTAGATTAAAACTCGACTCCTTCGGTTAAAATTAGCCCCAAGAAACTCAAATAAATCAAACTTTGAGCCATATTTATCAGCTGCTGTTAGCCCTAAATAGCCAAAATTTCTTTATTTTTCATATTTTAGGATAAAATAAGTTGCAAAATCGAGTTTCACAGTACTGTTTCCTGCGACAATTTAAATAATCCAAACCAAAGCCTACCGTAACTAAAACATAAAATTTAACTGATTTTTTTATCTCCGTCTAGATTTCGTTGAAAGACAATTTCTAAGAGATGGGGACATAGAGTCAAGGTTACTACACTTGAAAACTAGAATCTTGGTTGAGAAACTCTCAATGGGGAAGAATAGAGTCTCGGCAAAAAGCTAGGGCTAAAGGAGTTCTTCCATAATTAGTGAGTTTACAGCTCTAATATAGCTATGTGGATTTCTTTGAGAGCTTTTGAAGCCAATTTGATACTAAAAAACCTCAACATTAGCCAGGCAGTTCGCTTTTCAGCAAATGAAGAAATAATCAAGTGCCTTATAATCTCTCTCTCCCCCCAGCGAGAAGCGTATTTCGCATTGAAATTCAAAGGCCAAATGAATTTTAAAAAAGAAGAATTTTCGCCCCACCTTTTTGGTGAAAATCCTCCTTGTGGCGTCGATATGCGTCGTATTGTAGATATAATAAACGGCGAAGGAGAGGGAATACACAAGGAGGAGGAAACCAGCCAGTCTTCGAATCATCGCCTCATCATATGAATCGTACTGTAATTGAGATTCCCGTTGGCATTTTAAAGACAAAATGAAAAATAAAGAAGTAAAAATCTTTTTCTTAATTTTGACTGCTAAAATTAAGGAAAAATAGCGGCATTTCAGGCAATTCTGACTACTTCTGCGATAAAAATAACTCAAAAAAAATTGATTACCGCTATCAAAATTTGCCTAGGAAGTCGAAAAAACAAGAGAAAATATATCAGCGAGGGAAGAACTTCGCTAAAATAGGATTTTTTGCGAGCAAATTTATCTTAAGTTTGACTGATTTTAGTGTAAAATAGGCTGAAAAATCGATTCCCGCTATTAAAATTAGTATAGGAAGCAATAAAATAGAAGAAATGGATTATTTACGAGAAAAAAATCAAATAGAACCCAATGAAAGAGCGGTTAAAAATGAGAAGTGGAGTAGAATAATAAAACCACTCCCGCTCACTCCCGCGTGTGTCCGAAGGCAAACAGAGTCCTCCTCCTCCTCCTGACAGGCTGACGGTGATCCTTTTGGATCTATCGATCCACGAAAAGTGAAAAACGAGGTCAACATGTTGTTACCCTTAGTTGGATCCGACCAGAGAGAGAAAGTCATTACTTTTTCGGCCTAACCATTGGGGACAGTCGGCTGGCCACGCCCTGTCGACCCAAGTAATGCCAGGTTGGATGGGGAGGCAAGGTCATCGCGGAGAAGATGCGAATTCAACTGACAAAACAAGGTAATTGTCGGTTATTTTCTATCCAAACAGAGCGGGCAATCCTAGGTTTTGACGGAAATTGAGGCAGAAAATGACCTCCTAGACTAATTCTGACAGCGGGAATCGATTTTTCAGCTCATTTTACCGCAAAAAAACAGTCAAAACCAGCCTAATATTCCAGAAAATATTCGTCCTCCTTCTGCGATGTGGAAAGGAGCTCTTCTTGGAAACTCGCTCATTTGCCAATCTTTTGGTGAGTTTTCTCTAAAAATCACTTTTTTTAGACTCAAAATTAACCAAAAATTCGATTTCCGCGCTTAAAATTAGCTTGGGAGCTCAAAAATGTAAGAAAATGCCTCCTAAAGAAATCAGATCTATAATATTCTTAAAAAATATTCGAAATTTCAGAGAATTTTGACTCCTTCTGAAGTACAAATAACTCAAAAAATCGATTCACGCCGTCAGAATTAGTCTAGAAGGTCATTTTCTGTTTCAATTTTGATCTAAAACTTGCCATAGAGAGAATAAAATCTAAATTGAGGGGAAAAATGCTTCCCCCTGGCCTTTTATTTGACTGGAGGAGGCAGAGAGCAATGCCAATTCCAATCGTAAAATGTTTGGCTCTTTTTTTCCAGAAGAGCCTCTCCTTGCCGATTGCTGCCTTCGCCGAGGAGGAAAATTACCAGCTAGAAAGCGGCGGCGACTTTATTTCGGTCAGTTTCGGGCCCCCGACCAAAACGACTAGTTTTTCCAGGTGATGGGAGGCGGATTTCTCAGCTTTTTCAGCGTGAATTCGCTCGAAGAAATAACTCGAATCGCAAGAGGCGACACGGCCGCCATTTCGCCGGTTTTCTTTGAAAAACAATTCGGTTTCTCCAAGGGAGGCGATGTCTTCCAGCTGCTGGGAGGAGCGCACGATCAGTTGTAGGCTCTTTTTAAACTTAGCTGTAATAGCCCGATCAATTAGGATCCAACCTTCCAAATAAATTGACTCCCCGAAAAAAATAAAATAAAAATTGAAACGACAGACGGAATTTTTCAGTCTTTTCAGACTATAAAATCGCTCAATCCCTACCATTTTTTGAAATTTAAAGTGTTTTGGAATCACGAAATCAAGCTAAATTAAACTACATCAGCCGAATTTTGAGAGCAGCTGTTTTGACTTTAAAAAATTGCCGAATTTGAAGAAAAAACTTGGATTACTGTAGTGCCTCTATTCTTATGAAAATTTAATCAAAAACAGCTGTGCTGTGTGAAATCGGCTGATTGGTGTAGTTTAATTCAGCTTGATTTGGTGATTCCAAAACACTTTAAATCTCAAAAAATGGTAGAGATTGAGCGATTTTAGCCTGAGAAAACTGAAAAGTTTGGAGAATTTTTTAAGCATTTTGTAAAGCATAACCCTTCAAACAAAGCCTCTTTTAGGAAATGCTGTTTCTCGCCTCTATTCACTTCAATCAAGGCAATCACTCTAATCGACTCTTCCTATGTCGTCACAGCTTCCAATGGCATCTACGTTGTGGATAGTCGTTCTCCGCTTGATTATGAGTTCTTCGAGTATCACTTTGTTGGTTTTATTTTTTCTTTTTCAGCAGGAGAGCAAGTTAAACGCTTTTTCCGAGACTATTTTCTATTTTATTTTGCTTTTAAATTAATTTAAAGCGTATTTTTTCTTCAGAAAATAATAGACATTCTTAGGAGAAAATCCGCATAGTCTCTCATGATCAACTGCAGACTGTCATCTTCGATAAAACTCAGCAAATTTGTGTCATTTTTGCTGCCTCCTCTCCCAGGTTTTTTCCCCCCTTGGAATAAAGTGGCTTAGAAAACCTAGTTATGTCATCCGTTTTTCGTCGTCAGAGTATACTGTAGATGTGACTTCTCACAGATCATTTTTGTTCAGTTTGACGAGTGGAGGGGTCATTTCAAGATGGAAATTGTTTCCCAAAGGGTGAGAGGATCATTTTTTTGTTGTTGAAGAAAGGAAATTCTAGAAGACACATAAGAGAAGCCGTTTTAAGCGCTCAACTATCTCACTGCAAGAGGCTGCTGCAAACCAGCACGCAGGTTGGATTTTCGACTACTTTTGGGGTAAAAATGGCCAAAAAAAACTGATTCCCGCTGTGAAATTTAGACCAGGGAGTCGCAAAAAGCCACTCTTTGAGTCAGAATTAGGCTCAAAATGCTCGACTCTAATTGTCAGTTTTTCTGAGGCTTTTGACCACTTTTGAAATTAAAAAATAGCTCGAAAAATTTTGATTCCCACAGTCAGAACTTCTATTTTCAGCTTTTCTGCGAGGCTTTTGGCTACCAAATCAAAATTATGACTCCCACAGTCAGAATTAGCCTTAAATTGTTTTAAAAAAGCTTTTTTTTTTCAGAAATTTGCTATCCAAACGACGGAAAGAATCTTCTTCGTCGTCTTCAACGAGGCTTCAGCCAATTGTTAAAAGAAGAAAAAGATCCTCTCATTTCCTCTAATTGAGATTAATCCGTTGAAACTTTCTGAAACAAAGAGAGGCAAAAAGTCCTACCTTACGGTGGATTTCCACTTGAAAATGGACACGCAAAAAAGCGATATTTATATTCATTATTTCCATAGAAAAGGAATCAATATTTGAGAATAATTTTCAAAATATTTTCTTAATACATTTTTAAGTTGAGATGTTCCGCTCAGCGCAACAGTCCCGTCAAATTCATAATTTTCTCCATGTGACTTGGCAAACTGAAAATTTAGTTTTCATTTTCGACCGTATTCCACACGACTCACTGATGTAAAATTGTCTTCAAACAATCGGCATTTCGCAAAATATCGCGGAGAATCTCACGCTCGGCGATGGTATCCGTCTGAGTTGCGACCTCCCTCTTCTCTGGAAGATCCTCCATAGTGCTGTTGCTAGTCGTAAATGGTCTGAAATTTGACTTTTTCGTCTAAATCTGATGGCGGGATTCGATTTTTTGAACTATTTTACTCCCCGGGGTGGTCTGATTTCCTTTAACACGTTGACGACAATGTAGTCCACATGTGGGCTGCAGTCGCGTTTTGGAAAAAAAGCGCCGGTCCCTCGCGACTCTTTTCTCCCAAAACGCGATTGTCGTCAATGGCTTAAAAATGAATCAAATTGAGACTGAAAGAGGGACTTAGAGCTAGAAGCACCAACAGAGAGACATGCCTCGGTAGCTCAGTTGGGAGAGCGTTAGACTGAAGATCTAAATGTCACCAGTTCGATCCTGGTTCGGGGCAATTTTTTTTGCTAAAACTCACAATTGATTTTGAGATGGATCAAAGGCATTGAAGAGGTTATTTCCTCTATTCGATGGCCATCCGTTATTAGCGAACATTTGAAGGAAATTGTCCGATTCTTCATGTCGTCCCATCGGCGATCCACTAGAAATTTAGACTTGAATTTTGCGAGAAAAATAGCAAACAAACCGATGATTGTTGTCGTTTTGCAGCTGATTGAAGGTGAGACCCGCAAAGGCTGGCAGCGGGTGCTGCTCCAATTCCATAGGGTATCCGCTCGGGTTGGACGACATTTGCGAGGAACCGTTCGAGTGGCCGTTCGTTGAAATATTTGACATTGATTCTTGCTGAAAGAAAAAACAAGATTGTAATTTTGAAAAACGTTATATAAACCTTGGCGATTCCGTTCATTTTGCCAGCCATGATGCTGTAGGGGCGCATGCCAGTTCCAATTGGAGCCGGAATGTTATCGAGGTTATTAAATCCCGGCGTTCCAATCGGCGGCAGACTAGGAGAGTTAATTGATGTCGATGAGACTGAGTCAACCACCGGCTCCTGCAATTATTTCTTTCGATCAGCTCATTATAAGGAGGAGGAGGATTTCTTCCGCTCATTACTCGGAGAAAAACTCACCTCGACCGGCTCGGGCCAGATCAATTCGCGAGCTCCACTATAGACGGGATGATTGGAGGTCGGAATACCGTTGGGATTCAATGGAGTGATCAGCACAGCTCGCCACTGCTGTTTATCCTTGCGGAGTTGATAGTAAACTGTTGCTCTGGAATACCAAAAATTTTTGCGAGGAACCTTATTTCTTTTCTTCGACGCTTTTCAACTCAACCCACCTAAAATCTCAAAAAAATATTATTTTTAGACAAAGTAAGCTCAAAACAAATGAAAAAGTGGCAAAATATTTGTGAAAATCCAGGCTGTTTTGACCTACCTGCACTTCTGACCGACGGTTGGCGGAGCGTCCGAGTCGGCGAGATCCGTCCAAGCCAAGAAGCACTGCGCCGGCTGCATGCTGGGACTCTCGAGGAAGCCGATAAACGATATTTTCTGCCTGTCGGCATAAGTCACCTAAATTTGCTCGGTGGATTTTCCATTGGCTTTTAGCTGAGAGGACAAAAATTGAACAGAAAGGTTAAGCCGCCACCAGAGGGGGTGAGAGCACATGCGGAAGACAAAAAAAGACAGGGGAATGAATTAAGCAGAAATCAGGGGGTGAGAGAACGGAGAGAGGACAGGTGAGATGTGCAGAGAGAATGTGTCTCAATTTCTTGGGCAAATTCACCTACTGTCCTAATTTTGAGTCCAGAAATCGATTTTTCAGGCCGTTTTACCCCTAGATCAGCAAAAAATCGAGAAAACAATCGATTTTAGAGGAAAAAAGACCTCAAAATTCAAAAGTTTTTCATTTTTATAGCCAAAACAAACCAGCTTTAGTCACTTTTCTGACTGCCTTGGAGGTAAAATGGCTTGAACAATCGATTTCCGGTAGCAGAATTAGTCTAGGAGGTCATTTTCTGCCAGAATTGAGACACATTTTTCCAACAGAAATTATTTATAAGAGGTTGGGTCCGTTCCATTGCGAATAGCAGTTTTAGTCAATTTTCTCGAGTTGCCCCACTATCTTGTGGTTAAAATTCTCTCTCCTGCTGTGGGGGCGTTAACTCTACTCCATCACAATCCTCGTCACAACAACAAAAAAACAGTTGGAAAGCAGACAAAACCTCGCGGGTAGAGACTTTATTTACCGTCCAGTCGTCTTTTGTCACCAGCATCTGGCCATTTGCAAAGCGGACGTCGTCATCTTCGCCGAGCAGCTGAAAAACGATTGTAGAACATCAAAAATAAAGATATCATCTTCAAATATCTCGATTATCTAGAAGAAATGTGCTAAATCTACTCTAAAATTATTTGTTTTTTGATCCCCCAAATAAAAGCCCAGCTATCAACTGTTTAGAACTCACTTCAATATCATAGGCGGACCATGGGACATCGTCAAAAGCGCCCGTGTAGACGACTTTGCATTTGACTACTTCCATCACACTCAATCCGGTTACATAATTCTGTGGGTAGCAGTATATTCTTCCTAAATTAAACCCTTTTTCAACAAGAGAGGAGGCCAAAATACCTATGAAATCATTCCAAAGCCAGGCGCATCTATTCGGCGGATTTGGAGCTACTCTATTTATTACGGCGTGTACTTCAAGCGTTAATTGATCGGGATTCATTGGATTTTCATTTACACGTTGAAATAACTGAAAAAAAAATGCATTTGAAACCATTTGAAACAATAAAATTTGTTTGCAATCGGTTTCGCAAATAAAGAAGCAACTTACTAATCCGAGATCAGTGCATTTTCTAATGGCCCAGTGGACCTTTTCTTGAGAGGGAATTTGTTGTTTAATAGCGTCGTAGCGAATATGACGGCCTTTGGCCATCCAACTTTTTCGAAAACTCGCCGGCAATCTGGCGAATCCAGAAACCTGAAATTTAAAAAAATAAATATTAATTTTGTGTTATTTGAACTTGAAGCAATTTTTGGCAGAAATGATGTTCTACAAAGTTGTAGAGGAGATCAAGCTCTACAAGATTGTAGAACATCAAAAGCCTAAAAATTGCTCGAAAAGAGAGAAAAATCTGGAAGAAAAAAGCGGAGGATAAACTCACATGAGAAAAAACTTTCACATCTCCCTGGGCAGGAAATTCGACAATAATTCCAACCTGCAAATATAGTCGATTTCCCACAAAAATTTAGAAAACTCACTTGATCAAATATAGCATCAACAGTTCCTACGCTTTTAACCTCGACTATGCCATCCCCATTGGCTAGCGTAATCGAAAAAGCCACATAGGAGCAGCCATTTATTTGGGGCTGGGCAAATATTTTTAAAGCGACTTCACGACCTCGATCGGCTCCCTTCCCCAGCCAATGCTTCGACGACATATTTAATCGGGCCGAAAAGGGCACGAAGACTTTTCCATATTTTTTACATTCAGCATAACAAAATCTACTGAAAAATGTCATTTGTTAGTCATCAGCTATATCTTGATGTAATTTTTTATTACCTTTTTTTTACCGTTAGATAGCTCTTAAAAAGCTGATTTTTTCAACTAGTCAGTCATCTCTTTTCCTGTTTTTTTGGCGATTTCTTTTAAAAGATTGATGAAAACAATTATTTCTTTGAAATTAAAAAACCTTGCTATTTGTCAATTTTAGGCTCATTAAAGCCGCATTTTTAAGCGCTATTTGATGCGCTAAAGTTGAAATAAATTCGAGGTGATCTAAAGAGAAATGGCGAAAACTCACTTTGGAACGACTTCAGATATTCGACCGGCACATGATATTAATTCCCGTGGTTTTACGACAGAAACTGCCTGATATTTGCACTCATTTTGACTTATCTGCTTCGTCGCAGTAAATATTACATGTTCATCGGACTGAAAATTAAGTAGATTAGTCAAAAGAAAATAGTTGCTTTCTAGAGCATATAATTTCCTATCTATCTCTCCCCCTCTCTTGTGATCCCAGACGGCCGAGGGAAAATTGCCCTCTCTCTGTCTATGCAATTATTGAATAGACAAGCCATAAATTGAAGTCATAACGGCGGGAGAATTGCCTGTTCCCCTTGTTTTCCGACATATTGATCTCTCCTAGAAGGTTCAAACTCACTTGAAATCGCTCCCTCAAATCGGAGCAATTCGCATCGGTATGTAGAGAAGCCGAGAGCGGAAAGTGGACAGCCCCCAGGTGCTCGTCCATAATATAAGCATATTTTTTAACCATCTAAAAGATATTTTAGGCTTTCAAAAAGGTCAATTTTTCTATGAGTAGCCCTTTACTGTTAAAATCTTATCAGTTTTGTCCTCAGATTTTGTTATCACTTTTCCACGTGCCCTATGTAGCCCGGTTCAGAGAGATTCGATACGAGTTAGTGTGGGTGAGAGAGTATCTGGGTCAACTCTTGCGTAGGATGATGAAAAATAGGCTCAAAAACAAAAGGGCACCACTACAAAGTGGATCAACTCTGAAGAAAAAGGAAAAATTTCAACTCACTCTTGTTATTTTCCCTTCGCCAAGGGATCTATTAGTATTTTTAGACATTTTGAGGTTTCCAATATCTGAAAATTAAATTTAAAAAACAATTAATGGAAGGAAGATATTCAGAAAGGAATGAGACCAGAAATTAGATATGCGTATAAACAATGGAACTTCATAACAATAACAAGGATAACAAGCGGACTCAAGAGAGTTTGATGCTCTTGATGGTGGAAGCTCTGATTCCACGCGCTTCGCCGGAATATTTGGCGTCTTCTCTTCGTATTTGTCCGATCTGACTCTTGACCTTCTTCTGGATTTGCTTGAATTTTCGTCTATTTGTGAGCTGAATAGTGAATAGATTAACCTATTTTAAACAATAAAAATACCTTCGAATGACGGTCTTTTTTCTTTTTCGTCGTTTTTGTTGTCTCTTTATTTTTAGAGATGAGACCAGGTGCTTTGCGCTTCTCATCTCCATCGGCCTCTTGCTCGTTTCCGCTATCAACTTCCACTTGTGTACTTTCTTTGGCCAAAGAGCGGGCATTTTTCTGCAATAAATAGATTAAAATGAGTTCAAAACTCACCTTTTTCTTTTTAATTTCCGGTAAATTCAATTTAGTTAGATCTTCCCCTTCGACGTTCATTTCAATCAGATGATTCAACTCGTCAGAGTTTTTTTCTAAAAATGAGTCAACCTTCTTAATCATCTGTAAATCATCTTCGTTTGTCTAAATTTGGGAAAAAAAGTAATACCATTTTAGAACGAAGGATTTCTTCATTAACTGGATGGATAGACAACAATTCATTTTTAAATTCCTTCTTACTGAATGAATTTGCCTTTTCGTTTAAGATGAAAGTTAGATTGAGTAAGTATCTGAAATAGTTTGCAAAAAAAAATAAACCTACTTTGAGTAAACATCAACCACCATAAATAGTTGTTTACGAAGAATGGTTGTTTTTGGAAGTGATTCAGCTACTTTACGAAGAGGTTCAATTATAACCGTCATGAGCTCTTTCTAAAAGAATATAATTAGCGAAAAAGCCAGCTGACTCTTTGAGTAAATTCCTCGATCAATTTAGATGTATCCTTATTTAATCTTTTAACTGTATCAAAAGTCCATTCCAATGGAGTATCCTTTTTAATAGCATCTTTTTGTGGAGCAACAAGTGGCTCATCATCCAAATTATCTAACAAAACAGCAGCAGCTCTGAAAAAAGTGGATTATTATTGAGAAGAAGGAAAACCAACTTGTCTAGTTCTTTCTGCCTCGCGAGGGCATCTGCTTCTTCCAATTCGGCTTCTTCCATTTCTTCATCTCGCATTCCTCCCCAATCTTTATCAACATAACTATAAAAAAGATGTCATTATTTTAAAGAGAAAAGCCTCACTCAGTGCTGTAGTAGTCTCTGCGTTTGCGGCCCCATTGATTTGAAGTCTGAGCATCGTCATCTTAAATGCGGTCGTTAACTGGCTAAAAAAACAAACGGCCTACCATTATCGTCATCATCAAAATCGGAGGATTCATCTCCAGACTCTTCTTCGCTTAAATCACCCTCAACGTTGAGCACTTCGTCAGCGTCTGCTCTCTGCAGAAAAAAAGTCAATAAAATCGATTTAAAAAAACAAACGCTGGCGCGACGATACGAATCCTTCTTCAATTTCTTCCGCTCATCATTGAATTGATCGACTTCATCTCGAAAATCCTCTTCCTCAAAGTCGATAGCTGCTTCTTCGACCCTGAAAGTGCAAAATTAGGCGATAAGTCAAACTGAATTACCTTTTTCTCCCGCGAGTCTTCATGCCTTCAGCTGCGAGGATTCAGCCTAAAATGAATGATTAAAGTAAAAACAAGCAAATTCCATAGCGATTAAAATAAAATATGAGTAGCTGATAAACAAGGAAATAAATTAAATGCCCCCAAGTCGAAGTAGTTTATGGGAGACGCAGAACCGGCTAAACAGCATGCAGTTCAGCTGTTTCGCTCGCGAGACCCATAGCGTTGATGCATCATGCATGCACCGACTGACCATCAAGCGTGGCCGAAGAAATGCAGCAGCTTCCTGCTGTGTCTTTGTTCTTTTTTTTGTGATTTAGCTCGTAAAGATAAAGAAAAACGATGGGCGTCCACCATTTTTGTTTTCTTCAATTATTTATAATTTTTTAATAATTCAAATGTAAAAAAAGTAATTTTGATTGATAGAAACCACAAAAAAAGGCTTGTTCCAATTGGTTAAACAAAGATCTTATTGTTAAGCTATTTGCATGATTTTTTCTTTGCTTTTTTGACTTTTTAGATAGAAAATATCAACTAGAAGTGAAAACACATATAAATAAATATGAAATCTTATGAAAAAATGCCTTATTCATCTTTCTTGCGTATCTTTTTCTGTTTTGTTTGTGCCAGTTGCTAGAATCTCGAAAAATGCGAGGAGAATATCAATAAAACAACTAGAAAATACGAAAAAATGAAAACATAATCAATTTTGAAAGCTAACTTGGCTTTGCTTTTGCCTCTTCTTTTGTATATCTATTATTCGCTTAATTATCATGCTAATGCTTATCTTTCAGTTAGAATGGAGAGAATGATTAAACACGGGATGCAAATAAAATCAATGGAACAGCTTAATAAAGAATTTAAAAAGTTAATAAGGGAAAATAAAGAACTCATTAAAAGTAAACGGGAAGAATTGGGACAATGCCAGTTATTTTCTATTCTTTACGCTGAAAAATGATTAAAATTAAGTGAATTATTGTTCAATTTTTCAGATAATCCTATGTTTTGGGACGAGGAACAGCTAAACTCGCTGCAAAAGCTACTAACATCTGGCAAAGAGGCAACGCTGGCGGAAGTGTTGGATGATCCTTATTGCTTGCAAGAGTTGAGACAAGGTTATCAGCCTCTTGTAGATGTGTAAGTCGTTTTGTTCTGCTCTTCTAATTTTATTTTTAGACTAACGAAACACGAAAATCTATTGCAACTTGTAAAAACAGCACTCGTTCCAGACATTGAAAGCGGAAAGAATATCGAGGAGCAATATGTGTAAGTCACAAATTTACTATCTTCATTAATTTCTATTTAGGCCATCCAATTTTGCAGCGGAAGTGCTTTCTGTAGCTTCGATCGATCAGCTTGTTGAAGCAATATTCAAGGTATTTTTCGACTAATAAATCGCTAATTCTTTATACTATTTTTAGAATAATGAATGCCTAGATGTTATCACGGGAATCTTGGATGATCCAGTTGAAAAATTCAATTCTGTTAATGCAATTTTCTTTGCTAAAGTTCTTGGAACATTAATTTCCAAAGATTTTGATGCAGTACGTTTATTTTTATTGTTAATCATTTATTTCAGTCACTAGAACTAATCAAAAAGAACGATTTATTAAACAAATGCAGAAAGTTCTTTCACTATGGATCTGTTGCTGATCTCGTTGCAGCCTTTATAAGATTGAACCACGATGAAAAGCATATTTCTGCTATGAAAAACGTTAGCTTATTTGTCTCTTTTTATCAAAGATTACAGTACCTAGTAGAGGAGCAGTTTGTCCCAAAGTTAATCGCACTTCTAGATGAAAGAATCGAAATTCCCATTCAAGAAAATGCCGCTGATATTTTTGTCGACATTGTTAGGTAAAAATAGTTTATTTTGTTAGAAAACACTCAAAAATTTAGAAATATTAGGGAGGTTTTAGCTGTTAATGATGACAAAAACGATGTACTCCATGCGCAGTTCGTTAACAAAGAAAATATTGAGGCAATTCTTGATCGAATGCTAATGGTTTGCGAGTAGTTAATCTAATATTCAATTTGAAATTTATAGAAAGAGGAAAATGGACGGCAATATAGCAACGATCTTCGTTCGTCTCTTTTATCAAATGGAGCTTTAATGCTCAGCTCACTAATAGAACACAACACGGCTGGAACAACTCCAAGTGCGCTTATTGAAAACGGTGATAATGAGTCAGACGGCTGGAATGGCGGATTGCCAGGCGAAGGGCGTTTAGTCTTTGATCAGGCAAAGGTAAACAAATGAGTGTAAGCAAATAATGTTTTGTCCAGATGTGGCTACCAGATCAAGATAAACTAGCCGAAAAATTAATTGCCAATCGCACAGAAGCGTTAATAAAAGTTGCTATTGAAGATCTCGAGCAGGAGAAAGTATGTGATTGGTGGCTGACTGTCTTGAAGCTAATATCCGAGTTGCTCAACACAAATTGTCTGGAAACGCATACCCTCGTCTGTGAGGGCTTTAGAAAGGCTAAATTTGAAAAAGTAAGAACTTTTCTATAATTTTCTGTATGTTATCCTTCCTTTTCAGCTGTTCACTTTCGTAGAGAAATATCCCAATATGCATATTTTGCAACATCTTCTGCGAAATATAGTCTCATACGTGTTGCTCTCAAATCTCGGCGAAAATATTTCTCCCCTTCTGGAATATTTCATCAAGGTGAGTCATAAAAATATCGTACTAATTAACGGCAGGAATGCGAGCTGTTTTCGTTATTGAAAAAAGGTGTTTACCCGTTGGAGAATCTTCCAAAGATGACAACAATGTCGATACGATCTTTCCATATTTATCTCGCGGATAGCTTTACTTTTGCGACAAGAAAAGCACCAAAGAAGGAGTTAATTGCTGAAATAATCAAGGTAAATCTTTTTTTTAAAGAATATATTAAAATTCTATCCAGAAATCTCCTGATTGGTCTGGCGATGAAGAGCAAACGGTCGAAAATGGTCTTAACCTATATTGGGAGAAAAATAGACCGGATGAATGCAAGGGAACCTCACAAATGAGTTCAGCTAGAACACAAAATAGTAAGAAAACTTTTATTTTCAATAAATAACTTTTTCAGATATTGATACATTCGAAGATATTGACACTTTTAGTAAGTTTGAGTGCACATCAAGCATTCCGGAGCTCGATATCATCAAGGCACCACATTCTGTGTTATATAAGTAAGCTTGTTCTTCTTTACTTCAATTTTTGCAGTTTTAATGTCAATCCGCCAGGATCTCAAAAAGATTTACGCATAAATTTACGGGAAAATGATGCTAATGAAGAGAATTTTGAAAATGCTGGAGAATTTGCAGCAGCCAATGAGGTTTTCGAAAGTGAGTGAATCCTTTTTTTGGCTGATGTGAATTCTTTAATTATTGTAGCTGATCCGTTTTCGAGCTGGCCTGTTCGAAAAGATTGGGCTGCCGCAATGTCAAGTAATTATGAGGAATGGTCGGGAAATACTGCCGAGAAAAACATACGAGTAGGCGTCGCAAATGATTCAGATGATTTTTGGGATAACTGTCAGGCTTCGAATTCTTCTGATCGTAAGTTTTTCCTAACTTTTTAAAATTATATTCCTTGCAGTTACATGGCCTTCATCCAGCAGCAGCAAATCTAATGAAATCAAGAATCCCTTCGATTAATGTATTATTCTTAAAGAATCCGTAAGACATTTAATAATAAAATTCGTGTTAAATAATTGCAATATTTTTTCAAACTCTTTTTAGATTCATTTGTTGGTAAAATTCTTGGAAGAAAAGAATTCAGCCGTAATCATTTCGAAAATATCGATTTATCAAGTACAAATGCAATTATAAACACGGATAAAGGAGCCTTTATAAGCAATACGTCATGCCTTTTTTGACTTTGACTCGACCAATTTGAATTCTCTCCACGGGTGAACTACCTCAGTACGCAGCCCAGACTTGAGTTATTTTATCAGCTTATTTCCTCTACCCGTTCACTTTGATTCGGTGATAACATTCCCCGATCTTATCAGGAAAACTCCCCCATCTCTTGACTATTTACTAATTAAAACTTGCATTTTTTAAATGTATTTTTTCGTTTATTTTTCGAGGATATTTTCTATCCTTTATATCTTGATTTGCTTCTAATTTTGTGAGAAAATACTTGGTTTTAGATGTCGTCAGCTTCAGCCAAAAGGAAGGTCCTCCTTATGGGGAAAAGTGGCTCAGGAAAGACATCAATGAGGTTAGTTTTTTAAAATCTAATCTTTTTATATTTTAGATCGATCATTTTTGCGAATTACATCGCCCGCGATACGAATCGCCTCGGGCCAACGATTGAAGTCGAGCACGCTCATGTCCGTTTCCTTGGAAACCTTGTCCTCCATCTCTGGGATTGTGGTGGGCAGGAGACATTCATGGATAATTACTTGGCCACGCAGAAGGAGCAAGTCTTCAAGAATGTCCAAGTAAAAACTCCCTAAAAATGAAAGAAAATCGCATTCTTTTTTAGGTTTTGATTTATGTTTTCGATGTGGAGAGTCGCGAATTAAGCAAGGATCTTAAAGCATATCAGGACTGCTTGCAAGCGTTGATACAAAATTCGCCAAACGCTCAAGTGTTCTGCCTCGTCCACAAGATGGATCTCATCGAGGAATCCAAAAGAAATACAAGCTTCGCTGAAAAGGAAAAGGAGATCTTGCGCTACTCAGCGAATGCTTATGGATACACCACTCAAGTGATCAAAATCTTCCGCAGCAGCATTTGGGATGAAACTCTTTATA
This sequence comes from Oscheius sp. JU1382, assembly GCA_932521405.1. Lineage (NCBI taxonomy): Eukaryota > Metazoa > Nematoda > Chromadorea > Rhabditida > Rhabditidae > Oscheius > Oscheius sp. JU1382. The sequence continues at coordinate 1,248,346 of OW051476.1, forward strand.
AGGTAAAACCCCTTGGCTTATAAAACAAAAGAAAGTATCAAGGCTTGGTCGGCTATTGTTTACCGCTTGATCCCAAATGTCACCCAAATGGAGGAGAAGCTGAAGCACTTTGCTGAGGCAATCGAAGCTGATGAGGTTCTTCTCTTCGAGCGCGCTACTTTCCTCGTCATCGCCCACGCTGAAATGACTGAACACAAGGATGTTCATCGCTTCGAGAAAGTCAGCAACATTATCAAGCAGTTCAAACTCAGCTGCAGGTAAGCCGTCTTTCCTCCTAGAAAAGCATTTTCAGCAAAACCCAATCGCAGTTTGACTTCATGCACGTGAAGAATAAGAACTACGCAGCTTTTATTGATACCTTCACCGCCAACACCTTCATTATGGTGATCTTGCCTGATGGTGAATAGTTTCTGAGAAAGATAAATTAAATTTTCAGCCAACATCTCTCCTGCCACGACTCTGATGAACATTAAGAGCGCTCGAAAAGCCTTCGAGAAGCTAGAGTCTCGTTAAAAAAGCAACCAAGATGACATTTCTATTTTGTATATTTTGTTATCCACAGATTCCATTACAAATTCCTATTTTCCTGTATAAAGCCTGCTCTGTTTTGAATGAATTGAAGAGAAGAAAAGAAAAAAGCGTTTTGTTCTTACCTACATAACACGAATCGTACTAAAACTAAATAAAATTTGAAATCTTTATTCTCTCCGTCTTGAGGACTTTAATAAGCGAAAAATCCTAGTAATCAAGCTGACCATCGTTGTTCTTTTTCCATATCCACGACCTAATTCGTGTTGCCTTTACGACACGATATTGGCAGGCGGTATGAGAACTTACTAGATCAGTGTAATCAATGCGAGCAGTAGCCTCACTCTAGCAAGATGGATCGATCCAGCAGAAATAAGCTTTGGGTCCTGCTCCAAATGTTCGGACTTTTACTAACATTCGCGATTATGGCAAGTATCTTCGCTCTGATCATCTCACAATTTTCAGGCGTATTGGTATATGACAACTCTACTTAATACAAGTAATGCAATCGCCTGTACTTTCTTATCCAATAATAGGAATCCAAAATGTCCAGAAATTGTGGCTAGCAAATGGGCAACGCTGATTTCGCTTTTGGGTGCTTATTTCACGGTATTTAATAAAGCTCGATTTTAAAAAGAAATTTTACAGGGATTTTCATTATACTACGTATTAACAAGTTCCTCTTTCTGTGCTTTAACTGACCAGTCCCGTCATCAGTTGTATTTAATTCTATTGGAGAAGACATTTTATATCGTAAGAACAAAATATTGAGGATTTATGTCTTTTAGAGTGTCTTGCTCAGCGTCATAGTGGCTTTCCATTCAGTCTTTAACGCCTTCCGTAAAAAATTCTCTCAAAAAGAAAGAAATATAAATTTCAGTTTTGCTGTTCTGCCTTTTTTGGCATACTTTCTACTGCCACCTTTGCTACCCGGAAATATGCATTTTTCAGCGGCTGAAGAATGGTCTAAAGAAGGTAAGTTTTTCACTCAGAATTGCAGCAAATTTCAGATTCCATTGGCTTTCTACTTCCCAACTAATCTCAGAGAGTGTCTGAAGCCAATAGCTGCCCGTTCCTTCCTCATCAAAGTAGATCTTTCCCTATTTACCCCCGATTTTGCTCAAAAAGCCCTCGAGGAGATCGAGTGCCCTAAAATGCCGGAGTCAATAATCGCCATCCCTGATCTGGATGATCAGAATTCTCGCTTGTTTCTGGTCACAATGGAAAATCCAGAAGATGTTCAAACCATTTTGACGAATTTTCTCTGTTTGAAGCTTTTGTTCGTATTCGATTTCGAACTGCACAGAATTCTTTGTTACAAATTTTCAATTTATTGTGGATCCATTTGCGAGAAAGCCTTCTACAGTGAACTCGAAAAGCATAATTGCCTCGATTTTTATTTCGAATAAATTGAGTTTTTAGCGCATTCACTTTTCTTAAGAGTTGTATTTTTATTAAGCAGCAAGGATCAGTTGATCAACTGGTGATCAAGAGGTAAGAGAGCTTTGTGCGGTGATCAGAGCGAAGATACTTGCCATAATCACGATTGGTAGTAAAAGTCCGAAAATGTGGGGCAGAAACCAAAGCTTATTTCTACTGGGTCGATCCATCTTCCTAGAGTGAGGCTACTGCTCGCATTGATTATACTGACCTAGTAAGTTCTCATACTGCCTGCCAATGTCGTGTCGTAAAGCCAACACGAATAGGTCGTGGATATGGAAAAATCACAACGATGGTCAGCTGGATTGCTAGGATAAGGATTTTTTGCTTATTAAAGTCCTCAAGACGGAGAGAATAGAGATTTCAAACTTGATTTAGTTTTAGTACGATTCGTGTTTAAAAAAATATAAGTTTTAATGAGTAAATAGTGAAGAGGTAGTTCACTCGCGGAGAGAATTCAAATTGGTCGAGTCAAAGTCAAAAAAGGCATGACGTATTGCTTATAAAGGCTCCTTTATCCGTGTTTATAATTGCATTTGTACTTGATAAATCGATATTTTCGAAATGATTACGGCTGAATTCTTTTCTTCCAAGAATTTTACCAACAAATGAATCTAAAAAGAGTTTGAAAAAATACCGGATCCTTCTTAATATGCTGGAAAGGCGAGGCAACAAAACTTGCTCCGAAAATAAGAACAGTCAGGGAAATAATCGCCTGTGCAAGGATATCTCCCGGCACCGAGGTGAAAGGCTGTCCAACCAGACGAAGATAAGCTCGATTCTGAATGCAAATTTACAAAAGCAGACTATAAAACTAACCTGAGCAGCTGAATAAGCAGAATGAAGAAGTGAAACCAAGACAAATAGTGTGATAAAGTTGTAGAAATTCTTGGTCATTCCCCTCTTAAATTGCTGAAAAGTATTCGATTTTATTGCACTTTTTAAGAGAAAGATTGTCAATGGGAGAATAAGACAAATATCAGCTAGAAATATATAATTTTGGTGAGCTTTGTTTGATTTATTCCTATTGAATTGAAAACAATAGAAAAGATCATGAATAATAGAATTCTAACACTAGAAGATCAATTGCTAGAAAAAGAAAAGATTATTCAAGACATGGAAGAGCAAATTCAAAAACCCGGAGAGTTTCAAGAGAACGAGAGAGTTAGGACCCTTGATATGGAGAACCAATCAGTAATTGCTGAGCTTGAAGAGTTGAGAACAGGTGAGTATCGTCCCTATTTTCGACTAAAACTCCCACTCGCCAGTTGACCAAACATTTAATAAATTAGGTGTTCAGAATTTCAACTCTCATTGGGGTCTCTTCGGTTTGCATAATGTTTCTTTCATAACATTCTTCCTGATACAAACGTTTTGCCTTCGGTTTTTCTTTTTATTCCATAAATTTAGCGTTTTTACAGCTTCGAATAAAATACTGGGCGATTCTTTTCACCTTTTTGGGCCTACGTTTAGTTGATAAAATACTATAAACCACAAATATTTGCAAAAGAAGTTTTCATAGAAGTTTTGACTATAGTGTGTTGTGATAGAGGAAAAAAATTTGACTGGCTCTCACTCATTGTTGGATTAATTTTACAAGTGATTTTTGGGATACTCATAGAAGCCGATTCGGTATCATTTTTAACTGCTCTTTCAGAAATTGTTAACCTCTTAACGAGTTTCCGAAATATTGTCTCTAGTGTACGTTTTCTTTCTAACGTAATATACTAATTTTAGATCCTGCGATGGTCTTGGCACCACTCAACGGTATTTTCCATGCTTGTCATGATACTTTGTGGCATAACAATTATAACAATAAGCAACACGTGAGTTTACTAAAATCTCAAACATAAAAATTTAGACCAAATTTCATTTTTTTAATTGACAAAATGCACAATGGGATACCAGTCAAAGATAAGGAGGCAGGAAATGTGGAGAGAGAAATGCACTGCAAAGCTAATGATGTTCGATCAGCTTTAGTCGTTGGTTTTACCCACTTCGTTTATAATAAGAGTTTATAGAAATTAGAAGAGGAAGTTCAGCATTTGCGTAACGAAAAAGCACGATTGGAGGCTGAGATAGCGGCAAATATTCGAGCTATATCCGGCAACTGGGCAAATGGAAAAGGTATATTTTTCTACGTAAATAACTCTGATTTAGGAAAAAAGCCAAGCTCGCGCTTCAGCTTCGCCACAGATTCCATTACAAATTTCTGGTCGGGCTGGTCTATTCAAAGATTGGGCTGCTGCAAAGTCAGACAATTATGAGGGATGACCGGGAAAGACAGATGAGTAGACGCCGCAAATGATTGGGATGATTTTTGGGATAGCTGTCAGGCTTCGAATTCTTCCGATCGTAAGTTTTTCCTAACTTTTTAAAATTATATTCCTTGCAGTTACATGGCCTTCATCCAGCAGCAACAAATCTAATGAAATCAAGAATCCCTTCGATTAATGTATTATTCTTAAAGAATCCGTAAGACATTTAATAATAAAATTCGTGTTAAATAATTGCAATATTTTTTAAAACACGAATCGTACTAAAACTAAATAAAAAACCGCTGAAGAAGAAGTTTCCAAAGGAACAACGGATTTCTTCTTTGCAAATACGGGGAAAACAAGTCATATTGAGCCTAAAATGAAGTTAGCTGTGCTTGAAAAATAGAACTATGGCTCACCTTTTCTATTTGTTTTATTATTTGCCCCGTCAAAATAATACTCGGAGCAAAGGCGGGCTTAATAGAATATGGCAGATGCTTACATTTTTTACGCCCAGCTATTAGGTATTTAGAAGAGACCTGAAAATTGAAAAACTCCTGTGTGAAAATAAAAATACCCGAGTCATATCGCGAACAACATGCTGAATGTCCTCCTTCTGTTTTTGATTATAAACTTTATCTGGGGTTAGGTCGTTCATCTGCAGCAAATCGAGTGGCAAAAGGACAACGCCTCGTGCTAATAATGGAAGAGACGACCTGGAATATAAAATAAAATTTCTATAGCTAAAACAATTAAACCTAACGAGATTTGCCACGCCGAATGCCCCGCCAATATCGCTTGCTGCTTTTCCAATGTCTTCTTTGTACATTTCTGTATCAAATGTGGCATTTCTTGCGAGGCAATTAACTTGAAGTTGGATAAGGGCACCTGTTGTTCGAGTACCATATCCGCAAACCTAAATCCTTAAAAAGATTGAATAAAAATACCTCAAAAACAGAGTTAAAAGGTCTATCTCCAAGTGATTGTTGTCTAGAGATAACAAGTGATTCGAGATGCTTTGGATCGGCTTCAGGGGCAAATGAGCACAACGCCACAGCAACTGGTTGCCTAGAAATAACCTAGAAGCTTCAAAATATTGACTTACCTTGGAATAGGAAGATAACTACTTCCATAAATAGCGGAAAGAGCGTCTTTCCAAAACTGGAGGCGATACATACCCGTTGTATCTTTATTTGCTCTTGATGTATCAATTTTATCGCGAATTAATGCAAGCTCTACATTTAGAGCATGAATCTAAACAGGGTTTGTCCCGGATAAAAAAACTTACAGCAAAAAGCTCTGGGTGAGTCTTTTTGGGCATTGAAAGAATTGACAAATAGGAATCTACATCGTGCTTTTTAACAAGCTGAACATCAAAACAATTAAAATTTATTATTTGAGCTCACTGAAAGGCAGTGTTGGAAAGACTCTTTGGCTTGTTGGGAGGAAATTTCAAGGACAGGACTAGATTTTGATGGAGAAGTAGTTTTACGAGGAAGTCTAAAGTATTAATTTGATAGATGAAAGGCAAAAATAAACTAACCTGGCGCCTGGTAAGTGGGAAAAATCGGGGCTTGAGCTGTATCGTTGTTGAGAAGACACTTTCATTGGCTGGAAAGTGCTTAAAAGTCCGTATTGACCTAAATTTAATGATTATTAGACAAAAAAACTTACTTCTTGTTGCCGAGCGGCATGAGATGGAGACATTGCATAGGCTCGATTGCCAAAGGTAGCGAAAGAGAGACAGCTGGCTACATCGTCCCATGATTTGTCGCGATTCTAAATCAAAAATAAACTGCTACTTGAATAAGCATACCGGATCCTTCTTAATATGCTGGAAAGGCGAGGCAACAAAACTTGCTCCGAAAATAAGAACAATCAGGGAAATAATCGCCTGTGCAAGGATATCTCCCGGCACCGAGGTGAAAGGCTGTCCAACCAGACGAAGATAAGCTCGATTCTGAATGCAAATTTACAAAAGCAGACTATAAAACTAACCTGAGCAGCTGAATAAGCAGAATGAAGAAGTGAAACCAAGGCAAATAGTGTGATAAAGTTGTAGAAATTCTTGGTCATTCCCCTCTTAAATTGCTGAAAATTATTCAATTTTTAAGAGAAAGATTGACGATAAGAGAATTAAAACGAAACACCAGCTAGAAATATATAATTTTAATAAGTTTTGCTTGATTTATTCCATAAATTTAGTGTTTTATATAGCTTCGAATCAAAAAAGGCTGATTTTAAGAGGAAAATGACATGAATTTAGAAGAGATAAGCACCTATTGGTGAAAATAAGCTCTAGACTATACATTTTGCGAATTTATGTATGGTTTCTAATATTTTACCGACTAAAGTTAGGCCAAAAAGTGAAAAGAATCATCCAACTGAAAAGAAGAGCTCAAAAAGCCGAAAATAAAATACGTTTGGACCAGGGAGAACATTATATGACAGGCATTATGCAAACTGAAGAGACGGCAGAGAATCCTCTCAATGGGCCATACTTTCGTTCAATTTTCGTCATTTTAATATTTATTTTCTTATTTTGATGCATTTCCTGCTAAATTCCATATTTTTAATACTAAAATTATTAAAAAATCGAATTATAAAACTATGGAAACGTTTACAACTCTGATACAGCTTTATAAATCGCTTGTTGTTGTTAAAAGCTATATTACAAGCTCAATTATCAATAGATTCTCTGTTAATTTATTATAGAAATATTTTTAATCACTCCTATTTCATTAAAAGTCGGAGATAAATGATTTCAGTACTTTTCACTTATCTTCAATTTCTATTTTCAGTGTCAAAATGGCGCCAAAACTCGATAAGAAAGAAGTAGCTAATGAAAATCTGACAGCCGTAGTGGTTGTCGATTCCTTTGACCGGCGGTTCGATCCAATTCGTCCAAAAGATACACCTTGGGTTAGTTTTTTCGTCATTTTCTTATTACTTTTATGTACTTTCAGTGCTTACAAAAGCTATGCAATGTGCCGCTTATTCATTATACAGTAGCTTGGGTAGCTAGGACTAGCTGCAAGAATATCATATTGGCTGTTAAAGAAGAAAATATTAATGCATTGAAGAAGACTGAAATCCACAAGGAGTGGGCACAATCGTTTGATCAATTTTCGATCATTGCCTGTGGAGATGCGATGAGTGTAGGAGATGTAATCCGCCACTTGGAAACAACAGGAAAACTAACAGGTTCGTTTTTTACACCCAATCTTAACTTTTTCAGGCGATTTTCTTCTAGTCTCTAACCCTGCTACCATTACCCGATCTGATTTAAAGAATGAAATTGCTAGGTTTAAGTAAGTCGTTTTAAAAAAAAATCAATTTTCTTTTATTTTAGAGCGCTAAGAAAAGAAAACAAGGCTGAAAATGTCATGACCTTGATCTATAGCTCGTTACCTAGTGGCAATCAAGAAGTAATCGTTATAAATGACGACAATAAGTTGCGACTATACCATAGGGAGGATGACGTTTCGCGTCTCGATGGTCCTGTGGTTTGTTACTATGCGCTTACTCGTTACTATGCAGGATTTCCAGCCTGACTTTCCTCAAGGTTTCAACGTTAGGAAGGATATAAGTGACACTGGAATTGTGCTTTGTGCTCCAAATATTGCAACACAATTCAGTGATAACTTTGACTTTCAACATGCTGATAACGTTATTCGGTGAGCTAATCAAATCTATTTTAGTTATTTTCCTATTTTTTCAGAGAAATCCTTGTTAATGAAGAAATATTGCTACAATCTATCCACGTAGCCGTCTTGCCCATCGATGAATCTGCCATTTGTGTTTGGTAAGTAATCACAAAGTAGTAATTTATGCAGCAATCTTCAGTGACTATGAAGGACTCCTATTGGCTCAAACATTACTAATGGAACATTGGTTTTATCCTATCGTGCCTAATAGTATTCCAGCCATTGAAGGCCTTCTAAACGTCGAGGTTGACAAGAATAATAACTATGTTTTCACCAAAGAACTAGCAAAAACTGATCTAGCAACACCGAAATTGTAAGTATTTTTCAACCTTTTTATTCTCAAATTGCAGCCCAATCTTTAAAGGACATAATGTTTGCATTGGAAGTAAATTTACGGTGGGAAAAAATGTAGCTTTAAGCAATATTTCCTTTGGAGATAGCGTTATAATAGGTACTTGAACCATTTTGGAAAAGTTTGATTAATTTTCAGGTGATCGATGTCTTTTAAAAGATTGTGTAATTGGAGATGGATGTAAAATTGGTAAAAATTGTCAACTTAAAAATACAGTATTGGGAGATTATGTCATAATACCGGATGATACTATTCTAGCTGAGCAAACTATTATTGGAAATAATGTGAGTCTTTTTTAAAGCTTTTTATCAATATAATTTAGGTTAATTTACCTGCAAAATTTGAAGAAGTACAAAATATTGCTATCTGCAGCGTTAGAGCAGAAGAAGATGATAGTATGGCCACATCGGAGGAAAAAAACGGCCTACATCTGTGGAAATTGACAAGGAGTAAATCGTTCTGGAAGTATGGCGGTCGAATCGATCCAAGCGAAGAGGTCTACGAGTATGAAGGAGAGATGCCGGTAAATTTGTTGTATATATTTTTCATCTGCCTTGGTTATTTTGCTCGTTTCCACTTATTTGTATAAATAATAAATCTAGAGTGGATCAGATTTGGAGGAAGAGGAAGAACAAGAGGGTGAAATTGACCCAAATGACGTTTTCATCGAGGAAATAAGTGACAGCATGCAGAGAATAAAAAGTCTGCGATTCGAGCCAGAACTTGTAAGTTTTCTCAGATTACTATCTTAATCTGCAATTTAGATGAAAAACCTCATTCTTGAAATAAACTCCTCCCGGTTGGCTAACAATATAGCCGTAGATAACCTAGGAAAATATGTGATTTATTCATTCTGTGGACTACAGGGGAATAACGAACTAGCCAATTTTCTTACTGTAAGTATTATCAATCGCTTTTGGGTTATTTTTCTCATAAATTTCAGCTAACAAGATTATGGAAACCAATGTTTTCGAATTATTATAAAGAAACGGATATTCGGAGTCAAATGCAACTAATTTTGGGATTGGAAGAAAGACATCAAAAGGACGGAGTCATCTATACTCCAGCAAGATGCGCTAAAATCATCCATGAATTTTATAAAGAAGATATTCTTGGAGAAGTTTGTCTTTTAGTTTGGCTTTTTTTAGATCAGAGCATTGTAAAGAAGAGGTAGATTTATTGTTTTTGTTCAGAATGCTATTGTTGAGTGGTTTGAAACCACAGAAGAGTCGGAGTTAAAAACAGCAGTCAAGCCAATAGTTGATTGGTTGATTGAAAGTGAAGACGAAGATGATAGCGAAGAAGAGGAGCAAGATGATGAGGATGATGAAGATGATGAAGATTGATAAGACAGTTATAAGATTTGTTTTTTTTTTTCAAATGAAATATTTTATTTACCCCACGGTTTGAAGTATTTCCCCTCGATTGTCGATTCAACTTACTGATTTTATGCGTAGAGATAGCTATTTTATGTGAAGCAATTGATTATTTCTACTACCACTTGTAGTTATCGAACGAGAAAAGGCTAACAACCATCTTTTTCAGATGTCTTTTCTAAATTTATATACTTTCGATGGGAAATTAACGAGAGATAAGAATCAAGAAGCGATGTTTCACTCTTTGGTGAGTAATTTTTACAATAACAAGTGGGCTTTGAAGATTTTACCAAAGGGCTTCGGACAGACAGAAACCATGCGATCTTTTAGCAAGTAGAGATGTAGAAAATTGATTACTTTTTAACCAATTAACACGACATTTTTAGAACGAAAGGGAGAGATTCCTTCAAAAATTGGAACAAGAGCGAAGCGCCAGGGCTGAAGGTTTGTTTTTAGTTTAAAAAAAACTTTAATATTTTAGATAATAAAAAGAAGGTGGCAGCATGTAGAATCCAAAATTTTTTTCGAAGCTATATAGTCAGAAAAAGAGTTGCTCAATCGCTGAGGGAAGAATTTGACCTTTTTAAAGACTCGACGGAGCCTTGCGTAATACTTTTCTTTTTAAAAAAGATTATTTATTTTAGGTTTTGATCAAACAAGCGCAGAGGTTAAATCTTTTTTATTGTTTTATAACTAAGGGAGATAATGAGAGACTCAAAACTATATGCGGAAGACTTCATACAGCAGCGGAAGAAGGCTTTAAAACGGATGATTTACCAGCCCCTACTAGGCTGGCACTATGCAGGAGAATTTTGAAGTATTTTTCATTAGAAGAAACTCAAAAATTTAGTAGCTTACCAATCGGGTGAGTTCTTAGTCCACAGCTGCCGTAGTACTAACCATTAATCGTTCAGAATTCTCCGTTTTATCGACTGGTTTTGTGTGGATGCAGATTTTTCCTATCTCTCAGATCACGGCTGGTTTGCAGGAATAGCCAAATTGATTAAAGCCTCGACTCCTTCTAATGGCTACGATCAGTTGGTACAAGATTCCCTTCCTGGAAGAATGGATGCAATTTGCCAAGAATATGCCACTCCAGGATTGGAGAAAGGAGTCTGGTGAGATATTCTCGTTGTTTTTTTGAACTAATTAACGGTATTTATAGTGAAAAGAGCATAAAAAACATGATGCTAGCTACTTTTTGTAATGAAGATGACTCTCTTATGTTCTCCGTCCTTCTACCATATATAGCCCGGGCAGTTAAAACAGAGTAAGTTCTAATTCCATTATTATCAAAATCATTTCAGAGACCTTGAACGTCTTTTAAGATTGACCAGTAGCCTAGAGCTTTCCACAGAAATTCAAGAACTCCTTCGCTGCCATTTCCACGTATTACTCTTATCTCCTGAAAAAAATTGTGAGCTTGAGTCAAAATTAATTCAATAAGTAATTGCAGTACCATTTGAATCGTCTCTCCAAGTTTTTCGAGGTTTGGCAGCTGCTCTTCCAATCCGAATACTTAATGATACAATCTCCTCCAAAAACGGGTATATAGAGGCCTCTATTTACAAATATCTCCATTCTCAATATTACGCTGATCTTTTCTCTGCAACAGGTAAGCTTTTCTTGGCTAGGGAATACAGAAATTGTAGTTAAAAGTGCTACTTCCGAGGATGATATGAGAGCAATTACGAAGATTAGCTCAATCGCTCCAAAATATTTAATCAATGTCATGTCATCAACGAGTCTTTTCATGGATAGATTGTACTCCTTTGTGACTAGGATGAAGCCGCCCAAGCAGATTTCTGTCTTCTCGAAGAGTTCCGAAAAAACCTATGCACAACAATTAACTGCTGGTTAGTTGCTTAATTTCTGGGGCAGCCCAACACCATTTTTAGGAATTGCCTTAAGTGCATCCGAACGAAGTGAATTTTTACCGAGTCTCTCTCTGCTCTCAACTCTCGTCTGCTCATTTGCGGATTCAACTCTCGATGAAGATTTTGCGCCAGGAGGCAAAGCTGTCGACTCTCTTCATACAATAGTCAGCTCTACCCGTCTAATACGGTATTTTTGAGTCCTCTATCTAATTCATCCTTTTTTAGAGATCTAGTCCTCGGATTGATAGATTTGGCTTTTCCAGATAATTATTGGTCATTTAATGTAGCGAAAGAGGACGAAAAGGCTTGGAGTAAGATCTACGAACATTTGATTAAGACTCTGGCTACTGTACATCGAAAGAACAATCGGGTCACCTTTCTTCCCGATGGATTCTGGATAGATCATGGAAGAACGGTAACTATTAGAGAATTTTATAATAATAAAAAATTGCAGGTAATGATAACCCGTGGATCTGCCGTACCTCGATCAAGAGGAGGAAGAAAACGAGCCGCTTATACCCCCTTCAGTTTTATACGTTATCTAGCCGAAGAAGAGAGACGTAGAGCGGAGCCAGAAAACACAGATTCTGATTCGGATATGGATACAGATGATCAGATGGAGAAGCCTTCGACTAATGACCTAAGAAATTTGAGTATTGTCCGCTCAGTTCCTTTCCTCCTTCGCTTTGATAGACGACTTAGGGTGAGTTTTTATCAATTCTACTCGTTTTTTTAAGTCTAGAAGCTTTTAATTTTGAGAATATTTCAGATTTTCCAAGACTTAATGGACCACGAAAGAGGTCAACACGGTCGAATCACTGATTTTACCACCGATCGAGGCCATCAAATATCAATCTCAGTGACGAGGCAAAATCTCTACGAGGATTCCTATAACGCCTTGACGCTATCAGAAGCTCCCGATTTGAAGGGTCCAATCCGTGTTAGAATGATCAACTGGGCTGGAATTAGCGAGCCCGGCATTGATGGTGGAGGAATTTTCAGGTAAGTGAGAGGATTACTGTAGCCTAAAGCTATTTTATTTTCAGAGAATTCTTGAGTGAACTTCTTAAAACTGGTTTGGATCCAGAAAGAGGTCTCTTCTGCTATACGCATGATCGTCTCCTCTACCCGAATCCAACCTCTTCAACCATCTATGAGGGCAGCTACTTCGATCATTTTTATTTTCTGGGAAGAATGCTAGCTAAATTAATCTTCGAAGGGATGATGTTGGATGTTCGCTTTGCTGATTTCTTTTTAATACAATTGCTCGGATATAGGGTAAATAACATCGATTTAGAGCAATTTAAATCTTACGACCCAAATGTTTACAAGTATGTCGAGTTGAAATGATTTATAATTATTTCCAGACACTTGAGGGATTTATTAAACCATTCTGAAGAAGAGCTGTCATCGTTGAATCTGGATTTTAGCGTAGTGATCGATACTGTCGGAAAGATTGAGACGATCGAGCTCAAACCGGCTGGAAGCGAGATAGCTGTGAATAAAACTAATCTGAGGGAGTATATCCAGCTCTATGTAAATTACTACTTAATGAAACGAGTTAGTTCTTATTTCTTTTAGACTAAATTGACTCGAAAAGAGTAGGAAGAATAATTTCAGATTTCTCCTATGGTCGACGCGATGCGAGCCGGAGTAAGCAATGTGATTGAGCCAGTCTGGCTGGGAATGTTCGATCCAGCTGAGATTCAAGTGATTGTTAGCGGAATGGATGCAGACATCAATGTGGATGATATGAAAATCCATACGACGGTTTATCCTGTGCCTGGAGTTGATGAGACCAGCTATATGGCGATGTTCTGGAGGGTCGTTTACGCGATGAACAATGAAGACAAATCAGCTCTTTTAAAGTAAGCTACTCTTCTTTCTACAGTAACTCAAATGATTTCAGATTTATTACCGGATGTCCTAGGCCACCAATTGCCGGATTTCGATCGCTGGCTCCTACAATTGCCGTCCAGCTCGTAGCGAATCAAGATCTTCTCCCAACCAGCGCCACCTGCATGAATATGCTCAAACTTCCAGTCTACAAAACGGAGAAGATTCTTCGAACAAAACTACTGTATGCCATCCACTCTGGAGCAGGATTTGAACTTGCTTAAGATTAATATCTTCCCGGGTTTTGATTTTCCGTGATTAGTGTTAATCAGTTAATACAGGTATATTAGCTGTAAATATTTTTGTGCATAAAAGCAATAAACAGGCACTTATTTAGTTCATTTTTGTGCTCAACACAGCAAAACAATTCACCCTCGGCAATCCACTCCTTTCTTCTGATTCTTAAGAGAATAGAGACTTGGAAGGATCGAGGAGTCATTTTGGCTGTTCCGAAGCCATTTTTAGCTACAGTATGCTAAATGCCGTAAATTGATTCTTAATCCAATCAATCAACAAAATTTATTTGTGTTTTTATAACAAAAACAAGTTTACATGTCTCCCTCCTTGGTATTCTTGACAGGCTTTCCTCCACGAATTCTTCCAGTACGACGAGCAGCAATGAGACCGACCTGTAATTAAAATACATCTAATTTCTTACTTCAAAAATTACCTTCTTTCCTGCACTGACATCACGTCTAACAGTTGAAGGATGTCCAATGTGCTGGTGATTACCTCCTCCGTGAGGATGCTCAACGGGATTCATGGCAACTCCTCTGACTCGTGGCCAGCTGTTTCTCTTGGCCTTGTATTTATGGTAAGCACGTCCAGCCTTGAGCATAGGTTTATCAGTCCTTCCACCTCCGGCAACAAGTCCGATCATGGCTCGGTTGGCTGATTGCACAACCTTCTTAGCGCCCGATGGAAGACGAATACGTGTCTTTTTCGTCTCCGGATTGTGGGCAATCACGGTGGCATAATTTCCTAATCACATAAATCTAAAGAAAAACAAACATACCTGATGCCTTGGCGAGAGTTCCACGATCTCCGCATTTGCTCTCTACATTGCAGATGGTTGTTCCCTCAGGAATCCTACCTAGTGGCAGAACGTTTCCAACACGAGCATAGGCTAAAAATCCAATGAAATTATTTTTTTAAAAAAAAAAGCTAACCTTTAGCCCCACAAGAAACGGTCATCCCAGTAAACATTCCTTCGCAAGCAACAATAGAGTGCTGGTCTTGCTTGTACCTATAGGGATTGCGGAACTTGACGATGGCAAGTGGTGCACCGCGACCAGGATCGTGAATGATATTCTTAATTACTCCATTGATAAAGCCATGACGCTCGGAGTAGTCGAGGGCCCTCAATCTGGCTGCTCCCTTACGGTGCTTGTTGTGTGACTTGAAGACACTTCCTGCTCCTTTTCGCTGAACGCGAATACGGCGACCCATTGCTTCTCCTAAAAAAAATAACAATAATTAAGAATAGGATAGTATGAAAATCGAGCAAAAAGATTAAAATAAGCAATAAAAATGATAAAATAAGTAACATAGTGTTCAATGGAGTACAAATCATTGATAAAAGATGACTCCAATAAGCAGAAGGTGCAAAAAAATGCGTCTTTGCGCATTTATAGTTGTCGGATCATTATTTTGCAGCTGTATACCTCTAATTCGTCCATTATAATGACCATTTAAATAGTCGTTTACTCATTATTCCTCGCCTTTCATCTCTATAACTAGAATCAACTGGTAACAAATTAGCAAAATTGCCGTAATCGTGGCTACTTGTTGACTGACTTGACTTTCCCTCAAATATCCTCAAGATTATCCAAAAACAAACAATAAAAGTGACAAAACAAGCAAAACGACACCAAATGAAATAAAAAGTAGGAAAAGAGAGAACTTCAATTGGTTAAAATGATATAAAATTGCAAAAATACGGTAAATTTCGTATTAATCATTGAGGGACCCTTGTTTGCCCACTTCTGGAAAATCATTCAGACTCTTTTACCCATTTTTCCTTCTCTATTTTCAGTCATACAACTAGAATCAGCTGGTGTCAGATGGACAAAGTGGCTATGACCTTGGCCACGTGTCCCGGCTCTCCCTCGAAAATTCTCTCCACTCATTCGCCCATTATTTATCTCCTAAGCCGTTGAATAGCCCTAAAATTGTCATTTTATAGTAAAATTGATCCCAAAAAATCATCTCCAGCTATCAAAATTACCGTTAAATGTTTCTTTTTGCTTCAAACGTCATAGAAACTGACTGTTTAGCTAACTTTTCTCCATGGATTCATCTTCTTCCTCAAAATTTATAAGCCTTGAAGATTTTATCGCGGAGGAGGTATTTAATTTTCATAATTTTCTTCAAAAAAATCTAATTTCTAGGAGAAATTAATCCAAGAAGTTCAAGAAAAAGCAAAAACCTCAAAGGAAATCGCCTCCTGGGCGTTGAAAACAACCGATTCGAATGTTTCAAACGCCATAAAATTCCTCAAATCGCCTTGGGAATTCAGCTTTAATCAGATTGTATTCGCCAGAGTTGTGAGGAATCTTATTTTTACATGAATTAATTGAAAAATCCTCCAGAGCAGCTATACTATGAATCCTCGAAGTGTGGACCTAAAATTGGCTGGAATCTTGAAGAAGGCCAAAGAGCTCAACGAAAGAGTGAGCGAAAGTCGTTTTTGAACAGCCTATTGAGTGGATTTTCTAGGAGGGGATGGTCAAAGCCCTGAGGAATTTTGTTCACCATAGAGGGAGAAGCATTTTGATCGAGGAATCGCCAACTAGAGAGAAGGAATTTCGAGGTTTGTTACTTCAAAAACTTGCCTTTTTATCATCCTAGGCGGAAAAATTGGTTCTCCGTCTCAAATTCAATCTTAAGCGTCTCTTTTGATCAAGCTGACCTATAGAATTTCGTTTAGACATTCACTCTCTCGTCTCTTCCACCAAGATTTCCAACCCCTCTACTTCCCTCAATCTTTTCTTTCCCTCTTCTTGGTCTCCTGAAGCTGTTTTCAAAGGAAGCTGGACAGCCCTCTTAGCTGGCTCTGATTCAATTGGAATCCAAGCTGATGGATTAGATCGCTCAACTGCTTTGAGAGCCTCCTATACAGTTTGCCGAGTAATTTGCGATTATTTTGAGCTCTCTGGGAGAAAGGTAACCACTTTTTTCTATTAAAGACCAAGAAAATTAAAGGCTGGCTTCACAATTGGAGGACAGATCGACTTCCCCCAAGAAGCAATGGCTCATTTGGCTGTGGTTGAATCGACTTTAGGAGTTGAATGGCTCCTCCCAGAACTGTTTTTAATTGAAAAAGAATAAAAAATATTATCAAAAACGGCTTAATTAGTCTAACAAGCGGCGTTTAGCACTAGTTTTTCATAAATTCCTATTTTTTCGAGGTTTTTCGCAAAAATCAAGTTTCTTACGACGATGAAGCGCTTCTTCCTATTTCTCTCCCTCTTTTTCTTTTTTTCCAGCCTATTGGCTTGTCAATAGGAGTTACTCTTATTATTATTGGTTTAGACTCTTTTTCTCGTAGATTTTGACTAACTTTTTTGTTTTAGATATGAGTTCAATCGGAACTGGATATGACCTTACCGCTTCTACATTCTCTCCTGACGGGAGACTCTTTCAAGGTAAGTCTTTCTTAGCCTAGTTTATTAATTTTCAGTTGAATATGCATTCAAGGCAGCCGAATTTGGTGATACTTTGATTGCTGTCAGATCAAGCAATGGCATGATTCTTGCTACTGAGAAAGTTATTCCTTCAAAGCTGTACAAAGGAGTTTGTTGTATTTATTGCCACTTTATTATTTACGTTTATTAAGAATCCATTTCCCAGAATTATTCAGGTGCATGACTATATTGCAATGGGAATAACTGGCAACATTGCTGATTGCATTGCTTTGAAAGCGTTTGCCATTGCTGAAGCAAGAAAGTGGCAGGAGAGAAATCGCCAGCTAATTGAGCTGCCAGATTTAGTAAGGCTTGTAGGTTTTATGAGATATGAGTTTTTATTTTATTTATTTATTTAGATCAGCGAATATATGCACATTTTCACTCTTGGAATTAATAGACCATTCGGTGTCTCGATCTTCCTCGCTGATTGGAGCTATCAACACGGATCACGCCTGTTTGTAATTGAGCCAAATGGATCGAGCTATCAATGCAAAGCCTGGGCTGCTGGGAAACACCGTCAAGCCGCTAAGGTAAAGCTTTCCCTTTCCTTTTCTAATTTTTCGCCAGGCTGAAATTGAGAAAAGAAAATATTTGGAGGAGGGAGACATGTCCACTCTTATCTATGAAACTGTCAGAATGCTAATAGTTTCTCGTGATGAAATTACGAGCAAGAACATCCACATCGAAATGTGTTGGATAGGAGAGCTTTCATGTGGAATGTTTATGGATAGTTCAGATATTTTTTCAAAAATACTGTTGTATTTCAGAAACTTGAAGACAGCATAGTAGAAGAAGGCAAAGCTTGGACTCAAAAACAGTTAGATGAAGACGATGAAGAAATCTAAGTTTTAGCAACAATTTTTATAAGCTTTTTTCTTTGCTCTTCTTCTTTATATTATTTTTGATGATTTGTGATCAAAACGATCACAAAAGATGAATATGTTTTAGCAGAAACTCTAGTTTTCATATGGAACGTGCCGATCCCTAACTAAATCACCTCTCGATTAATTCTGATTCTTTGTGTTCACTCTTTTTAGCTTCAGCCCACCTGCTTCTAATTTCCTGTGCCTGATCTCGCAAAGTCATCTATATTGAATCATAGATCAAAAAAGGTGTTTTTTTTCTACTTGAGACAGGTTCGAGTCGGCTGAATGTCCCAAATATAAAAATGGCGGCAAAGATCTCGTTTCGTCAGAGACACCTTATCAGAAAAATCTTTTTGAACTCTATTCAAAATTAGCGAATGAATCAGACAAAATACATCGACTTTAATTCAATTTGCGGAGAACTATGAGGTCATTTTGAGAAGGATTTGATCAAAATAGAAACGGAAATTACTATCTGTTGAGCCAAGATATGCGAATTTTTAGACTAATTCCATCATAAAATAAAGATTTTGACAGAAAACTATTGTAATCCACGCTTTTCTCCAAAATTCAAGCTTTCTAGGGTAAAATTGACCCAAGGAGCCGATTTTTCATTCTATTTTTGGTTGAGGAAAACTCTAAGCAGCAGAAAAGACTGGAAAGATAGATATCTTTTATTAGCTTTGTGTCAATAAATACATTCGGTA
Organism: Oscheius sp. JU1382; assembly: GCA_932521405.1. Lineage (NCBI taxonomy): Eukaryota > Metazoa > Nematoda > Chromadorea > Rhabditida > Rhabditidae > Oscheius > Oscheius sp. JU1382. Next base: position 1,267,042 of record OW051476.1, read on the forward strand.
ACAATTAACATATAAAAAGAGTTTGTTTGTGTCATTTTTTTCTCGGGAAAAACAAAGAACGAATCCTCTTGTACAAAAAAATCTCACAATCGGGAACAACATTTGGAAAAAAAATGGAAGTAGCTGACCGTGCGGTGGCCATCAGAGAAGAAGAGATAGAAATATTTACAACTCAGGGTGCGAAATCTCTCTAACTTTTTTAAAAACATTTTCCCGCCAAAAACCCGTTAGATTACTTCTGCTTTTGGACCAGCTAGAGTTGGATTACTATAGGCAGCCTTTCACCGGAGTTTTAGAAATCTCCTGGGAAGAGCCAGCTACAGTATCCCGTCGTAAAAAAAAACCCGTTCACATCTTCTGGTCTTTTCGAATCTTTTGGCTGAAAAATGCTGAGAATTGCCCTGAGGGGGAAACAAAGCTAACCGAGGAAACCTAAAGGGCGGCCACGCGGGGGATACTGTACAAGAATTGAATTGTTTCAGGTGAATAGAGTTGAAAATACCGGTATGGATGAGCTTTAAGAAGGGGGGAGTTTAAATAGAAGGGAGAACCACGGGGAAAGAGAGGGATTCACTCGAGAGAATTACGGTAGCTCTGGCGACAATATGGGCGGCAAGAAGCGCGGAGGGAGGAAAACTCCTTATTGAGATGTAGAAAAATGCCGAGCTGTGAGGGCTCGTGTCAGCTCCTCGTTGAATACCTCGGGACCGAGTTTCATCGCTGGCGAAATCAACGGGAAGGGAGTTGCCAGTCCGAGGAGATTGTTGAAGCTCAGCTGGGTGTGCGATTTCTGCAAATTTTCTCATTTTTATTGATCTCTAGGGGTTAAATAGTCTTAAAAAAAGCGATTTCCGCTATCAAAATTAGTTTAGGAGCTCATTTTCCAGCCAAAAACCTACCGAAGTTGAAGGAATATCCTCCTGGAGAGAGTGCTTCTTCCCATTCGGCAGCTCATGATGAGTGTGATGGCCGTTGAGTCCATTTAATCCATTAAGACCATTGAAGCCGTTCTTTCCACTATTGAGGAGATTCGACAAAAAGGCTGTGTTTGTAGCCAAAGCGCTGAAGGGATTGGCTGACAGTAGGGGCAAATCGGTCTTTGGAGAGATGTTTTGGAGGAGAATTGCATTGCGAATATACTGAAAATTGACAGTTTTTTTTGGGTAAAATAAGCTGAAAAAGCGATTCATGGGGTCAAATTTAACCTAGGAGGCCAAAATTCCGCTCAAAACTCACATTTTCGAGGATAGAAGTCACTAATTCGGGCTCGATGTATCCCTCGGGCTTCTTGACAGGACTGACCATTCCCATGCGATCCAACGCCACCAAACTGCGCCGGATTTCGTCAAAATTTTGCCCATCCGGCATCGGCTGGCTGGGATCGGTGTGCGCCCGATAGAGCAGGTTGACCGTCTTGTAGGCGCCCAGCAGAGCAGCGTAGACGTGTTGCTGTTGGGCGATTCGTTGAGAGTGGCGTTGAAGAGTTGTAGCCACGGTGGCGAGGACCGACTGAATGGCTGGATTGCTGGTCGAGTCGGGCAGCGTTTGCAGCAGATTGATCGCTGTGATCAGGGCTGTGATCTCTTCAAATCCAGTATCGAAGGCGTTCTTAGGGAACGATTCCGGGTCCGGAACGTGGACATTTTGCGAGCGAATGATCTGAAAAATCAAGTTTTAGACCAAAATTGACTACAGAATTCGACTTTTCGGTTAATTTTCACCTTAGATCGATGAAGAATCCTCAAAATTTGAGCTGATTGCCCCCCGAATCTTTATCAACTCCCTGTATTGTTTTCCGCTCGCCGAAATTTTGTATCCTTCATTGCGCATGTAAAGTTCCCGCAAAATAACTATAATTCTGATTCAACCGTCAGCACGAGATAATTGCTTTCAAAACAAGACAGAATACAAATACCTGAGCTGCACGCTGCTGGGCCTCCTCCGCAGAAATCGGCTTGGCGTTGTCGAAGAGAGATCCTTGCATGGCTTCAGCTGTCACCTGCAACAGTTTTTGGTCATTCTAGGTCAAAAATCGATTCTCGGGGTCAAATTTACCCTAGAAAACATATTTACAAAGTTATAGGGCTTAGAAAAGCTGAAGCCACCAGCCGCCAATTTTTAAAATAAATTTTCTCACTTTTGGATGATAAAATTCATCCAAATCGCGAATTTCGGGACCTCATGGATAAAAAAATAAGGCGAGAAATCTATTCCTGCAGTCAGATTTGCCGTAGGAACTGAAAGAAAATGCAGAAAAAAACACGTGGCTTGGGAAAGTCAGCTGTCATGGGAAAGTCGCGGATCGCCTGAGCTGATATGTGGTGCAAGAAAGAAAAATTTCTTGGAGAGATTGGCGCTTTCCTCTTTCCTCAGATTTAGGATTAGTTTATGTCACAAATCCGGGGCAAAGTCCTCAAAGCAAAAGAGCAAAATGACGGTGGGAGGAGGTCTCCCGCCTACAGAGGAATACTGTAAGTTGATGCGCAGCCTGCGTATTGACTTTTTGCTCATTTTTAACCCAAAATGAGACAAAGAATCGATTCCTCCGCTTAGATTTACCCTTTGGTTGATCACTTTCCCGTTCGAAATAAGTCATACAAAATGACTGATGGTCTGACTGAGGAAATGCTCCGTCTGGCTGGGGGATTACTCAAAAACAGCGAGCCATTCGTCTCCCCTCCGACTGAAAAGTGCAAAAGTCTCCGGAAATTGGCGCAATTTCTCCCCCAATATTTAGCCAATTTCGCATGGAGGAACTGCTATTCCCTCGTGAGGAATGAGCAGCCGAGGTCTAGGGCGAACAAAAAGTATCTAAAATTTGCTGATTTCTCGACGAAACAGCTTTCCTCCCCTAATTTTAACAGCGGGAATCGAATTGTCAGCTCATTTTGGGCTAAGAATGCGTCAAAAAGTCTAAAAATGAGGTCTTCAATTAGAGTTTGATTTCATTTTCTCACCAAAAATGAGCATTTTGAAGAGAAAAGTGACCTCCTAGTCTAAAATAAGCTTCAAAATTCTATTTTTCATGTTATTTGAGCCAAAAGATTGATAAAACAGAGAAGAAATGTCGCCTGCATGTGGCCTCATTTTCTCTCGATTAATAATCTCGAGAGAGACACCTGGCCGACGGAAAAAAAATTATGAATAAGACCTCGCCAGCTGGTGAGATCCGGGAACATTTTGCTCCACCCAGACTGTCAGCAATAAGCGGAGCTTGCTCTCCCTCCGCCCCTCAAAAAGGCGAAGAAGAGCTGCCCCCTCCTGTTATCGTTGCCCCCAGACTATCACAAGACTTTACACCAGTTCTCAGGACTGTGTTTACACAACTTTTCCGAGTCCGAGGAGGAGAAAAAGAGCCGACTGGATGCGAGCAAAAATCGCCATCGGTGCAGTTGCACTGATTAAAGCAAGAAGGTGCACGATCAAGGGGAATCAAACCAAAAAGCCACTGTTTACCTATCAACCAAGACTCTAATCCACCGAGCTATGGTGGAATCTACGCAAAAGGAGGTAAACTCGGATTTTGTTGGAAATTGTGACGAGTGGGCTTAATTTCCACCTCGCGGACTCTAATTAATTTGAATGAGCTTTGATTCTCTTCACGAGAAGAGACACGAAATTTAGATTCTGAGAAGGAAAAATAGCGTAAACAAGAGAGAGAGAAAGAGAGAGTTTTAACTCTTTTTTTCCTGTCGGAGAGAAGGCCGAAGGAGAATAGATAGGGACCTTTTTTAGATGGTCGGGGAGTCGTCACACACGCACACAGTACGTATCAGTCAATTTTTCAGGCACACTCGTGGTAAACATGAAGAGACCCTGTGAGACCAAATGGGGGACTGACTTTTAGACCAAAACAATAGTTTCAACTTTTTTGATTTGCCAGAGTCCAATTTATTGACTTTTTGAAGCAAAATAGATCAAAAATTGAATTCCGCTGTTAATTTTAGGCTAGGAGGTCACTTTCCGCTTCAAAATTAGCGAATTGTTGAAAGCGAGAGAATTAAGAAGTTTGGGCGTTATTTGAGTTTTTTCTCGGCTAATATTGCGTCAAATCCTATTAATTTAATGAGTTTTTTCCCCCCAAAAAAGTGTAAGTTGAGGGCTTCTTCCTTCCCTGCGTTCTTCCGGGTTCCCCAGCCTCACCTTTTCTCGGAGACGAACCTCCGTCTTGTTGAAATGCTCCAGCATTTTTTCGTCGACTTTGACGCAGGGGATCGAGGAGAGCACGGTGACGTTTTCCAGAATTTTGGTCAGCTTCGGATCCGCCTCGAAATATTCCTCCTTCACTTCGACAACTCGGCTCTTTTTCCTCGTTGGTTCGACCTGAAAAGTAATGACTTTTAATGGATTAATCAATAGGTATAGACAAATCGACTTTCGCGGTTAAATTTAGCCCAAGAAGCTTGCATTTTTGAGAAAATTGACGAAGATTTACCCCAAAAGGTCATTTTCGGCCTTAAATTCTTGATTTTTATGTGGAAAATCATTATTTTAAGATAAATTTTGCGTGAAAAATCGATTTTTTAGTTTAAATTTGCACCAAAAATGAGAGATTTTCTGAGAAATGGGCTGGATTTAGTAGGCTTTGGGAAGACAGCAACGTCCACAGATCGGGTCAATGCAACCGACGCGTTATCGCTGAGAGAGGAGGCCCTCGGCCTTTATTAAACGACCACATATTTTGATCCAAGGCGATTCAATAAAATCAGTATATCGGCGGGTTGAGAGAAGAGAAAGGAATTGTTTTGAAAAGAGAGAGAGAGAGAGGAGTCACGCGATTCATTTTTTCACCTTGAGGTGGGGGAGGGTAACGATTTTTACAGCAGAGCACCAAAAATTGAACCTCTTTTTTCAGAGGAAAATCTTGATGTTTTGATGAATCCTGGGATAAAATGGACCGAAAAATCTATTTCTACGATCAAAATTAGTATAGGAGGTCATTTTCAACAACTAAAAGTGAATATTTCTGTATAAAAATTGCGCATAAGATTATTGTAATTTGAACCTAAGGATTTAGCTCATTTTTGATTTATTTTTCTCAATTTTTTGACCAATCTAGCCCAAAATAGACTGAAAAAGCGATTCCCGCAATTAAAATTAGCCCAAAAGATCGAATTCTTGGCTAAAACTGAGCTGAAAAGAAGCCAATCGAGAAGGTTCAAAAGTGCGATAAGAGAAGACAGGAATTGTTGAATGGTGAGCCAGCTTCCTCGTGAAATTTTGTGCAAAAAGCGCGCCCTCATAGACCAATGCAAATACACTTTTTCTCTCGGTCTTTGATGCCGCTCCCCCTAGATGCTTTTAAAAGGTCAATTTTAGGTCAAAAAAATTAATTTTTTGAGTCGACTTTACACAAAAATCATAATTTTGAGCCAAAAAAGTCAAAAAAATAGCTGATTCTGGTGGCAAAAGGGATGAAAAATCGCTTTGTAGTGAGCTGAATTCTCCCCAGGGAGGCTCTCTGTTTTATGTTTTTCTCAGGGTCCAAATTATAATTCAGCCGGCCCCCACATTGAGCTCATCTTGGCAGAAATTCGAGGAGGAAAACAACGAAAAAAAATTGGCTAAGAGCCGAAAGGGGCTGGGCTGTCCTGTAAACAAAAATTGTCGAGTAAATAAGTGGTGGGGCCAAGGTCAGGAAGATCAAAAATACGCGGGCAGAGAGAGGAGTCCAAAACAAGGAAGCTGTTGCCTGGCTGTTTTCTTCTCCAAAGCTGTGGGTGCGACGTCTGTTTTGGAGAGATTGGTCGTCGGACTCGAAAATACGACAATTCTCCAGCCAGGATTTGACTTTTGGACCGGAAATATCCGCCGGAAACAGCGCTTTTTTGACAATCTTACTGTCGTTTTTACTATTTGAATTGTTCTGCAATCTTGTAGAGTTTTATCTCCTCTACAACTTTGTAGAACACCGTTTCCTAAAAAAAAGTGCTGTAATATCCCAAAAAACTGGATTTTTCTGGTGGAACCTATTGTATTACAGTAATTTAAGTGAGCAGAAATTGGAAAGCTATGAGACGGAAATAAGTTTAAGTTCGAGAATCGCGAGCTCCCTCACGCGCTCGGAATTCATTTGCCCTCCTCTCTCTCTCTCTTTGCAAGAGTCTGGCCATTTTTTGGACTTGCGCGGAGAGAGAGCCCACAGCCCACGCAAGGCTGCCAAATGAGACAAGGGAGACGTGAATAGAGAGATCAAAATTCAGCCTCTCGGGTCAATTTACATAGACAAATCTGGCCATTTTTAGCTGATTTAAAGCTTTTTCTAGGGTAAATTGGCCTCAAAAATCGATTCCCGCTATCAAAATTAGTCTAGGACATTCGTAAAGTCAAATAGCAAAAAAAATAAGTCTTTTATCTGCGGTAACTACGCAGCTCAAAGCAAAAATCCCTCGACGACTTAGATTTTCTCATAATTAATGGCCTACTGATCAGATTACAGTAATCTCCCCCCCCTCTCTCTCTCTCTCTCTCTCGAGGAGAACTTTGATTCAAAAAAGGGATCAAAGTCGAATCTCTTTGAATGCGTTCAGGTGCAATAATTCTAGAGATCAGGAACGTTCATATAGCGAGGAAGGGGAAAATCAAATAGCCAGACCTCTGGATGGCTCATTTCTCCAATTTTTCGTTGGACTAGGGGTAAAAAGAGCCAAAAAAAAATCGAATTCTACAGTTAAAATTACCCTAGGAGATGATTTTCCCTCTCAAAATAGCTATAATTTTAGAAATATAAATTGAATTTCTGACTTTTTTGTTTTAAACCTCCTAGATTTTCGTGATTTGTCATGGGATTCTAGGCTAAAATTAACTGAAAAATCGATTCCCGATGGTAAAATTAACCAAAAATGTCGATTTTATGGCACAAAATGAGGAAAACAACCCAAAATTTGGGGGAAGAAGACTGTTTTTTTCGTACAGAAAAGACCTTCCCAGTCAGCCACAAAACTGAGTCATCTCTCGTCCTCTCGCCTCCCCTCACCCTGCCAGCGTCGATGTTTGTTTCGAGTCATTTTGAAGAAAAAAAGTTTTCTGCCAGACTGCCCGAGCTTGACGTCATCCGTCCAGCTGGCAGCACACTCTCGGCTGTCCGCGTGACCGCCATGGCTCGAGAACGAGCGAGCGAGCGAACGAGAGAGAGATAGAGGCTAAAAAATTGTCTCGCCGAACACACGGCGAGCACTCAATCGCCCAGCAGAGAGAATAAAACAGCAAAAGAGTCAACTCTTTTTGGAGGATTTTAGTCACAAAATGACTATTCTTAGGCTTACTTTTGATGAAAAATTCAAATGTTTCGCCTAAAATTACCCAAAAGTGGCCATTTTTCATCCAAAAATAGTAGAAACGACTCTCTAACCCCAAAGTTATACTATATGCCGCCATTGAGCGCCGAATTTCTTGATTTTTGTTTGACTTGGGGGTAAAACAACTCAAAAAATCGATTGCCGCTATTAATTTTTGGTTAGGAGGTCGATTTCAGTAAGAAATCTTCAAAAAAACTCACCATATTTTCCTCCTTGTTTTTCTTCGAAAACCACGGCGGATAGAATTCATCTTCGACGATCGCATCCTCCATAAACTCGTCGAAAGCCTTCACCCATTCCTCGCATTTCTTCGCCTCCTCCGGCATGTAGAGCGCATATCGCCAACAGTCGTCGCTGAGACCCCAATGGACAGTTCGGAGGATCTCTTCCTGGCTCGTGTGGGAGTGCATTACAAAGTGGGGAGCCGTGAAGAATTTACCGCAATTGGTACATTCAATACATCGACCGCCTTTTCTCTTTGGATAAAGATAGCCGGATTGGACGAAATCTCCACACATCGTGTGTTGGACTGGCACGCGGAAGAATGCATCCTCCATTGAGCTGAAATTTATTTTGAGTGGATCTAGGCTTAAAAAATGGATCAAAAATCCAATTTTAGGGTTAAAATTAGCCCAGGAGGTCATATTTTCCTCAAAATTAGAGATAGAGAGGGTTACTGTAAATTGACGCCCAGCTTGCGTATTCAATTTTGTCTGCAGTTTTGATGATTTATAGCCTAAAATAATTTGAAAAATCGAATTCTGGAGCTTATTTTAGGTGCAGAAGATCATTTCTCTCTTTAAAATTGAAATATTCGAGGAGAAAAGCGAAAAAAGACTAGTTTTGCTCAAAATTCTGTCAACTTTAGGCTAGACTTGTCTGAAAAATTGATCCACGTTGTCGAAATTAGTCTAAGAGGTCATTTTCTGCTTCAAAATGAAGTAAAAAAAAGCTTAAAATTCCCTCAAATTTCAATTTCTACTTGGTCCCCCAGTTCGATTCAGTCACGCGGTCTCTCTTGTGGGCGTCTCAAGGCTCCCCTCTGCAGACGCTGCTTGTTTGTCCGTTTTCCTTCACTCAAAAAAATAATAGACATCATTGAGTTAGAAGGGAATTGAACCAAAATTCAAATAACGTAAAGGCTAATGCTTTATCCACTAGACTATACAGCAATAAAAGTATAAGAACTTACTTTGTACAGGATAATCTGGGAAAATCGCTGCTTTCAATCCTCATTTTGGATAGAACGCGATGAGCATCGGATACCGTAATCAGCTGGAAATTAGCGGCCGGCTCTTCCAAAAGCAATTCATCAATCGCTCTCAGCTGGGAAACAGCTTCCGGGCTGATGTGATGCAGGTGAGCGTTCATTTCAGCTGAATCTCATCAATTTTTCAAAAAGAAAATCAAACCAACCAATAAGATGCTGTACGGCGTATTCGCCTGAGAACTCATCCAGACAGTAGTTGGGATATTTGGCGGTGAAGGTGGTCACAAATTGCGAGAGAGGGATCTTCGGCTCACCACAGGTGATCATGGCAGCGAATCTGACACTAAAAATAGGCTAATTAGCCAGTTAAAATGAGATCCTGGGGTGAATTTGATCCCGGAAATCGATTTCTCCCACTATTTTAAGCCTAGGAGAGTTAATTTTGAGCGAAAACGACTTCGCCATGATTCTTAAAATTCTCGATTTCCCAAAAGATATCCCATTTTTTAGGAATTATTTTCTCTTTTTTCAACTCTTTTCGCCTTGAAAAACCGGCCACTTTTTCAGCAAAATGGGTGCAGAAAGTGATCTTTTATTCTCCTTTCTTGCCTGCCTCTTATCAACTAAAACCAGCGTGGTTTTTGTTCAGAAAAATAGCGGAGAAAGTTGCTTTTGATGTCTTCGCCTGTGTTAATTACCGGTTTCGACGTGTCATTGTTTTTGTCCGAGAATGTTTCAAAGAGATAGCTGCTGAGCGGAAGCGATTGGTGGAACGACTCTTTATAGCCAGCAATTTGGATGGAAAGCAGGCTTTCTGGGCTATTTTTAGTCGCAGATTTCAATTTTTTTTACTTATTTTAGGCCAAATTGAAAAATTCGTCTTAAATTGAATACGCAAGCTGCGCATCAATTCACAGTAATCCTCTCATGCTCAAAAATAGCTAATTTTGAGAGGAAAATGATCTCCTAGGCTAATTTTAGGCGTAGAATTCGATTTTTTGGTCTATTTTAGCCCTAGATCCACTCAAAATAGAAAAATTAGACTTTTCCTTGGCCAAATCCTGCGTCAGAAGATCGGAAATTCATTTGAGCTAGCCGACTGCACAACGAGGAAGCAGCTTTTTTGAACAAAGAATGACGGCATTTGATTAAAACTCAAATGTCATTGCATCTCCTGCACAAACATAGCTCATTTAGCAGTCGGAAAAAGGGACAAAAGAAGCCACTAATTAGAAGCTAAAGATCATTCATTTTCTCACATTTTTGATAGATCTAGGACTAAAATAAACTCAAAAATTGATTCCCGGTGTTAAAATTAGGCTAGGATGTCATTTTTAGGCAGAAATATGCAGTGAAAAAGTTTAAAAGTACTGTAGTTGCCAAGGTGACTTAAATCCTAATGGATTTTTTTCACTTTTTGGTCGACTCTAAAGCCAAAATGAGCTGAAAAATCGATTCTCGATGGTAAAATCACCCCCAAGGTGTTGTTTTCCAGTTCAAAATTAAGAAGAAAAATGCCAATTTCTTGTTTTCCCCAGCCAATAATGGTATGTTTCTCTCCCAACCCTTCCTTTCGATGTTTGCCAGCCAGTGCTCTCTGTATACTTTTTGTACTCAGACTGAACGACGAGAGGGGGCGCCGACACCATTCTTCAGTCGGCATCGAAAACCACCGAGCTGACTAGGCTAATGAAGGGGAGGGAAGGATAGAGTTCTATATGCACTTTGGTCCAGTTTTGCGCAAAACTTTTTGATCAATTTCTTGCTAAATAAAAAGGATAAAATAGACCAAAAAATTGTGAATTCCGGGCTTAAAATTATAGTCTAAGAGGTTGATTTTGAGTCGAAAAAACTAAACTAACCCGTCGACAAAAGTCTCCGCGAAGATGGCATTCGTATCGGGCGGGAAGAGTGGCGGATAGCCTTTCTTGAGGTGGCCTGAAATTTTATTATTTTCTTTAAAAAAAATACAACTATCTGAGTACATTTGCGCTTATTTTTCGCTCCCCGCTAAATCGAAAACAGCGATCCTCAACAATTCCGGGCTCAAGGTTCGTGGCGACTCTCTTAGCGAATTATCTGGCAGGCAGAATGCTCTTTTTTTGTGGTTTGGAGCATTCATAAATTCTAGAAAATCAATTCCTTGGGTTAAATTTGTAGTAGGATTAAGAGATTTGAACCCAAACAAAAAGAGTAAATATTTCTGGTCATTTTAGCCTTTAAAAAGGCATCATTTTCTAAGGATTAGAGTCATTCTAGGTCAAAATTAGCTGAAAAATCGATCTTCGGACTTATTTTTACCCTAGGAAGGATGTTTTCAAAGCTAAAGGGGCTTTTAGAGCGAGAATATCATCCCCATCACATTAAAAAACTAATTGGTCCAGGAATTGACTCATTTTTTTCTGTCTTACAAGCCTTTATCAGCCGGGCAAAGGTCGGTTGTTTACCCGGCTGGTGACTTTTTGCCTTGAGAGCTAGAAAAGTCGCCATTTATGTCAGTCGGCGAAGATCAAAAAGATTCTCTCAGCCACCTGAATCATTTTGTTTACACTTAAATTCTATGGTTTTTGGTTGAAAAGTCGATTTTTTGGGGTAAATTTTCTAAAAGGGGTGTATTTTCAGAGTTAAATGACCATAAAAAAGCCCTTATTTTCTAATTTTTGGTAGCTAAAAGTATCAAAATTCTTTATTTTCGACTTGATCTAGGACCAAAATAGTCTAAAAAAATCGATTGGCGGGGTCGATTTCAACCCCAAACGTTGAATTCTCCTTGAAATTGAGCATCTTTTCAAGGAAGGAATCTCCCCAGCCATCTTTTTTTGTCGTCTCTCCCACAGTGTGGCAGTAAAGTGTTGTTGTTTCAGGCTGCTGTCTCTCTCTCACTTGTTTACTGCGCCAATTCGGAGGGCCAGTCGTGTTTTGATCCGAGGGAATGCGACGAGACCGTCGTCTTTTTCAATCGCAATTTGAGCTAAGCCTAAGGTGGCTTGAGGCTCATCGGATTTGTGACGAGCACACAAGGAAGATTTCTCATTTTGGCATAAGAAATTTGAATTTTTGATCAAATGGATAGGAAAATTGTAAGATTTGGAGCTTGTTTACTATATTTTTAGCTCGAATTCAAGCAATTTTTGACTTTACTGACTAGAAATTCGATAGAATTAGGATAAAGAGTCAATTTGTCTCCTAAAAATGGAAGATTTTAGCCGACTGGATCACTGTAAAATTTGAATTTTCGCGGGTTTCGGTTGAATTCAAGTTAAATTTGACTTTCCCTGGGACTAAAATTGTCTTTAAAAAATCGATTACTGTCGTTAAATTTTGGCCAGGAAGTGGTGATTTTTCTGCCCGAATCGGTTGAGAATTCTTTTGATCTCCCCGGTTCCCACCAATCAACAGCAGGAAGGCTGCTGCTGTGTGTATGGCTGGCTGGCAGTAGAGTCGATGGTAAACAATTCCGTCTCCCCAGGACTAAAAACTCTCTCTCTCTCTAGCGATCGCGTCGGTCTAATTGTTGTTTTCGGGTTGTTCGTTCCCCCGAGAGCGGTGCCACGCTCTCTCTCTCTCACACTTCTGTTCGTTCAGAGGTGGACAGAACGCTGTTTCGCAGAGAAGAAGAACAGCCACAGATAAAGCGGGCGGTTAACTTGGGGACAGATTTTCGATCGCCGCCAGCCTGAGGCTGTCTCTTTGCTTTCTCAACCGGCCACCGCTGTGTATCCTGGCCGGAATCCAAAAGAGACTGTCGTCTCTCTTCTCGCGGAAGAGAGAGAGAGCTAGGGGGTGGATGATTTCTTTTCAAAGTTATGGAAAAACGCGTCTAGACGCCTTTTATTGATGGGAAAACGCTAGCGCCATTGGTGGACTTTTCTCCCAGAGACATAAAACGAACAAGTTTGGAGATTTGCTGAGTGTTGGGACGGCTTTTTATCGACAGTTATTTCAAATTTTCAGAAGGCGAAAACTTGTTTTTCCCTCTGAGTTCCCGCGACAAAAAAAGCGTACGTACATTGGGAGGAATTAAGATGAATAATTAATCAGACAGGAAAATAAATCAAAATAGATGACGCTCCAGACGGAAATTGGCTCGCTCTGCCCTCCCCCAAAATTGGCTCCCATTTTTCGCGCTGTTCTTCCCTTTTATTAGGCAAGATCTTGCGCATCGCTCTCCAAGGCCTTCTCTATCTGCCAATAGGCAAAGAACCGGAGGCATGAATATCAAATTGAAAGAAGAGAGAGAGAGAGAGATCAAGGGAGCCTCTGGTTGGAAAAACAAGACACGGAGACACGTGTTTTAGGCCCAAAAATGGAAAAAACCAGCTGGCTAAAAGCCGAGAAAACTACAAATTTCAATACTGTAGCCAACCAGCGCGTAAACTCAAAAATAAATGTTAATTTTTGCAGCTAGGATTCAAAATAGATCCAAGACTAACTGAGAAAAGCAGCAGATTACTGTAATCCTAGTAATCCAACGTGTAAAATACAAATTAGGCTTGCTATAATCTAGGGTTCAAGACCGTTTTAGGTAAAGATAAGAGATCAAATTATTGTAACCTTAGCTACAGTAGCTTTGCGCGTAAATTCAAATTGGAATTATTGTAGTAACCATAATAAAGAATTCAAAAAGACAAAAAATAAACTAACTTTGAGGAAAAGGCGGCAGATTATAGAGGAGTGGATCAGAAATTCGTTCAGTCGGATCGTGCTCGTCTCCAGCTGGCGTCGGATCCTTGACGTGAGAGGTTGACGAAGAAGAAGCTTCCTCCATCTTCCAAAGGATGCAGAAAAGAGTGAGAGAGAAGGGCGGGGGTCGGCACTGGGCTGGCTGTGTGTGTGCGGCTGTCTAGACAGGGGGAGGAGAGCGAGACGCAGACAGAGTCGGAACAGCTGGGCGGGATAGAGAGAGAAAGAGAGAGAGCGGCGAGGGGTCCCGGCGGTAGATTCCACCTAAAAATTGATAGATCTTCTTCTTCTAAACCCAGTTTGGGTCATTTTTAAGAGAGAGATAGAGGAGGAGCTTTAAATGGGCGGGAGTTCACCTTCCGTCGTTCCTTCAGACAAGACAGACAGACGAGATAATTCAATCTGACAGTTAGTTCTTCACAGTCAGCTCAAAGACAAAATTTTTATGTCTTTTTGAACCTAATTGGATTAAACTATAGCTGAAAGAATATATATTTAATAGGAGAAAGAGAGAGAGAGAGAGAGAGATTGGGTAAAGAAATAGGTCAGCTATTAGCCAGTATGTGTAAGGAGAGGAGGTGGTAAAGTGAATGACGTCACACAGAGAGAAGCCAAGAGAGGCTGGGGGTTTTGTGTTTTGGTAGACGATTAGATTGGTCGTTCCAGGCGGATTTGATTTCCATCGAAAACTATAGCTCTTCGCTTCTTCTCTACAACTTTGCAGAACAGTTTGCAAATCCCAGTAAACTCCCAATAAAATAGATCAAAAGATGGCTATGCATGTACAGACGGTCCCTAAGTTCAGGGATTTGTCTTGATCTCTCTCTGTGCAGTTTTATCCAGAATCCTCATCTCAAAATCGGCTTATTAGGGGGAAAAGTAGAGACAGAATTCTCGGAACTTATTCACCCAAGTGGAATGATGCTGAAGGGAGATCAACAAAGAAAAAAGAGGCTATGTTTTCGTCAAAATGAATATTGCTCACTTCGTTTTTGGTCTATGAGCAGGGGAGAAAGTGTCTAGAAAAAATAGGAATCTATGAAATCAAAAGAGGAAAACAAACCTTTCTCTTGCTAGATGATGAATTCTTGGGATTGAAGAAATATAACATAATTAAAAACCAAAGAACTTACCCTCCAAGGGAATTGAACTAGCCCTTTTAGATCCTCAACAAGGAGGCATGCCACCTAGCTGTGCTACCTTCTCTTTCATAGAGCTTTTAAAGCCTTAGTTATTAGTACTCAGACCCTTTACAATAACCTAAGACCGCTTTTTTCGAATGCCAGATGGCTAGACGGAGATTAGAAAAAGAGAGAACCAATTAATGAACCATCCTTCCACCTGCCAGCCTTTTAGTTTTTCTCAACCTCCCACGCGTTTTTTGAACTCCGACGATGTCTCCACAAAATGCTCGAGGGAAATAAGTCCAAGACATTTGGCTACTTCGAAAAAACGGTCCCCGCGGGGCGAAGAGATTGCTAAATGGCTGTTGGAGGGAACTCACAATTAGTTCCGTAATTTATAGCTTCAAATTGGTGATTAATCTGCGTCTAGACGACTAATCATTGTGTTTGTTCATAGCCTCGCCTATTGAGGCTAAATGCTAATCAAAATAGTCGAAATTCCTTACTGTTTTGACTAGAATCCGGCCCGGTGCATTGCTCTAATCACATAAAATTCTGCTGAGTTGACGAAACACCGATAGCGACTGTCTGATGGCTTCTTATCGGTGCTTAAATGCGTGTTTTCGTCTTCTTTTGGTCGAAGAAAGTGATTTTTTAAGAGGGACCAGCTACCAAACCGTCTGTTTCTAAAGAGGCGACAACTATTTAATAAAAACACGGTTCATCACACACCTTTTTTGAATCACAAATTTTACAAGTGAAATGAATTATTTGAAAAATTAACGAAATAAATAAATAGTAGGGTTTTTCGTCGTAAAAAAAAGTCTATAAATTTTTGTTCAAAGTAAAAGTTCAAAAATATCAAATTAGGGACGAAAAGGTAAATTTACAGACAAAAAAGGACATGCCTAGACGCTATCTTCACGAGACATCTGAAGCGGATTAACATATTCAAAGCCGTCAAATTCAGTTTGGTCAATCTTCTCAATAATACGACTATCATCTGGTGTTAATGTCGGCGGCTCGTCGGTGAATTGTTGATCGAAGTGTTGAAGATCTCGATCCGAACTAATTGATGGATTGTACGGCGGCGGTATTAGCTTTTGTTCCAACTGAAAAAAGAAAACAATTTACAGCAAGAAAAGTGAACTAACCTCGTCAAAATCAATGAGGCCACTAAAGAAATGATGCTCCTTCATTTCCGTGAGACTATCGTCCAGATCTGGTTTACATCCAAGACGAGTTGTTGGATCCTAAAAAGGTTAATAAATAATCAGAAATGATCTAACTTTATCCAAAAATTTCTTTAGAACATCGGATGCTCTGACGGAAAGACTGCGTGGAATTCTGATAGTTCTCTCGAGGATAGTCTAAAACTTTTGGCTAAAAAAGAAAAAGACAAACCTGGAAAAGATAGTCTTCCGTATTTTGATCTGATTCAGGGGCTCCGCTGAAGACATCGAATGGCGATTTACCAGCCATCATCTCGTACATCAGCACTCCAAGAGCCCACCAATCGACACTAAATCCATATGGTTCTCCTCGCAATATTTCAGGAGCAATATAATTGGGTGTACCACAGAACGTAGTTGTAGTATCAGTAGGTCCAATATTTTCCTGAAAATACAGCTAAATTCTTTTTCTAGCTGTCTCAAACCTTGCACATTCCATAATCAGTTAGCTTTATATGCCCGTCCGAATCAATTAGCACATTGTCGAGTTTCAAGTCACGATAAATAATGCCACGGGAGTGTAAAAAGTGAAGAGCCAGAATAATCTCAGCGGAATAAAACCTAAACTTTTTATTTTGAGAAAAAAAAAGCAACCAACCTGGCATGATTTTCGGCTAATTTACGTTGACGTTGCATGTGATACATAAGGTCGCCTCCTGGTACGAATTCTATTACAAAAAAGAGACGAGAAGGAGTCTAAAATATATTAATTAGTTCGTTTTTTTAAAACATTTTCTTACTTGGAAGCAAGAGTGAAGTCCTACGAGGAATGGATGATTGGAAGCTGCCTCAAATACAGCTTTTTCCGTTTGTACCCATTCGATATCCTCATCTTCGTTAAACATTTGCTTTTTTATTATTTTAATGGCATAGATCTGGTGAGTTCTTTTGTGTTCTGCTTGTACAACCTAAAAATGTTAGTTTTAAAACAACTCAACGTACTTTTGCATATGATCCTCGTCCAATAACTGTCAAGAACTTAAAGTCATCTATTGATACAGACCACTTTGGAACGTTCTCCATGTGGATTGCTTCTCCTCGTGTTTCAATTTCAGATTCCTGAAAACTTTTGTCTAAATTAATATTAAAAAAATAACCTGGAAAGCTCCGTTTATTTGTCCGACGTATGATCTTCTTTCTCCATTTGATCCCTTTAACGCTGAAGGTGGGATTGAAATCACTGGAGGAGCTACATTCAATTTCGGCTCATAGATCTAAATTTATCTTTGTTAATAGTCAAGGAGACGAGTGAAATGCATCACCACATTTCGAAAGACATCTAAAATTATGAAAGAGACATTACCTGACCGCAGAAATTATGAACAGAACGGACACACTTCTTATGTACACATATTCTACAACTGGTACAGCGATAACCAGCACGTCCAAGGCCCCAGATGTAATCCGAGCAAATGATGCAATGAACTCTCCTGAAAAATAGCAGCATATTTACCATTAACAAATTACCTATTTAGACGCTTTGCCTGAAAGCGATGACCATTATAAAGATAGACTTTGTTCCATCTGCGAGCTCCTCTTCTATATATATTTTCTGAAAAAGAAGAGTTAAATTAGCAAATCTTTTGTAGCAATACGCACGTAGCATTGTTGTGTTCACCGCTTCGAGAAACTAAAACGAACAGCGGAAGTGAATCATTTGATGAATAAACCGCGAGGAAAAATAAACTTTCAATGTTATTGCAGCATTGATCATATAAACTATGACAAATAGTTTCTCTATTGCATTTGCCATTTTTTAGCAACAAAATAGATCAACTTACTGTCTTCTCCTTCGCAAGGCAATCCCGGCTGAGCTGGTCCTCCTAAAAAAACATGAACATCCATTTCGGCTTCTTCATTCTGGTGTAAAATTCTAACAGCTTCATCCAATTCCATTTGCGATTCAATCGTTACTGGATCGCCTAAGCAAATACCAACGTTTTTCAAGGCAGACTAAAAAAAACATACCATCTTCGTCAATCCATTTTACTGTTATTTTCTGCCCTTGTGACTGTTTGCAGGCATCCTTCAAAAGGGAAAAGAAGGTGTCTAACACCAGAGGTGGCCGTGCATGCTGTACAATCACCTAAAGTCAAAAGATAAAATAAATTTGAAGCAAAAATAACTTACATCGCCTAGGAAGCGTGTTTTAATCTTAATATCAGTCTCTTCTTCCATCTTTTGGTCCTAAAAATTAATAAAATTGGATTATAAAAGAGAAAGAATAGAATCACGAAAGGATGTTGATGAGAATCCGTGCTATATGGCTAATTTCAACTCGTTTTATGCTTTTTTGATCGAAAGTAGCAAATATAAGATGGAGTGCCTATTTTCTATTGAAATATAGGGAGAAGGCGCAGGAAATTGGCCAAAATGAGTCAATGTTTTGCTTGAAGGCGGAGAATGAGCCCCGAATGGTAAGAACTGACTCATCGCCGCATTCCTATGGCCGATTCGGCCCGAACGATCGATACCGGCTCTGACCTCTCTCAGCCGCAAACAGCAATAATCATAACCCATCGTTCATTTATCGCAGAATAATATTGTTTCCTCGCTAATTTGCCTCATTTCTATTCGCTTTTAAGCATATCAGATGCCTTTTGAAAAATTGTTTATCGAAGACCACGACTGAAATTGCTTAAAAAGAGAAATACAGATAAAATAGTTTATTTTTCACCACACAATTACAATCTACTGAAACTTTTGATTTTAATGGTTGGTCTTCTCGAAGTAGCCCTTGGATTCCTTGACTCCTGGCTTGATCGTATCTTTTCCTGGGGTCCATCCAGCTGGGCAGACTTCTCCATGCTTTTCGACGAATTGGAAGGCCTGGACGAGGCGGAGAGTCTCATCTACGGAACGTCCAACTGGAAGGTCGTTAACAGTGATTTGGCGGAGGTTTCCGCTTCCGTCGATAATGAAAAGTCCTGAAGAAATTAATAAATAGATTAAATGAACATACCACGGAAAGCAATTCCTTCATCCTCCTTTAGTACTCCATAATCGCGAGCAATTTGATGATTGGTGTCAGCCAAGACGGGAATCTTCATTTCTCCCAAACCTCCGTGCTTTCTGGGCTGATTGATCCAGGCAAGATGAGAGAAGACGGAGTCAGTTGAACAGGCAAGAACTTGAACATTGAGGGCCTTGAACTCCTCAGCTCGGTCAGAGAAGGCGATAATTTCAGTTGGGCAGACAAATGTGCTGAAAATTAAGCGAATATTAATTAAATAAATTAAACTCACAAGTCTAGAGGATAGAAGAACAAAACAACATATTTTCCCTTATAGTCGGATAGCTTCACATCGACGAATTCGCCATTGTAGACGGCTTTGGCATGGAAGTCGGGAGCGGGCTTGCCGATTGCAGCCTTAGTCATCTTCTGAAATAATAAAAAATAAGATATTTCAACAAATTTGATGAGAAAAGTAGCCAAAAAGGGAGGCTATCCAACACGAACAACAAAAGAAAAATGGTTGATTCAAGGCCTAGTTTGCGCTCGGGGAAGGTCGGCGGCGATGGAATCAATAAAATGAGAGGCGCAGAGTTGTCGGCCCCGCAAAAATCATTCTTTTCGGCTGTAGATAACGCCCATTCTAGAAGAATCTATGTGACAAAATAAAAGCAATAGAGAGGACCCTCTCTTATCATAAAGGCCGGGCCATCTATAACACAACAAGTCAAGTCCCGCCCTCGTCGATTTTGCTGACAATAGAATCATCACGCAGACAGAAAAAAGTATTACAAAATTGCGACTAGAATGAACTCACAGGCAGCGTCTGTCGGTACATATGGAACCCTCCTCCTTTTTCTAGTAAAGTGAGCCAAATGAGCCCGGTCAAGTGGAATTCATAATGCACTCGGAAATGACACGCAACAAGAGCAAATTATGAGGAGATTCCGATCAAAAACTGACTGAATTATTCGCGTAAGAGCAAATATAAGGCCTTTCCAGCCAAAAACCGGTCCCAATTACAAGACTAGAAAAGATTAAATGTAGCAAACAAATTCAAAGAACACTCCCGGTAATTTTAGCAGATTTTAGGCCACTATTTGTTTGCCTTTTTTGAAATGTATACTGTACTCTCTATTAAGCGCGCAATCTAAACCACCATGCGTAGTTTTACGGGCTTTATTTACCGCATTTCTTCTATTTTTCGACCTTGTTTTTTTTTTGGGTGGGTAGGGTAAATTTTTTTTTAAATTAAAAAAAAAATTTTTAATGAGGGCATTATTTATTCCGACTCCAAGGACAAATCCGAAATGTCTTCATTGTCATCAAGTTCAACTTCTTCGATGAGTTCAGCCAATTGTTCTTCGGCTCTCTTGTCTTTGAGGGCTTGAACTCCTTCTGGAATAGATCCATTTTCTGAGAAACAATGAATGAGATGGTCTTCTGCTCCATCACTGTTGATTCCAATACCACATGACTTGAATGAAGAAGCAATCAAATTAGAAGGAAGCCCATCTCAAACATGGGTAATCCACTCCAGATAGGTAGCCATCGATGGAGGAGCAGGATTTCCTCCCTTGGTCAAAGGCTTTTCTGAGTGCATCATCCAATCTTCGTACTGCCTCCGAATGCTGGCTTTGAAAGGCCCGTTCCACGCCATGTCTGCAGGTTGAATATACTTCGTGGTTCCGCCAGGTATAACGGCCGTGTCAATTTTTAGTTTGGCTTTTGTCGACACACTTATATGACTCCAAACAAGTCTCAAATTAATAACTGCCTCTCAAAAAGACTCATCCCCATAATATCCTGCAGATATTTAGCAGTGATTTCATCATTCATCCAGCATCCGCCGACCCACGCTAATTGAAGCTTATTTTTAAATTTCGCAGCTATTTCTGGGTCAGGACGCTTTTTAGGAAGAAGAACATATGGGCGACATTTGAATCCATCTGAGCGTCCCGTTAGCAAAACTGTGATGCGCATTTTATCGTGCCCAGTCGACAAAACAGCAACCTTAAAAAAAGAATATATATCATAGCATTCTTACTTCGCGTGCACCCTTGGATTCTATTGTTGATGAGCTGGACGAATTCAAAAAGACAGCAGTTTCGTCGCAGGCATATACGTGTTTATATCCTCCTTTCACTAGAGTTTGGGAAATATACAGAATGAAGGAGATAGTAACGTTGAGATAGTCAGTTGGAGGCTTTTAACATGAGGTGGTTGGGCTTCGGCTAGTGAGCTTGTTTCGCTTTAAAAATTTATCCAAGAAACCTTCGCTTCCTTTGAAATCATCAGCAACACTGAATTCTTTTGACCTTTCTTTGACCATTCGCCGCGTGACTCTTAATTTCTTCTTTCTCTGTTCTTGAATCCATTCGATCAGCTTAGCTTCCATAGCATCATCAGATAAGTGTCTTCCTTCAGCTTCTTGCATGATTTCGACTCTTTTCCAGCTTGCTCCAAAATCTTCTCTTTTTTTGCACCATTCTCGAATTTGTTTTTCATCGACTTGAAAGTGCTTGACTGCTGCACATTTCGAGCTTTTCTCCACATAGTTGATTGCACCTACCTTCATTGACAATGGATACGACTTACGTTTTTTCGAGCTAGTACTCAAGTCGGTGGGCGATGGAGCAGCTACATCAGGATCGCTATCGGAGCTTCCCATTATTTCGAATTAAATCCTTAAAAAGCTAGCGTTAGTCTGCGTAAACAGAAAATAATCTAACTGATTTTCTAAACCAATTTGGATACTAGTCAAAAATATAGAATAAGAAATTTTTAAAAATCATCGAACCTCTAAAGGGGGCTTCTATTAGAAGAAATACGGTAATTTCTGGACACTTGTTTTGGAGCTTTTGGTCATAACTCTGGACTAGATAGATGAATTTGGCTATCGGGGCTTTTTAACGCGGGAAAAATAATGGCACTCACCAATTTATCGAAAACCTAAAAAATTGGGAAAAAAGGCCAAAAAATGGGTTGTTATATAATTTCTGGACACACTGTATTTTCTAAATTTTAGCCTTTTCAGCAGCCATTACAGCCTCAAATTCGCGCTCATCGTTTCCTCGAATAATCTTGAAAAATCCATTGTCTCCAAAGCTTCGTTCCTATGAGTTGACAGCTAAAAGATGACATCAATCTGAAACAAAACTGACCTAGCCAATAGGGAGTTCCATCCTGGTTGCCCCAACTCAAGACTCGAGTACAATACAGTCCTACATAATCGCCAACTGTATGCTGAAGAAGTTGATGCAATTTGAAAAGGAAAGGGGCAAACTTACAACATAGACTCCAGTTTTGTAATCATTAAAATCATCATATTCCTCAAAATAAGCGACTACCGGTTCATGTTGCATTATTTCCTTTTGGATTCCAGCGGCTGTCGGTGGGACTTCGTAATAAAGACCGCCTGAGAGAAAATACCACAATCTTTTGGAATAAATTACCAAAGTGCTTATCTTGTTGATAAGTGAGAGGATATCCAGCTTAACAGCTGCTTATACACTCTGGAGTTCTGTTGTAAGTTGTTATGATAGGAGGGATAGACATAATGATACGGCTTACATCCAGCTCCACTTTGATATTCTCCTCCTGTGACGACGCCATTCTTATGCCACCATTCCATCGTTATTATTGGGGCTCCTCCATTACAGCTAAAAACATGGCAACTCTCTAGGAAATGCCTCAGTTGGATTTAATTGTCTTTTTGAGTTCTCTTCCGTTTGATGCTCATAACTCGAAACTCTCCTCTTCTGTCACTGATTTATTTCCGCCTGAAGAGATAAGTGGGAAAATTGGAATAAAACCTTAAACAATTTCTGATTTTCATTGATGAAATCAACCAAAGATTGGCCCTTTAAGGCTCTCACATCTTTGAAAAATCAATTTTGACAAAAAATTTTATCAAACACAGTTTACAGTGTGACTCCCCTGTTCCTTTTAAAATATATCAAGGTAGTTAAGCTTGGGATAAGAAAGAACGAGTTTAGGATTGTCTATCTGGCTCTCATGTTCTAAGTTTTCTGTCTCTTCAAATCCCTGCTATTCAAACCATCGAGCAGGAACTTTTAACATTTGGATTTAAAGTAGAAACTAGTACAGCTTTTAGTTTGTCGGCAAGGCGAATAGTCAACTGTCGCGAAAAGAAGGAAGGCCAAAAGCCTGATGAAATCATCGTTAAAATTTACAGGGATACAATTTGGATTCGAGCCGATTATGCCGAATACAGAAGAACTTCATAATCATCAAATAAATTTTGGAATTCGTTTCTTTTATTTCATTGATTTCCGAGAACCCTTCAAAAACTAAAGTGAAGAGGGCCTTAGGTATCGAAAGTATTCCCGAAGAAGAAGTTCATAGTCGAAGGCCTCGTTCTGTTCGAGCTGTTTTGGCTGATTGCTCTCCTAGACTGCCATTCATTCTGTCCAGAGCTCTGCTCCATTAGCTTTGCTAGCCGGACACTTCCTATTGTTCTCGTCGTAGTTCTTCGCCTTGCAGCAGATTCTGACTGTCTTGTTTTGACAGCAACAATCGAAATTTGCATTCTCTTTTGCCACTGTCGGTGCATTTGGTAAGCCAAAGCCAGAAGCAAAGCGCAGAGGTTCGATCGAGTAGGGTTTCGATAAGCGACGACACTAGTTTTGCTTGTGCCTTTTATTAAACCACTGACCTCAACCCCCAACCTTCAACTCAATTATGGACGCTTATCGTGAGGAAATGCATGATTGACTGATTCTTGGTGCAGGGCTTGCTGGCTGTTGTTAGTTGGGTCGTTTCAGAGATCAGATCAGTCCTTTCAAGACTCCGCAACGATGAACGAACGCGAACGTTACGAGGAGTTTTAAACGGGTGAGTGACGGATATATCCGCAAGCGCCACGGATATATCATCACCCACCCCTATTCTACCTTTAGGGCCCCAGTGATCATACCCCAAATTTTAGTAATGAAACGTCGTGGGTTCAATCCCCCAGTGATTATAAAGCCAGACGCGTTTAATATTAAACCGTGATTACAAGTGTTTTCCTTCTGACTGGTGGGCGCGGACAGTTAGCTTTTGTTTTGCTGCATAACAATGAAAGAAAAATGATTTTTTTTCATCACTTATGGTGGTGGTTTTGAAGAAGATATTTTTGACCAAATTGTGGTGATGATTTTCTCCAATGTTTATGAATTTTTTCTTCAGGGTTTAGCTATTAAATGAGCGTAAAATTAATTGAGATCTGATTCTATGAAAAAAAAGCTAATTTTCTCAGTAATTTGCAGATTTTGGATCTAAAATAACCCAAAACATCGTTTTTTTTTCAACTCAAATTCACTCCAGAAAATGTATTTTCCAGTCAAAAATGCACAATAATTGATCATTTTTATAGGGTATGTTCTCTACGTTCCGCTGAATTTTCTCCTCACTTTGCTCATCGTAAAGCCAGATCAAGATTTTTTGATTTCTCTCCCGTATCGCTTTTTCTGTTGAAGAAAATTAGCCAGAAAGAAGGCTTTCAACAAGCGGGCTTCCAGTATTTTTATCATCAAATCGAGTCAATAAAAAAGATCTCTCCAATGTTTATTTAAACTAGCGGCTCATAACAGATATAAGCCAAAGTATATACATTTATTATCATTCCATCCGCCGTTTGCATGCCAGTTCATCTAAAAAAGATTTTACGGATCAGCTTCACTCGCCCCAATATGACCATGGATTCGACTTTTCTTCTCTTGCTTCACTTCGTTCTTTCTATTATGATGGCGGCGATAACAATTCCAATCTGCGGAAAGAAGAAGGATAAAGACAGTGAGAACAGCGAATCGGAAACTGTACCAAAACCATTGGAAAAAAGACGGAGACTGAAGGAGGGGCAGAAATTGGCGGTATTGAAGTTCCCAAATCTGAAGGCGAGGCCAAGGATAAAGCGGAGGATAAGAAGGAGGAGAAATCCAAGCCACCAACCAATGTGGACGATCCGACCAAGCCGAAACCTCCTTAGCAAGGTGGAATGGCGGCTACTCACGATCCCAACTATCAAACTCTCGCTGGAATTGGCGGTGACTGTTTCGAACAGGATAAGAAAGGAGCCGCCACTGCTGGTGGTGGAAGACCCTGACGTCTGACTGTCACTTCTGGCCGTGCCTCTCTCTCGTTTTCCTCTGCGTGGGGAGAAAGCGGAGAAATGGCTATTGTCGGACGTGGCACCCATGGCGCAGTCGGTAAGGCCGCCGAATCGCCCAACGGGAAAGGATGATACCACAGGGTTCGACTCCCGTGGGTGTCCAACATCTTTGCTATTTGTACTTTACTTATTATTTTGATTTGTAAGATAACACCAAGCGGAACTATTCCACCCTTAGGGCCCCAGTGATCATGCCTCAAATTTTAGTAATGAAACGTCATGCCAGAGGGTCGTGGGTTCGATTCCCCACCCAGACAAAATTTTTTGCTTTTTTATTTTTACCATATTTCTTAAGGTTGTCAACTTTTTATTCAATTCTAACATAACAAATCTAACTATTTATAGAATGGTCGCTCAATTTCGATCGCAAGAACTGCGCGACCTAACTATGTGACTCTTGAAGATCGCTATAAAAAAGCTGTAGAGGATATGGAAAAGTTGAAACGAGAGTTGGAGCAAGAGAGAGCGAAGAAAGCCAGTCCTCTCCAGTGATTAAATTTTAAAAAACAGTTTGTTCTGTGATCTCAAGGAATCTATTTCAATGAATTATTTTCCAAGGAAGATTTATTGTTATTCACATGATTTTCTAATATTATCCCCGTTTGGATTTCTCCGTAAAGCAGCAGATCTATCAATATGGCGTCCCTTCATTTTCCCGGAATGATTTCTAGCTCTTATTCGAGCCAATTTTGCCCATTTTTCAGCTAAAACGCTTTCGTCTTCAGTTCCAGAAGATTCCTAAAAATGTCTATCGTTTCTCTTCTTAAAAGCTCTCACATTCAACCCGCAACGACTCCCAAAGCTTCGCTTCCTCTCCTTCAAATCTCGCTGTCTCTCCCTCAGCAGTAGCTTTCGCTCCAAAGAAGGACGACACTTCCCATGACTTAAAGTAGCTGGCGCTGAATTCGTGCTCGCTTCATTCAGAAGCCAATCCACTCCATTTTTCAAGACTTCTGTCAAGTCAGGGACTTCCTCTAGGAGTAAAACAATAAAAGAGTTAATCAGCTGCAATATACCTGATGGCTGACTACTATCGGTAGTGAATTGGCTGTCTGTTATTGACTTCGAACAACAGGGCTCATCGTCCATCACCCGGCTATTTCTGAATGATTTTATTTCTTTTTCAATGAGCACTTAAATTCGACAAAATTTATATTTATTTACTCTTTCATTTCTCAACTAACCGATTACTCGTCTCCATCAAAAGAACAGTCCTAGCTGAATCCAAAGCCGAAAGAGGTGTAGGAGTAGCCGTCTCCGTCGTTGGTCGTTGATCAGAAAAATCAAATTTCAACCCCTCCGTTGAGAGTTCATCTTCTTCTAAGGGAGATAAAGGCTCCGATCTGTATAAACTCTTCTTTTTTCTTATTTAAAATCAAAGCGATTGATTAAAGCAAAGTAAAAACATTTATTTGGACGATATGTTAATGCAATATAAGCACGAGTTAGAGCAATTGACTAGTGACCAGTGATTATTAGACGAATAGATTCACCTCGTTTGATAGGGTCCTCGAAGACGCTCAAAAAAGTGGGCTTCTTCCTCAAGCGCCTCGCGGAATTGAGTCGGCTGCAAAGCTTCAATCGCGTCAGCGTCGAATTGAATTCTGCAAAAATGGAAAAGTTTCTTCGCTTCCTGGTAATAGAAATGTATGCACTAATTCGGTTTCTTTGTTGCCTAACTGTCCCAAAAGCCTACCGTATTGGGGCGGTCGGTTCAATTGCCGGATCGTGGTAGGTCTTAAAATACGGAAGGGCTAATGCCTCTTCAGCTGAGCTCCGTTTCCAAGGAGAAATTTGAAGCAACTAAATAAATATCAAGAGTTAAATAGGAGAAAGCCAAAATCCTACCCGATCTATCACTTCCAGTGCTTCTGGCGACGCTTTTGGGAGGATAGCCGACCAGGGGAGGGGTTCCTTCTCTCCGCAGCTAGAAATCCAGCCGTAGACTATATCCGAGCTGATTTTTTCCATTACCTATGGTCAGTTTATACTCAAAAGTACTTGGAATTACTTGTTTTTCTGGGGTTCCCAGGTAGAAAACAAGCATTTTGACTTGCGAAACACCATCCTTCCCTGGGAATAGCTGGCGTCGGAGGATCATTTCAGCAAAAATACATCCAGCTGACCAAACATCCACTCTAAATTAATATTCCCAGCTTTAAAAAAGAGTAAATTCTCACTTGGTGTCATATTCAATCATTGAAAACAATAATTCTGGTGCTCGATACCACCTCGTGGCTACATATTGCGTCAAAAATTTGTCATTTTCTCGTCTGGCTTGTTCTGTAGATCGAGCCATTCCAAAATCAGCTATCCTGAGGAGACAATCCCCATTTACAAGCAAATTCGATGGCTTTAAATCTCGATGGACTATTCCAACTGAGTGGAGGTACTGTAATTTATTAGATTTAAATAGAAAACATAAGGAGAGAAATACCTTGAGACCGCGAAGGACTTGATAAAGGAAGTATTGAAAATGTAATTCGACTAGATCCTGACGACTGTGAATGATTTGGTGGAGATCTGTCTCCATGAGATCCATTACTATATACATGTCTCGACCCTGGAAATCAATCAATCGAATCCCCGCTATTAAAATTATTCTAGGAGAGGCAAAACTCCAAGATTTTAGACTTACATGTGTCCCTTCAGCTGTAAAAATGTCCTTGAGCGAAATAATATTTTCGTGTCTCAATTCGCGTAAGATCCGAATCTCTCGAAGTGATCGTTTGACCAGCGTGTGAGAGACGAAGACCTGCGGAATTTTCTTAATAGCCACCCGCGTGCCAGTGGGCAAATGCTCTCCCTTGCAGACGACTCCATAGGCACCCATGCCTATGTTCTCTGAGGCTAGATAGGGCGTGCCCTCGAGAGCGAAACGCACATCCAATCGGCTCTTTTCTCTCAACATATCCAGCATGGTCCTAAGGATTTCTTCTTTTCTAAAAGAACACCTACCGTAACTAAGTAGAGATCATGAATGAGGGCTTAAAGCTGGTCAACAGGCCTGGAAGGGATTGATTTTCGAACAGCTTGTCTGCTGGTCTTGAGAGAGAAAGCTGTGGGTCGGGTAAGGGAAAGTGATCGCAAAAGGGCACCACGGAAGTAGATTATCAGCCAGAAACAGAAAGGGTGAGGTTAGGCCTTTTTTGGGAAAACTGTGGGGAAACGCCTTGATAACTGGCTGATAAAGGGAAGAAAATTAGGAAGAGTGCGTTGAGTCATTTGGAAAGAATTCCGAGGATTTCGAAAAGTTCACACGCGAGAGGAACTGGATCTTGGGAAGCTTTGGTAATCGTCAATTGGAATAACTGCAGTGCTGCAGGAATCAACTGGGGATTTCCGAAACTGTGATGCTTCAGAAATCGAAAGGGATTTAATAAATTGTAGAGCTATGGAAATGAGCTTGAAGAACACAAAAACAAAGAAAATAAATTGTGGAACTATAAATGTCGATGGAAACTAGATTGTTGATACTTTTAAAACTGTGGTAGAACATAGAAATCTAAACTAGCGTTACAGGATTCGATGCGAATTCAATAATTGCGGCACTTTAGATAATTTTTAAACTGTTGTGCTACAAGAATCGACGGTAATTTGATTTTTTAAACAAATTTTTGCCAAAAATTTTCATCTTCCAAGCCAGATCGACCAAGTATCCGGTGGCAAGTGAGAAAATTTCGGCAACATTTGATGAGAACTGGGATAGAGATCTCAAAGCCTCCCGCTTTCCAGTTATAACCTCGGCAAAAATGGGCAGTTGTCAAATTGGAGCGAATGACGTAGGTTAAACGTGCCATAAAGTAGTTGAAAGTGACTAGTGGGTGAAAAGGAAGAAAAAGAGCTCCTTCACAATCAATAGACAAGAAAAGTGGTGGAGAGAAAAGATAAGCCGGGTTCAGGCCCTCCAGGGCTGTGACTGATACCATTTGAGATGTCTGCCGGGGCCCGAATTTATTGCCCAAACTGACTGACAGACGAGGTCTGGAGAGAGAGCTGACCAATGGGCAGAATTTTGAAGGACACAATCGGAATAGTTTTATCTGATACGGGAGGGCGCGGGAGAGACTGTGACAGGAAGACAAATTGAGTCGAATTTTGAATACCGTATTTCTTCTAATAGAAGCCGGAGGCTTCTATTCGGGAACTGTGGCTCAACAGGTTCTTGATAAGCAGTGAGACTACAGGAGTCAACGGGCTCAAAGAAAAATTTGGATGCACTGGAATCAACGGGGGGAATTTTTGATAAATTGTGGCGATAAAAGAATATTTTAACCTTGATAAAAACCCTCAAATTTTAGCATATGAGATCATTTTAGACCAAAAATACTATAAAAAATGAATTAAGGATGTAATTTTTTCTCAGACCTTAAATTAAAAATAAAGCAAAAATTCACTTTTTAGGTTAAATTCAACCTAGAAGACGTAATTTGAGCCTAAAAATGGACGGGAAAACGAGTATTAGGGAATTTCAAAATAATTGCTGCGTTCTAGACTGCCATTATCGATAGAGGAGCATCTAACTATCTGCCTTGTTTTCCTCGTCTTTCCACTAAAAATGAGTTTAAATTCCAATAAAATTATCAAAATTGTGGCAAAGAGATGGGCTAGAGTTAGGCTGAGAAGCACAGAACAAACACAGACACTCAAGGGCTCTGACGGGGGGAACGATCATGTCAAATTATAGCTTTTGATAAGCCACCTCTCGCTTGGCCGCAAAAAATGCGGGGAATAATCACAAAAAAAGAGGACAAAAATGCTGTGGGAAAATTTATCGACTGCGGTGTCTGATAGATCAAGCGGGGGGCGCTGTTTTAATTAGAAGGAAAGGTAGGGACCGGTTCTGACTCGAAGACTGTGCCATTTCTCGCTCGACCTGGCGACGTTTCTTCTCTCCTCTCTTAAAGTTCACACTTTTTCTATTGTTTTAGTGAGAAGTCTTTTTGAGAGAAAGACTATTTCACCTTCAAATATTAGCTTTGTGGTCATTGGCCTTCTCACGAGACTTCTTCTTTCTAGCATTCGCTCTCGACTTTTATACTCCAAAAAGATTATTGATATAGTGAAATAACGAAGTATTCTCTAGATTTTCTAAAGGAAACGATAGATTTAGTCGAGTCATTCCTTTCAGAGCACACGTATGACTTTCAGGAGCTCATTCGAGTTGTTAAACTCTTTCTTTGAAATGTTTATAGCTCTCAGCAGTATTATGTACAAATGAGTAAATTCTCTCGAAAATTACAGACTGATCATCTTGGCACCGTATTTATGGAAGAAGGCTTTCTCTTTTTTCTTTAATTCAGCATTGTATGATCTTCGAAGACCTAAAAATTAAAAAGAAGATTTTAAATAAAAATAGAATCTCACATTTCTCCTCTGTTCTTCAGCTTTCTTCATCCATCGATTTTGTTCAGCTTCAACCCTTCCCAGGACATCTGAAAAAAAGGGAATAAATCTATTGAAAAGGGATACTATTGCCATTTCTGGAGGATCTCTCCCTCATCGTATTCGCTTCATCCAGATTGGCTGTCGAATGGCTGGTACTGGTAGAAGAAGCCCGAGCTGTTGAAGCGAAGATGTTATCCTCCATCTAAAAAATAGTGGATAAAGGCTATCAAAGAAATCAGCTTTTGGATGTTTTAAAGAGCTCTTATAATTCCCATTGAGAGCCAGTGGAGATTGTTTGCCTTACTCTTCGGCTTCTATTAGAAGAAATACGGTATATACATTATATGTGTATAAGAGAGAAATTCACTTAGGAAGATGTTAAAAATTAGGAACCCCCTTTTCCTAGGTTAAAATTTCTTTCCCCCTTATAGCTCCAAGCCAACCTCATCGTTCTGCTGTCTATAAGGCATTTGGAATCGCTTCTTCCTCAACATCGGGTCCAAACACATCAAAAAGGCCATATATGTAACGAGAACCATAATGACGCAGATCACAAATATAACGACAACCTAAATAAATAAATAAGTTACTATCACTTCTTCTTTTGAATACAAACCTTGATCATTACAGTATTTCTAGACTCGTAGCGACAATCACAGTTAGCCAGGAATGCATCCATGTGAGTGTCGTCAACGATCGCTTCAACTTCGTGTTTCACCACAGTGAAGGGGGTACTGTAATGATAGTTATCAGATTGGGGGGAGCCTACCAAAGAGAGGGATTAAGATTCGTCATGGTGTAATATCGTCTAGGATTATCGCTGGTGTGATTACCAGCCACAAAGCCTGAGGTACTGGGACAGACGCATCGACAGCGGGAGTCTTCGAAATTCGCCTATAATAATTTATAGATATACCTGTAAAAAGAAAGTATTTCTTTTAAACTAAAATTGAGATTAATTTTAGAAGTCTACGGTAATCCTAGAAAGCTCACTCGCCTCAGAATTCACTCCAATAAAGACTGCAACCAGGATTGATAAGCGCAATATCTTCTGCATCTATAATAATTAGAGTGTAGCAATAATAAAAAGCACAAGACAGATAGAGTTGGGAACCAACCCCAGTGGGAGGAGAAGCCAATTGGACAAAGATCTCTTTATTTAATGCTTCTTCTCTGCATTCCCATGGTTTCTTTCTTTTATCCTGGGAAGACAGATATCAGCCAGACCAAATCTTCAAGGAAAAATAATCAAAATCAACAAAAAAAATCCTAGATAAATCTACATAACAACAATAAAAAAACGAAAGAGCATCTTAAAGTCCTCGATATTTGGCGTCGTATTCTTTTTTCAATTGTTTTATCTTTTCTAAATCTTCCTCGTTTGGTAACCCGGCTTTCTGAAAAATTATTGGCAAAAGGGAAGAAAGCAAAAACCTTATCGATGTGATCATTCTTCGGTAGTCCGTAGAGCTCCTCCAAAGACATTAATCTCGACCAATGGGGATAGAGAGGCTTTCCAGAAGGGGCCAACTCATCTTGCCACTCTTTTTTGGCTCTGCAAGCGGAAAATATCTTTCAAATGGAAGCGTAGCTCAAAGAAAAGCGTTAAAAACTAACTCAGCGATGACTCCTTCGACGTATTTTTCAGGGTCGAAGGCGTTTAATTCAGATAGATGCCCTTTCATACGTTTGACGAATTCCCTCTCAGCTCGGAGCTTTTTCTCTCGATGATATTTTTGATATTTGAAAAAGTCTCTGTCATATCGCTTCTTTCTGAAAATTTGCTCTTTCAACCAACTCATCCTAGACTAATTTAATAGTAGGAATAGATTTTTTTGGTTCATTTTATATTAAAATTAGTTAAAAGTGAGAAACAATGGTTGATGTTTGCTGTTACCTCTTGTGTTTCTTCATCTTCTTTCTCCTGATTGTCAACAATCTTGGACCCAAATGCATAGCAGTTGGAGGGACAAACGACGGGGCTTTGATTTCCGTCTAAAATTATTTATTGTTTCCCTTCAAAAATCGCCAACCTTATTGGCTAAAGGATCCATCCTCTCCAAAATTTGCTGCAAAGACGGGGGAGGAGCTTCAATCGCCGCTTTGTCCAAAGTAGGGAGTGAATAAACCTGAAAAAGGCTTCAAATTCTCAACTTTTAAATCAAAACCAACCCGACTTGGATTCTCCAACGCTGGAAGGTTAATTGAATTTATTGCAGAAATCTCATTTAAAAAAGATTTGCTTCTACTTCTAGATATATCAAGCCTACTAAATTTTGATTCAATTCCAACCATTATGGGTATTTGATCCTGAAATAGTGTTTTTCTCTCTAAAGATGAGATACCTTCGCTAGAGAAATAGGTATTTCGTCTGCCCTCCTATTAGAAAATGTAAAAGTGTGGGAGGAACTGGGACGGGAGAAAGATAAAAAGGCCGGCCTTTGGAGAGACCGATTCAGCAATCTCAACAGCATCTGAAAATTATTCATATATGAAAACAAATGTGTATTAAAAAAATAGAAGCTAGAGGATATATAAAAACTAGTACTAAGGAGCAAATGAGCAACACATTTTTGTCAACATTAGAGTCGTAAAATTGCGTCTTATTCAGCCTCCCCTACCGCTTCCAAATTCTAATTTTTTTTCTTCTTTAAAACAATTCTTTCAGTCTTTAATCATGGCGAATCCATCTTCAAGTCAAGATCCCTTCAACATCCTGGGAGAGCTAGAAAACATTAGGGTGATTCCAATTTTTTGAAGGAAAATGCTCCCAATTTTTAGATCCAACGCGAATTGGCGATTAACCAACTGATGGAACGACGGAGAATCGCTTATAAAGTGAGGAAAAAACAATAGAAGAAATGGATTTTTAGATGGCTGAGGAGAGAGAAAAATTGAATTGGAGCGTTTCTGGAGGAGTGTTGACTTCAGTTATGTCTTGTTTATCATCCTATCACCATAAGTAAGTGGAATTTTGATATATTTAATAACAAAACTACTCTTAAAATGTTCTAAACTCTTAATTTAAACGCCCCTCTTCATAATTCATTGTTAAGTAATTCTCCTCAGAAATCTAATTCATCTTCTTCCAATCATCCCAATCGCCGCTTATATTGGCTACTCTGCTCACTATTGCTATGGAAATAAGCTAGCCGTTCTAGATCGTAAGTTTTCTCTCCCTTTCTCTTACAAACTTCTTTCAGAAATGGCTAATAGATGTCTTGATGAAGTAGAAAATAGCTCAATAAGCGTCATTAAATTAGAAGATGTCAGACAAAAGCTCCATGGAGCGAAGAATGAGGAAGAGATATTCAAATTTTGAGTCATATTTATTGAGATATTTCTTTCAGTGAACCTTGTAAAGTTGATTTAGGTTGTCCATATCAATGCTTCTTAGTATAAATTTGTTATTTTGCTCAAAACTTGACCTACTTCTATAGTTGGTTGTCTCCGTCTCTTTCCTACAATTTTCCAATCAGCTTTTACAAGATTAGATAGTTCCCTAGTAATGGGGCAACGACAATCTTCTTCAATCTCTTCAGAAAACATCCAAATTCTTAAGAAACATGCAGATGAACAGGTAATTTCCGCCTAAACTCTACAAAAATTCCCCCTAGATGGAGCAAGAATTAGCCTTCAAAAACCTCCAATTCTTACATAAGCGAGCTCAAGAGGTAGGAGTTATCGTTTTTTAAAAAATTATAATCATTAAGTTGGCGGAGAAACGAGAGCTATTTGGATGGGAACTAATGGCGGCTTTTACAATGACTGGGGTTTTATTATTCGCCGGTTCCATTTATAAAAGAAAGGTTTGAAATAGCCAGTAATAGATAGACATTTAAATAGGATCTTGTTATCCCAATTGTCCCACTGGTTATGGGAATAGGATATAGGTAATTGAAGATAAAAAAAGTTTAAAATACCCAATTCCACAGATATGATGCGGCTTTTGGCTCTCAAAGCACTACAATTCGAGGTGGTCAAGTTATTTTCTAACCCTCTAGATTGCTTTTTAGATTCGGCAGAAGCTTTATTGAAGAAGGATCCATCGCTGTTTCAGCCTATTGGAGGCCCGATTACTCTTGCTCAAGTTGATGCATTTATCCAAAAGCAATGGATAATAAAGAATTAAAATTTCACGTGATTGTTGTAATATGCATCCACAATTATGATCAATTCAACCAAAAAAATTGGTTTCCTCATTATTTTTAGTCTAAAAGTTTTCTAACATTTAAAATTTATACTTTATTTGCCAAGAAACAAATTTTGTTTTGCTATTTTTGATCTTCTCTAGGGTATATTCTTTGAAAAAACCGACTCCGCAATCAAAAATTTAGTCAAGGTTATGCCATTTTGAGGTTATTTGGCTTATTCTCTGTCATAATTCTTCGTCATTGAGGCAGCACTTTCTTGGTGAACTTTCCGTGGCTGTTTCGCTTTCAATCGCTATTTCGCTTCTTAATTTGACTCGCTCTGATATTTTACTACTTAATTCCACTCGATGTCTGAAATTCAGCCGAACGTAATGAAATGTCTGCCCCAAGAGGCTCAAGATCGTATCAATGCAATATTTGAATTTCTGCCCAAGGTTTCCTTCAAAGCTCAAGTGGACACCAAAAATTACGCCATTAAGTATGTCCTACTAGCAGAAGTATGTAGTAAAGAAAGAAAAGGTAGATTTGCATTTCCTTCAACTGTTTTTTGCAGACAAAATGTATAGAGAATTGACTACGAAAGTGAGGAATTATTATGCAAGCCAGGTTAGCGAAGAATTTGGCCTGACTGCGATTGAAATAGATAAACTCTATAGAATAGGGATGATAAATCATTATAATGGCAAGGACAAGACTTTCGTCGAGTTTTTTTCGTTGTGTGTAAAGGAATATAAACAGTTGCTTCAGAAAAAGAAAAAGAACGGTTAGTCCCAGTTTTGAGAATTCCCGTCGATTCTTGTAGCGCCATAATATTTCTCTTTTTTCAGTTAACTTCCCAGCTAAATTTAAAAAATGGTATGATGATTATATATCCGCTAAACCCGGCTTCTGGACGCATAACGGAGAAGATTTGCCCATAAGGGAGGCCGTAGATGAGGAGGTATCATTGGTCCTCGATGGAAAAGAGAGCATGACTGAGGGCCGTACTTTTGCAAAGAACCTTTATATACTCCATTTTTTGAAAAGGGGCGACGGTAAGACTTGAATTTTTCTTTATTTTTTGTCAATTCTAGGTCAAAAAGTATTCCAAGAAACTGTACTTCCTCATTTAAAAGATCTAATATTTGTATTTGAATGCGATATGAAGGATATGAAAGAAAGCTTGATGAATATCCTAGCGTTTATAGCAAAAAAAGAGATTGACCCTGAGTACATCGAGAAAAAAAAGAAAGAAAAAAGAGAAAAAGAATTGATGCGAGTTGTACCGTAAGTTACTTAGACTTCTAACTTTCTTCTAGGCTTGTCACAAGGCTTCAAACTCCTAAATTGGATAATGACGAATTAATTGCCAGATTGGAGCAGCTTCAGCTTCAGGATATGGCGGCAAAACGACCAAAATTAGAACAAGATGAAGAGAGGTGACTTGCCCTTACTGTGTGAATTCATTACAAGTCAAAATTTCTCTATAATCATTTTATTTACTATAGATCTCTGTGATTTGTAAATTAATTATTCATTAAATAAACTATCGATTTCTAGGGGCATTTTCTCTCCCAAAACCTGCATAAAAGACGTGTGATTCCTGTCTCCTCGCGCCTAATCTAGGTCAATCCGCTGCCAAATATTAGACACACCAATTTTTCACTCGTCTCCTGTCCATCTGCCTTTCTCTCTCTTGTCCTAAAACCTTTCTCGCGGTGTCCTTGTGTTAATGTGCCGGCGACGGTCCTCGCAGCTGGCGATGGCGCTTTCTCCCAATTTTACGATTCTTTTGGGAAGTCTGTCACAGTCTGCTTTTTCTGTTTCGTTCGGAATTTTATCCGCTGCATGTTTATTTCCGTTTTAGAGCAAACACTTGTTGTTTTCCTAGTGTAAAAGCAAAACAGTTGAGTTCAGGAGATAACGCGAGTTATTCCACCTGTTCGCGACTCTGACAAGCAGCAGCTTCAGAAGAAATATTGCGAAAAAGATGGGAGTTTTTGCTAAAATGAAGGTTAGTTTTTCCCTTTTTTGATTTCTAAATTGTAAAAGGACCGATGGAGGTTCTCCCTTTGCGCTTTTTCATCGTCTAATCGTAATTCTCTCGCCACATGTTCAGATTTCCTGCCCTCAAAAAGAGTCTAAAATCCTGCATCTGGATATTCTCCAGTCTCTCATATTTTCCTCTCTTTCTCTCCCCTTCTGACCCCTGGGACATAGGAACAGATGATAACAGCCGCCAGTTGAGTTGAGGTGCACTCTTATCGGTAATCACTTGGGGCGGTCTGAGTCAAGAGAATATCTTTCACTCCTCTCTTCCTCTCTCCGTGTGGCTCTTCAAACAGTCGGCTCTCGATTGTTTCAACAATATGCGTGTTGCCATCGCTCGTCGGCGCTTTGAGCTACTATTAGATTACTTCAATAAAGTAAGTTTGCCAAAAAAGGCTTACATTTTCCTTATATCGAGATTTACCATAGTTAACTTTGGGGCGGAAGCTTAACGTAACCTCCAAAATAAGTGATTCTTTCAATATTTTTGTAGCTTCTCTTTCTTCTGTTTGTCCTTCACTACTGACCATCGATAACATCACCGCTTTACGCGCTATTACCCATTTTATCGAAACGTCCTTCCAACAACAGTCAAGATCATTTCAATAAATCAGTCTTCTCCTCTTGCTAGGTTCAACCACCTTGTGCTTTCAATAGGCTACAAACACAGAGGAAACTGCCCTAATGAGTTCCATAAAAATCCTTTGTCCTCTTATTTACCGGAAAGTGAATGCCATTATCTCTAATATGTTCTGTCATTCCGGTTTTTCGGTCCTATGAGGTAGGCAGTTGAACTAATTTTGACCTCCTCCTTACGAAATTGACTCATTTCAACCCGGTTGACGTCAATGAACCCGGTCTAAAGAGTTGCCCAAGGCTGGGCCGCTGCTCTGACTCATTCTCCCTCTTGTTATTTTCCCCCTCTCTTCCCTTCAGCCGCTCTGCCCCCTGCTGCAAACAAAACACACAGAAGGATCTCCAAGCTCTTTGGTCTTTACATTTTACAACAGGGGAAGAGGGAGAGGCGTCCACGTTTCGAGCATTTTTTCTTGTCGGCCCCACGGCGAGTTTGTTTGAGCAACTGTTCCCAAGCAATTGATTTTTTGTCTAATTTTTTCTAGTATGAATAAGATATTGCTGTGGTTCTTTCTGTTTGCTCAAAAAACATATTCAAATCAGTCATGGCTAGAAATTTCTCCCTCAATTGCCGTTCCAGCTCTTATTCACCTAGCCAAGTATTTTTCCTCTGGGTTTTGCTATTTTTTTTTCTAGAAAATGGGTGCCAATTGGCTGAGGATTGGCTTCTGGGTAAGCAAACATTTTCGTTGAATTGACGGATCATGAAAAGAGAGGCGGAAAAAGAGAACTTTGGCTCAAGCGATCCCTATAATGCCGCAGTTTATCTAGAATCCTATAGCAATATATTACTTCAATGTTTCTCCGGCTCCTTTTAGGCTCCCCAGATGGCCCAGTTACTTTATTTAATCAATCCAACGTTTTTTTTAAAGAAAATGTCTTTCTTGGAGAAGGTCTTCCGTAGTCGAAAAAGGAAAGCAGGTGGAGAAAATGACGCGGAAAAGGCTATTGCCAACCTGAAGGACATGGAGGACCTCCTGATTAAAAAACAAGAATTTCTGGAAGGAAAGATCAATTCTGAGTTGGACTTGGCCAAGAAACATGGAAAATCCAATCAACGCCAGGCGCTGGCAGCGTTGAAGAGGAAGAAAATCCATGAGAATGACCTCCAAAAAGTTGACGGCGTGAGTATTTCTCAAATTGGAAGAATTTTTCGCAAACTTAAAGATCCTGATGAAACTGGAATCTCAACGAACTGCCCTCGAAAATGCTGGTCATCACGTTGAGGTCATGAAGGTATTGGAATACACTAATAAAGTTCTCAAGAGCGCCAATAAGGACTTGGATATCGACAAAGTAAGTAGTTTAAGTTAGATTTGTCATTTTTCCGTCCCTTTTCCTCCAAAAAACCGCTAATTTTTCAGGTCAACGGTATTATGGACGAGATCAGCGAAGGTCTAGCAGTTTCCGACGAGCTATCCGCCGCTATTTCTCGTCCAATCGATTCTATTGCCGACGAGGAAGAATTATTGAACGAATTGCTGGACCTTGAGAACTCTGAGAGAACTAAACTTCCTGCTCCAGCAGCGGCTGTCTCTCTACCAGAAGTTCCAAAAGGCCCACTGACTCGTTCGAAATCAAAGGAGCTCTCTCGAAAGGATTCTGATTTCACCGAGTTGGAGCAATGGGCTGCTGCTAACTAAATTAACACCACATGTATCCTCTACCATTCAACTGTATAAAGCCCCTATCCGAGCATTTTTATTTCTTCATATTCAAAATAAAGTCAAAATCCTTTGTTTCGCAATAAGTATGTTACTTTTATTTCTAAAATTTGCAGAACTGGCTATCACAGTTATAAGTCAACGGGAAAAGTTGCGCCTTCTTCATCCCATCCATTGATTTCTTAAACAATTCCGCTCTAAATCTCCTAAATTTTATTTAAAATTTTAATAATTTTAAAGCAAACTTTGGCACAAGCTGAAAGACAGTCGCTCCAAGTTCCAAGCTGCTTCCATTATCGAATATAAAATGATACAAATTAGCGATATTTTCCATCTTTACTCCGCCTCTTTCAGCCAAAAATCCGGTGATAAACACATCGTCTATCTAAAAATATTGAAAAATGGTGAGAAAAAGGCACCCAAAAGTAGGGAAAATCGTCTT
Source organism: Oscheius sp. JU1382 (assembly GCA_932521405.1). Lineage (NCBI taxonomy): Eukaryota > Metazoa > Nematoda > Chromadorea > Rhabditida > Rhabditidae > Oscheius > Oscheius sp. JU1382. Next base: position 1,306,029 of record OW051476.1, read on the forward strand.
CGACTTCTAATATTGCCTCAGCTGCTTTTTTATTGGCCAGATAGGCCATTCCACTGCAGTATGGAGGATAGAGGGATTGGTTGTAAATATGCGGTGGGACATACCTGAAAATTAGGGGTTGAGAAATAGTGCTACAGGAATCGACATGGATTTTTAAAAGTATAGCTACAGAAGACTTTAAAACTGTAGAGCTACAGAAATCCACGCGGATGACGCACCACCAGGATTTATTTCAACCTACCATTTACTGCTAATATTCTTCTGAACACGCATTTTATACCACATATTGCATAGAATTTTCGGTCTATCTGAGCCCTCTACTTGCTTTATGAGGTTTGTGGTCTAAAATCACTTGATTAAATGAAGAAACTCGTCCACTTTGTCTATCCTCCAAGCCACATCATCATCCATCTTCAATAAGATGGTCTTCTCTCCACAATTTTGAGAAAAATAGCGTAAATGTGATAATTGCTACTCGCTTTATTAGTTTAAAATTGGTCCAAACCTTAAGAGAAATGTTTCTATAGGTATCTAAATACCCTCCAAGGAGAATATCCCCATTAAAATTTTGCTCGTCCTTCAATTTATTGAAGCTCTCCGCTCGAGTTCTATAATTCTCATCCAATCCCACAGGAAAAAGGAGTTTAAATTTAAACTACAAGTCAAAATTCCTTTCAAAGGCTGATAGAAAAAAGGCTTACATTTCTCTTATATTGAGATTTGCCATAAGAACTACGATAAAAATCCCTAGATTCGGAATCATCCTGCCTGGTATGAACGACAATTAGATAATCAATAGCTGAGCAATAATTTTGAGATGGTTTTATGGCATATCTATGGTGATCGTGCTGAAAAATGTGGAAAATATGCAAAGAAGTAGAAAATTGTAGCGCTATAGTGGACTCTAAAACTGCAGTGCAACAGGAATCAACGAAAATTCGATAAACTGTGTCACTAAAGAGCTCTAAAAGCTATGGCGCTAAAGGAATCGACAGAACCTACCTTTATTTTCCTTCTCCAGATCGCTTTAACCCATTTCAAGTCGATTTCAAAGATTAATACAACAAATATGAAGAATAAAATACCGGCTGTATAGAAACTGTAATTAAAGAGATTCTTCCTCCTAATTTTCATGCCTAAAATTGAATTTCTCACTCTCTATTTAGACGGCCAAATGTACAGAAATCTAAAGGAAACCCGCTTGAAATAGCAGACTTTTCACGCGATAATAATAAAATCGAGGGTATAAACCTTCCCGAAAAAGATGGCTAGCAAACATCCAACAGAGAGACGCGTGTCTGAGTCGCAGGCTAAAGCAGACTCTTGATTATCATATTCACACAATGACCAGCATTCATAGTCATACATAGAGAGCTATTCGTCGCATTGTGGATTGGAGTAGTGAAGCATGGCGGAGGGAAAATAATCTGTAAGATAGAAATAATGAAAAATCCTTCAGCCTTATAAGCACATGAATACTTCTCGAATAAATGTTTGGTTTCGACGAAAAAAGCATTCATCCAGCTCTTATAAGGCGAGGCAACCTTTCCGATCTCTTGATATTAACACGCTCTTTGACCCTAGCTCAAAAAAACTACAGATCATACGTCGTTTATTTATAGAATTTCGGTTAGCATAAGACAGAGTCTCCACGTAATCCGGGGGTTTATTTGCCATCTCTCACCCACATAATTGAAGATAAAAGAGTTTAAAATACCCGTCGGTAGCTACACAGGGGTTAATAATACACAGCTAATTGGAGATATATAATAAAAACGGCAGTAATAAATGCAAACAGAATAATTAGACTACCGTGCTCCCTAAAAGAGGGAGAGAGAAGGATGGGAAATTCCTTCGAAAATCCCATCATTTTTAGGTAATTTCCATGGAAAATGCCAAAAAAGATGGAATTTTTGGAAAGGAAAGCAACTAATAAACGACTATGAAATAAATAATTAAAAGTGGAGGAAAGAGTGACCCGCAAACAAAGAATAAAAGTAGTGGCTGTGACTAGAGATTCCAAATTGTATGTAGCAATACTCCGTTCCTCAACCAGTGAGAGCGAGAGTCTTATTCCTAGACGACAGGAGCAAAGGTGGCAGCCAGTCGAGATCTTCTCTGCTTCTTTCCAACTTTCTCTTGGTCTCTAACTTCTGCTAGCTGCTTGGGCTCCTCTATCTGCCTATTTTTAGATTGTTCAGCTCTATTTTGAGTTTGCTGTTGGCCTCCACGCTGAGCTCCTCTTGCTCCACCTCGTCCCGTTCCTCGCTTGATTGAAACCTAGAAAATATTGGGAATTAGAAGGAAAATTCAGAAAAAAAATTACTGTGCTCGGCTTAAGATCAGTCAATTTCACTGGATCCACATTAGAAGTTGGAATCATTTGCTTTTTCTGACCAATCGGCTTGGCCATCAACGGCTTCGGTGATGCTGGTCGCTGCACTTGAACTGGAAGAATCGGCTGAACGGCGGGCAACGGTGGCGGAGGAATGCTCATCAACGGTGGGGGGACTACCTGCAAACAATTTGTTTAACAAACAACTTTTCCGCTATTAAGACAAAAAAAAAACAATCACAGAGACAATACGCCAATTATTTAGAGGTAAAAGCCCACTATATAATATGGACGGTGTAAGAAGTAACCAAATGTACCAACCGCCATCGGGCCAGCCGGTGGTTGTGAGGGAGTCGGCAGCAGCGGCGGCTTCACTGCTTGGTGATTGTAGGCAGTATTCATAATAATTGGTATTCCCTCCTTGTTGCTAAAAAATGGTAGTTTACTCAACCGTTTTTAGGCATAAAAGAAGCTTATTTAGAAAGAGATTAGGGTTTCCAACAAGATTCTAAACTTTTTATCCTAAGAACACAAAAGAATTGCTGTAGTTTTAGATTTATATTTTATTTTTCGCAGAGTAGAGGCTATTATTAGCCTACCTCGTCATGTCTGACTGAGAAGAGCTCGAAGTAACCTCGAGAGGAGAAGATGACTGGCGCTTTGGAGACTCAACCAGAGAAGTCTCATCTTCTCGCTGAAGAATCTTCATAACCATAGGGATAACAGGCTCTTCTTTAGCAGCGATAGAAGCGGCAGCTGGCTGCGTGCTCTAAAGATTAGACTGTAGGAGTCCGCCCAACATCCCCCCAAAATCCCCCGCAAAGAAATTCTTAAATATAGCAAACCCCACCTCAACTAAGCTCTTCTTTCCATTAATTCCGAGCAGAGATGCGAGTCCATTTTCGATTTCCTTCTTCTTCTTTGCTTCGACATCAGTCAATATTTTTGTAAGCTGGCTGATAGCCTTCTGAGATCCACTGCTTGTTGTGGTTGAGCTGCTGCTACTACTCGCCTTAGCTCCAGCCTTTTTGGCATTCAACATCTTCAAGACCTGCTGCGATTGAGACTCGGTCTTCTCCTTCTTCGAGGTAGCAGTCATTCGATTGGCGAACGCCTCTTTGCGAGTCTTCCTCTCCCAAGCGTATGTCATATTGATGAGAGAGGTGATGGGCACTCTTGCGACAGCCTCTCTGATTCCTCGCTTGAAGCCTCCCTTGAATGGCTTATCGAAGAGCACCTCGACCTTATCGCCATAGATTCCGATCACAGTTCCAGCATAGGCGACTGGGATGTTGCCTGTAGTCGAGGTGTTCGAGACTCGATCCAGCAGCATATAGTCGGCTTCCGGATCAGCGCAGACCTTTCCATCGTGGATTTCCGGCTGAAAAAGATATACGGAATCTCTCAAAAAAGTGTCTAAAACTAACCATATAGATGACATTCGGGCTGACTGAAGTCTTCTTCGATTCGACCGGCTTCGGATTATTAGTCATCTCAGCAGCAACCTTTTCATGCTCCTCCTCGATACAGCTGAAGAGCAGACTATCGACACAAATGCTGCCAGCTTCTTGCATCTCCACTCCAAACGTGGGCAATCCATCCAGATAAGCCTTCAACTCGGCGAGTCGAACCTCTCTTTGCGTCTCAACCGACCAAATCTCGTGGCTATAATACTCATCCGTGTTGCTGTTTGATCGATCGAGCAATTTGAAGATTTCCGGAAAGTTGCGACGATAATCTTCAATGAGTTGATTCGTCTGAGACGAGTAGGTCCAAATATTGCCAGCTCGTCGCGTATAGTCGGGCATTTCAAGATTCCTCTTGGTCAGCTTTAAATTCAAGCCGATATTGATCCTCTGAGTTGGGCCAGCATCCGGATTTCGAGCTCCATCAACAAGCAGAATTGTGCCAGTGATTCGGCCATAGAGATGACGATTAACACGAGCATATTTAGCAGCAGTGAATTGATCATACCACGGCAGGCCGTACTTCTCCGGATCGGCACGAATCGCCGATAAATTTGGCTCAGGCAGGAGGGCAGTTATCACTCGAATTCGGCCTAAAAAGTAGGATTAAAAAATAAAGAAGAGACTCACAATTCGGTCCGGGATTCTCAATAGCATCGATGAGCGACGGCTTGCCGTAGCAGGGACTGTTGTGCAGCATGAGGAAGACCTTGGCCATCCGGTAGAAGGCCTCCTCGATCGGCATCTCCTTCAGCCGTCTTCCCTGATCAACAGAGACATTCGTCACGACGAGATTAATCGGCACCGCGATGGCTGTCTCCAGCGGTCCGAACTGCTTCACCGGGCGGAGTTGGCCATCCTCCGGCTTGTAGATGACGCCCATGAAGCGTCGGACATAAACAACCGCCTTCGGATCTCCACAATCGATAGCATAACGAATCAACAGGCGATCCTTCATCTCTCTCAACTTCTTGCCAACTCCATCCCTCTCAGTTGTTGAGAGTTCCTCTACAGTCAGCTCGTCTCCAGTTGCTCCAGTTTTGGTATAAGAGTGCGTCAACGACATCACATGATCGACAATTCCCATCTTAAGGACCGGCCACTCGACGCAGACCTCCTTGCCGATTAGGTCAGCTGCTAGGGTGGAGAGATCACCTCGCTCTTGATCTTCACGAGCTCCAATAGTCAGCATCATCGAGGGACATTTCGAGGCAAAATTGAAGACTTGCACGCCGATCTGAAAATTCCTCTATTGCTTTCAAATAAAAATCTACCTTTTTCAGTGTTCCAGTATGTGGCAGATGCTTCATCGTCGGGAATCCGGGGAAGTAGACATCCAGCTTGACATTCGGCAGCAATCCCCAAATCACTTTGTCTCTCGGAATACGGTAGGTGTTCATTTCGATGGCGGCAACTCTGCAAGAAAATTAATTCGTAACTATTCAAAACCTTTTTTTTCGAGTTAGCTACAGTTTTTAAAAAATTTGTTTATTTAAAAAAAACACTCACTGGCTTTTAACTCCCTGGCTTGTCTTTTCAGTCGTATAGACGATATGAGGTCCATACGAGTTGCGAGCTCGCTCCTCAGCTGTTAAAAGCTTCTCCTTGCTTTGAATCGCGTCCAGCAGTCTCTTCTCGTCGATGAAGGGAATCAGCACAACCGCCTCCCAATCATTCCTCTTGCCATTGAGATCCGTCTTGAAGTTGGTCGGATAGAAATCAGAAATAGGAGACTCAGATGAGCACATAAGCTCTCTTAGTGATGGGGGGAGACACTCCGAGCTGGCTGCCGGCAGCACAGCTAGGAGCTGCTCAAACGGGTGGAATGGCTCCGAGAGCTCGAAATTCATCTCCATCTCTCCAAAATCCGTTACATCCGAGATATATGGGGCATAGTGGTGGGGGAAATACCAGGACCAACTCGCACAGCCGTGATAATAATAGTGGAGGACCCACTGGATCGCTCTCACATAGCCCTCTGATTGCTCCTTCAATTGAGTCTTCGAAATGTTTCCAAACCTAAAATATTAAATCTAAAATCAGAGTTAGAATTAGGCATTCAAATACAGTATTCTTCTGAAATTTTTTTAGCCATTTTTAAAAAGGAAAATCTTCAAAAATTTTTACTTTTTTTTTTTGGCTAAAAATCAAGGCTACAGTAATCCTTTAATTGGAATTTTTTGACTTTTCCTATTAATTTTGTTCAAATAGTAATCTTTTTCAATTTACTATTTGATTTTTCAATCAAAAATGACTAACCTGAGCTTCTCGCGATAATAGTCCCTCTTGTGGCGCTTAAAGCTATTGCCGATGGTTCTTGACCAGCAGGCAGCCACGCTGCTCTCAAATTCCTTCTCATCCAACGGCGCTAAAGCGGCCATTCCCAGCTGCTGCTCAAATTCCGACATTGCCGGATCGTCGATATCTGTAAATTTTCGTGTTTTTAGTCATAGCACATAATTTATACACAAATTCCTCATCACATCCATTTTAGCTTTTAATTTCAGCAAGAAGCAATTTTATAGCTTTTTTTTCTCAATTTTCTTGAAGAGAAGATCAAAAACGACCCACCTAGTCCAGACAGAGCTTGCGATGCCGATTCAATCGGTCCACTCTCCCCTCCTTCACTGCTGCTAGAAGATTTTGTCGAGTCCTCTTTCTCCTCCTCATCGCTGCTAATAAATGCTGGATCGTGAACCTTCGCCTCTTGAGTATGAATCTCTAGCTCGAGGTCATCTCCATCACTCGATTCCATATCCGAATCCTCGAACTCAACCAGCTTCTCCTCTTTTTCCTCCAACTCCAGGAGGGCATCAAATTTACCTGGCTTTCCTTTACTCGGCCCAGCGGCTGGCTGCTCTCGTTTCCCAAAGAAGAAATTATCATCGTCCAGCTGCTTCAAAAAATGCTCCTTGTCGTTATCGGCAACGAACTTGAGGAATTTCTCAAAGCGCTTCAGATTCAAATGGCCGGCTTCATTGATATATCCTGCAAAATGAATGAAATTTCTGAGCTAAAATCAACTCGTGAAATCGACTTCTAGCATTATTTTAGCCTATGGAAGCTTCAAAAACCTCAATAATTTAGCTCATTTCCTCTATTTTGAGCTGAAACTGACCTTCTAGCGTTGGGAGGACCTTCCTATAGGCGTCATATAAGAACGGCAAGCCGTCATCGTGAATGTGGACGTGCGGCAGATGCGGAATAAAGTCGTTTCCAATCAAGAAGCACATTAATATCCAATCATCAGCAATTCTCTCCATATCGTAAGGGAAGCTGAGTTGGTCTTTGAGCGACGCAAATTCCCAATAAAGATACTCCCTCATCAGGGATAAATGAAGCAAATGGAAGGTGATCTCACTCGAGATGAGGCTCTTCTTCGTCTCAACTTTTTCACCTTTCTTCAGCTTTCTTCGATTAGTCTGCGTCGAATATTTAACCTCTTCGCGGAGCAAAGAGAAATGCGGCTCGTGGGAGCAAATTCCCAACATCATCTGTAAAAAAGCAATAAAAAAAACCAGAAAAGCCCTTACCAAATCAGCATCCAGCCCATACATACAATGCCTCGTGTTGGGATCATATCCATCTTGAGCTCTCTCGTATCGAATAAAATCCATAATTTTATGTTCTCCCTCTCCGGGAACCTGAAAAATAGCCACTTTTAATTGAACTTATTTTTTTAAACGAAAATTTATTGTTTTGGCTCAATTTTAAAAGGATAATTTGAATCAAACTGCCCTCCGCATTCCAGAAAAAAGACAATTAAAATTTTTTGCTTTAAAAACCCCAGAAATAGACTGGAGGCGATTCCCTGAGTCAATTAAAGACTTTTTTTCTTCAATTAGCAGCAAAAGTTCCCCCAACTTGATTCAAGCTAGCTGGAATGGTAGATAATTAGCAACTTACATCGTGTCCAGAAAGAATAATTCTAATGTTCTGCCATTTGGGATCGTGGCTGATCTTTTCAGTTATCCATGCTTGAAGCGCCGAATGGAGACGAGTCATGAAGGGAGTTCCGGGCGTAATGCAATTTGAATCAAATCTCGCCTGATCAGGAACCTGCTCTCCTTTTTTGATGGCCTTTTCTAGCTGCTCCTGGGCCGTTCTAGCCGACATAAATCGTCTGGCTCTTTGTTGATTCATTTTGGCTCGAGGAGCGACGCCATCCACCGCCATTAGGAAGACTTTTTGCGGGCGAATGATTAGAAAAAGCTTCTGAGAGAAATAATTCAACAAGTTGAGAGAAAGTTCAGCCTCACCTCTATGTACGCAAAGATATCGTGATTGACCTGCTCCTCGCTGATTCGAAACATCACATCATCGTCATTAGGATGCGAGCAGTTGTGAATTATCCCGTTCATATCCAAATACAAATTATCGAATTCAGGAATCTGAAGAAAAAATATTCCCTCCCAATAAGAAAGAGTCTAAGCGTCCCCACTGTCGCTTTATTATTTTTAAAGATTTCCGACTCAAATAGACGCCTGCAATTCTTCTCTCGCTTCCCTTAATTTTTGATCCTTTTTGGTTAGATTTCTTTTTTTTTATTAAAAAGGATCCCATTTTGGTAAATTCTCAAAAATAAAAAAATCTATCAAATTACCAAATTCTCAATTTACAAAGATTAGATTCCTCCTTTTTTAGAACAAAAAAGTCCTTTAGATGTTCTTCTCTTAGTTCCAATCAATTTTTTTAAACTATTTTCCCAAGAAAATGATCCTCATCTGATCTTTGAATTATCTGAGTCGATCGCTAAAAAAAGCCCCAAAATTAAACGAAAAAAGACCAACCTGGCTATCGCTGATGACCTCGCTCAGAGTCGGGTATCGCTCGGAGATCCATCGATAGAATTTGGGAACTCCCATCTCTTCTCTTGTTTTCTTTAAAAAAAAGTTGTTGATTTATTTCGCAAATTAAAGAAAGAAAGAAAAAACTAAAGGAGAAAAGAATGATAGCGTTGGTGCCGCGAATAAAATATTTCTGGTTTTCGCCGGCCGGTCGCAATATTTCGTCATTGTGCCCGAATCAAAATGACGAAGAAAACTGCCAGCTTGGGGTTACAAGCTGAGATTTAAAGCGAAAAAGCCTCCTTCCTATCTTTGATTATTTTTCGCCAATTTTTGTTAAATTTCTGATCTTTTTGACGTCAATCGATAGAGAATTTAATTTTAAACCACTTTGCAAAACACCCAAATCAACTAAAACCACTAGAAATTAGCTATTTTAGACTAAAAATCTACTAAAATTGCGTTTCTCAGCTCATAACCTTGGACAAGTTTTAACAGCTAAAGAAGCCTAGAAAAAAGACCAACCTTCCCAGAGGGAGGAGAAAGCTGAAGAAAGAATGGAAGGATAATTGAATCTAGATTAGAAGGAGATTTGTCGAGAGTTGCCAAGGGGAACCGATTCCACCAGTTTGAAAATGAGATTGGCTGGTTGGGAAAAACTATTTTTATGGGGAAACAATGCTCAAAATTATAGGAGAGGGAAGGCTTAGTATTGCTTCAAGCCAGGCTTTAAAGACAACTCGAAAGGAAATTCGATTTCAACTTTTGATTGATTTTTTGAGGACGATTGATTCTATTAGTTTACGTCAAACCTCTAAGCAAAGAAATAGATAAGAAAGTTGAGCTGACTCACCCAGCGATTGATTAAAATATGATAATTCGAGGAAATGCGAAGATTTCTTCAGGATTAGCCTTATCAACTCGCCTAAGCTGCATCCATTCTAAATTACCGTATTTTCTCTAATTAGCATGAAAACGCCTCATTCTGGCTGGATTTCTACGGAGTGGCTCGAGGAAATTCGTCGACGGCCCCACTTCCAACACTTCCATTCGCTCTGTAGGGCAGAGTCTAATATTCTCGTTTTGTGTCCTGATCAGATTCATATAACTGGCCTAGCTCCTCTCCTGGCATTATCTAGGCCTTTCTCATCTGAAATCAAATATTTCTTTGCTATCCCTAAAGTCTCACTTTTCGAATGGCCCTCTTTACGACAACCATTTACCCGTCGCGATCCTTCTTCAAGAACTCCTCTCTAACAGGCGAGTAAGCTATTCAAAAGTTTAGAAATTGAACATTTTTCAACGTATTCGAATAAAAAGGCATCAATTGTTGAAAGATTTAACAGAAATAAAATAGCAAAAATGTTCGGCAACCATGGGAGTCGAACGGTCATCCTTCCGCATTGCGGCAGCAGTAAGCACTACCGACTGCGCCATGGACACTGTGGAGTAACTATGTGTTAGGGAAAAACGAGAGCCAGTCATGCCGAGACGATGCACTCATGGCACAGTCTAGAATAATTGATTACGAGATTTATAAAATGAAGCATATAGCGTATTTTTGTATAACCCATAATTTATCTTGTAGCTTTTCTCATCTGAAATTCTGCACACTGATCGAGTTCTAATTTAGATAAGATTTCAGACAAAACATCTCAGACTGGGAGGGAAATTTTAAAAAGGACTCGAAAAGAAGTAGAAACAGGTTGCGGTCTGTATCATTTATTCGAAGAAATAAACAAGAAAATTGGCCGCAACTGGCGAGGAATTACTAGTGAGTAAGAGAACAATTCAATATAGCCGTGCTTTCCTTCAAGGCTGAGGCTGAATATCTGGAAGCAAAGCAGCACTTTTTTCGATCAAAATGAGACAAGCCAGTTTGTCAAAGAGTTGCAAGCTCTTGGTGACTGCTTTCTCGATATCCTCGCCACTTTTCGGAGAAAACATATTTCTCAATTCTTTGCCCGACAGCTTGCGACCCTTGCTATTGCTTATTTTAAAACAAGGAGGGCTGCGCCACCTTCGATGGCGTTTAATTTTAAGTATTGAACCTAAATTTTAACTTCCTGCGATTTGCGAATAAAATTAATATATTGATGACGATTTTGGTTCTGGAAAAAAACCCTGGGCTCTTCATCTCTTCCCGTTCAAGTTTTAGGCCCCATCCTCCTTCGAAATTTAGTCCCGTTTTCCCTCAAGTTTTAGTCCCAATTCCTTGAATTTCCATAAAAAGATCTTCCCTTCGAATTTTAGGCGGACTTAGGCATTTTGCGTGAGATGGAATCGTGGAAGTGGAAAAAAAAGCAAAAATAATTGGCGCGAGTGGGGGTCGAACCCTCAACCGAGCAGACCGAACCAAAAACCGACCTCGCGTATAAAGTCTAAAATTCATCAATCCAAAAATTTCAAAGCGCGGGGTTCTACAAAAGCGTAACGGACAGACACCGTAGCCGATTATTTAGAGGGAGATCTTATATTTAGCGTTTGGAACTTCTCGCCCCACGCTTCCAAACCCATAACTTATCAGGGAGCCCCTAAGACTTTACCCTTTTCGACCTGACCTTATACCGAATTTTATCTAGGATTCCCCCGGAATTTCCTGAAAATTAAAAAAAGACAACCGCTCCCCCAAAAAATAAAGAAAAAAGGATTTGACTGGATTAAAGAAGGCCACGGACGAAATGCAATTTGAAAATTCGCGCTGCGTATTAATCCCTATGGGATCAATCTATCCGGAATCCGGATAGATTTCGGAACTGCGGGACTGTCCCTTTAAGTGAAAGATGAGTGGTTAATTAATGTGTCTCGATTTGAGATTTTGGGCTTGGAGATTTATGGAATTGTTGTGGATAATTAGCTAAGATCCTGATTAGTTTAGTTAGCCACAAAAAACGACATTAAGAAAGAATTTCAGGGAAGATCTGAGGGTCAAGAGTAAGTAAGGCTAAAGGTATGACGCGGCGTTTTGGTCATTTTTCACCATTTTCGATGCCAGATTTTTTAAAATGAAGTTGCCTCCAAACTCGTGGTGGTTTTTACCATTTTAGTCGATGCTGAAAATAATGGCATTCACCATTTTTTGCTGGGGCTTTTACTTTTCTGGAACGAGGTGAGGCTAAAGTTATGACGCGCACTGTAGTGAAAGTAGAACGAGATTCCCCCTGTTCCTAACTACTATCCAGCGAAACGAAGGTAAGAATTTATTCTAATTGTTGTATTGCCACTTTATCAAACTCACAATCCGATGGATCTTTTGCCACTTCGTCAAGATGGAACTCCCCTGTTGAGTGATGTCCTCTCTAGAATCCCTGAATGAACTTCGATAACGTATTACTTCAATAAGAAATATCAGGTTTGGCACTCTGAATGGAGTGACTCTACAGTAGTTCTTGACTAAATATTATGTTTCACCTCAATTTAATGGAAATCCAGTGAATGAGACGGAGCGCTGAGAACTTCTCTAAACTTCTCTGGAATGTCCTGAGGACGAAGCCCATTTAGAGGGGCAAATTTAAGAGGACTAAAGCCCCGGTTAGTTGATCATTTTTGTAGAAATTTTTTGTTTTCAATCGATTTGTGTGGAATGGATTTCCCTTCTGGCGACTTGGCTCCTTAGCAAGATCTTCTCATCCAGCATTTGACTGATGTTCATCGATCTCTTTGACCAATGGATCCGCGAATTAAGACAACGCAGTCGCTACAGGATGAGAAAAGTCAGTCCCTACGATGAGCACATCTACTATTTGACCGACGATCGCCAGCAGAGAGTCAGCCCAGTGAGTAAATGCCTTTCTCAGTATATTTTGAGGAAAGAGATGAGAAATATGATCGTTAACGGATCATTGCTTCCACACTGGCGAGTCACCTCTGCCGGATAGTTATCGCCAGCCGCTTTATAACTTCGACTTGTGAATCGACGAATGGGGTCAAGAATCGTCGTCTTCTATAATGCCGAAACAGGTGGGAGGAAAAGTTTTTTTTAAAAGTATTTATCTGAAGTCTGGGGGCTTCATCTCCTAAATGTAAGGGTTTAATTGGAGGCTGGCTTCTTCTTTTTCACATTTCTCTGTTTTTAAAAATTTTTAAAAGGAATATTCTTTTTTGAGGAGAAATCGCTCATCCTATGGCAAAGTCTAACTCCGAAAATCGATAGTCGCGTACAATTCATCGAGAGTGTCAAGACTCTTCGCATGTAGAGAGGCGGCGTACTGGAGACCTTTGAGATTTTCAATGTTGGGCTGAATCTCATCCTAGAGATGATTAGAAGGAATATTAAGGAATTACTGCCTAAGTGCCGCCGTTAAGTGCTACCATTCTCGTATAAAAGATGCTGCAAACTCAATTCTTTTCTCCTAAAATTATGTTAATTTTTCATCACGAATAGAGTTCGGCAACATTTCTGATAGCTTTTTTAAGCTGAAACAGAGGAGATCGTTACAGATATTTATTTCTCTCATTTAAATTTGTCAGATATATCGCTAACCGGTCTCTAGTTATTCTCAGCTGAGTTTAAAATGTCAATATTGCTTTTGCGTTTTGAATTTTGGCACGAAGAGATTATAAAAAAAACAAGAGAATTTGAATCACATCAGAGAGCAGCCCTTCTTCTTGCCGTTCTTGCCCTCGGTCTCATCGGACGTCAGAGCCAGCTGGCGTTTCTTCTCCATAGCCAATAGATTTTGGAACAATTCGGTTATGTTTTCATTGTTCTTGGCGGAGGTTTCAATAAAGCCGGTGCCCCAATTGCCAGCTAACTTCTCTCCCAATGCGGTGGAGACTTCTCTTTTCTAAATTAGACTCTCTCTCAGTGAGTGAAGGGAGGAGTACCGATTCTTCGTCCTTCTTATTGCCGACTAGCATGATTGGAACCTCAGATATGGCTGCTCCTTTGACTTCTTTTAACATCAACACGATTGGTCCAAGTTCTTCCAGCGATTGTTTACTAAAAATCAAAGATTTCGTTGGCTACAGTGATCCAATTCTCACCTAGTAATAGAAAAAATCAAAATAAAAGCATGTCCTTTACTAATCGACAGCCTTTGCATAGCTGGGAATTGGTGACTACCAGTTGTGTCCGTAATTTGCAGCGTACAGACATTCTTTTGATTGCAGCTGATCACCTAGAGATCATATTTTAGGAATATCGCTGGAAAACAAACTTGGCGATAGGTGTCCTCGATTGTTGGAACATAGCTGTCAGTGAAAGTTCCTTTGATGAATCGCTGAACGATGCTGCTCTTTCCGACTCCGCCGGCACCAAAGACTGCTACCCGGTAGTCAGAAGAGGAGCCGGCGTCGCCTGTCCGGCCGGCCTGAAATAGGAGAGATTAGAATTCGGACAACTGTGGCACTACAAGGATCGATGGGATTTTCTAAAATTGTGGTGTTTTAGAGGAGAACTTACCGCAGTCGATGTGTTGGCTTCCGTGTCGCAATTCTCAGCCGGAATGGTTACCCAAAAAGTGTCTCTGAAACGAGGTTTTTTTTAGCTAGGAATGAAGAGGAGAAATGTTTTGACAAGAGTTCTGCCTGTCTTGTTTGGCAGAAGATGAGAGAGAGAGAGAGAGAAAAGCCTTCCTCGGTAATCCTCCACTCTCCACTGTTGGCGACATTTTCATCAATGAAATTTGATACTGAAACAGCCAGCAGTGGGAAGGTTCGGTCTGATGCTTTACTCTCTTGGCCCACCAGCGGAATGAGAATTGAGCTTCGAGAGGCGGCAATGAATTTTACGAATGAACTTGACCGAGCGGGTAATGTAATTTTGGAGGGACGAGGAGTTTCCAGGTAGACGCGGAAAAGGACAAGAGGGAATCAATGACGTGAAGGCGGAGAGAGAGAGAGCGGGGGAGATCATGGGAAGGATTTGAGAAAAAGACATTCCGGGAGAAAGAAGCGCATAATAATGGGTAAGATGAAGAAGACGATTAGATAGAATTTTGGGAGGAGGGAGCAAAAATTCTTGGTCTAGGAGCTCTCCTAAATTCAGTACTTTTTTGACAAAAGTTGTACAAAAAAAACGATTTTCAAGTTTTCTAGTAAAATAAGGAAGTGAGAATCGATTCCTGAACCTTTTTAAATCTAGAATAAAGATTTTTTTTGGAGAATTATGGTCTCCGAGAAGTTACGATGTCAGTTGGCGTGAGAATCCCAGAAAAGGTGTGAATGAAAATTTGCATGACGGAACGCCCACCACTAGAAGAGTAATTGAATGTGCGTGGTTGTTTTTCCCACAAAAACTACCCACCATCATAGTGAAATCAGAATGAGATAGCTGCTTTTAGATCCGACCTAATTGCGCTTGCTGGAGGTAGATTTTCTCAACTCATTAGTCTTTCCCAGAAAATCACAGCTCGGAATATTTTAGGAGCGACTCCGAGGAGGAGATCTTATTAGTTAGATCTTCACACCCGGCAGACAAAACAAACACAAAATCTAAATTGAACCAATTTGAAGCAATTATCCGTCTGGCTGCCTTTCTTCAGACTGATTTCTTCACGGCACCGTGATTTTAGAGAGGCGGATGACGGCGAGAAGATAATAATGATGACAGGGATTGCTGAGTGTCAAAAAGGGCAGAAATTCATGCATGAACAAAGAGTGGGGGCAGCTCAGACGGCAAAACAAGGAAAGGGCAGGAAAAATTACTGTTGTCCCGCTATTTTTCCTACAGTATTCCTCACTACCAGAGTCAAAAACGACTGAAAAACGTTATGAAATCACACTTATTGGAGGAGAGATTAGTATTTTTGATTTTCTGAGCTTATTTTCTGTTCGGCTTTGAAGTGATTCAGCGAAAACGTATCTTTCTCTGAGATTTCCGTCGCGAAACCCTCATTTTCTACGTCACCCCGTTCTCACGCTAACTACTACCCAGTCTTGTTGCTCGAAATCTTTGCTCTCACCTGCTTCCGACAGGAAGTGAGGCGATTGGGAATTAGCTAATCATAGCAGCTAGAAGAAGGAAATTATCATTTGATCTCTCCTCCTCACCGGAAGAGAAAGGAAGGAACTGATTTTTGGTAAGCTAAAGCTGATCAGAGAGAGAGAGAGAGAGAGGGAGATGAGACTTCCCCCTGGGGAGTGGGTGTTGTCGAAAAATAAAACCTCATTAGTAGAGCCAGGAGAGAAGGAGACAGAAAAAAGAGATCACCACGCGGGACCGAGCCACTAATTGGAGTCCTTAGGGAGCGCCCCGCGTGTGATTCAGGTTTGTAGCCGAGAGGGTGGGGGGAGGCTTCGAGGCCCTTCCCTGGGGTGCACGAGGCAGAATCGATTTTGAGCTCTCTCTCTCTCTCTCACTCCTGGACTCCTGGAAACTTATTGTCCTCAGCTTCTTGATAAGTCCAGACATCTCTCCACTTTTCCTCTATAAATGACATCGTAAATTGAGAGGAGATTGAAGAGCATCCACACGGCTTGATTGATGGCTTCCGGGGAAGGAATTCGATTATGAAAAAAAAGCTGGAGAGCGAGGTCCTGATCTCTGAAGTACTTCGAGAAGGGATGTCTCAAAAGGGTAGGGGATCACGGGATGACGCTTTGAGAAGGAAAAACGGCCCTGATTAAGGTAATTGCACTCTCTGAACGGAGGAACTTCAAAACTTTTCTTAGATAACTCAATGTTTTTGCGCGTCTAGACAAAGAACATGGCGGCCTAAATGGCAAAGAGGACAAATTACGTGAGAGGAAATGGGAGGAGAAGAGATAAATAAACGGAAAATAGTGTAGTTTTACAGAATCCTCGTTGATTCCTATATAACCACAGTTTTAGAAATTCTCGTCGATTCCTGTAGCACCAGAATTGTTAGGACTCAACCGACCGAAAGCAGCCAATCTGCTGTAAATAAAGAGAACCTTCAGTCTTTTGTTTGATATTCTGCTGACGAATCAGCCTTGAGTGGGCCCAGAACATGATCTAACGGGTGGAAAGAAAAAGGAACTGAATACACAATGCTCACGCGGGTCTTGCTCCAATAGGCAGCGAAAACAATGATTTTGGTGGGCTGGAATACCACAAGGCTTTCGCTTGACTGCTCTCCTCTAATCCTTCAACATAATTGTTGAGCAAATGTTTATGAGAAATTGCAGTCAGAAATATACAGAAAGTTGCAAAAACAAAAAGTAGGGTCCTTAATTACAACCGAAAAATGATATTTAGGGAAAGTGAGGATTATTGCCGTTGAAAGAGGCGAGAAAAAAATGAAGTAGAGAACAGTTTTCGGAATTTATCCATGCGTCGATTCCTCGGCTGGACCAAATACTTCTGATTGGCGCGTTTTGCAACACCTAGAAGCTTATTGCTGCTTCCTGCGACGTTGCTCTCGCCTTTCGTCTGAAACAAAGCCACGTCACGACACCAGACGGAGACTCTGGTTGACTTTTTTTGATAAGGGGAATTGGTTGAGATTTTTATACAAAAAAACTGAAAAAGGGAAAGATAATACGGTAGATTCTAACTTTGGAGGTTAAAACATAACATTCTTGAAGATTGTCGGCAATTTTCTAGCCAAAAGCATCTCCTAGCTTAATTTTAATAACGAAAAATGATTCTTTAGTTCTTTTTGAACAAAATACAGTTCAAAAGCAAAAAAAAAAAACTTCTCCGACTGAGCGTGAGCTTTGTTTTGGACTCCAAAAAGGTTAACATAAGAGGTGCAGGAATTATTCATGCTTATTTAGTCCATGCGATAACATTCACAGTAGTTTTACGTGGTTTTAGCGACTCACCAGGAGCATAGCACTTATAGTAAGCCACTACGAGTAGCGTAAAGACGATAGTAAAGCCTAATAGCCAGAAGGTCATCAGCTCGCCGTATTCGAATTCCCTCGAACTCGGTGGCTTGCTATGATGATCATGATGCTGAAAATTCAATTAATAAATCGAAAATCAATAGATTATGGTATTTAAGGTGTTTGTCTCTTTTAAAATCTAAAAAAGTTGTAAATTTACCTGACTTTGGTCGACCATGATGAATCAGACAAATTAGAGACTGGAATGTCTCGTGGATCGATTCGAGAGCTCTGCTGCTCGAATGAGAACAGCAGCTGGACACTGGAGGTCACGTGTTGTTGTAATTAGGGACCGGAGGGTGAGGGTGGGTCTCTTTGACAGTTGAGAGAGGAGTTGCCAATACGGGGAGAGGACTAGCTCTGGCCAGTGAGACAAATGAAATAAACAATCAGCGCTGAGTTCAATAATTAAATCCTCTCATTTGCTTTGATTGGAGCCTTTCGATCATAAAAAATAATATCAATTTCAAGGCTTAGATGTGAAAGAAAGCCCAGAAAAGAATTTGACTTTATTAGTCCATTAACAGCCAGGAAAAAGTCTCATAATCGATGTGATAGGCTTTCGGCAGCTTTTCATAACGCTTCTCCATAGACCTTGTTCGCATAAGGGCGAATTGCCAGACATTCCAAACTGTCCAATCACTCGCTTTCTATTTTTCATTGTTTTTTTTATTTAAAGGGACTGTTAGGGACTGGATTTTTTAAAATTCTTTAAGTTATGGTAGAATTAGGATAATCCACGCATTTTTATTCAATTTTAATCCATATTTTTGCCAAAAAAACAGTCAGTTTGGTTTAGAGAAAGGGTCAAAAATTGACTCTGACAGTCCCTTTAAAAAAGTCCCTACTCTTCTCTGACTATTTCTACAGCTTGGACGACCATCACACTGCGAGCGTCCATTACATATCCTCTAAGGAGATCAAAAATTAGTCGTTTTGTGAAGATATAGACGCTGTTTTCATCTTTTTGATAGATTTTGTGCTCTAAAAATTGAAGAGCTTCTCAAAAAAAATGGGGGGAATTACCAGTTTTGTGGACTTCGTCGAAGGTATTGCAGGTGTACAGCCATATCCTGATGTAAATTTCTTGACAATTGGGATCTAGCTTTAGGTTCGTTGCGTTAATTTTGTCTATGCAGAGGCGTTGAGCTGTTGGCAGGTAGACCATAGTGACTTCTAGCTCTCCCAAATCCTGGAAGGAGATTTCTTTGTTTGGCTAGGTTCCTATCGTAATCGCATCTTTCTCTCTAAAATCTTACCGGTCTGTATAGAATCTGTGGAATCAACAGCTCCCTAAAAGTTGTTGTTACGTAGCCCTGCGGCCACAGATCACACTCTCCAATGAGTATCTGAAAATCCTGCTGTTGTTTAGAGAATATCAATAAATTCACCTCATTATTCCACTTGTCTACGTCACAAAATTGAATTCGCATAATGGTTTTTTCCAAGAATTCTGGCTTCACCTCGCAAGAGAAGAATTCATTAAAGATTGTGATTTCCTCCCTCGGCACAGAGAGCGTCTTGAATTTGAGGGCATTGGACAATTCATTAGAAGTTGGGGCTCTTGGTCGGCCCATCCAGGTAGTCCTGTTTACAAGTCCGATCGCGACTAGAATCACTGCTCGACTCAATCTTTTTGTATATGCAGATGGCAGAGGATCGTAGTTAGTGAAATGCTTGATGTAGAAATTTAGATAATTGTCGCGATATTCGAGGGCAAGTTGAACTCGCGGGGTGCGATCTTCCTGAAATAGTCAATTTTAAGAGAAAAATGATATTCTAGGTTAATTTTAATATCAGGAATCGGTTTTTCGCTTAATTTTAACCTAGAAAAAGTTTAAAATGACTAAATTTTCTACAGTAATCTTCAAAATAGACGATTATAAAACAAAATTAATTTGATTTTGAACCTCTGGAAAGAGAATATCTTGATAGTCTGGAGGGAATTCAATGATAGAATCCATTTCTGCAGAGAAAAGAAGGCGAGTCACA
This sequence comes from Oscheius sp. JU1382, assembly GCA_932521405.1. Taxonomy (NCBI): domain Eukaryota; kingdom Metazoa; phylum Nematoda; class Chromadorea; order Rhabditida; family Rhabditidae; genus Oscheius; species Oscheius sp. JU1382. The sequence continues at coordinate 1,325,402 of OW051476.1, forward strand.
TGAAGTGAATAAAAAGCAGCCATTGAATTCTAATTGACTGGGAAGTGAGTCATTTTTATAGAAGGAGAAACAAACCACAAAATCAAGATAGGCCTGGTATATCCAGGCTTCCATGGCTGGCTGGAAAAAAATGGGTTGCAAAATCGATAGAAAGAAATAGAATCGTGGGATTTTAGCTCATAAAAGGTTGCTTGGCTCAGAACTATAGTGCTGCAGGAATCGACAAGGATTTATAAAATTGCAGCGCTACAGAGTATTCTAAAAGTGTGATACTGCAGGATTCGACTGGGATATTTCACCAAACTCACTACGATTTGCTCCTCACGATCCATCCAGCCAGCCATCTATCGACTCATAAACAAGGCCAATTGAGTTTTTGAAATGAAGGATCGCCAGCCAGATCGATTGACAATGACAACAACTGAACAAATCCATTTTTCCCGGCCAGTTGTGTACAATCTAACCGACCAAAAACGACAAACAGACCAGGAAACTGATAATATTGTTCTTTCCCTTGTTTTTAAGCTTCTTCGGCTTCTTGGGAAGGAGAGGACAATTAGTTTCGATACCCTTGGCTGATTTTTGAGTAAACATCGGCTCCTCGAGGACTTTTTTGCAGAAAGCGGTGGCTTCGTCGCTACTTCGCCCAATTAGGATAGAAGCACTCACTCACTCAGATCTTACTTTCACTGTGTGTCGCTTTCTTTTCTAGTAGAATATCATAGAGAATTGTTTGTTTAGAACTATCCTAGGTTAAAAATAACGGTTGGAATCGTTTTTTGGAATTACATTTAGCCTAGGAGGCGTATTTCAGGCTGAATAATATCTTTTAGATGGGCTAGATAAGTGAAAATCTCTCTGACTCTCTCTCACATGTTCTCCCCGTGTACTCTCCAGGAAATTCCCGTCTCCGCAGACAAACATTCTATCAACTAGGCTGCTGTTTTGACGTCTCTCACACCTTTTTGTCCTTTTCTTCCTTAAAGAACTGCTTAAAAGCCTAGATGAGAGATAAAGACCTTGGAATGGTTGCAGCGCATGTGACTTACGGGTCAGGCTGTGGGTTATCAGCACACCTGGACAATGGTCACTTGCAGTGTGGCTGGTTTTTCTCATAATTCTCGCATTCTTTCATTAAATTTAGGCGACAAATTCACTTTTTGGGTTGTTGTAACTCCAAAAAGGTTAATTTTCTCTATAATTTGAACGAGTTTCAGTCTTTTTGATGTTGTTGTAGCCTTTGATCTCCTTGAGAAGACTGTTTTTCTGAGGATGATTGCTGAAAGATTTTTCTTGATGATCAGTCTAATGAACTAGCAGAGTTCTCATCTCTCCATCCACGTGAAGTGTTCCCCCGTTCTTTGCCCACCTCCTTTCTCTAAAAATCACAACCAACTATCAGTTCTAATCTCTCACTCAATTCTTCTCTCAATCTATTTTTCAGCAAATGGCTACTACTTTGATCCTCGGAGGCGACACCTCTTCAAAACTTGCTCTTACTATGGCCAAACTCTGTATGTTTTGAATTAGACACCCAATATTTAAAGCTACAGTAGTGTCAGTTGGAGAGAAGGTCTGTCTGGTTGGAGGAGGTCAGCAAACTCTTGAAGTTATGCTGAGGGAAGCAGTCGAAAAAGAGATACCCTTTCAGTTCCTCGATGACCTTCGCGTATGTTTTTTTTTCCGAAAATCTAAGGAAAACATGTTTATTGTTTCTGGTCTAGCTAGATATCCTGTTTGGAATTACTATGGGAAAACGATTAGCATTTGAAAAGCGATGGGAAGGTCAGCATGAAACGACATTACCTTTTTGAGTACTAAAGTCATATATTTGTGGGATTTTTAGACCTCCTAGGTTAATTTTAACAGCAGGGATCAATTTTTCAACTAATTTTAGCTAAGAAAGCAGTCAAAACATTCCAAATAGGAGTCTAAATCATGATTTCAGGACCAAGAAAAAACGCTTGAAAATAGATTGAGCCGTGTTCGCTTTTGTCAACGAGCTTCTGAAGCTGATAGCAACATTCGCGCAATTATTGCCACCCAAATCAACCTTGGCCACCTTCCATCCTATCACAGCTCAACTCCGATCGCCACTTTGGCAGCAGATGCCCTGACCTCCAATCAAATAACCGTCCGCCTTTACCAGCCCATCGAGCAGACGCGTTGTGCCCAGGTGGGTCGTAAAAGTTAGCAATCTCTCTTCTCTTGTCGGCTAGGTTTTCAAAAAAATCGCGCGCGACATAGGCAGATGGCGGGAGTGTGAGGGGAGACAAAGAACGCCCGTTAAAGAAGACCGACGACAGGATGAGTAATTCTCCTCCGCTTTTTTTTTGCAATGGGGGAGGCCATGAGAAAATTGCGACCCCAGTTTTAAAATCCTTGTAGATTCCTGAAAGGACCACAGTTTTAAAATCCTTGTAGATTCCTGAAAGGACCACAGTTTTAAAATCCTTGTAGATTCCTGAAAGGACCACAGTTTTAAAATCCTTGTAGATTCCTGAAAGGACCACAGTTTTAAAATCCTTGTAGATTCCTGAAAGGACCACAGTTTTAGAATCGCCGTTGGTTCCTGTAGCAGTCATAGTTCAAAAGAACAGATGTGGGGATCGTAAACAAAACGAAGCGGAATTTGAATATGGTCAGCTGATTAGTCGACAGGTGGCGGTCAAACCGCGAAGATGACCTCCAAAATTTGAAATCCGCGAGATTTCTTGATTTATTGCCCAGTTAGTCAGCTGACAGCTTGAAGCAATTGCACTATTTTTCGAAATTATTGCTAAAAATAGAAAAAATTGTCTACAGTAAACAATATTCTTATAGCTACAATAAATTCGATCAAGTTGACCTCCAAGAGCCTCCTCTATTTCCATAGGAAGAGTGAGCTTCTGGCATCGTTTTTGAGATTTTTTGGTTGATCTAAGCTGAAAAATCGTTTCCTGCTGTTAATTTTGGCCTAGGAAGTGATTTTTTAGACCTAAAATGGATATTTTTCTGGTAGATATAGTCGTTTTTATCTGGAAAATGATGATAAACGTACACATTTTTCTTCTTCAAAGGGACTGTTTTAGCTGAACACCATCCTGAACACAGTTTCTAGTCACAAGATCTATATGCTGTGAACTCGAATTGTGCTCAGAAAAGGGTTGAGCAGCTCTGAACTGTGAGGACTGGGAGGTTGGCCAAGTTCCCCGAGGATGCAAAACACTGTGATATCAGAGACAAAGCTAGAGATCGCAATGGCAGCACCCGCGGGGTTTTCTGGCCGAAGGGAGAGAGAGAGAGAGAGAATGAGAAGGGCGGGGGCCAACCCATGTCGGCCTTTTATACAGCTGGTTGGCGGGAAAAGTTCGCGCGGGAAGATTTCTAGGAGAAGAGGCGGAGTCCTCTCTCTTGGCTGGGAGCCAATGACCTTGACCTGTCCTTTTGGTGAGAGAGGAAGAGGACAAAGGAGGCCGTTTAGGAGCGGGATAAGGCTAATGGGAATCGCGAAGGAGAGATCAGTTACCATCTCTCCTCATTGATTTTTTGCGGAGAGAGAGGGGGACAAAGAAATAAGGAATCAGAAGGCGAATCAATCCTTCTTTCTAGAAGCCAATAAGCCTGATTTTTTTTTTTAATTTCCAGGCTAATTCTGATAGTTGAAATCGATTTTTCAGCTTATTTTTGATAGAATGAGTCAATTTGGATTTTGTGCTATCAAAGTTGCTGTGGACTCGCTTTTGCCCTTATTAAAAGTTATTTTTAGACCAAAAATTTGTTCTTTTTGATCCATTTTGTAGGATTTTTGTACTTTCTCTGCAAATTTTAGCCCAGGCGGTGTCTAGACGTTTCGAAATTCGTACAAGGTGGAGCTCCTTTGAAACGGCTATGACTGACCCGTCTCTGTGTTCAAAAACATTTCATGGGAAAGTAGGCAAAATTAGAGTTGAGCTTTGACCATGGAAAAAAGGGAGAAGAACTAGTCAGTTGGAGGGATAGTCAGACCCGACAAAGAGGACAGATGGAGTCGGGCGAAATGTTATCTCACTGGCGCATCTTCGTAATTACTGAGCCGTGTCTTTTTCTGACCTTGGAGAGGTGTAGATGCCTGTTTTTCGGGAAAAATTTGAGAGAAAACTGGAAAAATTCTAAATCTTTTGCTGGTCTTCTAGGAGATCAAGATGTCTGTGATGTTCTAGGCTAATTTCGAGTGCGGAATTAGATTTTTTAGGCTAAACTTATCAACTATTTCAGGTTTTGGTCAACAAACAAACTGATCCATCAGCCCTTCAAAGCATCAGAAACTTGCTGAAGACAATCGGGATTGATGAGATTACCAGCGAGCAGGCTGACACAGCCGATCGGTAAAAGATGATTATCACTTTAGAAGCAAACTGATAATTAAGAATGCTCCACGCAGCTGGCAAACCCACTCTCGATGAGGTAATCAGGGCCATTTTGCCGTCCAGAATTCCTGTGGATCTTACTTCTACTGTAATGCATTGATGCGCCTCGTGTATATTTGACTGTTTTGGCTTAAATAAAATACCGAAAAGAAAATGTAGCCATCATCACCCAGAAGTTTTCCAAAATTTCCGAATGGTTCTTATAATTGGAATGGGAAAAAATTTGGAGCGAATCTTTGCTCCAATAATGTGCTACTTATATCGATCACATCGACCTACAGAGCGGTCCATAATTACGGGGACAGAAGTGTAAGAGCAAGTCTCATTGATACCAACAAAGGCGTGAAGTTCCTGTAGAAGATGTGCTTATGAATCGATCTACAACGAATTTCACCGGTAAAATAAAGTATTCTATACAGGTTAAAATTTAAATCACAAAAAGCCTTCAATTATTTGAATATCCTCGGGGTAACTAAGATCAATAGAGAGAGTTGATTTCTTTCTTTGAATTCATGGCTACAGTAAGACAGCCTTTTGAGAGGCGCCTTCCCATTCAAGCCTGTATATATCCTCGGAAGGGGGCCTAAAGTTCGAGGAAAAAAGGGACTAAAATTCAAGAGCAAGAGTTTTTTTTTGTAAGTAGTCTGGAAAGCGAGAATCTAAAATCTACAATACTTTTTGCTCGTTCCGCTTGATCATCGTTTTCTAGCTTTAGCTTTTTTTGGACATTTATTTTTTGTTTTAAAGCAATTGAATGCATTTTCGATGGTAATAATCAATCTGAAACTCGTTTTTCGCAAAGAATGGTGATTCAAACTTGCGCACGTTGATACAGTACTACAATAAGGCAAAGCTTTAGAAGTTGATTTTCTTATTATCCTAAACTGTAGCCATCTATGTTGGTAGTATGAATCTTTTTAGACATTATTGTATGAATTTTATAGAATATTAATAAAAAAAATATGTTATTAAATTAATGTTATGCAAATTTAACTATTAACAAATTAAAAGAGCTGCATTTAATTAGCAGCAAATTAATAATTGATGAATCTTTCTTTATTCTTTTGCCCGATTTACTTGAATAATTTATTTTATTTGCAGGTTTTGAACAGTATGACAAACAACGACAAACTTCCCGTTCCGACGTCTGAAGGCAAGACTGTCCCGCTACCTGAAAATAAAGCTACCGGTCCGATAAACCCCCGCGCCATGGGCCTCTACAATCTTCACGATCCTAAAGGTTAGTTCTATATTGGATTTATATCTCAAGGAGTGTAAATGTTGTGATATTTTGCTAGATTCGATATGATAGTTTGTTTTAGATCGTCCTCATAGTCGCCCACATGCTGGAGCAATTCCTTCTTGGGCTAGAAAAGGTAAAAGAAGCGATGGAACAAATAATTTATTGTTTAATTTTAGATCCTGCGAATAATGGAGATCGAAATGGATCATTTGGACCAACTCCGAGACCGGATAATAGTTTTCCGGAGTGGTTTGACGACACTGAATCTGATAAAATGTAAGTTTTGTAATAAAAAATAGCTATTGCATATTTAGTCTGGAATTAACTGGAGGTTCATTCGATGCTAATGGAAGATTTCGTAAGGAAGTAAATGGGCGTCCCTCTCAATGGAAACTGCCACAATCACATAAAGAACGGGTATTCCTATTTGTAAAATTTGAACATATTTTAATATTCTAGACCGAAGCTCAAGATCGGAGAACAGCAAATTCCCCTCATGAGCCGAATAATACGCCCTCGGAGAAATCTCTTGAAAAAGTAGAATTTTATTACCTCGATCCGTCTAATATACTACAAGGTCCATTCTCTAAAGTAATTTTCCTATTTTGAGCGCTTAATTTCAGCTGATTTTAGAGCCAGATGTATACTTGGTACGAAATGCACTATTTTAATGATAACTTAAAAGTTCGACGTAGCACGGATTTTGAGTTTAAAACTCTGGATGAACTGAAAAAGCTAAATGGTGAAAAGCTCTTTGACTTTAAACCGCTCGAGCTACCAAAGAAATTTCGTTACTCACCTATCATACCCCCAACTGGTCTGCCTGACCTGATCAATCCGAAGCTTGGAGGACTTTTTGGGTAAATTTGTTAAAATTATGATAATTGGAAAATTTTAGTGGAACAACCTGGAATGATACTCTGACCCAGTCGCAAACGCCACCTCTAAATAAAACCGCTGCAACCACTGCTTTCGAGGAGAATTCTCAACAACTTGAAAGGCAGCGCTATGATTTAAAGAAGAAGCAAGAAGAACTTGCTGCTCAACAAAGAAAGTTGGAAGAGCAAACAAAACAACTGAACATTGAAACTCAAAAGAAGGAGGTAAGTAGCATTTACTATCTATATTTATTTACAGGTATTCCTTCAAAAGCAGTTCCACGATGAGTTGCTCAAGAAGGAGATGCAAAATCTTGAATTGCAGCGCAAGATAGAAACAATGGCAGCCATGAATCAAGCCCTTCTCGAAGCAGAACGCATCCGAGCGGAGGAAAAACTTAAGGCTGCCGAGGAGCATCGAAAGAAGATGGAAGAAAGGAAAATTGCAGAAGATAAAAGGATTGCAGAAGAAAATAAGAGAAGGCAAGAGGAGGAACGTTTCAGGTAGGCATTTATTATATGTATTGATTTATCAAGTTCGTTACTATATGGTTTGGAAAATATCCCAGGAAGATCATAACTTTGTTGTTTAGTTATAATTCCAGAAGGGCTGAAGAGGCTGCAGAAGAGCATCGCAAGATGCTGGCAAAGAAAGCAGAAGAGGATTCTGCTATTATTCGTAAGAAACAGCAGGCCGAAGCTGCAAATCGCCAGGAAGTAAGGCAAGCCTATAGAGATACGGAAATAATGGTCACCAATGAAAACGTTTGGAATGTAAGTTTTTGATCAATTTTTGTTTAATCGTCAATTTTTAGAAGCCTGCTGTCAAGGAGGATCAGTGGCAGACTGTTGCGAAGAAAGCTCCTCAGCAGAAACCAAAAGGTTTGTTTATTTTAGATGATTAATTGTATTTTAATAGCTCCTGCCTGGTCGAATGGAGAACAATCTCCTGGACAAACCGGAAAGACTTTGCGCGAAATTCAGGACGAAGAAAGTCAACAAGAAGCCAAAGAGATCGCCAAAATTCGTAAAGAGGTTTGTTTAAATCAGATATTCTAAACTATTTTATCATTTCAGGAAGAGAAACAGAGAGCTAATTCGCTTCCTATTGGCTCTTGGCCTAATGCTAACCGTACTCAGCAATGGGTTGCAGGAACTGTTACTAAGACTCCCACAAAGCCAGCTTGGGGAGGTGCTGCATCAAATCCAAGACCTGTTGCCAAGAGTGCTCTAAACTGGGATGGACCGACCCTTCAAGCAGCCAACAGAAGCCCGCCTGCAATTGCTGCTAACAAGAAGAGTCCTCCTAAGACAGCTCAGAAAATTCAAGCAAAATCTTTGGTAAGTCTTAATATTCTTTTAAATTCTTGTTTCAGGTTGAAGAGTCTTTCAAGCGTTGGTTTGAAAAGAGGCTTCACGGTTTAGCCGGCTCACAAATAGATGCTACAGTATTGATCGAATTCCTGGATGGAGTCGGTAGCCCTAATGAGGTAGAAGATTACATCCAGGAGTATGCTGGCGACTCGAAAGCTGCCAAGGATTTCACTAAGGAATATCTTCAAAGAAGATCAGAATCTCGTCAACGCAATAAAGCCGAAAAAGATGTAGGTTTTTATAAATTTACTTAATTCTTTTCAGGATCTATCGAGTGCCAGCAAAGCAGGCTCACCAACAGCTGCAAATATCGGAAAAAAGAAGAAGAACAAGGTACTTTTTGTATTTATTTTAATTATTTCTAGGCTACACGTCTTATCGTTGACAGTGCGCATCTCGGATTCCGCGCAATTTCGGATCCGAATCGAGTTAATCAAGGAGAAATCGATACGGTCGTATATCCGTCGAAGCAAAGAAACTAGAAGAATATTTGATGATAGATTCACTTCTTGTCGTATAGCGATTTGTTATAAATTTTATTATAGGTTTCTTTGCTTTATTCATTTTATTTCCGATTTTCTATTCGCTTGTCGAGAATAGAGGTTTTGCAACTTCGAAGAATAAAACGGACCGTTTAAAGAGACTCGCTCTAGAGCTCCACCTAGTAGTAGAGAAGGGATCCTCCTCCGATCGATAACTAACCTTTCCTTGGTTCTGATCGCCTACCAGATTTCAAGCAAATCTGCTCTAAAATATATCGATGACCTAAATTCCATCCATTGTCGGTGCGTGCCCCAGAAATCAATACGAGCAGCAAATCATCGGAGCAAAGTCCAGCTCAGCCTTCACTCCCAGGAAGTAGAATAGAAATAGAAAATAAGTTTATTCGAAATAAAAATCGAGCAATTATGCTTTTCGAGTTCACTGTAGAAGGCTTTCTCGCAAATGGATCCACAATAAATTGAAAATTCGTAACAAAGAATTCTGTGCAGTTCGAAATAAGCGTTGCCCATTTGCTAGCCAAAATTTCTTGACATTTTGGATTCCTATTATTGGATAAGAAAGTACAGACGATTGCATTACTTGTATTAAATAGAGTTGTAACATACCAATACATCTGAAAATTGTGAGATGATCAGAGCGAAGATATTTGCCCCAATCGCGAATGGTAGTAAACTTCCGAAAATTTGGAGCAAGAACCAAAGCTTCTTATTATTTCTGCTGGGTTGATCCATCTTCCTAGAGTGAGGCTACTGCTCGCATTGATTATACTGACCTAGTAAGTTCTCATACTGCCTGCCAATGTCGTGTCGTAAAGCCAACACGAATAGGTCGTGGATATGGAAAAATCACAACGATGGTCAGCTGGATTGCTAGGATAAGGATTTTTTGCTTATTAAAGTCCTCAAGACGGAGAGAATAGAGATTTCAAACTTGATTTAGTTTTAGTACGATTCGTGTTTAAAAAAATATAAGTTTTAATGAGTAAATAGTGAAGAGGTAGTTCACTCGCGGAGAGAATTCAAATTGGTCGAGTCAAAGTCAAAAAAGGCATGACGTATTGCTTATAAAGGCTCCTTTATCCTTGTTTATAATTGCATTTGTACTTGATAAATCGATATTTTCGAAATGATTACGGCTGAATTCTTTTCTTCCAAGAATTTTACCAACAAATGAATCTAAAAAGAGTTTGAAAAAATATTGCAATTATTTAACACGAATTTTATTATTAAATGTCTTACGGATTCTTTAAGAATAATACATTAATCGAAGGGATTCTTGATTTCATTAGATTTGCTGCTGCTGGATGAAGGCCATGTAACTGCAAGGAATATAATTTTAAAAAGTTAGGAAAAACTTACGATCGGAAGAATTCGAAGCCTGACAGCTATCCCAAAAATCATCCCAATCATTTGCGGCGTCTACTCATCTGTCTTTCCCGGTCATCCCTCATAATTGTCTGACTTTGCAGCAGCCCAATCTTTGAATAGACCAGCCCGACCAGAAATTTGTAATGGAATCTGTGGCGAAGCTGAAGCGCGAGCTTGGCTTTTTTCCTAAATCAGAGTTATTTACGTAGAAAAATATACCTTTTCCATTTGCCCAGTTGCCGGATATAGCTCGAATATTTGCCGCTATCTCAGCCTCCAATCGTGCTTTTTCGTTACGCAAATGCTGAACTTCCTCTTCTAATTTCTATAAACTCTTATTATAAACGAAGTGGGTAAAACCAACGACTAAAGCTGATCGAACATCATTAGCTTTGCAGTGCATTTCTCTCTCCACATTTCCTGCCTCCTTATCTTTGACTGGTATCCCATTGTGCATTTTGTCAATTAAAAAAATGAAATTTGGTCTAAATTTTTATGTTTGAGATTTTAGTAAACTCACGTGTTGCTTATTGTTATAATTGTTATGCCACAAAGTATCATGACAAGCATGGAAAATACCGTTGAGTGGTGCCAAGACCATCGCAGGATCTAAAATTAGTATATTACGTTAGAAAGAAAACGTACACTAGAGACAATATTTCGGAAACTCGTTAAGAGGTTAACAATTTCTGAAAGAGCAGTTAAAAATGATACCGAATCGGCTTCTATGAGTATCCCAAAAATCACTTGTAAAATTAATCCAACAATGAGTGAGAGCCAGTCACATTTTTTTTTCTCTATCACAACACACTAGAGTCAAAACTTCTATGAAAACTTCTTTTGCGAAAATTGCAACGATAGCAAATTTCCTAAAGTAATTAAAATGAGATTTTCTTACTAAAAAATACCAGATAGCTTGAGTTTCTTCAACGGATGACGTTGCTATTAGAAATATTAATAGCAAAAAATGACGAATTCCAAGGTTACTCCTATAAAAGTCCTACCATGCTGAAAAAACGAAGTATTTTTTAAAACAATAAAAACACTTACCAATATGAACCGCTTTCCATTTCCAAAACGGAAGTTTGGGTTGATTCCAACAAGCTCAAAGAATAAAGGCATAGTTAAAGGTGAGAAAAATCGGGGCTTGAACTGTATCGTTGTTGAGAAGACACCTCCACTGGCTTGAAAGTGCTTAAAAGTCCGTATTGACCGAAATTTAATGATTATTAGTGTTTTATATAGCTTCAAATAAAAAATTAACAGATTTTAGGAGGAAAATGACAAAAATGTAGAAGAGATAAACACCTATTGGTGAAAATAAGCTCTAAACTTTACATTTTGCGAATATTTGTGGTTTATAGTATTTTATCAACTAAACGTAGGCCCAAAAAGGTGAAAAGAATCGCCCAGTATTTTATTCGAAGCTGTAAAAACGCTAAACTTATGGAATAAAAAGAAAAACCGAAGGCAAAACGTTTGTATCAGGAAGAATGTTATGAAAGAAACATTATGCAAACCGAAGAGACCCCAATGAGAGTTGAAATTCTGAACACCTAATTTATTAAATGTTTGGTCAACTGGCGAGTGGGAGTTTTAGTCGAAAATAGGGACGATACTCACCTGTTCTCAACTCTTCAAGCTCAGCAATTACTGATTGGTTCTCCATATCAAGGGTCCTAGCTCTCTCGTTCTCTTGAAACTCTCCGGATTTTTGAATTTGCTCTTCCATGTCTTGAATAATCTTTTCTTTTTCTAGCAATTGATCTTCTAGTGCTAGAATTCTATTATTCAAGATCTTTTCTATTGTTTTCAATTCAATAGGAATAAATCAAACAAAGCTCACCAAAATTATATATTTCTAGCTGATATTTGTCTTATTCTCCCATTGACAATCTTTCTCTTAAAAAGTGCAATAAAATCGAATACTTTTCAGCAATTTAAGAGGGGAATGACCAAGAATTTCTACAACTTTATCACACTATTTGTCTTGGTTTCACTTCTTCATTCTGCTTATTCAGCTGCTCAGGTTAGTTTTATAGTCTGCTTTTGTAAATTTGCATTCAGAATCGAGCTTATCTTCGTCTGGTTGGACAGCCTTTCACCTCGGTGCCGGGAGATATCCTTGCACAGGCGATTATTTCCCTGATTGTTCTTATTTTCGGAGCAAGTTTTGTTGCCTCGCCTTTCCAGCATATTAAGAAGGATCCAGTATTTTTTCAAACTCTTTTTAGATTCATTTGTTGGTAAAATTCTTGGAAGAAAAGAATTCAGCCGTAATCATTTCGAAAATATCGATTTATCAAGTACAAATGCAATTATAAACACGGATAAAGGAGCCTTTATAAGCAATACGTCATGCCTTTTTTGACTTTGACTCGACCAATTTGAATTCTCTCCGCGAGTGAACTACCTCTTCACTATTTACTCATTAAAACTTATATTTTTTTAAACACGAATCGTACTAAAACTAAATCAAGTTTGAAATCTCTATTCTCTCCGTCTTGAGGACTTTAATAAGCAAAAAATCCTTATCCTAGCAATCCAGCTGACCATCGTTGTGATTTTTCCATATCCACGACCTATTCGTGTTGGCTTTACGACACGACATTGGCAGGCAGTATGAGAACTTACTAGGTCAGTATAATCAATGCGAGCAGTAGCCTCACTCTAGGAAGATGGATCAACCCAGCAGAAATAATAAGAAGCTTTGGTTCTTGCTCCAAATTTTCGGAAGTTTACTACCATTCGCGATTGGGGCAAATATCTTCGCTCTGATCATCTCACAATTTTCAGATGTATTGGTATGTTACAACTCTATTTAATACAAGTAATGCAATCGTCTGTACTTTCTTATCCAATAATAGGAATCCAAAATGTCAAGAAATTTTGGCTAGCAAATGGGCAACGCTTATTTCGAACTGCACAGAATTCTTTGTTACGAATTTTCAATTTATTGTGGATCCATTTGCGAGAAAGCCTTCTACAGTGAACTCGAAAAGCATAATTGCTCGATTTTTATTTCGAATAAACTTATTTTCTATTTCTATTCTACTTCCTGGGAGTGAAGGCTGAGCTGGACTTTGCTCCGATGATTTGCTGCTCGTATTGATTTCTGGGGCACGCACCGACAATGGATGGAATTTAGGTCATCGATATATTTTAGAGCAGATTTATTTAGAAACAAACTGTATCCTACTGTAATTGTCTGCTGTCAATCAATAAGGTACTCCAAAATTGTAAATTTTCACTCCTCGCCGTATTGATGCCCAACTCTGCCTATAAGAGTATGCTTCATTCTGAGGAGCCCACCTTCCTATTTGGTCCATTTGTCGATTGTGAAGTCTTTACTTTGCAATCACTCAAAAAGAAATTCTCCTCTTCTCAGCTCCCAAAGCAGCCATATTCGAGGCCAGACAAGGCTGCTTATATTCTCTTTCTTCGACTGCCAGAGCCATTAATCGATGTGAATTTCCCCCTGGCTGACATAGCCACGGCTAATATTATCAAAATTCTGCAAAAAATGAATCCCGTGTCGTTTACTCGCCTCCGAAAGAGCTGTAAATCGATGGACGAACTAGCTGAGAGCCATCGAAAGAGTATTGGAATCCAGCTGAGGCGAATCAATATCAATCCAGCTCGTTTCTTCTATAAGCTGAATACAACAATCCAAGGAACGAAAGTAACCAAACAGATCAGAGTAAGTTCTCCACCAATTGGAAAAGAAAAGACTTTCAGAATGTGGTAGATAAGCTCGTCTCTTCAGATGAAATCCTCTTCGAGATTTGTCCAACTTTCAACGATCGCTATCTCTTTGAAATGAAGCTCTCAGAAGCCGTTAAAAAGCTCTCCGGTTTTACGTTCGAAAAAGTTATTGCTGGAGAAAACTTTGGGATCAATATATCTGCTGTGAGTTTATATTTGATGAAGAAGCCAACTCCCCCTTTAGCCCTCGCTGATGAGTCCTCAATTGTGGGAGGAATACATGAATTTCATTAGAGGACAGTGCTGGCGAACGAACGCTGTCTACTTGAACAACTCGGAGATGGAAATACTCAACATCATCAGACCCACAATGGTCAACGCTGTTCATCTTCAAGCTCTTCCTGTGAGTTTTTTCTTCGTACTTCAAGCTAAGAGACTTTAGAAAAGTGCAAAGACCCTCGTTTCGGCTTTGCCTCTCCAAGGAGAGTTTCTAAACCTCCGCGAGATTCCCCACTGGGTCGATGATTTGCTAGTGGTGGCTGACTATTTTGGTCCTTTTCATTGCTTCCGCGATGTGCATTATTTTGATCTGATTGATAGCATTTCAAAGGTAGAACAGGCCTTTAGGACTCCAAGCTTTTTTTAGGCCTTTTATGATGATCAACTCTTCGTCTCGTTTATCCAAATCAAGCGGATACTTATTTTTGATGTTAAGCTATTGGAGTATCTAAATCTGACTGGATTGAAAGAGACGGAAGTTGCGGCGACTTTGTTACGAGATTGCTTGAAGAAAACGCCATTCGTTGACTCTGTGTTTCACTCCTTTTATGAGCCTGAGATTGCCAATATCTGTATCATGAGCTACTCAAAGACAAAGGTATCTCTTTGAAAGTTATTCACTAGAGAGCTTTTTCAGTGGGTTGGCACAGCAAACGCTATTCTGACCAGTCGAACTGGTAGAAAAGGCCTTCTTGCTGCTCGTGTCGAACCCAAGTATTCCTGTAAATCTTGCTACCAAATCTCAATCTACTTCTGGAAGGATCAGCTGGATTTCCTGATGCCAACAGAGGAATATTTAGAAAAAGATAGCGATGGCGTCATACTTCCCAAAATTCTAGCTCATGAAAAATTTATTCACCCATGGAAGGGCTTTTGTGACATTGAAGAGCTGTGGTAAAATAATAAGTGCGGTTTTACTCTGAATAAAGCTAAATAACTTCAATACCAATATCCTTTTCTCCGTGTTTTTGCTAAAAAGTTAGCGGATCCAAAATGAGACTACTGACAGTTCAAACTTGAATAAACTTTCTTGCCGGACGCCTTATTCTTTCTACTAAGCCTCGCTGACTACTATTTTTTAAAAAATCTATCATTACCTCCAAAAAAAAGGGAATTGGCTGGAAAATAACAATGTTTTATAAACAAAACTTTTGATTTATAAGAAAACATTAAATATCACTAATTATTCACGATAACCGTAGGCAGCCATTGAAAATTCTGAATGTCCGTCTCTTTTCGGCGCAGGTCCACCAGATTGTCCAGCCGGTCGTTTTCCTCTTGTGCTTCCGCGGAATCCTCTAGACGGGTTGAAATCTCTTGCTCCATACATTCCATGACCCATTCCTCGTCCATAGTTGGGCATTCCATGGCTTCCCAGCACTTGCGAAGGTGGCGGTGGTGGTGGTGGCGGAACCTGGCTTAAGACTTGACTATAGTCTAGCACAGCACCGTAGCCCTCTTCATATGCTAGCTTAAAATAACAGTAAAAACAATTTTTAAAAAAGCGCTTACTGGAGGATAGGTGGATCCAACTTGTCTATTCTCAAATTCAAAATTTCCTTCTTCGAATTGTCCATAACTTCCATATTGTCCTCCTGGCATGCCATAATCTGGTCTTCTGAAGCCAGCGTACGGACTTTGGTAGCCACTGAAATAAAAATATAAGTTTTTTTAAAAGTAACTAACTAATTTGAAGAATATTGATTAGAGCCACGTCCTCGAGCTGGTCGTCCGTTATATCCCCTAACGTCAACTTGTCCATATGAATTACGGGATATATTACGCTCTCCACCACGTCCTCTTTGATTTACTATAGGATATAAAGTTTTCCTTCGTCGATCTTCTGTTTGTGGCTTTGCTAGCGAACAGTCAATGGCAAGTCCTTCTAATACTTGTCCATTCATTTCTTGCATTGCCTTTACACATGATTCGCGTTCTTTGAAATGTATGAAGGCATAATCTTTGATCCTCTTAATTTTTTCCAATTGACCAAATGCTCCAAAAATATCCTTAAGCATATTTTCAGTTACTGCTTCTTTGAGGTTACGAACGTAGAGAACCTTGACCTATAATTATAAATGATGAATATAAAACTAAAAGGCCTACCTTTCGCATAGTTTCTTCATCCGGTTCTTCTTGTTGCTCAGCCCAATCAACTACCAGATCAGTATTGAAAGGACGAATCTTTTGCTGGGAGATTTTTCTTCGTGCATCTGATGCACATCGATGGTCGACGAAATCTACGAAACAAAATCCGCGGTTTTTATTTCGCTCTGTCGCATCGGGAATTGTGTGGAGGATTACATCGGTAACTCCTTCTGAAATAAGATTTGTTTACATTGTTAAAGAGATCACATAGAATGAAATAGCGCATTAATTATTTGACTCAGAAACATTTGCAAATACCTGCATGCGATCTTAGAGTTTCAATAATTTCCTCTTTAGTTCTGGACTTTGGTATGTTTCCCAAGAAGAGGCGTGTATTAGCGACCGAGACGTTGACTTTGATAAATTTTCCGTGAATAATTTCGTAGTTGTTAAACTGAACAAAATGATTGTTTTTGCATTCAAATTTGTCTTATAAAAAACTCAAAAAAAAATTCAAAGTGAGTCGCATTTTTGAAAGCAAAATGAGTGAAATCCCTACCCTTTGTGCCGCAGCAGAGGCTGACATCGAATCAAAGTACGTTAAAAATGCGTAACCGCGATTTCTAAGGGATTTGGGCTCCATCATCAATCGCATCTCCCAAATTTTGCCGCACTGCTCAAAAAGTGGCACTAGAATATCTTCAAAAACGTCAGGCGGAATATGTCCAATATAGATCTGAACTCCAGAGGGTGGAGAATACAAAATAAAGTTCTTACCTCATATCCAACGCCTGAAGGGGATTTCCTGCCTTCAAAGTTTGGAGGAGGACCACCATATTTACGTTGGCCACCGGTAATTTCGAGCTGATATCCAGTCCTATTTAGGAGAGACTTGATTCTTTTATTCTCGGCACAGGGGTAAATTGGCTCTTCTATGTTATTCTGAAACAGTAATATGAAAGAAAAATAAACTAACAATGAACATTTGATTCTGTTGTAGATCAGTAAACTCGCTCGCTACTGCAGCTATAGGTGTTTTCGCTTCGTCATTATCGTCCTTTACTTCACCCGGTTCTTTTGAGTCTTCTTTTACGGGTACTGGAATTTCAATAATGGACGGTTGCTCCTCGATCGGTTCTTCCTTCACTGCTACCACAACAACTTCTGTTGTTTCTTCTTGTTTAAAGTGAGCATCCATCCCTATAAATACAAGTATTCAGCAAAAAAAAAGCTAAAAAACAAGAAATTTTCAAAGTGATGTACAAGAATAATGAAACAATATTGATTAAATTGGCATAACCTTCATTTTTTGGCTCTTATATCTCTTTTTATCCCTTTTATATTGTATATATTATCGTAAAATACATACCATTCTCTATAAATTTAATTAGTCAAGCAAATCGCGAAAAATTACTAACAACTAAATAAAACGTGTTGATTGACTGTCAGCAAAAATAGGGGTTTGAAATAGGCCCGCGCCATTGCTAAGTGAAACAGCCGCGTCCTTTAAATACGCAATTTGAATTTCAAGCTGGCCTAAATTTTTCCTTCTCCCATTCCAGCTGCTCTTTAGTCCATTCTGTAGTCTATTTTGTTTGTAATTCAAATATTTGGCTAGTAAACGAGTCAATGCAATATTTTTGCCCTATTTCAAGCCGAATTCACGGAATGACTTGTTCTTCACCATCGTGCCGTAGAACCTGACAGCAAATGGCACTATTTTCAAGTTTTTTTCTTATTTTCAGAGGATTTTAGCTAATTTTTTATTTTTAGGCTACAAAATGAGCGCTGAAGAGCAGAAACTCGAAACTGTGGAGGACCACGACGATGTCTCCTCTGGTGAAGAAGATGCCGAGGAACCTCCTATTGAGCTCACTGAAGCCCAGAAGGCCATGGCTGCATCCTTAGGAGTTCAGGACGTTGAGAAGGTTGCTAAGCAGACCCGTAGCGAGAAGAAGGTTAGTTTTACGTTTCTTTTTTTTCAGAAAGAGGCTCAATAATTGAGAGAAGATACATTTTTATCTAATTCTTATCAGAGTATATCTGGATAAAAGGCCAGAAAAATTAATTAAATGCAGGATCCTGCATCGAACTCGTATTCATATCAGAATGCTATTATCATTGATTACAGGCAGATGATGGGTCTTTATTAGGTCCACAATAATAGCAAAGCGTAAAATCTTAGTAGACGCTTCTAGTCTTCTAAGATTCACACGTCAATAGATATGAAATGATAATTGGTTCAAAGAAAACTAATTATTTGCACAAATTCGACACTTTAATGGCTTTATTTAGGCTCGCAAGATGTTCCAAAAGTTGGGATTGAAGCAGGTCCCTGGAGTTTCTCGTGTCTGCATTAGGAAGTCGAAAAATATTCTTTTCGTCATCAACAAGCCTGATGTATTCAAGAGCCCTGGATCCGATACTTACATCATCTTTGGAGAGGCCAAGATCGAAGACTTGTCTCAGCACCAGCAAATGTCTGCTTTCGAGAGACTGAAGCCACAGGAGACCGACAACATGCCCACCGTTGCCAAGGTCGAAGAAGAAGAAGCTGGAGAGGTCAGTATTTTTCTTTGTTTTTCAAAATATTCGATAACTTTAGGATGAGGATGCCACTGGAATTGAGGAGAAAGACATCGAACTCGTGATGTCTCAAGCCAATACATCAAGAAATAAGGCAATCAAGGCCCTTCGAGTCTCGGATAATGATATTGTGAACGCCATCATGTCATTGACGATGTGACATGCATTCCGGTTTGTCCATTTGTTATCGTATAATAAATGTTTTGAAATAATTTTTTATTATAACTTTGCTGGATTAAAAAGGGCGATTTTATTGGAGAAACAGCATCTGCCGGTGAAAAATGAGGGGAAAAATCGACAATTGTTCGTCAAACAATCTCGCTTTCTCTATTTACTTATTGGCTGTATGGCTTGTGGTGCCATTATTATCTTATCAATTGATTGTCTCTCTTGACCTTCATATTCTCTCACCTTTCTTTCCAGGATGGCTGCTATACTTTCGTTTTTTAATGGCGGAAAATTCGACGAATCTAAATTTCAAATAGAGGTATGTTTCCCCCAAAAACTTCTGCCGGAAATTGTGGATCTTTTCTTTACCCCAAAGCCAAAGACATTTTCAGGTTCAAATGAATTTTGACACTGCAGAAATCGCTGAAAAGACAACGAAGTATGAGAAAAGAGCCGAAGAATTAGCCAAGGATAAAGCACAATTGCTTTCCCTAGTTGGATACATCGATTTGACCACTCTTGCTGGGGATGACACGAAAGATCGAGTTGTAGCACTAACCGACCGTGCTTTAGCCCCAGTTCCTGGAGTATTTTACCGTTTTTTGCCGTAATAACATTCTGATTTAGGAAAAAGTGACTTGCGCAGCAGTTTGTGTTTACCCCCAGCGAGTAGCCGACGTCAAAGGGCATTTGAAGGCCATCGGCAAAGATTTGAGCATCGCTTCTGGTATGCATTCTCCCCTGGAAAAAACACGGACTTTCAGTGGCTGCCGGCTTCCCTTCTGGACAATATCACTTGAAGTCGAAGGTTTTGGAAGTCGAATTGACCGTTGCTGATGGAGCAACTGAGATCGACATCGTTATTAGTCGTGCGCTAGCGCTGGAGGACAACTGGAAATGTGAGAATTCACTCCATTTTGCCAAAAAAAAAGAATCCTTTCCAGCTGTCTACGAAGAAGTAGCTGCATTGAAAAAAGCTTGCGGATCGGCTCATTTGAAGACTATTCTCGCTACTGGCGAGCTGAAAACCCTCATAAATGTCTACAAAGCCAGTTGGGCAAGCATTCTAGCCGGTAATTAGCCTCCTCCTCTTCACTCAGCAATTTCTAGGCTCTGATTTCATCAAAACATCGACTGGAAAAGAAACAACCAACGCCACTCTTGAAGTAGCCTACGTAATGTGTAAAGCCATCAAGCGATGGCATGATCTCACTGGCAAGAAGGTGATATCTTATCCCAATTGAAAAAGATACAGATTTAGGTGGGATTCAAACCAGCTGGTGGAATCAAAACTCAACAAGAGGCTCTCGCCTATGTTGCATTGATTGAGGACATCTTGGGCAAAGAATGGCTCACCCCTGAGCTTTTCCGTATCGGAGCAAGCAGTCTATTGGATAACATCGTCAAAGCTCTCTAGAAGTGTTTCTCATTTGATCTTCTTAATAAATCAATCGGTTATATCGCAATCTTTCCAATAGAAATCTACTCGTCCTCGATTTTGGGCTAATTTGTAGATTTTTACTGTTCTGCAATCTTGTAGAGGAGATCAAACTCTGCAACTTTGTAGAACATCAAAAATTGCGAAAGCCACTCAAACAATGAGGAAATGCCCATTTTTAGGATGCCTGGCATGTAATCACTTTTCAAAATAGGCCGCCATTACCCTGGGATATCATCAGCTGTTTAAAGAGTGGCTTCGGATAGAAAATCCCACGAGTTATAATCAAAACTTCCTCAATTTGATGACAAATTATTAGCCGAAAATTAAATCCAGCTGAAATACGAACAGACAACAGAAAAAATGGAACTATTCCGCCTTTAAGGCCCCAGTAATCATGCCTCAAATTTCAGTGATAAAACGTCGTGGGTTCAATCCCCCCGGTGATTATAAAGCCAGACGCGTTTAATATTAAACCGTGATTACAAGTGTTTTCCTTCTGACTGGTGGGCGCGGACAGTTAGCTTTTGTTTTGCTGCATAACAATGAAAGAAAAATGATTTTTTTCATCGCCTATGGTGGTGGTTTTGAAGAAGATATTTTTGACCAAATTGTGGTGATGATTTTCTCCAATGTTTATGAATTTTTTCTTCAGGGTTTAGCTATTAAATGAGCGTAAAATTAATTGAGATCTGATTCTATGAAAAAAAGCTAATTTTCTCAGTAATTTGCAGATTTTGGATCTAAAATAACCCAAAACATCGTTTTTTTTTCAACTCAAATTCACTCCAGAAAATGTATTTTCCAGTCAAAAATGCACAATAATTGATCATTTTTATAGGGTATGTTCTCTACGTTCCGCTGAATTCTCTCCTCACTTTGCTCATCGTAAAGCCAGATCAAGATTTTTTGATTTCTCTCCCGTATCGCCTTTTCTGTTGAAGAAAATTAGCCAGAAAGAAGGCTTTCAACAAGCGGGCTTCCAGTATTTTTATCATCAAATCGAGTCAATAAAAAAGATCTCTCCAATGTTTATTTAAACTAGCGGCTCATAACAGATATAAGCCAAAGTATATACATTTATTATCATTCCATCCGCCGTTTGCATGCCAGTTCATCTAAAAAAGATTTTACGGATCAGCTTTACTCGCCCCAATATGACCATGGATTCGACTCTTCTTCTCTTGCTTCACTTCGCTCTTTCTATTATGATGGCGGCGATAACAATTCCAATCTGCGGAAAGAAGAAGGATAAAGACAGCGAGAACAGCGAATCGGAAACTGTACCAAAACTACTGGAAAAAAGACGGAGACTGAAGGAGGGACAGAAACTGGCGGTATTGAAGTTCCCAAATCTGAAGGCGAGGCCAAGGATAAAGCGGAGGATAAGAAGGAAGAGAAATCTAAGCCACCAACCAATGTGGACGATCCGACCAAGCCGAAACCTCCTTAGCAAGGTGGAATGGCGGCTACTCACGATCCCAACTATCAAACTCTCGCTGGAATTGGCAGTGACTGTTTCGGACAGGATAAGAAAGGAGCCGCCACTGCTGGTGGTGGAAGACCCTGACGTCTGACTGTCACTTCTGGCCGTGCCTCTCTCTCGTTTTCCTCTGCGTGGGGAGAAAGCGGAGAAATGGCTATTGTCGGACGTGGCACCCATGGCGCAGTCGGTAAGGCCGCCGAATCGCCCAACGGGAAAGGATGATACCACAGGGTTCGACTCCCGTGGGTGTCCAACATCTTTGCTATTTGTACTTTACTTATTATCTTGATTTGTAAGATAACACCAAGCGGAACTATTCCACCCTTAGGACCCCAGTAATCATGTCTCAAATTTTAATGATAAAACCGGAGGGTTGTGGGTTCGACCCCTACCCAGACAAAACTTTTTGCTTTTTTACTTTTGTCATATTTCTTAAGGTTTTCAATTTTGTAATACTTTTTATTTAATTCTAACATAACAAATCTAACAACTACGAAACAATGGCAAAGAAAAGCTATTGAACCGGGTAGAGGCGGCTTATCTGGTCTCACAACTCGTAGAAGATCATATCAGGCGAACCGAATTCCTTACGCCATGTTAGAATTAAATAAAAAGTATTACAAAATTGAAAACCTTAAGAAATATGACAAAAGTAAAAAAAGCAAAAAGTTTTATCTGGGTAGGGATCGAACCCACGACCCTCCGTTTTATCACTAAAATTTGAGGCATGATCACTGGGGCCCTAAGGGTGGAATAGTTCCGCTTGGTGTTATCTTACAAATCAAAATAATAAGTAAAGTAAAAAAGCAAAAATGTTAAGCACCCATGGGAGTCGAAGCGTGCTGCGTGCTTTCCTTTCCCATCGGGATTCAGTCGCGTTAGCGACTGCACCATGGGTGCCACGTCCGACAATAGCCATTTCTCCGCTTTCTCCTCACGCAGAGGAAAACGAGAGAGAGGCACGGCCAGAAGTGACAGCCAGACGTCAGGGTCTTCCACCACCAGCAGTGGCGGCTCCTTTCTTATCCTGTTCGAAACAGTCACCGCCAATTCCAGCGAGAGTTTGATAGTTGGGATCGTGAGTAGCCGCCATTCCACCTTGCTAAGGAGGTTTTGGCTTGGTCGGATCGTCCACATTGGTTGGTGGCTTGGATTTCTCCTCCTTCTTATCCTCCGCTTTATCCTTGGCCTCGCCTTCAGATTTGGGAACTTCAATACCGCCAATTTCTGCCCCTCCTTCAGTCTCCGTCTTTTTTCCAATGGTTTTGGTACAGTTTCCGATTCGCTGTTCTCACTGTCTTTATCCTTCTTCTTTCCGCAGATTGGAATTGTTATCGCCGCCATCATAATAGAAAGAACGAAGTGAAGCAAGAGAAGAAGAGTCGAATCCATGGTCATATTGGGGCGAGTGAAGCTGATCCGTAAAATCTTTTTTAGATGAACTGGCATGCAAACGGCGGATGGAATGATAATAAATGTATACACTGCGTAAAATAATGATAGGACCACCTTCGTTTTGGCGATTTTTGGATGTTTTTGAGGGTTTCAGATCTTTTGGATGTTTTTAATCAATTTTTCAGCGTCGAAAACCCCCGGATGCGAGTTTTTAGGTCAGGCCAATTTAATTTCGCCTCAGGCTATGGTTTTTCCAAAAAGACGGAGACTGAAGGAAGGACAGAAACTGACGGTATTGAAGTTCCCAAATCTGAAGACGAGGCCAAGGATAAAGCGGAGGATAAGAAGGAGGAGAAATCCAAGCCACCAACCAATGTGGACGATCCGACCAAGCCGAAACGTCCTCAGCAAGATGGAATGGCGACTACTCACGATCCCAACTATCAAACTCTCGCTGGAATTGGCAGTGACTGTTTCGGACAGGATAAGAAAGGAGCCGCCACTGCTGGTGGTGGAAGACCCTGACGTCTGGCTGTCACTTCTGGCCGTGCCTCTCTCTCGTTTTCCTCTGCGTGGGGAGAAAGCGGAGAAATGGCTAACATTAGACCTGGCACCTATGGTGCAGTCGGTAAGACAACTAGCTCCCCAATAGGGAAGGAAAACACGCAACACGGTTCGACTCCCGTGGGTGCTTAACAATTTTGCTATTTGTACTTTACTTATTATTTTGACAAGTGGGCTGCGCCGCCTTTGGCGGCGCTCGGCATTTGTAGTTTTGATTCTAAATATACTAAATCTAGAATCGTTCGGTTCTATCTAAGTCTTGTCAAATCCAAATCGGCGAAATCTTGTAAAAAAATAACAAACAGAAAAATTTATATTTTGGACTCACCCTCAAAGGGTGAGCCTGATTTTCCTAATGGTGGATGGGATAGAGGAGCCGCTCCTATTTCATTTTCAATAGCTGCAGCATTAGGTCTTCAAAACCACCACCATAAGCGATGAAAAAAACCATTTTTCTTTCATTGTTATGCAGCAAAACAAAAGCTAACTGTCCGCGCCCGCCAGTCAGAAGGAAAACACTTGTAATCACGGTTTAATATTAAACGCGTCTGGCTTTATAATCACTGGGGGATTGAACCCACGACGTTTTATCACTGAAATTTGAGGCATGATTACTGGGACCTTAAAGGTGGAATAGTCCCGAAAAGATTTCTATTGAAATTTGGAGAAGATTTTTTAAAAAACCCGTATGTGTCCTGTAGCGTATGGAATACGAAAGAAAGCAGGCAAAGGCAGATTTCAATTTATAGGCCTAAAATCCCTAGTTTTATCATTATTTTTGCTGCGTTGAGCTGCTATGCTACTGTTTTTGTGTCTAAATTGGAAGTCTCGTCCACATACATACGATTATTTGATCTCATTTTCTAATATATTGATGATTTTTAGTTTTTTCGAGTATTTGTTGTGTTCCAAGTGTTCGAAGTTTTCAAAATCGAGTTTATTGTTAAAATATGAAGAGAAAATCATAGTAGCCTTTTAGGCAGAAGCTATACTTTTTCTTTAGTATCTTAGAACTTGGTATAATTAACTTTTTTCAGACTAGACGTTCTCTTGTACGCTTCATCATGGCACTGCCCATTAAATTTCAAGAGCACCTGCAGGTAAGAGTAGTTTTCCCTTTTAAAAATGTTTTTCAGTTGACAAGTTTGGGCATTAGTCCAGCCACTATCTGCTTAGCCAACGTCACCATGGAGTCGGATAAGCACGTTGCCGTGCGTGAAATGGTAAGTATTTCTTGAACTGATAATAACACTTTTTAGAAATTAAAAGAAGTGGCGATTATAAATGTCAATGACCCAGCAAGCATTCTGCGCTTGCCAATTTCTGTGGATTTAGTAGCTATGCATCCGTCGAGGAAGATATTAGCATTGAAATGTAAGTGGCATTATAATTTTTGCAATTATAATAATATTCAGCTGGCAAAACTATACAAGTAATGAATGCTGAATCTATGAAAGAAGTTAACTCTTATGAAAGTGAGGAAAAAGTTTGGTTTTGGAGATGGATAAATGAGCAGACAATTGCTCTCGTTAGTCGCACGGCTGTCTGCCATTGGACTATGGACGGTAAGCATGTTGTTATATTTTAAATATTAGTTTAGGAGATTCCGCTCCACAGAAAATTTTCAATCGCTTCAAGTCGTTGTCTGGCGCAAAAATTATCGGTTATAGAGCTGATTTTGAATCAAAATCGCTAGTAGCAATCGCCATTTCTACTAAGGTAAGTGTTTCAAACTTAGCTCTAAAAAGTAGTAATCAAACCTTTTCAGAATCACCTCAATATTGGCAGAGTGGAGTTCTATGACACGAAGACAAGAATGTGCCAGTTATTCGAAAGCCATATAGGCTGTTTTATCCGATTTAAATACAGCAACAAGACCAGCTCAATGAGCCTATTCTGCTTCATGGAGAAGAGTCAAGCCGAAGAAAAGCTTAGCGCCATCGAAGTTGGACAATCAGCTGTTGAAAATTAGCCCTTCGTTAAAGAACCTGTAGATGTTCCATATACTACTGATACAGACTTCCCCGTTTCAATGCAGGCATTTTTTGTTCTAAATTTACTCCTTTTTCTTACTCCTGAATTAAATTATTTCTCGAAAACATTTTCGACACTTTTCAACCTTATAGAGCTCACTGTTCTCTAAAATTTTGTAAAACAACAGAAAATAGGAAAATTTCAAAAATATTTAAAGAAAACATTTTTTTTGTTTGCAGCCCTCACAAAAACATGGAATAATCTACCTTGTAACAAAGCATGGATTTGTCCATCTTTATGACGTAGACACGGGAACAAGGATCTACTCGAATAGAATTTCAACTGAGACCGTTTTTATTACAACGGAATACACAAGCACTGGTGGCATTATGGGAGTTAACCGTAAAGGACAGGTAAGCTTTCTTTTTATAGGGCTCTACAGCATCTTTCCAGGTATTGTCCGTCTCCATAGACGAAAGAAATATGATCCACTTCCTGACACAGCAGCTTCAAAATCCAGATTTGGCCTTACGTCTGGCATCTAGATGCGATCTTCCTGGAGCTGAGGAGCTCTTCGTCAGAAAATTCAGCCTCCTCTTTGAAAATGGTCAATGCAACGATGCTGCGAAGATCGCTGCCGCAGCTCCGAAGGGAATTCTACGAACACCGGCAAAAATTCAAAAGTTCTCTCAATGTCCAAACGCTGGAGGCGGAGCATCACCATTTTTCATATACTTCGGAATGCTGCTAGACCAAGGAAAATTGAACAAATACGAGACTTTGAAATTATGTCGCATAGTCCTTTCGCAAGGAAGAAAAGAGCTGTTAAGCAAATGGCTCAATGATCAGAAGCTGGAATGCTGTGAAGAGCTTGGCGGCATTGTGCGACCTCACGATGCAAATGTCGCGCTATCCATCTACATCCGAGGAAATGTCCCTCGCAAGGTAAAAAATTTTTTTTTCATCATTTTATTTTGCAGGTTGTTTGATGTTTTGCCGAGACTGGGCAATTTGACAAAATCATCCCATATGTGGAACGAGTCGGATTCGAACTTGACTATCTTTGCGAATTGGGTGAACTTCTTCGTTCTGGAAACCAAGATGCTGGTGCTAAATTCGCCTAGATGTTGGTTTCTGAATCTGGCGAACCTCTAGCCGATTTGGACGAAAGCGTTGCTTGCTTCATGGAAGCCCAAGCTCTTCAACCATGCATTCAATTCCTTGTGGAAGTCTTGAAAGGCTATAAGCCGGAGGAAGGCCATCTACAGGTGGTGTCATTTAATTAGGCGTTGTTATATTATTAATTCAGGTAGCAGATGGGGCGGAGGAACATTTAGCATCTGAAAGACCAAAAGAAGAGGAGGAAGTCCCTGATGAGCCAATCTAAAATCTCTTATTTAGATGCTTTATCGCAGCTCTGAAGTTCAGAGTAACGAAGAAAGGTGTCCTTCCCATGGATGCTGGTCAGGTATTTCTTTTAAACAACTTCAAAGGTTTTCAGCTCTATTCACAGTTTCTCCTCAAATGCGTTCCACCGAATCGAAGATTAGACATGAAAAAGACGAAATACAAGGAGTTCGCTACATTTCTTGACGAGGCAAGAGTATAATTCTAACAAAGAAAAAATCTCTTTAGATGGTTAAGCATCAAGAAGGTCCAACTTTGAGGGTAACAAAGAAAGAGAAAGGAGTTTATTTCATTGTTGAAATATTTTGGGATCATTCGGCCATCCGTTCGTTTGAAGCTATGAAAAAATAAAGGATGAAGAAGTTCCTGTTGAACCAACAAAAGAACCCACAACTGCAGATACAAGGAAATCAGGCTCGTATCATTTTCCTTCAATTTATGTCTTTAGGTTGCTCTAATTAACCAGATTATAATTTCCCATTTTTTTCGATTTTCGCTAATTTTCAGAATTTTTAATGTTTTGCAATTTTTTAGGCGCTGATTTCCTCTACAAGATGATGTAAAAATTCTTGTGTAAAATATATAAAGTTGAACTGAAAATGACTCCTTTTTCCAGGCGAGATCAGACTTTTTGGATTCAAATTTCCCGCAGGATATAGTAATCCTTTTTGAAACAAAGAAGTACAAAAACCAGAGGAAAAACACAACATTTTGAACATGAAATTGCTGCCACTCTCTAGCCCTTTACAGACAATTGGGAATTTCTACTCAAAGATTCGTTCTCTTCCTACAGCTACTCCTCTTTATCTGAACCTATATGCTCGCATATTATGGGCCGTGTGAGAGTAGGCGGTAGAGCAAAACAACAAAATTTATTACTACCAAATCTCATCAATATGATGATAAACCGAATCCAAACACTCCCCTTCCTTGTAAGTTTCGAGCCTAGGAACTTTGATTCCGTCGCTATCTTTCTCTAGATATTCTTTTGTCGGCATCAGGAAATCTAGCTGGTCTTTCCAGAAGTATATTGAGACTTCGTAGCTTACGTTATCACAACGCCTCGGTTCGATGCGAACAGCAAGAAGGCCTTTTCTGTCTGTTCGACTGGTCAGAATAGTGTTGGATGTGCCAACCCACTGAAAACTTATTTTTAGGACTTCAAACTGATTCTATACCTTAGTTTTTGATTCGCAAAAGAAGCAAATCCTGTCGATCTCGCCATAAAAAGACTGCGTCACAGAGCCAGAGAATGGTGTGTTCTCCAAATAATGCAATAGGAAAGCCTCAGCAGCTTCCGTCTCCCTCATTTCAGCCAGGCTTAGCAACTCGATTAGAGTACTTTTAAGAATCGATATCCGCTTAACTTGGATGTACGGGACAAGGAGCTGATCTGCGTAAAAGGCCTAAAGATTCATCATTTTGCAACTTTTGGTATGAGGAGAGGCATAACTGACTAATTCAGATGGCAGATTCTCTGACTCAAGATAGTCAACCGTGCCTCCTTTTTGGACAAAGCTTATATAAAAATGTACCTTTGCAACTCTGCCGATGAACTCAAAATAATCTTTAGCAGCATCGCAATGATCATAATCTTGATGTTCGTCCACGAATAATAAATTCTCAATCCATTGGGGAATCTCTAGGACATCTAATAACGCTCCGTTTAGTGGCATAGCTGTGACGATCGTCTTTACGCTTTTCTGAATTCTGCTCTAAGTGAAGGAAAACTTCTTACGGGAAACGCCTGTAGATGAGAGGTGTTTACCATTTTTGGCTTAAAGATCTTCCGAATCTCCATAGGTGTGTGATTCAGGAGGACGGCGTTAGTTCTCCAGCACTGTGTTCTAACAAACTTCATGTAGTCCTCCAACACTTGCGGGCTCATTAACGAGAGCTGAAGAATTTCTTTCGTTGCTTCCGAAACT
Organism: Oscheius sp. JU1382; assembly: GCA_932521405.1. Taxonomy (NCBI): domain Eukaryota; kingdom Metazoa; phylum Nematoda; class Chromadorea; order Rhabditida; family Rhabditidae; genus Oscheius; species Oscheius sp. JU1382. Next base: position 1,354,174 of record OW051476.1, read on the forward strand.
TACAGAAGACTGGTTTGTTCCGAAGTCCTCTCCTACAATGACTTTTTCGAAAGTAAAACCCGAGAGTCTTCTGGAGGCTTCGGACAGTTTCATTTCAAAGTCAAAGTCTGAATTAAAGGTTGGACAAATTGCGAAGAGCATTTCATCCGAAGAGATGAGTTTATTTTCTAAATTCTGAATCTTAAGCTCTTAACCGGGAATGAACTTACTCTGCGTTGATCTATTAATCTCGATCCGTGAATTGAAGCCCATTTCCGGTAGAAGAAACGAACCGGATCGATGTTTATTCGCCGAAGCTGGATGCCAATAAGCTTTCGATGTCTCTCGGCTATTTGGTCCATCGCTCTGCAGCTCTTTCGCAGTCGAGTGAACGACACCGGATTCATTTTTTGAAGAACTTTTACAATATCAGTCACGCATACGCTTGTAAAAGGGAGGTACCAGTTGCTAGGTGGATCTGGGAGCCGGTAATATAGAATATTCGCGGCTTTGTTTGGACTCGAAAATGGTTGCTTCGGAAAATGTTTCTCGTTATATTTTCGATGAGTAGAACCATACAAGAAAATAGGCTCTTCAAAATTTGACATGGTCCAAGTAAAGTGGGAAATGGACAATTATGAAAATGGAAAAAATTAAGATGCTAGCGTTTTATTGATTAAAAGCGGACGCAATTTCCAAGACATTTAAATTCTGTGCGAGTGCTATGCTATTTGCAGTCTATTTTTATAGAAAGGCTAGGCATAGATAGGTAATTAGCAAAAGGACTTAAAAGAAATTTAGATTTACAGTAAGACTACTCGCTTTCTTTCAAACCCAGCGATTGATTGGGCGTTCGATGAAATAACCGAGAAGTCAAACTTCTAACTTCCGAACATCTATTCTAAAAGAGTTATTGCAATTTCTCAGATACCTCGTTTCGAGTGAGAAAATACAGTAAAAAGCAATTAGGCAGACGTATTTATTTGCATCGAAAGCTCATCAAATTATGCGATATTCTCTGTCAGACTCATGCATAAACAGTGGGAGAATTGACACGAAATTGGCAGAGGTATGGTCGATTGAGAAAGTCATTTCTGATGTACCATTCGTCTGTAGCCGGCCGGGTGATTGTTTTAGCATTCCTGATGATCAGAGGCTCTGGAATTACACTCTCATTTGCATTTCGAACTCCAACAACTCACGAGCTACAGCCCCTTGACATGAGTTGTATTTCTGCCAGCATACCAACTCCAGGTTCCAGTTGTGAACGAATGATAGCCAAGTGAGATCTCATAGAAGGCCGAATTTCCCAATGATTCTAAAATCTCTTTTGTTTGAATTTTGGGACAAAACCTTGGGGAATTTCAACAAATTCCGAATTTTTGAAGGCATTTCTAATTGTTGGAAGATAGCCAGCAGCTGATTGGCAGAGAGAAACAGCTACTTCGATAGTCGTTGCATCGTAGAGGCTACCGTAATACCAGCTGAAATCTTTTCATTAGCTTCATGGACAACTCACGAATCAGAGTCAGCTCCATATTTGTATAAAAATGAACAGAGTCCTTTTCTGCATTAAGTCTAACCTCATTTTTTCCAAGTTTTACTTCTAAATTATCGTCCCAGAGGTCCAAAACAGAAATGTAGCTCTCTAACATGCCCATATCATATTAAAGCCTTCTTTTCAGTGGTGTGCTAAAGAGAGAAGCAGGAGAAGACTTCAATTTTGTTTTCTTTTGTCCTAACAGCGTTTGAATCAACTAGGAAGTCTCCGAGAGTGAAAAAGAAGAAGCGGATGAAGACACAAGGAGTTAGCTGATTTCTTCTTCTTTTCCAATACACTTCCAGTTCTCGCCTCGAACCTAGGAATCAAAGTTTTTCCAGAAGCTGTTAGCCCCACAATAAATGTCTATTTTTAGCTTGACTGGGCCGATTTCCGGGGAATGACGGGCGTTATCAGAGAAAAAGGACGAGAAGACGAGACCCACTTCCGAGGAGACGACACAGCTGACTTCTGGTCATCTGTTTTGAATGTTCTAATTTTTAGGAATTTGATGTTTTCAGCGTAGTCCGTCTTGCTTCTGGCCACTTCGCTAAGCTCTCGAGCCAAGTAGGCAGAGATTGTTTGAAGCTGATTGGAGAGTTCGAAGCGTCGATAAGAGTTGGCTCCTCGGCCTTTGTGAAGATATCCCTTTAGGACGATTTTCTTATTTTTTTTTGTCATGTCGTCTTCGATTTTGGATGGAGAGACGTCAACCCCATAGCAGGCGACTCGTTCCGCTCCTTTGTCAAATGCTTTGAGTCATGGGAAGTGTCGTCCTTCTTTGGAGCGAAAGTTACTGCTGAGGGAGAGACAGCGAGATTTGAAGGAGAGGAAGCGAAGCTTTGGGAGTCGTTGCGGGTTGAATGTGAGAGCTTTTAAGAAGAGAAACGATAGACATTTTTAGGAATCTTCTGGAACTGAAGACGAAAGCGTTTTAGCTGAAAAATGGGCAAAATTGGCTCGAATAAGAGCTAGAAATCATTCCGGGAAAATGAAGGGACGCCATATTGATAGATCTGCTGCTTTACGGAGAAATCCAAACGGGGATAATATTAGAAAATCATGTGAATAACAATAAATCTTCCTTGGAAAATAATTCATTGAAATAGATTCCTTGAGATCACAGAACAAACTGTTTTTAAAAATTTAATCACTGGAGAGGACTGGCTTTCTTCGCTCTCTCTTGCTCCAACTCTCGTTTCAACTTTTCCATATCCTCTAGAGCTTTTTTATAGCGATCTTCAAGGGAAGATGCGCCAGTTGAAGGCAGAACAAAGGAATCCTAAAATAGAACTATAAATCTCTTCATTTTTAGTCGGTCAAGACTCGAGTAAATTTCACTCTTTTGATTTCTCACAATATTTGCTGCCGCCCAACGCTTTATTCCTTACCCTATTTCCTTTATTCAAGTCGTCAAACATTTGTTGTGTGATTTTCAACTTCTGTTCTGCTAGATTCAACAAAAATTCTTCTTCATCTTCCGCCGAAAACTCATCCAAATAAGCTAAGCTATCATCTACTGGCTGTTCCTTCTCCTTTTCTTTAATTTTAGCCGGTTCAGGCTCCTGTGGAGGAGAAGAATGATCCGAAATGTCCTGAAAAGTGTGTCCAAATAAATAAACAAATTACCATAAGCTTAGAGTCAACAACTGGAGTATCGAGATTGCTTCTAGGAGTAATTGGATCTTCCATTGCACTGACAAATGAAACATCAGTTGAGGTGGCCATCTCTCGAGTGGTTATACTAGCTGGGGAATAGAACATATCCTCTTTGGGAGTGAATTTCTAAATAACTAATAAATAATCTAAAAAAGAACTCACGGGCTCAACTTTCGGAGTAAACGACGGTCGAAAAGGAGTCACATTTATTGGTTCGACTGGAGTTACTGGACGGGAGATTGGGACGCCAAATTTCTTCAGGAATTCTTTCTAAAAAAAACTTTTTTAAGGAAAATACATTTAGATTTTCTACAAAACTGGAAAGGAGAGTAGATTTCTGACAGGAAAAAAGTTAGGTAAAGTACCTTTAATTTCTCATTTTTCTGCATCAATAGCTCCTTTTCTACTCCATTAGCGTCTTCACTCCATTTCTTGTTAACCTATTGGCGTTCATATATGATAATAGATGATCGAACCTCATAAATTTGAGTCATTGTTTCCCTGGTAAGATTCTCAAATTGCTGAAGAGTCTCAACAGCTGCTCTATACTCGCCCTTTTCTGCTAGATTTCTTCCCAAATAGCGGGAGATCTCCTGATGGATTCTGTCTTCCTCTTCTACCGTAGTATTTGAACTAATGGAATCATCCCATTTCAGACGGAATAAATGATCCCGAGGATTTTCCACAAAACTAAAAAGGTGAATAGATTTGATTGGTGAAAAAACTCACCCAACGATATTTTTAAGGATACTGTTGGCATAAAGAAGAATCCACTCTTCGGGAAACTCTTTCTCCTTGATAAATTTGAAAACGCCATAGAGAAGGCGAACATTCCTTATGGTTTTGTGCATCCTAACTACTCTAATTACTGTGGAAATCCGCAACTGGTCTTCTACTTTGATTTGGCTGAAAGAATATGAGCTTAAATCTTAGGAAAAGCCTCACATTGGATTGGTAACAAGAAGAGCTATTGATTTCCAGTGGGCAATTTGTTCAGGAGTGAAGGATAGCCTCGAAACTACTTCTGTCTTTGATTGGCAAATCAAGGACCACTGTGTAAGCCATTCCAAGAAAATCTAAAAGTATTTAATAGAGGGTGCAAAAAGCCTTTCATACTGCAAAATCGGTAGAAGTGAAGCCCCTATAATTGGAGGAATTGAATCTTCCTTCTGTCGGAGAAATGGGTAATCCTTGGACGAAATGTTGAAAAAAGCGGACTGAAAGAGGCTTTATTATTTGTAAGAAACTTACAGGCATCGAATTCAAAGTAGTCGACTTTGGAAATGGATCGTCTTATGACCATTGTGCAGAGATGGAGGACTTTTTCGTGGCCAATCATTGGACGGAGGACTGAAAGAAAATAAACATCTTATTTTTTCACTCAAAAAATGTAAACTCACGATCTGCCAATTTCTCTGGTAGTTCCTCATCGATTTCTAATGAAAATCCATCAGAAATATCTCTAGCCACTTGATAAATGTCTTCTCTCAATCGTCTGATGGCTCCATCTTTTGGGATAACAGCTCTGACTATTCTACTCCCCAACTCCGGATCATTCCAAGATTGCTGATCCAAGTCATCAAAAGTGCTTAGAAATAAAGTCAATGAATCTAAAAAGAGCATAATGCCCTAGAATGTAGCTAACCTAAGGCTAATAGAGCTGACCAGGCAGCAATGTCACCATCTTTTTGACCAAATTTATCCAAATTGGCATATTGATAAGAGAGGGTGGAAAGTATTGGGACTAAATCTGCCTGAAGGAATTAATTTTTTTGAAATTGGCGGAGATAACTCACATATTCTTTGGATTCCGAAGCAAGGAGAAGATCAGCTGATGTTTTAAACAGCAATTGTCTAGTAAGAGCTAGAAGATTTTCAGAAACAGCGTAACGTTCTCCAGTCAGAAGAAGCTCTTGGAGTCTGAAAAAAAATCACTAATCTAAGGTTATTTACATATAAAAATAGTAGATTTGGCATTAATTTCATTATTTTCTGCAAAAAAAAACGCGCATTTGGGATATTTTTTGACCTAAAAGGACTCCTAGTTGTGCTACATTAACTATCTGGCCTTACTCGACTAGAAGATCCTCCATTTGTTTGTTTTGGGCAACTGCATTCCTACCAGCGAAGTCCAAGTTCGCATCAATTAGGAGTAAATGCGACAAGTAGGAGTCATCATTTACAACAATTTGAGCCTAAAATTTTAGGTATTTTATAAATCTGAGCAATAAAACCAACTCTGATTGATTCTAATGACCTAGAAGAGTTCATAACATCCATCAAGTTTTTACTAAAGGGACGATAATCAGCTGTGGTTGAATTGCCATACAAGTCGAGCATTATATCTGCATTGAATCCAACCATTTTCTAGAAATAAAAGATAGTGAGGAGAGGACAAGTGGCCAAGAAGTGAACAATGTTGGCAAACATTTGTTGAAAAATGTTGGTGGCTTTTGATCTCCAGTGGTTTCAATTAAAAGGAATACGTTAATGAAAAGGTTTAATAAAAATGGCTTAGACAAACAGAAAAGGAAGGAGAACATTCATCAGTTTTTCAATTGCAGTATTTTCAACAAATTTGGAAACATTTGAGACCATTGGATAGGAAGTAATAAGCTAATTAGATTGAAGATCATATTCAGTTTCTTGATATCGAGAGGGTCCGGCCTTTTTACGTTGTGGCTGGATTCTTTCCTTCGCAGGTGGAGGGGGTGGCGGCATTAATTGAGCAGCTTCTAAAATTTATTCTCTTTTTCATGAAAATTAAGGAGTGAATTCACCTTGAGGCTCATGAGAAGAACCTCTTCCTCGGCCTCGACCTCTTCCTCGACCTCTTCCACGTTCGCCTCCTCTTCGAATAATCTTCGTTACATGGCATTCATAATCCTCATCATTTTCTTCTTCTTTCATCGATTTTTTGAGTTTTTGCATTGAATCTAAGTTCTTTCTCAATTTGTGCAGAAACTGCATGGAGGACGAATTGAACATTTGACAGGATCGCGAAAGAGCCATCGCTTTCTGAAAATTAAGCAAAATAAAAGGGCTACAGTAATCCTAACCTGTTCAACTTCGATTGTTCCTTCGTCTAGTTTTTTCAACTCAGTAGAATCTAACTCGGATAAGTCGATGTTTGACGCGTATCTGAGAATGGTTTCCACAGCTGCTTCTCGACTCGGATTGGTGCTGGTCTTAGCTTCTTGTGTGATTAATTGAGCGAGAAAATCCATATAATAAGCGTAGATGGTGTAGCAGGAGTTTTCACTGCTGGCCACAATCAGATTTCCTTTCTCCGCTTTGTATGGGACAAGATCTCGATTCAGCCATAACGAGATTCCATTCAGGACAGTTTCCAGGTCGGAAATCATTTTAGTGCGATACATGTCCCTATTGCGATGGGAGGGCTTGCATATTTTGGTGACTGTTTCTTCCATTGAGGGAAAGATGGCCATAACTGATTTTCTCCTGTTGAAGTCGCTTTGATTTACGTAGATCCAAATAAATTGGCAGAACATGCTGCGAAATTTTAGGTAGGGCATAACCTCCGGTTTGTTTCCCAGCTCGAAGTATCTGAAAATATGTCATTTTGGACGTTTTTAGGTCGCTTTCTTCCATAAATTCTAAAAATTGATATTTAAAAACTCACTGCTTCACCAAAAGTATTAGATATTTGTGAAGATAAGGTTGTAGCTTTTTCTGCTCCTCAGTATAAGCTGAAGCTCTCTCAGGAATTGGATTCATCAACAACATTCTACAGGCAATTTCACAGATAGTAAAGCGACCTTCGCTGAAAAATTCAGCACCACTCTCTTCTTCTTTTCCCTAAAAAATCCTATTTTTTGGCTCATTTTTTAATGGAAAGCGATATTCTATAAAGCTCTAGAGGAAATCAAGCTCTACAAGATTCCAATTTAAAAATAACCCACATCAATTGCATTGGCTATCAATTGAAGCCATTTATAGCAAGTTTCTTTACACCACGATTCGCAAATTCCAAGCCCGTAGTGCTGGATTACATCAAATCGAACGCGCATTGCTGTCACCTGAAGGTATTTTTCTCGCTTAAAACTGTAGTCTTCACTTACAACTGTCTCCTCGTCCGTATCTCGGGCAGTGATGGCTTTATACAGGCGGTTAAAGTTTTCATAGGCTATTCTTGGGCTGGACATCATTAGGCCGCCAAGGGCTTTGTAGAGAGTCGCACGACAGTGCTTTGTACTTCTATTTAGATCGAAAATCTCGGAGGTCTGGAATTATTTTGTCAAGAAGGGGGACGAGAAAAATCCCCGTCGATTCCAGCAGCACCACCAGTCTTAGAGCTCTCTAGTTTTTTCTACAGTAATCCAGAAATATAATCAAATGAAATCGCTTTCTCCAGTTGATTTTGATACATTTCCTTGAAAAATAGGACTTACAAGCATCTCACTGGCTGCTGAATCGTTGAATTCAGTGGAGTCCGCTGCTAGGAAAATGCCAGTTCTCAAGAAACTCTGGATAATATTTGTGGCGTGAGTGAATATCACAAGGTTCTAGAAATAATTTTGTTATATATAAAAGTAGCCCATGATACCGCAGGACTGATAGCGAAGCCATCAGGTTTTTTGCCTTTGCTTATCGCCACTTCGTAAACTTTGTAGCTGATTTTTTCAGTTTCAAAAGTCCTGTAGGCGTCTATATTCTCCAAAGCTGTTTTAATAAAGTTCTGAAATCAGAGATTTAATTACAAAAAACTACATTTACTTACATTTGGCTCAGTGCCATCATCGCCTCTTTCGTGCAAACAAACAACTCGTTTGGCTATTTCATTGATGAGAATTTTGTGCAAATTTTTGTTTTTCAACAGTTCCGCCATCATATCTATCCATAATTTTCTGCAAAGAAAGTCATTTAATTGAAGAAAGGGCCCAAACCTTGTCTCCTTTTCATCGTCATTCTCCGTTTCCACCAAACTACACACTTTGAGCAGCTCAGTCAAACAGCGATTATAGCAGATAGCTTCCACTTTATTTAGGAACGGCGGCGGAGTTTCGATGTGTTTATGAATCTCATTCTTTTTCCATACTCTGGAAATGTCACTCATCCTATCGTAGCCCACTTACATCTTAAAAAGGTCAAGAACTTTCCCCAAATCAGGAGTAAGCTTCTTCATACAATCATCCTTTGTAGCCTCTGGATTGGCCAGATTTTCAAAGCCCTTTGTAGGATCGGTATGAATCAAGCAATATTCAATAAGTGTCCTCCAAATAAGCGACGCAAGTGCCATCGATTGGATATCACTAATATTAGACTAGATTAGATTAAAATAAAACCAACTCTCTATCTCGAATTGGGTCCAAGTAATAGCGAGTGACAAGCCTTGGAGGGGTATCATCACCTTTAGTGAAATATTGAATCAATTCGTCGAGGGTAGCACGCTTGCCATTCGGAAAAAGGACATTTCTAACTGCATCGTAAATGCTATACATCATCTCATCGTCTATTATCTAAAAAAAGATCCGAAAATTAATTGCATATTTACATAATCGCCATCATCGATGGTAAGTAGCTCTAGGAAGCAGACAATAGCTGCTCCAAGTCCTGGATAAGGCTGGTCTGAGTTCTTCTCAGGAATTGGCTTGCCATGTTCTTCTGCTATCTGTTGAGCACAGGATAAGAGCCAAGGAGCGAGGAGCTGCTTCTTGGTATATTCGCGGATAACTTCTGAAAGAATGCTCATTTTGAGGCTGAAATTGACACCCTAGGCTAATTTTAACAACAGAAATAAATTTTTAAGGCCTTTCTACGTCTAGGAATGTCAAAAAGAAAAAAAACTCACTGTGATTATCTCTTAATGTGGTGTCGATTATTTCTTTTACTACTTCTCTCATTATGCTCAGAAACGAGATCCCGCTTAATCTTTTTATTGCCTCCATTCTTGTCTAAACTCTTTCTAAAAAATAATTATCTTGAACAAACACGCTCGTGCTGAGGACCTCCAGCCACTTCAGCTAGACTTTTCACCAAATTATCGTCCAAATTCTGGAGATTCATAATTTTCACAGCTGTTAGTTGAACAACGACAGAGCGATCTAGCAGCGAGCTGCGGATTACTAACATTAGAATGGAAGATTGACAAAAACAATGAGAGACTTACATTCCTTGGGGCCTTGTTCTATAGCCAATGCGAAATCATTTGGTATTGCCATTTCTTGCGACTCGCCGATAGCCTGGACAGCTGCGATGCGAACAGGCATATGCTAGAATTTGGTTGAATTAAACGGATGCATTATCTCACAAAGTCTAAGCGTCTCCTCAAAAAAACTGCATAAATTTTGTCTCGAGTGGCATTGTCCATATCAAAAACATATCTTGACCTCGGCCTTTCAATAGCGAGGCTTTTGAGCATCGGCGACACATACCAATAATTGAAGAGTTTGCCTAACATTTTGATGCAATGCATTCTCGCATTGGCGCAATCTACTTCAGCATTGGTTGTGCAGTACTTGACCATAAAGTTGAGCATCAATCGTTCTCCCAGCTTGAAATGGAGGAGAAGACTGCTAATTACTAGAACAATAAAGACTCGAAGGCGATCATTTGAACGGGGGACATCTTCTATGAGATAATTCAGGCGGAGACGGATCTCATCGATAGCAATATCGACTAATGGATCGGTATTCTTGCGAGAATCCAAGTCATTAGCATCAGCCGGCTTGGGAAATGCTTTTCGGATCTAAAATTGTTGCAATAAAAAATGAAAAAAGACTCACCCTTTTCCATAAAGTGATAAATTGCTTTGTATGTACGTAATCTGGATGGGAAACTTCTTCAATGGTATCTTCTGACTCAAATATTGTACGAAGAAGCGAAGTGATAGTTAGCCCGAACGAAATTTGGATTGAATAACTTAAAAATACCGGAAGCTATCTCTTATTGGACACTCTACTTCCTCCTCTCCCACTTCTTCATCACTGGGTTCTTCTTCTTCCGGCAATGCGCTGTTACTACGAGAGACGCTAGCGCTAAGTGGTCGATAGATTACCCATCGAGTAGAAGAATCAGGCGCGTTGCTGTCGACAGAAGTGGATGATGTTGCACGAGAAGCTCTTGCTCGAGCAGTAGCTGGTGGCGGCATCGTTTCTTCACCTTGGACTGATTCTTCGTCAACTTCCATCTGAAAATTACAAATTTTGAGAAAGAGGAGGCTAGAGGGAAAAGGGTTTGGCAAAAGCGGAGGTTCAAATACGCTGGCGGATTGCAATTGCGACCTTTTTGGCGAAACGCTGTGGAATTATTTACTTTCTCACGATGCTTTTTCCTAACCACTTACCAATTAGAACGAACGATAAAAGAGGTAGACAGTCAAAAGTAAATATTATTATCAGTTGGCTGGCTTTTTTGTTAGAGTTCTCTCTCATTTAGCTATCAATTCTCTATTTATACACTTTTTTAATGCTAAAAACATATATTTCTATTTCAGACATGCTAGAAGAGTTGGAGAATCGTCTATCGGAAGTAGAAGAAACTATCGGGATTGGAGAGGTTAGTTTATTCTTTATTTCATCTAGTAAAATTGGCGTTTATAATTGCTATTTAGCTAAACATATAATTGTTTATTTTACAGGATAAACCTCTCGATATAGATGTAGAGAAATTAAGAAGCACATTGGCAAAAAAGGGCTTCAACCATGTTTTTAAGGTGGATATTGAGAAGCTTCGTAAATTAAGGGAATTTGTTGAAAAGGTAGGAGAATTTCTTTATTGTATGCAGCATTTTTTTCAGCCGGATAGCCGTCCTATGACGGATAAGATTTCATTCGTTCAGTGTTGTGCGGAAATCACTAGAAAACGAGCTGAATTGTTAAAGGAGTTTGACGAGCATCTTAAGGTTTGTTGTTTTTATTCAAGTTTCTATAGATTACAGGTTGTTCTAAATACAGATGATCTCTACGGTATATCAGAGTATGAGAACCAGTTAAAGGCAATTGCCACTGATATTACAGAAGCTAATAGAACAGTTCAACAGTTAGTTCCTTCAAAGACAGTTGTCTATTTCTTATTTTTCAGATCATCTGCCGAGATTTGGTCTTTTTATGAGGACTATTGCAATATAATGAGCTCTCTTGAGGAATGCATCCAGCAAATGGCAGAAAAGGTTACTTTTTGCTTATTTTTTTCAACATTTTCCCCATTTCAGGTAAGAAAAGCAGAAGCAAAGCATAGAAAGGAAGATGCAAACACAACAGACGCATAATTTTTTCCTGTGTATTAGTAAATGGATTTATATATCACTTTGTTTGCACTGTCCCACTCAGTGGTTCGTATCCGAGTGTATTTGATTGCGAAATACTGTGCTGACGTGTTGTAGAAACATAAAGGAATCAGGCTAATTTACTTTAGAAGGAGGTGCCTGCCAAAGATGTCTATTCTGCTCAGTTGGTCGTTAGATTCCGACGACTGGACAAAAGATTCTCTTGTAGAGGGTTAGATATAGTCATTTCAATTACTTTTTATTTCAGGAGTCGGGAATGATGTGCTATTCTCCAGTGTATTTTTTCTGGCGTGTGTGACCTTTCTGATCTATAGCTACATCTTTAGAGAAGAACATGGGCAAATTATTTAGTTTTCTACTAATTTATTACTTTTTTTAGATATGAAGTTCATCCAGAACATCAAGAGCATCTCGATAATTTCCGACAAAATGTTACTCAGCTCACACAGGAAGAAATTCAAAGTGTATGTTTTAATTTTCAGCCATTTATTGTTCTTTCCTTACAGAGAGTCGAACAAGCAGCTGCTCGTGAGGATAAAACCTGCGCAATTTGCATTTCTAATTGCAATTTTACCGTCCTATGCAACTGTGGTCATATGTTTTGTTGTAAGAATCACTTAAAACATGACTATTTATTTAATTTCAGGCGAATGTATTGTTGGCTACTGGAATCATCGAGGAAATCTTTTTACTCCTATCACCTGTGCGATTTGCAGAACTCCAGTAAGTTTTGAGTATTTTTTATTTATCAAAGGAGCTAGGTTACACTGCTACTTCCTGTTCAATGGCCGACTAGAATTACTGCAGAAAATCCTGAACAGTATACAACAAATGTTGGAAAGCTAGATGACTACAATCGTAGATTTGGTGGAGAACGCCCGGTAATTTCTTAATTTTAATCGGTTAATTATGACGTTTTTTTAGTGGAGGGAATATATTTCTGACATACCAGTTTTGATTCCTTTTCTCTTCCGAAATCTTCTTGGAATGAATGGACTGATGGTTCTCTTCAGGTTGTTAATTACTTCTTTTAGATAAATTGGTTTTCAGGCTAAGAGTAATTCTAATTTTCATGGCTGTAATCGTTTATACTCTTATGCCGCTGGATATCTTCCCCGAAGGGGCCTATGGAATCGTCGGTAGGCAGTCATTTTTATAGGACATTTAATTGCATCCTTTAGGGTTTCTTGACGACGTATTTGTGGCCATTTTGATGTTTGTTTACTTAGCCATAGCCCTTCGCTACTTCCTCTCTCGACGTGGAGAAGAGCTAGCCGCCAGAAATGCTCAAGCCGAATACAATGCCCAAAATCAAGAAGACTATGTAGAAGCACAATAGTTTTAGAGCACAATTTGAAGACGGGTATTTTTTGTATTTGATTTAGGTTAACGGGTCCTCCCGAGTCTATTAAAAACCGGTAACTCAATATTTGTATATTTAATAATAAAATTTTACTTAATTTCGACTGGAAAAAAAACTTAAATCTAGGAAGAAATTAATCCCCAAAAGGAAGCCCCTGTGACGAGTCTCCTAACAGCTCGGATGGTATTCCCCCATCTTCGGCGTTTTGAAGCGTCTCGACTCGATTTCTTTCATGAAGACTTCCGGCGAATAGTAGTCATAAAGCGGCTGGCGATAACTATCCGGCAGAGGTAACTCGCCAGTGTGGAAGCAATGATCCGTTAACGATCACATTTCTCATCTCTTTCCTCAAAATATACTGAGAAAGGCATTTGCTCACTGGGCTGACTCTCTGCTGGCGATCATCGGTCAAATAGTAGATGTGCTCATCGTAGGGACTGACTTTTCTCATCCTGTAGCGACTGTGCTGTCTCAATTCGCGGATCTATTGGTCAAAGAGATCGATGAACATCAGTCAAATGCTGGATGAGAAGATCTTGCGAAGGAGCCAAGTCGCTAGAAGGGAAATCCGTTCCACACAAATCGATTAGCATTTGACTGACGTTCATCGATTTCTTCGACCAATGGATCCGCGAACTGAGACAGCGCAGTCGCTGCAGAATCAGCCTATAGCACGTCATCAGTTTTACTAAACTCAAGAAGACAGGCCATTCATAAACAACAACTGAAGGTTTATTATTTTTAATCTTCCTTGTTCTCATAGTCGAAGAGCTCGATATCGAAGTAGAAGATGAAGTCCTCCTCGTCGAGATCCGGCAGACAGGTGTAGACATCGCGGAGGGCGACGTGATCATTCGCCGGCACTTCTGGATGCGGTGCGGGCTCGTCGTACTCAGCCTCCAGGTCCTGGTCGATGCTTTCCGTCTCGCCCGTATAGGAATCGCCCGAGTTGCCGACATCTTCAATCTCCTTCCAATCCGGATCCTCCTGGATGCGATCCGCCTCAAATTCCATCATTTCATCTATGTCCGCAATGAATTCGTAGTCATCCACCGGCTCCCAGTCGTCCTCCACTGAGACGTTGAATTCCCGGCCAATCCAGAAGACCAAAACAATCACGAAGCCAATCCAAATCGCGTAGAAGATGCTGGGCGCCCAGAAGGCATCCCTCTCCTCTTCGAATTCCATTTGGTCTGTCAGATTGCTGCCAAGCCATCCAGTGCCGGCATTTTGGGCAAAGTATGGACAATAATTTCGTTTTATTTGATATTTGGCTTTTATTGAAATGGTGCTATAGTCGAATTCACACACTTCAGTCGCTAAAATCGATTTTTTAAACATATTTTATCAGAAATCGTAATTATTTTAGAGTCTACAGTAACCCAAAGTATCCCAATTTTCAGGTTTTTGTCATAATCATTGTTCTACAAGTTTGTAGAGGAGATCAAGAGCTTTAAAAATCAGCAAATCCGCTCAAAATTTTAAGAAAATTGCCCCCACAGGACTCACAGAGAATTTCAGTGACGGTGAGATTCTTCCATACTTTCAGTTGTTCAGCTGTCAGCAGTCCCAGATTCAGGCAGCCTGTAATTTTGGTCAATTTGTTGGCGGCTAATGTGCCGGTTGCATTCTTCGAAATGACAAGATCTCCAATCACATGATGACATAAGTCCAGATCGGCCAAATTCGTTACAGGATGGTAGAAAGAGCATTCTGGAAAATTACTGGGTTGATTTCCGACTGTTTTGGACAACAAATTGACTGAAAAATCGATTCCAGCAGTCAAAATTAGGCCAGAAAAGTCAAAAAAAGCCTACCGTTTGTCTCCTGAATGGTGCTTATTCTTTTTGAACGATTCGTAGCTAATTGCGCCATCTGATCCAATTCCTTTTGCGACAATTTGGGATTTGATTCGATCTCCATGTAGATACTATTCTTGTCCAATCCAGCAGGCCATTTCACGCGTTCCAAATTTAAATTATCTCTGATTTGAACCTTTTGGAATGGTTTAATCCTGGTCAAATCTAGTTCTCTAAGTCTACTGTTTCCAATTATTGAGAGCTCATCCAAATTAGAAACGATTTTCAAGGTGATTTTAGATAACTGCTGATTTCTTTCAATGTTCAGCTCTTGAAGATTCAAATATAAAGGCATATTCAGATAAATTTCGGTCAACCACTCGTTATTTTTGATCGACAATCGGCCAATTTTGAAAATATCTACATCCGTTAGATTGATTTTTTTAATCTTGGGATTCGCATCAATTTCAAGTTCTTTCAGCTCCTTTTTTGGATCCAACTTGAGAGAAGACAATTCACTATTTCCTTTGAGAGTTAATCGCTCAACCCGATTGATTCGAGTTTTAGTCAAATTGAATTCAAACATCTTTGGATTTTCTTCTATCTTTAATTTGCCGAGTTGTCCAATCTCCAAGTTGCTGATCTCTTTCAATTCTTCGTTCCCTTTGATGCGCAATTCGCGAAGCTCATTCATTTTCAAACTAATATTCGACAGCTTTTTGTTGAATTCAACGAGAAAGTCATCGCCTTTCGTCATTTTGAAGTTAATCTCCTTCAATTCTTCGTTCCCCTCGATGTGCAATTCTTGGAGATTGATCTCCTTCAAGCTAATGTTCGACAGCTTTTTGTTTCCTTGGATTATTAAGCCCTCAATTTGGAATTTTTCGAGTACCAAGCTATGATTACTCAGATTGATCTTTTTCAAATTGTTGTTGTCTTTGATCTTAAATCTCCCAATCTCCTTGATATCGATTAGAGTGATATTCTCCAATCCGTTGTTGCCTTCAATGAGTAATTCTTTAATTTTATTAAAGTTGGTTAAATTTATATTGGGAAGGGCATTATTCCCCTTGATGTGCAATCCTCTCCCGTCGATCAAAATACCAGGCAAATTCAGCTCGATCAAGATTAGCTTTGGATTATGCGCAAATGTCCAATCAAAGGCTGTATATCCACTCCTTTGATTGATTTTGATCATCGCCAGTTGGGAATTATTGCTCACAAAGAATTTTGTATTTTTCAACTCGTGTGTCAATAAGATCTCTCTGAGTTTTTCATTATTTGACACGATGAAATCTGAAAATTGTTCATTTCTTGGAGCTAAAACTTGAACTATAACCTCCATCTTTAGAAGAAGTTAGCTTTTCAAACTTGAGAGCTTTATGATCGATGTTTTTAAACAAAAGATCAACTCCAGAAAGGACTATAATATGCTGAGCCCAGATGTTGAATAAAGGAGTGTTGAGCTTCGCCGCGTCGAGTTGGAATTTCGTTCCAGCTGGCAGTTCAACACTTAGACAGTCGAATATGTCAGATCCTTGAACAAGGCTATTGCAGATTTTGGAGGGCAGCTTTGGATCGAATGCAGCGAATTGCAAAAAGCAGCTGAGCAGAGTAATCAAAAAGAGGAACATCTTTCCTTTTTCTGGAGTGTTTCTAAGTGTTAATTGACTAGAATCTAGACAGATTTTGACAAAACGTATTTAAAAAAAAAGATTTTTCTCGCAAAATTCTATTTATAGCTTTCTCTTTTCCTAAAATTCATCATAGTTAAAAGCTTTTTTATTGCTTATTTTCTTGTAATTTCTGCTTCTTTCAAAATCAAAATCAATGTTGACATAAAGTCTTTCACTTTTTAGGCAAAAAAACAATGAAGGATCAATTCGTTTTTGGCAAAACAACTCCAAATCCTTTTAGTTCTATCAAAGCGCCAGTTTTCACGACTTCGCCCATTCAAAATAAGCTTTCACCATCTCCTTCGCTGAAATGCCACTGCTGTGGGAAGGGAATCATCTCAAGAAATGAAGGAAAACTCTATTCGTGCAAGCATAGGTCAGCTTTATTGAAATTTATTTATTTTATTTTATATTAGATTGTGTAAGGAGTGCGAATCGCCAGTCACTGATCGATGTCCTTTATGTTTTCCTGTGGCTTCACCCGGAAAGCCGAAATATAGCAACAAAAAAGCACCAAGAATTTGCACAACTTCTACTCCAGTGACTACTTTTGATGAAGAAGATTCCAGCATTGCTGTAAGGCTATTAAAAACCATTCATTTAATATCTTTTTTTTTTTTTTAGGAAGAATCACCTAAAAAGATACGGAAACGAGTATCCTTTATGAGTGTAAAACAAGTTCAGTAAGTTGCTTTCTTCCACACATTTTTAATAATAAAAAACGTTTTAGATTCTACGATCCTGAGGTCAGGGATTCAGATACTTTCCATGACGTAATTGCTCCAATAATAACATACGTAAGTTTTATTGCTTAGCTCAACTAATAATAATATTTCAGATTATATATTGCATATTTTTGTTCTATGCCGTAAAATTCATCATTTTTCTAATTTCTGTTTCTGCAAAATAAATGTTTTGAGCATTTTTAAAACATTTTTTTACTTTTAGCAGTTTTTGCTGAAGTTATCTCTGTTTTATGTTGCTTACGTAGACGCGCCCTAGCGGCAAAATGCATATGAAAGAATGTTTCGAAAAATGGCATATTTCTTAGAAGAAGTGATCACCTTTGTTATATTTGATATCTTTACTATTTGTTACTTTCAGAAAATCTTCTAATCGATATAAAAATGTCAGAGCCGGAAGTAGAAATTAAAGGTAATTATTAATTAAAGCTATATTTAATTAAATATCTTTTTTTAGAAGAGGCTGACAGCGGGTCCACCGATCCGATGATGATGGTAAGTTGTAAAAAGTTAATTTTATCTTAATTTTCAACAGCTGGACAACCAGAAGACAAACTCTGCAGCACAAGATGCAGAAGATCTCTTAAACGCTATGATGATGGGTAATTTTGGTGAGAGTGCCGGTCCTCCGCCTGCCAAAAAGGTAATTAGCAGACTCTTTTTTATAATAAATATTATAGACACGAATCGAGAAAGAAGAAGAACCAGGTGAGCCCATGGACAGCTTAGGCGATGATAGAAATAGGGTTAGGGTTATTAATATCCCAACTAACAGTATGAATTGCATCCATGAGGTTGGTTTTTAATAATAGGCAGCTCAACCAATTTAGGTGGCTCTTCCTCCAGAAGTTGATTATGTCCCACTTCAAGACAGAGAAACTGATCCAGCGAAAGATTACCCTTTTCCTTTGGATCCATTTCAAAAAGAGGCTATTAGGTGCATTGAGAATAATCAATCTGTTCTAGTTTCTGCTCACACCTCGGCTGGAAAAACTGTTGTTGCTTTGTAAGTTACTTTTTTTATTTCAATAATTTGCTTATTTTAGGTATGCAATTGCCCAATGCTTACGAGATAAGCAGAAAGTAATCTATACTTCGCCAATTAAAGCTCTTTCTAATCAAAAGTTTCGAGAACTTGAACAGGAATTCCACGATGTTGGACTTATGACAGGTAATTTTCTTTATTTTTTTTGAACAAATTGTTTTAGGAGATGTTACATTGAATCCAGACGCAAGTTGCATTGTAATGACGACAGAAATCCTCCGTTCGATGCTCTACAAAGGATCAGAAATGATGAGAGAAGTTGGATATGTTGTTTTTGACGAGATTCACTACATGAGAGACAAGGAGCGAGGAGTTGTCTGGGAAGAGACAATCATATTGCTGCAACATAATGTTCACCATGTTTTCTTATCAGCCACTATTCCAAATGCTTCTCAATTTGCTCGTAAGTTATCACCTTTATCTATTTTTATTATTAATTTCTTTCAGAATGGGTTGCTTTCCTTCACAATTGCCCGTGTCATGTTGTTTATACGGATTATCGCCCAACACCTCTGCAGCATTTCATCTTCCCAGCTGGAGGAAATGGCCTCTATGAGGTTGTAAACGTAAAGGGCGAATTCAGACAAGACAAATTCGAACAAGCTATGAGTGGATTGCAAGATACCAAAGATGGAAGAATTGTTAGAAGGCGAGAAGGTACATCAGGTAATATTTATTCATTTAATTGATATTAACACATTTTTTAGGAGATTCCAATGTAGTTAAAATTATTCGAACAGTAAAGGAGAGAGATATGATGCCCTGTATTATCTTCTCGTTTAGTCGAAAAGAATGCGAAGCATATGCAAGAAGTTTAAAAGATTTTGATTTTACAACTGCAGAGGAAAAAGAAACTATCCATGAGGTTTTTACAAATGCCATTCAAATGTTGAACGATAGCGACAGGAAAATGGAACAAATTACAGGAGTGAGCTTCTTTTTTAAACGGTTTGAACCCATTTTTCAGCTTCTTCCTTTATTAAAACGTGGGATTGGTGTTCATCATTCTGGTCTACTGCCAATTATCAAAGAGGTTATTGAAATTCTCTTCGGAGAGTCGCTAATCAAGGTTTGCTCTTGTATTTTAATAAACAATTTTTCATTTTAGGCACTTTTTGCTACAGAAACATTCTCAATGGGACTTAATATGCCAGCCAGAACAGTACTTTTCACAGCAGCCAGAAAATTTGACGGGAAAGATAATCGCTGGCTAACTTCTGGTGAATATATTCAAATGTCGGGAAGAGCTGGACGTCGTGGATTGGATACAAAGGGCTTAGTTATTTTAATGATGGACTCTAAAATGACGAACGAAGATGCAAAACACATAATAAAGGTAAGAATAGAATTATTTAATGTTTACATTCAATTTTAGGGTGCTACTGATCCGTTGAATTCTCAGTTCCGCCTTACTTATAATATGATATTAAATCTTACGAGGGTAGACGGCTTTCATCCAGAGCATATTATGGAACGATCTTTCCATCAATTTCAATGTCAAGCTAAAATACCTGAATTATATCAAAGTAAGTAACTTTTTTTGTAAGCTTAAGCTTACCCTATTTAGAATCAGCGGAAATTATGAGAAAAATTAGCAACTTTGTTGTTGAACAGGAAATTGATATGCAAATGTTTTGCAATCTTGAGGAGCAGATTAAGATCCATGAGAAAACGATCACGCGGTATATCCAATCACCCAAATATCTTGTTCCTTTTCTCCATGCTGGACGTCTTTTAAAAGTAAGTTATTTGGCTTTATTTATTAGTGGCATATTGTGCCTTCAGATAGTCGCTGGAACACGCAATTTTGGCTGGGGATGCCTTGTCAATTGGTCAAGAAAGGCCAATCCTGATAATGCAACTGAGCTTATCTATATTCTACAAGTATTAATTCTAATTGATGGCGAAACCGCCAAAGGACAGAATCATACTCCCACGTCAGTTAAGCCGCCTAGTCCAGTTGGAAAGGTACTTTTTCTTTTAAATTTTGATAGCACCTTTTAAAGAGTATTTGGGAAATTATTCCAATGACATTAGATTGCATTGATCAAATTAGTGCCATAAGGGTCAGGTTGGTAGAAAATATGGAAAGTACTACAAACAAAGTGGCCGCTGGAAAAATGGTTACTAAAATATTGGCTCAAGTAAACGGATCACCTCCGCTATTAGATGCAAAAGAAGATATGAAAATTCCTGATGTTGAGCTAAAAAATGCTGTCGATAGGAAAACCGAAATGGTCAAAAGAATAGAAGATCATCCATTGAAAAAACGAAAAGATTTTGAGAAATTAAAAAAGAAATTTGAAACCAAGGTTAGTCCCTTTCAAGCGTCGATTCACTTTTCTTTAATTGTTTAGAAGGAAATGGTAGCAGAAAAGGATGCTATTCAAAAAGAAATTGCTGGTATAATTAAAATTACGAAACGAGAAGAGTTGGATAATAGATTACGAGTTCTCCGACGATTAGAATATATCGACCAATCGGGTGTAATAACCAAAAAGGTTTTCTTTTACCAAAAATTTAGGATAAAATTTATATTTTCAGGGACAAGTCGCATGTGAGATCTCTGCTTGTGATGAATTAATGCTCACTGAAATGCTATATAACGATGCTTTCACGGGTCTTTCTGCCGAGCACCTCGTTGCTCTTTTATCGTGTTTTGTTTTCCAAGAGAATGCAGCAGCAACCAAAATGGCAGATGAGCTTTCTGGTTGTTTAAGAACGCTTCACGTTAGTTATTATTAGCATATGCTTTTAGCTACTGTATTATTTCAGGAGTATGCACGTAGAATTTCAAAAATTAGCAATGAATGCAAAGTTGAAATAATAGAAGACGATTATGTTGCTTCTTTCAAGCCAGGATTAATGGATGTAGTCAATAATTGGGCATCTGGTCAAACTTTTAAAGAAGTTCTTGATAAAACATCAGTCTTTGAAGGTATTTTATTTGAGATTTTTTATCATTTTTTAATTCATTTAGGTTCAATTATTAGATGTCTTCGTCGTTTGGAAGAAGTACTTCGAGAATTATCATCAGCCGCTCAAGCTATGGCGAACCAAGAGCTGCAAACGAAGATCGAATTAGCACGGGCAAAAATCAAACGCGATATTGTTTTTGCAGCCTCACTTTATCTTTAGTCGGAATCTTCGTTCTTTGTTATACTTTGACTGTTATTTAATTTATGCAAATTATCAAAAATTGTTGATATTGTTGGTCCCCTTTGATGTCATGAAGACATTTACGCTCTCTGACCGCATTTCGGCTAAAGGCCTCCAACAGCGCTGACGACCTTGTAGACTGGCAGCACAAATATTAATAGGATGAACACGGATTCCGCCGAAGAGCGATGCTTTATTGCTGCCGACTATGGATTGACAGCCGACTCGGAAGATAAATGGACTGGGAAAACTGGCTCTTGACAAGGTTAGAGATAGCTTTTTTCGTCTCCTCTTCTTTTTCAGGATCTAGGACAATAACAATCCAAGGGAAAACAAGGCTCCAATCAGTTACCTCCAGCTGTGAACTAGAAGTCGATCCAATTCGCGGTAATTACGGTAGCCTTCTCGGGAAAGGATGGAGTAAATTATCTCGAGGTTACGGTATAGCCGAGAGAACAAGAAAAAAATTCTCGTGGGAGACTCAAGATTTCGTCGAGATTTCAAGTTTTTCGAGCAGGTTTTCCCGATATCGGCTGGCCATATCACTTTTGGATGAAATGCGTCCAATTCTTTATTTTATTTGCTTCTTAGCTGAATGGGTGATCTGCCAGTCGCCGCAGCAGTTGCCAATCGAGTTGGAAAATGAACTCGAGCCATTTGATACGCCTCTCAAGGATTTGGAAAAAGACGCTAAACCTGTCACAACTCTTAATGAACAATGCAAAAGATTTTTAAATCACTACAGGCTAGTTTATTTACGTTTTTAATTGAACTAATTTCAGGTATTACTGTAGAACATCTAATATAGCCACTTATAATGAGGAAATTCGTGTTATTTGCGAACGATATAGGACTTATTGTTCAGATAGAGTTTATCCAGCTGTTAATCACGTGAGATTTTGTCCTTTTCCGTGGATGGATTACTGTAATTTGTGGGGTTATGCTAAGTTTTGAGCTGAAAAGACTAAAATTACGATCATTTTGAAGTTAAACACGGATTTTTGAATGAGAAAGTTTGGTTTCATTCAGGTTAGACGACAAGGAGCCTTTTGGAAGAATTCGGGACTGCCAGCGGCTGCCCAAAAAGCCCTAACAACTTGCTATTCGCACTGTAAGGAGACGGATCCAGTGTAATTGGCTGGCAGTTTTCGATAAAAGCAACCCAATTACAGTTGTATTAATGTCTGCGAATGTCTTCACCTCCAATGGATGATGGATTACGAATGCAATCCGGGAATGAGGGCAACAGCCGGTCCTAATTGTCAACGGTGAGAGAGAAAGAGAGAGAGCATCCCTCTTGGGATTATTAGCTTAGTCACCAGGCAATTACAACCGGCATTGTTCAGCAATTTGAGTCAATTGAGGGTAAATTCGATGGACTACTGTAAAAGAAAAGGGAAAATTGCTCATTTTTAAAGCTAAAGTAACCCTAAACTTTGAATTTTGACTTCCTATTTTATAAAAATTTCCAGCTGGTTTGCGAAATGCCGAGCAGTCTGGCGCCCATTGCCCGATTTTACTCCCACAGATCGCAAACTGTATGGAGCCTATGCCCCGCCGCCCATCGTTCGAGGCGAATTTTATGGTTACGATGGAATTGGTAGGCTTTTTTTTCTTTTGATTACTTAGAGAATTGATTAATTTTTCAGGAAATCATAGGACATTCGATATCCCGCGGGATCATGGCGTCTCCTTCTATAGAGGAACTCAAACGACTCTTGTCGACTGGCCGGAAGGCAAGTTCAGCCAGGCGCAGACGGTGGAGATTCCCTTCATGGGGATCAACATCATCCCGGAGGCTGTCGACATCGGATTTCCGAATTTGCGCCGAGGTCTCGCCGAATTCACCAAGTTGGTTTCATTTTTTAATTAAATTTGAAGCAAAATATTTTTTAATTAGATGGAGATAAAACTAAACAGAAGGTTTTTAAAAAATTCTTTTCAAGATCCATTTTTAAATATTTTAATATAATAATTTTGATCAATATAGTTTCAATTCGGTTTTGAAATTCATTGAAATAGAATGTAAAGGCTTTACATTAAGCGAAAAAAGTAGTATTTTTTCCTCTAAGTTTCACTCTCGATTTGAAACAAATTTTCAGAGAAAATCCCGATCCTCTCAATCCTGGAACTGGCCGTCGTCGTCAGCAGCGATTCTTCTAGACCAGCAGCTTTCTCCTAATAAATTCTTCATTTTTTTGGTCAACTTTTCTCTCAAATCTCAACTAAATGAGATAGAAATAACTTCAAATCTGTAATAAATTCCCTCCCTAATCGTTATTTTATTCTTCCTTTCGTCTGAACGAGTAATAAACTCATTCTTGAAGTGATCCCCCATATGGCGCCAATTAGCTGCCCCCTCTCCTTTGAGACAACCTGTGGCTGAAGACATGCCATCTGTCAATTCATTCCCCCCTTAAGCCTAAGGCAATCAGCCTGGCGTCTTTATGACTCGGTTAACTAACATGTTTACCGCTCTCTTGACCTAATATTTGTGCATTTTACGTCTCCGGGCTATGGTAATTCCCAGCGGGAGATGAAGACGACTAAAAACAATAATACAGATGATACTGTAATGAGTGATTTTTGCTTTAAAAAATTTACTCTTTTGCGCGAAAGGGAGACAAATTAATGATTTTGAAGTAACACAAATTTTCAAAAGTGGGTCCTGAAAAGAACTAATTTTTTGAGGATTCATTCGCCAATTTTTAGGATTTGCAATCTTGTAGAGAAGATCGAGGGCTACAAGACTGGAAATCTTAAAAATTAGCGAAAATGTCCTAATATTTGCATTTTTCTTTTAGAAGAGAGAATACGGTAATTCCCAGCGGTTGATGAAGCCAAAAACAATACGCGGCATTATACAGTAATCTCAGCAGCCCCCCGTCGGCGTCTCAAAGTCTGCTGGTGTTTTTCAAGCCATTAGCACTTCATGTCACGCAGCGCTTACGGTCCACTGGGTCAGCCGGCAGACCAAAAGGAGCCGGCGAATAAAGCGAACGAAACTTTTTCGATGAAACTTGTTTTTACCGCTTGTGATAGCCGCTACGCCATTTGGCGGACGATTAGCAGTCGAAAAGAGCAAAGAGCTGGGTAATTAGCGCTTTTATTTGTTGCCGAATTGTGAGTTAAATCCTTGATTTTCATGCCAAAACATCCTCCTAGGCTAATTTTGACAGCGGGAATCGCTTTTTAAGCTCATTTTAACCTATAATCAATCCAAAAATCCAGTAATCATCAAAAATCTGAAAATTAAGGATTGCTGTCTTGATTTGCCTTTTCAATGGCCATACCGAAGATTTTTTGACCTCCTAGGCTAATTTTGACAGCGGAAATCGACTTTTTATGTCATTTTAGCCTAAAATCAAGAAAAAATACAACAAATTTGTAGATTGCTCATTTTCGAAAATATCTCGCTTTAAGCCCTACTTAAAGCAGATTTTTTGCGGTATAGATTCGATGGTCTAGCCATTTGCTTAGTAACCTTCAGACTCGAACTCGTTAAGTTCAGCCGGTAATGGTATGGGCAGTTAGCAGACACAAACAAAGTCTCCCTACCGTATGTCCTTCCTTCCTTCTTTCCAAAGTGGGAGTGAGGGAAGGAGGGCAATCCCCCACCTTGTCAGGAGGGATTACTCCTTGAGAAATGACCAATATTTGGGCAGTTTGCTTTCTCTCTATAATCTCCCAACGGATGAAAACTGGATTGCGCGAAATACCGTAACGAGCTGCTTTTGACACATTTAAGGAGACTGTTTGTGTGGAGAAAAAAAGTGCTGATGGATGGGGGAGAAGCATACTGTAGCGAGCTGTTAATAAATTTAGCTAATGGAGTTTTTAAAAAATTGACGAAAATTGCTTCCACCAAATTTAGATAGAAATATTGAAGGCAGAAGAGGTTGACACACATCAAAAAATGAAAATGAATCGGGCATTTATTGGGCTTTTATTGACAACTTGAAAGAGAGAAAAAAAGCCGCCGGGAGGTTGAGTCACTCCGAGGGCAAAGAGACTCCAAAATCTCTTCTTTTCTACAAGAAAGATGTAAAAAAGTCAAAATGTATTTGATTATTTTTAGGCAAGAGAGTCGACTAATAAAGGGATTTTGCCTAGATCAATATTTCGTTTAATTACATGAAGTTTAATGTTCTACAATCTTGTAAAGAAGGGCTAAGGGTACCGTAAAACAAAGAAAATTACAAAAAAATGTTTTAAAATTCATAATCAAGACCCTACTGTATCTCCAATTTTGCTTCTTTATCGCGATTTTTTGAATTTTTGATGACTTTGTTTTGTTGTCTTGTAGAGCCTGATTTCCCTACAAAATTGCAGGACAATAGGAATTGTAAAAGCTAGTGGAAAAGAAGAAAAAGCGGTGATTTCAGCAATCTCTTTGGATTTTAAAAGCGTTTAGAAGTTCAGCTGTTTTGCTCTCTTTTTTAATTCTAAGTAGCTTTATATTATTCAAAGACCAGTTAAAACTGCAATAAACGAACTGCCCATTGTGGAGAATTAATAGTCTGCTAAAGTGCCACAAAAAGCAAAGGACTGGAATAAGCGCCATTTGACAAGAAAAGCCGAAAAAAACGAAGAGGGCATTTCCCCCTGACTACGTACGGTAGAAGCTCCGCCGCCGTATTGGCTGTCTCTTCGACTCCGCCCATCCTTCTTCAGTCGTCTTCCTCGCCAGTTGAGACTGCAAATTGAGACCCAGGAGCTGTGTTTGATTTCGAGCCAATCTTTCTCTCTCTGATATTCAAAAAAGCAGTCATTGTTTATGGAAAAGCGATGCCACGACCTGGAAAGGACTCCTATGACGAGCAGGTTAGTCTCCACCATTTTTTACATTTTGGGGTAAATTCTATGTTTTGAGCTCTCCTTTTAGCTTTTTTAGAACTTATCTTTTATTGATGTTCGTAATTGTATCTTATATAGATTTGCCTACACTCCTCTCCTTTAGAAAGCCTCCAAGTTGGCGGGTTTCAAAATGTTTTGGGCTCTTATTACTAGCTTTTTTGAGATTTCATTCAGCCTCTCTCTTTTTGTTTCATAGGTACCGTAATCAATGCCTCTCCACTTTAGAAAGTCTAGAAGTTGGCGATTGTAAAAAAAATGTTTTGGGCTCTCCTTATTTTAGGTCTAGTTGGTTAATCCATAATTTATATCCGCAATTAAAAGGCCTAGAAGTTGGCGGTTTTTTTAATGTTTTGAGCTCTCCTCATTTGCTTATTTTATGGGGGAAATGTTTTGGAATCGATTTATATTTTCTAAGAAGTTATTCTTTCATTTCGGGTTACTTAAAGTCGTTGAGTCTTCTTATTAGGTTCCTCCTTTCTCGCAGTGAGGGTTTATTTTCAATTTTTGGGACTCTTCTCCCACATTTTGGGTGATTCTTTGATTCAAAAAAAAGTTCTGGCTTCTCTTTATTTAGCTCTCAGATTCAACGCGTATAGAATTGTTAATAGAATTGATCCTTTTGTGATATTTTATAAGTTTAACTGCCATCTTATTAGCTGCTCACACAAATAGTGAATCATTTTAATTGGTCCTACTGACCGCTTGCTTCTTTTCCATCTAAAACAAACTTCAACTTTTTTTCAATGTTTTGAGCGCCCTTTATCAACCGCTTTCCAAAGTCTAGGGTTATTCTCTTTATCTAACGACTTTTCCAAGCTGTATGGTTTGTTCAGAAAATTGGCTGCGTATTCGTGTTGCCCCGAGATTTAGGGCGGTTTTCGAGTGGTGAGACCCACTTTTATCCTAATATTTAAACGGGTATTGGTGCGACTCGCATACCCAGTTACCGTATTTCCTATATTAATGCCACTGTGGTACTATTTTTCGAGTCATTTTTTCGTAACATCTTACGTAAAGGAATCAGCATGATCCTCTTGCGTTTCCATCAATTTTTATGATTTATAATTTTTGAAAATCTCTAGAAGAGATGCAAATCTACAACTTTCCAGAACATTGAAAATCATTAAAAATGGTGGAAGGGTAAGAGGATCAAGGGTGATCTTACGTAAGGGGTGTACTACTAATTAAGCCTGTGTCATTAATAAAGCATGTGGCATTAATATAGGAAATACGGTATGTCGCCAATCTTTTGGACAGACTTTCTTAGTTGGAATTTATATATTTTAGGCTGATTTTATATTCAAATTGGATGCTGGTTACCTCCAATAATCGCATATTCATGTAATCATTGTTTCAAGCTGCCTTTTTAGTTTTCTCCAGCAAGTCCTAATTGATTTTTGAAAGTTGCATGTACGTCATATTTTTATTTTTTCCGCCATTTTTTTGAGAAACCAGCCGCTGACCAGAAGGGGAAATGGTCTTCTCGGAGTCTTTTTTTCTTCCCTCCGTCCACTATGCGATGCCCTTTTATGGTGATTAGCTTAGCCACCCGAGAACATCAGACACTTGGCTGCTCCCGGATTCTGGGCGTATCAATCTTGAATTATTATTCTTTTTTGGAATTGTTTTTTTGTAAACATTCGTTCAAAACATAAAAGTTTCCAATATTATATGGTGGCACAATAATAGGCTTCCACCATTTTTTTTTCCAAATTTGGTATCAAAATGTAAATCTTGATGAAACCTAGATGATTAGAGGAGATTTTGAAGTAGAGGTGATACAAAAAAAAGTTGCAGAAGCCGCCTTATTCTTACATTTGGCTGACCTACATGGCGATTCAAAACTCCGAAGAGAAGATGCTTCCCCTGACGGAGATTTACAAATTCATTATGGATAAATACCCATTTTATAGGAAGAATACCCAACGGTAAGAATTAGAGAAAGAAAAACTCAATTTCTAATTAATTCCTCCATTAGGTGGCAGAACTCCTTGAGACACAACCTCTCGTTTAATGATTGCTTCATCAAAATACCGAGGAGGCCCGATCGGCCGGGAAAGGTTTGTCCATTTTTTGTAGAACATAGAAAATTATAAAAATCAGTTGAAATGACCTAAATCTTTATCGATAAGGCTAACCCGCAGAGGAAAAAGGCTCATATTTTGAAGGAATCTCCTCAATTTCAGGGCTCTTATTGGGCTGTCCACCCAGCCGCCTTGGGAATGTTCGAGAATGGAAGCTGTCTGAGACGGCGGAAGCGATTCAAAGTATGTCTTTTTGTTTAATCTCTCTTTTATTCTTTGTTCGCCCCGTACAGTAATCGCCCTCGTCTTGGCGCCAGAACCCGTTAGGTGTGGCGGCGTTTGCCTTGATGAGCAAATGATCGGCAAGTTGGATGACAGAAAAGCGCACGGATTACGGTAGTTGTTAGACTGAGAAGGAAAACAATATCGAAACAGCAGATCTTTGGCTTTTCATTTAGGCGCAGATTAATTGGGAAAATGGCGTAAACAAAGAAGCAAAGAAAATAGAGAGAGAGAGTGACTGGGCTACTGTAGTTGGCGTTCTTTTTTTTGACAATTTTAGGGCCTCAAAATTTTTCATTGATTTCCATAAATCTTGGCTGTTTTTTTCAACAAAATTGGCTAAATTTGGTCTCATTAGATAGCCAAAATCTTGGAGAAAAAGATTGGAGAATATCAATTCGCCCAAAAGTTGAGATTTTAGGATGAAATTGACTGAAAATCGAAACAAATTTATGAAAAAAGATTCGGGGATCCGATCCTGAATAATTAAATCCAATCTTAGCTTTCCTTGCCTGGCGACTCTTTTAGTCAGCCGATCCATCAAACAGTCAGTCCTTTCTCCGAACCAGTCTCACTCCCTTCTCTAACAACTGAAATGTCTCTCTGTCACTTTTGCCGTTTGCTACAATTTGTCTTGAAAAGCCACAAAAGGTGATTCAAATGTACAACGAAATAAATCAAAAAGCACAGAAATTCACCTCTTTTGATAGCAAAAACAACAGTAATCAACGATTTTCATCATAAAAATCCAATTTTTGGGCGATTTGATGTTTTATAGTCTTTTTCTTCAAGCTTTTGGCTATTTTTTGATCATTTGATCAGCCGATTTGATTGAGAGCTAGTCAAAATAATACTAAGTTCCCCCACCTTCCTTTCAATAAGGAGTTGCCTAAATACAAAATAAATTTGCAGTTGAAAGAATATGACGACTCATCGCCGTGCCTCCCGTCGAAGAGCTCCCTCCAGCCTCTCCCTTGGCTGAATCCGCTGCCTCAGCTAACAGAGCCGGCGTTGCTGAATCCCCTCCTGTTCGCGATGATGCCCCACCTGTTTAGTAACACCCTGGCCTCGTTCGATATTTCCAATTTTGATCTGAAGGTTAGTCCCAGCCAGACGCCGCCTTCGACTTCGTTTTCGATTGAATCTCTCCTGGCCAGCTAAGCCAGATTTTTTTTTGTGAAGAAACACCTCAAAAAAATATAAAATAAAAAAAGATAATTTTGCATTTTTATCCGTCCGGTGGAATCGTAAAGGTGTTCGAATTATTGTGATATCTCATTTTAATCATCTATTTGTATCAAATATTGGTGGAAAATAAATTGGTAGATTATTGGCTTCGAATAGAATAATAGAAAGAAAGAAATCAATTCGATGATTTTTGAAAATGATGACGCCATTCGTCGATCCACAAGTCGAATCTGGAGAGAAGCCGGCTTCCAATTCAACTCTCTACAATCAAATTTTACTAATTTTTTCATTCTCTTTCCTTCTCCTACTATTATAATATTAGATAAAAGAAAGTTTGGTGTTTCGGTTGGTCCATAAATTTTTGAGAAGTATCGCTTATACTTTGTGTTTTACATATGAATAAAGGTTTATTAGGATGATTTAGGGTTTGGCGTCGCAGGTTGGACATTTGCATTGCATCCCGGTGGGCCCCCAGCTGCAGAGGTTGAGGCTGCAGCAGAAGCCGTCGGCGAAGACGGCGTCCGGCATGCAGGCCCGGACCATGCCACTGCTCGTCGGCTGATTCATGTTGTCGTCCAGTGCTGAAGACTCTGCTTGAAGAGAGGGAGGGAGGACTCACGGCCAATCACCCGGGTGCCGAGGGGACAGGCGGTCTTGCAGCAGTAGAGGCCGCCGGAGTAAGCGCTGGGCACTCCGACTCGGATGAAGGTGTCCTGGTAGTCTCTGTCGCTCGCCATGTCCTCCAAGCTGCGGCCGTTGTTCATCTCGGCACAGGCGCTCATCACCGCTCCATCGCGACTGATCACTCCTTGCATTTCATCTAAAACTCGACTCGGAGCCGGAAAAGCCTACATCCAGCGGGATTTGTTCCATTCGGACAGACTGGGCCCTGTGTCGTATCAAAGCAGTCGAGTGGCGATGCGGCCAAGGCTGCTGCCACACAGAGGGTGATGAGGAGGAGACTGCGGCTCATCTTGGACAACTTTCGAGTCGGCTGATCCGAGGCTTTATAGGGGAAAGACAGGTGGACAAATGAGGCTGACAAGTTGGAAAAAAGGCCGCTGATCTATGCACTTTTTGTCTTACAGTGGGTCGGCAATTTACTCAGCTGGTTGTTCGCCGGGTCGAATTGGAAAAAGAGAAAAGCGAAATGCAGTCGAATTTGCTTTTTTTTGATGAATCACTCGTCTAGTAAAACGCCAATAATGAGATTTCTAGCTAATCATCCATCCTTATTGTAGGAAAAGACAGCAACCCAAAAAAGTTCTTCCTCAACTCCTCGTTTTTCT
The DNA here is from genome assembly GCA_932521405.1 of Oscheius sp. JU1382. Lineage (NCBI taxonomy): Eukaryota > Metazoa > Nematoda > Chromadorea > Rhabditida > Rhabditidae > Oscheius > Oscheius sp. JU1382. Next base: position 1,385,025 of record OW051476.1, read on the forward strand.
TCCAATTCGACCTGAAGTCGAACAACCAACTGAGCAAATTCACCCTATCTGATGAGACCAAAAGCGCCATTTTTCGACTTCATTTGTCCACCTGTCGTTCTCCTATAAAGCCTAGGATCAGCCGACTACAAAGTTGTCCAAGATGAGCCGCAGTCTCCTCCTCATCGCTATTTGTGGTGTTTGTGCCATCGCACAAACCACTCGCCGTTTGGTGCCAACGACCGGCGCTCCAGCTTCCAATTGTCCCCCTTCTCCTTGTCCAAAAGGGACTATCTTAGCTAGAGGTTTGTCTTTCAGCCAATTCGTATCCAATTTCTATGATTTTTTTCAGCAAAAACCCCATATGGAAGTAATCTTTGTCCCTTCGACCGCCTCCACCTGACGACCAACGACGGCACCTGCTGTCTCTCCAAATGTCCAGTCGGCTACATCCCCATCTTGGATGCCGACTTCAAGCCGATGGTCCCAGTCGGGGGAGTCTGCAAAAAGTCGCCAATCAGCCAAAACACAGCCGATAGCAACGTCTTCGGGGAGGCCTGCTGCGAGAGAGACACTTCCTCGACACCCCAGCCAGGACCAGCTGGACAATTCTTCGGACGTTGATTCCTCTAATAAATCAATTTCTCTTTAATGTTCCCCTATTGCTATTTTTGTAGAGGAGAGCCCTACAAAGCAAAAAACAACAAAAAGACGCCTAAATTTTGAAGAAACAGCAATTCAAAGCTTGCTTAAAAAATGAGGAATGCCTAGTAATTTTCCCATAAAAGCCAGAATTTTAACAGAATTTGAAACGGATTTTCCCCAATTAAAATGACTATTCAAATAACATTTTCTAGCTATTGATTCCTCTTCTTTTATCTCCCTATATCCTTGATTTTTTTAGGTTCGACCATACTTTTAAATATTCGACCACAATTCCTCTTAATGATTCATGTCGCGGAAGAAGCGAATAGAATAGCTGTGGGGAGAAAAAACTGGCTACAGTAGTGGAGGAAATGTTTTGTCTGTCGGGGTGACTGGCCCTTTATCGGGATGACTAACTTTCTACCACAACATAGATTAGTATATAAGGCCCCTCACGCTACGCAATAAATATTAGAAAAAGGAAGAATCTCTCGTTCTACAATTCACGGCTCGTCTTGGTTGTAGTTCGGCTGGCAGCCCCATGGACTTTCGGGTTGCTGTAGCCCCAAATATCCTTGCGCGAATTTTTAAAATTTCATTTTTCGCTTTTTGTGTTTTTTCTACTTCTATTCTGATGTTTACACTTATTATTGCTGTTTTTAGATTTATATTGTGATCTTTTAGATCAAAGCTTCAACAAGATGAACCTAAAAGATAGAAAAGGAAATCGGCAAGCCTTGTAATTGACATCACATAGCAATATCACAAGTATTCTTGATTAGAACTAAATTTTCGTCGATAATACCCGGAAATATTCGACCAGAATTAACACAAAATTACGAATCTGGAACAAAAATAGAAAAAAACTGGCTTTGTAATGCATCGTTGTTGAAGCTTTGATCTAAAAGATCACAATATAAATCTAAAAACAGCAATAATAAGTGTAAACATCAGAATAAACGTAGAAAAAAACACAAAAAGCGAAAAATGAAATTCAAAAAATTCGCGCAAGGATATTTGGGTCTACAGTAACTCGAAAGTTCATGGGGGTGCCAGCCGAACTACAACCCTAGTCTTTACTTTTCCATCCGATTTTCTCCATGAGCTGGAAAGATGGACTTTTTGGTTTCCGATAAAATTAAAGTCTTTGGCTGATGTTCAATATATTGAAATGAAAAAAAAAGAATTTATTAATAAAAACTGAAGAGAAGAAAGTCCTCAGCGCCCTTGGGGACCTGGGAATCCCTGTGGCTGGAGGTCCTCACAGCAGACGTCTCCAAAGACGGTGTTGTACATAGTCTTCTTGCAGGTTCCGCAGGTTCCCGCCTCAGAAACCAACAGCGGCAGCATCGTGTCCTCGTCGAAGATCGGTTTCGTCCAGCTGGGGCACTTCGAGAGACAACAACTGCCGTCAGGGGCTCTGACGTGCAAAAAGTCGAAAGGGCACATGGGTGTTCCCATCCACTCGTTGATTCCTAAACGATACGCATTTATTTGTTTTTGAATGCGAGAAAAAACCTTTGATGAGGACTGTTCCATTTGGACAAGGAGAGGGGGGACAATCCGCCAAGCTCGTAGCCACACAGAGGGCGAGGAGGAAGAGACGGCGGCTCATCTTGAACACACTTTTAATGGAGTCAGCAGCTCACTTTATAGGGCAAGCGAGGGGAAAACATCTGGTTAAACAAGGCTGACAAGTTGGAAAAAAGTATCTGATCTATGAACTTTTTCAGTGGGAGAGGGGTTTGTTTAGTTGGATCCGAACATCCAGAATGAAGCCCGAAAATGAATTAAAATATAGGATGATTTTCCACCAAAGATCCAAGAAAAAAGGGAAGCCTTTTGGTTAAAATTTATTGGCTAATTTTGCGATTTTTAGTCAATTTATGACAGTGGGAATCGATTTTTGACAATTCCTAGGCTAATCTTAGAAGAGAAAATTGTTTTTTTGTCTTGTTTTGCTTTCATCTTACCCTAAAGTCTGATAGATAACGCCGCTTTTTTTTTCAAAAAAATGACAATTTTCAAAAATCTTTTAGCCTCAAAAACTCTTTTAAAATTTTTATTCGATTTCTAAATTATCATTGAAAACATTAAAGCTGGCAAAATTATTGTTCAAATCGTCAAAAACAAATTTGCATCTCACACCGACGTTATCTATCAGATTTTAGGGTAATAAAAAATCAAGAAAATTCGTTTGAATTAAACAAAGATTGAATCATTTAATCAGAAATAATCAAAATCCTTTAGATTTTTCTCTCATTTTGGCAGCAAAACACAGAAGAGTTGAATAGTTCAAACAATCAAAGAGTCTTTGCATTTGGTTCCACTTTGTTCACATGCTCCATACTTTTTCCTATTCGCCCTCGAACAAGAAGGCTGGACAAATAGCCCCAACTGACTACAACTTTTAGTTTTCTCATTTATTTAGCTGGTTGCCATCCACTTTCCCCTATAAAGCCTCGGATCAGCCGACTCGAAAGTTGTCCAAGATGAGCCGCAGTCTCCTCCTCATCACCCTCTGTGTGGCAGCAGCCTTGGCCGCATCGCCACTCGACTGCTTTGATACGACACAGGGCCCAGTCTGTCCGAATGGAACAAATCCCGCTGGATGTAGGCTTTTCCGGCTCCGAGTCGAGTTTTAGATGAAATGCAAGGAGTGATCAGTCGCGATGGAGCGGTGATGAGCGCCTGTGCCGAGATGAACAACGGCCGCAGCTTGGAGGACATGGCGAGCGACAGAGACTACCAGGACACCTTCATCCGAGTCGGAGTGCCCAGCGCTTACTCCGGCGGCCTCTACTGCTGCAAGACCGCCTGTCCCCTCGGCACCCGGGTGATTGGCCGTGAGTCCTCCCTCCCTCTCTTCAAGCAGAGTCTTCAGCACTGGACGACAACATGAATCAGCCGACGAGCAGTGGCATGGTCCGGGCCTGCATGCCGGACGCCGTCTTCGCCGACGGCTTCTGCTGCAGCCTCAACCTCTGCAGCTGGGGGCCCACCGGGATGCAATGCAAATGTCCAACCTGCGACGCCAAACCCTAAATCATCCTAATAAACCTTCATCTATAAACAGCAACTTTTCATCTTTTCTTTCACTTCCTTTTATCTAATATTTTTGATCTTTTTAGTCCTTCTAGGGTAAAAACAGTCTGGAAAATCGATTCCCGCTGGCTAAAAAAATTTTAAAGCTCGCAACTTTGAGGAATGGCAAATTTTCTATCTGGCTTTTCAAGAATTTATTGCCTTATCGTAACATTTTTCGCCGTCAGATTTGTATGCCTCCCGGGCCAGTTGACTTCCTCCCAGAAGTTGTTGACAATCCTGGCGACATCCTGCGCCACCCCGCTGTTCATCGGATAATGTTGGAGTTTTCGACAGGCCGGCATAGTCACCGGGAAATAGCTGGCCCGTCTGACTTTTGACAGAATCTGCTGGCGGACTGGGCCACTAATTCTGGCAAAATGGTGCTCATAGGGGATGGTTTGATCATCCTCGCTCATAATGTGCAGAACCGGGATGTCCGTTAATCTAAAAGGTTAATTTTAACAGCAGGAATCGATTTTTCAGCCAATTCTAGGCTACATGCATTCAGAAAAATGCAAAATAAAACTGACTTCAAGAGGTTCTTTGAGTTTTCAAAGCTCATGCCGTATCTGTTTTCCATTTTGGTGAGAAGAGCATCAGTCAGCGAGGGAAACCATCCGGCAAGCGCGGTGAAAATCTTATTCGAAAGCAGCATCTCCCTCATGCTGAAGAAAGGCGCTTCGAGGATGAGTCCTCCCGGTTGGGGTTGGAGAGTCGTCAGGGTTTCCAGGCAGATCCCAGCTCCCATTGAATAACACCACCAGACGATTTCCTCCAATCTGAATAAAAAATAAATTAATTATCTTAAGAAATGGGTCTCAAAGCGAAAAACAGGAAGAAAAAAAAGCCACCATATTTTCAAATTTGGTACAAATATTCAGCGGGATTCGAATCCCAAAGGGAAAACAACCGTATTTTTTAGGATTTAAAACAAAAGTACCTAAAGTTGACAGCCATCCAAAAATGTAGCTGCTTCAAATTCGCGACAGCTGTACTCCCCGTGAAGGGGCTGATAGCCTCATGGAAGCCGGGCAGCTCCGGGACGATAAGATCAAATCCCTGATTCAAGTAGGTCCTATAAGCGGAAAGATGCCTCATCCTACTGTAGCTTGTCCCATGAACATAGACCATCAGCTTCGTTCGATTATCGACCATCGATCGATTTTGAGCAGTCGAATAGAGGTACCACACAGGGAGGAGGCCAGTCGACGTTTCCAAATAGAAATTTTTCCCCATGAGGCCATAATCAGCCGGCGAAGAGCTGTTATCCACTTTCACTGAAAAAGATGACCATATTCCAGCCCGCCCAACTAACAATTTGACTCCATAATTGTGGCAAGAAGGGCATGCGGATGAGTAAGGAAGACAAGAGGGAAGATGAGTATAATAACAGTGATTACAAGTAAGCTCTTCAATAGGATGCATCCAATTCGTATCAGCTGATGCGCATTGAGCTGGCAGGACAAATACGACATCTCGGTGCCAGACGAGACAGTCACTTCAGAGGGAAAAATTTGGATAAAATTAGGTTTTCAACAGGTTAAAAATCGATGTGGATTCAATCAAAACGCAGAGAGAGCTAACGGGAAAATTTGAGAAAGCCTCGCATTTAAAAAACGCCTATCAAATCAACTTTCACAAATTCACTGAAGAACTGCGGGACTATCGCTTTAAAAATCTAGGTGAAGCAATTATAAAAGTTTGGATGCCTTTCGCGAGTTGAGAGTACTAATCTCCTTCAAAATGCCTTTTAAATCGACTACAATGAATCCAGCCCCTTTTTCAGATTTATCTGAGATTATTTTTGAAAATCAATGCAAGGATGAACTAATTGCTGCTTCAAAATGCCCTTATAAGATGGATCTGAAGAATTGAATAACTATAATCCCAAATACTCTGCCCTCCCACAGCAAATTGAGACTTTGTTTATTTCAATCAGTCCATTTTCCACAGCATCTCGCGTTTCACAGCAGCCCGGCCTGCGTCTGTCAAAAACGGTGACTAATATTCATCGGTCGTCATCGGCCAAAGGGCGCTTTTTCCTTTCTTTTCTAAAATTTAGCAATTTTTGAAATAATTCTCTCGAAATTAAAAAAAACAACTCTAAACTTATTTGAAAAGGATTTGTAAACTAAAAAACAACCAAAAGGCGGATCTCACTTAGATAATTATCAAGCAAAACATTTTTTTTAAAGTATGAAATTTAGGAAGGAAATTAAAGAAAATCGAGTTCGGGGCTGGCTAAAACCCACTCCTTTGTGTCCATTTCCCCCCAGCTGCTTAGTTTTCCACGACTCCACAATTTTTAGCAGCGGTGCTACTGTACACAGGTGCTCCTTACGCGCCCCTTCAACCCGGATCTGTGTCTTCGCTTCTTCGTCTAGCGGGCGAAAGGGCGGTTTTTCATTTTCTCCATCTATTTTTTCATTTTGGTCATTTCTCGGCAAAAAACTCATTCAAAAGTAGGTTTTGTAGCCCTTAATCTCTTCTCCAACTTTGTAGAACATTGAAAATTATAAAAATTGATCAAAGCATCTAAAAAAACCGTTTTTTGGTTGGGTAAAATGCTTCAAAATGGCATAAAATGTCCGTAAAAGAGGAGGATCAGTCCTTCTATAAGTCCAATTAGAAAACTAAACCATCATTTTTTGAATCATCCTGGCCTGATTCAATCGAAAAGTCAGCTGGGTGAAAGGAGTCATCTCGCGATGATTCTTTCGAAAGCGCCAGTCTGGAACGCCGACGAGACTTCTCGCTCTCCTTTTCTCATCCGATTATCTCTTGGAAGATAAGACAAAATAAACAAAAGGACAATTCAGATTATAATACCTCTTCCTCCCACTCTCACTTTCGCAACCTGATGATGGATCCGCCAATCCCCATGGATTCGGTGAGTTTTCTTTTATGGCTTTACAGTGGTTTAAAATCTGGGCAAAATCGCTTCTTTATAGAAGGTTTTAAGCGCCAAACTACCCACAAATTAGTCACCCTCCATCGCGATAAAAATAAACCAGATGATTAATCGAAAAAATAAGTTTCGCGGCCTTCCTTTAAGTCAAAATTGAGCCAAAAATCGATGCTGTTGGTTAGAAGGTTCAGTCAAAGAGAAGATCGAGCTCTACAACTTTGCAGAAGATTCGAAATTCTAAAAATGAGCCTCGACGGAGTTTTGTATTTATTTCATCGTTGAGTTTATTCTAAAGCGATGTAGAGTCCTGAGTTTCGTTGGTAAAAAACTCTGCCGGCTTCCACAACTCTTCATCGTGTCCCTCCGTTTGCCGGGTGGTCGGTTCGTCGGCCTTCTTTGTCTCCATTTTCTGTTCAGATTTGGGTTGATGCTTTTTTGAGCTCTGCTGGGTTTTCTCAACAGCTAGCTCCTTCTTCGACGTTGTCTGCTGCTGCTTCTTTTTATTTTTGCTCTTTTGCGACTCCGACTGCTGAGTTTTCTCCACCGGCGGCTGGCGTTTTCCCCATCTGCCGGCGCATTGGTCGAATGTTTTTCCCTAAACATTTAAGTTGAGACTCAGAACTTTTTTGTTCAATCAACCTTATCCTTCAGGACAAAAGCTCACCATTTTTATGATTTTTAATGCTTCAAAAACTGAATTTCTGAATCAAAAGTGACAAACCACGTCAAGATGAGCCGCTTGAATCCTCGCTTTGGCATTGTCGCCGGCTTTTCCAGTGCCTCCAGCCAGCTCGGAGCAGTGCAGCCTCCAAAGCGTCTCAACTCCTGTAGCGTAGTCGTTGCATGGCTGGCACTCGTCGGTGAATTTGCAGCGATGAGCCCGATAGTTTTTGTCCAAACTTTGCAGCTCAGAGATGATCTCCTTGTCGGTCCATTTGACCTTATTGGTGCGTTTGTTCAAAAACACGACTGGGCCGATTTTCCCTTCAGTTTGCTTCTTCTTCTTCTGGCTACAAGTAACAATCAGCGGGATGACAGCCACAATTTGCAGCAAGGGGAGCAACATCTCGGCAAATCAAGCTTTCTGGGAATGAGACTTAATGTTGAAACTTAAGGATTAGAAGCGTTTGGCCCTTTTTATCTGAGCTTTAAAAGATTTGAGAATAAAAATTGGGGAGAAATTAGCTCAAAAATGATCAAATCTCTATCAATTTTCAATCTAATTTCATGATTTTTAGCTTATTTGAAAGAGCAATGTCTGGAGAAAAAGAGCGTAAAACATAAAAAATGTTTTTTCTGCAGCGCGATCCACCTCTTCCCTTCCGAGCTCCCCGCCGAAAAAAGAAGAGCTCCGTCTATTATTTTAACGACGATTCCGAGGAGAACGAAAAAGAGCTCTGTTCCTCCCACTGCTGGTCGATTATCGCTCTCGCCTGCATTCTCCTCATCATCCTGGGAGTAATCATCATCCGTCTGGATTTGTTTTCTCTTTCTCATTCTGGGTGATTTTTTAAATTATTTGTTGTCTAAAATGATCAAATTTTTAGAGCCTCAAATGGTCAGAAAGAGGAGGAGGAAAGCGGAAAAAACGACAACTTGGGAGCGATTCAAACCGCCCAACGTTACAAGGAATACATAAATGATACGGTAGGGGGTAGGATTGCTATTCAAACAAAAAACCAATTTAAGATTGATCCTTGTGATGATTTCTACCAGTTCGCCTGTGGAAAATGGAACTCCCAGCCGCTGCCGGAAGGACGCTGGTATTACGAGCAGAGCAAGCAGCTGACGCAGAAGATCGAACTCCAAATGAAAGGTTAGCCATGCTCATATCGATTCCAGTAGATAATTTACAAGGGGGCCTTTTATTTCCGATAGGAACAGATCTCAATTAATGAAGTCTATTTTTAAAACCTAAAATACTATATTTTGCTCAGTAAGCCAGATCTCAGCGCTAGATTGAGATATTTAAATTCTGAAAATGGCATTTTGTAGGGCTTGATCTCCTCTACAAAATGGCTGAATATTTTTTTTAAAAGCCAGAAAACGGATTTTTGTGGAAAAAAATATCGATTTCGCAATGGCTTTTTCTCTTCCAAATTCGCTTAAAAGATGAATCTGAAAGTTATTTATTTATTAACTTGCAGATGCTTTGGAAGACAATTCCACAATCTCTTCCCAACCACCAGTGGAGAATCTGAAGAAATTCTACCGTAGCTGCCTCTCACCGGACAATTCCTCCAAAGCTATGGCTCTCGAGGAGATCGATCGAGTTGTCGGTCTCCTGCGCGACTCATTTTCTGAGGGATTTTCATGGGGAAGTCTCTCCCAAGTCGCTAAGGAGAATAGAATAGAGAATGGGCTGTTCAAAATCGGATTGGGGAGGGATCCCCGCAATAATGAGAGGAGGGTCATCGAGGTGAGAAAAAGTCAATCTGCTTTTTTTGAATTATTTTAGCTTTAGAAAACTGTTAAAAAAGCGAAGTGTAGAGGTGGTGGATGTTAGTTACTAAATGGGATCGGTCGGAGTAAACCAGTGAATTCATCAACCTGTATTTATTTGACCACAAAATATACGAGTAGAAAACACTGTGCTAGGCACCAACCGCTCTCCAGTCACCACACCAGCCAACTCTCCTTTTGATCCTTCTCCAGATAATCCTTTTGTCTTGACCATCGTTGACTCAGGGTCATCACTGAAGAAATTTAAGATCGAAATTGAATTACCTCATTTAAGCGCTTCTTGCTCACGTTTTGATTGGTTTTGGCCTAAAATAGGCTGAAAAATCGATTCCCGCTGTCAAAGTTAGGCTAGAAAGTCATTTTCTGTCATAAAAAGCTAATAGAAATTTTGTAGATCAAGCCGCCTCTTCTCCCATTTGGAAATCGCCTCTACCAATATGATATAAATTTCAAAAATCGTGTTGTTTTAGCCTCAATCGGGCCAGAAGCAGACGAAGTTACTGAGCTCTACTTGAATATAAGCGCTCAACAAGTGAGTTTTTTGAGCTAAAAAATAATTTTAAAACAAATTTAGACGAGAGACTGGGAATTTCCAGAGTTCGAAGTGCAAAAGTTTAGAGAATTCGCCGAGGAATTCGGTAACAAAACCGGGATTGATCTCCTCGCCTATTTGAGAGCCAACCAGAGCCAGAGAGTTCAGAACTTCTTGGATCAACTCGACCTCGATATTATCGTCTACAACCCGAAATATATCACCAAGTGAGATGCCAACGCAGCTAAAAAAAATTAATTCTAAAATTTAAAGAGCTTCCGTAGCCTTTTCCCACTTTTTGCAGTTTCTCTTTTTTAAAAACAAGCCTTAGATAAACACTTTTGGAACAACTTTTTCCACTAAAATTAGAAGGAAGAAGAAGAAACAAAAAATATCAGATTTATTTTTCCATTCTAGCTCATAAATTGGCTATTTTCTTACATTTTTTGGGCGAATTTTATATTTTAAAAAATGAAGTTGCAGAGGGGTTCGAGAGCTCAAAAATTGGTTTAAAACACTTTGGTGAAAAGGAAATTGCTTCAAAAAATGCTTAAAACTGAAAGATTTTTTTAAATGATAGTACAGAGTACCTATGGTTATCCACTCGCTTTCTCCCTCCGCCTGGCTGCACCATTTCTACAATCTCGTCTACGTGAAATATATCCATTTTATTGGCCTCGAGTCACATTCGATTCGACTCCGGTCGTTAACTTTTGTGTTGGAGACGCCGCGCTGGAAATATTGTCTGAAGAAGGCTGAGACGATGATCGACGCTTATGACTTCTTCTATGCCAAGCACTTCCTCGATTTGGTAAGTTTTTATCCAAAAATGTAAAAAGGAGCGAATGTTTTTTAATACAATTTCAATTTATAAGCTACGTTTAAGCTTTTTCTATTTTTATGATAGGTTTATCGACTTTTTGGGTGCCTAGAACTGACTTTTGGACTTTTCGATGTCTGTAATATTATTCTTCGTGATTTTGGCTATCGAATGAGCTAAAAATTGAGAAATTTGATTGAAAATTGGCTAAGATATGGCTAAAATTATAAGAAAAATTCATTGTTTTTTTAGGAAGGACTCGACAAAGCCCAGGATCTCTTCGATTATGACACCCTGGCTTTCTATCGAATCATCGAGAAATCGGATTGGATGGATGAGGAGACGCGCAATCGGGCGCACAGCAAACTCTTCGACATGGAGAACAAAATCGGTTTGGATGAGGAAACCCTGGATGAGGAGCTGCTCAACCAGAAGTATTTGAGCTTCGCCGTCGATGAGGAGAAGACCTTCTTTGAGAATTATTTAGCCCTGGTTAGAATTGAAAAGCTCAACGATGAGGAGCACTTCTTCTCGAAGAAGCCCTACCCGCGGATGGAATACGACGGCGAGCCGATGTCCTCTACCAGCGTCAACGCCTTCCACGTCAGGGAGCACAACCGCATCGGTTAGTTGGCCCACTTTGAAAAATATTGGTCCAAGAGAGAACGATCGAAGTGATTGGTTGAAGCCATTTTCAATGCTCGCTGAAAAAAATCCAAATCAACACATTTTTCATTCTGATTTTGAATCATTATTTGGCTCGATTTCAAATTCAAAGTTATTAGGGTGAGTAAAAAGTTTTGCACCAACGATTTTAACAGCTCATAACTCTGTCCCCAGTTGATCGTTTGAGTTGGATTTTTTTAACTGAAAACTTTGTCATCTTGTCTACCAAAATCAAAAATTTTAAAGGATTTGGTCGTTTCTTGACTGAGATATGGCCCTCACGAGACGACATACAAAATTAACCCTCATCTATGGCCCTGTCAGCGAGCGATTACGACTTTCCAGGTGTTCTCATATGAATTTTTTGTTCTCTAGCGTGTTGAAAACTCCCAGAAATGTTTTTAGAGCATGGGAATTGTCCAAAAAAAAATTTAGAACCTCTCTTTCTCTTCAAAGTCCCTTTTTTGGTCAGAAATGTCTACCAAATTCCTTTGGTCATTTCTTACTCACCCTAATATTTATGTGATCAAGAGCAACTTAACAAAATAATAATTAATTTTTTTTTTGCATCAAGGTTTAATATAAATTCTACCTAAAACACAAACTCTAATGGTCTTCTTGTTCGCTTAAAAAGCCAAATCAAAAGTCAGAATTCTCCTATTCTCTTCTAAAATAATTATTTTGTATTGCGATTGATCTTCTCTCCAACTTCTTTGTAGAATTTCAAAAAGCAGGCAATTAATCTAATCGCCTTAAAAAGTCGATTTTTGTTGGGAAAAAGCCTAACTTCTATCTCCCCGGTTGAGCAGGAGTGAGTCTTTTTCCCCACCAAAAGTCATTTCTCCGCGAAAATTGAGACTTCTCAATTTTAAAAACTACAATTTTTTGTTAGTGCTTACTCTTCAAATCGTCAACAAGTTTCTTTGTAGGAGATCGTTTTTTCTAGAAAAGGCCAGCTCGAAAATGGCGATTTCCTCTGCAAAAAGTGCAATCATACTGTTAATCAAAATTTATTCCAAATTCCACCATCTAATATTAGACAATTAATGTTGGGCAAACCACCATCTACATTTATACACCAATATCATATATATATTCCAATATTTTAAACCAATACTGTAGCCAAAATAAATTCCTCCTAGAGATCCTCCCCTCCTATATGCAGCCGCCCTATTTCCACAAGGACTACCCGATGTCGCGCAACTTTGGCGGCGCCGGATTTACTATCGCCCATGAGATTCTTCACGGCTTCGACGAGCTGGGAATGGAATACGATTCCGTCTGTTCTTATTCTTCTCAAAAAGATTGCGATTTCATTTTTTTAGGATGGAAATTACAAAAATTGGTGGTCAAAGTCGGCTAGAAAGAATTTCAAAGAGCTGGCGAGATGCTTTGTCGGCCAATATGGGGCACAGCCGATCGAAGAGGGATACACCGATTCCAATGGGACTGTTCCTCTCAACGATGGGATCAAAACTCTCGCAGAGAATATCGGTAAGACTCTTTCAAATCTAGCGGAGATCAAGCCTAAAAAAACTATATTTTAAAAGATTTTTGTCTCCTTTTGCTTCCAAAACTGGAAATTTCTGTCCAAAAGTTTTTTTTGCTGAAGATTTGCTTTTATCTTTCAGCCGATAATGGTGGCCTCCGAGTGGCTTTCCTGGCCTACAAGCTCTACAAGGAAGCCCACGAGAGCGATAAAAAGATCCCCGGCTATAATTTCTCGCACGAGCAGAACTTTTTCATCTCCTCTGCCCAGCAGTTCTGCTCGCGTTTCAAGCCCGGCAGCCAGGTTTGGGTCAGAGCTCCCGATAATCACTCCTCCGATAAAGCCAGGTCCTAATATAATTTTGAGGAAAATGTGTGCTATTAAGGATTAACGTCCTCCTGCAGAATACCCCGGAATTCTCGGAGGCTTTTTTCTGTCCTCTGGGGAGCCCGATGAATCCTGAAAAGAGGTGTAAGCTGTGGTGATTTGAGAGATGACGCCGGATCGAAACGGATTTATCAGAATCAAATTTTAAATTGCATGCGGTACAAAATAATCATAAATGCTTATTCTTCTTTTTTTTATTACTCATTTTTTTAAGATTGAAGAGGAGACTAAACGCTACAATATTGGGAAATCATTTCAATTTTTCACAAAGATTTTTTGACTTTTTGGGAAAAAGACTTTCAACCTAGTGAGGTAGAAACTAGGCTTTTCCCCAACCAACAAAAATTAATTTTTTGAGGCGATTAGATCAGTTTTTTTGCTTTTTTGATGTTCAGTAATTTTGTAGAGAAGATCAAGGGCTATAAAGCGCAGCTTTCTGAATTCAGATTATTTCAATTTTGTGCGGAGAGATATGGATATTAAATTTTATTATTTTATAATATAATTTTTTTAGGCTTTCGAAAAATTGGTGAATGCCATTATTTTTTCCGCGCGAAAAAACCCCGATAGCCAAAATTTCAGCCAATTTCATCTATCGGGTCCAGAGTTATAACAAAAAGTCTCAAAAACAGGTGTCCAAAAATTATGTAACCACTTTTCAAAATAGACCGCTATGGCTCTGGGACATCATTTGCCGAGCTGAGTTATGAATTTTAAAAAATGAGACTTTTGGTCCACAAAACGCGAAATTCGAGAAAAAAACGCTTTTTTTTAATCCTAAAACAGGTGAAAATTGACGTCTTCTTTGCGTCATATTTCCACGAATTTCCAACCTTTTTTTGAGATTTAAAGTGTTTTAGAATCACAAAATCAAGCTGAATCGAACTGAATCAGCCAAAATTTGATAGCTCGGGTTTTTGAGATTTCGGGAAACGCACTTTTGGAGATGAGGCTATCATTTTTTACTCAACAAACTTGCCTGGCTAGATTATGGAGGAAAAGAAGGCCAAAATGCAAGAAAATTGGATAAAAGTTATTTTAGCCCAAAAGTATCTCAAGACACGCCAATTTTATGGTGGTTACATCATTTCGCACTGAAATATAGCATTCTAAAACACTTTAATTAGCGAGTTATGGCTTGAACAAGTTGGAAATTTTGACTAAAAAGACATTTTTTTAAAACGATTTTTTCTTAAATTCGGTCGCCTTCTTTGAGTCGTAACTCCGTTCTTTTCCAACCAAAACTTGTCATTTCAAGTGTTTTAGAATCAAGAATCAAACTGCATTAGTCAAATAATTTTGATGGGCCTTTTGAAACTTTTTGTGCACGCTACAGTAAGTAACAATTGTACTTTGGGACAACATTTTGATTTCCAATCGAAGTTAAGGTCTCTTCGGATGTTTGTGAGCTCTGTTGCCAATTTATTTAGAAATTTAATTTTTTTTCAGTCTGTTTACTGCTTCTTCTTGGAGATCCGCCATAGTACAGTATCAAGCGTCGTGCTTTATAATCCGAGTTGCCTGGGCTGGACTCCCACTTTTTTGGTTTTTTTTTATTCTGAGACTTTAATTCTAGGGAAGAGGGGTGAAAATCTCCGGGGAAAGAGACTTAAATTCCAAGGGAAAGAGGTGAAAAACCCAGGGAAAAGAAAGATGGAACTAATTTCAAAATATGCAAGGTTAGATTTGGCTAGCAGCAGGGCCCAAAGAGCTCTTTCATACGGTCAACGTCAAGTTCAGACTAATTTAGAAAATGCTAAAATAATAGAACTGCGTATCAAAATATCGTCTGTTCCCGGCGAGATCCTCTCAGACTTCCTCCTACAAAGCTTATTTAACACAGATCAAATAGGCGAGCAAAAGTCAGAGCAGGTGGATTTGAACATTGCAATTAGAATTTTGCGTTGTTATTACGCTTCATTCTTCTTAAATGATCTCCCTCTACGATAAGATCTGCATATGTTTGTCGATTCTAGATATCCTACTAGCGTGTTTAATCATCTATCTGGCTTGGAAGAAATCCCCTCCGAAAATGGCCTTTTTCAAGCCGATTTTTATAAAAGTCGCTGTGGCTGATATTCTTCTCTCCACTTCTGGAGGCTTTTTCATGCTTTTCGTAATTAATAACTCAAAAAGAGCTCTATTTTTCAAGGGTTTGGCTGAAAATAATAAAATTCTTGTCGCAATTAGCTGCGTTTGTTTAATTTTTTGACAAAACATTTTAAATTTAAGATCACAGCTGGCGCTGCTATAGTGATTCTGGGCTTTTCGACAATTGAATTGGCTCTTTTACGTTTTCTAAAAGTTTATAATTTTAATTGGATTTTTCAGTTAAAAAATCAAAGGTAAGTTACAATCCAGACAGCCTCTAAAACGAATATTTAAGCTATTGGATTTTTGAGATTTCTTTAAATTGTCTTCTTTATATTGCATTTGTAATATTCATCATGTTTGGGCAATATTTCGGAGTCGTTTTTTATGTGGAAAATGATCCAACACCTGGCTACGGAGAGAGCTATGTGCAATTTAAAAATCTCAACCACTTTTATTTTAGCATCGTTGGTAGGATCCAACTATTTTAAAATAGGATGATAGTCTGTTCATAAAAAAAGACGACATCCTTCGTATCCAAGAAAGGCGCTTTTGAGGCGAGACCTATTTCACCCTTAAAAAAGGCCTTTAGTAAATTTTAGAATGAAAATGGGTCTCGCCTCGACAACTCCTTGGATACGAAGGATGTCGTCTTTTTTTATGAACAGACTATAACAACAATTTTTAGTAAGCGTAGGCTTTCTTTGCGCTTTTGCTCAGCCACTCTTCATTTATTTTCTATCTTTTTTGTCAGAATGTCGAGTGAGAAAAGCAGCGGGAGCTAAGCGATATACTAATTTCACCATCTTTCTGATAATTCAAGGAACTCTCCCTATTTTGTTTTACGATATCCCTGGCGGATTGTTCGTCTCCTCTATCTGTTTTGGCTATGATGCCAGTGAACTTGTATCCTCTTCTGTAACGACTTCCATATTAATCTATCAGCTGACAAACTCTCTTTCAACTATTTTATTCATCAAGCCTTATCGTCAATTCGTTTGGACGAAGATCTCCACAATTTGGAGGAAAAGGAATAGCCACACTTCAAAAATAGAAATAAAATCAATTACGCTTCGAGTAAGCCAATAAACATTGAAAATAAAAGAAATCAACTCCCCATGCACTTTTTTTGAATAATTAATGCTCGCTAGATTAGTCATAAATATTTTAGATTTTGGTTCCACAGCTATCGTTTGGGACGAAAACTCATTACAGATTCGACTTTTTTTTCGTTCAAAGAGTTCTGAGGCAATCAATTATCACTTTGGTTAATAAAATAAAGTTAGCTGGCAAATCAGCTCAAATACAGTTTATCGCGGCGGGACCCAATTTATTTCAATGAATTTCTGGCTATTTTTCGGTGGTTTCTAACTTTTTTCTAGCAGCACATTTCTGACTTAAATTAGCATAAAAATTAAAAGAATTACGGTAAATTCACTTTTTAAAGTGGCTCTGAGACAAAGCGTAGGAGTCATTCCTTGTCTGCAATCCATTTATCAGAACAAATGAAGGGTTCTTTATAATTGATAACTCTGACGGCAATTTTTAATGAACGGCTCGCATAGTCATATGATGGCCTTTGGTCGAATTTTGGAAAAAAAAATTGTGATAGGATGAAAGCCGCCATCTATTTGTATGCAATTGTTACCTTAGAACGGCCGCGAAACTACGATGGATGTTAATGTGATTTCTGCGGGCAACGGACGTGGTTATGTAATGGTTCAACAGTGAAAATCTTTTCATCTTTATAGCGTCATTGAGGAAGTGGACGCGGGCTATTTTGCAACTGTAAAGTCCCAACTTAGTTTTGGATACGTTCTCTGCTGATTCTAAGCTCTGAGGCCATTTTGTTCATTGAAACTCCCGCATTTCGACAAATTTGACAACGAACTTTATTGATGTTTTCTGGAGTGGTTGCAGAAGGAGGACGGCCACTTCGATGATGAACAGATGTTACTTCAGTTTCTTTATAACATTTTACGATATTATAGACAGTTCGCATCTTGTAACCGGTCGTTCTAACAATGTCAGATGTCTTCATTCCTGACTTGTGCAATTCAGCTACCGTACTTCGCTGATCTTCATGAGCCATTTTTTATTTGTCACTAAAAAAAATTAAATAGCTACATGTTTTCTGAAAAGAAATTAAACACGGATTTTATAAACATTTTTAAAATCATACTAAAACACAATGACAATAAAAAAAACCGAAAAAATAAAATTGCCTGAACTTTTCAGCCACCCTGTATATACAATTTTCCGAACTATTTACCATTATGGACTTGATTCAATTTTTGTGTTGGCAGGAGGGTCGCGGGTTCAATTCTCCTCCCTGACCTACATTTTAATTTATTAATTCAAGTCTTTTTTTAAATATTTTTTTGGCGTTTTGACTCAATTCAGCCGCACAAAGCACACTGAATTGGCCTTTTACTGCTTCAGCTGCTCTGTAGCACTGGAATTATCTGGCTTATCGAGCTGTTAAGTTGGTCTGAGTTGAGAAATTGGATTTTTATTTAAAGAGAATCAACTTTTCAGCAGGCAAGCATCCTTTATCAATAGGGTTGCTCAAAAAATGAGATAATGAGAAGATGCCAATACATATGTGCTTATAATGCAATAAAATTGAGTCATGGCTAGTGGGGCCCCTAAAGGTTAATAGTTCCGGATTTTCTCTTTATCACGTACGCACTAAGCTTTTTAAAAACATTTTTAGCTTTGCAGGGGTGGGCGGATAATCCGATACGGTAATGCTGAAATATCAAGTTTTAGATGGCTTTTCCACCTAGAAAGCTTAGAAAAAGTTTAAAAAATTAGTTAAAAAAGCTATCCACTAAATATTGAGCGTCAATTTCTGCATGTTGTGTCATTTTATGCCCTGATTATGATTTTACACATTAAAAATGTTTAAAAACTAAAACTAAGAAAGTAAAATTAAAAGAAACAAAAACCACGAGAAAACTTTGTCGACGCAGTCAACCTAATGAATCTTTCGTTGCTAAAGTGAATAAAGAGAATGATGAAATACTTCGAAACTTGGCAATATTTTTATTTTACAGTCTTGAATATATTGTGACACAGGTTGGCTGCTAATCGGAGAGATCAAAAACAAAATTTTGCAAAAATTCAATAAAATACAAAGATATTAGAACAGCTGAAGCAGCAATTGTTTTTCAGTTTCTATTGAAAGAGGAAAAGAAGAAAATACGCTATGTTTTTCTGGCAATTTAGGTCCTTCTTTCCAGCTGGTTCCATCGAATATTTCGACAGAATCTATTAGACTTTTGTAGTTAATTTGTCCGCCGAAGACCACAATTCCATTTGATAATTTGACAGCTCCATGTTTACATCGTCCTTGTTTTAAGCTGGGCATCTTGATCCACTGCTTTTTTGGATCAAAGACGTCTATTTTCCAGACTTCATCTGAGAGCGTTTTATCAAATTTCAATCCTCCGATGATTATTAGATTTGTTCCTTCAACTATTGAACAATGACAGCTCAATTCAAGCGGCATATTACAGAATATTTCCCATTTGTTCTTGGCTGGATCATAGACTTCCACTGATTTGAGTTGCTTTATCCAATCCCAACCACCAAAAACAAAGATTTTTCCACCAATTATTGAAGCAGATGAGGAATCTCGGTTAAAATTGAGATCACTTTCATTTTGTACTTTTAAAAAGACAACTTACGGCATTTTAGTCCAAATATTTGTTTGGGGATTATATTTTTCCACTGTTTTTAGTGTAACATTCCCATTCCATCCACCAATCACCCAAATGTCTGAGCCAAAAACAATTGTGCTATGTGAGATGCCAGCTCTCTTCTCATTCATTTCAGCCATATTGGCCCATTCACCACTCTCTCCCAACTTGTAGCAGCTTGCTATTTGTTCATTTGAATTAATGTGGCCTCCCATAACATAAATTTGGCCATTTAAGATAGCAGATCCAAGTTGTGCCATTTTAATAGGAAGTTTCTGCTTACACATCCGCCATTTGTTCTCTTTGGAATCGAAAATGCAAATGGAGTCAGTTACATCGTCATGCCTTCCTCCAAGAATCAGCGCCTACACCGCTTATTCAAAGGTTTTAGCCCAACCTACAGAAAAGTGGAATCCCAATTCTGAGGAAACATTTTCCAATTGAATTGACATTTTTTCTACAATCTTTTTTGTTTCTAAAATTGCTGGCGTTGTTTAAATTCCAAACAAACCTTCATTTGCTTTTTCAACCAAATCGGCTTTTTCCAACTGCTTAGCTCTTAGATTTTCAATCCTTTTCATTTCTCCAGATTGCTCATCAATTCTACGTTGTAAAGTCTCCATTTTAGTTTCAAAGCGCTGTCTGATGTCGTCAATTATCTCTCCCTTTTCAGTTAATTGAGCTTTGATGTTTTTAATGTTTTCCTGATAGATTTCTTTATCGATTTTATCTTCCAAATTAGCTATGCTTTCTTTCAAAGTTCCCTCAAATTGTCGCCTCATATCGGCGAGTTTTTGTTCAAACTTCCTTTCTAGAAATTCGTCCAATTTCTCACCAAAAGATTCCCCTTTCCTATCTGTGGCAGCAATTGTTTGATCAAATCTCATCTGTTCATTAAGCAGCCTTAATCGTTCTATTTCTTGTCGAGTATTTGCAAGCTCCATTCGAAGTTGTTGTAATTCCTCCTCTTTCTCAATAACCATGGCTTGAGCTTCGTACACTTTCATGAGTGAATCGTCCTCCTCCTTTTCACCATTTGATGAATGTGCCATTCTAAAAAGACAATTATTGTCAACAACAACACGTAAGAAAAAGATATTCGATAAATTGCTGAGAAGAGAAGGATCACTCTTCCAAGCGAAAGGCGTTATGGCAATAAAATTGTAGAAATAGTGTTTGTCAACTGATAGAGTTGAGACTAAGGAAGTCGTAAAATGAGTAATGTTTAGCTAAAACCAGCACTACTCTAAAAACGCCTCGAAAAACCAAAAAAAAACGAGAAAATTAGTTGAAAATGATTGCTACAGTAATCCTCGGAATACAGGGTGGCTGAAAAGTTCAGGCAATTTTTTGAAATTTGTTGGTAGCGCAAAAAATTAGATAAGTTAAGGAATATCCACAATTAGCCAAATATTAATTAACTTTTACGTAACATAAGTTTACTCAAACAAAAACCTTTACAGTAAATGCTCGAAATTGCTGCCATTTGCCTCAATACATTTTCTAAGTCGCTTCTTAACACATTCGGGGCCGAGGCCATTTCGCAAAAACTCACGTTTTTCAATTTTTTGATTTTTGCTGTTTTTTTCTTTTGGCGTTTTTTTAGTTAGTTTAAAGTTTTAAAGTAATTTTTTTTAATATAAAAAAAACACGCGTGCATGATTTTTCATGCACGAATGAGAGAAAGAGGAGTTTTTGCGTGCATGAAAAATCATGCACGCAGCCTCGAATGTGTTAAAATTGCCTACGATGGTCGCACATTGTTCTACCGTAATTTCGTCCCATGCCAGAGTTAGAGCTTGTTTGAGTGTTTCAACTGTATCATATCTTTTAGCCAAAATTTTCTGCTCCAAAATTGATCAGACGGAATAGTCCTAAGGATTCAGATCTGGGCTGTTTGGCTGCACCCTGTAATATGTTTTAAATCCAGAAATAATTATGCAGGAATATTTTGTTACTGAGATTCCATCTAAATTTAAGCCCTTTTGTCCAAGCAGAAATCCATTTTATTATTACAATTATATTTACAAACCGAGAGAGAGAGAGATCACCTCCAAGAATTATTACACGTTCTCCTCTACAATTTGGCTGAATCTCTGATGTTTCTGTTCTTCTTTCCCTCGCGACTGTGGCGAATCCCGTAGCCGAAGTAGATGACCAGACCAATGGCCATCCAAACGACCATTCTGATCCAGGTCAAAACGTTGAGAAAAGCCATCATGAAGCAGTTGATCAGCAGACCGAGCGAGGGAATAAAAGGAACAAACGGCACCTAAATTCTCATTGGCACTCTTCCAAAAATCAAGACTTTTTTTCCAATTAGGACCCAATTTTCGATTGTAGTCCTAAATGCGTAAATTTTTTGGTTTTTTTCCGCTATTTTAAAGATTTTAATGCCAAAATATTAAGAGCAAGTGGATAAATACCTTATTTCTTCTAATTAAACCCACCTTCGGGCTAAATTTTTCGCGCGGATTTTTGAAATTTGGCTGAAAATCAGTGAAAAGTCAAATCGGATACTTATTTTGCTTACGGATGTTGACATAAAATGTGCTTAAAATTATTTGCTTATTTTAAGAACTCTTTAAAACAAAAACAAAAAAATCTAATAGCAACTGGAATTTTTTTGTCGCCTAATTTTGGGCGAAATTTTTCAAATGTTTCCTCACCTTATAGGATAGCTCGAGGGCGTTCTGCTTGTGAGCGATGATGAGTCCGAAAGAGAAGATGATGAAGACCCCCGAGATGGCCATAACAACCCATCCGAACCAGTGGCTCTGCAAGCCGAGGCGGAAGCAAAGCGCCAGACAGAAGTCGCCAGCAAC
The DNA here is from genome assembly GCA_932521405.1 of Oscheius sp. JU1382. Taxonomy (NCBI): domain Eukaryota; kingdom Metazoa; phylum Nematoda; class Chromadorea; order Rhabditida; family Rhabditidae; genus Oscheius; species Oscheius sp. JU1382. Next base: position 1,406,621 of record OW051476.1, read on the forward strand.
CATCGCCACCACTGCGATTACGATGGATCTCTTCCCTCCCAAGGCTTCAAAATAACGGCGAAGCGGCAGCCAATCGGCTAGTCTTCCTCCTGGAAAGATTTATGTTTTATGGGGTCTTTTTACTGAAATTCTTTTTTGTGTTACAATTAGTTCATTTGCTGCGTAATTTCAGGAAAAAAAAGTTGGGAAAATAGCCCGTGAAAGAAGAAAAAATGAGCCCAATATGAAACAAAAAAACCTGATTTTTTGAGTTTTTCCCCTAATCTCTGAGAAAAATGATATTCTGCAAATTTATAGAGCCCGATCTCCTCTACAAATTTGCAGAACATCTAAAATCGTGAAAGCAGCTGAAAAAAAGGAAGAAAATGACCAACTTAGGGGCTACAGTAGCTCAAGATTTTCTTCTGTTTTTGCTTCAAAAATCGCTTAAAACAAGTTTTTTTTTCCTAAATTAATGCAGGAGTCTTTGAACTCGCCATCGTCCATCTCATCCTCCAATCCATCGATGGGAGCCGCTTGATGTCTCAAAATGATGACGCAGGCGGAGACAATCGAATAAGCCAAGAGAGTTCCAATCGACAGGAATTCGACGAGAGCCTCCAGATCAAAAACAGCCGCGATGATTGCATTCAGCAGCGAGAAGACCATAATAGCGTTGAGTGGCACCTTGGTTCTTTTATTAATTCGTCCAAACCAGCGGAAAATCAAGCCATCGTCAGCCATCGCGTAGACACTTCGCGGAAGGGCGAATGAGCCAGTCATCTAAGAAAAAAAAGAATCAAATTCTAGCTTAAATTACAGGAATTTTCAATTTTTCAGGCTATTTTTCAGCCCAATTTGCCCAAAAAAATGCTTTATTTAGGGGCTGAAGAGCGCAATATACTGAAATTTGAGTCATTTCTGCCGATTTTAGGCTAATTTTGATAGCGGGATTCAATTTTTCAGTTGATTTTAGCCTAGAAATCATCAAAATATAGAAAATCGTAATTATTTCTGCGAGGGTCTCGTCTGGTGTTGCCCATGCATCAAATAATGTTTTAGCAACTATTTTTAAGTTAAAATTAAGACCTTCCCGGTTCCATTCAATAAAAACTCACAATATTGTTTATCATCCCACAAAGAGCACCAACTGTAATGACATATTTGGGGATGGTTGCTCCCTTCGAGGCGAACGCATTCGCATAAGCAGCGGCCGGATCGATCTGAATCTCTCCCCAGCTTATTTTTGGGTTTTTTTTCCCTCACCTGGTCGTAGGGAAGCATGAGAGTTAAAGTCGCCGCCATTAGGACATAAAGTGTCGTCACTAGAGCCAACGAGCCAAATGTCGCCAACGGAATGGTCCGTTTTGGATCTAAAATCAGTTTATTAAACAATTCTTCTAGAAAGAAAGCAACGTTTATCAATAAATTTCGAAACTAAACAAAATATCTACTTTTTATTCAAAAAGTGTGGCTTAATTTTTTCGAATTTCCACTAATTTTTATAATTTTTGATATTTTGTAGCCTCTATAGGATTGTAAAGACATCAAAAATTGGTTGAAATTTAATAAAATTCAGAAGTTGAAAAAAAGGATTACTTTCATCGGAACTATTAATCTTTAGGGGCTCCAGTAGCCATGATTCAATTCTTATGTTGTCAGGAGGGTTGAGAGTTCAATCCCCTTCCCTGACTTACATTTTTGCTTTATTAATTCAAGTCTTTTAAAAAAATATTTTTTGACATTTAGATTCAATTTTATTACATTATAGGCACATAAGGTGGGGCTGCGCCACTTTGGGCGACGCTTAATTTTAAGCATTCAACCTAAACTTTAACTTCCTGCGATTTGCGAATAGAATTACTATATTGATGACGATTTTGGTTCTGGAAAAAACCCTAGGCTCTGCATCTCTTCCCGTTCAAGTTTTAGGCCCCTTCTCCCTGAAATTTTTTGTCCCCTTTCCCCTCATTTTTAGTTCCAATTTCTCGAATTTTCATAAAGAGGTTTTCCCTTCGAATTTTAGGATTTCGAATCAACGTTTTGCATTTTTATTTGGCAACACGGGTGATGTTTATTTTTGCTCGAGACTTTGCCCAGGCCTAGATGAAAAAGAAAAGCGAGGATTCTTCTGAGGGAGGAAGTGGCTGTTTTCTTTTCTCAATAGGAACGAGACGAGACGAGTATAAAAGTATTTGTACGAACAGAGATACTCTGAATGTCTATAGAATATTAAATGTTCATTTTTAGCAACAAGAATGACTTCGTTCTTCTTCTTTAGAAAAGACGAGAGATTATGTCTTTCCAAAGTGAGTAAGGAGCAGGTGAGTAAGAAGTAGGCGAGTAAGGAGCAGGTGCAAGAGGAATGCCAATAGTACGGCAACGACCAGGTTCAGGAAGATTGACAATACCAAAGCAACGACAATAACATTCACACTCATCGGTGCATGTTAGAGACCTTCCACATTTTTGGCATTTCCTAGGAAATACCATTTTCTGGAATATCTATTGTTAAAAAAAGTAAGCAAGGAAAGAGGAGATAGGGACAAGTTGGACGGCTCCATATTTATAGAGAAAGTGAGAAATTTTGCTGTAATAAACAGATCACGCGCCTGGTAAACTCTTTCAATAAATCCAGTTTCAAGATTTCTCATCGGAAATAGCGATAAGAGCGACTGCAAAAAGAAAAGCAGACGGTCCACTTTTAACACATTGACTGCCGCGTGTATCCTCGGGGATACACGCGGCAGTCAATGTGTTAAGCAATACTAATTTTACAGAAGAATATGATGAAATATAAAAAAAAACAGCCACAAAAAACAAATATAAAAGCCATAAGTAAAAGTATATTTAGAAAAGCATTTAAAAATAGAAAAAAAAAACTCATACATTGCGAAACGTAAGTTGCGTAAAAATACGCGCGGCAGTCAATGTGTTAAAAGTGGACCGTCTGCTTTTCTTTTTGCAGTCGCTCTTATCGCTATTTCCGATGAGAAATCTTGAAACTGGATTTATTGAAAGAGTTTACCAGGCGCGTGATCTGTTTATTACAGCAAAATTTCTCACTTTCTCTATAAATATGGAGCCGTCCAACTTGTCCCTATCTCCTCTTTCCTTGCTTACTTTTTTTAACAATAGATATTCCAGAAAATGGTATTTCCTAGGAAATGCCAAAAATGTGGAAGGTCTCTAACATGCATCGGTCAGTGTGAATGTTATTATCGTTCCTCTAGTATTGTCAATCTTCCTGAACCTGGTCGTTCCCGTACTATTGGCATTCCTCCTGCACCTGCTCCTTACTCGCCTACTTCTTACTCACCTGCTCCTTACTCACTTTGGAAAGACATAATCTCTCGTCTTTTCTAAAGAAGAAGAACGAAGTCATTCTTGTTGCTAAAAATGAACATTTAATATTCTATAGACATTCAGAGTATCTCTGTTCGTACAAATACTTTTATACTCGTCTCGTCTCGTTCCTATTGAGAAAAGAAAACAGCCACTTCCTCCCTCAGAAGAATCCTCGCTTTTCTTTTTCATCTAGGCCTGGGCAAAGTCTCGAGCAAAAATAAACATCACCCGTGTTGCCAAATAAAAATGCAAAACGTTGATTCGAAATCCTAAAATTCGAAGGGAAAACCTCTTTATGAAAATTCGAGAAATTGGAACTAAAAATGAGGGGAAAGGGGACAAAAAATTTCAGGGAGAAGGGGCCTAAAACTTGAACGGGAAGAGATGCAGAGCCTAGGGTTTTTTCCAGAACCAAAATCGTCATCAATATAGTAATTCTATTCGCAAATCGCAGGAAGTTAAAGTTTAGATTGAATGCTTAAAATTAAGCGTCGCCCAAAGTGGCGCAGCCCCACCTTGTTTTCTAAAATAAAAAGAAAAATCAGAATTTTATTTGTTGACGTTGATCGAGCCTAAAAGTCTGAGCTCCCTCCTCTTATGGCTGTACTTTTAAAAAGTTTTTCTAGGGTTTTTTATCCTATTTGATAGAATAATCTCGGGATCTTTCTTCTCGTCCTCTCTCTCTACTTTTTCTCGCACCTCCACAGGACGTAGGCTAGGATCTTGTGTTTTGATAAATTATAAATCAATTAATTGGTTTCTAAAGTAGTGAGGCCAGTTGAGGAGGTTCTGATTCTTCTTAGAGGAAGATGAGCACAAAACCCCAAAAATAGGCCAAAAAATGAAAGAAATTCATAGAATAGTCCAAGAGTAGCCGAAGGCCCCAAGACCCCGTGAGTTCCAGACACTTTGAGGGTTATTAGAAGACTAAATGGAACTAGTAAACCTTTGGGGCCCCAGTAGCCATGATTCAATTTTTGTGTTGTCAGGAGGGTCGCAGGTTCAACCCCCCTCCCTGACTTATATTTTTGCTTTATTAATTCAAGTCTTTTTTTCATATTTTGGCTCAGTTTTATTGCATTATAAGCACATATGCATTGGTATTTCCTCATTATCCAATTCATTATCTTATTTTTTGAGCAACCCTATTGATAAAAGATGCTTGCTTATTGAAAAGTTGATTCTCTTTAAATACAAATCCAATTTCTTAACTCAGATCAGCTTAACAGCTCGATAAGCCAGAGAGTTCTAATGCTACAAAGCAGCTGGAACAATTCAGTGTACTTTGTGCGATTGAATTTAGTTAAAAAATATGAAAAAAAACGACTTGAATTAATAAAGCAAAATGTAAGTCAGGGAGGGGGATTGAACCCGCGACCCTTCTGACAACATAAAAATTGAATCATGGCTACTGGGGCCTCCACGGGTTAATAGTTCGCTTTGGGTGGGTGACGATATATCCGCAGTGCTTGCGGATACATCGTCACCCACCCGTTCGTTTTAATCAATAACAAGTGGGCTGCGCCGCCTTCGGCGGCGCTCGGCATTTATAGTTTCGATTCTAAATATACTAAATCTAGAATCGTTCGGTTCAATCTAAGTGCTGTAAATCAATAATCCTAGATTTTAGCCACTAAATTAACCAAACGAAGCAAAAAAAAAACTTACTTTTAGCCTCCTCGCCAGCCGATCCAAGTGCCTCGAAGCCAATGAAGGAGAAGAAACAAGTTGCCGCTCCAGCCAGCGTCCCACTAAATCCAAATGGAAAGAATCTAAACTACTTTAGTTGATTTTCCACTGAATTACTTTGAGATTCCCTCATCATTGGTCCCTATCCAGAGCGAGAAATCGGCGTAGATAAAACCACAGACGATCACTATTACCAGAACCTAAGGATAAATTCTAAAATAGACCCCGAATCTATAACGTTTTTTTCTTTCTCAACATTTTTATAACGAGATTCTGAAAGAAAAGAAATTCCCATTTCGATTTTTGAAAGACTGAACGCGCTATTTTATTATTATGTTTGATGGGCTCAAGTCAATTTTCTAGAAAAATAGTTCAATCTTGTTGATCTCAATATCCCTCTCTAAAAACCAAAGAGTTACAAAAATTGCAGGAAAGGCAAGAAAAATAGCTAAAAACCAAAAAAATAGAAAAACAATAGCTTTTAGAAAATTGCTTTTTCGCGTTAAAACCCCAATTTTCAAGAAAAATGAAGATTTCTACAAAGGAAGTTGGAGAGGAGATCAAGCTCTACAAATCATCAAAAGATCTTGGAGGAGAAAATGCTACAAAGTAGGTTGAAGTTCGCTTTAAAAGTGAGTTGTATTCATTTAATTGAATTTGAGAATACGCCACTTACCGTAACATTTAGAAGAACAAAAGTGGTGTTGACATTTGCTGACGCTTTAGATCCCAAGGCAACCGCCACAGCGACTGCTATGATCAACAAGAAGGCTAAAATATCCAAATATTGGCTGAAGAGTCCTCCCGTCTGGAAAAAATCTCAATTTTCTCTCATTTTTCCGACAAACGTGAGCCAAATGACCGATTGTGTCGATAGTAAAATTGCTTAATCTCCCTCCAATTAAGGTATCAAAATAGGAGGACCAAGATCTCGCCACAGCTGGAAGAAAATATCTCAAAAAGAAGGAGCAAATCACCGGCATTTCCAATCATATACTCGAGGAGGACCGTCCAGCCGATGATGAACGCCCACAGCTCGCCGACTCCCACATAAGCATAGGTGTAGGCGCTTCCCGCTCGGGGAAATCTAAAAGAAAATGTAAGTGCTTTTAACTTAGCTTAGGGAGGGAGCTTAAGTAATAAATAATGTTTTATCAACGATTTAAAATGATCTCTAAGCTTCATTTTTTGTTCAATAATTTGTTTGGGAACAAGAATTCTAATTCTAGAGAAAAATAAGTTTTTAAAAAAAAAGTTTTCCCAAAAATTTAAATTGGTCTCTCTGGGGCTTCTCTTCTATTTATAAGCTGTTTGTCTGTAGAATAATTCCAAAAATTAGCCAAAAGAAGCTGCGCAATTATAAAGGCGCTTCCTGATTGGGGGGGGGGGGGGGGGGGGGGGGACCTAAAATAAAAATGTTTTAACTGTTGCCAAAAAAATTATGGTGGTGATACAGAGCTAACAGGCTTCTAAGACTTTCAACAAAAATCGATTCATCAGCTCCCACCTGGCGCCAAATTCAGCATAGCTGAACGCCGACAGAAGAGCGGCAAAGCCAGCCATCAAAAACGACAAAATAACCGATGGCCCAGCCTGATTCTTGACGACCGATCCCGTCAGCACAAATATCCCAGCGCCAATCATATGCCCAACCTAAAAAAAGCAGCCAATATTCAGCTTTTACAGTTATAATCTCACAGCAATAAACATGATGTCCATCACAGAGAGACATCTTTTCAGCTCGGATTGCAGATGGCCTCCTTTATCGAAGGTCTTCCTCCTGGTTAATGTCTGCCAGAAATTTAATTGAAACATTTCTTTTTCTGAAAAAAATATCAATCATTTTAGGGATAAATATCAGAAAAAAGTAGGAATTACAGTCTATTTGCCTAAAAAGTTCTTTCAGCTGGAAGAGAGATTTCAAAGTTCAACTGTTCGGAAAGAAGAAATCATCGAATAACAGAAAAATAAGCGAGACAGGTCAGGTGAAAGTCATTAAAATTTATTCCATGGTGGAGGGGGATTGCCCCGGCGGTTTGTGGTGTTTTCGATAGAATTCTGTTGATTCGAGGAGAAGGATATTTTTAGAGATCAAAACGGCTGAAAAATGACGGGAGAAATGGCCTGTTTTTATTTGGGATTCAAGTCAAAAAGAAATTTTCATTTTTGGGTACTTCTTCCACTCACTCTTGCTGACTTGATCTCAACCAAATTTCTTGATTTTTAGCTAGATTCGATAGCCAAAAGCCCATGGAGAATAAGGTTTCAAAACAGTTTTAAATTTGATTTTGATGGAGAAAATGAATAAAGTTTAAAAATTTATATTCTAGAATCATGCAAAATAGTAATCATTTAGGCTAAAAAGTGGTCATTCTGCATTAAAACCTCACTTTTCTAGGTTTTACTCAAAATTTGGCGGGAAGTGATGTTTTATAAAGTTGAAGAGGAGATCAAGGGCTACAACTTTATAGAACATTGAAAATTTTAGAAGTTTAGAAGAAATCAAACGAATAAATGGGTGTTCCCTCCCTATTAGAACCACGAGAAGTAAACGATTTTCCCCCTAATAAACCAGCGGATCAGTCGGGTAGGAAGGGCAAAACACGCTCGGCAAACAGAATAACGGCACGGTTAATACCTCTCCTCTCCTCTCGCTGATGGCTACGTTGCAGAGTTGCAGAATGGATGGAAAAAGTGGTCAAAACTATACGCTTTTTATAATCGTCGTCAACACCACCCAAAACACGAAATTCAGAGAATTCGCGAGTTTGGCGAGAAACCGGGCCGCGCTGGTAGCAACTTGTTTTCTCTCCTCTGGCAACAATCAGGGGGGTCAATGGCATAGTACGGAGAAAGGCACAACATTGAAAAAATGATTCGCCTATTCCTTATAAGCAAGAGATAAAACTAGAAATAATAGATTTGCCAAGTTGAAGTTAGACAGCACCAAAAGCCTATTTTGGTTTAGAAAACAAGTACCATTGCATTTGTCGCGGAAGAAGCGAATAGAATAGACTTGCAAATCTTGCAAGAAAAACCATTCACCATGAGAGAAATAATATTATATCTCTCAGAGTGAATGGCTTTCTCTCATGGTACGATTGGTATATAAGCCCCAGACACAAAAGAAATAAAGATTAGAAAAGACAATTCTCTATCTAAAGCATTCAATTCTGGAGGAGAATCTAGTTTTAATATTGTAGTGAAGCAGAAATGAAATCTTTTTCAATCCGATGGAAGAATTCTGCCAGCCGGGACTGGATGATAAATGAAACTAGTGAAAATCAAGAAAAGTTTGAAAATCATTAATTTTGGAGAGGTTAGTCAAAAGCTAAAATGGAATCCCTCCACCCGCTGCAAAAGAAGGGAAAAAATTTAGAGCGAGGATGCGGCAAATGACTGGGAAAATCACATAAAAAGCGATGATAGAAAGTCTGAGACAAAAGGGCGATGGATTGTTTTTTTTCTCTTCAAAATTTCAGCTTCTATGCGTTTTGAGCTAGCTACTGTAGAATCTTGCTCAAATGCCTCGAATTCCAATCGCTCTTCGAATTATTTTTGCATCAAGGGGTGTCTAGCGGAATAAAAGAAAACGATGGGAGATGCGTTCGTTTTCAAATTTCATTTTTTTTCCTATTGGAATGCGGAGGCGATTTGGTAGAAAATCTAAATCAAACACCGCTTGAATTTCAATTTTGAGATGACCAAAAAGAAAAATGCCAAAAACCGCTCAAATTGATTTTTGTTTTGAAAAAAAAATTTTTTAGATCGTCCTTTTAAGCAAAAATCAACGAGTTGCAATTTGATTTTGACTTATCTCGATTTGCGTTCAAAGCGTAAAGTTTCATTGGGTTTTTGAGGAGTTTAGCTCAAAAAATGTGGATAAACATCACTAAATTGTGACGTTTTTCTTCTTTTTATTTGCGGGGATCCAGTTTATCCAAAAAAGAGGAGAGCGCCCTCTCGATTAAACCATCAGCCGCCGTCACGTCGTCAATCAATCAATCGCCTATTGTGGGGAGAAAATCGAGAGATCCCGAATAAAAGAATTTCCCACACAGCTGGCTGGCTGAATGGTAACAGAGCAGCTCTTTTGGAAAAAGAATTGGGGAATACCGATGGCGTTCGGGCGATTAGCCACGAAGAGCCGATTATTTGATGGTGGGGGAAAACAGTTGGCATCAAAATCGACGGTGGAGATCACCCACGAAAAATGATTTCAGGGGGGCTTCCCTCAACTCAAATGCTTCAGCAATTGGTTAAAATAGCACATTGAATTAGGAAAGATTGCTCAGTTAAATCGAAACAGTCTATAGTTTTATTATTTTCAGTAAATTTTCAAAGTTCATGAATCAAATGAGCTGGAAATCCTTGAGTTGATGAAGAAGAACACAATCCTCCTTTGAGAATTCGAAGGAGGATTCTCTCCTTTGAATTGGGATGCGGAGAGATGTTGATCTATTTGGAGACAAAATGTCAGCCAAATCGATCAATTGGCTGCAAAGTTATGGGGTCCTCAATTAAAACTACTGGAGGTACTTTTTGGTTCTAATTGAATGAGCTCAAAATTAGGCCATTTAAATAAAAAATGCACTGCTGATTTCAGCTTCTAAGACTCAATTTTTGTCAATTTCAACGCGGCGCATCTTATTTTTCGTGATTTTAGCTATAAAATGAACTAAAAATCAAAGAATTTGACTAAATTACAGTCAATTGGAGGGGTACCTCCCATCTATATCCGAATTTCTCAAATTCGGATATAAATTTCCAAATTCGGACATAGGCGGAAACTATATAATTGGAGGAGATCTTTATTTATTTCTCTTATTTGCTAGATAAAACCAATAAATTCCGCATTTCTTCCAAAAAGTACTGCCATCTGATTGTATTGTTCACGATATTGTTTCCACTAATAATAGGCTGAGAGTGAGTACGTTTCTCCAGATAAGATTAGGCTGCTACGCTTTCGATGAAACCATCGAAATGAGGATGAGAAGAAACAAATAAACAAATCGTTCTGTGAACCAGTAAATGGCTGGAGGATGCAAGCCTGTGGGGCTTTTTAAAATCAGAGAATGGATCATTTCTCCATTTGGATTTGATTTTTAGACTTTTCAATCTTCTAGAAAGTTGTAGAGCTCGATCTCTTCTACAATCTTGTAGAAGATCGCTTCCCACCAAAATTAGAGGAAATCCCCAGAAAATTAGCTTTTTTGGAAGCTACAGTGACCAGGAGTGATTTTTTTGGTTCAAGTTTGTCTTAAAACGAGCTATTTTTAATTACTGCGTTATACCCACTAAGCAGCTTATGTTGATCTTATCTTCAAAGAATTTGGGTAGCAGGCGGAGCCCTTGATTTCAAAATTTGGTTGAGAAAAGTGTTGAAAGGAACTCCAGAGATTGAATTTCGACTAATTTTGGGCGATTTTGATATTCTACAATCTTCTTTTTGGCTTTGGAACTTGCAATTTTTGACCGAAATGTGGGCATTTCTTTTCTCGTCGCTTTTATTGTTCACGCGCTTATTTTGTTTTCGAAAAATTAGAGTCATTTTCTCAATTTTAAGGCGAATTTTAAAGATTTTTTGTTTTATAATCTTGATCTCCTCTACAAAAATTAATTATATCATTTCACATAATTAAATCTTTAAAAAATTAGATTTGTCCTCTTTTGATACCTATTTACGGGACTAGTAGCTTCTTTTTCTAGATTTTCGTGCGATTTTAAAATTTTCCTTATGTTCTATCGAATTGTGGTACTTGATCTCCTCTAGAACCTTGTTTTTACCAAAAGTCTGTAGGTCCAATTGATAGTCCTCGCCCCTCCCCCCGACCGCCCGCCTTTCGACGTGTCCAGCTCATAAAAGTACAAAGGTGGTGGCCATCGCCTGGAAACCCCGCAGAGACTCGTGACATCCCAGCCTTTTCCCGCTCCTGCAGGAGAGAGTTCATCCACGTGGTCTGCAGGAATGGGTCTTATCAGAATTCTATCTGACTTCTTTTTGATTTGAACTTGGTCTTTTTTAAAGTTGTTTTTTTCTTCAGATGAGGGCAGCTCTTCTCTTCCTTTGCTTCTTCGTTTTCCTCGCGATGGCCATGGGAGTCGAGTCGAAGTCTCTTCACGCAAAGGTATAACATTTTATTAGGAATTACTTGAGATTAAAAGCCCACCCCGAGATTTTCATTCTATTTTTGATTAAAAATTGGGTCATTTTGAACAGCATTTGGACGATTCCTCCAGCAATACTGAATTTTTAGGATTATTGATGTTCTACCATCTTGTCCTATTGATTGAGCTAAAAATCATCAAATTTAGTTGAAAAATAGCTGAGATATGGCCAAAATTTAAAAGTTGTAGACCATTTTTCTGCTGCAAAACTGAATTTTTGATGTTCTTCGTGATTTTTGCTTTCAAACGCTACTTAAAACTCAAAAATTCATTTAAAAAAGATAATAGAACTTGATATTTCCTCTAATCTCATGTCCCAAAATGTCACAAATTTTTCGCGCCAAGAAACTAGATAGAAAGAAAAAACGAGAGATAAAAGCCCAAAAATGTTGTCACCTTTATTGAGCCAAAACACAGAACTTCCAGGTCTCTTATCTCCTCCAAAAGAAATGCGAGAAAATTCACTTTCTCTTTTCTATCGTAATCCCATTGATTTTAGTCAAATTTGATCTTTATTTTTTATAGAAAATTGTTTCAAATTTTGTTTAAAGTCAGCAAAAAAGAGAGGTTCGTTTTAATCGCAAATCGCAATACTTGTAGTCACATTTAACCACTTTCTTGGTAATTTTCAAAGTTCTTTCAAATCTTCCTTTTATAGTCTGTCTTTTTAAAAAAGACGACATCCTCGTTTGCAATACCGTACTCAATTTTGACGTTTTTCTTTATCCTAAATTTTGATTCTAAAATTAAATGAGCTATTTCCTTGCTTTTTTGCACTTCTAGATGTTTTTAAATGCTATTAGAACGCATCAAAACAACTGAAACGAATCACATGACTTGAACTTTTTACTTTGTGATTTTTAGAAATGCCTTTCAAATTCCTTTGAAAAGCTAGCTAATAAAAGTGAAATTCCCAATATATTTTGTGAATTAGCTATAATAATTCCCCCCAGCGATAAGCGCGGCCCTAAAACAGTACAATGCTGGTGCACCATTTCGGCGCTTTCCTCCAGTTGACTTGACCCAGTTGGCTATCAGCCAATAGAGCTTAGTTGCAAGTTGATTTAATGATGTCCTATCGGGAAGCCAGGGCTACTTCACGTGATCGAGACGGTCGATGGTCAATTGCTTATTGATAACAAAATAGGCTTTAGGCTTTTCTTATAAGGTAAACAGAAAAACAACTGCTGGAGTTGATTTTTCAGCTTATTTTATAGTCTAAAAAGCCCTTTTAACAAATAGAGTGGAACTGAGTATTCACATTCATGCCCAGAGAAAGGGTGGTTCTTCGCAGCGAGACCAGGTCTTATCCCAAATTTTTAATTGAGGTCTTGAAGAAAAGAAGAACTCGATCTCTACGCAAATACGAACACTTACAATTTCACGTACATTGTTGACTGTTTCAGTCGACGCTTATAAATGCTCAAATTGAAACAATTTCTTGATGGGGATACTAAAGCGGTTTTGCTTTTATTTTTAGATCATTTTTAGACTAATTTTTAATTGCGGAAATCGATTGAAAAATGATTTGATCTCTAATTGTAAGCAAAAAATGAAGAAAACTTGGCTGGTTGATTTTTTTTAAAAGTCTCCTCCTAGACTAAAAAGCCTAAAATTTGACCCTAAAAATGACGAAAAACGATTAATTCAGAAACATGGAAAACACCACAAGAAGAGTCCACTCAAGGTTGCCATCATTTCGGTTAGTTTTCTCTCTTAGAAAAAAGTTTAAAGAAAAAATGTTTCCCCAGCTGTTAAAAAGGGTTAGATTGGTTAGGAACGAGATTGGAGGTTCCGTGTCGACTATGATCTTTTTAGAACCCGGTAGAGGCCGAGAAAAACTTCTGGAACACCGTAGAGCAGTGGAAAAAGAAGCCGTGGAAGGTTCCTCTCAACTCGGCGGACTCTGCTCCTTTCCTTTAGATTTCTCGATAATATCCCAGAGCCCAAAACTATCTACTCCCCCGGTCTCTTTCGCTACAAAATAAAAAAAAACGAGTATACTAATCAGGAAATTTTTTTCATTAGAAGAATAAAATTATTACAATTGTCTTCTTTTTTCAATAGATGATTTTGAGGATTGTTTAAAAGTTCGAATTTTATCCAAAATTTAGTTGGATTTTTACAGATTTTGGAGACAAATTTCCACTGAAGTTCGATTTGCCTTCAAGAATCCATTTTTGGCGAATGAAGAGCCAAAAGACACAAGTGCTGTCGAAATTCTGAAAAGAGCACAGCTTTTAAAAAAATTTATCGTTTTAAATCCAATTTGAAAACCAGGAAAAGTATTCTGAAGAAGGAAGGAACAGACTTGAAATGCTTCCCCCTATAAAGGATCCCTTGAGCAAGAAAAAATCCAGGTTTTTCACATTTTTATTGGCTTTAATTAGCACAAAAAAATAATAATAAATATCTGCTTAATTTCTCTAAGCTAATAGTAATATACTAAGATCACAATAAGAAAGGCGAAGGTGTAGAAATAACAAAACCAAAAAGAGAAGAGAGTTGCTGAAAATGTGACTTTTTTTCCAAGATTTGGTGAATTTTTACCGACGACGAAGAAGAAGACAAAAATCTAAGAAGAACGAAGAGATTGCTGAAAGAATTGATTCAAAATTCTCATTTATTTAAAACAACCAGCTGATTTTGTTCAGTTTCCCTGCTGAATTCAAGAAAGCCCCCACTTTCTTGAATTGACGAGACGAAGAAGAAGAAAAGTCAAAAGTTCAAATCTAAAACTTGCTAGATTTTTGGATTAATTTTGTCGTTTTTAAATCATAGTTTTTTGACAAAATTCTGAGGAAAATCACTTCTACATTAGAATAATGGCGAATCGATAGAATAGAATTTGTTTCGACTTACCTTTAAAAGTCCAGTTTGAAGCCAAAAAAGAGTTGATCGAAGAAGTCAGGTAGGAAGCCCCACTTTCTTTGGCGAATCAAGGGAAGAAAAGAAGATGAAGAAGAAGCTCTAAATCATTTAAATCACAACATTTTTTTTCAGCTTACTTTTTTAAGTCGATATTGAAGTCGAAAGTTCAGTAGAAAGCCCCACTTTCTATGGAAAATCGACTCGAATTGGAAGAGAAGAAGAAACGTCACTATACTCTTGAAAGAATAACATAGCTATTGATTGGACAAAAGTCAGTTTGAAGCTTTTGTGTTTTAGGCGTGATATCACTTTAGGTAGTATATTCGGATGGGAAGAAATTTGATCTAGACTAATTCAACATTCTTTTTTGAATTTACCATTTTAAAGTCCAATTTGAAACCAAAGAAGAAATTATCGAGTTGGTCCGAAGAAGTCCAGTAGAAAGCCCCAACTTGAGCTGGATTTCAGGAAGCGAAGAAGAAAGATCTAAAATGCTCAAAATTATCTTCTAAAAATTGCCTTTACTTACAGAGCGTCCTTGTTAGAGATTGAAGAGACTAAATTCAGCCAGAGAATTGATACAAAACGAAGAATTCAAATAAAAATTGGGATTGAAATATTAAACATAACCTTACAAGGGAGCGGAAACAAATTAATTATCGTAGAGGATTTACAAGGGAATTTTTTTGTCGTCACTTTTTTTGATTGGGAGGAAGGAAAAATCCAGGCTGATTGGTCGATTGCGTTGGAAATGGCTGAGGAGTTGGAGGCGCCAAATATCCACCAGGTTGTTGGTAGTTTTGGGGATAATTTAGCTCAGGAGTGTCTAAGATTCTTCTCATCCAGCGGGCTTGCTCAACTGTTGCTTGAGGAGGCTCATTGGCTGACGATGTTGGCTGAGGTGAAGGAGCAATCAACGACTGTGGGTGGGGATGAGGGGAAGCCGGAATTCGAGAGAAATAACTTCCCTGGACTCCTCTTTGGCTCGAAGTGGAGGCAGAACTCATGCTCAGATGAGATGGATAGAGAGGATATCCAGCCACTCCCATAGATGGATGGGGGAAACTGGCTGGGAGATATCTCGACTGAGCTTGGGGCAAAGCAGCGCTAGCTCTTCCATAGTGAGCTGGGAGATATTCAGGCTGGGCTCTCATCGATAGATGGGGAGAGGAAGCTGGAATATATCCCGGCTGAGATAAAGCAGTTCTCCCACTAGATGGATAGGAAGAAGCAGGCGAGTAATAGCCAGGGACTTGGCTCATAGCTGGATGAGGAGAGCTGGCTGCTGATGGCAGATGATGATATCTTTGCATCCTTTGCTGAAATCCTCCTGGAAGGGGAGAGCTGGCAATTCGAGTTGGCATCATTTCTCCTATTTGAGAATACTGAAATGCTCCGCTCATCCCCTGGGCCATGGTGACCGGCCCATGAATCTGATTCCTAGGAGTTGGAGGCGACAGCATCGTCTGGAAAGCCGATGGCGGTCGAGTTTGGCTTCCAGGCGGCTGTGGAGTCGGAGGTTCCTCCAGCTTGATTGGTCGTCCTCTTCCCACTGACTTTTTCCCTCCTCTTGCTTTTCCTCTTCCTCGTCCTCCTCCCCCAGGAGGATTTGCAAGAGCCGCCGATGTGTTGGTTTCGGCGTGGATGCGAACTGCAGCCAAAACCTCCTCGCTGACCTTTCCTTGAGACTTTCTTTGAGCCTGAAAAGAAAGAATGAAAATTATTATTTTCTTTTTTGGAGAAAAGTCAAAAATCTTAGAAAATTGGCTCAAAAACTTACAGGCTCGACCAGTTGGTTGCTTTCTCTCGGAGGAATTGATGGCATCTGAGATTCCAATAATTAGCTATTTTTCTTTGAAAATAAGCTTACCGATTGAGTGGCTGCCTCGGCCTCGCTTTCAATTTTCGGAGTAGTCTTCGTGGAATCTTTCTTCTTTTCATTGTTTCCCGCCTCGCATTCTTCGGCTGTTGGAGGAACGAGAGAATATCTCACCGAGAGGCCCGGTTCCTTTAAAATTTGGTAGAGCTTGGAGTGGGCATTTCCAATAGGCTTCTCTTGCGGCTGTTCTTCGGGTGATTCGGACTTTCGCTTTATGCTCGCAAGATACCTTGATCTCATGAGAATCGTGGGACATTTCACCGGAGTTCGTTGAACGGATGGCATCTCTGGAAATTCAACTCGAGTTCGTTGAACGGATGGCATCTCTGGAAATTCAACTCGAGCTCGTTGAAAGGATGGAATCTCTGGCAATTCAACTCGAGCTCGCCCTGCGGGCCGATGAGCTGAGAGCGAGAAGTCCGAATAGGTTGGAGACCTTGAGATGGTGGGGAAGTTAACAGCTTGAGGACCCATAGTCGGAAGGGAATAGGGAGCCAGAGGAGTAGTTGGGCGCTCCGGCTGAGGTCGAGGAGGGCTAGCGATGTAGTGACTTACCAACTTCTCAATCAGCATTGCTTTTACCCGCTCCAAGCTTTCCTCTCTTTTTCGCCTCTCTTCAGCCTCTCTAGCCGCCAGCTGTTGCTTTCGCTTTTGATTAAGCTCTTTGGAGGCGGCTATTCCTTCGGCTTCGTTTTGCTTTCGTTTGGTGGCTTCGGCATCTTTTTTTTGTTGCTCTTCTTTCTTTTTTTCTTCATCCTTCTTCTTTTTTTCTTCATCCTCCTTCTTCTTTTTTTCATCCTCCTTCTTCTTTTTGCTCTCCTCTTTCTCGTTGATCTTTTCTTGCTTCTCGGTTGTTTTCACCGTTTCCTGATTTCTTTTTTCTTGCTCCGTTTTCTTACTTTTCTTTTCCATTGCAAACCTTTCTAGCTTCTCTGCTATGATTCTGATCCCTATTTGGACAAACAGGGTGATGCTGGATTTAGCCTTTTCTCGAGAGTCCAACATCAAGTTAGTCTGCGAGTCCTCCTCTTCCTGGAAAAAAGAAAGATAAATTCAAGTAGAATTTGAAATTTTTTTTTTATTTTGGAATAATAAAAAAACACAAAATGACAGCAAAAGTGCAGCGATTTTTTTGCTAAAATAATGAGAAAATCTTACCTTTTCCTCCTCCTCAGCTTCTTTTTCTTCCTCAGACTCGGATGATTCATCCTCGAGGACTTCTTCGCTCTCCTGTTGACCCTAAAATAATCAAAAATGCTCCAATTTGGGCTTAAAATCTCACGCTTTCTTTCTCCAATGCCTCCTGAGCTTCCTCTACCATGGTCTCTTGGCTTTCTTCTTGATCTCTCTATAAAATTAGAGAATTTATTACAATTTTTTGTTTAAAAATCTTACCTCTCTTGGATCAGGTCTTTTACCAGCTTCTTCAGTTTCCAAGAGCTCAAAAAGTCCCTGAAAAAGATGGATTTTCTCAATTTGTTTCATTCGCAAATCTTACCAGAGGATCCACCAAGGAGTATTGGGACTCCTGGGCTTCTTCTTGGTCCAATTCCTGCTAAAAAGAGAGATTTTTTTTAAAAAATTTGGTTAAAATCTTACCTCTACTTTGGCAGGATTTAGGGGATTTGCCTCGGCCAAAGGTTCTATCGGTTCGTCTGTTTGGGCCAGATCCTCTCCTTCTTCCTAGAAAAAATTAGAAATTATTTTAATTTTGGTTTAAAAGTCTTACTTTTTGGATCTCCATAGAAGGAGGAGCTTCAGGAGATTCGATCTTCCTTCTCGCCTCAGCTGGCTCCTCAATCCTCAGATTGGCTAAAAGCTCTGCAAGCTCGTAAGAAACATCAGCTTCTTCATGATTAGAAACTTCAGCAGCTCTCTCTGGGAGTTTGATCTGGGAGCTTTCGGTTTCTTCTCTTGAAGGCTCAAAAGCTGCGGTTTTCGTGCTCTTTAAATTAAATTTAATTTCTTTGAGCTCTTTTCTTTCATTAAATTCGGGAAGCGAGCGGGAATCTTGCGACTTCTTTGGTTCCTCCCGCTTTTGTCGAGTCGATCGATTTCGATCTTCTCGCCAGATTCTTTCCTCCCTTCTTGGAAATCTTCGCCGGTCGTAATAGACTGGTGACCTCCTCCTATCTGAGTCCTTTCTTCGCTCAGATCGTTCAGAGGACCTTCGATGGTACGAAGGAGATCGCCTTGATCGGCCGAATGATCGTATTGGCGAACGCCTTTTGGAGGATTGTGGAGATCTTCTCCTTCTGCTGATTGGAGGAGCTGCCGACCAGCGCCTAGAAGAAAAGGTGAGAGGAGATCGCCTCCTAGAAGTAGAAGGTCGGGGAGATCTCCATCTGATACAAGAAGGGCGGGGAGACCTCCTTCTAGATGTTGGAGCTCGAGGAGATCTCCACCTGGAGGCAGAGGGTCGAGGAGATCTCCACCTGGAGGCAGAAGGTCGAGGAGATCTCCTTCTGATGGCAGAAGGGCGGGGAGATCTCCTCCTGGAGACTGAAGAGCGTCTTCTTTGACTCCTTGAGCGTCTTCTTTGACTCCTTGAACGTCTTCTTTGACTCCTTGAACGACTCCTTCTCCTCCTCGAACTAGCTGGTGGTGTCCTCCTCGAACTGGCTGGTGGTGTCCTCCTCTTCCTTGGGCTTTTTGATCTTCTCTTCCTCTTCCTGCTGCTGAGAGCCTGTCCGCCTCGCTCCTCAACTTCTTGCTTAATAGTTCGCAAGAAGAAGAATTCCTCCTTTGGAGGCTCCACTTTGATAGCCATAGGTGGCCTATCAAAGACGGCGACTTCCCTAAGGGGGCTTTCTGGCTCTCTCTTGACTGAATGGAGCGGAAGCATTTTGATTTCTCCTCGAGTTGGCTCCTCTTTTTCGCCATCTTCCACCTAAAATGATATTATTTGTGTTGTTGAGATTTTGTTAAAAAGGAAAAAAACACACACACAAAGGTTAGCTACATTTCCCAGGGTTATAGGGGAAAAACTGCAAACTTATTGGAAATCTCTCACCTTTTGCGTTTTGATTCAGCCATTTCTTAAATAGAATTTTAAATTTTTCAGCCACTTAATAAAATATGAGAGTTAAGAATCTATATTGTTCGTGACATTTCTCAAACGCTTTCTTAAAAATAAATGAGAAATCAACAATCTTTGAAGGTTTAACGTACTTCTTAAGTTCTGAGCGCTTGAAACTTCGAAAAATATGGGGAGAAAATCACCCAAAAAAATTGGTTCCACAGCACTATTTTATTTTAAAAAATAGACGCATTTTTGGATTGATTTCACCCACCTCAGAATCGACGGAAACCAGGGAGGAGTCTACATTCGCCTTCTGGCTTTTGATTGGATCCTCCTCCTGGATTTTCTCTCTCTCCTGTAGGCTTCCTTCCCGGCCTTCTTTTTTCGCCTCAGCCTCAGCAGGTCCTTCTGTTTCCTCTGAGTCGGATTTATGACCAGCTGTCAACTCCAATCCATCAAGATCCTAGAAAAAACAATAATTTCAAATCTTCCGCAATTTTGGCAGAAGAAATCGCGCTCTATAACTTTGTAAACCATTAAAAACTGTTCGAATTACATAACGTATTTTTTAAAAATTAAAAATTACTTTAAATGGGTTTCACGAAAAAAAAGAGTTCATTTTGTCTTTAAAAAAATGACATTTCAGCAATTTTTCGATAAGATAAGCCTAAAGCAAGCGTACCTTCGCTTCGACTCTTGTGGCCGCAAGAGCTTCCTTCTCAAGTTGACCCAGAAGCGAAGTGATCTCAGTCTCCTCAATGGGCAAGGAATTTTCCTCCTTTTGAGTCTCGGACTCATCCTCCTAAAATAATTTTCAACTTTTTTTCAGAGATTTACCTCTTCTTTTTTAGCTTCGGAAGCCTCATTTGAGCCGATGAGCTGTTTCCAAAAGCTCCTTTCCTGGAAGTTAATCAATTTTAGACGTGATTTCAACCAAATTTACCTTTCTCCTTTTCAACTTCTTTTCCTTTTTAGCATGCTCGTCGAGAGAAGGAAGGACAGTGATCTTCTTTTCCGGCTCCTCAACTTTGAGACTGCTGTTCTGAAAAAAATACATAAAATTTTATTTTACAAAAGTAGAACTCACAGCAGCGGGTCTCTCCAAAGTCGGAGGCTCATCATCTTCTTCCTCGAAGCTGTCATGGTAGGGGCTCGAAAGGACGCTTTTCTCAAGAAAAGCCTCTCGATTGACTTGCGGCAGGGGGCCCCACATCGAGTCGACAAGCTCAGCCTCTTTTTGGGGCTCTGTCTTCTCAGAGGGGAGCTTAGCCGGTGACCCTTCTTTTATTTCCTTCTTGGAGGACTCCTTCTCTCTTTTTTCTTTCTTGGGGCTCTTCGATTCGGAGCTTCTCTTTTCTTTCCTACTTGGAATGGCGGTTCGCTTCGTCCATTCCAACTTGTCTTGGAAGAGATTCTTGAGAAAATCTATATTCATCTCCTCAATACTCTTCTGCTCCAAAGGACTGATGGGTTTTGGTGGAGTTTTGGTCTAAAAAAACCCAATAATCGTTAATGTTTTAAATTTGAAATTAGGAAGGATCCGCGTGTTTTTTTTTCTTTCAAATGGGCCCTAAAATGGGCAAAATTTTCTTAGAAACGCTTTTTTTCGATTTGCTACTCTTAGACTACTGTACCTTTTCCTCCGACTTGCCCTTCTTCTCTTTTTCTACTGCCTTTTTCTCCTAAAATTGATTTAAATTATGAAAGCAAGTGGATTACTGTACCTTTTTCTCCACGGTGATCTTCTTATTTTCGGCCTCTTTTTCCTCCTAAAAAATGATTAATTTGAATTTGAGCGGAGAGATTACTGTACCTTTTTCACCAAAATGGGTTTTTTCTTTTGTTCCTTGTCTTTCTTCTAAAAATTATTGCTTTAAGTAGGAATTACTATACCTTCTTCTCATTCATTTTCAATTGATTTTGAATCAAATTTGGCTCAAAATCTTCCATTCCAGAGGATTGAGCTGGGGGGCTCTTCTTTTCCTAAAAATAAATAAATTTTTGCTAGACTTTTAAACCTTTTTAGGCTTCTCTTCGCCTTCAAATGATTTCTCCTCAATTGGCCCAGCTGGGGGACTGGGCTCCACTTTTTCCTTCTTCTGAAATTGATTTTCGTCAGCCTTTTTTGAGATAAATCTACCATCATTTTGGCCTTTTTAGGCAACACAGAGGTTGATTTTTCAGCTTCTCTTTTTAGTTTCTTCTTTCCTTCTGGTTCAAAAGGAGGAACTTGGATGGGGGCTTCCTTGCTCCTCTTCTTTGGGCCAGCTTCGTCTTCTTTTTTTGGCTTGGAAGTGGCTTCAGCTTCCTTTTTCTTCTTCTCGTCTTGGCCATCTTCATCTTTTTTCTTCTTTTTGACCTAAAAATTAAGAGGATTTTAGACTTTTCAAACTTTTTTTGATTTTTTTTCTCCTTCTTCTGGTTTCGAAGTGGCTGCTGAGGGTCTACTGGGGGTCTTCTTCGTCTCGCTGGCTTTCTGAAATTTATCAGTTTTGATTGAGAATTCGAAATTGAAGTGAAGAAGATGGCAGCGACCATTCTCAGCACCTACCGTGGCTCTTCTACCTCTTCCAATGGATGTGCTGGGCTGAGTGAGATCGAAATTCTGAAAATTGTCTTACTTTTCGAGGAGCTAAGCTTGCCGCCGAAAGCAATGTTTTTCCCGACAATTTTATCTTAAATTTAACTAAAATGGAATTCCAAATTCTAAAATGAAAGCTAGGATGAAAATGTTAAAGCTTTCCCTAATTTTTACGAATCCAGCAAAACCAGACGCAAAATCTTCGAGAAAAAAATATTTGTTCAAACCTGGGCAGCTCCTGACGGATTTGCTGTCGATTTGGCCACTCCCTGGTCTCGCCTTGTTGGCTGGATGAGAACGTAGTTCTCCTCTCTGTCTTCTTTGATATTTTGCAATATCTAAAAAAAACAATTCATCGTTCTCAGCATAGAAGATTTACCCAGTCACAGTAGTCTGGATTTTTGTCGGCAAAAGTCCTCGGGTTGGTGACCGACCTGTAGAGCTTCCCCATGAAGAAGTAAGCCAATCGAAGGTTTAACTCCTCCAGAAGCTCTAGCAGTTCGGCTGCTCCCGCTTTGGTGGCCATTGCACGAGAGAAGACGAACTGAAACATTGGGGTCCTTTCTCAATCAAATCTCAACCAATTTGGATGATTTTTAGCTCATTTGATAGCCAAAAGCGTCTTGTGAAGAATAAAAGTGCAAAATCATTTTTGAAAAATTACCTTCTTCTCCTTGGGAATGCAGAGAAGAAAGTTCCGCTTCATGTGGTTGCCATTGCTCGTTGGCGTCTCATAATTGGGGAAATAGAAGAGCTTCTTGTATTCCTGAAATGATTGTTGGAATGAGCCAAAAAATTACAAACAAACCTTCCCCAGGAGTTTGAAGAGGTAGCAGCGAAGCTCCTCCAGTATGTGGCCGATGCGGATGAACTCCACTATCCGCCGGCCATTTTGGTCAAAGAGTGCCTCGATCGTCTGAAAAAATGGGAGGAATTTCAAGAATGTTTTTTTTGTTTTGAATAACGCTGGGCGATTTCTTTCATCGAAAAAAATAGGCAGATTTTGGAGCATTTTGACGAGAAAGTGTTAGCAATTCCTTAGCTTAAATGAGTGTAGAATATAAGAGGAATCTGAAATCTTTTGAGAATTGATATCTTATTCTCTACTCGAAAATTTGCTAAATTTCTTCTACATCACATCTCCTAGGCTAAAAATAACATCAGGAATCGATTTCCGGGCTCATTTTTGGCCTAGAAATCTTTTTCGCCCAAAATGGATAATGAATGAGCTCTTTTTTGCCCATGGAAAATGCCGCCAAAATGCTGTTGTTTTAGACCCACTCTGGGCTAAAAAATAACGTTGGAAATCGATTTTCGGGGTCAAATTTACCCAAAAACATCTATTTTTCGCCTAAAATCCTGCAATTTTATCCCAAATTCTAAATCATTACCTCATTGATGTCCTCTTCCGAGTGAAGAATTGGCTCGATTTTCTTACGATTCATCTCTTTTTTGCTGTTTTTATTTCTTCTATCTAAATCAGAAAATGAGAAGCAAAAGAAATCTTCTTGAGCTTGAGAAAAGTGAAAGAGAATTAAGCAGAATTGAAAGAATTCCAAAAAATTTTATTAAGCATTAGTTGAAATTTGGAGGAAATGTGAAACTATACTTAAATAAAGCTCCAGCTGGGATAAAATTTTATAAAAGAAGAGATTGAAACACAGTTTAAGAAGCTCCCTCCCACAAAATTGGAGAGCCCCGACGAAGGGGGAGATGAAATGGCTGAGACGAATTGCCACCTTCATCCTCATGTCTCGTAAGATTCATGGTTGTCACATTAACAATAGTTCAAAAAAACAGACAGCAGAGTGAGCTGAGCCCCCATCCATAGGGCGGAACGAGCTTTATTGGCTACAGAGAGAGAGCAAATATAAGATTTATTTTAGAAGGCTGCTGGCTGGTTGAACTGACTCGGTTTTTGAAAGAGCAGTTGGGGTCATTAAATGTCTCGGTTGAATCAAAATGTAAAATGACCCTGAAGAAACGATAAAGAATCGACTGAATCGCGGATCAAATAGCTGAGAAAAAGGAGTGAAGACAACTGTGGAGGGATTGTGACCACTTCTATCACCGGCCGATGGCAGTATTGTAAGAAATTGATAAGAGCCACGGGGGGAGCTAAGAGAAGGACTTTTTGAAACGAAAAAAAAGCAACAAACAAAGATAAAACCTCAGAATCTAAATAAAAACTAAAAATGAAATAAATTTAATTCTATTCTTCCGAATAAAAGAACAATTCGAGAAGCTGGCGAAAAAGTAAAAAGCAGACGGAAAGTCTGCGCTTTCTTGCCAGCTGGCTGACAGCTCTTCTTATATATTTTTTTCACTGATTTCTTTTAAAAAGATTTCTGGATATACGATATTTCATCTCCAAGAAAAAGAAGTCTTTTTTCCTTGCGGAATTTAAAACAAAAATTCCCCAGCCCCCCAGCCTAGCAAGTTTCTCGAAGAAGAAAAAAGACAATTCTCAAGCAATTAGAAAAGGCCATTTCAGAGGCTGGTTTTTCCAATTTAGGTTTAACAAAAGGATGGTTGGATTTCGTTCTCCCCGCTGCAGCAAATTTGCTGGGAAGCCAAGATGAGTCCTTTCAAGCCTATAGAGGTCACAAAGCAGAATTCAAATTGGATCAATCTCCAATAAGAATAAAAACTGAGACAAAAAAATCCAGCCAGCTGGGAAAATCAATGAGATTTGGCTGCGTAGGCACCCCGACTGTTGGGAATCGTCTCTCCTCTTAAAATAGAGCCTCCAGCCCGCGACGAGTAGTCATTTCTCAAAGAAATCGCCATGTTTCGTCCAAAAAAGAGACTATAATTAGTCGGATTAATTGAAAGTTAGGCATATTCGACATCGAATAGTAGAGCTGCTGAGTTCTATAAAAGTGCACTTTGGAACAAAAAAAGAGAGAAAAGGGCAACTCTCCCAAGGCAAAAGGCCATCATTTCCTGGGAGCCAATTCTCATCCAAATAAACCCATTTTATTTGTTTTTATTAATTTGTTTCAACTGAGAAGCTTAGAATTAAACTATTTTAATCATTAGGCAAAGAAGCCAATTTCGAATAAAAAAATAGGAGATAAAACACAAAATTAGTTGTCATTGATTTTTGATTGACTTCTCCCATCATTTTTGTAGCAACCAATTTTTTTAATAAAGAAGTGTGGCAGCCGGATTATAATGCTTGTGAATAGCGAGATTTGAAAGACTACATCCTGTCGCAAAAATGGGTTTCATCGCGAGACAAATAAAGCTAAATCTCTGGGCAACACGAATACGCAGTTATGTCGCCAATTTTCCGGGACAGACTATAATTTTAGAGAGACGGGGGGCCATACCCCCTCTGGTTTTTTTTAGTCACTAAATAAATCAAAAATTCTCGAGAGGCTGAATCGGGAAAAGAGGAGAAATGCCAAATAAAAATGGAAGCTAGAGCTAAAAAAAACATTAAATTTGAAACATTTTCTCTAATTTTTCAGCTAATAAAGGCTAGCTAGTAGGCTTCAAAACTTAAAAAAAGAAGCGATGAGCAGATGTTTTGTGATCGAAACTATCCGCTGCCCGAAACTAATCACCCGGGCAATTCAGCAGCGAGAGAGAGAGAGAGACAAAAATTGATTGGGAAGGATCTGCTCCTCGCTTACCTTTGACGACGACTGGTGGGAGCTTAATTACAAACCGGACCAGATTACTAAGAGGAGACTTGAGGCTAGGAGGACGGATACAAAATGGGAGGCAATCTGGGGGTTGCTATTAGCACACAGAAGTCTAATCACAGCTGCTAGATTTTAGTAGTTTTCCCTTCGGTTGCGAAATAACAATACAGTGAAATAACCAAACTCTTGAAAAAGTTAGTTTTTTAAATACCATCTGAAACACGGGCAAAAATCGGGGAGAAACGGATCCAACTGGGGTGAAAAAGTAGTTTAAATCGATCAAGCAGCCGCCTCGAAGGATATTTTAACTCCTCGATAAAACAAAAAAAATTAGAGAGAAAGGGGCTCAGTGGTTGGTGGCCATCGTTAACGCCCTACCGCCCAGCAATCAGCTTTATGATCTTCTAATAAATATCCCTATGACCAGGTGTTGGCTTAGCCAGGAGGAAGGATTTGCGAGTGTTATTAGTAGCCAGAGGAAGGTCAACCAAGCTGGTAGGTATTAACAAGCTCTGCGATGATCGGTAACAAACAAGCATAGCTACAGCATCGTTTTTCTTTGGCAAGAAATCTTCAATCGGGACCCATTTTTGTGGTCTTTGTTAGGTAAAATTTTAGGATAAAAATGGCTCTCACCGCAAAAACTCCCGACCTCGTGGCAACGCGTATACGCAGCTTTGTCGTCTTTTTATATACTTTTGGATTCAGCAACAAAGAATTCTCGTTTTAAATCCTTGACAAAACTTGATTAAATTAAGTGTTTTTTTTTGTAAAAAAGGAGGAAGGTTAAAGCGCTGAGAATGAAAGCCAGCCAAGCTCGTTTGAGAGATTTCAAGAGAATAAAAACGAGGAAAAAGTCTGGAGAATCTTATGGCCAAACCAATGTGAAATCTAGAAAGTCAGCTAATTAAAAAAAAAGGAGAGACGCCAATCCCTCGGCCCCAAAATTCCATAATTAAAGCTGCTAGCCGGGTGCCACGGAGAAAGGGAGAGAGTCTAACCTATGCGCCCCTCTCTCAGCTGAAATAACTTGGCAACCCGGGAGGAGATGTATTATCTTTCCTCGGGCGGCTAGCAAAGGGGGCGGGATCGTCATAAATTTTTTTTTCTTCTAGGTGACTCGGCTTTGATTGCTGCCAGTCGAATAAATGACATAGCCGAGCATGGGATTACACCAATTGGAAATTGCTATAGGCTTGGGATAAAAAAACAAGAAATGACTCTCCTTACTTATGCATTATTTCCAATAATAGATAGTCGACTGAACCGAAAAATCATAGAATTTCAATGAGAATTGAAATAAATTTGAATGAAACTTTAAAAAAGCTAGAAGTCAATAAGCTATTTTTCGCCTTCCCGCTTAATTTTTATGCGTTTAGATGTTCTGCAATCTTGTTTTCCAAGATTTTGGCTATCCAACAAGCTATAAATCATTCAATCTGGTTGGGAATTGACTGAGCTGTGGAGGAAAGAAAAGACAGCTGGCTGGCGACCAAGAAAGGCCGTATCAAAATTCTCCGCGCTTAGCATAATTCTAACGGGGGGAGATAAATAAAGTGTGAGAGGGGGAGTACCAGGTCACCGCCAAGCGCCGGTTGACTCATAATTTAGAGTCAGGCTGGGGGTGGCTGGGTAGGAGAAGAGTAGTAGATTTACAACATCGTTCTCCTTTTTGTTTCAATCGGGGCTTAAAAAAAGACCACGACGACTTCAATTGGTGACCCTTACGGCATTTTCTGAAGACGGTTCGGAAACTAATCTCCCAGATTGAAGGCAAGAGAGGCCTAATGGCTTTGAAAAGAAGTTTATTACTTCTCATTGTGTTTGGCTGTATCTAAATCCTCTCACCAAGCTCCCTAAGGAAGTTATAATAAAAACCAAAATCTAATGGGAAAGTTATTAATGGCATGGGAAACATTTCAATCCGATAAGGCCAAATTCAACGAATTTCGATGATTGACTCGTTAAAATTTTCAAATTGAGCAAACTCTTCTCGAGACTTTAAAAGATCCGAGGATCTCAAAGAGAACTCGAAGTGGAGATGAACCCAGCTAAAATAGTGATTGATTCATTCAAAAATATCATTTCATTTCTCTCTTCTGAATGATTAATTCCAGGCTGAATCACCGCATTACGGCAGAACTATTTGGAGAAGAGCCAATACTTGATGAAAATAAAGTCAGCGCAGGCAATCGTCGAGATTTAAATCTGCCAGTAAATTTAATGTCAAGACGGCTCAAGACTATCCAAATCCCGTGGATTTAACTGGCTGTAAGAGGCACCCATGAAAAATGGATGGTCAATCAAGCAGTTTACAGACATAATAATGTACACCAATTCCTGACTAAATCTATTTTAGATTATAAGCAGTCAGCGAAAGAAGAAACGAGAGTTGGGACTTATACCGTATTCGCAACTATGTGGGTGGTCCTAAACGGAACTCAATCAATCAAAAAAGGGCGCCAGATATGGGGTCTGTTTGCGTAAGATTTCGTCTAGCGGAGTTGGGATCGCCTTCAAGGTCGGACAGGAAGAATCGATATGGCTCTTTGGGCAAAGATCAGCTAGTGGCCGGGCGCACGATCTTCCCGAGAAGCCTAAAGCCGTCCCGTGGCTGTGGAAAATAGGCTCCCGGGAAGATCGTGCACTGTAATGACTATAGCTAAAATTGGAAGGATTAGTCGCAATAAAGGCTGGCTGGAAGGAAAGAATCTCTAATTTCTGCCAACTGCCTGTTCAATCTTTTTTCTTTCAATTTCTGTTCAACAAATAAGATGAAACTATTAATTTTAGTTCATGGCTAAAACAAGAAGAAAGAAGCCCTTCCCGGAGAAATAATAAAGTCGAAAGTAAAGTGGCGTGAGAGGGGGAAATGACGCACGAATGGAATAGTCAGCTCGATGAGACTGTCTTTCTTCTCTCTCTGCCTGGGAAAGGGCGCTCGCCAATATGAGTAGCCATAACATTTAGACAAGACAATGAACCTAGCATTCAACTAACATTTTGGGGAAAAGGTGAGGGTCGCCCTAGCGCTTCAAGGGGAGACCAAGCCGAGTTGAGCTAAAACAACAGACACGGGCGCCCATTTTCGAACTTCTGGTGCGGTTTTTTCACTCTCGAATAGTAAAATACACCTCCAATCGCCCCGAAGCGCTTTCTAGCTGAAAATTATCATATGAGTGGTAAGGACTGAATGTGAATTCAAACCAACTAATTTTTGCAATTACTTTCAACCGTGAAGCTTTGATGATTTTAATTGATCAGTCCTTTGTGAGTAAGTGATGACTAGCTGGTAGTAATTAATCTGCTGGTTGGAGTCGCCGAGAGACAGAGACAAAATAAGACGCGGTGGTTGAAGTTGCAAGGAGGGTCGACTGTGCTAGCTGAGAGCTGATCATTGATTGGGGCGAAAGGCCACGCCTCCGGCTGATCGCCGAGTCAGACAGAGGCGCAGCGGGGAGAATACTGTGGGGGGGGAGGGTGGACTTCAATCGGGAATAGCAATATGTCGCTATAAATATAAACATAAACTAAACTAAATTTAATAGATAACACATGAACTAAAGAAGACAACATTTTCAGACTTTTATCAGCCCAGCGAAAGAAAGAAAAAGTCAAGTTGGGGGACATAATCTTCCTCGAAGATTGACCAAATCTTTTTTAACAGGCTCTGAAAAAGACCTACTTTCTTACTTCGAGCGACAAATCCAATCATCCTCTTATGTGAATTGAAGAACCCACAGGAAGTCACTTTCTATCAATAGTCATTGATCTTCAAAAGACTTTTGAGATCCTCCTAAAAACAAATTTAAAAAAAACTCATTAAAAGGTCCTCAACCTCACTATTTTTTCCCTTTGAATTTATGATCGCTCGATTCGATCCATTCTTTATGAGTCATAATATTCAGTGGGTTGAATTCAAATCAGCCCATCCTCCCACGACTGTCTGACAAGGCACATCCTTTTTTGAATTTATTGGCGGCGAGGCCTTTGTCTATGGGAGGCCGACTCATCCGTTTTTTGATTGGGAAGAGGATGCTATCCGCGAAACGTCCGGGTCTCAATTACGCAAATAGACCAACACCTGGCCTTCTAGTTCCGTTTTGGGACTCTAGTTGATATTGCGGAAGAATTAATGGTTAAAAAGCCAACTGGCAACGTCTCTCTCCGGTCACAAATGACTCAACCAGATAGGTGCGCCATATGGCCTTTCTAAAACAGTCTGCTGAATGTAAATAAGAGCAATTGATGATAAAAATAAGCAGTCTACTGTTTATCATCAAACTCCACAAGGATGTCGCTTATATGTTCGTTGTATGTCTTCGTTACTTTCCTCTTGCCCGGTTTTTTCTTTACTATCTTAGGAGCAACTTTAGGAGTGAGATCTGTTGTGGTTTGAATTCCTTTCTTTTGGAGGTACTCTTCGATCTTCTTTTCATCAAGATGGTCCATAGTCACAGATCGCCAAATTTGCTTGTACTCTAAAATGGGACATTTTATATTTTTTTTAAAACTGGACAAGCCTTCGTCTAATGGAATATCATAGCCGGGATCCTTCCAGAAGACAACTTTATCCTTTCTTTTATAAGCTGACGTATTAACGAGCGTAATTTCGTTTGCTGCAGACTAAAATTAACCAAAACTTATACAAAGAAGAGCTATAAAACCCTACCTGGCATAGTTTGTCAGCATCAGGGATGCATTCACTGATTTGAGACAATAAAATTCCTCCTTTTCCTTCTCGGTGATGCTTTATAAGGACAGTAATCTAAAACAAAAAATGCTAAAATATCCATGAAAATCTTACCAAAGATGCTTTTCCTTTGATTTTAAATGGAGGGACATAAATAAATTTACCTTCTTTATCCAGGGTTAACTTGGGATTCTTTGGTAGAGCAGCTTGTAGCCATTGCTCCGATCGTTTTGTTAAATCAAAAGCCTGGATTTCATCAAGTATCTCCTTCAAACCCAATCCCCATTGTTGATTGTCTAGATGTCTTTTCTGAATAATTGCCGTTAGCTCTATGATTATATACGATGATGAGTGTATTAGTTTGTAATTTATAAAAGGTAAAAAATCTATTTCATGCCTCGTTCAACTACAAAACAAGCTTACCTTCATGTAATCAACAATTTTGGCCATTGTTGCAAAATTTGTGAGTGATGCATTGTCATCTGCTCCTTTTCGACCAGGCTTAGCTGAAAGTAAATAATTAAACTAATTTTAAAAGAAAAGCCTCACTTTTTGATTGACTTGGCTGCTTCTTCTTTTTCTTTGCACCTTCCGCATCATAAGTGGTGTGACTGGCTTCGGCACGTTGAACAAACTCCTGGCGCTGGCGAAGCAAAGCTTTATCCATGTCTAAAGAAAATGAATCACGTACTATTAAAATAGCCGTTTTAATAGCAAAAGAACAAAGAGAAATTATTGGTTGCTTCTTTTTAATTTGGATACTACGACCCAAAACGAAGCAAAAACTGCGTTCCCAGTTGATAGAAATAACATCATTAAGCAAAATAAGAATCCATTAATTAATCAACCATTATTGAAAACAAACGAAATAAGTTTCTCAGCGAGCTTGTTTGTCTACGTTCAAGAGATTTTATCATGTTCTCTCTCCAGCTCTCTAAGCTCAATTTTTAGCTTCTAAGAGCTATTTTCTCCACGGATCACCCAATTGAAGGCACGTATATTGCCATTTCGACCTAAAATCGAGTATAAAGTGAAAGAAAACACTAAACAAATAAAAACGCATTGTACAAGCATAGTTTTATAAAACCTTATACATGCTTTTATAGAAATATGTACAAGATAATAAGGTATACAAGATCATAAAACAAATTAGTAGTTCTTCCAACTGCTGTCGAAGAGTTCGTTGCTTGAATTGTAGTCTATTGTATTGTTAAACAATGGTAGACTGAAGTTAATATGATTAAAAAAGGAGCAAGACTCACCTGAAATTTAAAGTATCAAAATGGCCAGGACGGATATGTGGCGAGACAGGCAGGTCTGTCGGTACGATGTTTCCATTTCGTGTTGTGGTTAGGATCTTCCAGGCAGCTTCACGAGATCGGAGCAATGCTGGGTTTGTAACTCTATGGATGAACATGCATCGTGCTCCATATTTGCAATAGCCGGAGTTGGTAAATTTCTCACATAGGACCGTCTTATATTTGGGATGAGTTCGTCCTCTTGGCTGAAAAATGATATAGATTACTTACGAATACAAATTATATGTTCTCTATAACTATAGAAAAAGAATGATTGTATAATAAGCCGCGTCTAATGGCTTCTCAAAAGCGGCATAATGCTGCCTTAACGTCCAATTAATAGTTTTTCAGTTTTCTAGTAAGGCTGCATCATTCGCTGAATAATATAAGCCGACATAGCGGCATTAAGCCAAGTTCTAATAGAAAGCGCCGACTTTATCGCACTAATCCCTATCAAAAAATCAAGATTTCTGATATAGGCACATTGCAATGGTTGATAATGGCAATAGAACTGATGATAAGTGCTTCAAACACTTTTGATAGCTTTACTTGGCCCAATTGCATTTGCATTCGTGAATAAAAGCTAAATGTAGATAAAAAATAACTAACCTGAGAGGGAAGTCGTAGTTCATTTAACCCATGCGCAAATCTGCAATCTTTTCCATATGAACAATCTCCAGAGCGGCGATAGGATTCACATAGTGCGGTCTTAAAAGCGTCTTCTTTCCGTTTCTGGCGTAGTATTTCGTCCCGTTCTTCATCAGACAACCGACAGGGATCCATATTCGAATTGCATGGCATTGAAACTCCCTCTAGTGTAATATTGAGTGTATTGTTGCTCGTCGGATGGCTGATGAATTCAAAAAGTGTATGATTCAGCTTTTGCCCATCCATGAAGAAACTGTCCTCCGTCGCCATTCTGAAGTCAAACAAATTAATTAAGAAAAAAAACAATAAAGAAAAAAACGAGAGCAAAAGTCAAGAAAACAAGCACAAATTAAGCGAGAATTTAGGATAAAACTAAACTGAAAGCGAGAAGGAGCGCTAATCTTGGGACAATACACAGTGCGCCTTCGTTTGTGCGATTTCTCGACGGCGTTAAGTTTGAAATTGGAGCGAATTTTCAATAGTGCGCCCTGGTTTGAGCAAAACAATCGACTTTATCCTAATTTTGATTGTTTTGGGACTAAAATTGATTGAAAAAATCGGTTTCCGATGCAAAATTAGTTTGGGAAGTCGACTTTCATTCAAAATTGAGGGCTAAAATGCCATCAATAGTGATCCTTTTTTCATCTTTTTGTCCCCATTGTTTTCGCTCTCAAAAGGGTTTTTTATCTCCATCAAACAAAGAGAAATTCCTCAAAATTATTATGGAGAACATCTTGAATTGCGACGCTGATGGAAATTACTACTCCTATCCTCCAGCTTGAGACAGCCAACAGCTGCCACTGGATCAGCCAGTACTCCGAGTGGTCACTTATGGACAATTTAAGGGCCTCATTGTATTTGGCTTTTTTTAAATTTTTGATCTTTTTTTCTCCTTAGAAATTCCAACTGGAAAGGATCTTTCCTCTCAAACAAAGTGAAAAGAAAGAGTTGAGTGTGATCATCGGCAGAATTGGGGCTGGCCTTCACAGATTTAATAATAAAGTAAGAGCTGTGTCTTCTATTGTTATGCAAAAAAGCGCGCGGCCCGGCGTTAAATGGACCAATTTTCTTTCTCTCAGTGGTTTGGTCCAGCATAAATACCTCTCCCTAGTCCTTTTGCCAGTAATTTCTAATCACTCTAGATCAGCCCCTATAAATATGCCAAAAACAAGGGGGGAAGACGGCGGGGATGGGCTGGTTCTCAGTCATTACTTCTCGAATTCTGGTTTCTAGAAGCTTTTGATTGATCTCTTTCCACACGATATAGTACGAAATCGGGATAGCACACTTTTTACAGTTAGTGTTCCATTTTAGCGACGGCGCTCTACCATCTAATGAAATTGACTTTAAAAGTGAAAATCGAAATTATTTCGATGGTTATACTTAACCGATTCCAGGAACAATGAGTCGAAAAGCATTGAATAACCATTCAGTCATTAGAAAAAGTACTGAAAAACCGTTATGGCAAACAATTTTTATCAAAATTAGAACTCGGCCAGTGTGAAGAGTTTCAGATATTGGGACAATTACAAGATAAATGAGTTACAGAAACTCAAAATCCTTTTTAGAGAATAGTGCACTTCCTCTGACGTTGAGGCTGTTGAGCACCTTGCTGGTGTTGATAAAAGTTTCGAATGAATTCATGTTTCTCTT
Source organism: Oscheius sp. JU1382 (assembly GCA_932521405.1). Classification (NCBI taxonomy): domain Eukaryota; kingdom Metazoa; phylum Nematoda; class Chromadorea; order Rhabditida; family Rhabditidae; genus Oscheius; species Oscheius sp. JU1382. The sequence goes on from OW051476.1 coordinate 1,440,103, forward strand.
GGTCGCCTCCCTCTTTCAACACAAAAACTTCATTTTGTGCGACATTTTCTCGGTGACTCTGACCCTTTCCCAGCTGTTAGACCCGCTGATTGTCATTTCCTGTGTTTCTGATTATCGCCAGGTTTTGGGCAATATTGTCAAGAAGATCTCCTCACCCAAAGTCACGAAGATCAGCTATGTTATTCATTCATAGTCTCGAATCTTTTATTTCGGCAATAAAGTGTTTCAGCAATGTTATTGGTAGAGGAGAGATCAAATCTTGTATTGTCTGTTCAAAAAAGACGACAGCTGATGCTCCAAGAAAGGGGGCTTCGCCACGAGACTCATTTTTATTTTTAACAGTCAGTGTTCCATTTAGCGACGATGCCCTGCCATCTAATGAAATTGAATTGAAAAGTGAAACAACTCGAAATTATTTCGGCGGTTATACTTAAGCGATTCTAGGAATAATGAGTCGAAAAGTATTGAATAAGCATCCAGTCAACCTTGGAAAAAGGCGAAGGTATAGAAATCTTATCTAAATTAGAACTCGACCATTGTGAAGAGTTTCAGATGAGAACAATCACAAGATAAATTATGGCTTACGCAAAACCCCTCTCCCTTTGGATTTTTAGATGAGAATGCACTTTTTCTTCTGTCGTGGCTGCTGTTGAGCATCTTGAATGGCTTCGTCGAAGCCTTTCTGAAATAAGTAATAAGTGAGAAAAGGAAGAATTACCTGTGTTAGCGGGTGACCATAAGAAGCTGATGGAACAGATGGACTCGGGGCAGCCTGACGATGAACGATAAGTTGAGGGCAACGGCTGGTACGGCAGGGGCAGCCATTTGATTTTGAACAGCAGCTTGGGCAATGACAAAATTCAATAAAATTTCATAAAGATCAAGAGTTGTCAGGGCAATAAGACAGCTACAAGATGGTCTAATATTTGTCAGCAAATTATTTCTCATTGTGAGCTCCTAAAATTATTTAATTAGAACCGTGAAAAGTAAATGTATGACCTTAATATTCGAGAAGCGAGATAAATCAGGAATATTATCAGCACGCGTATGAGTAAGATCGGTATCCTAAAAGTAGATTTTAAAATTTATAGAAAAAAAAGCAAACCTCCTCCTCAATAGAAAATTCGGAACTAGTAAATCATTGGGGCCCCAGTAGCCAGATTCAACTTTTGTGTAGTCAGGAGGGCCGTGAGTTCAATCTCCCTACCTGACTTACATTTTTGCTTTATTAATTCAAGTCTTTTTTTTCATATTTTTTAACTAAATTCAATCGCACAAAGTACACTGAATTGTTCCAGCTGCTTTGTAGCATTGGAATTCTCTGGCTTATCGAGCTGTTAAGCTGGTCTGAGTCAAGAAATTGGATTTTTATTTAAAGAGAATCAACTTTCCAATAGGCAAGCATCTTTTATCAATAGGATTGTTCAAAAAATGAGTTTGCCGTTGGATAATGAGGAGATGCCAATGCATATGTGTTTATAATGAAATAAAATTGAGTCAAAACGTCAAAAAATATGAAAAAAGACTTGAATTAATAAAGCAAAAATGTAAGCCAGGTAGAGAGATTGAACTCGCGACCCTCCTGACAACACAAAAATTGAACCATGACTACTGGGGCCCCAAAGGTTTACTATTTCCGAAAAATCTACTAGAATGAATGGCGAAATCAGGGGATTTTAGTCAGATTGACAGTTATGATCCAGGAGATCGCATTGAATCAATCTTCCTTCTCGTTTTCAGATGATTGGGATTGAGAGCAAATGATTTTTTTAAAATTTATGAGAATTTCATTCTTCGAGAGAACGAGGAATGGATTTCATACAAATACGGCTTAACAATTATGAACATTTCTTTAAAAATCTTTCTTCAAGAGATCGGGGAATGGATGTATAACCAAAAGCTGCTAGTTTTTTAGGCAATTTGGGTCCGTCAATCCATTCATTTCCATCAAATATTTCGGATGTTTCTCCATTATTTCCCGCATTATCAAATACAATAATTCCATTTGAGAGTTCTCCTAGTCCAAAAGCAGATCGTGAATGTTTAAAACTCTGTTTTTCTGTCCATTTCTTCTCGGGATCTTCGATATCCATTTCCCATACGCTATTTAATGGGCCAGATTCTGAATGGCCTCCAAAGATGGATAGAGTTGAATTGCTGATTAGCATCGTATGGTTAATAAGTCCAAAAGGCAAATCACAAAATAAAATCCATTTCTGTAGTTTTGGATCAAACATCTCCATAGATCTTTCTCCATTCCATCCTCCAGTGACAAATATTCGATCCTTAAATACTGCTGCTGCTGCATTGCATCTCTCATAATTCATTTCCCTGGAAGCTTTTGATTAAAGGGGCAGTTCGGCGCCTCCTACAGTATACTTTTATTGGATGCAAAATAATACGCTGATTTCGGAAATACACACGAAATTGCATAAAACTAAATGTTAAGAAATAAATTGACAAAACTAAACGAAAAAATGCGCTACAGTAACCCAGTATGCATCTTCGCCCGCGCATTTAAATTTGATTCGCAATAGGTTATACTGTAATCAGACTTTTGACGTTTTCTCTCAATTTTTTAATTCTATTAGCTTTTATGGGATTTATCGTTATTTTTATGCAAATTTGACTACTTTCAGACAAAATTGAAAAACTTTTTGATTTTATTTTTCATCGATAAAAAAGTCTAAATGATGGCGAAATAGCAGAATTCATAGAAATACAAAAATCACAATGAAATTTGAATTTGGGAAAATCTTTGCTGAGTTAGGCAAAGTTCCCAACGCTAGAGAGTGTCCCTTTACAATTTGGAGGAAAACTTACGGCATGTAGGTCCATTTGTCTCGGGAAAAAAAGATCCATTTATTTTGTAAAATATTATATTTTTCTACTGATTTTAGATACTCTCCAGAGTCTTCAGAATATCCCCCAATAACCCAGATATCTCCTTTGTAAACCAGAGAGCTACTGGAAATATAAGCTCTTTTTTGATTTAGCGGTGCCAATTGCATCCAACTTCCATCATCTGTCAATTTATAACAATCCTTGGAAAATCCTCCAAAAATATAGATTTCTTCATTGAGAACAACAGCTCCAAAATCTTGTATTTCCACTGGAAAAGTGATGCTTAGTTTCTTCCAACTTTGAGCTTTCGAATCGAGCAAGAAAATTGTATCCAGAGATTCATCGCCGCCCAAAATTAAAACCTACAAGAAAAATTAACAAAAAGAAAAATATACCGATGTATTTCTTTCATCGCTTTCCAATTCCACTACTTCTTCTGCTTCGATTTCTGTTTGAGTTGAACTCTCTGAATTGATTCCACTCTCAAAGGAAGAGACAAACCAGCTGTTCTGCCGAGTTCCCCTCTTCCCTCCATCCCAACCAAACTGTCAGCCTCGACTTCCAAATGACAAAGTTGTTTGATTATTTGGGCGACGTTTTTTCTGATTTCTTCGACATCAGTTTTTACATCTCAAAAGAAGTTGAAAAATAAATGAAATTACTTCTGGACGCCCGTTCTTGTCGAGCCCTACACTCAGCTATTTCCCTTTCGAGTTTCTTCATTTCATTCTGCGCCAATACGCGTTCTGTTTCTTTTTCTCCCAGCCGCTTTCTTAACACTCCGACCAATGTCTCATTTTCTATTAATCGAAAAAGACTAAATTATTTCCTCACCTTTAATCAGAGATCCGATTTGTCTCGCCTGTTTTTTTTTTCCTTTTGCAAGTCCTCGACTTCTCTATTCTTCTGTTCCAACTTCTCATTCTTTTCATCTAATTCAAGTGATTTTTTAAAATACATTTCCTTAGCTTGAGCTAGCATTGTCTCGAGTTCATAAACTTTCATTGGATCAACAGCATTTTCAGCCATTCTGGACAAGTTTATTAATGGATGTAACAGTAAAAAGGGGAAAAAGGCTGGAAAGAATATCGATAAAAACGACTGATAAGGACTGCAAGATATAGTGAAGTGCATCAGCTGTGAGAAATTCAAAAAGCCCTCTTTCACCTTTCCGAAAAAACTCAAAAAATCTTGTTCAATTATTTATTCTCAATTAAGAATAATAAACAGGGCTGTTGACAGAAGGAATCAGTCACGAAATTTCCACAAAAATCGACCAATTTTTTGATCCACATCTCTGATTGTTGGCCAACTCTTCGAGCATTTTCCTATGCGCAACGGAAAAAAACCATAGATTTTCCAGTACTCGATAATAACAATCTGAAGGGAGGCTTGAAAAAGCGACATAGATTAGGTCTTTTTCCTCTAAATTGGCCAAATTCACGAACTTCTAGTTGAAGATACGGTAGTCTTTGATGTGAAAGTTGCTATCAAGAATTGTTCTTGATTCTTGGAAATAAAAGGGACAAGGATTTTCTTCATCTTCGTCCTCAACGAGGCAACGAACCCTACATTTAATCCTCTCGAGAGCAATCCTATTGATAAAAGATGCTTGCCTATTGGAAAGTTGATTCTCTTTAAATAAAAATTCAATTTCTCGACTCAGACCAGCTTAACAGCTCGATAAGCCAGAGAATTCCAATGCTAAAGAGAAGCAAAGGAGCAGTAAAAGGCCGATTCAGTGTGCGGCCGAATTGAGTCAAAACGTCAAAAAATATGAAAAAAGACTTGAATTAATAAAGCAAAAATGTAAATCGGAGAGGGGGATTGAACCCGCGACCCTCTTGACAACATAAAAATTGAACCATGGCTACTGGGGCCCCAAAGGTTTACTAGTTCCGAAAATTCTACTAAGTTATATTGATTGCGCTGTACGGCTGTCACTTCGCGATGCGCGAATCATCGCTCTCTCTTCAGCTTGCACTTTTTTATAGTAATCATTGTTGATTTTGGGATAAATGCAGACAGCGTAAATGACAAGCCCAGTCAGAATTATTGTGGAGGCAACTGCAACTGATCCTGACTTAATACTAAATTTGGGTTCAATTTTGATGAAAGTCAATTTACCTGATCCGTCAAGCACCGCTCTTATCGGAACGGTAATGTTTGGAGGCACTGCCGAGAAGTTTTGGCGTCTTAAAGAGGGAGCTGGATGGTTTGGAATCTCTTGCGATTGGCTACTCACAGTATTAGCCACAGTAGGAATGGAATCTAAATTGTTTAGGAAAATTTTGAATAGAAAATTACCATAAAGAAATAATGGATTGATGAACATTTTCGCAAGAGCTGGAGATTTCTTATAACCGGCAAACAAACAAATCGGCGAATGGGTTATGAAAGAAGAAAAAATAATCAGCGGTGAGAATTTGAAAAAAAAATAATCCCGTAGAAAAACGCAAATTCCTCCTGATAAGGTTCGCTTTCAACCATGAGTTTGCCAGGTTCGAGTCAAAACTCTCTGCCAAGCCTTCCCAATCCTCCGAATCAGCATGCCAATTCGCCAGGTAAAATCCCATTCTTTTTACCGAAAGACTAAACGATTTAAAGCTCTGATCGACGCTGCTCCGAGCTATTCTTCCAGTGAGTTTCCTGCGTCCAATAGAACTTTCGTGGGAAGCGGCTCAACTGCTATTTGCTACAAGCACCGCCACAATCTATTAGGGTTGATTTTTTAAACAATTTCTCCCTGAAATGCAATATTTTAGCAACATCGTGTTTAAGGAAGTCCACAGCGTTCATTTGGGAACAGCGCCCCAAGAAATTATTAAACGCCGAGAGTATGACATCCTCCTTCGGGTATAATTGAGACATGAGATAATCAATTAAAATGCAGACTAACCATCATCAATATATTGTTTCCTTCTATGGCTATGTCTTTAAAGATTCGCCCGATAGACCAATCGGATTTTTACTCGAATATATGCCCGGCTTTGAAGGCTCTAGGGATGTGCAGACATGTAGGAACTAGCTAGTCTGATTTAAGGCTCTGCTTTAGATATTAAATTTGGAAGCGAGCTCGATAGAGCAAAAAGAATAAACACATTTGCTGTTCAAATCGCAACTGCCTTGGGCTTCATTCACAGCAGAGGTGTAATTCACCGGAATTTGAAGCCCGACAAGTAAGATAATTTCTTTAACTCCCTTCTATTTACAGTATTCTTATTTCTCGAGATGGAATGGTAGCTAAATTAGGCGATTTTGGACTGGCTAGAGATGTCGAAAAAGAATCGTCAAAGGAGTTGACTCGCAAGTAATTTGCCTCCTTTTTGTTAATTATTAAATTAATTTAGCTTGGGACATTGGCGCTACGCTGCTCCTGAAATATTAAGCGATAATTTGAAGAGAAGTATCAACGGGCGATTATTGGGAAATATTCAACAATATACATATTCTGTCGATATCTACAGCTATGGAATGGTTCTCTACTACATGTATTATCGAGAGTGAGAATCGATCAAGAAGTCGCTCAAAATAGGATTTAGAGAGCCCTTTGATGAAAGTGTAAAAAAGGAGGCATATGAGGTTAAAGTTAAATTGATTCAAGGAATGCCTGGAGTTGAACCTGTCAGACCGCAATTGACTGGGGAGCCAATTGATGAAATCATCAGAGGGTAATAGCTTTTAATGGAAATATAAAAGAAATATTCAGATGTTGGTCAAGTAATCCAAATGGCCGATTGAATACTCTTGAAATCTTGATGAGATTCAACGCCCAACGGGACATTTTCCCCATTTTTGATGCTTAATTGTCTTTTCTTATTCTAATTTTATTTATTCTAAATCCTAGGCATCTAAAGCCTGCAGCTCTTGTTGTCCCTCAGAATTGAAGAGAAATTCAATAACTTGGGGCATCGTCTTTCGTTGATTTGGTTCTGATAGCCAGCAGCTATAACAAAATTTCCGATAAAAATGACATCTTTCTCTCCTACTTAGTGATTAATTTATCAATTACTAGATTTGAGAGAGCTGGACGGAGAGGTGGAGTATTGTCGTCTCCTTTAACCTCCTTCACAAAAGTGTATCGAGTTTTCTTCTTAGTGCTAGCCGGATCGAATGGATCTCTAAATTAACTGAGCTCGTCTAAATTTCGAGGTTACTTCTGATAATAAATGAAGTAAAGAACCATCGCGTAGGAATAAACATCGACGGCTTTATCATAATCCTCTTCTGCATAAATTTCCGGGGCGCTGTAGATCAAATTCCCAATTCTAGATCATTTTTGGAGGATTTTATGCAAAAACCTACTTGTTTGTATTATTTCCAGGCTCTTTTTTCCAATTTTTTGAAAGATCAAAGTCGGCTATTTTGGCTACACGTCGATCGTGAGAAAGGAGGATACTAGAGCAAAGTTTTTGAGCAAAATATATCCCACTTGTTTGGCTTGATATCCCTGTGCATTACGTTCATCGAGTGGATAAAATTCAATCCTAAAGCTATCTGTTTTGCCCAAGTATTTTGAAGAATGAGAGGTAGGGGAAATTCGTCTGGTTTTTTTGTATGGAGCTCTCTTACATCTGAAAAGGACTAATTAGGAATATAGGAAGCTAAAAATTGCAATTATCGATGTCTCCTCCAGCCATGAACTCCATCAAAATGCCAATTGGATGCTCCAGTGCTTTTTCATCGCTGATTACATAACCAAAAAAGGAGACAACATTTGGATGATGATTAAGCTAAAAAAAAGGTTTTAAGCAAAAGCGATTTACTCGAAAAATGGCGTCGAACTCTCTACTTCTCATTCTCTCTTGTAAACCTGTCAGAAAGACTGTGTTATTTTCTTTGAATGCGGATAAACGAAAATCAATCATTCTTGTTTAGAACAAAATCCAACTAACCCAACGATTGGGTTGAAAACCTTTCGGCAGTAACCAAAACTTCCACAGCCTAGACAAGAATCCGAATAATAATAAATTGTATTTTTAAGATAGCACGGAGCAGGTGGAGTTGAAGCTGAAAATGCGGTATCAATTTAATATAGGGGCTTAAGCTTACGGTCAAATATGGTTGCAGCAAAATTGGCTGTAACTTCTCCTGAGAAATGCTGGATTTCATTTTGGACAGCGATTTGGGGCACAATTTGAGTAGATTCGCCACTAGCCATCTCTATGTCGTCTAGATTAATTTGTGATTAGTAATTAAATTTCTTACTCATAGGAACAGACATTCTAGACTACAAAGAGAGGTAGGAGAGTCTGAAATTATCCCGAGAAATTAGAACAAAATCTTTGGCAGAGAACAAGCGCTGACCAGCTCATTGTAATAGCAATTCCGACGGAAAACTGGACAGGTTTAAGCGAGCAAACGTTCGCGAGAAGATTCTACAAGAAGCGACCTACATTTGAGAATAAAATGGAAAGGAAAGATAGAAAATAAGGTTCTCAATTGACTATCTGGTGTCGAGGTACCGCCATGCGATAAGAAAGTTTTGTTTGCTTGTCCACACTACGACTTTTATAGTATCAAGATTTTTGCGTATTCTTTCAAGAAAAAAAAGCTAATTTATATAATAAAAACTTAGCAACAAAAAACGACATTCAGACCTCCTTCACTCTTGGATATTTCTCCCTTTTTCCTGTGATCTGATCGGGCATATATAAATCCAATTCGTCAACAATTTGATCCATCACCGGCCTCTCCGATGGATTGGACTTCCAACATCTGAAATTGGGAGTCATTCTTCGAGTTTTTTAAAGTTTCTCACAGTTCGATTAGTTGATCAATCTGGCCAAAACCTAGCTGCGGCCTTGGGCCATCTGCACAAGTCAGCCTTATCATATCAGTAAAAGAAGATTATTACTAAATCCTTTCATTCCCTGGAATGGATGCCTGAAAACGTGTTTAAAAAATGTCGAAAATTGCTTACATTTTGGCAAAAATGAAATAAGTAGTCATTGCGAAACTGTAAACATTAATTGGATAGTTATAATGAGAATCAACTAGGGCTTCCGGCGCCCGGTAGAAGCTAGTCCCTACCCTAAATTGCTCATTACAGGCTACAAATAAAAATAATTACATTGCTGTGTTGGATTTTGCTTGCCGATCGTTGTCGTCTTCAATTTTCGAGAAACCAAAGTCAGTCAATTTCGCGATACAATTCGGGACTCCGATTAAAATACTAAAAGACTTCTGTCAATTTGGACTAAATTTTGGAGGGAAACTTACTTGTTTGGATTGAGATCTCGATGCATTATCTTTCTCCCGTGCATGTAAGAAATCGCGATGGCAATTTGATAAACCCAGCTGTTTTGAAGCTCAAGATAAACTGGAAATGCATCAGGGCTTTCAAGATTGGAATTCATGTCTGAAGTTGGTTTGGTTTTTGATTGATCAAATCTTACAAGAATATAGACTCAGACAAAAAATATGGACATTATTTGCAGATATAGACAGGAACTCCGACCATAGTTTGAGTGTAGCATTTGTTTGGAGATTTGCAGTTCTTTTTGCACTTCTGCCAAGTTGGATAGACTTGACCGGCTAGAACGAGAAAGAGCGTTAAATATAGCAGGAAGAGGAGCACATTGCGGAGCATCTTGTTTTGTCAAAAGTGTGGAACGAACCGTTTTTATTTTTGGAGGAAGATAAGCAAAATGGCTCTATTCTGTTCTATTTTTATCACCGCCAAACAAAGAGAAATCCCCCAAATGGAGAACATCTTGCATTGCGACGCTGATGGAAATTACTACTCCTATCGTTCAGCTTGGGACAGCCAACAGTTGCCACTGGATCAGCCAATACTCCGAGTCAGCAGTCACTTATGGACAATTTGAGGGCCTCACTGTATTTGGCCTTTTTTTTCCAATTTTTGATCTTTTTTTCCTTAGAAATTCCAAGTGGATACGAAAGATTTCCTCATTTAAAACAAAAATCGCCTATTCAGTTGTTGACAACTTCTGGATAATTTTAAAATAAGCAATAGGAAGGATCGCAAGCTGTCGGGCAAAGAATTGAGAAATATGTTTTCTCCTGCTGTGGCGGCTCTAGAGCAGCTAGAATGGCTTCATCAAAAACATTCTTGAGGCCTTTCTGAAATAAATACGAAGTGAGAAAAAGGAAAAAGAGTTACCTGTGTCAGCGCCGAGCATTCAACATATTTTACGGTTTTGAGATCCTTAGCTAGCTTCTCTCCCATTTCAGAGGAAATGGGTTTTTGTTTGTTTTTGGCCAATTTTCCCAGCATTGAAGGATCGTCTCTCAAATCCACCCGAGTTCCTACCAATAAGAACGGTGTTTTCGCACAATGGTGAACAATTTCCGGAACCCACTGAAAACATCAATATATTATTCTGTAAAAAGAAATTCACATCTGTAAAGTTTCTATTTAAATTTAAACTAACCTTTTCTCGGACATTTTCATATGAAGCTGGAGCTACTACTGAAAAACAAACAAGAAAGACGTCAGTTTGAGGATATGAGAGAGGTCGCAGTCTAGAATAGTTGATTACAAAATTTATAAATGAAGCGTAACTGTCATAGTCTTCTTGACCAGCTGTATCAAACAAACCCAGCGTATATGGTTCGCCTCCAATCATCACAGTAACCTATAAATTCAATTATAATTGATGTCAGTGTAATAAGAATTTTATAAAAACTTGCTGCATAGTTGTCGAAACTGTTGGGACGTACTCGGACGGGAATTTGTTGGTTGTATATGAAATGAATAAGCATGTCTTACCGATAGCTTGTGGAATTCGGAGTCGAAGCATGGTTGAAGTGTTTGGTGATATATCGAAGCGAATTCAACAGAGCTTCAGCTTGTTCCGGAGCTGTATGCTTCTTTATTACCGTATTTCTTCTAATAGAAGTTGGCCCAACGAGGGGATTGAAAAATAGAAGCCCCGGCTTCTATTAAAAGAAATACGGTAGAGTAACTGCAGTCTTAATGTTGATTGGGGCATCTCTTTAATAATTTAGTTTGAACAGATTTCGAATAAATTACCGCACGAACGCTCCCTCGTCATCAACGTGGTCGAACAAAATAATACAGCCAACTATAACTAACAGGGCATCGGTCGTATTGTGGACAGCATCGAAATCTAGAACGAAATCGACGAGACGGGCTAATTGCGCGGCGATTGCTTGCCGATTATCCAGCTGTTCCTCGGGAGGCAGAGGTCCAGAACACAGGTCTCAGAGGAGATCCGTCACCAGCTGAAAATTCCCTCTCTTAAATTGATTCATTTTGTTTCAGGCGAGAGGAGGCCATTTCGATTATGCCGCTTTGTCGGCCCGACAGAATCCGCTAACAAGGGAACGTTCTAACCTTCCCGTGGAAATTCGGAATGAGACCTATACCATTGGATAGAGCACGAAAAATTATGTCAAATAAGACAATTTCTAGCTGCCAACTAGTTAATTTCGGATCACTTTTGGCCTCCTCAAAGTTGAAAAATCGTCTAATTTTCACCAACTGAATACTCTTCAAAGAAATCACCCCCTGAAAATGTGAAGCCGTAGTAGAGTGGATAGCACTATAGATTATAATTTTAGTCTTCTTGGTTCGGATCCATTTTCGGATCACTTTTTTGTTTTTTTTTCAACGTCGAACTCGGAGTACTCTAGATCTTGCAAGAAGCTCCTGATAAAGGCGTAGAGCGTCTTTTCCTTGGGTGAAAGAACAGCAGCAGAAGATCCATTAGGAAAGTCGGCAGACAGGAGAGCAACGATGTTGGAAGCCATGATCATTACAGATTTTACGGGTATTTATAATGTTTTTGAAACATTTTCAAAGAATAGATTTAAAGAAAAAAAACAAAAAAGCGACCCGAAAATGGATCCGAACCAAGAAGACTAAAATTATAATCTATAGTGCTATCCACTTTACTACGGCTTCACATTTTCAGGGGGTGATTTCTTTGAAGAGTATTCAGTTGGTGAAAATTAGACGATTTTTCAACTTTGAGGAGGCCAAAAGTGATCCGAAATTAACTAGTTGGCAGCTAGAAATTGCCTTATTCGACATAATTTTTTGCGCTCTATCCAATGGTATAAGTCTCATTCTGAATTTCCACGGGAAGGTTACAAAGATCCCTTGTAAGAACAAAGAATAAAGTGTGAGTGGAAGAATAAGCAGGAGCTGAGAAGAAAGGAAGTAGAATTCCCAACTTTCCCCCCAAATAGAAGCAACAAGTTTGAGTTGTAAAAATTAACAAACCAATCACAACTTTGGTTTTGACTCAATCAAGTGAGCGAAGGAAAGAAGAGCCGAGTCAAATGTGGAATGCCTTGACTTTCCCTTGAAATAAAACAAACTGTAGCTGATCCTGCTCTTCATGATCTGCGGCCTTCCAACGAAGTTGTTTTAAAAGAAACATCTTCTCTTTTTTGTTTAATCAGTGAGAGTGAGGAGAAATTAGAAGAAGATAAGGACCGCATAAAAACGCCGCGCCTAGCGGTCGGTTATCACTTCCCATTTCTCGTAATCAGACGGATAAATCTCCCCTTCTGCGCCTTTCTAAAGATTTTTGATAATTACAGTTTTTATTCTTCTTTATAGGAAAAATGGCTCAAAATCTGGCGACTTTCACCTTCGACGAAAAAACTCAAAAGCTGAACACTGCCACGGTGACAGCTGCAACTCTTGGAAAGACCTTCAAGCTTGAGCAGAATTCAATCAGTTTGATCGACTCCGGTAGCTTCGATTTAAAATTAATTCAATTCTTCTTTTTCAGATGGCAATTTCATTGAACAGGAAAACGGAAAATTTCCCAAGTTTGCTGGTGGAAAAACATACGAGGTACTAGGAGATCCACAAATTATAAAAATTGTGGATGTTCCAGCACCTCCAAAAAAATCCACATTCACACAGGGTGAGATTCGAGTAAGTTACTTTTATCTCTCTTTCTCTTAAAGCAAATCTTCTCAAACCTTGAACGACGAATTGGCAATACAGACGAAAGATATGGGTACGGCCTTGGATGGGTTAGCTCAAGCACCCAAGGCGGTTTCGATGATCAACACGTTGACCATTCTTGCAGCTTGTACCAACGACTGCTCATTGAAAAATGAGGAAACCGTCAACTTTATTAAACTCCTCAAAACGCCCGGGTAGAAAAACCTTTTTTTCGTAGGACTGGACTCTATTTAGATCATTCAAAGGCTCGTTGGTACAGCTGATAAACGAGGCGATAGGTGCTTTTGTTTTCGCTGACAGTACAACGAGCAAAATTAAAATGAAGTTGGCTGCGATACCGGATGCTCTTTTGAGCTCCATTGAGGCTGCTTCTACGCCAAAGGATCCCGGAACAATTGCAATATTGAAGATTAACGAAAAGCGCATCATCAACACTGCAAACTTCTGCGCTGATGAGGCTGAAAAAGTGGCCAAAATGTTTGAAGGCGTCATTGATGTAGGCTCAATTGATGTGTTTGAATAAGAATTTTCAGCTGGTTGGAGAACTTGTTCAAGCAGCCACTACAACCCAAGGCTTGAATGAGGAACAAGTAAAAAATATTAAAACGGCGATGGAAGAAATGAAAATAAAAAAAGAGTATCTGATTGCGGAGAATGAGAGAAAAGAAAGAGAAATTGCTGAGCAGGTAAAAAAGACAAAAGAAGCTCGAGAAGAATACAAAGAAAAAGCAGCCAAGATGGGCAATATGGGAAACATTTTCATCGCGATGGCAGAAGATTTTCTTGACTATGGATTAAGAGAGACGTTTGGTATGGTTAAAGATGTCGGCTCAACGGCGAAAGACCTTTTCGCGCTTAATAATTCTAATCACAGTAACAAAAGTAGAGAAATTATGGTAGTTTGTTAGTATTTTGTTTGACATTGTGATACATATTAGGACAAGCAGCTGCTTGGATGTTTGGAGAGATTCCTTGATGGTGGAATGCCTAACGAGAAGCTTGAAAAGGAGGAAATGAAGAAGACTTGTTCAGAACAAAAAGAATTCTTTAAGGCATTCCTAGACTTCAAGGCCAAATCGGACATGGGAAAAAATCTCCACGCAATTGTGAGTTTTTCTTAAATTTTTTTGAAAAGTGTGAAAGGAATGTAATTTATAAATACAAATCTTTCAGGCCAAATCGTATTGTGATCAGCTCGATTCAGCCAGCACCCCAGAAGGTTATGCCAAATTGAAAGCTCAATTTCAACTGATCGAAGTATTTATTTGACCAACTAGAAATTGATTTTAAAAAAACGTTTAGGCAGCCGTTCAAACTGCTCAAAAGGAGGAAGGCGAAAAACGCCGCCAGGAAGACGAAAAACGCCGCCAGGAAAGTGAACAGTTTAAAGCTGCCGCTAGTATTATGGAACAGCTAAATGTCAGTCGATTTAGCCCAAAATTCTATTAAAAAAAGTTTGTTCAGAACGCAGCTACGACAGCTCAGAGCACCTATCGAGCTGAGCAAGAGCGCGAAGATAAGTTGAGCAAGGATGCTGCGGAATTCCGCAAAGAAATTTCCGCCTTGGCTATCAAATTAAAAACAACTGGCGCCGAGAAGCTGGAACTAGACTCTGTCATTGAATATCTTTCAAAGGGATTGTTGGTTCTTAATAATCTACAGGAGGTCTGGCTCGAGCTGGCCAAATTCTACCGAGCTGTTGTCTACACAGTCTCTGGCCCGTTGAAAGATACTCTCAAAGAGTTCATTGAATACCAGAACAAAGCGATTGTGACTCCTCACAGTGACAAGATAGCTAAAAGAATGTTAGTCTCAGCCATGAAATGGTGTGGCATCTGTTTTCAAGTCATCAAATGCTCGGAAACCTCGCAACAAATCTCCGCCAAGTGAGTTTTCTCTTTCGGATTACAAGCAGAAATTAAGGTATGTGCTACCGAGGATCTTTAAGGCCAATGCAAACCTACGACTCACGAAGGAAGCTGCTCAGATGAAACTGTTAGAGACAAATACTGAGTTCGAAACAATGGAAAGTGAGCTGAAGGAGTTTATCAGAGACAGTAAGAAAGAGATGCTCCAGTCGACAGAGGACAAGATCGGTGGTTACATAAAGCAGATTGCTATCACCGAGAACTAGATGTTCTAGCACTCTGTTGTGGGTAGAATTCGGCTCTTTGTTAATCTGATATTTTGTAACTTTTGCAATAAACCTTTAATCAATAATAGATTGATATTAATATAAATTGGATACAAGCCTGGCTCAAAGTGCTCAACATTGGCGTTGGGGTAGCTCTCCCTTCTGCCGACTTTCCTCATAGATACTGCTGTTCTTTCACCCAAGGAAAAGAAGCTCTACGCCTCTATCAAGAGCTTCTTGCAAGAGCTAGAGTACTCCGAGTTCGACGTTAAACTCGGAAGGCTACCGTTTTAGGAAAGTGTGTCGCTTATTGATTCTATCCATTGAATAACGTGGCTGATGGCGAGAGACTAGGATGTATTAAATTGTCCACGACTACTTTGAAACGAATTTAATGGTCGAAATAACTTGACTTGATTGTTTGGATCATGAAAGTGAAAAAATATGGAAAGAGGACAAATTAGTTAGAAGAATCAATCCGGAATTTATAATTTGATTCAATTCGTTCTCTTTTTTTGGAAACACACTTCTACAGTGGACTAGTTTTGGATCATTCCAGTTGGATCGCCAAAACAAGGAGCCTGAATATTTCAAGAAATATGGAACTGGAGGCTTCTACAGGATGGCTGTTATAGTCTATTTTTAAAAAAGACTACATGGCCTCCTAGCAATACCGTACTCAGAATTGCCGCTTTCAAATTTTGCGGTACTCTTATCCTACTTTTGAATTTTCTTTTAAATTCTCATAACAATTTCTGCTTATAGGTTTTTAACTTTTATTATCAACAATTTAAACATATTTTAGACTTGCATTAATTATATTCTTCGTCTGAAGAATATTCTAATTCAGCAAATTCTACACTAGGATCCTCAATATTAACAATTGGAGCAATCAAAAGGGATTCTTTTTGGATAAAATCGTCTTCTACTTTGACTGCGTTGTAGAAAAACTTGCTGTACGTTTCGGGACTTATTTCAGATATGATCCGAATTAAGTGGTCACGTAACTGTTCAAGTTTTTCTTTTTCAGATGTTGTGGAGCAGATTTTTTGCTTTAAATACGCCCATATGTGCTCAATAGGATTTAGAATACAATGATAAGGCGGTAAACGAAGAATCTCAACGCCCAAGTCTGCTACGATTTGTTCTACTCGGTATTTTTTAACGCTGTTTCTTCCTCCTCGACTTGCAATATAGGCATTTAGTAATGGAGTGAGTTCTTTTTTCATCGGATCTTTGGTACTTGTATGCCACATTTTTCCAGGTAGTTAATTATTTCCTCTTTTTTGGAGTTTACAGTAGGAACCTGAAAGTGATATCGTCAAAGAAAATATAAGGGCATCCCTTTCTATGCACTGGGAATGATAAGGCGCATTATCCATAATCAACACAGCTTTTCTTCCATTGGCAGATGTAACCAGCTCGGGGTAAACTCTAAGCCAATTCTCGAATAGAGCTGAGTCCATTGTTTCATGATAATCACCGTCTTCCAAACGACTCCATCCAGCCATACTTTAAAAGAGCCTTGTAACAGTCCATCTTCGGCTATTGCTCCAATTACAATCGCTCGTTTTCCGCGTGAGGGAGCTGGATTAGGTCCAATCTTTAGTCCGGCATCAAGGTATTTTGTTGGATTTTCTGAAGAAAAAACTTTCGTCGACTGTAACAATTGACTAACCTAGTGCATCCATATTTACCCAATCATGAGTAGACTTCATCCCTTGAAAAATCCATGTTTCGTCGCAGAAGGCTATGTAAGCTTCTTCACTTCTCAATCTCTTGATCTCCTTGAGATGCTTATGCCTCTTTCTTACAAGATCGGATTTTTCAACAATGTAACATCTATTTGAAACCCTTCGAGAATGGAAATCAAGACCCAGCAGAATGGTGTAGAGATGTGTTCGTGAATAGTTCAAGTCGAAATCTTCTATCTGGTTCTTCAATTCGGCGTGTAAATCCGTGAGCGTAACACGTTGTCTTCGGCAGTATTGATCATGGACAGTCATTCGTATATGCTTTATAACTGTAAGATCCAATTTAGAGACCAAGTCTTTGCCTCGTTCCATGCAATTCTTCTTTGGCTTTAACGGAAGTAGGCGGCATGAGGACAGTGGTATCATCCTTCCAGGTATGAGCTAGATCAGATCAGCCTTCTTTGCAACTTCCTTAACTTTTCGAATAGAAAATCCGGTTGCAGCTGCAGTTAGGTGATTTGGATTTCAAAAACTTTGATTTTGACTCAATCAAGTGAGCGAAGGAAAGAAGTGTCGATGCTTTGATTTTCCCTTGAAATAAAACAAACTGTAGCTGACCCTGCTCTTCATGATCTGCGGTCTTCCAACGAAGTTGTTTTAAAAGAAGCATCTTCTCTTTTTTGTTTAATCAGTGAGAGTGAGGAGAAATTAGAAGAAGATAACGTACCGCGGAAAAGCGCCGCGCCTAGCAGTTGGTTATCACTTCCCATTTCTCGTAATCAGACGGATAAATCTCCCCTTCTGCGCCTTTCTAAAGATTTTTGATAATTACACAGTTTTTATTCTTCTTTATAGAAAAAATGGATCAAAATCAGGCTACTTTCATCTTCAACGGAACAACTCAAAAGCTGAACACTGCCACGGTGACAGCTGCATCTCTTGGAAAGACCTTCAAGCTTGAGGAGGACTCAATCAAGTTGGTCATCTCCAGTAGCTTCGATTTAAAATTAATTCAATTCTTCTTTTTCAGATGGCAATTTCATTGAACAGGAAAACGGAAAATTTCCCAAGTTTGCTGGTGGAAAAACATACGAGGTACTAGGAGATCCACAAATTATAAAAATTATGGCCAAAAAACCCAAATTCAAACAGGGTGAGATTCGAGTAAGTTACCTTTATCTCTCTTTCTCTTAAAGCAAATCTCGTCAGAACTTGAACGACGAATTGGCAATGCAGACGAAGGGTATGGGTACGATCTTGGATGGGTTAGCTCAAGCTCCCAAGGCGGTTTCGATGATCAACACATTGACCACTCTTGCAGCTTGTACCAACGACTGCTCATTGGAAAATGAGAGAACCGTAAACTTGATTAAACTCCTCAAAACAGCCGGGTAGAAAAATCTTTTTTTTCGTAGGATTGGACTCTATTTAGATCATTCAAAGGCTCGTTGGTACAGCTGATAAACGAGGCGACAGGCGCTTTTGTTTTCGCTGACAGTACAACGAGTAAAATTAAAATGAAGTTGTCTGCGATACCGGATACTCTTTTAAGCTCCATTAAGGTTGCTTCTACGCCAAAGGATCCCGGAGCAATTTCAATATTGGATATTAACGAAAAGCGCATCACCAACACTGCAAACTTCTGCGCTGATGAGGCTGAAAAAGTGGCCAAATTGTTTGAAGGCGTCAGTGCTGTAGGCTCAATTGATGTGTTTGAATAAGAATTTTCAGCTGGTTGAAGAACTTGTTCAAGCAGCCACTACAACCCAAGGCTTGAATGAGGAGCAAGTAAGAAGTATAAAAAAGTCGATCGAAGAAATGACTATACAAAAAGCGCATCTGCAAGAGGAGAATGAGAAGAAAGTAATAGAGATTGCTGAGCAGAAAGAGAAGACAAAAGAAGCTCGAGAAGAATACAAAGCGTTTGTTCAGAACGCAGCTACGACAGCTCAGAGCACCTATCGAGCTGAGCAAGAGCGCGAAGATAAGTTGAGCAAGGATGCTGCGGAATTCCGCAAAGAAATTTCCGCCTTGGCTATCAAATTGAAAACAACTGACGCCGAGAAGCTGGAACTAGACTCTGTCATTGAATATCTTTCAAAGGGATTGTTGGTTCTTAATAATCTACAGGAGGTCTGGCTCGAGCTGGCCAAATTCTACCGAGCTGTTGTCTACACAGTCTCTGGCCCGTTGAAAGATACTCTCAAAGAGTTCATTGAATACCAGAACAAAGCGATTGTGACTCCTCACAGTGACAAGATAGCTAAAAGAATGTTAGTCTCAGCCATGAAAGGGTGTGGCATCTGTTTTCAAGTCATCAAATGCTCGGAAACCTCGCAACAAATCTCCGCCAAGTGAGTTTTCTCTTTCGGATTACAAGCAGAAATTAAGGTATGTGCTACCGAGGATCTTTAAGGCCAATGCAAACCTACAACTCATGAAGGAAGCTGCTCAGATGAAACTGTTAGAGACAAATACTGAGTTCGAAACAATGGAAAGTGAGCTGAAGGAGTTTATCAAAGACAGCAAGGAAAAAATACTCCAGTCGACAGAGGACAAGATCGGCGATTACACAAAGCAGATCGCTATCATCGAAAACTAGAGGCTCTATCACTCCGTTGAGAGGAGAATTAGACTCTTTGTTAATCTAAAATTTCGTAGTTTTTGAAATAAACCTTTACTCCCAGTACTAGACGTGGCAGAAAATTGGCCGCAACTGGAGAGGAATTACTCAGCCGGTTTCTGAGATAATAATTAGTTGTTCCAATAAAAGTTTCGAATGAATTCATGTTTCTCGTGAAGAAATTTCTTGATATCTTCAAACTCCTTGATTTCGGCAATCCAACTGGAAAGATCCAAAGCCGGTACATTGCAAAAGTGTTCTTCCAGTAAACAAGACATCAATTCCGCATCGATTCTTACATATTTGCCCTCTTTCCGTTGTTCTTCATCGATATCATAATCCAGACAATTATACAAACCTATGTCAACCTCTACCCCATAAGTTCAATAGTAGGTATGAGAAATTGTAATTAATCCTAGTTTCTCATCATTGGCTATGTCATTCAATGGATACAGGGTGCGTCATAATTACGGGTCCACTCCGAAATTAGGGAAAATTACTCGAATCTTGGCCCAGAGTTTTTTAACAGCATTCTTTGTGTTTTTAATATTTTAAAGATGTTTTCCTATATTTAAAACTAGCTATATTGTATTTTTTTAGAATGGCAAAACCCTCGCCATACCGACAAGTTATCATTGATATGCATCGTCAAGGCATGACGACACGGTCGATCCAGAGACGACTAAACATATCTCGCAGACTTATCAATAAAACCATTGCAAGGTTCAAGGAATTAGGCACTGAAAAAGATAGACTTGAGCGTGAAAGACCTCGTTCTGTTTCAACAATGACCACAATTAAAAAAGTACAAGAGAAGCTTCGAAGAAACCCAGAAAGATCCGTCCATCAGATTACTCGATAGATGAACATTTCTGAGCCCACAATGCATCATGTCGTTACAAAACATTTCAAAATGAAGGCCTTTAAAAAAATAAATGCCATGGGCTGACAGAATCTGCTAAGGCTAAAAGAAAGGATCGTTGTCTCTCTCTTATGAGAAAATACCATAGCCGTGGCCATCGCACCATATTATTTACGGATGAAAAGGTTTTCACCATTCAACAAGTTCTTAATAAGTAAAATGATCGAATTTATGCAGTTTCAAACCCACACAAAGCTGTATTACATGTTCTTCATCCAACCTCGGTAATGGTATTCGCTGGAATCACTTACGATGGAAAGACACCACTAATTTTTGTCCCGGCTGGAATTAAAATCAACTCAGTCAACTATTTGGATTTTTTGAAGAAAGAAATTCATCCATGGGCTCAAAATCATTTTGGAAAACGTCATTGGACCTATCAACAAGACGGTGCTCCGGCTCATAAGGCTCGAATGGTCCAAGACTGGTGTAAAGCAAACTTCCCTGACTTCATTAGCTTCAATGAATGACCACCTAACTCGCCGGACCTGAACCCGTTGGATTACAGTGTATAGTCCTTTCTAGAAGCAAAAGTGTTGAATCATGTCTCGACATGTCCACCGGACATGTGGCCTAACCCCCATTGGGATTAGGTAGTTAATTGTGATATTGAGTTAGAATAAAGTGATCGTTTTTCTCCGTCTCTCTCTCTGCCTAATACACAACAAAAAGCCAGCAAAAGTTCGCACCAAACGATCGAGTCTCTCAAGAAAGCACTGGTTAAAGCATGGGATGAGCTAGATTTGCCTTACTTGTGTGCCACTGTTGATGACTTTCCGAAGCGCCTTAAGCTCTGTCGTAATGCTGAAGGGGGACATTTCGAATGTGGATTGTCTATTGCATTTATAGGTAAAAGAACTTTGTTTTCCAGTTGTGAGCTTTATGAGTTTGCGATTTTTTGGGTTTGGGCAGTCTCTTGGATGTGGGCCGTAATTATGATGCACCCTGTAGAGCCAATAATCCAATTTCTTGCGAACCTATAAGTTTTCTGAAGTTCCAAAATTATGAAACGAAAAAATTCCGGTAGTAATGTAACTGGCTACCCCGTTCGTTATGCAGCCTGCGCACCGGATCGCGCGGCGGGACCCATATATTAATTTTTTTCTTTTCTTTATTTTCTTATTGGTTTCCATGGTTTTTACATCTTTTTTAAACAAATCATATAGAATTTGATATACACTGCGATACACAATTATGGAGTCACCCCATTTTTCGAGGTTTCCAATAGTTTTTGAAACTTTTATCTAAAACGGTGAGTGCCATTATTTTTCACGCCCAAAAAACCCCTTGTTCCAACTTTTACCAGACTCCAATGAGTCTTTTTGATGCTAGGCCAAAAACACGAAAAATCAGATGTCACAAAATTATGGAGCCACTTGTTAAAAAATCTGTTTATTGTTTATCAACAATTCAATAATGCGCTTTTTCGCCTTTTTTGGCGATTACTTCTACTAAACGACGTGACATTGAGGCAGAGAGGTTTCTCAGTGTGGAGCGGTCCAGATTGTTCCATTCTTGAAGGATGGCCACCTTCAAGTCGGCGATGGATGCAAACTGGCGCCCTTGAGAATAGACTCGACGGACTAAAAGACCCCAGAGGTTCTCGATGGGATTGAGATCAGGACTGCATGCCGGTCAGTCCATCACTCTCACGTTCCTCGCAGCAAGCCACTGAGAAGTGGAAGCGCTCCCGTGAATGGGGGCGTTGTCATGCTGAAACACATAGCCAATGCCAGCGGTGTTCAGGTAGGGAAGCAATTTGGCATTTAGCACTGCCTGATAATTCAAAGAATTCATTCTGGACGTGAGATCCAGCTCAATTCCGACAGTGCCATTCGCGCAAAAAGCCGCCCATACCATGACGCCTCCACCCCCATGACCCCTCTTCGAGAACACTCTCTCGTCTCTTCTCAAGTCATGCCAGTAGTGCAAATTTCCGTCGGGACCATCCAGTGTCCATCGCTTTTCGTCAGAAAATACCACCTAAGATAAAATGAAAGTCAAAAAAAGTCACTAACTTTGCTCCAATCGGTCTGCTGTGTTAGGTGCCTTTGAGCGAAGGCCAGCCGATTTGCCTTGTGCTGAGGCGTTAGGCGAGGAGATTTCTTCAGCTTCGACGAGATAATCGTTCCGCTTCTTTTCAAAGTACGTCGAATCGTTTCCGTCGAGATATCAAGTTGGAGATCTTCTTGAATATTCTTCAGGCTGATCATTTTATTGGAGGCCGTTCTGACGACGATTCTTTCTTCTTCCTCCCTCTCTGCTTGTTTCTAGTCCCATAGCCAGTTGAGTTGGAAAGAAAAGAGTCGATAACTTTGTGGCTTCGGCCAATTCTTCGTCCGATTTTGCGATGTGAGAGGCCAATCTCACTGAAGGTTTGAATTTTGCCCTTTTCTTCTTCTTCAGATAACTGTTTTCCAGAAGGCATTTTTTGTTCTAACTGAGGCTTAGGATTCAAACTGTTTCACTGTTGTAAATTCTTAGCCTTTCGCCGCTTCATATTCGTTTTCTTGGCAGGAAGCATGCATAATTTGCATCTGGCTCCATAATTTTGAAACCTGATTTTTCATGTTTTTGGCCTAGCATCACAAAGACTCATTGGAATCTGGTAAAAGTTGGAACAAGGGGTTTTTTGGGAGTGAAAAATAATGGCACTCACCGTTTTAGATAAAAGTTTCAAAAACTATTGGAAACCTCGAAAAATGGGGTGACTCCATAATTGTGTATCGCAGTGTATATCAAATTCTATATGATTTGTTAAAAAAAGATGTAAAAACCATGGAAACCAGTAAGAAAATAAAGAAAAGAAAAAAATTAATATATGGGTTCCGCCGCGCGATCCGGTGCGCAGGCTGCATAGCGAACGGGATAGCCAGCTACACTACTACCAAAATTTCAACAAAAAAAAGCGGTACGGTAACTTACCAAATGCTGGTTAACATTTCAAGTTTCCAAATTAGTTTTGAGGTCTACAACATTAAAACTTCCCAGATGAATTGCTTTGTCAGAACCATAAAATAGACGTTCTGCTATGGTTGAATTCTCATTGTGATATACTTGCGAGATAAAAAAAATGAATTTTAGCATCAACAGGGTTAAACGTGTCGATCACCCAATCTGCTATTAATTTCTGTAAACAGATGTATATATCCTCTCCACTGTATTCTTTTAGAGAAAGCGTAAGGTACACCTTATTTAGAATGATCTTTCTAAAATCGAAAGGATCCTCACGTGAACAATAGATGATTCCAAAGAGGCGAGAAATTTTCTTAATAATCATGAAGAGCATGAGGTGAGAATTTACTTCCACATAAGGCAATTCCCATTTGTCTACTTTTGTAATAAGAGGTCCGCCATTGTTAGTATCAGAAAGTTCTACTCCAATTGGTTTCCAAAGTTGTAAGCATTTATCGATTTGTTTTGCCGAGGTATTGCACTCCTTAACGTACCTAATCTTCACATTTCCTACGGCTTCAATCAGATAGTCAATTGCCTCTTCAAAATCTCTATTTCTTTGTTCTGTGTCAACACCAGGCGAATCCAAAACAGTATTACACTATGATATTTTAAAAGATAAAAGTATAGATTACCAACACAACTTCATAGAAGTAAAACCCTGAAATAGAAGCTCTCAGGAGGGAAATATTCTCCTTTGTCATTTCAATTTCAAGGTCGTGTTTTTCAATAATGTCATCATAATTAATTCTTGCATAAACGCCATTCAAATCATTTTTGGGTAAAAAGGTACTCAGAGTTGACGAGTTGACGAGATGGATTGTGGCATCATGCTTGAATTTAATTCGAATTTGGCATCGATTTTCTTCGCAAAAGCTATCAAAGCGATTGGAACTAGCACGGGCTCTCACATAAGGAATTAGCTCAATCTGAACTGGGCTATGTCTCCGAAATTACCGTATCCTCTCTAATAGAAGCCTCCCTCAGAGTGGAACTTATCGCGAGTTTTCACTAGCTTTTATATTTTTGAACCTTCTAAAGTCTTGCAGAGGAAAGAGGCCTTACTTTAGTTAGAAAATGAAGAAAGCAACTCGCACGACAAGTCACAGCTTGGGGAGGCTGCTAATAGTACATGCAATAGTACCTTGTTAATAATCAAAAGAAGAAGTTCTGTGGGATGTGTCGAAAAAAGTTGAAAAATCGTCGATCCATTTTGTTCAAGATGCGGCTGAAAGTCGTTTTCTTTTGAAAACCAATTTGACAAACCATCTTCTTTGTTTCCAGACGATGCGGAGCTTATTGCGACAACTGAGTTTATTGAAGAAATAAGACTTGGGTTGTGGATCGAAGTCTTGTGCGTCAATAAAGCACTCGTTCAAAAATCGAAGTTCTGCTGGAGCCTTCAATTGTGATTGAAATCCAGAGATCGATATTCCTGCTTCCCATTAAAAGAGTCTGGTCAGGGCCACCGCTTATCAGCTCAACTCTCAACCAAAGCCTTATTTCTTCAATAAATTTTTACTACTCTACTTTTTTTTATAGAAATAATGAAGATGGTTTGTCAAGACGTCTTTTCAAAAATAAAAACTGGAACAAAACGAATCGAAGATGTTTCCATTTTTTCAGAACTTTCTTTGAACCGAGTCAAATGTGGAATGCCTTGACTTTCCCTTGAAATAAAACAAATTGTAGCTGACTCTGCTCTTCATGATCTGCGGTCTTTCAACGAAGTTGTTTACGTCTTCAAAAGAAAATTCTTATCTTTTCATCAACTAGTTAAAGTGAGAAATTAGAAGAAGATAAGGTACAGGTACTGTATAAAAACACGCCTAGCATAAAACAAAGTCGGTTATCTCTTCTCATTTCTTATAATTAGACGGATGGGTCTCCCCTTCTGTGCCATTCTAAAGATTTTTGATAATTACACAGTTTTTATTCTTCTTTATAGGAAAAATGGCTCAAAATCAAGCGACTTTCATCTTCGACGGAAAAACCCAAAAGCTGAACACTGCCACGGTGACAGCTGCAACTCTTGGAAAGATCTTCAAGCTTGAGAAGGACTCAATCAATTTGATCGACTCCGGTAGCTTTGATTTGAAATTAATTCAATTCTTCTTTTTCAGATGGCAATTTCATTGACCAGGTAAATGGAAAATTTCCCCAGCTTGTTGCTGGAAAAACGTATGAGCTGCTGGATATACCAAAAACTGTGGCCAAAAAACCCACATTCACACAGGGTGAGATTCGAGTAAGTTACTTTTATCTCTCTTTCTCTTAAAGCAAATCTCATCAGACCTTGAACGACGAATTGGTAATGCAGACGAAAGACATGGAGACTACCTTGGATGGGTTAGCTCAAGCTCCCAAGGCGGTTTCGATGATCAACACGTTGACCATTCTTGCAGCTTGTATCAACGACTGCTCATTGAAAAATGAGGAAACCGTCAACTTTATTAAACTCCTCAAAACAGCCGGGTAGAAAAATCTTTTTTTTTTTTGTAGGATTGGACTCTATTTAGATCATTCAAAGGCTCGTTGGTACAGCTGATAAACGAGGCGATAGATGCTTTTGTTTTCGCTGACAGTACAACGAGTAAAATTAAAATGAAGTTGTCTGCAATACCGGATGCTCTTTTGAGCTCAATTCAAGCTGCTTCTACGCCAGAGGATCCCGGAGCAATTTCAATATTGAAGATTAACGAAAAGCGCATCACCAACACTGCAAACTTCTGCGCTGATGAGGCTGAAAAAGTGGCCAAAATGTTTGAAGGCGTCATTGATGTAGGCTCAATTGATGTGTTTCAATAAGAATTTTGTATTTTTATTTAAGAATTTTGCAAAAAGTATAGAAAATGCAACCGAAGAATTCATTATACAAAGAGCACATCTGATTGCGGAGCATGAGAAGAAAAAAAGAGAGTCTGCTGAGCAGGTAAAGAAGACAAAAGAAGCTCGAGAAGAATACAAAGCGTTTGTTCAGAACGCAGCTACGACAGCTTAGAGCACCTATCGAGCTGAGCAAGAGCGCGAAGATAAGTTGAGCAAGGATGCTGCGGAATTCCGCAAAGAAATTTCCGCCTTGGCTGTCAAATTGAAAACAACTGGCGCCGAGAAACTGGAACTAGACTCCGGCATTGAATATCTTTCAAAGGGATTGTTGGTTCTTAATAATCTGCAGGAGGTCTGGCTCGAGCTGTACAGATTCTGCCGAGCTGTTGTCTACACAGTCTCTGGCCCGTTGAAGGATACTCTCAACGAGTTCGTTCAATGTCAGAACGAAGCGATTAAGACTCCTCGCAGTGAGAATATAACCAAAAGAGCTTTAGTCCCAGCCATGCAAGGGTGTGGCATCTGTTGTCAAGTCATCAAATGCTCGGAGATCTCGCAACAAATCTCCGCCAAGTGAGCTTTCTCTTTCTGGTTACAAGCAGAAATTAAGGTATGTGCTACCGCGGATCTTTAAGGCCAATGCAAATCTACAACTCACGAAGGAAGCTGCTCAGAAGAAACTGTTAGAGACAAATACTGAGTTCGAAACAATGGAAAGTGAGCTGAAGGAGTTTATCAGAGACAGCAAGGAAACAATACTCCAGTCGACAGAGGACAAGATCGGCGATTACACAAAGCAGATCGCTATAATCGAGAACTAGATGCTCTAGTACTCCGTTGTGAGGAGAATTCGGCTCTTTGTTAATCTGATACTTCGTAGCTTTTAAAATAAACCTTTAATCCCGGTACTAGACGTGGCAGAAAATTGGCCGCAACTGGCGAGGAATTACTCAGCCGGTTTCTGAGATAATAATTAGTTGTTCCAATAAAAGTTTCGAATGAATTCATGTTTCTCGTGAAGAAATTTCTTGATATCTTCAAACTCCTTGATTTCGGCAATCCAACTGGAAAGATCCAAAGCCGGTACATTGCAAAAGTGTTCTTCCAGTAAACAAGACATCAATTCCGCATCGATTCTTACATATTTGCCCTCTTTCCGTTGTTCTTCATCGATATCATAATCCAGACAATTATACAAACCTATGTCAACCTCTACCCCATAAGTTCCAGAGTAGGTATGAGAAATTGTAATTAATCCTAGTCTCTCATCATTGGCTACGTCATTCAATGGATAGAGCCAATAATCCAATTTTTTGCGAACCTATAAGTTTACTGAAGTTTCACTTCGGGGTAACTAATTTTAGTTGCGGTTTTAACAAATCGGAATTAAAATTTGGTTGAGCGAAACTAGAATTTTACCAAGAACTTTTTATTTTTATATCAGCGCACTATTTTTTAGTCCGCATTGGATAAGCCTAAGTCACAGAGAAAAGTCTCCTTTATCAGAAAATATACATTTTATTTCTCGTTTTTTCAATCTAACAAGGCTTAGCAAATGCGGGCAAAGAGCTCCAAATTTTTAGGAAAATTCTAGTTTCGGTCGTACAAATTCTAGTTCCGCTTTGTCAAAACCGCAACTAAAATTAGACTTTTTTAAAATTTAAATAAATGACTTCGCTTTTTTCGCTTTTCGTGATTTTCTGCTGTTTTCTCAAAACCTGAGGCTGAAGAAATTTGAAAATAAGACCAAAATCATAATAAAATATCATTATAGTCTGTTCGTAAAAATCCTTCGTATTCAAGAAAGGAGTTAACGCGGTGGGACTCATTTTATCTTAAAAAAGGTCTTTAAAAATTTTAGGTTAGGGCCTCGCCTCGAAAAACCCTTTCTTGAATACGAAGGATGTTGTCTTTTTTATGAACGGACTATAATTCTTCTAACTTCTAGCTTAATTCTTATAAATTTTCCATCAACTTTTGATAAGCTTTGCTGTCCAGCAAAGTTGTAGCTTTTGATCTCCTCTACAACTTTGCAGAACATCAAAAAGCCTAAAAATTGTAGGAAATTCGAAAAAAATTAATCGAAAGATTGAAATGCGCATATCTTTAAAGAATCTATAGTTATATAAAAAAAGACCCTACCAATTCCATTTTTCGTTAGTTTTCATCGATTCTAATGCTCTGTAAAGTTGTAGTCCTCGATTTCCTCGACAAGATTGCAAAACATTACAAACCATAAAATGAGATTAAAGCGATGAAAAGTTGATGAGAAAGAGGTCAAATTTCAAAAAACTTATCAGAGCGATCAACTGCTGTAGAGCATCTCTTTAAGATTTGGCAGAGTAGATCATTCGCTTTTGATTCGTCCTAATAATGGCTATAATAACCCAGCTGCAAGCTGCCCAGGTTGTGGTATAAATAACGTCATTAGCTGCATAAAACAATCCAGTTATAATTATATTAAGATTATTAAAATCGCTAGGAAAAATGGTGACTTCTTCATCAAAAATATTTGGATAAACCACTCGAAATTGTTGAAAAGCAGCCACTTTGAGAGGCTCTTGCTTCTGATCGAGGAGTAAAGTTAACGGGTAAGATAATCCTGTCGTTAAAATATAAAAATAAAAAATAATTCCTCCTTTGACTAATTTTTTATTCACAATGTGGCGAGGAGACAACATATTTGCCATTCGGATAAAAAACAGGACAAATGCAACTCAGTTTACCTAAAGAGGAACTACTGAGAAGGAAAAAATGAAAGAACTCACACATAAAGATGGTGATAATGGGGACATATTGAGTTATCTGAGAGATACCGTAATCTGTAAGGATACCTCTGCAATGGGCAGCTTTGTAAGGCAGCAGCATGATAGGAAGTAAGAAGAATGCAACAAAAATTGAGAAAACTAACTCTGAAAATGACTTTCTTATGGAGAGCTAATAGACTGGCCTTCTGGATTACTGCCGCCTACAGTTTGAATCAAATCAAGTTTGAGTTAAAACTACCGTAGTTTTAATCTTTCTTTGATGGAAATTTGATAGCCTGTTTGAAAAACATAAGATAAAACTGCGTATTCTTGGCGCACCGGGACCTTTTCGCCCTTTAGTGAATTTTAGGATAAAAATGGGTCTCGACGTAAAAACTTCCTATCTCGAAGCACCGCGAATACGCAGTTTTGTCTTATTTTTTTCGAATATAGGTCTCAAGAAGAAAATATTTCAATTCGAAATTTCAAAAATTCGCGTCAAATTAGGCTCTCTTGAGCTACCGTAGCCATGAAGTTTAAGCAGTTACGTTAGCTAGCCTAGGAAAGCCAATTTTCAATCAATGTTTTTCAGTTTCAATCTTTTTAATTCCGCCAAGGTTACGATATCTCCTGTACAGTATCCTCACGGGTCCCAACTAGATGTGAATGAAATCAAGTTGGATTTAAAAATTACTGTAATTTTGATATAAATTCAATTAAAAATAGCCAATTTATTCAAATTTTTTAAAAGAATTCTTCCCTTTTGGTTAGAAAAAGACAAGAATTCGAGAAAGTAAAACTCACGCGAAATAGTGATAGAAAGAATCCTCTAAGAAGCTGCGAAATGACTCTAGATGTCTTCAAAAGTAAACAATAAGTTGTCGAAATCACAAAGATAATTGTCAAGCAGGCGACTATTTTGAGTGGATATCCTAGGAGGAACGGCGTGGCCGAGTAATAAGGGCTTGTTCGGTTCATCTGAGAGAACTAACGGTTCGAATATTCAGCCAACAGGTGGAGAAATTAATGTTTTGATTAACTTTTAAAATTCAGATGGGAATACAACCCTTCCTTCTCCTCCTATCAGTAGCCAAAACAAATAAATTATAAGATCTCAATCGCTATTTGGAAAAAAGAAAGATTGATTTGTTTTATGTTGAAAATAATTAAGAATTCTAGTAAAATTAAGCTTTTCTTTAAAAGCGGAATGCTCGTCGTAAATCAGACGATTTTTTGACATTTTTGGATGCATGCATCTGGCCAAAAGATCATTAAATCTATCACACGATGTTTCAAAGTCTCCTATCGTTTCTGCCTCTTGATGAGTAGCCTTTTCTAGAGAGGATCCAGGTTTTCCAATAGATATTGGTAGTCATTTTGGGTCCTACTGCGTATGCGCGGCGCACAGAGAATTAGGGTCTCAGCCCCTCAAAAACTTGGGATTCTTCGGCTGCACCGCCATTCCTCGCAGCTTGGAGAAGAGTCTTCTTCAGCCATTTGCGCCATCCTCATAGAAATGATCTCATTGTTGACTGTTTTCTTTCATTTTTATTCAAATAGAAATGCAAGATGTTGATTCGCAATCCTAAAATTCGAAGGGAAAACCTTTTTATGACAATTCGATAAATTGGGACTAGAACTTGAGGGGAAGGGGCCTAAAACTTGAACGGAAAGAGATGAAGAGCCCAAGGTTTTTTCCAGAACCAAGCTTGTCATCAATATAATAATTCTATTCGCAAATCGCAGGAAGTTACAGTTTAGGTTGAATGCTTACAATTAAACGCCGCCTAAGGCGCAGCCCCACCTTGCCTTCTAAAATAAAAGGAAAAATCAGAATTATATTTGTTGGCATTGATCGAGCCTAAAAATCTGAGCTCCCTCCTCTTATGGCTGTACTCTTTAAAATGTTTTCTACGAAAGTGTGAAAGTGCAGTCCTGGAGAGAGAGAATAGATCTATAGATTATCGGGGAGGAGATCTGGCTCTCGGGTCTGTTACACTTCCTTCGTCCCTTTTCAGCGCCCCGCTCCGCCACTACGTTTAAATGGACACAAAACGAGTCGCATTCTTTTCTACTTTTTGCAACATCAATTTCTGCTTTCTCGCTCTTTCTTCTGTTTTTCCTCATTTTTAGTCCATCTCTTCCCCTGTTTATCCAGATTCCTTCACATCTTTTCATAAAAATGGAGAACAACCATGAAGAAATTTAAAATTCCTAGCTTTTTGTTTCTTTTCTTTAAAATCTCTCGCTTTGATTATCCTTCCATGTTTGGATATAATCGCGTTTCTAACGGCACTTTTGGAGATTTTTTGACTTGTCATTTCACCTTTTAATTAACTTTAGCCTAAAGTGTGGACTTTTGCTCTAGAATTTCTTTTAAAAAGTTCTGAGAAGTCACCAAATTCTACAATCAAAGAGGCTCTCCTTTATAAGCGCTTCGAGAGGCATCAACTGGTATTAAATTATGTTTTTTAAAAGAATTTGTCGAATCTAAAATGAGAAAATACTCCTTTTTTACTTCTATCAATTACTTTCCATTTTGCGCTATTTTTCCCACATAAAAGCGAGAACTAAAAGCAGAAAATTTTTCACGGCGATCTCTTTCATCTCATTCTCAGCACTACAAAATGAGTAGACAATATTTCCAGAATTGTATGGAGGACAATTCTAGAAAAATACAAGACAATGAGAAGCTAGCTATTCAATCGGTTTATGAAAAAGAAGCCAGATTTGAAGTCAACGCACGGGAGGTTAGTCCATTTTCTTCATTTTTCTACAAAATAATGTGGAATATTTGTCGTTTTAGACTGAATTTTAGAGCAAATTTTCAGATTTGGACGCCGCTTAGCGTTACACTAACCTTTACACTTGTAGATTCAACTAGTCGGAATGAAATCACACAAGTTTCTATAGAATTACAAGTACAATGCTCGGCTAATTACCCTCAAATGTAAGTTGTTCTTTTATTTTTGTTCAGGACGAAAAAACCATAAAAAGAAAGAATTTCACCAGTTTTCGCTGCTTTTTACAAAATTTCAGTTAGATGGCTTTAAAGACAAAAATAACATTTCTCTTCTCTAATCTGATGTGCTTTTTCAGTCCTCCTAAGGTCTCTCTTTTAAACCCCAAAGGAATCTCTAAAGAGTTAGTCCAAGTTCTCCAAGAAAATCTCGAAGACAAATGCAAATCTCTCATCGGAAGTGTAAGTCCCCCTTTTTCAACGCAATTCTTCATTTGAGGCTATGATCCTCAAGCTTTGCTCAGAAGTACAAAACTTTTTATACAAAAATACGAATACAAAACAAGTGGATCCAGATGCTGGAGGAAGTGGAAATTCGCGTTTTGGACCTTGGCATATTGATAAAAACTTGCGGCTTATGAATGATTTCATGTTTATGAAACAACTTGGAAGTGGCGCAAATGGAGATGTCCTCCTCGCTCGAAACGAAGTAGATGATGGAAATTATGCAATCAAGCGGATTCCTCTCTACGCTAAAAATGAAGAATTAAACAGTCGAATCATAAGAGAAGCCAAACTCTTCTCTACACTAAACCATCCAAATGTGGTTCGCTACTACAGGTGATCCAATTTCAAATAAAATTCGAATCTATAAATTGCAGTGCTTGGACTGAAAATGCAGAAAAGAAGGAAAGCGATGCTCAAGAATTCAGTCGAGAAGCAGAAGAATCGGAAGATGTGGCTTCTTCTCCAAAATTAGGTGGTCTAACAAGCGGTACGAACCAAGAAACTCCACTAACTGACACCACAAGTGTAAGAATCATTCATTTTTAAAATTTTTAGAATACATAATTTCAGGAAATGTTTCCGACTCGATTTCTTTACATTCAAATGGAATTTTGTGGTCACGGCACCTTGCGCTCTCTAATTGATGCACAAGGATTGGTAGGGAAAGCAAAAAATGTTTGGAAAATGTTTCGGCAAATACTGGCTGGCTTATGCTACATACACAAGAAGCGTATGATCCATCGCAATATCAACCCCGTACGTTTTAAAACTTAAAAATTGATCAAATTTTTCTAGATGAATATCCTAATCGATGAGAAAGATCGCATAAAAATAGGAGATTTCGGTCATGCTACGAGAGATTTCTTCCACAAGATGGATTCAACTTCCACCCAGCTGGAAGTAAATTTCAAAGTCTCTGGACAAACAAAAGACTACATCGGAACTGAGCTCTACATGGCTCCGGAGTTATTTGATAAGAAGGATCCAGCTCGCTATTCCTCGAAGATTGACGTCTACAGGTTGGATTTGTTTTGAATGATTCTTTTAGAGTTTACTTTCAGCACTGGGGTGGTGCTGTTTGAAATGTTTTATCGACCTTTGCCCCTCGGAATGGAGAGAAATTCAACTATTAATAGACTAAGAAAAAACATCGCAATTCCTCCAGATTTCGGCCAGGAGTATCCTCAAAATCAGCAGAGTTTAGCCAAGAAATTTGTGAGGATGATGCTCCAAGAAAAGGCAAAAAATCGCCCAACCGTAGATCAATTACTCAAAGATAAGAGGATCGATGTAGATGGGGAGGAGTTGGAAGGAGGGGAAGAAAATACATCGGTATAATTTTTAACTTTTAGACTTTGCTTATAGGTTTTAATTTTGGGCGGTAGTGGATGCTTAAATACAATTTATTTGCTCGATTCGAATGCTCTAAGTTGGAAGAAACTGAGCATCACTCTTCCAGTGGGAATGCAAGATTTTGGAGCTGTTGTTTTCAATGAAGAAATCTATATTTTTGGAGTAGTTGACAAGTATGGTTTTAAAAAAGACTGTTATAAATTGACAAATGATGGAACTTGGATCCCATTGGCACCGCTAGATCAAAGTAGAACTTTTATTTGCAATAGCTCTCTGGTTTACAAAGGAGACATCTGGGTTATTGGAGGAGCTTCTGGAGATTCTAGAAGCTCTTTAAAATCAGTAGAAAGATATGATATTTCTCAAGACGAATGGATCTACATGCCGTTAGTTTTCCTCCAAATTTAAAAGAGACACTCTAGCGTTGGTGATTTTGCCGGATTTCTGTAGCTACAGTAATAGCGGCGAACCCAAAAGTGCGACAAAATTTTCTTTCTTCAATTAATTTCACGCAATTTCATGTGCATTTTCGAAATCAGCGCATTATTTTGTATCGAATAAAAGTATACTGTAAGAGGCGCCGGACTGCCCCTTTAATCAAAAGATTTCAGAGAAATGAATTGTCCAAGATCTAAAGCAGCAGCAGCAGTATTTAACGATCGAATATTTGTCACTGGAGGATGGAATGAAATATCTGGGATCTTAATATCTGTGGAGATGTTTAATCCAATACGACAGAAATGGATTTTATTTGGTGATTTGCATGTTAATGTTGCCGGCCATACGATGCTAACCAGCAATTTAACTCTATCCATCTTTGGAGGCTATGCAGGATCTAGCCGATTCAATAGCATATGGGAAATGGATATTGAAGTTCCCGAGAAGAGATGGACATCAAATCAGAGCTTTACACAACCGCGACGCTTTTTTGGAATAGGAAAACTCTCAAATGGAATTATTGTATTTGGTGATTGGATGAATGGTGAAACATCCGAAATATTTGATGGAAATGGCTGGATTGAAGGACCCAAACTGCCTCAAAAGCTATCAAATTTTGCTTATACATCCATTCCACGATCTCTTGAAGAAAGATTTCTGGAACCAAATACATCAGTATAATTTTGCTTTTGCTTCATTTTATTTGTTAGGTATTAATTTTGGGCGGTAGTGGATGCTTAAATACGATTTACTTGCTCGATTCGAACACTCAAAGTTGGAAGAAGCTGAGAATCACTCTTCGAGTGGGAATACAAGATTTTGGAGCTGTTGTTTTCAATGAAGAAATCTATATTTTTGGAGGATATTCCAATAATAAATGTCAGATGCGCTGTTTTAAATTGAAAGATGATGGAAGTTGGATCAAATTGGCATCGCTAAATCAAAAAAGATCTGATATTTCCAGTAGCTCTCTGGTTTACAAAGGAGACATCTGGGTTATTGGAGGAGATTCTGGAGATTCTGAAGACGCTTTAAAATCAGTAGAAAAGTATAATATTTCTCAAGACATATGGACCTTTATGCCGTTAGTTTTTCCCAAAATTCAATTAAAAACCTTCCAGAGGAATGAATTATCCAAGACGGAATGCAGCAGCAGCAGTATTTAAGGATCGAATATTTGTCACTGGAGGAATTGATAAAGCAGACTTAAAATCTGTGGAGATGTTTGATCCAAAACTAAAGATATGGACCCCATTTTATGATTTGCCTTTTGAACTTTATGGTCATACGATGCTAATCAGCAATTCAACTCTATCCATTTTTGGAGGCAGATCAAGACGCTATCCTGACTCATTAAATAGCGTATGGGAAATGAATCTCGAAGATTTCGAGAAGGAATGGACAGAACAGAATTTTAGACATGCACGATCTGTTTTTGGAATAGGAAAACTCTCAAATGGAATTATTATATTCGGTGATTTGGAAAATAGTGGTGCCACATCCGAAATATTTGATGGAAATGGCTGGATTGATGGACCCAAACTGCCTCAAGATCAAACTCAATTTCGGTTTGCTTATACATCCATTCCCCGATCTCTTGAAGAAAGTTTTCTAAAGAAATTTTCATAATTGTTAAGCCGTACTTGTATGAAATCTATTCCTCGTTCCCTTGAAGAATTCTCATAAAATGTTTAAAATCATTTGTTCTAAATTCTCCAAAAATCATTTGAAAACGAGAAGGAAGATTGATTGAATGCGATCTCTTGGATCAAACCGTCAATCTGACTAAAATCCCCTGATTTCGCCATTCATTCTACCAGATTCTTCTCATCCAAGAGAGCTAGTTTCTCCACGATGAATCTCATCCTATTGGCGATTTTGCTGCTTCCAGCCGTCGCTGCAGTTGGGAAATTCGGCGCTAAAAAGATTTGATTTTCCTCCAAGATTGATGCATCTCCACTGTGACGGAGAAAAATGCGTAAAAGTTGTTAGAAATGCCGTCCAGTCGAGTGAAAAACAAACGGAATCGTGAGTTTTCGCAGGCAAACTCTTTCTGTTAAGGCAATAGTCTGTTCATAAAAAAGACGACTTACTTCGTATCCAAGAAAGATATTTTCTAGGCGAAACACATTTTTATCCTAAAATTTACTAAAGACCTTTTTTTACGATAATGTGGGTCTCGCATCAAACTCCAGGGCTCTAAAAATGAACTGAAATACCGTAAATCCTCTAATAGATGCGCACCCCAAGTTCCAACTTTTAGCTTTTTTTTTTTCTAATTTTCACTAATTTTTATAATTTTTTCTACAAAGCTCTAGGCCTTGATCTCCTCTACAAGATTGCAGAACATCAAAAATTATAAAAATTGTGGGAAGCTTATGAAATTTAAGCAAGAAGTTGCGTCTAATAGAGGATTTACGGTAATTATTTTATTCCTTTTTGGAATCAATTAACTTAAAAAACGACTAAATGCCACACAAAAATAAAGAAATAACCCATCTTTGTGATATTACATTAACCCAAAAAATGTGAATAGTGAACCTCGCCTGGAAAACTTCATTTTCTAATCGAGTTCTATCCTCATTTTGTGAGATAATTTATTTTGCAGAAGAGATTGTAGGAGGAGATCAAAAACTACATCTTACTTGTTAGCAGAACCTCGAAAATTAATATAAAAGCTAGATTTTTTTTTAAAAAGTTTGCGCCAAATTTAGCCTTGGGGTGGCTGAAATTAAAAGAAATATTATATTTGGATTAGCGCAGGATTGGAGAAAAACCTTTTAATTTTTAAACAAGATGGGGCTGCGCCACCTTCAGTGGCACTTAATTTTAAACATTGAACCTAAACTTTAGCTTCCTGCGATTTGCGAAGAGAAATAATGATTGATGACAATTTTGGTCCTGGAAAAAAACTTCTGAAAACCTGGGCTCTTTATCTCTTCCCGTTCAAGTTTTAGTCTGGACGACTACTCTAATAATCTCTTAGAGTGGGAAGTTTTCTACTCCCATTTGAAGACATAAGCCGAACATTTTCTTCAATTCTTGACTTGACGTTTCAGCAAAATCAGCGAATTTTACTCTTCTTTGTCTGTTTGTTTCGATAACAATCAAATCTAACATTTCTTGTGTAAGAAAGAGTTCGTAGAATTCGATTGGTTTTTCGCACAAAGAAGCAATATTTGAAGCATCGGCTTGTGCGATAAACGTCCAACGATCGTGCGTGTTGCAATCACTAGACCATGAATCCATACTCAGCATTGAATTTATGGAATCGCTTAGAATTGGAAGAACTGTTGATCAATTGGATTTGATTGAATTGATTCATCGTGAGTCTCCTCTTCACCTGAGTCTAATAGCAGCCGGAGAAAACTTCTGTTAATATCTTCATCAGGCCTATCCATCTTTAAAAAAATTAGATATTACTCGAAAAATAGCTCAACCATAGAAGAATATGCAAAACTAACTAGTAAAATGACAAAAAATCAACATTTTCAAAAATTTTTTTAAAAAGTAAAGAAATAAAGAAGAAACTGCAAAATTGTGGAAATGAAAGCGACTTTTATGATGATAACATTTGTGAAGAGCCCGTTGAAAAGAAAGAAGAAATCAAGGAAATCTTTTCTTTTATTGCCTGCTTGAAAGAAGAGATAGGCCTGCCCATCGCGTCTCCTTCCAATAAGCAGCTTTATAGTAAAGCTTTAGGGCTCACCTATCATATCCGTCCTTAATAAATTACTTTTTTATTCTTATTATTATGAGAGACGAAATGTCGAGCGGCGCAGCCCATTTGTCTAAATATCATAACGTAATACTGTTTTGGATTCGCCTGATGTTGACGCTGGACAAAAAAATAGAGATTTTGAAGTGGCAATTGGCTATCTGACTGAAGCCATAGGAAATGTGAAGATAAGTTGCGTTAGGAAGTGCAATACCTTGGCAGAACAAGTCGATAAATGTTTACAACTTTGGAACCCAACTGGATTAGAATTTATTAATTATAACAATGACCGAGCTGTTATTACAAAAATAGACAAATGGGAAATGCCTTCTGTGAAGGTAAATTCTCATCTCATACTCTTCATGGTTATTAAGAAATTTTCTCAACTCATTGGAATCATCTATTGTTCACGTGAGGATCCTTTCGATTTCAGAAAGATCATTCTAAAAAAGATGTACATTACGCTTTATCTACGAGAATACAGTGAGGAGAATATACACTTCTGCTTGCAGAAATTAATAGCAGATTGGGTGATCGACACGTTTAACCCAATTACTGCTAAAATGACTTTTTTTATCTCGCAAGTATATCACAATGAGAATTCAACCATAGCAGAATATCTATTTTATGGTTCTGAAAAAGCAATTCATCTGGGCAAATTTGGAGTAATAAGTCTGACAGATAATGTGGAAATTGTAATTTACCGTAATCTTTCTAATAGAAGTGCGCTAGTGATTTTTTTTTGAAAATTTCCTGCTTTTTGTATTTGGATCTTCTGGAAACCTTTGGAGGGAATAAAAGAACTACAGCTTTGTAGAACATCCAAAATTATGGGTGCATCTAATAGAGAGAATATGAAATGCCAGGAGCCTGAGTATGTCAAGAAATATGGGACCAGGACTTCTACAGGGCGGCTGGCAAGTATGGGCGCATCCTTTTTATTGTGGTCCATGAAACCATGGGTCGCAGTCTAGAATAGTTTATTACAAAATTTATAAAATGAAGCATCACATTTTTATTATCTTTATAGGCAATCACAAAAGAGACTTTAGATCAAACGGACAATGGCTCTATTTAGATGGAACTCCAGCTACTTATACCAACTAATATCGAAAGTAAGACATTATTTTTCCTCCAATGGAATTGCTTTCGGAAGGAAGTAAGTCATCCAATCACACCAGCCAAGTCGCCATAATGGTCAAACAGCAAGGAGGAAAGTGGCAGATTGAAGAGGACAAAAAATACGTTGTTCATTTCTTCATCTGTGAGACTCCAATTTGTTCTGGAGATTCTCCTACTCCTTCGACTTTAAACAAAAATTCCAGCAGCATTGGTCTCAAATATGGAGCTGACTCTGATTCGTGAGTTGTCCATGAAGCTAATGAAAAGATTTCAGCTGGTATTACGGTAGTCTCTACGATGCAACGACCATCGAAGGAGCTGTTTCTCTCTGCCAATCAGCTGCTGGCTATCTTCCAACAATTAGAAATGCCTTCGAAAATTCGGAATTTGTTGAAATTCTCCAAGGTTTTGTCCCAAAATTCAAATAAAAGAGATTTTGAATAATTGGGAAATTCGGCCTTCTATGAGATCCCACTTGGCTATCATTCGTTCACAACTGGAACCTGGAGTTGGTATACTGGCAGAAATATAACTCATGTCAAGGAGCTGTAGCTCGTGAGTTGTTGGAGTTCAAAATGGAAATGAGAGTGTAATTCCAGAGCCTCTGATCATCAGGAATGCTAAAACAATCACCCGGCCGGCTACAGACGAATGGTACATCAGAAATGACTTTCTCAATCGACCATACCTCTGCCAATTTCGTGTCAATTCTCCCACTGTTTATGCATGAGTCTGACAGAGAATGTCGCATAATTTGATGAGCTTTCGATGCAAATAAATACGTCCGCCTAATTGCTTTTTACTGTATTTTCTCACTCGAAAAGAGGTAGCTGAGAAATTTCAATAACTCTTTTAGAATAGATGCTCAGAAGTTGAAGTTTGACTTGCCGGTTATTCCATCGGACGCCCAATCAATCGCTGGGTTTGAAAGAAAGCAAGTAGTCTTACTGTAAATCTAAATTTCTTTTAAGTCCTTTTGCTAATTACCTATCTATGCCTAGCATTTCTATAAAAATAGATTGCAAATAGCATAGCACTCGCACAGAATTTAAAGGTCTTGGAAATTGCGTCTGCTTTTAATCAATAAAACGCTAGCATTTTAATTCTTTTCATTTTCATAATTGTCCATTCCCACTTCACTTTGACCATACCAAATTCCAAAGAGCCTATTTTCTTGTATCATTCTGCTCAACGAAAAGATAACGAGAGACATTTTCCTCGCAGCCAGTATTCCAACGATCGGAATAAGTAGAAATCGCTTGGCGCCATGTTCGGACTGTACGGAGCATGGTCCAGAGGCTCCCATCCGAGGTTTTCAACCTTTTGAAGCGTTTGTCTTGATCTGTGGGGTTTGGCATTGTCATCAAGGAAAACCACTGGATTTCGTCGATTTCGAAGGGCACGGCGGACACGATCGAGCTGCTCACAATAAACCTTAGAATTAACTGTCTTTCCTTGCTCCAATAGTTCCCAAAATATCGGACCACGCCGGTCCCACCACACACACAACATCGCCTTTTTGGTCCGAAAATCTTTCCTGGGCGTTTGTCCGGGCTTCTGGCCAGGCGATCTCCATTCACCATGGCGCTCATCGTTTACAAAAGGAATCCATTTCTCATCGCATGTCACAATAAAGTCGAAAAATGGTGCTCGGCGGGCTCTTCGAAGCAGTTTGGACGCAATTTGCACTCGTTTCCGTTTTTGTTCTTCTGTGAGTTCTTTTGGAATCCAGCGACTTTTTAGCCACTTTTTTCCTGAAAAAACAGGCTATCCACATCTTAAAGCAAAGGACTAACCTGCAGCATGCATTATTCTAGAAATTTCCGTGTGGCTGCATTGAAAATCTTCAGCCAACATCCGAGTAGTCATCGAAGGATGGGCTTCGGCAGCGCTGACGACAGTGGCTCGGTTGATTTCCTGAGGACGCCCAGTTCGTTTTTCGTCGGGAATATCCATCTGATTGTTTCTAAACTTGGAGAACCATCTGTATACTGTCACTCTGGTCACTTTTCCATGTCCTTTAGCACGGTTGATGTTCTCCAGCGCCTCTTTTTCTCTATGGCCCAGCTCGAACTCAAATTTCAACAATTCTCGGCTAATGCCTCTAGTTTTCTCCATTTTCTAAAAATCAAAAATATTTTTAGCAAAAATTGAAGCTCAAATGCTAATTAACAAGAATGTGCAAAAAATTGGCAACGGTTTACAAAAAAATTGAATTTATGACACTTGTCCCAATACTTATGTTACAACCTAATAAATCTATGACTTCTAAGCAGCCAAAACATCGATTATGGACCGTTTCATAAATATAGGCTCACTTCATATTTCCTACTTTTTTGGGCAGAAACTACATTCAATATTTAGTCATTCCTCCGTTTGCCTGAATTAAAGCGAAGATCCTGTTCGGCACACTATCAATCAGTCTTTTAATGATCGAAGGGTCGATATTTTTCCATGCTGACTCGATGGCGTCCCTTAACTCCTCGATGCTATCAAATTGGCGTCCGTCTTCATAAATCTTCCTGACCAGACCCCCTCAAAGATTCTCAATGGGATTCTGATCGGGGGAGCAGGCAGGCCAACCGAGAATCTCTACGCCGTTGTCATGAAACCATGCCAGAGTTGAGTTACTCATATGAACTGCAGCATTATCCTGCTGGTAAAGAAACGTCTGAGTCGGATGGAAGCGATAAAAAGGCAGTAAGCGACTCTCCAGCACATCCTGGTACTCTTCACTATTCATTCTGTGGCTTACAAAAGAAAGTTTCAATGTCCCAAATAGCGAGAACGCTCCCCAAACCATACAACTTTCTCCATTAAAGTTTCTTTTCGAGAAATACCGCGGCTCCTTGCGGAGATCTCTCCAATACGAGTGGAATCCGTCGGAACCATCGCAATTGAACTTCTTCTCGTCAGAGAAAATTACCTAAAGTTATCTAAATGTAAGGAAGGGTCTTAAAATTAAAGTTACCTTTGTCCAATCCGTCGCCAGATTTTTACGACCAAATTCAAGACGGAGTCGTTTGTGTTCATCAGTCAATTTAGGTGTGGACTGCATGTGCTCGTGAACCAGATGGTCGGCACGATTTGCGACTCGCCATACAGTAGTTTTGGAGACTCTGAGGTTAAGATCTGATCGAACTCTATTGAGTGAAATCGTTAAATTAGATAATGATCTGGCGATATGTCTTTCGTCTTTAACTGATAGGCTGCGTGGTCACCCTGTAGAAACATTTTTTCCGTAGCCGATGGGGTCTTTAATGAAGTGGTTGATGCAATTCGCGGAGCGGTCCAGGTATTTAGCAATATCTCTGTTTGATTTTTCGGCATCATGAAGCGCAATTGCTTTGGCCTTTTCCTCGTCCGTCAGCATTTTTCCCAATGGCATGAGCGATCAACAAAGGGAAGAATTTAGAAGAAGAATGAGAGATTATTAATTATTAGAAATTATCTCCAGTTATCCGGATTAAAAACCACTTTCTGAGCCCAAAAAAGTAGGAAAAAAAAATTTGACTGGAGTACTGCCGAGGTCAGAAAATGACATCTGGACGAGATACCGGCAATTTAGGGGGTGAACCTATATTTATGAAACGCACTGTATTAGACTCACTCAACTGCTATTGTTTTTAGCCTATTCGAGTCTAAAAATGAATTCCTGGCTAATTTTGCATCGGGAATCGGTTTTTTCAATAAATTTCAGTCCAAAAACAATCAAAATTAAGATAAAGTCGATATTTTTGCTCAAATCAGGGCACAACTATTGAAAATTCGCTTCAATTTCAAACTTAACGCCGTCGAGAAATCGCGCAAACGAAGGCGCACTGTGTATTGTCCCAAGATTAGCGCTCCTTTTCGCTTTCAGTTTAGTTTTATCCTAAATTCTCGCTTAATTTGTGCTTGTTTTCTTGACTTCTTTGCTCTCGTTTTTTTTCTTTCTCTTAATTAATTTATTTTCAGAACAAATGTCCCGACGAAAAGCTGCACACCATTTGCACCCCCGTGATTTCTCATCGTCTGATGATCAGCATGTAAGTAAATATTTTTAAAATAATTTATAAATTACAGGAGTCTATTATCAACTTACAAAATGCAGGGGCAGCTCAAGGGCCTCTTCAGCAAGGATTGCTTCAGCAGCTTCCGCAAGGAGAGCAAGCAAAAGGTGATGAGAAGACGCGATGACTGCAAGAGAGACGAAAGTAAGAAATTGGAGAATTATGTCCAATAAGTTAATCCATTGACGACAATCGCGTTTTGGGAAAAAAGAGTCGCGAGGGACCAACGCTTTTTTTCCCAAAACGCGACTGCAGCCCACATGTGGACTACACGGTCCCACGTGGCCATTTTTTCGAGTCCATTTGCGAATTTTTATTTTTTGACTGTAATTATTTATTATTTTGATAGTTTTTACTAATTTTATCAGAATTTTTAAATATAGGGTTATGGACAACGATGATGATGTGCAGAACATTGATTTCAATCAGCTACTGATCGGTTCTGATGAAGAGCAGGCAGAAGATGAGGATGACACAGCTCATGCGCTTCTTTTGTCATCGAAAATAGAATCTGATGATAGTAGCTCGGAGGATGAAGGCAGTATCGATTCTTGGTCAAGTGAAATTGAAGTATACGATAGATTCATCTTCAATGAAGATTACGGTGTACATGAAGATGCCTTTAGTTGTCAAGAACCAATCGATTTCTTCAAATTAGTCTTGAACAACAATATTATGGATTTGATCACAACAGAAACCAACAGATATGGCCAAACTAAAGCTGTCGCAGTTGGAAAAAATTTCAAGGAAACCGACAACAACGAAATGTATGAATTTTTTGGTATGTGCCTTCAAATGGGGTTGGTGAAAATGCCCACATTGAGAGACTATTGGTCTTCAGAACCGGCATTTGGTGGTCAT
This sequence comes from Oscheius sp. JU1382, assembly GCA_932521405.1. NCBI lineage: Eukaryota > Metazoa > Nematoda > Chromadorea > Rhabditida > Rhabditidae > Oscheius > Oscheius sp. JU1382. Next base: position 1,483,555 of record OW051476.1, read on the forward strand.
TCAATCATGAGCTCAATTATGCCTAGAAATCGTTTCGAGGAGCTTTTACGGGCTTTGCATCTAGTCGATAACAGTGAAGATACTAATGGCGATCATCTTTTCAAAATATCTCATTTTTTGAAGTTGTTCAATGAACAATGCATCAAGTACTATAAGGTCGGCAAAAACGTCTGCATCGATGAGTCACTAGTTCCTTTTAGAGGAAGAATTCATTTCAAGCAGTATATTCCTTCAAAGAGGCACAAGTATGGTATTAAACTATTCAAGCTTTGTGCAGAGGGTGGATATACTTCAAAAATTAAAATCTATGCAGGAAAAGACCCACACAGAGATGGTCCGTTAGCAGACTCGGTAGTTCTTGAATTGATAGAAGAGTTTCTGGACCAGGGAAGAACTTTATGTACGGACAACTTTTATTCAAGTGTTAGTCTTGCCGAAAAACTTCTAGCAAAAAAAACAAACCTGATTGGTACATTGAGAAGAAACCGTAAAGGTTTACCTAAGACGATCAAGGATAGAAAGCTAAAAAAGGGTCAAATTTTTGCTTTGCAAAATCAAAAACGGATTATGGTATTGAAATGGAAAGACAAGCGGGATATCTTGTTAATTTCTACAAAGAACGATGTCAGCATTGGAAGAAACTTGAAACCAACGGTAGTGAACGACTACAATACTATGAAAGGTTTTGTTGATCAATCTGACCAGATGGCCGCTTACACCCCATTCGTAAGGAAGACGTGCAAATGGTGGATAAGAATCTTCTTTCATTTGATCACCCAAACCGCCATTGTCAATGCGTGGAAGTTGTATAAGGACATGACACAACAGATAAAAATAAACGATTTCAAGAAAAAAATTATTGAGTCATTATTGGCAACCGAAAGAGTTTCTACTCCATCAATGAGGCATAAATTGGAGGAAGTAAAAGGTCCTAAGGCTAAAATGAGAAGAAGGTGCTTGAATTGCTATTCAAAATTAAGCCAATCACACGGACGTTTGTATGCTTTATCCCACACAAGAAGAGTGAATTCTCGTTGTAATAAATGTCAATATGCCACTTCAATTGGAAAATGTTTTCTCAGAATTGGGGTTCCATTCTTCTGTAGGTTCAGCTAAAACCTTTGAATAAGCGGTGTAGGCGCTGGTTCTTGGAGGATTTCATGACGATATAACTGACTCCATTTGCATTTTCGATTCCAAAGAGAACAAATGGCGAAAGTGTAAGCAGAAACTTCCTTTAAAAGTGGCACACCACGGATCTGCTATCTTAAACGACAAAATATATTTTATGGGAGGCGAAAATGATCTAGAAAAATCATTTGCTAGCTGCTACAAGTTGGGAAAGAATAGTGAATGGACCAAAGTGGCTGATATGAACGAGAAGAGAACTGAAATTTCACAGAGTACAATTGCTTTTGGCTCAGAAATTTGGGTGATGGGTGGATGGAGTGGGATTAATATACTAAAAACAGTGGAAAAATACAACCCCAAACAAATATTTGGACTAAAATGCCGTAAGTTGTCTTTTTAAAAATAAAAAATGATAGTTATCTCAATGTTCAACGGAGTTCCCCATCTGCTTCAATAATTGGTGGAAAAATCTTTATTTCTGGTGGTTGGGATGGGACAAAGCGACTAAAATCAGTGGAAGTCTATGATCCAGCCGAGAACAAATGGGAAATATTCTGTGATATGCCGCTTGAATTAAATGCTCATTGTTCAATAGTTGAAGGAACAAATCTAATAATCATCGGTGGAGAGAAATCTAATGGCACGCCCTTAGATGAGGTCTGGAAAATAGACGTCTTGGATCCAAAAAAGGAGTGGATCAAGATGCCCAGCTTAAAACAAGGACGAAACAACCATGGAGCTGTCAAATTATCAAATGAAATCATGGTCTTTGGAGGAGCTGTTAATAATGAAACTCGAATAGATTCCATCGAAATATTCGATGGAACTAGCTAGAAGGAAGGACCTAAATTAGCAAAAGCATGCAGTCATTTTCCTTCTATTCCTCTAGCTTGTGAAGAGAAGCAATTACTTAAATTATTGTGTTAAACACACAAATAAATAAAACTATCGTTTGAACACAGGGTGTGGAGATCCGCGGCTGTTTTGTTTTAATTCTATCGGTCTCTTTCAGAAATTTATTTTAAAAATACGGCACATTATCTCACCACTCCACAACTGCTTTTCTTATCAGTCGCGTGTGCATTGCTTATTGCACTTGCTGTCACTTTTCTTCGTCTTTTCTATTTATTTTTTCAGAATGGCTGACGATTTTAGAATGGAAATGTACGAATTGCAAGCGATACTAATAGAAAGGATCGATCAGGCCATTGCTGCAACTGGTAGAGCAATTTTATGATAAACTGCGCAAATTTTAGAGAAGAAGTTCGAAGACAATCTCGCAGAACTACGAATAAATGCAAAAGATAGGACTCAACAAGCCGTATCAGAAGGTTTATTTTTAGGAGACTTTCTACAAGATTTTAGAGAGAAAGTTCGAGGATAAACTGACTGCAATTCTGAAAATTATAAAAGAGGGACGACAAGCGCAAACAAAATTAGAACGATCGCTCAATGAAAGAGTAGGAGTGATTGAAGCTAAAGTTGAGGACATGGCAGTACTTTGTATTTATTTACAACGTAGAATTGATGAGCAATCTGGAGAAATTGAAAATCTAAGAACTGGCCAGTTGGAAAAAGCCGCTTTGATTGAAAAAGCAAATGAAGGTTTGTTTGGAATTTAAAGAACGCCGGCAATTTTAGAAACAAACAAAATGGTGGGAAATATGTCACTTCAATTGGAAAATGTTTCCTCAGAATTGGAGTTCCATTCTTCTGTAGGTTGAGCTAAAATCTTTGAATAAGCAATGTAGGCGCTGATTCTTGGAGGATTTCATGGCACACCGACTGACTCCATTTGCATTTTCGATTCCAAAGAGAACAAATGGCGGATGTATAAGCAGAAACTTCCTTTTGAAGTGTCACAACTTGGATCTGCTATCTTAAATGACCAAATTTATGTTATGGGAGGCGAAAATAACCTAGAAGGACCATTAGCAAGCTGCTACAAGTTGGGAGAGAATGGTGAATGGACCAAAATGGCTAAAATGAACGAGAAGAGAGCTTTAATCTCACAGAGCACAATTGTTTTTGGCTCAGAAATTTGGGTGATTGGTGGATTTAATGGGAGTGAAATACTAAAAAAAGTGGAAAAATACAACCCCCAAACAAATTTTTGGGCTCAAAAGCCGTAAGTTGTCTTTTAAAAAATACAAAATGAAAGTGCTCTCAATTTTCAACGGAGTTCCCCATCTGCTTCAATAATTGGTGGAAAAATCTTTATTTCTGGTGGTTGGGATGGGACAAAGCGACTAAAATCAGTGGAAGTCTATGATCCAGCCGAGAACAAATGGGAAATATTCTGTGATATGCCGCTTGAATTAAATGCTCATTGTTCAATAGTTGAAGGAACAAATCTAATAATCATCGGAGGAAGGAAATCTGATAAAACGCCCTCAGATGAAGTCTGGAAAATAGACGTCTTGGATCCAAAAAAGGAGTGGATCAAGATTCCCAGCTTACAACAAGAACGATACAGTCATGGAGCTGTCAAATTATCAAATGGAATCGTGGTCTTTGGAGGATCAATTGACGACGCAACTCGAATAGATTCCGTCGAAATATTCGATGGAATCAGCTGGAAAAAAGGACCTAAATTGTCAGAAAAACATGGCTTATTTTCCTCTATACCCCTTTCAATAAAAACTGAAAAACAATTGCTGCTTAGATGTTAAAACATTTTGTACTGAACAGAAGAACATACTTATTAGAATAAATTCATGCTACCACTATATTTTTTAATTCTCTTCTTATAAATTTTGAATAAATTCTATCAAAAAAGATCTTTCAAACATCTTTTTTTTTTAGAAATATTGGCTTGGGCTTTGATATACTACAGTAAGCCTCCCTGGACCAACAAGCCAGTCGGCAAGGCCATAATGTAGAAAATAAAAAAATTTTGCTTTGAAAATAAAGTTTGTCAATTTTTGCCTGAAAGCAGTCAAAATAAGAGCTTTTCGGAGCAGAAAATAATATTTTTGTATAAAAATAATGGTAAATGCCATAAACGCTATCAGGATTTAAAAAATGTCAAAAGTCGATTACGGTAGAACGTCTGGGAAAATCTGCTCTGAGAAAAGGGGGTTTTCGAGGCGAGACCCATTTTTATCCTAAAATTTACTAATAACTGCAGCTTTGTAGAACATCCAAAATCACGGGTGCATCTAATAGAGAGAATATGAAATGACCGTTTGCCAGGAGCCTGAATATGTCAAGAAATATGGGGCCGGGGGCTTCTACAGGGTGGCTGGTAAGTATGGGCGCGTCCTTTTTATTGTGGTTTTCCTCTACTTTTGTGTATTTATTTCTGATTGTTTTATGTCATTTATTATTTGATTCACAAGATCCAATCTCTCGACGACGAAGAAAAACAAACCCACGAGGATGGCGAGACAAAACGAGAATTCGACAGAATTTTGATGAAATGACCACCGGAAATGAATATTTCAATCTCGATTTTAAAAAAGGACATTATATAGATCAGAACGAGCCAGCTGTGTCCTCATGATAAGCTTGGACCGAAAATCAAAAAAATGAGAAAGGTGTCGCGCTAAACAATCTGTGTTATACTTCTTCCGACGCCACAGGCTTCCCAAAAAATGGCAATTCTACACGTTCTGCTGACTCCTCCGCGATTATTGTGTCCTAAAATGTTCAAAGGAAAACCTTTAGGAAATGGGCAATTACGCCTGTAGCCAGTCCATCTCCTAGCACATTTAAGGCCGATAGAACACGATCTCTAGAAATTTTATTAAAATTGAAACGATGGGAGCAAATAACAGCCAATCGACAGTCAAAAGAAGAACGATGTCGTCAGTCGGAAACCCCAAAGTGTTTAGAATAATCAGGATGCAAACCAGCCCAGCTGGGACATTGTTCAAGCCAATTGAGACTACTATAGCTGTAACACTAGGGTCCACTTCTTTGATCCAAAAATAAGTCCAAACCTGACTTATAATTTCGGCGAAAGTGAGAGTAATCCCGTTGAATTGAGCCACAAAAATGACAGCGACTGCCTCGTATAGAGCATTTCCATCCTACAGATTATTTCCCTCAAATGATACAAACCATATTGATTGTACAGCCGAGAGGAAGGACAAATCACGCTATTCTCCTGTCGATTCCACAATTCTCTTCCATGCATTGGATTGAAATCGAAAGTACAGCCCCACTGGAATCTTTTTGTCTTTTCAGAGAAGTAGATTTTACCCGGAGGAGGTTCCAAGAGTAGTAAGCACGGGTTGGATCATTCCATTCATAACAGGGATTGGATTTCTCTTTGTTACGCCGTAATAGATCAAAGGAAGAATCACAAAGGTGTGAATGACAACTCCCGCGAGAACTGTTCCCACATAGCTGAACTACTTTGGTTGGAAGGGAGAAGATTTACGTGACGAGTACCGTAACTATTTGGGCGATGTTCTTCATTTGGAGAAGATTGCTGGTGATTAGACAAAGAATTCCCAGAGGAGCTGCCCTGGAACTAAAATTTTTGGGTAGAATAGAGTAATACTACATTAGTCCTTTGACCCATTTGAAGATGGCTTCATCAAGGATAGTAAAGAACTCGACCAAAGCACGAGATCGTTTTCCCATTTTTGAGAGGACAATTCCAAATCCGGAGCAGAAGACAATAATTCCCAGAATTTTTGTTCCTTCTCGTGAAACTACCTCTGTTTCCTCGGTGATTATCTCCGTCCCATTGATCTCCTCTCGGATGAAAGACGTCTGCTTTCTTTCGAGTGTCGCTTTCACTACATTTTCTGGCAGCATATTTCTATTCCGTTTTATAAGAGAAAAGAAGTCAAAAAGTACCGTATCATATTGAGAATTGTATCGAGAGGAGTGATGAGCATTTTCTCCCCAGCCAGTTTGGCTATTTCTTTGGCTCGTGGATCTCCGGGATGAACTATCATGACTAGAGTTACTCCTAGCTGATTAAATTATTTCCAATTGAAAAATAAAACCAACAATTGTGGCAAGAAGGGCAGTAAAGGCATAATAAGCTACAGTAGTGAATCCCAATTTGCCCGAGGTATTGGAATCCATTTGAGCCAGAGCTAGAAGGCGAAATTGAGTTGCAAACGAACACAAACCTGATATGAGAGAGGCGAAAATAAGTGGAAGAGTCATCATCTTTAGAACTTGCATGAACATCTCTCCGGGAAAAGAGATCAATTTTAAAGTTGTCGAGGAGAGATGAAAAGGACGAAGACAAATGCCAAATCTGATTTCCAAAAGAACGGCGACTATCGTACTCACTTAGAGATAATTCTCCGAGCAAAATTGTCTGATCTTCTTGAATCCCATTCTGCAGAAATGTTTGAGAGTCGGGTTCATGGCGAGAAAGCGAATTATTTGGGTATTAGAGTACAAATTGTAAACAAAAGAAACAAAAGATCACAAACTGTGGGATATTCCCACCAATTTTTGAAAATCTCATTTAAATTACTGAAATAACGTTATAAAAATAGTACTTTTGAAGAGAACTGGTGGGGCTTAGCCTGTCGTAATCCGACTATTCAATGTGTTGATTTTAAATAACAGAAGAGGTGATAGGACGATCAGTGACAAACTTGTTCGAGTGGGTTCGAGAGGAGAAGGAAATCTAAATTCAAAATCTTCTTTATTGTTGCTTTCAAATTTAACAATAAATTTCTGGATTCTAGAAATTCTAATTCCTCCTATTAGCAACACATTTTAAAACAAAAAAAATTTCCAAATAAATGCTTAAATCGGAACAAAATATCTACAAAAAAGCGAATTTTTCGAAGAAATTCCTTTACCAAGGCTGGCCGAGGTCTTCTTCTGTCTCGACAGAAGTCATAGAAGCATAGAAGACCTCCTCCCAGTTTGGAAGAGTGTCCTGGATCTCAGCTGAGCGAGTCTAAACAATACTTGAATATCCGAAATTATCAAGGGATCTTTTATCTATTGGAAGTAAAAGGCTTACGATTTTATTATTAGGAAGAATGGCGGAGGTGATGGATCCCCCAGGCGAAGAGCTGCTGCTGCTCGACGGTTCGCTTCGAGTAGGACGACCATTGAAGAAGTCAAAAAATGTGCGAATCAGCTCGATATCGTCGTCCTAAAGGAAAAATTTCAAGCTACAGCAATCTGTTTCAAGAGGCTTTGAAATAATGATCAATCGGTGGCTGAAAGGTGCTCATTCAAGTAAAAAAACTCACTCCAGTGGTGTCGAAGATGCGATTCAAGTCGAACCAAGCCTCGACAGCAGTTGGAGGGAGGATGTCCTCCATCGTCAGTTTCCTCCTGACTGGCTTGTGCATCAGCGAGGGTAAAGGCGGCAGCTCGCCGATTCCTATCGGCTGGATGCGAGGATCGATCGGCGAATACGGACGCTTTATGGAAAATTTCTCATGGGTCTTCAACGTTTTTTATATAAGAGAAAAATGCTATTGGTTACGTTTGTGCCAAGGACCGAGGAGGCAGCTCGAGTCAGAACCACTTTGTTGGCGGCTCGACGCTGCTTTCTTTTGTCTCCGGGACGGACGATCAGATGCAAAGGAGGCACTGCTTCGTAATTCTCACCATTCATCTAGAATTTTGTTGGTCAAAATCGCTAATTTTTGGATACAGGAACCCTTAAAAAGTCATTCTGATCCTAATTGATACTATGTTGTTCATAAAAATACCGAAAGATTTCGCCTATTGGTGGGCTACGACAACTAAAAATGAACAAAGAGCAGGAGAAACCCCAAATCTGGTAAGGTTTGAGCCAATTTTTAGAAAAAAAAAACGATATCCTTCCAAGGGCAGACAGCAGCTGCAGAAGATTTGCAAATAGAGAGATCGAAAATTACTTTTTAAAAAAGCAGCAGAGAGAGAGAGAGAAAGTCCTATAAATTCCTACGAAAAGACTATCAATTTGGTGGATTCAAGCTATATAAGGAGATTATTGGATTTAAAGGCGCGTGGGCACAAAATCTCACGGCAATGGAGAAAACTAGAGAGAGAAAGAAAAATTCCTACAACTCTTGAAAGAACCAAATAGAAAGAGTGGGGAGTCTTTAAAGGCTCAAGCTATAGTATTTTTTTTCTAATCGTCTCTCTCCCAAATAATTGAAAGCCGTTAAAAGATATTCGCGATATTCGAAAAGATTTTCACGGAGAACTGTAGCTAATAGCAGTTGGTTTTGAAAGAATGACCTTGAAGTAGCTGCTCTTTGGGCTGGCGATGACTCCAAGGTGAATCAGATCGTCCTCTCCTTTTGATTCATTGAGAAAGTTGCTTTTTTAGCTTTCAAAAAGCGTTTTTATAAGCTTCATTCTTCGGAGGATATTTAGCCTAAATCGGAGCGAAATCTTGTTTTCAAATCGAGTTTTTTTCAATCAAATTTAGGTTTTAGAAGCGGGATTAAAGCCGAGATTCTAATTGAACAAACCGTGGCTGTATGGATGGCTATTTTGAGCAGGATTCCATCAATTTTAGTCAAAATTTTGAGGAGAAAATTCCTCAAAACGACGAGAGTCTTCTTCGAAAAGCGATCCACATAGCCCATCTCCACGAAGATCTCCTTAATTAACATTTATTTAAAAAAAGGGGAAAGATTCACCTCAAATTCGCTCTTTTTCGCTCCGAATGAAGTCGAATTTTCCATCAAATAATGCGGATAAATTGGATGGATTCGATCCTCCGGAGCTATGAAATAATCCCCTTCTCCTCGTTTAACCTCATGGACCTAAAAAGTAACCATTTTGGAGTCAAAAGAGTCACCATAGAATAGAGAGTATAAAGCCAATCTCTGGCGTGAATCAGCCATTTTTGCATCTCCTCCATTTCGGCGCCACTACAAACGACCAAAGCCTCCAGATCAATATCCAAATTTTTCTTGTAGAGGATGATCTTCATATTCTAAAGGATTCTCCTTCCTCCCAAAGTCAGTTTCCGCCTCACCCTACGAGCGTTGAGACAATAGATGTGGACCTCTCGACAGCACGGATAGAGGACAGGATTGGCGGAGACTTGCTGCACATGGCGACCCATCTAGGCTTTGTGGGGAGAAAGGGGGAGAAAAAGTTCCCTAGATAGGCAATTTGTCTCGGAGGGAATACCAATGAGGCGGAATATTGTCGACTTTCATGCAGGCTTTTTATATAGCGATTGAATAAGCAAGAAAAGAAAAGAATCTGCGGCCTAAATTAAGGGAAAATCGAGAGGCCTTCATGACTCCCAATATTTAAACTTTTTAAAATAGATCGGATTTTCGCCACTTTCCCTTCGCATTTTAGTATCCTTTCCCCTGGAATTGGATATCAATCGACTTAGAATAATAATTCGAGTCGATGAAGCACAAAAACAATTCTAAAAAGTCTAGATAGAACGCAAAAATTATTAGAAATGGGCTTAAAAATGAGGTAAGAAATCCGATTTACATCAAGCAAGAACTATTGTGGGGATAAAAAGCTTCAAGCTTAATAGGTAGCCAAGAAACTTAAAGATTTTTTTTACCTAAAAGAAGATGAATAAAGGAGGAGGGCTGAGACATAGCTCTCAATTTGAAGCAATTTGCCGATTTTTATGGGAGCCAGGGCAGCAATTATCAATTTCAAATTAATCTGTTTGTCTCAAACGTTGGGGGGATAATTCACAAAGCATTAGATATCTCAGGAGGAGGTTCCCTTAAAACTGGTGGAAGAAGCTAAGAGAGACAAAGGCTAGCAAAAGCGCACAGCTGCGGTGGAGTCTTCTACGATAAAAAAGCTTTGCGAAATTTTGCCGAGTAGCAAGTAAATGGAATCTTTGTAAACGATTGGCATCAAATTTAACCCTCAGCTGAAGTAAAAACGATAAAAACAGCTAAATATTAAATTCTATTTCTTTAAAGCGAATATTTTTGATTTTTTGATTATTTGAAGCCAAAAGCCACGTCTAGAAGTGTAAAAAGGAAATCGCTCAATTAATTTTAGGATAAGAAAAAATGTCAAAATTGAGTACGGTATTGCGAACGAGGATGTCATTTTTTTAGACAGATTATAGGATTTTAAAAAAAGAACTCCAGCAACCCAGAAATGAGTTAGAAGCAATTTCTTAAATTCTAATATAGTCTGCTCATAAACAAGACGTCATCCTTCGTATCCAAGAAAGAGGGTTTTTGCAGCAGACCCATTTTCATCCTAAAATTTACTAAAGGTCTTTTTTTTAGGATAAAATGGGTCTCACCTCGAAAACACCTTTATTGGATACGAAGGATGTCGTCTTGTTTATGAGCAGATCGCATTGTCCTAATATTGGTGTTGGATCGTGTCTCAACATGTCCACCGGACATGTGGCCTAATCCTCATTGGAATTAGACAGTTAATTGTGATATAGAGACAGAATAAAGTGGTAGTTTTTCTCCCTCTCTCTACTCTAATACACAACAATTGGAACGAAAAATGGAAACAAAATAAAAAGGCAGAGTGTAACCAAAAACAATCACGAGACGAGGTGAGACATCTTTCACTCGTGGGTGAGAGACTAAATCGGTGTTTTTACACCTTTTTTATCTCCGTTATTCGACGCAAAAGAGAACGAGGAATTTGAAAAGAATTTTCTAATATTGAACAAATCCCCAGCAGAAAAGAGATGAGGATCTCAATTTAAATACAGCTAGAAGCAAAATCCTTTCGAAAAATCTGTCCAATCGAGGTGAGACGATGATGACGATTAGACGAGGAGCCCATAATTTTGGATAATTATTCTTCGAAAAGTCGAGGCAAAGTTCAAGTGCAAGACCCCTTTGAGATCAGCCATTTCGGCTGAATTTTAGCCAAATTCAAGGATTCTTGAAATTGTTAGGTTGTCCCAAAAGAAATGCGCGTTTTAACATTATGATTCAAACATTACAAATAATGACAAGGAGCACATTTATTCAGAAATATATTCTCCACAATTATCAACAACACTCTTCCATCGTGCACGCAAAGAATGGAGGCCGTCGTGGTGGAACTCGGCCGAACGCGACTTGAAGAAATTGTCCACCCAAATTTTCACCGCGTCGATGTTTTCGAACTTCTGCACTCCCAGGGCATGCTACATCGATCGAAACAGATGATAATCCGAAGGTGCGATGTCCGGGCTGTAAGGCGGATGGGGCAGAACAGTCCAGCCCAGTTCGTCTATCTTCTTATAAATGAGCTTTGCGATGTGGGGCCTAGCGTTATCTTGGAGGAGCTTTGTCGTCGCAGTGTCCATACCTTGGCGTCTAAGGTAATGATCCATACGCGTTAACTGCTGTGAGTAGAGATCAGCATTCACCGTTTGGCCAGTGTTCAGCACCTCATAGTGGACGACTCCTTTGGAATTCCACCATACACACAGCATAGCTTTCTTGCAATGAATTTCCGGCTTAGGCGTTGGTTTTGGAGCTTCACCAGGAGAAAGCCATTGTCTCTTTCTGGTTGAATTGTCGCAAAAGATCCATTTTTCGTCACCGGTAACAATGGAGTCAATAAATCCCGAATTCTTGATTTTAGGTCACTCATCACCAAACAAAAATATTTTCTTTGAAAATCAATCAAAGTCAATTATAATAATGAAAAAACAACGCAATAAAACACTGAAAATCCACCCAAACAATGGCTGAAAATAGTTTTGAAATAATTTCGAAACAAAGGTAGTTACGCAGCGCGCATTTCTTTTGGGACAACCTAATATATTATTTACGTATACTGAAAACAAGTCGATTAGTCATTATTTATTTGCCAGCTAAATCATAATTTAATTCTTAATAAGTCAATAAATATCTTTGCTAAATTGTTCTTTTAAGGACATTGAAAGGCTCATATCTCTCTGAAAAATAGAAATAATTAAATTCTAAAAATACCATCTTGTAGCTCTTGATCTCCTCTACATTTTGATATATATTTCAGTTAGTTTTTATATTCAAATTATGTCAAAAGGTACTCGCTATTTTTAAATGCTATTCTTGAAATGAATATTTTGTAGTCGATTTTTAAAACGAATTAGGGGGTGAATATAGGCAAGAGGGATATCATTTGTAGAAGAGGTTTAGCTCTATAAAAAGCAGTTTTCAGAATTTGAATATTCGCATTTTTCAGAGAAATATGAGCCAAGATATGTAAAGCGTTAATAAAGCTGTGGGGATTTATCCAAAATAAAATTGATTTTTATGGTTTTTACAGTAGATTTTATAATTTGGAATGTATTATCAAGTTTGAGAGGAAATTTAGGTCTATAAAACGCAATTTACAGAAATTGAATAATCCAATTTGTTGTAGAGATATGGTCACCCGCATGTTGATCGACTGACTAGCCCTTTTTCGCTGGGAACCTCTGCTGTTCATCTGGTTGCTGGACCGGCCGAGTTCCAGGCGGGACCACCTGAGGCGAAATTGAAGAGAGATCACTCTCTGACTCATTCTCCGAGAGATTCCTCTGCCGCGGGACTCTCACTCGAATTCGAAAGCTATCAGTCTCCTTGGGACCGTTTTCCGCCACAAATTTGGCAGCCATGGCAGGATTCTCGCGGAAGAGCGGCTGGCCAACCGATTCTTCTATAGCGATTATTATTGCTTTTTATTATTTGAGAGACTCACGATACAAATCGTAGTAATTGCTCTTCTGGAGATTTTGAGCAGCAACTTGGAGCTCAGCCAGATGGAAGGAGGCGATAGACGAAGCCTAGATCAATCAATTTTTAAGTTAAAATTCAATCAAATTAAGCTAATCAACCACTTATTTTGTAGAGGAGATTAAACTCTACAAAGTGATGTGTTCAGATTTTAATTTGGTTGATTTTTTTACTAAGATATGACCTCTACAAAACGATAACTCACAATGCTGCAGGTATTGTAAAAAGTCCTTTGATAAGTCACCAGAGTTTTAAAAGTCTTCACAACATAGCTGATATAATGCGCCTGGAGAGTTAATTCCTTCGGCGGGATGATGGCCACAATCAGTCTCTAAAGAAAAAACACCGATTTCTCTTTAAAACAATAAAATTCTCACCGCATATAAGTCCCTAGAGATTGCCGATTGAACCTTAAAATCTTGAAAAGCAAACTTCTAAAAATAAATTAGAGAAGAATCTCTTTTGGACTTACAATATCCGGCGGATTGTAAACGAGAGTCGGACGCTCAATTCGCAGATCAAGCGATTCATCAAACTCATCCATTGTCTGGAAAAGTCAAAATTAGCCATAATTTTCACATTTTTAAATCAAAAAGTAGCAAAGGGCAAATAAGTTTTTGATTATAAAAATATTTCAGTAAGTGCTTCAGTCACTGCTTAAAAATAATTCTTTAAATAGCCTCTGATTCAATCGACTGCTTTCCGTTTACCTACCATTCGCATAATCTCGTCGACGAGGGTGATAGCGTTATGCAGTTCTGTCTTCAAGACGGGCAGGAAGATGGCATTCAATCGAGCGCAGCCATCCTTGTACGAGGCGTCCTTCAAGCAGCTAATAGTCTTCTGCAATTTTCGAATTTCATCTAAATGGTGGAGAAAAAAAACTTACGACTAGGGCCAATCCCAGCTGATTGTAGAAGATTTTGAGTTTTGTCTTGAATTCGGCCGAAGGGGAGAGTCGTTCCGGGAAGCGTTGTGTTGAGAAATGACCTGGGTTGATTCGTAGTTTCTGCATCCTAAATCTGTATTTATCAGTTTATAGCTCATTCAAGTTAGAATTTAAGGGTAAAGCGAAGCATTTAGATAGACTTTGGTTAAAACAAATAGTGAATATCTGTGTCTTCTAGGTTTTTAAAGACAAAAATTTGAAAAAACTAAAGAATTTTATAAAAAGGATCTTAAACCAGAATTTTAAAACACAGCTACAATCCAGAAAAGGTGAGGGCTTATAGGAATGAATTGAAAAAAGCTGTATTGAGTGAGAAGAGATAGCCGAGAAATCAATAGGAAATCCCATTTTATCGGCCAGCCGCCTATCTCATCGCCAAAAGTGACAAATCAAATGGCCTTTAGGCGTTCTAAAAAGAACTCTTCTTAATCTGCTTCGAATTTCTAATAAATTCATAAAAGAGCTACCAAATAATTTGTAAAAAAGCGAGTAATCGGGAGCGCTGATTGAGGATCAAAACAGAAACATCATTTTTATTTTTGGGGAGACGATGTTGTGAAGTTGACTCAATACGAGGAAATAATCTATTTTTGGCTTTTATGATTTAGCTTTCGCAAAATCAGTCTAAGAGTGTAAATTGTAGGCGACTTTTTGCCGAAAAAGCGAATGAAATAAGAAAGCGGAAAAAATCCGGAAATTTGACAATTTCGGGGAAGCTTTTTTTTCGAAAGTTGCTTAAAAAAGAGTATAATTGTGAAGTTCATTCAGATCTTCAGTGACTCTCTCAGTCTTCTCTTTTCTCCAGCTGAGTCACACATTTTTGAGCTATTTCCCAGATTTCAGGCGACTTCTGTTAAAAAAAAAACGAAGAAAATGACCGAAAAGATTTGGCAAAGAAGTTGCTCAAAAAGGGGAAGAAATCCTCCTCAAGTTGGAATCAAGTAGTGCTTCCAAAAAATATATTTAATGAGGATGAAAAAGAGAAAAACAGTCCCCCACCAGAAAATATAATAAGCCTCGCTGACCGGAAAGCATCTCAGAAGAGAGAAGGGAAGGAGAGGAATACAAATCAATATCGTCGAATATTATTGGTTGCTTCCAGGCATTAAATTAAAAAATCGAGCTGCTTCAAAACTACTCGAATGACTTAGCGAAAGAAAATTAATGATCAGAAATATGAGAATTGGGCATTCGCGACAAAAAGACAGAGATCAGCTGGAAGGGTAAATCCGCAAAATGTTTTCTTTTTCGCGGTGACCTTGAGGCTGAGGTGATTTGTGTGCGTCAAACACAACAAACAAAAGCGACAGCTCCCATGGAAATTCGTCTCCAAGGTGACGGAAAAGAGTACGATAGGCTCTTAAGTTACCAAATAATTGTGGGGAGATCTCATCCAGCAGCTCTCCACCCACAGACTATGCGGACCCTCCAATTAAAAGAAACAGAATTGGGGGCTCTTTTTCTTCAATCACAGCTTTTAAAAAAACAGAAAAAAGACGACGAAAACGCTCCATAAATTCAAATTCTGGAAGGGATTTCATCCAGCTAGCTTCCTCGGATGAAAAACGACAGCTAGAGGGTACCCGCGTCCAAATCTAACCGCCAGAGTATGGCTGCTGGACGACAAAATTGAACAATAAACAGTAATTTTGGCTGAAAATTTCCTTCAACTCTAGCTTAAAAGTCAGCGAAAAAGTTTTTGTCTTGCTTTATAATGAAGAAAAAAAAGTCTATCTATCAGAAGAAAGAGATAGTTTATCCTAGCAGGATTGTAGTCAGCCAGACGACTAGAATTTCTAGTGAAATCTCCATGGGAACCAACTGGTATTTCTATCAAAAAAGATAGCTTCTCCCCCCTTTGAAAAGAGAAAAAGTGCAGGCTGACAAAGAGAAAATATTTTTAAAAAAGCACAGCCTGGTCAAACCGACTGTAAACATGAGAGAGGACAATATGATTAATTCTTTCTTTGAGTCAAAAGCGGCGGCACCATCAAGGGAGAATTTCTCACATTTTCTTTCAGAAAAAAAATAGGGAAATAAAATTTTGTTATGAAATTTGCTTAAAATGAGTGAGATTCCTAGATTTTTCTTTATAATGCACCGTGTCTATGTAGAATTCCAGTAAGGACGACCGGCTGGATGGACTACTAAAAGCGTTGGGGGAAGGATCTAACTGCCCAGCTGTTGTTTACCAAAAAGGAGAAAGAAACAGAAGAAAGGCGAGAGAGAGAGAGAGAGACCGCGGAAGGGCGAAAAGACAAGAGGGGGATTTCAATGAAAAACCGACTGAAGATAGAAAACGATTTCCTAATAATAAAAATTCCTTATAAATCCTAGTTAAAACCAATTTTTATTGAGAGTGGATGATTTCTTTTACTTTCGAGTTTGAAAAGAACTGATTGACGATTGAGAAATTGACAAAATTGAGCTCGTCCATTCCAAAAAGCACTCCATTCTAGTGACAATTTTAATTTTAGCGATTTTGGCCAAAAACTTCCAACTTGTTCGAGCCATTTCTCCACAAAATTCCAGTCAATATTAGAGATTTAAAGAGCATTTTGGGCTCATGAAATCTAGTTGAATCAACTTCTGCTGCAATCTTTTAAAAGATTTGATGAGACAAAACTCTCAGAACAAAACAGCAAATAATTCGAAATTTCTAGACAGACGCCTGAGCAATTCGTTCAGCAGCCGAGTGACCAATTCTGTCTCTCCATGATTCAGCCTAGGAAAAATGTCTGAAGAGGGGGCCAATTCACCCAAAATGAGTGGGGCCAATCCATCCTGAACTTTTAATGACCCAAGCCGATACCAATCGAGAGAGGAGATTTTCAGCGTCAATTGATATCAAATACCCCTAAAAAAAGAATGTTAATTAAATTTTAATTCGATTTTAAGCGACTGTAGAAAAAAATAATTTTTTTTTGGTATAAATGTCGTCTCAAATTTAAAATCTACAGAAGGCTAAAGCCTAAACAAATTGTTTTTTTTGGCGTCCCATCTCAAAAGATCGCTAACTCGAAGGTTCAACACTTCTCGCTGAGAATCTGTTTGATAGACCGAGCTATTAGCCGGCCAGCAAATACGAGTGGATGCCATTCGACTGTCTGTTTCAAACGGCCAGAAGCCATCCCTCCCATTGATTTGACGATAAAATCTCGCCACGTTTCGGTCTCCTCTTCAGACTTTTCCTCAATTTTCCCAAAGATTTGGCTGATTTTCGGCTAAAATAATCGATTCCCTCAGTTAAAATTATGCTAGGAAGTTTTTAAAAAAATCTTACTTAAGCAAAGCTTCTAGCTTAGCTCAATCTCAAATTTCGCTTTGCTTCTCCCCACTTTCTCATAATTTTTGCCATTTTTTAGACTAAAATAATCTGAAAAATCCGGATTTCCCACTGTTAAAATTAGGGTAGGAAGTCTAGAAATCGCGATTTGAATTAGAATTGGATTCGCAATTTTCAATTTTAATATTATTTCAGCCCATTTTTCATGATTTTTAAACTAAAATGGCAAGAAAAATCAATTTCCGCTCCGTAAAATTAGGCTAAAAATTGCAACCAAATTCACGTGATAAGTCTCTTTTTTTATTGTTCCTTCCTGCCCTTACATTCCAGATTTCCATTCGAATATAATCGGTAGCGGGCGATCGGTTTATCTCTCCTCCCGCCGTCAGTCAGTATGGAACTGACTGTTGTCTCTCCAAAACAAGTAGGTCATTTTTCTCCCTTTTTTAATCAATCAAGCAATCTACGAATGAAGTTCCACCAACTGAGGTCCAGACTATATCTCCTAGGAGAAGAAGAAAATTTCAAAAAGTTTTGGCCATCAAACTGCAGATTTTAACAGCTTGGAGTGGAATTCTCGTCTTTTTTGAGCACAACAGGCGCTATTTCAATTGGGTTCTAGCTACTGTATTTATCATTTTATTTCATATATTCCTAAGTGAGAGAAATTATTTTTTTATATTTAAAATAATAAATTTTCAGTCTTTGCTGCGATTCATGATATTTCCAAGGCGGAGACCCTAATTATTTTGACCTGTCTGGTCTGGCTTTACTTCATTTTCACAAAGGTTAGTCAATCTATGAGGTATCATTCGAAAGAGCGTGAAAAAAGCTACAGATGGTGTAGGTTTCAACCAAAAATAACTGATCCAACCCTTTCAAATAGAGATTTACATTAAATTAGCTATTTTTTGATGGATGATTTTTATTTTATTTTTTCATTTGCCACATAAATTGTCCACGGAGGTCCCTCAGGAATAGTTCAACTCCATGTTGTTGTTCGGCTGGCACCCCCATAATCTTTCGGGCTGCTGTAGGCCCAAATATCCTTGCGCGAATTTTTTGAATTTCATTTTTGTTTTTTTCTACTTCTATTCTGATGTTTACACTTATTATTGCTGTTTTTAGATTTATATTGTGATGTTTTAGATCAAAGCTTCAACAAGATGAACCTAAAAGATAGAAAAGGAAATCGACAAGCCTTGTAATTGACATCACATAGCAATATCGCAAGTATTCTTCTTGATTAGAACTAAATTTTCGTCGATAATACCCGGAAATATTCGACCAAAATTAACACAAAATTACGAATCTGGAACAAAAATAGAAAAAAAACTGGCTTTGTAATGCATCGTTGTTGAAGCTTTGATCTAAAACATCACAATATAAATCTAAAAACAGCAATAATAAGTGTAAACATCAGAATAGAAGTAGAAAAAACAAAAAGCGAAAAATGTAATTCAAAAAATTCGCGCAAGGATATTTGGGCCTACAGCAATCCGAAAGTCCATGGGGGTGCCAGCCGAACTACAACCAAATTCCACTCCACATTCTGCTAGCCTCCCAGACAGCCAGCTATCTCAGCCGTGCCGCATCCACCTAGACCCTAATGATGACCTTCGCGAAACCTGCAATTAATTCAAAGCCTCTTAATGTTTTCTTAAAACCTCCATCAGAAACGTAAAGAATCCAAGAGTTTTTCTTCCAACAAAGCTGAGCTACTTTGAACAGATCGCCTTCATCTTCAAAAAATTAAAGAAAATATAACCTTTTTTCAGGTCCTTATACCGTACTTGGGTCCTTCGGTGTATCGCCTCTGTCTACAGCCGGCTCTAATTTTTGCAGGAAGGTGCTGGCAAGACAGCCGTGTACGATAGTGCGTAAACCTAGGACATTTCTTACTAACCCATTGTATTTCCTCGAAAGAGTCCCCAAAATTTACTGGTTTTTAATAGATTTCGCCATTTGAAATGTTCTGCAAAGTTGTAGCCCTTGATCTCCTCTACAAAATGTAAAGAAAAAGCGATTTTTCGAGAAAATACAGCATTTTTTTCGGTTTGAAAGCTTTGAAGAAAAATGATTTTTTAGCGGCTTCTATGGCTTTTTGCTGATTGGATTGACGATATTCCTGGCGTTGGACACATCGGAAGACAGGAGAAGACTGATCGGACTGGGAGGAATCATCCTCTTCTTATTGGCCATGTACATCGTCTCGACCGATCGCAGCAAGGTGTTCTTATTTTTCTAGTTTTTTTTTGAAAAATTCGATTGCATATTGCTTCGTTTCATTCCAATTTTCTGACTAAAAATGCACAAAGATTCAAAGACTCTTTTCAGATCGACTGGCGCCCTGTGATTTGGGGCTTCGGCGTCCAATTCATCCTCGGAATTGTGGTTCTCCGCTGGCCGTGGGGTCATCGCCGCTTCCAAGATCTCTCCAATCAGATCGTCCGCTTCTTGGACTACACGAATAATGGCACTTCCTTCGTCTACGGCTTCCTGGCTGAGCCGCCCAACATTTGCGGAACAAGTCCCGTCTTCTTCTTTACAGTAAGCCGCGAATTTTATTTCAATCGCTATTTTTTATTTCTCAGGGGAACATCCAAAGCATCGCTAGATTATAAGCTAGAATTAAAAGCTGAATAAAACTTTAAAAAAATTAATTGCTGCTGCTTCTCTTTTCTAATCCTAAGCTCCTGTTTTTAAAAAAGACTGCATATCATTTGTTGCCCCTAGATGAGAGGTTTTCTCGGCGGGACCCATTTTAGACTATAAAATAGCTAGAAGAGCTCACTTTATTTTAGGATAAAAATGGGTCCTGCTGAGAAAACCTCTCATCTCGGGGCAACAAATGATATGCAACTCTTTGACATTTTATTTGGAATAGGACATACAAAGCAACGGCGATTTTTACTCAGTTATTAAGAGATAATAGTAATTATTATATTAGTAGCCTAATTACTAGCATTTTATAACCCTTGGGTAGAACATTTTTTCTTACAAAAAAATTCTACTTCCCATTGCGTTTAAAAATCGCTTCCAACTTCCGTTTTGATTTACTTGCTTTGGCATTTCAGTCGCTCCAAGTTGTGATCTTCTTCGGCTCGGTGGTTTCCCTCCTCTACCATTTTGGGATCATGCAAGCTGTCATAAAACGTCTAGCCTGGTGGGTTTTTAATAGAAAATTATCTAGTTTTCACTCTCCATTTTTAAGGGAAGGGAAATTTAATAACTGTTGTGCATCAATAATCGGAACTATTCTACCTTTAAGGCCCCAGTGATCATGCCTCAAACTTTAGTGATAATACATCATGCCAGAGGGTCGTGGGTTCGATCCCCCACCCAGACAAAATTTTTTGCTTTTTTATTTTGACCATATTTCTTAAGGTTTCCAATTTTGTAAGACTTTTTAGTCAATTCTAACATAACAAATTTAACAACAATGGCAAGGAAAAGCTACTGAACCGGATAGAGGCGGCTTATCTGGTCCCACAGCTCGTAGAAGATCATATCGGGCGAGCCGAATTCCCTACGCCACATGAATTCCATCAAGTAGTCACTGTACCGCGAGTTATTAATTCCATAGCGCTTTTTGGCTTGAAATTTCAACTTTTGCCACAATGACTCAATGGTTTGAGTATGGGCTCCAGTTTGCGGGTTAACAAAGTTAAGCTGATGGTTTACAGTTAAGTGTCTGTATGCTTGTGGAAGTAGGGTGAGGGAATTGTATGATCTCCAACAATCTGTGATTACAGTTGTGCCAGGTCTAATATACTTAACAACTAAGGAAAGAAGCGTGAAGGCATCCCTGCGTTGGACCACTTGGAAAAAACACCGGTTAGAGCCTCTTTCTATTCCTCCGAAAAGCCAACAGTGACGCCGAAAACGACGACCCCTGTGATATTTTGCTTTGAAGACACATGTCTCATCTACTTCAACGACAACTCCGGGTCCCCCAATCGAAGGCTGGTTGCGAACAAAATAAGCAGCAGTAATCTCACAAAAAGTTCTTTCAAGAAGTGTTACTGCGTTGTGACCTAGTCCAACCTCTCGGCATTTATCACTTATTCGGCCGTATTCAAAGCACCACAAATAAGAAAGGTGAAAGATTGCCTGATGGCTGGCCTTAGGTTGTTCAAAAAATGAGCCAGGCTAGAAAATATTTTAAGAAAGAAATCAAACCAATCGATGTAAAGTTCGAACAAAAACTGACCGAACGCGTTACTGTTTGATTCTTTGTCGCTTTCTAGAAAGAATATGGAACCGAGAGAATTAATTTTTTTAGGAGGAGTCTCAAGCAATATGCTCGTACTAAGTAAAACAATAACACAAATACAAAAACAACAAAAACAAAGGAAAATGATGACGAAGACCATCCACAAGACTATGATATACCAATATGCAATGGAATAAGTCCACTTGTGGCAATAATTCTCAGCGTCTTCTTTTTCCTCTGAAATTTTTGACGAAACTGAGTAAACCCACATCGAGGCAAGCACAAATTTAAACTTTTCTTTGTTGTCTTCAATCCAAAGTTACAAGACTAGATTGACGATGATTAAAATGGCCTCGAATAATCTAAATAAAATCTGGCGAGTACTTCCTTTTCTCTGAATTGGATTTTAAAATCTGAAGGAGCAAACTAACGAGAGGATTTTTGATTTCTATTGAAATAAAATAGCCAATCAACAAAATTTCAAACCAGAGCATCCATTGCTTTAACAAGTTTTAATATTGAAAGAACAATCCAATCTACCGGAATTTTTGGCTTAATCGGGCAATATTCCTCATTCTTATATCCAAAATAGATCATCATCACTGGGCAAATATTAATAATAAGTAGCAATATTTTCTGCAAAACTGAAAATCCAGCGATGAACTTTAGTATCCTAAGGGTGGAAAAGTTCTCATAATAAAAATTATCCCAAGGGCTGACGAAGTTCATCCACAAGACTGTGATATACCAATGAGCAAAGGAATAAGTCCACTTGTGGCAATAATTCTCAGCGTCTTCTTTTTTCTCCGAAATTTTTGACGAAACTGAGTAAACCCACATCGAGCCAAGTACAAATCTAAACTTTTCTTTGTTGTCTTCAATCCAAAGTTACAAGACTGGATTGACGATGATTAAAATGAGCTCGATGAATTCAAATAACATGTGGAGAATACTTTTTTTTTCCTAAATTGGATTTTAAAATGTGAAGGAGCAAACTAACGAAATAGTTTTGGATGATTGCTGAAGCAGAACGGCCAATCGAAAAAATTCCAAACCAGAACATCCATTGCTTTAACAAGTTTTAATACTGAAAGAGCAATCCAATCTACCGGAATTTCTGGCTTAATCGGGCAATTTTCCTCATTCTTATATCCAAAATAGATCATCATTGCTGGGAAAATAGTAGCATTAGATAGACTTGCCATTGTCTCCAAAAGTAGAAAGGAAATAGTGAACACTAGGATCTTAGGGGTGGAATACCACTTATAATAAAAATAAAGCAAAGGGATGACGAAGTTCATCCACGAGACTGTGATATACCAATAGACAAAGGAATAAGTCCACTTGTGGCAATAATTCTCAGCGTCTTCTTTTTCCTCCGAAATTTTTGACGAAACTGAGTAAACCCACATCGAGCCAAGTACAAATCTAAACTTTTCTTTGTTGTCTTCAATCCAAAGTTACAAGACTGGATTGACGATGATTAAAATGAACTCGATGGATTCAAATAACGCGTAGAGAATACTTTCTTTTTCCTAAATTGGATTTTAAAATGTGAAGGAGCAAACTAACGAAATACTTTTGGATGATTGCTGAAACAGAACGGCCAATCGAAAAAATTCCAAACCAGAACATCCATTGCTTTAACAAGTTTTAATACTGAAAGAACAGTCCAATCTACCGGAATTTTTGGCTCAATCGGGCAATATTCCTCATTCTCATATCCAAAATAGATCATCATCGCTGGGAAAATAATACCACTAGATAGAATTAACATTGTCTGCAAAACTAAAAATTGAAAGTTGTGACGTTGAGCCAGAGATAAAGAGACTGATAGGTTGAGTGAGAAAATGTGAAGAAAGAAAATTATTAGAAAGTTTATCAAGGCTTTCTGAAGATTGGATCATTGTCTTCGTTGACCACAAGGAAACAAGCACAACAGCAGCAACAAGCCAAGAGGATGCAGGCAATGCCAAGGAAGACATAAGCCAACGTAATATTAATAAAAGCAAATACAGGGTGCGAGAAAATTACGTGCGCCAAAGAAAACGCTATAACCTAATTTTTTTTCTCAAATAACTTATAGCAACATTTATTTTCTTAACAACTAGGGCAACAAGATTTAACAATCACAAGAGGTTTTCGAACTGGCCCCCGTCAGCTTGTATGTAGGCGGCAAATTGTCTCTTTATGAAATCGACTATGCGCCGCAGGTAGTCTATGTCTAGATTGTCCCATATTTCGGTCAGAACTTTGCGCAACTCGTCCAAATTTTGCACGTTTCTATTCCTTAATTTCTCCTCCATATGGCCCCAAACAGAAATCCAGAGGGTTAAGGTCCGGATTGTTTGAGGGGTAAAGATCTTTTGTCAGAAAGGAGCCAATTTTGGTCTCCAAAAAGCTAATTGCCGTTTTGTCTCCGTGAGCCGAAGCCCAGTCCTGCATGAAGATCATATCTGGGTGACTTTGCTTCCAGGGGAGAACAGCTTTCGTAAGAATCTCATCTTGATAGACTTTAACATTAATTTTCACGTTCTGTGGGATGAAAATCAATGGAGTCTTGCCTGTGAAGCTTACGCCGCCCCACACCATTAAACTTTTTGGAAAGAGGGCTTTTATGGCAATTTTTCGTGCGCGAGTATTCTTCAGATCAGACTGATAAGTTGGCGACAATTTTGAGAATGCTTGGCGACCTCAACCGTGAAAACTTTCTCGTCAAACCAGAGGACATCTTCGATGCGGCTCACTTGAAAAAATTTCAGTAATTTCTTTCATTTCTCCTCTCGATTTCGCTTGGCTTGATCCGTAAGCACTTGTCCATTTAATAATCGATAACTATGAAGTCCAAGTTCATTTTTAACTATTGATCGTACAGAAAATGTAGATATTTTGAGATCTTTGGCCATTTGATTCATGCTAACTCCGTCATTTCGTTTGATTCTCTTTTTGATGATTGCCCTCATTTTTCGTGTGTTGACTGTTCTCTTACGACCTCGCCCAGGCTTTGTAAGGACATTTCCTTCTTCAAAGAATTGTTTCACGATCTTCTGGACGGTCCTTAGGGGCACACCAAGCCTTGAAGAAATCGAGGAATTCTTCATACCGTTTTTTGCAAGCTGGCCTATACCTTCTCGGCTCGCTTAGGCCTTCACCATAGCCTTAGAAGGAAAACAAATAAATAAGTTAATAAAAGGCAATAAAAGGTCAAGTACTTACAGTTTGAAAAATGTCGTGCAGCCCTACAACTTGATTAAAATTGTGTTTGAAGCTACGCGCACGTAATTTTCTCACACCCTGTAGATACGTCGGAACTATTCCACCTCCCACGCGTTTTTTGAACTCCGACGATGTCTCCACAAAATGCTCGAGGGAAATAAGTCCAAGACATTCGGCTACTTCGAAAAAACGGTCCCCGCGGGGCGAAGAGATTACTAAATGGCTGTTGGAGGGAACTCACAATTAGTTCCGTAATTTATAGCTTCAATTTGGTGATTAATCTGCGTCTAAACGACTAATCGTCGTGTTTGTTCATCGCCTCGCCTATTGAGGCTAAATGCTAATCAAAACAATCGAAATTCCTTACTGTTTTGACTAGAATCCGGCCCGGTGCATTGCTCTGATCGCATAAAATTTTGCTGAGTTGACAAAACACCGATAGCGGCTCTCTGATGGCTTCTTATCGGTGCTTAAATGCGTGTTTTCGTCTTCTTTTGGCTGAAGAAAGTGATTTTTTTAAGAGGGATCAGCTACCAAACCGTCTATTTCTAAAGAGGCGACAACTATTTAATAAAAACACGGCTCATCACAAATTTTACAAGTGAAGTGAATTATTTGGAAAATTAACAAAATAAATAAAATAGTAGGATTTTTCGTCGTAAAAAAGTCTATAAATTTTTGATTCAAAAATTAGGAACGAAAAGTTAAATTTATAGACAGGTAAAAAGGACATGCCTAGACGCTATCTTTACGAGACATCTGAAGCGGATTGACATACTCAAAGCCGTTAAATTCAGTTTGGTCAATCTTTTCAATAGTGCGACTATCATCTGGTATTAATGTCGGCGGCTCGTCGGTGAATTGTTGATCGAAGTGTTGAAGATCTCGATCCGAACTAATTGATGGATTGTACGGCGGCGGTATTAGCTTTTGTTCCAACTGGAAAAAGAAAACAATTTACAGCAAAAAAAGTGAACTAACCTCGTCCAAATCAATGAGTCCGCTAAAGAAACGGTGCTCCTTCATTTCCGTGAGACTATCGTCCAGATCTGGTTTACATCCAAGACGAGTAGTTGGACCCTAAAAAGATTAAAACTAATCAGAAGCGAACTAACTTTATCCAAAAATCCCTTTAGAACTTCGGATGTTCTGACGGAAAGACTGCGTGGAATTCTGATAGTCCTCTTGAGGATAGTCTAAAACTTTTTGCTAAAAAAGAAAAAGACAAACCTGGAAAAGATAGTCTTCCGTATTTTGATCTGATTTAGGGACTCTGCTGAAGATATCGAATGGTGACTTACCAGCCATCATCTCGTACATCAGCACTCCAAGAGCCCACCAATCGACACTAAATCCATATGGTTCTCCTCGCAATATTTCAGGAGCAATATAATTGGGTGTACCACAGAACGTAGTTGTAGTATCAGTAGGTCCAATATTTTCCTGAAAATACAGCTAAATTCTTTTTCTAGCTGTCTCAAACCTTGCACATTCCATAATCAGTTAGCTTTATATGCCCGTCCGAATCAATTAGCACATTGTCGAGTTTCAAGTCACGATAAATAATGCCACGGGAGTGTAAAAAGTGAAGAGCCAGAATAATCTCAGCGGAATAAAATCTAAACTTTTTTATTTTGAGAAAAAAAGCAACCAACCTGGTATGATCTTCGGCTAATTTACGTTGACGTTGCATGTGATACATAAGGTCGCCTTCTGGTACGAATTCTATCACAAAAAAGAGACGAGAAGAAGTCTAAAATATATTAATTAATTCGTTTTTTTTTAACTATTCTACCTTTAAGGCCCCAGTGATCATGCCTCAAATTTTAGTGATAATACGTCATACCAGAGGGTCGTGGGTTCGATCCCCACCCAGACAAAATTTTTTGCTTTTTTATTTACCACATTTCTTAAGGTTTCCAATTTTGTAAGACTTTTTAGTCAATTCTAACATAACAAATTTAACTATTTATAGAATGGCCGCTCAATTTCGATCGCAAGTACTGCGCAACCTAACTATGCGAGACGTTTTGCGGAAAGTTGACATGCCGTCTCTACCCAGTTCAGTAGCTTTGTCTTGCCATTGTTGTTAGATTTGTTATGTTAGAATTGAATGAAAAGTATTACAAAATTGAAAACCTTAAGAAATATGATAAAAATCAAAAAGCAAACAATTTTGTCTGGGTGGGGATCGAACCCACGACCCTCTGGTATGACGTTTTATCACTAAAATTTGAGGCATGATCACTCGGGCCTTAAAGGTGGAATAGCTCCCAAGAATCTAATCTCTAGGTGCCTCCAGCAGACTCTGCGAACAACCGCGACGGAGTCATTAAACGCCTGCGCTTGCGTCTTCCTCGGCCAGGCTGAGGCTCCTCTCCTAATTCAGCCCTATCTAGAGAAGATGACTCAATCCGAGCTGCATGCGGTGATGACCAGCGGCTTCTCCTGCATCGCTGGGTCGCTATTCTCCGCCTATGTCGCCTTCGGAGCTTGTCCATTGTAAATTTTTTTTGTGTTAACTCTCCAAAATATTTTAGATATCTCATGTCTTCGACTGTAATGTCAGCGCCGGGATCGCTTGCTTGCTCGAAGATGTTATTCCCAGAGACGGAGGAGAGTCAACTCAAGAGGGTTTCCGATCTCAAATTACCCAAAACGTATGTAACAACAGTATAATTTTTAAGGCTTAGTTGGAACAAAAACAATACAAGCGTTTTTTTCAATCAAAAATCAGCTTTTTTTGAGAATTTAGGGAAGACTCGTCTGCTTTGGAATGCGTCTCATCCGGAGCTGTGGCAGCTGTCGGACTTGTGGCAGCAATAGCCGCGAATTTGATCGTCTTCCTGGCTCTGCTGGCCTTCATCGATAATATTTTCGACTACGCCGGAGAGCTGCTGGGCTACAGTGGCTGGTCGTTTGAGGTTTGAAGATCATTTACATATTAACTACAAGAATTTGAAATTAATTTCTTTTAAGATCGCCTTAAAACACAAATAATCTCTCTAAAGAATTCAATTTGGTAATAAGCATTTTATTCATTTTTAGGCCAAACTCCAATTTTTATAGTTTTTTCTCCAACTTTGGCGAGAAATGATATTCTCCAAAGTTGTAGAGGAGATCGCCAGCTATAACTTTGTAGAACATCCAAAGCCATGAAATGAATAAAATTCAGGGCCTTTTGGGATATATCTTCTTCCCGGTGGCTTTTGTCATGGGAGTGACGGATAACGCCGATGAAACTCTTCGAGTCGCTCAATTGATGGGAACCAAGACGACTCTCAACGAGTTTATTGCCTACCAGCGCTTGGGAACTTTAGTCTCGGCCAATCCTCCTCTCATCTCGGTTTTGTTTCAACTTTTTTTCTTTAAAAATCTTTTTCTTTCAGCCGAGGGCAGCAATGATCGCGACCTACGCCCTATGCGGATTTTCTAATTTCAGTTCGATAGGAATCCAACTAGGAGTTTTGGGCGGAATGGCGCCGGGGAAGAAACAAATCTTGGCGAAGATCGTCCTGAGAGCCCTGATGGCCGGCTGTATTAGCTGCTTCTTCACAGCTACTGTAGCAGGTAATTTCTAATTTTCTAAAGCATCTTATATTCCTTTTTCTCCTCTACAACTTTGTAGAAAATCAAAAGCTCCAAAAAATGAGATAAATCTCAAAAAAGGCGAAATAATTCCCACTTTTAGGCTTGCTGTAGCTAAAAATGATAATGTAGTGGAAAGTTGATTCCTTGAGCAAGATTTTCCGTATATTTCAAGAAGCCTTTTTATGAAGTTTTAGCCCTTTAAATTCGATGTTACCAAAATATGCTGTTTTTGATCATGTTTTCCAGCCAAAAAAAGCCCCTCACTTCTTCCCACAGAATATTAGCCAATTGGCTGTTATGAGAGAGAGAGGGCATTTTCTGGCTATATAGCTGATTGATAGCACTTTCTCCCCGTGAATACAGCTCAATTTGGCGGGGGGAGGAGGAGAGAGAGCGCTCAAACAAAAAAAAATGGCGGCTATATTCGGATCGGATTGGCGAGTTGTGACGCGGGGGATAAACTTCAGGTGAACATGCTTACAGTTTAAACTAATTGAGAACATTACTCCAAGCTTTATTAATAGCGTCTTAAAGCAAAAATACGACTGTATAGAGTGAATTAAAGGATTGCCTCTTGTCAAAGCCATATCTGCTCGGAGAATTGTGATTTGTATTTTTGTTAATTGTAGCTTTTAATCTTCTCTCCAAGTTTACAATTGATCGCTTATTTTGAAAAGCGCCAACTACAACTCGAAAATGTCCTTTCTTGTGAAAAAAAACAGCTAAAAACTTATCAGCCTTAGATTGAGATATTTTTATTCTGAAAATTGGATTTTGTAGCCGTTGATATCCTCTCCAAATTTGTAATTGATCAATTTTTCTGAAAATTTGAGAAAAAAAATGAGGGCTCGCTTCCCGCATTTCTCTGAACTCGCCTCTTCTCACTCTCAAATGAGAGCCCAGACAAAAACTCCAAAAAACAAGTGATTTCCTTTCCTACTACAACTACAAAAATCCACCGTGTTTTCTAGCTGTTTTTTTCTCTTTCTCTTCTCCTCCACAATTCTTCTTTTTTTCAGGAATTCTGGTGAAAAATCCCACCCATTGCGCCGTTCGCCTGGAGGAGAACTGCCTCGACGTGGAGCTCCTTCAAAAGGTCTTAGCCAACTTCACTTCAAATTAGACAAAAAAAAGAGTTTTTTTTTCGAGGGGAGTAAATAAATACTTCTTGAGGATTCTTGTCTTTGCTAAATCGATGTAAATGTCACTAAAATTCTAAACCCGCATGAATAAGAGTTTGGTTGAATTTTAAGCTTCATGCCGTATTTTTATTCTAATTGGGAAACTTGTATGGATTCAAAGTCGTCCTAGAATTTCCCTCTCACTCACTTATTAGTCCTTTCAATATGACCGAATCAGTTCTATCAGCGGGAAGAGATGAGCACATGACTAGCGGCGTAATTGCCGGATACCTGGCGCTGATTAGCGACGTCATCTCGAGCTCAAATCCTCTCTCTCTTTCAACATCCCAATAAATAATTGAGGGTCTTTTCGTTTTATCTAGTTAAATTGGCATTGTATGACAAAATAAATTAAATTTTAGAATGATATTTTAAAAAATATTTCGAGATTCGGATTTAATCTTTTTGAATTTGAAAATTGGCTACGCTTTTTATATTCAAATCCAGTTTTGATTGACTGTGAAATTAATGAAAATTTTGATCAGTTAGCCTTAAAATAGATGAGATTAGATTCTTTTGATATCCTGTGCTCTTATTTTCCACAATTTTAGCAATTAAATGAGCCGCAGAAGAAGAAATTTGGTTGAGGTTGGATGGAAATCAAGAGGTAGTCTTTATGTCGAAATTAGATCCTAGATTTAAATTGTCTTCGTTTCGGGAATATTATAACAAAATCACATTAAATCTATTCGGTGTGACGAGAGTACTTAGCAAATTATCTTCATCGCGCTCTACCCTTCAATGCATTATTTTGAAGGAGAAAAAAAAACTTATTTTCTCCTTGATAATAAAATCAAAATCATTCAATCTTTCGCAGTAACCTTGTTGCTGAGGAGC
Organism: Oscheius sp. JU1382; assembly: GCA_932521405.1. Lineage (NCBI taxonomy): Eukaryota > Metazoa > Nematoda > Chromadorea > Rhabditida > Rhabditidae > Oscheius > Oscheius sp. JU1382. The sequence goes on from OW051476.1 coordinate 1,513,556, forward strand.
TGTGAAATAGCTCTTTTCTCTTTCTCCATTAATAAATCGGTTTAGCCCTAGGAGAATCAATTTATAGTCGAGTTTCAATTTGGCTTTTTATATTAAAATTTAGATTCAAGATTTAAAAATGTCCAACTTTTTCAGTCTTTGAGACTGTCCCTTTAAAAGAAATATTTCTATCTGAGAAATTAAGAAAAAGAAGGCGGATATTTCTTTATTTCGAATTTTTCCCTCAACTTTATATCCACAGCCAGGTGGAGACCTGGGGAGGAATTAGCAAACCCAGGTGCGAATATTAGATTTCTCCGAGAGCATTTTATTTAATCGAATGTCTCTCTCTCTCTCGCTGGAAATTTCTGGGCGTAAAAGTCGGAAAGAAAGTCGTCTATTCGTCTATAGGCTAATTAAAATTGTAAACCTTTTGCTTTAATTTCAATGAGATTTGGAAGAAATTTGTTCTAATTTGGTCTTAAAAGGAAAAGGCTGCCTTGCTGACTGTTTATCCTTTGCTTGTGGATTACGGAGATTCTGATGAGATCCTCTCCCAGCTTTTTCCCTTCCCTGGGGCGGTGCCTGAGACTCAAATTAGTCTCACTCTCACCTGCGTGAGGGGCGTGGCTCCAGCCGACTTTCTATTTCAACCATTTAGCTATCGTGCTTTAGATTTGGCTAAAATAATCCCCAAAAAAATCGCTTCCCGCTATTAGATAATTTTGACCACAAACTAGCCAGAAATTGTGAATCCTGTTTAAAACCCCTCCTCAAAACCAGATTTATTTTCCACTTGAGTTCTTCGCCGAACGTCTCGAAGACAAAAATATTTCTTGGCGACCTTATTAAGCAATCGGTTTCGCTGTACGAGTCGTCGTAATAATCCCTTTGTTGATTCGGAAAACGGAGAAAAAGAAGTAAAAACAGTATCGCCGGGATGTCAAAATAGCGGCCAATTGACGAGACGTCACTCCGATCCTCCGATGTGGAAAGAGGAGAGGAGAAGACCATCACACAGTGGCTCAGGTGGGCATCTTTTTTTCCTTCGAGGGGATTTTCGCTTTGGACAGGGCGTAAAAATCCCAAAACTGAAGTTGGTGCTTTTACATAATTTATAAAATTGCTCAAAACAGTCAGAAAATGAATGGCAATTCCACTTTTAAGCTACAGCAACCCAAAAAAGCAGAAAATTCTTCAAAGCACTAAGAACATTGGCCTTTTTTTGTTTTATTTTGAATTTATTTGCTCCTTGAATCTGAAATAATAATTTGTCCCTTTGAAAAACACTTTGGTCAATTAGTAAAAAAGGCTCAAAGAATAACTTCAGCTTATTTGCGGTGTCCCTGAATAAAAATGTCTGAATTGAGGAAAATCTCCCCTAGTCTTAGCGGACTAACAAGCGGTCAAAAAGCAGTCGAAATCGGTAATCCGGCTGATGTACCTAATATGCCTAGAAGCGACAGGAAGTAGACTTTGAAAAATAGGATTTTTGAGGTGTCAAAGTATACTTATGACTCAAGTACGAACCTGAAAAAGCTTTTTGAGAATTTATGAGGAACCTGTTGCCAAACAAAAATTGTTAACTTAAAAATGGGTAAACTCTTATCTTCTCTTACTAAGACCATATCTCAGCGCTAGATTGAGATATTTTGAATTTGTAAATTGCGCCTTGTAGCGCTTGATCTTCTCTTCAACTTTGTAATTGATCGCTTTTTCTATAAACACCATAAAAATGTCGAAAATTTTTAAAGAGATTGTGTCTTTCCCCCTCTCAGCCAGAGGTGACAGTGGCGCTGATTGGCCTAATGAGAGAGAGAGAATTCTCGCCGTCGTGTTCCGTGTGGGGGTGTCGGCGTGTGGGAGAAGTCATGCTCCCTCGGGAAAATTCAGTTGAGACTTTGGTTTTCCACTTTCTGTTGTGGGAAATTCCCTTGGCAACCAACCAACCGACCGCCGAATTTCTCTCTCTAATCCTAATTTTTGTCTTATTTTTTCTATTTTCTCAAAAAGCGGTCAAATCACAAACCAGCTTGTAGAGGAGATCAAGAGCTACAAAACGTAGAATTTTCTAATTTACTTTTATTACTCAACTCAGCACTTAATTATTACAGATTTAATCACCAAGTCAGTACAAGAAAAAAAAATGCGCAGCTTTTGTCCCCTTTCTGATGCATTTATTTTCAGAAAAAATGTCAATTTTGGTCTAAAATCGACTGAAAAATCTATTCCCGCAGTCAAAATTAGGCTAGGAGCCTTATTTTTCAATCAAAAATATCATAAAATGGTCCCGTTCTCTGTACAAATCTCCTCTGATTCATCAAAGAAGGAGAGATCTCGTCTTCTTTGTCTCAAAATTTCGGTAAATGACGTCCGCTCAGAAATACCAGCGCCGGGAGATTAAACCCCTCGTGAGCTGTGAGTTACAAATCTCTATGGGGACAAATCGAGCCAATCACCAGCCCTCAGAAAGAGCCTTCATTAGTTGAATTTCTCCGAAAGGGCGACCACCTTGTGACTCTCTCTCACTCTCTCTTTTGCAAGCTGTGTGGAGTCGCAAGCGAAACAAAGCTAATTCTAGCTTTTTTTCTAATATCTCGAGCTCGCTTTAAACTAAGCAAGATTTCAGAGACATTATTTCCATTAGCATTTATTATCAGAACGGTAGGCTCAAGAAAGTCGCAGATTGAATTATTTATGGTACTTTCGCTCAAAAAAGCGCAAATTATTTCAAGTAGGTCTTACAAAGATTCCATCAATAATCTAATCTTCTTTGTTTCTCGCAGATCTTAAAATGTGGGGGCAACCAGCACTCCGTTCCTTTATGTTCGAGCGTTTCGAGAGGCCCTATATTCCGGCAGAATTTTCAGAGCCCGGGCTGAGAACATTTTTGAACAAAAAGCCCATCCCTAAGGCCCATTACTGTAGATTTCTCCCTATTTTGGTTACAAAAAAGAAGCTCTTAAGCTATGTTTTGTGTGTTTGAACTTTAATGTTCGTCGAAATTCTAGTCTATGATAATAAACTATCTAAACAGGAGGTTTTCGCGCCGAGCCGGCTTTTGTTTAAAAATGTTCTCGGGCATCGGGCTTTGAGAACCCTAGATTCCGGTAGTCTTGCTTAAAAAGTGTAATTAGTTCAAGTGGATCTTATAAAGATTTTGCCAACTCATCAAGACTCCAAATTTCCTATTTTCGCAAAAAAGTTCTTCCAATTCGCCAAACACTGTTTCCACACTGTTTTCCTCAAATTTCTAATTGCGCCACAGTAAAACCTATCAAGTCTAGACCAATTGATCTTGCGGGCGATGGATAATTGTCCCAAAACGATGGGTTTGTTTTTGATTTTTCTCTTCGAGATGATTACTGTCAAATCTAATAAAAAGGCGGACCTAGACCGATTGAGCTTGCGGCTCAAAGGGAAAACAACTTTTGTAGTGGGAGACCTTGTTTCTAACGAGCTGAGGCCAATTATCTCGATTTTCACAACACGCAATCTCCTCCCCTTTCTCCGCCCTCTGGAGAGGACAAACAAACAGATGGGGATGGCGAGAGGATCCAATCTCTCTCTCTTCTCTTTTTGGCCAAACTTGGGGGAGGACTTCCAATCTTTCAAGCAGCCCTTGGAAGAAGTTCAAATATCAGTTTATTCCAATAGAAAAATTTTCTTTTTTTCGCGCAGCTTTTAAAATCGAAAGCTACGTTGACTTTTTTGATTTTTGCTATTTTTTTCGAATTTTAAAGGCTCTTTTTCCCTCTCTTCTTTTTACTTTTTTTTTTCCAATTTTGCAAGCAGCGTTTAAAAGTAAAACGAAGCCGGGCAAAGTGTTAACTAATCTTTAGTCAGTTTTCATTCAACAAAAATTAAGTAATTTCTCGTGGAGGGCATTCTCTAAACTCTTCTTCTCTTCTCAATCCAGTAAATTTTTTTAATCTGGAAATTCTCTCTCCTTCAATGTTAACTTTTTTTAAACAGTTTTAAATTAAATTTTTCAGGAAACTCTGCAAATTTGAAGGCTATCAAGAGATTTTCCCTCGTTCTATTTGTATATCAGAGCTCAAGAACCTGACGCTCATCTGCTGCAGCCGTGAGTCTAAAGGTTGCTTAGGAGGTTTTTCTCAGTTCCGGAAGGGATAGGGGTTAGTACGGTAGTGGGAACGAACAAATGCTGGATATTTTGTATCAATCCCAGCGCGGGAGTCAATCTCTGAAAATAGGCAACCAAAGCTATTTTGAGTAATTTTAACCCCAGGAATCCAACTAATCCTGCTCTAGCTGGTACTCGTCTCTGCCAGATCTTTTTTTAAAAGTTTTAGCTGGTGCTTAAATGCAGCGCAAAGATCTTTTAAAGATATGACGCCGAGATCATACATTTTTTGAGAAGAAATAGGTTTTCTTTGTGTTCATTTAACACGTTCGCGACAAGGGGGCCCCTTTGATTAAGACCTTGTAACTTGATACAGACAATGGTTTTCGGATTTTATTTTTGCGTAGACGGCAGCTATTGTTATCCACTATCTGTGTTGTGAGCAAGCAAGCCGGGGCTCAGCTATATTGTGATAAACAAAATAAAATAGGTTATAGGAAAATGTGGTTTTAGAATACCTTTATTAGAACACACAATTAATTACATTTCTTATGTAAACGGCTAGTCTTATTGAATATATCCAACACGAGGCGCATTTTGTAAAGCTTGTCCAACCCGTCATTGCTATAATTATCATTCAAATGCAAATGAGTCAATAATTCCTCGAATCTGGTCCTTATCATCCATTTGCCCACATATGGGCTGATCCGCAAAAATTCTTTTTTGATTCCAATAGTCCCTTAGTTTTGGTAATTTTACTATTCCCATTTTAATGCACAGTCCAAGAAAAATGTACATCTCTTCAGGGTTGGTATCTGTCCAATTGCACTTCTTCTTTTTTCCGTAGCGATTTGTTTCAATAATCAAAATGTCCAATATATTCTTCACGAATAATACGTAATAGTCCAAGGGAGTTTTGGCTGTATCAATGATGTCGTTATAGCCGGCATCACAATCAACAAAAGGAAAATCATTCAAATCTTTGATATCGTGTCTCCATTCTTCTGCTTTAGAGCTTTCTTCAGTTTCTGTCGATTCATCTGAACTAGTGTCCTCTTCCACTTTCCTTTCTTCTTCCGATTCACTACATAAATCCTCATCTAAGTCACTATCAGTCAATAATGCATCTAGTTTCTTCTCAAAATCATCGGCGTCCATTTTCTAATAAAAAGGACTGAAATAAATACAAAAACACAACGAAAATACCTAAAACTAGGTCAACCGCAAAAAAAATTATGCATGGGGACAATGGGACCCACCGGTGGGCCCCTGACAGAATTCGACAAAAAATGTATTATCCCACCAGATAATTTGGCTAAAAATGCCATTGTCGCGAACGTGTTAAGAAATCATTTCTTTGGATATATGTTTAAGTTCAGACTTCATAAACATGATAATTCTTCTAGTCGATTGAGCTCAACGAGCTGATCATTTCCCAGCAATTATTTACCCAAATGAGAAAGAATTCCTTCTAGAAAACCTTCCTCTGGTGTGTATTGTTCTGTGAGAAACCGAGGCGTCTAACAATGAGCTAATTATTTCGATCGACAATGGAAAACGAGAGACTCTCTCTCTACTGAATGAAATCACAGATCATTTTTAGTTCCTCCTTCTCCATAAGTAAGATACATATTTGTCTGGCCTATAATTTTCTGGTTATAAGCGCCTACTTCTAGTCTGTAAGTTTGTAGTTTATACCTGGATCAGGAAGTCAGGAGTTGCAATGAAAGTTTAAAGCAAAATTCACACAACTTTAGAGTTTTTTTTCTCTTTTCAATTATTTTTATTGCTTCGTTTGCTAGCTCTTGAATTCTTCTTTTATGTCGACCGGTCGCATAGAATTGAAATCACCCACTTGTTTTAGATATTTTTAGTTCTTCCTACTCCTATAAAAAGCCAGAGGAACTTCTTCGCTCTGATTAAGTATTTTAGGCAACGAAATTCACAGAAGATCTTTCTTTTCAACGCGCCTTTTTCAAAGATTTTCATTGGCTATCTTGCTTAGTTCACAGCTTTCGAATTCTACTTTTATGTTCCGCGACTTTCGACTCATTTGGTAGCTTTTTCTGCAAATCTTCTTAGACTCTAGGAGACTGTGATAGTTCGAGGCTTTCATAAATCTTTAGCCCTACCTTTCCACAGCTACTTCTTTAGAGTCCAGTTTAAATAGATACAAAATTTCGAAACAAATTCGCCTTCCCATGTACATTTGAAAAAATAGGCAGCGAATCAGCCTTATCAAGTAGAAGAAAAAACAGTGAAAGATCCTGTTTTGTTGAGACGACCAGCTATTTTTGGCTTCTTTTGACAGGCAGTGGCTTCCCTTTCAGCGCCTTCCAACTGTAAAATCTAAAGTTTATTCGATCAGCCAAAGCGAGAATCTCAAAAATCTCTAAAAATGTTTTAACTTCCTTTTAAAAGCTTTTTATTTTTTTCAAGCCTATTTACTCTACCAGGTGCGCTGGCTATATCTTCGGATCAACTAGACCATTTTGGTGCCATCTGAAAACCCAGAATCTAGCGCACATTTTGACATCAAATTCCCACTTATCGCACATTTTTTATGAAATACTGTGAGCTGTAAATTTCATTTTTATGATCTTTTTGAAACTCAAATTTAAAATTAACATTTTGATTGCCTCTATGGGTAATAGCTCAATTTAAATTTAAATTTATAGTTTCAATTCCCAATTAAAAGCCATTGGGGACTTCAGATCTATTGCTTCCAAAAATTGAGCTCATCTAAGTGATTTGATCTTTTTTTTTTTAAATGACATTATAGTTAAAAATCACTTCAATATCTTCCAAATTCTCTAAATTTCGCTAGACGTATTCTTGATAGTCAGTCTTAATAATTTAAAAAATTCATTCGTTCATATTCATTGGGCTGGATCCTCAACTTTTGTTGAAAAGTCTTGAAAAATAGCCAGAAAAAAAAATTTCAAATCGCCTTTAAAAAGCGCAAACTTTTATGGCTTATTCGAAAAGCGCTCAGTGAGTTCGTTTCTGCTTGATTTTTGTCGGAAATCCCATTAAAATGGTTCTGATTTTGTTGAAAAATCTTCAGAAATACGACATCCTCGTTCGTAATACCGCATTCAGTTTTAATGTTTTTTTATTATCCTAAAATTAAATTAGCGATTTTGATCAATTTTGGGCGCAGAAATACCAATTTTAAAATTGCCCTTAAAAACGCAAAATTTTATGCTTTATTCGATAGATGACAATGAGTCCAGTATAACTTGATTTTTGCTGAAAATTCCATTAAAATGGTCCTAATTTTGTTGAAAAATCTTTCAATCTCCGCTAAAAAAGATGACCTTGGGTAAAATTTTTACTTCATTGAGCCTACTTCTGTAAATCCTTCAGTTTACCTTATTAAAAGCGTAAAAACTCCTTGCTTTATTGACCGCGTGGCTTTTACAACCAAAATTCAGAAAAATCCAAAAAAAAAATTCAAATTCTCCTTAAAAAAACGCATAATTTCATGTTTTATTTCTTTTTGAACGAAAAGCGCAAAGGAGCTTTTGATTTTTTTAATAGAAATCCTGCCGAAGTTTCCTCAAAATGACCCTCCAATTTTATTAAAGAAAGAAACAAAAAATCTTTCAATTTGCTCATAAAAATTGATTTCTTATTTTTTTTAATAATCGCGTGATGCGGAAGATCAAAATAAATCAGTTTTCTACCATTTTTAGGGCCTAAAAGCCAAAATTTTTGGGACTTTTTGCTTCCAAAAAAGTAAAAAAAGAAAATTTATAAAAAAATCCTCCTTCCTTCCCTCGCTTCTGGCCGCTCTCCTCGTCTTGGTCCCCCGTTTTCCTCAATAGAGAGGGAGAGCGGGGCGGGCGGCTGGCCGGCACTTGCGATGAGGCTAGTAAGAGAGAGGAGGGAGGAAAACGGCAGCCAGCAGCGGCCCCCTCTCTCTCGTTCAGAGAAGACTACCGTACCCCCAGCTAGCCTGCGTATCCATTCACCCGGCGCGGCGCGGCGCCACATTGATCGGGGCGCGTGTGCTCTCTCTCTACCGCTCTCTTGCCCTCTCCTTTCTCTAGCCCCCTACCCCCCAAGCCCCACCAAGGGGAGGGAGAGAGAAAAGAGCCTCCCATTTCTCCCCAAATAATTCCCTATAATTTTCTCCTCCTTGCTCAGCCTCTTATTTTCTCCTCTTCGTCTTATTTATGTCTTTATTTCCAAAAAAGAGAACTATAATCTTCAGCGGTTAAGAGTCGTCTGAGTCTGTTCAAAACGGGACTTCTGCCAGCCTTCAGTTCTCGCTCTCCGTCAGGGAAATGAGTGAACTCGACCAGCTTCGCCAGGAGGCCGAACAGCTTAAAGGCCAAATTAGGGTGAGTTCCCCAGCCAAAATTTTTTAATTTTATTTCTATATATTTTCTCACTTTCTCTCGCTCTTTCTCTCACAGTTACAATTTGATTTTAAATGCAATCAAAATGCGCTTTATTCTCCGGCATTGGGATTCCACTTTATTGTTTTCTATTAGTTTTTAATCAAATTCCTATAGAAATGTTTACTTTAATACGCCTTTTCTCCTCAGTAAATTTTCACTATTGTGATATCCAATTCGCTTGGGAATTAACTAAAATTCAGCGCTTTTTTGCTTCTTTTCCGTTGAATTTGAATGGAAAAATTAGAATTTTAGCGATTTTTGTCTCGAAATGATGAAAAAACACTAATTTTTAATGTATTTACTCGAGAAAAAGAGTAATTTTTTTGCAGTAAATCGATAGGCCCCCTTCCACTATCTAAAGCACCCTTTTCACTCTGCGTCTCTCTTCTCTCATCAGTCTTTTTTGCATGCGATTCACCTGAGAATTTGCCATGCATCAATGCTCTCTTTTATTCAGATGAATCGATAAGTGCTTCAATCTTCATTGAGGCTTTCCTTATTTAGTTCAAAAGTCGATACGTATTTTCTTTCCCATCGTTAACCCAAAAAGGATGATTTTAAATCTCATTTTAGTCACTTTTTCTACTCAAATTGATAAATTTAGGTCATTTCTAAGCGAATTTGTGGGATTTAATTCATCAAAAATTGAGTAAATTTGGGTCCTAGAGCTCCCTTCAAAAAATTAGCAGCATTCTCTCAATTTCCGTCTCTTTCTACGGGAAGACGACAGCAAAAGAGCCGTCTCTCTGTGTCTGTGTGTGAGGTTGGAAGGATCAGATTACCCCGAGGGTCTCCCCTCTCTTGGTTACAACCGCTAGGCCTCCTTTTAAGCGAGTGAGAGAGAAGTGAAACGATTTATCTGAAAACTGTTGTGTAAATAAAGCAAAGGGCCGCCGAGATTCCAGAAATCTCTATCTCTCTCTTTTCCACCCTCTCCATTCGATGATAAATAATTGGAGCAGCCGGTTCGGCTCGCTCTCTCCAATTCTTATTTCAAGGCTGCAGGGGGGGATCAGCCTAGCCTTAAAAATCATAAACATTGTACTTTTGAGACTCAAAATAGACAGCCGGCGAGGAGGGGAGGGAGATCAAAATAAACCAAATGCAACTGAACGGTAGTGAATCCCAGATTTTTTGAAGAAAAATAATTCCTTTTCAATTGGCGCCGAAGCAAAAAAAAATTACTGGAGGAAATTTTTCACATTGCACAGCAGTACCGTACTATCTTTTTAATCTAGAACATTTCTTTTAAATTGATGATGAATCAGCAGAAAAAGTCTTTGAAATACATCCAAATTGGCGATTAAACCAAGATTTTTCAAAGATCTTCCCCGCTTTTGAGTTCATTTTTCTACAAAAAAATTAAATGGCAGGGAAGAGGAAAGATGTTACCCCACGAATTAGACAAGAAATCTGATTTAAAAAGTTATTTTTCTCCTCTTTTTGTAGAAAACAAGTCGCTCAAATAACGACGAAATAATTTGCCAAATGCAATAATACAACGCGCTGATTTATTCCTTTTAATGGCCTCCTTGAAACAAAAAAAGAATTGAGAACTTTTCAGCAAAAATTCTATTAAGTTGAGTCCTTTTTTGAGATCCTGGGCTCAGCTAGCAGCCAAACAGCTAAGCCAATCGATTCATCGATGATAAAAGTCGAGTCACTCAATTTAATTTTTGATCAACTCAAAGAATTTTGGGCATTTTATTAAAATTGAAGCATTTTCTCCTACCTATCTATTTCATAGTCGTTTCCTTGGTTGATTCCCTGCTAGATTTGGCAATTTTTTAGTAGCCAGAGCAAAAAAATCTGTTTGTTTTATGGTCGATTTGAAGTTTTAAATTCTACTTTTTTTGCTTGATTTGGTTTCTTTTTTTAGAGCCTTTATAGGAAGGAGAAAATCTCACAAAATTAAATTGTTTCATAGCATATTTAAAAGAAAATGGGTTGATTCTTTTTAATCTACAAGCTGTTGAGTTTTTGTTTTATGGCTGATTTATTTTTGGCTAATTTTACTAAGAACAGTTTAGAACTCCCTTCCTCTCAGCTCGAAGATAAAGGTAGACAATCAATTTAAATCCCTTTATTGAAAAGCGTCGATGAATTCTACCGATTCCATCATCAGAAATTTATTTATTTTTGGAAACATTTAACTTGCGCTGCCGACGGCGGGCGAGAGATAGAGAGAGAGCAGATGACAATTTACCCAAATGGCTCGCCGCCGCTGCATGGCCGAGAGGGGGGAGATCGATCTGTGGGCACCGCCGGCTGGCTGGCTCACACTCACTGCTGCGAAATAGCCAAGGCGGAGCTAAATGTGAGAGAGAGAGAGAGAGGGATGAAAAATTATTTTTGTTTTAATTAAAAATGGCATTTTTTCCCGCGAAAAATGGTTTATTTTATTAAAAATTGACTTCCCGTTAGCTAACAGAATTTTTGATGAGAATTTCTTAAAAAGATCTGATGAAAAAATATTCATTTTGGTCGCTAAAAAGGCATTTTTGGCTTATAAAACGAGAGATGAGACTGATCGAGTTTCAAACCGTTTAGACCTAAAATATACTTTTTGAATTAAAAATTACTGTTTAAATTTTGGAAAAAGCTGAATCCTTTATATCGAAAGCTTTCAAAAAAGAGAACAATTCCTTTGCTTTTTAAAAGCATCCATTGCCTTTTTTCAAAGCAACAAAAAATTCTCCAAATCTATTAGTTTCATTTTCTTTTTATAAGCCAAAAAAAGTGCTAAACAGGTTGTAAGTCGTAACATTGCTCATCCCTGTTCTTATTAGCCAGGAAAAGTTAATTTTTCTCTTAAATTTCGGTTCAGAATTTGATTCGGGGCTTCTGCTTTGCTCCAAAAAGTTGAAATTTTTTTGATTCTCCCTGCTCTTTAATTAAGCTAATTGAAGATCCTGATTATCAAAATCCACTCATAGGAAAAACTGAAAATCAATTGAGAAAACAAACGGATTTTTATTGCTTCGGCTAGCTTTTATAGAGGAATAAATTGAAACTTTTGTTAATTGTCTTCTAAATTTCCTTCTCAATCTGTCTCAAAACATCCTCCTCCTCGCCAGAAAGAGTGACGGTCTCCACCTCTCTCTATCTCCCAAATTGGCTACCATTTTCCCGCCTGTCAGCCACAAATTGTCGGGCTCTCTCTCCTTGTCAAATGTGAGGGGTTTTCAGAGTTGAAAAAAGTTGAATAAATTCATTTTTTAAAAATTGCAGGAGGCAAGAAAATCAGCGAATGACACCACGCTGGCCAGTATCGCCTCCAATTTGGATCCGATCGGTCGGATCCAAATGAGGACGAGGCGGACACTTCGAGGACATTTGGCTAAGGTAATTTCTTGTCTTTTTTTAAATAAATTTTTTTGTAGATCTACGCCATGCATTGGGCTTCCGACAGCCGTAACCTCGTCTCGGCCTCTCAGGACGGAAAATTGATTGTCTGGGATTCTTACACGACCAACAAGGTGGGATTTTTCTTCTCTCTTTTACTGTAGATTGTTGTTGAAATATTTGACTCAAATCGCGGCTAAAAGTCATCTTACAGCCCTTGATTGCAAAATAGCTTCTTTTAGTTTTAAATTGATTTCACGCTTTGTGATGTTTTACATCATCTTGTAGCTCTTGATCTCCTCTATAAGATTGCAGAGCGTTAAAACTATAGAAATTTGGCGTAAAACCTAGAAAAATCCATTCAATTGAAAACTAGCCCTAAAAATAGCGGCTATTACAGTAATTCTCGCCGAAGAATCCAATTATTAACGCCTCGAACTCGTTTCATCTATTAATTAGGTTCAAGTATTACCATTTTCTAGCGAGAGCGAGAGAGAGAGAGCGCTGGCTGATTAGATATGTTTCAATACGGAGAGCCCAGGAGCCTATTGATTTCTGGCACCACATGCCCATTAACTAGGCTCACTCTCTCTCTCTCTCCAGCCAGCCAGCGTTCTCTCACTCACAGTAATGCCACGCTTTCTCACGTTCTCTTGCAAAAAGCGTAAAAGCTCCATAGCCGGCTGCAAATGGAAGTGCCGAGGGAAAGGAAAACAATGAAATCCCACTAAAAAGGACTAATTCAGCTAAATTCCGGGGTAAAAAGAGCAAATTTTGGGGCCAAAGGTTGCCATTTTGGAAGAATTTTCTCCAAAACTTTTTTGCTTAAACAATAGCTTCGAGAAAGCTAGACTAATGAAGAGAGAGTGGCAGTAAAACAGAATAAATCATATCATTTAAAAGAATCTGTTGAAGCAGAGAAATTTAAGTCAACGCTGATCTTTTTAAAAAAGAGATTTTTGTAGATTTAAAAAAAGCGGGGGAATACAGTAGTAGCGTGCTGTGCTCAATCAACCGCATTTTTCTCCACATTCTTCAAGAAGAGTAGACTTTGGCGAGAATTATACTGTATCGATTTGGAGAATTGCCCGCCGCCCTTGGGAGAAAAGAATTCGTCATTTTTGCTTAGTCCCCAAGTAGTACAGTTTGCACTCAGCCTGAATAGCGCGAAACCCAATACCCAGCCCAACGCCACTTCCCGTTTTTATCAGTTTTGGCGCAAACACAAACACTTTCGCGGTTCTTTGGAGCGACTTGAATAAGAAGCAATCGAGGGAATTCACTTTTAAGAGAGGCTTTTTCTCCACGAGAAATCATCTTCTACAATCTTATAGAGGAGATCAAGGCCTAAAATTTTGCAGAACATTTCAAATCCTGAAAATTGCTCAAATTTTGTGAAAATTGGCCAATCCTTTCGGCAGGCAATAATCCCAAAAGTGGAGGGGTCTCGCTTGGAAAATCCCGTTTTTCGCTAACTTTCGCGAGAAATGATGTTCTACAATCTTGTAGAAGAGGTCAAGGGCTACAAATCTATAGAACTTTGAAAGCGAAAAGCTCAGTTAGGGAAGATACTAAAAGCCAATTTTCAGGTTCATGCTATTCCACTTCGGTCGTCTTGGGTGATGACTTGTGCCTATGCTCCCTCCGGTAGTTTCGTAGCCTGTGGAGGTAAGATTTTTTTATTTGCCAACAAAGATTGGTTTTTTCTCTTTCTTTTTATTTCAAGAAGTGGATTAATTTATTGCTAAAAAATTCATTTGCAGGGTTGGACAATATTTGTTCTATTTATTCTCTGAAGACGAGAGAGGGAAATGTCCGCGTCTCGCGTGAACTTCCCGGCCATACGGGTTACCTCTCCTGCTGTCGTTTCCTCGATGATAACCAGATTGTCACCTCCTCTGGAGATATGACCTGGTGAGCTTTATTTTTTCACTTTTTTTCCATATCCTAGGCTAAAAATAGTCGCAAAAATCAATTTTGCACATTATTTTAGGTCTAGGACAAGAAAAAACCCACAAAATGATCAATTTTTGATCCCAATTTTGATAAAACTTAAAGCCAAATATAGCTCGCCTAGCTTCTTGCCTTTATTCTCAAATCCCATTGTCAGCTCCGTAAACACGAGATTTAATTAAGCAAAAGAGCCACGGCCAGCGTCAGATTTGCAACATTATGACAGCTTAATTCGTTCGCTGCCTTTTTATGGCCAGGAGGCCGACGACACGACGAGCTGTATCTAATTATTCGAGGCTTAGGAAGGGCCGATTGCGCGCAAGGGGAGGGCCAGCAAAAGCGGGGGACCAACTTCTTCTATCAGATCAAGTAATTCTGTTCCAAATTCGATTATTTGAGACTCATTTTAGCAGCTTTTAGAACAAAAAATAAATAAAAACTTTTGGAGAGAAAGATCAAACACAAGATCATCGCCAATTATGCTTTTTATAGGAGCTGTTCACAAAACATTTTGCTAAAATCTTAAATTTGTAGATCATTCAACCGATTCTTTTGAACCACTCCTAAATTATTAATTTTTTGTGTTTACCCTTTTAAGGATCATCTAAAACCAAAATTTTCAGCGCCCTCTGGGATATCGAGACCGGTCAGCAGTGTACAGCCTTTACTGGGCATACGGGTGATGTGATGTCGCTCTCGCTGAGCCCCGACATGCGGACCTTCATCTCCGGTGCTTGCGACGCCAGCGCCAAGGTAATTTTAAAGCTTTGTTTTTCCTTTAAAATCAGCTACTGTGGGTAGAAAAATATAGGCTGAATAACTAATTTGAATCCTCTTATCAAATTCAAAATCCAAGCGGTGTTGTGTAGCTGCAGTTTTTTCAGGCATTTTTCAAAGAAATCTTCCTCCAATCAATGCGGAAAATTTTTAAAAAGCAGCAAAAAACTTGCCAAAATTGAATCAGCTATTCTTTTTTACTCCATTTGGGGTTTTTAATCATTTTCTGAAGGAAAAGTAATCCATGATAGAGAAGTTTTTTTGGCTATTTTGAGGCTTTTAAAGCCATTTTTGAGGGAGAATGATTTTGGTTTTGAGATTTCTTCTCTAAAATAAATACCGCTTTTTTTCCAGCTTTGGGACGTTCGGGACGGCCAGTGCAAGCAGACATTCCCCGGCCATGAGTCGGACATCAACGCGGTCGCCTTCTTCCCCTCCGGACATGCGTTCGCCACCGGATCTGACGATGCCACCTGCAGACTCTTCGATATCCGAGCTGACCAGGAGTTGGCCATGTACTCTCACGATAATATTATTTGCGGTACGTTTCCTGGGTGAGGGAAGAGAACAGCTGGCTGCCCGGGCCGGCACAGCTGAGGCAGAGCTTCTCAGGCAGCTTTTTTGAGAGAAAAAGATGATGAGAAGAGAGATTCTGGGAAGCCGAAGGGGTTTTCGCTTAAACTTTTAGAATTTGCAATGTTCTACAAAGCTCTTTTTCTCCTCTACAATCTTGTAGAACATCGCTTCCAACCAAAATTGAGCAAAATCCTAGAAAATTAGTTATTTTTCCAGGCGGATCCACTTTTGGTTAAAAACTACTCTAAAAATGACAAAATTTTCGCGATTTTTTGATGTTCCACTTCGAGCCAAAACAATACTAGAAGTAGTTGCATTAAATCCTTTTAAGCTTAGGCTGTAACTTTAAATTGATTTACTTTAATTTTTTGTCTTTTAGGTATCACCAGTGTGGCCTTCTCCAAGAGCGGCCGATTGCTCTTCGCCGGTTATGACGATTTCAACTGTAACGTTTGGGATTCAATGAGACAAGAGCGAGCCGGTTAGTTTTCAGTTTTTATTTTTTAAATTTCTGAATTTCCTTATAAGGAATGAAATCACTTGCGTCGTTTTTCTTATTCGCAATTTTGCAAAATTGAATGAATGCCGCAATAACTACCAAAAACGAGATAATTTTTAGTCTCTTATGCTAATTGATCGAGCCAGCTCCGGCTGGCAAAGCCTCTCATCAAGGGCCTCATTTCCTTTTCAAATTTGAGCCCGGCTCTTTTTTCTCGCGTCATTAGAGCTCTCTCTCTCTCTCTGGCCAGCTCCGTCCAAAAGCAATATCCATGCAAATATAGTGAAAGAGAGATGAACCGATACGATATGACTTGCCAATTTGATGAGCCCTCTTGGGGACGAAAAAACAAAAGTAGAGGGACTAATTTAGCTCATTTTGTCTTTAAAACAAGTTCTACCAAATCGGAATGTTTCGTTTATCTCTTTTAAGAGAAACCTGAAAGCCAAAAAGATAGTTATGAGCTGTTCTATATAATTTTATAGAATCAGACGCAATTCATTCAGAAAATTTATTAATATAGTAGAGGAAGTTCTAAGAAAAAAAAGTTTTGTCTAATTCTTATAAGCGAAAACTAGACTTCTCAAAGATTCTGTCGACAAACATTTAAAATCATAAAAATTAAGCGAGAAGTTGAGATTTTTTTAAAAAGAATTTCTTTCAAATTTGATTTTTATTTTGAATAGAAGTTTGGAAAAATAATTCGATTGGTTCCAAAATGTCGCAAAAACAATTTAAAAGTGGTATTTATTAGCCATTATCCTTGACCTGCTCCAATTTGTGTTAGCGAATTTTAGCCCAAAACCATAAAATTATCAGAAAAGTTGGAAATATCTCCGATTTTGTGCTAATTTTTATGGGGTTTCTTGGAATTTTTGAGAGTCTTCTTTATAAAATTAGGAAATTCTTTTGCAAATTTGTCAGAAAAACGCAAGTATGCCCACAACTCAATAAGCATTTTGAATCAAAATTTAAGGAGTTCCTGTTGCCATAAAGAAGATATTTTTATAGCTTTCATTAAAATTTTTAAGCTTTTTTGAAACTCCTCTTTTTTTAAGATTTGCAATGCTCTATAAAGTTGTAGAACAGCGGAAATTCTAAAAACAACTTCAAAAGTGAGAAACAAATGTCCATCTTTTGACAAAAAGTAGCTCTTTTGATTCCAATTGATGTGGATGAACCATCTATAAAATCCCAATTTTCTTGCGTTTTCGCTAACTTTTGAGGGAAGCGATGTTCTACAAAGTTGTAGAAGGCCAAGCTCTACAAGATTGCAGAACATTAGAAATCTTAAAAGTTGCTAAAAAAATAATGATTTTAACAAAACTAAGAATACTTTTTTCAGGAGTCCTCGCCGGCCACGACAACCGAGTCTCCTGCCTAGGAGTGACAGAAGACGGCATGGCTGTGTGCACCGGCTCGTGGGATAGTTTCCTCAAGATTTGGAACTAAAAAAAGTGGAATCCGTCGCGCCTTTTCTCCATCGCCCTCCCTCCCCCTCTCTCCCAAACCAACCAATTGTATGCCTAGTTCTCATCCCAGCTTTCAATTTGTTTTCCCCCTCAAGCGCTCGCGAAAAAAAAATTACTATTTTTGTTTCTTCATTTTCACAACAAAAAAAATAAGTCCAGCGGCCAATGAATTTCCCATCTTTTTTCAAGAGAAAAAAAAATTTTCCCCCAAAAAAATAGGCGATGTTTTAAAAAAATTTTTTCGGATAATATCATGGTCTCTCTCTTTCTTTTTTTTCTGCTTTTTTTCAACCCAAAAACCCGGCTCAGCTTCCCCCCGATTCCTAAAGTAATCCTCCCTCTACCATAGTCTACCTTAATAATCTCTCCTCCCCCTCTCTGCGTATTTATTGTTATCTTCTAATCTTCATTTTGCAAAAAAATCTCCCGCCTTTTGTCCCAAAAAACGGCGGTCGCAAGTTTCCAGTTATCACAAGGGCTTAAAATACCGTAAACCCCCACAGCTAGTCAATTCTCTCGTTTCTCCTCTCGCGGTAGACTCGAGACTTTTTTCTGTTCAGCATGCTGGAACTTAATTTTATTTTTATCGATTATTTATAATTTGAAACATCTCAATTTACTATTTTTTTACGTTTCAATGTTATGATTGTCACATTTCAGTGAAGCTTTATCGGTACTTTTTTTTACTTGAGTAATCTGCTAATTCGAGAAAACCAGAGGGAAAATCGGAGAAAATCTTGGCGAAAATCAGAGAGCAAAAACTTTTTAAACAATAGCCGACAATAGACTGAATTGTGTATGCGACTTCTCTTCTATAAGTGAGCAGTTTGAAATCTAAAAAATTGCTTTATTTTTTATTCGATATATTGCTATTTTTCTTCGCCTAGAAGTCAAAAATATACAAACTCCGCCCAATCTGCCAAAAAAAGTCTAAGAAATTCAACGAATTTAACATTCAATTTGAACAGAATTCCCAAAACAACAAAAGAAGAAAAAGAGATTAAAAGTGAAATGTGAAGCCAAAATTTGACAAATTTGATTTAATGGAAGAAGAAGAAGTGCGAGGAACCTTCTTCGGAAGGATTTACTCTGTAGGCAAAAATAGTATAGTAAGAGATGCTGTTTTGGTGTTATACCTTACCGTAGTCCCTGAGGCGGACTCCGTTCCATTTTATTTGTGTGTATTCCCACTGGTGATAGCCATAGGTTAACTGTTCCCTTTTTATTATTATTACTTTTCGTGGTTTGCGCCCTTTTTTAGTAATGCCCATAAACTTCCTAATATAAAGTGTTATCTCCAAGCGAGTAGTGAGAGATTCGTTTTTATCCCTAGACAGAATTGACCAGTTCCCTCACTGAATTGCTGATTTTATATTTTACTTTCTTAAAAATGGTCCACGAAAGATAAACAAATTGGAGAAATTTCTAGCTAAAAATTGATGAAAAAGTAGCTGATTTTGAGAGAAAAAATCAGCTCGATAGCCATTATTCAGAAGCCGAGCCTCACAAAAAACAACTCAGGACTTTTTCGAATCTTTCATTAGACGAATAAAATCAATCGCCGTATTTTCTACAATTCTCAGAGTATCACTTGATTATTTCTTCCAAAAGAATTGAGAAAAGATCCTCAAATCTGAGTTTAAATTTGCGTATAAAAGTCGAAAACTACCGTAGTGCTGCTTCATTTCTCAGAAGACGTCGCCCTTAGATTTCCAGCGTTTTGCCGCTTCTCTCCCATGCTTGAGCTCTGCATTTGAGAAAAATAAATCCTAAAATCGAGTTGGAGGCGGCAGTCGTCGAAAAAGAGGCGATCACACGGCAAATGTTCATCCTGGAGGCCAATTATGCATCTCAACGCCTTCCATATTTACCCGCTACGCAGCCAATTAAACTGACTGCGAATAGAAACAAATTTGTGATAAAAGACACTTTTAGCAATTAGATTTTAGTTCTCTCACTTTCACCGTTATGATTACAAAAGAGGAAATAAAGATCTAAAAAAGTGTAGAACATTGAAAACAAAAACGGAAGAAAAGCACCCATTTTTGGGGCTAAAATAATACCTAATAGGCTAAATAAATGCTAATTTTGGCGATAAATGATGTTCTCCAAAGTTGTCGAGGAGAAGCCAATGGGTACAACTTTGAAAATCGTGAGAGTCATTGGATAGAATTTCTGATTTTCCCCCAACTCGATCATCAATTTTTAGCTAGAAATTTCTCAAGTTTGTTTATCTTTCATGGACCATTTTTAAGAGAGTAAAATATATCAGAATCAATAAGAATTTAAATATAAGGAATATATTTTCCCACAAATAAGAGTTCCTGAAGAAGGCTGATGAATTTTCAAATTGTTCCCTGATTCTGAAGTTCGAATTTTTTGGTTTCAGGCCGCTCATTTCTAGAAGATTTGTCTAGAAGAACTACTTTTTATACTCCTGTTGATTTTCCCGAAGATCTTCTCCCAGGATTTTTTTTATCTTTCATGGATCATTTTTAAGCGAGTAAAATAGAAAATAGTTAGTCGGTTTAATCCTCAGCTTTGCAGCTCTCTCTCTGTGTTTCAAATTCTCCTCTCCTACCAAGATTAATGGCTAGAAGGGTGGTGCTAGACGGTGTTTTTTTTAATCTCCGCGACCAATCGAACCGCTGGATCAGCGATTTTCCTCCTTTTTCGACGGCTTTTCTCCTTATCAGTTGTGTCTTTTCTCTTCGCTCTTCTCCTTTGCGCATAATATACAGCATATACTATTAGCAGCCAAAAAACAGGCAAATCTTGCTAATAATTATGATCTAAAACTTAAGAATTTGATAGATATAACAAGATTTTTGATCGATTCAACTTTACCCGAAATCTATAAAAAATTGACTATTTTTTCATCAAAATGCCGCATTAAGACTCAACGTAAAGGAGTCACTCATAAGGTAATTTCTTCAACCTTTATTTTATTTCCCTCTTATAGAAGCCATCGCCCACTGTTTGGGACGACGTCAAGGACTTCTTCCTTCATTTGGTTTAAATCTCTTCTTATCTACGAGTTCATCGCTTTTCATAATAAATTGCTCAATTTTGTGCTTTATTAGATCAACTGGCTATGACTTGCTGGGAAGGCTTTCTTCCACCTTCAGCTCATCTTCTCTAACACGATCCAAAAGATATGATCCCGCTTTGGATAAACATCCGAAAAAGACCCAACCCATCAAGATTATACAAGCTGAAACGATTCCTTTGATTTCTTCTTTTTAGCTAACCTCCAATAACTATCATCATCATATTCGGTTTTGTACAAAGAAATCCAACAACTGCGATAATTTCTAAGACATAAACGAATCCAGCAATCGCCTAGAATGGTAGTCTTTTCCTAAACGAATGATTGAATGACCTGTCGATGGAGATGAGAGCCGAGAAGACTGCCGAAAGGAGCAGCACAGGAAACGACTGGAATTGAGATGGCGAATGACTTCCAGGCCATTGGGTCGATGTCTCCCATAAAAACGGCTCGATAATAGAACCCAAACACGGCGTTTACTCCTAGAATTTTTTGAATTTTTTTTACAATTATCTCATTTTACCTTTTAGGACGACGGTAGTCGGTGTGGCTGTTTTCTCAGTAACTCGAAAGAGGAGAGTGATGATCGAGAAGATGCCTAAAAGGTTTTCTCTTTTCTGCCAGAGCGAGTTCTTACAAATGTCGATGCCTGATCCAGCAAAGGAGTCGAATATTCCTCCGATGATCCCAGTTGCAAAAAGAGTGACGCCTTTCCACAATGTGAAGTCGGGAATTTGGCGGAAAGTTGTCCTCTTTTTGTGCGAATTCAATATGGCCAAGGCGATGGCGAAGGATGCCCAAATTGAGACAAAAAGCATCTTTTTTTCCATAGCTGAGAATAGTGGATCAATCTGAAGAAGTTGCTCAATAAACAAATTAAAATCTTACAAAATGAACGCCAATAATGAAGCCGGGGATGGCGCCAGCTGTACCCAAAATGACAGCTCTTTCCTCTATTTTGACTTTCATAAACAGAATGCAGACCAAAGCAGTCATCATTCCTGAACTTTTAATATGGAAATTGTCTTCGATTTACCACACGATTGAATCATAATCGAGAAATCTCTGGCTATCGTCGGAGCTATATGAAGAGCCAGCGTCATCACAGGAAAGGCAACAGCCCCAGAGCCTTCTGATGTCATCCCTGGAGATGATAGTTACTGAGAAAGATCTCATCCCTTACCTCCTACAAAAGCAGCTAAAACCATCGTCAAAGGCATCGGCCAATACTCCGGATACCATCGAAAGAAGTTGTGTCTGATGGATGTCGCCCACCAGATGCTCTAGAAAATTGCTGTTTTTTTCTTGTAAAAGTGTTCTACTTGAACAAATAGGAAGGGGATAAGAGCAGCTGTGAATTTCCTATATTTGATGAAAAGAATCTGATTCCAGGAAGGATTTAACGGCAAATTTTTCAAATTTTCAGAAGCCTCATTGTCCAAGGATTGGCCTAGGAAGGAGCCATTTTGGAGGAGAAACGAGAAGCAAACCTTCGAAGAGATACTTCTTACACCATTGTTTAATTCGACTCGTCAGGGTAAAAGAACTCGAGCTGGGCAGGTCTACATAGAACTTAAAAGAATAGTAAAAGATTCACTTGCCTTCGATATCTTCATGATGAATCTTCATTGTTGTTGACACAAAATGACCCCGTTCTGAATATGAGCCGAATGAGGTTTTGTACCAGTCGGCGCCGATGTTCCGCCCCTTGGTCGCCCCTGGATTTTGAATATTTTAATAGCAGGAAAAATGACTGCCGCAGACTGGTCTTTGAACAATCGCGATTACTGTATTTTCACCAAAAAATAAAATTTATTCGTTGATTTTCTTTCTAAAAGCAGCTGAAATTATCTGGAATCATATCGATGTGGTCGAAAATTTTGAGATCTCTCGAAGGTTTGTTGGATCTCCCCTGTCTTCTATAATTTCAACGAGTTTACTGTATAGAATTCCAAAAATTCAGCAGGATGGTCTCTCAACTCTCAGACCGACAGTCCAAAGCTGGACTTTGGAGCCCCAGAGAAAAGACAACACACACAATAGGCCACAGTTTATCGGATTTTATCGCTGGGAGTGACGTGGTTAATTGTGATTCTGTCAGCACGCGAGCCAGTCCGGACCGGTACTTTTACCCTGGATTTTGAGAGATACGAGTTCAACATTTTGTGATTATTAATCCTCTTTTTTCTCCGCATTATCATTTTCAATCATCTTCTGCAAACTTCTCCACGAAAATTGGGAAAAAAATTGATTTTCCAAGTGGGACCAACTTTTTTGAAACCACTGTAGGCAAAATTATTGGACAATTCTCTCGATTTTAGGGTTATTTTTAGGATTTTGAATGTTTTTTTTTTAAATTGTAGGCTTTTTATCTTTGTGAAACATCGCTTTCTACCAAAATTTTAAAAAAAAACGATTCTCCCAATGAGACTTCTCTTTTTCTTTTTTTACTAATTTAGGATTTCTTAACATTTTCAATCGAAGAGTGAGAGATAACCGCCTTTAAAAAGTGCTCTAAACCTAAATTCACCGTGAGAAATTCCCAGAGGGCGATTCAAATTTATTTAATTTGTTTTGCCGACCCGTTTTAAATATTCTTGCGATTTTAAAATGATTACATGCTTGCTTACGCTTCTCTGAATTATCTCTTATTCCTGCCGCGTTCTGCTCAACATTGGCCCAAATGTCCAGAAAGTCGTTGTTGTTCTTTTATTTTAGAACACAACATTTGCCAATGAATTGTCACTCCCTTTGGCCTCTCTTTGAATTGAACCCAATTTGACATCTGTTCCCTTCGAATGGTCATCTCTCCCCGTTGAGATCCCCACAAAGCGGAGATTATCGAGGAGGTTGCGAGACTAATTGGGTCAACCGCACACACACACAGGTGACGTCTTGATTGCCATTAAGCTAGCACAAACAGCAGAGATGAAAGCAGAGCATTGACAAATTAACCCAACAGCAACGATCACTTTTGAAATTCGTTCTGTTTTAAATGTTTTTTGAACATTTTTATTCATCTATCTTTCTGAAAATTTTAGTTCCGGTTTTGGCAAATCAGAACTAAATTTGTACGACCGGAACTAGAATTTCCCTAAAAATTTTGGAGCTCTTTGCCCACATTTGCTAAGCCTTGTTAGATTGAAAAAGAGAAATAAAGTATATATTTTCTGATAGAGGAGACTTTTTTCTGTGGCTTAGGCTTATCCAATGCGGGCTAAATAGTAATATAAAAAGTTCTTAGAAAAATTCAGTTCCGATTTGTTAATTATTATTTATTTTACAAGTGGGCTGCGCCACCTCTGACGGCTCTTTGAAGATTTTCCCATTTTTTCACTTTGTGAAACTTTCAATCACTTTTTCCTTTGAATTTCGCCTCCTTCCCCTGGAATATTAGGCCTCTTTCCTCTCTAATTTTACCTGGAACTTTCCCTGGAATTTCTTAAAAATTAGAAGAAAAAAAAACGACTGCTCTCCCAAAAAAATAAAGGACCGAATTTACAAAAAGGCCACAGACGGACAGGATGACACGGAAGGATTTCATATTTATTAAGACCAATCTAATAGATTTAAGGTTCTTTTCTCAATCTTAATCTCCTCTACAAAACATTAAAAATTCCAAGGGCGATTTAGCAAAAAATATGAATGTTTCCTAGTCGCCTATAAAAATAGCCCCGCTGCCACTGTCTGAAAATGACTGCAGGTCACACACTCACAGCCCCCGGACTATTTCCCAACAAGTCTAGACGCGTTTTCTGCAGAGGAGATCAATCGCTTGCTGAGCATCCTAACTCCTAAAATCATCTCAAAACCCTTAGAAAATGATGTCATTTTTGAGGGAATAGTACCATAAATTAGAAAAAAAATCTCTAATTTTGGAGACTCGTCTGTATCAAAAAGGTTTTAACTTGGGTTTATAATCTCAAAAAAATGATCAATGGCTAATCATGCAAAGTACTTCTCATTCAATTTGGTTCCCAGGTGACTATTTTTCCAATCTCCTGGGCTCATTTTTCAGTTTTTTATGACTTTCTCAGTCAATTTCTAGAAGAACTTCCAGGTTTCGTTACGTTTTCTAAGTCGCTCTCTCTTATCTCCCCAGTCGAGTCGCGAAAGTTTTGATTTTCTGTGTAGATTGAAATCAGCCCGACCTTTTTTCCACTCTTGTTTTTTTTTTTTCTAAAAAAACAATTTCAATCGAAAATAAATTCCATCGAAGAAATGTAGAAATCACGAAAAAGTCGATATTTTTCTCAAAAGAAAACTTACTTTTTTTGTTACTTTCATCTCAAAATTGAATCATTTCTCAATTTTCAAGAATTTAAATGTTCTGCAACCCTGTTGCCGCGATTTGCTACTACTTTCCTGATCGGATACTACTAGAAGCAGAACTAACGATTGCTGAGTAAATTTAAACCATTTCTGTGGCTTAAGAAATTCCCTAATTTGGCGCGAGTTGTCCCTCAATTTCACTACGATGGGATCCCTCTCTCTCTCTTCGGCTTCAAATGACCTTCGCCTTTCTTCTGCCCAGCCTCGTCTCAGTTTGGCGCCAAAACGCCATCCTTTTCCGCAAAAAAAAATACCAGCCAAGAGCCATCTGTCGTTTTCAAATTGCCGCGCATACGCTGCTCTGAGAAAGAGAGAAAGGCTACAATGGCGTGTAGAAGAGACCGAGAGAGTGAGAGGCGAGGCTGTCGAGGCCAGCAGGGAGAGAGACCAGCTAGAGAGCGCTTTGGCACAAGAGAGACCAGCGACAGCAGCTGGCGAACAAAGAAAGTGCGCTCGGCCCGCCAACGTCCGCCTTGTTCCTCCCAGAGGTGCCTCTGAACATTTCTGGATCTCAGGATTTTGCTCAGTTTTGTGGATTTTTTTTATTGGAGAAAAATAATTTTCAGACCAAACTTATAAGATAGGAAAGACTCATTTTTCTTGTTTCTCTTTACTTTTTCGACGAATTTTGATTATTTCTTGCCCATTTTTGAATAAAAAGTTAGCCGGGCGAGAGAATAAGATTTGGGATCTTTTTCGTTATTTTCCAAATGGTTAGAAAACGTAAACCATTGCTTTTTTAGCTTTTCCTCAAAAAACATGGGATAAAACAAAAAACTTTCGTATTGAATATCGCATTTTTGTTTATTAAAGAATCTCATTCTTTTTTTTGTTGATTTCTTCCAGTTTTATGAGTTGTTGAAGTGAAAAATGAATCATTTTGATTATTTTATGTCTGAAAAAATTTTGGCTAGAACAAATTAATAATTTAACCAACTTGAGAAGGCAATTTATCCTTCATTTTTGAGCCACAATTGGCTTGAATTTAGCGCAATTTTGTAGAGGAGATCAAGAGCTACAAAATACTACTATTATAGCTTGAAAAGCTTAATTTAAAGCGGAGATAGAGTAGCTTCTTTCACCCCTTTCACCTCAGCCTAATCTAAGCCCCTTCTCCCCCATAAATTAACGGCTAATCCACGGTTTGGTCTGGATTTCTGGCGAAAATCCCGCCGATTAGAGGTCACGAACTTCTGCGTACAGGCGATCCTCCGCTGGCGAGTTGGATCCTCGTGGATTTTTGGCTTATTTGCTCTTTCTGTTTCAAACTTTTCAGCTTTTTGTGACCATGAGACTAAAAAGGCTAGTATTTTTTGTTTTATTTACTTCTTTTAACAGAAAAATATGAAAAATTGGGTTTATATAGGCTAAATACTATGCCAACTTTGAAGAAGTTTAGCGGCTTGAGATGAAGATTTCAAGTGGCGAGAGGGGTTCCATTCGAAAGAGCGTGAAAAGAGCTACAATTTGATATAAATTTTATCCAATTAAGACATGATTTTGAATCTCTGGAGTCAGAGATTTGCCATTTTAGAGTTTAGATGTAGAATATTAGCGCCTAATTTTAACTATTAATTGATATTCCTCCGCTTTTCTTGCCTATAAAAGGGAGAGATTTCGCCCCATTGTTCGCCTTTTTCCATCATCTACTGATGTGTGTGGACTTGTCTATTTTTAACAGAAAGCGGGTCAATGATTAATTACAGAAGAAGTTATTTGTTTAGTTTTAACTTGATCTTAAAAGTAAAAAATATTCCTCCCAACGTTCCATTTGTCCAATTTTCAGTCTTATTGTGGCGCAAGAAAATTGTAGCCATTTTTCATCAGAAAACTACTATTTGCCTCCTCCCCCTCTCTTTTTCTTCCTCCAACTATCCAGTAATCCAAAGAATTTCAGATATGAAGCAATGACTTCGTATCCAGATTCACTCGAAGATGATGAAAAGCACTTCTTAGGCAATTTATTAGACGATGAGACTTCCTTCAGCTCGAGTCCTCAATCGCCCAGAGGTAAGACTTTATTTCGTCATTTATAGTATCTATTTTTTCTGGTAATTCTCTCTCGAAAAACGAAATTGGCTAAATTTTAGGTTTTTTAAAGTGTAATTATAGCCTTTTTGTTCTTCATTTTTAGTAGCAATTTTTCTTTCGGGTAAGGTAGCTTAAAAAGGGACCATTTTTCTCTGTTTTTTTTTTTGGATTTATAGTGTTTTAGAAAGTTGTTGAGCTTGATCTCCTCTTTAGAACGAAAAATTTAAAAAACTACATCCGATTCCCACAGAAATTTTGCTATTATTAGGTTATTGTAGCCTAAAAATCAGACATTTTCTCAATCGAATCACTGTCTTTCGAATTAAATATGTCCTACAAAGTTGTAGAGAAGATCAAAAGCTAATATTAGAAATTCTAAAAGCAGCTCGAAAATTGAGAAAAATGCCCTTTTTTAGATCTTAAAGTGTAATCCTAAGTTGAGTTAAAATTCGTTTTTCCTAAGATTTGACCTAATTTTGGTTAAAAACCAATGTTGTAGAGGACATTTAAAAGCCTTAACCTCGATTGCGTCGTTAGTTTTCGACTATAAATCTTAGCCATTATTCCAGCGACGACGCAAATCCCCACAACCTCTGTCATCGACGGGCCGATTATAAGCAACATCAGCGGGAATGACGGTCCATCTAGATTCTGGCCAGAACCCCCGCCGCCCTACACTCCAGCGGTGAGCTCTTGATTTTTTTTCTGATGCTTTCTCATAGCTAAATAGACAAATCTCTCTACTTTTAAAGCAACAACAAAAATAAGCTCTGGTTCTCTAAACTTTTTTCTTATTTTCTCCATATTTCAGTCAATTTTCCATCAAATTTCGTAATTTTTGGCTCGTTTGATAGCCAAAATCTTAATTTTGCGGCTAAATTCAGAAATTTTAACTTTCATCCTGAGCTTATAAAGCCCAAAATCAAGAGTCAAAGCTAGTATATTAACTCATTGACGTCAATCGCGTTTTGGGAGAAAAGAGTCGCGAGGGACCGGCGCTTTTTTTCCCAAAACGCGACTGCAGCCCACATGTGGACTACACGGTCCCACGCGGCCAAAAAAGTGTAGTCCACATGTGGACTACATTGTCGTCAACGTGTTAAATGACAATCAACAATCCTGCAGAAATCTCCGTCACCGTGGGGAGGCGACCACTCTGCCGAGAATGGCGGCGTTTTGTTCGATGGACTCCTCTCCTCGACTGGACTCAAAGAGCCCTCAACTTGGGAATCTCTTCTAAATTTTTCGGCTTCCTCGTCAAATTTCTCAACTAATCCAGCCCAAGTAAGTCAAAAATCTAAAAAAAAAAAAAAGATTTTTTTAAAGAAACCAACGGAAATCCACCATCATCACCAGCACACCCATCAGCACACCCATGTTTTGCAAGTTGTAAGTTTTGAAAATTCTTAAAAAGAGAAGTAATCGAGGAATTAATTCATTTCGAAAGATTTAAGTCTAAATATCTCAATCTTTTATGCGCTTTCCACTCAGTTTTGAGGATTTACTATGTTCTACAATTTTGCAGAGGAGATCGAGCTCTAGAACTTTGTAGTACCTCGATAATTGTAAAATCAAGTGGAAACTTCCTAAAAATGCTGCTTTACTAAAGAAAACAAAATGGGTCTCCACGAACTTTTGACTTATCGAATCGCTTCCATTTTGGATTTTCAGATAAATAAGCACCACTATGGCTCCCCATTGGACTCGCCCCACTACGCGGAGACTCCGCAGCCATTCGCTAGTGTGGTCAGGAAAGCAGCTGAAGGTTAATTTTATCAAAAATAAAAAAATCAAGAAATTCGCTCTTAGAATCTTCAGAAGTCAAACGGCCCAACCATTTGCCACCTCATTCAGCTCCGGTTGTCCACAAAATGCCATTCAGCTATCGAGATGTAGCTGCGAGGAAGGAGGTTTCCAATGGGCTCAGTCCCACTCAAAATGTGAGTTCTTTCAGGTCTTTTAATGTTCTGCAAAGTTGTAGAACTCGATCTCCTCTACAACAAACTTTGTAGAAGATCATTTTTCACGGAAATTGAGCAAAAACCCCAAAAAAATGATTGATTTTTCATGCGAAATCTTTGCTTTTTGTTCAACTTTTGCTTAAAATCAGGCTTTTTTTTCTTAATTTTAAAGCGGTTTTTTTAAAAATCATTTTTGAAGTTTTGTTTTTACTGGAGGAAAAACATTTTAAAAGTGCCTAATTAAAATTGATTTTTTTCTCTTCAGCATAAACGAGCCCCAGCATTGGGAGAATCGGAGCCGAAGCTGGAGCCAGCAAGGAGTATGGAATCGATCGCCGATGCGTCTAAAAACAGTAATTTTTTTCCAACTTTTGATTAATTCTAATTCTGGCTTCAGAAGACTCCAAGCAAAAGGTTGAAACTGAATTCCAAAAGATTTCGCGCAAAAAAACAGCCAAAGAGAAGAAAGTTAGCGCAGCTAGTGAGACGCCTCCACAGCTCAAAGCGACGGAGGTCCTCTCACAGCCAAAGGTGGATGTCCCGACGAGATATCAAGTCTTGGAGAATCTCCATCCAGCTTCGCCTAAAATCATCAAGACGGATAGCGTCGATTCAGACGATTTGATCTTCATTCCGAAAGGTTTATTTTTCAGCTCTTTTTTGGGGCTTCATTTCTTCTCAAAATGCGTTAACCTCGCCCTTTAATTTTCGACAGATCAATAGGTTAAGATGGCCTTAAAAATAGTCTATTAAACAAAAATTTTTTTGCTGTTGTTGCTTTAGCTGCGTTTATCTG
Source organism: Oscheius sp. JU1382 (assembly GCA_932521405.1). Taxonomy (NCBI): domain Eukaryota; kingdom Metazoa; phylum Nematoda; class Chromadorea; order Rhabditida; family Rhabditidae; genus Oscheius; species Oscheius sp. JU1382. Next base: position 1,542,822 of record OW051476.1, read on the forward strand.
ATAGGAGATAAATTAAAAATTATTGGCTTTGCAAATGATTTTTAAAAACTTTTTTTTTGGAAGGATGATATAACATGCCTAGTGGGTTGGTCCAATTTCAGGATGATAAATTTCTCTCCTCTTCTGTCTATTTTGATCCAAAAATGGCTCTTTTTTTGGCTTTAGGGTGAATATTTTAGGATTTTTTGAAAGAAATGAGGGAAAGGTGTAACAAAGGAAGAGATTGAGGAATATAGTTTATTTAGATAAAAGCTGAGCCCCGCGCCCAGAGAGGCCCGGTATATATAGGGGACGATCTGTGGGCGGCAATAACTACCCATATCCCTTGGGAAACTATCGCTATCCCTGAGAATCGTTACGTTTGTAGTAGTAACGATAAAGGGAGCCATTTTTGTTATTCGTGTCGGGAATCCCGAAACGGGTGGGGCTTTTCTCCAAATTCTAAAGAAAAGCTTACACAAATTATTTTCAAAAAAATTAATTTCATTCCGAATTTAAAAACTCTCACTCGTTCTTTTTTTTGACTTACAGTAATTACTTTATTTTCATTTCAGCCGAAAAGATCGAACAAATAGACGATTTGGATATCTCCCCGCCTCGAATCAAGAAGATCATCGCGCCAGAAATCAAAAAGAAGTCGGCTCCCAAGAAGCGCAATTCGAGGAAGAAAAATGACTCCGATAATTGGCTGCTCCGCCTCTTTTGTGAGCTTTTTTCCCTCCCCAAATAAAATTACCACCTTTTAAAGGGAATTATCTCATCATTCTGGTGGAGGGAGTTCAAGATTCCTTGAAATGGCTGATGGTTCTTGTCGTGGATGTTTGCCAGCGATCCGGCGAGCTCTTCTACTTCTTTTTGCACAGCATTTATGAGAGCTTTTTGGAGTTCTTGAGGGGCATTTGGCAATATCTTCTGGGATGCTTCTTGTGAGTTTTAAAAGCTGCTTGGTTTGTTTGAAGCTTTTGGTTTCGATTAAAGGAGACTTTTGCCATTTTAAAAATTATTTAGGCTATTATCACGATTTAATTAATTTTGAACGGTTTGGGTACCGTTTTTTTTGCCAATTTTGAGAATATTTTTGAATAATTCTGAATTGTTTTTGAGCATTTTTTAAATAGAAATTTCTTGTGGCTTTTAAAAGCTGCTTATTAAAAGTAATTGCTTGATTTAGGAATTTCGTCCAATTTTCGATCGAATTTGAAAGATTTTAGGCATTTTAAAGGCTTTTTGACTCACCATTGGTGGCTTTTTTGGATTCAACTAGATAGTTTATTGAAAAAATGCAATACAGCTTAATTTGTTTATAATTGAAGACAAAATCAAAAGATTCGCAGCAAATCCACGATATTTTTAAATGTTACAAAGTTATATTCAATACATTAGGTCCGTCTTCTTTGCCTGCCGACAGATGAGCCTCCGGCAGATGCTCTTCACCAGCCAGCCGGACGCTATCTGGGGTTTGGATGAAAACATGGCTCTCCCAATGACCAGTAAGTTTTTTTTGAAAGTTGAAGGCATTTGAAAATACGCTAGTCAGATTATTTTAGTTTAAGCGCAAGTCAAAAGAAGAAATTTTTGGTTTCTAAAGTAACCTATTGGTCAAACTCTGGAAAAATCGGAAATTGATTAAGATTGAATAAAAATGCGTGGATTATCGTAATTCTACCGTAACCCAAAGCTAAAAACCCAATTCCTGACTGTCCCTTTATAATTGAGTTTACAATAATGATACGAAAACTACTATTAAATTAGTAGAGATATTGCTTTTATTCGCAAACCAAAACAAACTTTTTTTGCACCGATTTTAATGCCGATTTCAGTTCAAACGAACTAATTAAATTGATGCTTTTTGTGGTAGATTCCTTCCATTCAATGTTTCAATTGAAAATTTTAACAACTTCTTAATTCCATGAAATTGCTCCCTTTTGCAGTCTTAAACTATTGTTCAATCAGCTATTAAAATAGATATTTCTCCAAGAAAAAAAGCATAGCCATAAATTTTAAAAAAATTTTAATTGATGCTTTTTTTGGATTCAATCCAGACTACAGTAGCACACAAAAGTTTGGCAATTTTTTTTCGCCATAAAATTATCAAAATTCAGTCAATTCTGCTCAAATTCGACGGAGAGACTGCTTAGGGTTTTTAAAATACCACTGTGGATTCAGTTTTGCCAAAATCGCAAACATAAAAAATTTTGGTCGAAAGAGGTATTTTCGGCTCCACAAAAGTTTGGCAATTTTTCAAAACAATATTTATTTATGTTTAAACAAAATCAACTAATATTTGGTTGGATACCCAAGAGAGTCAATAACTGCTTTACAACGTCGTGGCATAGATTCAATCAACTTTTCGATCTTTTCTTTGGGAATTGCCTCCCATTTCTTCGACAAACGTTGAATTTTTCATCAGCATTTCGCACTCGCATGTGTCCTACTTGACGGCCTAACTCCTTCCACAAATGCTCAATCGGGCTCAAATCAGGACTTTGACTCGGCCATTGTATTACACGAACTTTTTTGATGAGAGAACTAACGTTCAATCCATAAAATCGAATAAGATCTTTATGGATATCGGCAGACGCCTTGTGAGGATACTTCTTCGACGCCCTGATAATAATTTCATTCTGACGAAGCGTTGTCTTCTTTGGGGGACCATTTCGAGGAGTCTTTCTTATAGTCTTAGCAGTCACAAATCTCTTGTGAACCCTTGTTATGGTACTCGGGTTAAGGTTAAACTGAGTCGCGAGGTCCTTCTTCTTTTTCCCGCTCTGGATCTCCCGAACAATAACTTCTTGGATATCCAATGAGACTTCCTTTCCTCCACCCATCGTTTCAACAAAAAACAAATGAAATGATAAAAGCAAATATTAAACATAAATAAGTATTGTTTTGAAAAATTGCCAAACGTTTGTATTTTACTAAATGTCTAACGCATAAAAAGCTTCAACCATAAATTTAAAATCGCTTTGAAAATTAAATAAAAGAAATCTTTCAGCCGAAGAAGCGTTGGAGCGCCTGCTGCGAGTCAGACGAGTTGATGCCTACTCGATCCTCGGCCTGAGAGCGGATTGCACCGAAGATGATATCCATCGTCACCACGGTCGATTGAGGAGCCTTTTAAATGTCGAGAGATGTCCTTTGGAGGGCATGGAGGAGGCTGAAAACCTCATCGACACAGCTTTCAATCTCATCGCCGGGCCAGAGACGAGGAGTCTTTACAATCTAAATAATCTCAACAAAATCAGCATGGTTCGTTCAAATTTAGCTCAATTCAGTCAACAAGTCTCAATTTTCTGTCATTTTAGCCTCAAATTGAGGGGAAAATCAAATTTCCTCTTGATTTTTAGAAGTTTTTTTTTTCTATTCAGTTAATGGATTTAAAGTTTATTTTTGTCCATTCGGCGCTTTGAAGTCATTTTAGGTCGCAATAGCCCAAACTTTAGTGGAGATTGCAATTTTCGCACTGCAAAGCTAGCAAATTTTTGGGGATTTCGTCTAATTTTGATGGGAAATGACTTGTTTTTTGAGATTTTTTTTCAGCACAACGAACTTCTCGAAATGTGGGACACGCTGCGGATGAAGATCGAGGAATCCCGCCATACGATGCTCTGCGACTGCGGGAAACGGCACGCCCGCATCCCGACGGTAATCAAAATGACCGAGGCACGATACTGCAGGCGGTGTGGACAGAAGCACGCGGCGAGACCGGTCAGTTTGAATCTACGTTTGTATAATCGATGTCTGAAATAATTAGCAACCCTTCAAGTTTTATTCTTAAACTCGAGGGAGAACACTAATTTACTACTCGAAAGGTATTAACAATCTTTCTGGCCTTCTAGCTACCGTAATCCTAAGCTCTTTTTTTCGCATTTGTTTGTTCAAAATTGTAGAGGACATCAAGCTCTACAACTATTTAGCATTTCAAAAGTCTCAAATATTGAGAAAATGCCCACTTTTAGATTACATAACCCAAAAAATGGCTCGGGAGCCTAAAAAATCTATTTTTATGGCTTTTCCCTCAATTTTTGTTGTAAAAAATCTTATTCAACGTTTTTTGTAAAATTTTTAGGTCCAACTTGAATTTATTAGAAAAAAGCCGCTTTTCAGAACGACTTGTGGGTGGAGACGCGACTTCTCGGCTTGGCTTGGATCTACTATACTTGTGCTGATGGTGTTGTCTACGATATCACCGAGTGGGCGACTTGTGAGGTGAGTTGAATCCAAAAAACGTTCTCAGCTGTTGTTGTTTTTCAGACAAACTTGTTGAAGCACATGAGACCAAACGCCCATGTTGTCCAATACAGATTAGTGTCACCGGGAACGCCGGTGGATAAAAACACCCAGTCGATGCAGGAATACTTTGAGGAGCCGTGGCGTGAGTAATTGAGCAAATTCTCAATAATGGGTTATATAACAACAGCAATTAACCGAACGATTTTTAAGGTCTCGCTGAAGAAAAAAAAGAAATTGTTTCAGCACAAATTTAGATTTTAGAATTGCTGTTATTTTCAAAAATAATAATTTTTCTCGATAAACTAGCTAATCTTCAGCACTTTTGATTTTTTTTTTTGAATTTTTATCGACTAGACAGTCATCTTTTTTGGGTTATTGTAGCCTAAAAAAGAGCCTTTTTTTCCAACTTTGAGCTGCTTTTAGAATTTTCAATGTTCTGCAAAGTTGTAGGCTTTGATCTTCTCTACAAGGTTGCAGAACATGAAACTGATAAAAATTTTAGTCTAAAATTAGCCTAAAAATTGAGAATATTTTTGGCTTTGAGAGAGAAATTACATTTGCAAATCATTTCAATTTTTCATAAAGATCTTAAAGAAAATTGAGAAAAATAAAACGAAATTGATATTTCAGCGAACAGCGCGCAGAAGAGCAATCGAGCCCAGGTCTCCTATCGTCCGATGGAGCCACGAGATGAGGACAAATCCCGTCGAGCGGCCAACCGCCGCCAGAAGCGGCGCTAACTTTTCCTTTTTTAATCAAATCAATTAATCTTCGCATTTTAAGAGCTTTCTCAGCCAGTTTTACCGGTGCTTCTCGTGTTCCTACCGGTCCCCCAGTGCATTTGCTTTAGTATTTCTCTCATCTCTTTTAATAACGATTTTTCGAAGCCAAACGAACAAAAAAAACTCTGCTCACAGTGTTATCTCACTTTCTCTCGTTTTTTTCTTCTTCTTCTTCCCAGCTAGGCAATGATCTTTGTGGCTTGTTTTTGAATAAATAGGATTCTTTTTTGTTTCTTCAACTCTGCTTATCTAATTACCTACCAAAGGATTTGGAAGAAAAAATTGAAATCCCCACAAATATGCTAAGCCAAGGAGATTTAATTCAAGAAGTTTTCGAAGGAGTTCTAGACGATCCGGATCATTTAAGCAAACAAGCCATCCTTTGTGTCAAAAATGCCAATGTGGATAAGATGAATAATCAAATTCTCGAAAGAATGAGTGGCTACAAGAAAGTCTTTTCAAGTGCAGATCTAATTGTAAAGGATTCGGAAGATGACAGCTTTCAATTACCAATAGAAGTAATAAATTCTTTAGCACCTTCCGCCTCATCATCTGGAGTTGAAAATTGGAGCAGTGGTGATGCTAACTTGAAATTTAAACATCAAAGATTTAGTATATTTAGAATCGAAGCTAGAAATACCGAGCATCGCCGAAGGCGGCGCAGCCCCACCATGTTAAAAAAATAAAAAGATTTTTCTCCAATCCTGCGCTAATCCAAATATCATATTTCTTTTAATTTCAGCCACCCCAGGACTAAATTTGGCGCTAATTTGTTTAAAAAAACCTCGCTTTTATATTAATTTTCGAGGTTCTGCTAACAAGTAAGATGTAGTTTTTGATCTCCTCCTACAATCTCTTTTGTAAAATAATTTATCTCACGAAAATGAGATAGAACTCGATTAGAAAATGAAGTTTTTCAGGTGGGACGCATTCCATATTTTTCGGGCTACTGTAACCACAAAGATGGATTATTTATTTATTTTTTGCGGCATTTAATCGTTTTTTGAATTGATTGATTCCAAAAAGGAATAAAATTGTTATCGTAAATCCTCTGTTAGACGCAACTTCTTGCTTAAATTTCATAAGCTTCCCACAATTCTTCTAATTTTTGATGTTCTGCAGCTTGCAGAGGAGATCAAGGCTACAACTTCGTAGAAGATCAAAAATTATAAAAATTAGAGAAAAAAGCTAAAAGTTGAAACTTGGGGTGCGCGTCTATTAATGAATTTACAGTATTTCAATCCATTTTTAGAGCCCTGGGGTTCGATGCAGGAGTCATTTTATTCTAAAAAAAAGGCCTTTAGTAAATTTTAGGATAAAAATGTGTCTCGCCTAGAAAATCTCTTTGTTAGATACAAAGTAAGTCGTCTTTTTTATGAACAGACTATTGCCCTAACAGAAAATGTTTATCTGAAAAAATTCACGATTCCGTCTGTTTTTGAGTTGGCTGGACGGCATTTCTAACAACTTCTAAAGAGAGCTCCGTCTCCAAATTGAATTCAAATTCCACATTTAAGAGCTCAACTGAAGCGACCGCTGGAAGCAACAATATCGCCAAAAAGGTGAGATTCATCGTGGAGAGGTTAGCTGTCTTGGATGAGAAGAATCTACTGGAACGAATGGCGAAATCAGAGGATTTTAGTCAGATCGATAGTTATGATCCAGAAGATCGCTTTGAATCAATCTTCCTTCTCGTTTCAGATGATTTTTGGAGGACTGAGAACAAATGATTTTTAAACAATTTATGAGAATTCCATTCTTCGAGGGGACGAGGAATGGATTTCATACAAATAGGCTTAAAAATTATGACAATTTCTTTAGAAAACTTTCTTCAAGAGATCGGGGAATGGATGTATAAGCAAAAAATGATAGAAGTTGAGGTAGTTTTGGTCCATCAATCCATTCATTTCCATCATATATTTCGGATGTTGTTTCATTACCAAACACAATAATGCCATTTGAAAGTTTTCCTATTCCAAAATATATTCGTGGTTGTTCAAAATTCCGATTTTCTGTCCATTTCTTCTCGGGATCTTCCATATCTATTTCCCATACACTATTTAATTTGTCAGATTCTGAAATGCCTCCAAAAATAGATAGAGTTGAATTGCTGATTAGCATCGTATGACCATGAATTCCAATAGGCAAATCACCAAATAAAATCCATTTCTGCAGTTTTGGATCAAATATCTCCACAGATTTTAAGTCTTTTTTATTCCATCCTCCAGTCACAAATATTCGATCCTTATATACTGCTGCTGCTGCATTACATCTTGGATGATTCAATGCTCTGGAAGGCTTTTAATTGAATTTTGAGAAAAACTAACGGCATGTAGGTCCATTTGTCTTGGAAAATATCATACTTTTCTACTGATTTTAGATACTCTCCAGAATCTCCACAAAATCCTCCAATAACCCAGATATCTCCTTTGTAAACCAATGAGCTACTGGAAATATTAGCTCTTTTTTTATTTAGCGATGCCAATTTGATCCAACTTCCATCATCTTTCAATTTATAGCAGTCCTGCTGATAACCATTGGCATATCCTCCAAAAATATAGATTTCTTCATTGAGGACAACAGCTCCAAAGCCATGCATTCCCACTGGAAGAGTGATTCTCAGTTTCTTCCAACTTTGAGCCTTCGAATCGAGCAAGTAAATTGTATTCAAAGATGGCCAAGCGCCCAAAATTAAAACCTACAAATCGAAGACAAAAGTTAAAAATCCTACCGATGCGTTTTGTTTCTCAAATGCAATTGCCCTTTTAGTCACAATTTGAACTAAAAACCTCCTCAAATTAACCAATTTTAAACAAACCAAATTGTGTTTTTAGTCGTTCTTCAAGAGATTGGGGAATGGATGTATAAGCAAAAAATGATAGTTTTTGAGGTAGTTTTGGTCCGCCAATCCATTCATTTCCATCAAATATTTCCGATGTTTTACCACTTTCATTCCGACCACCAAAAACAATAATTCCATTTGAGAGTTTTCCTATTCCAAAAGAATCTCGTGGATGGTTAAAACTCTGTTTTTCTGTCCATTTCTTCTCGGGATCTTCCATATCCATTTCCCATACGCTATTTAATATGTGAGATCCTGAATTGCCTCCAAAGATAGATAGAGTTGAATTATTAATTAGCATCGTATGGTCACAAAGTTCAACAGGCAAATCACAAAATAAAATCCATTTCTGTAGTTTTGGGTCAAGCATCTCCACAGATTTTAAGCTTTTTTTAGAAAACCATCCTACATACCATCCTCCAGTCACAAATATTCGATCCTTAAATACTGCTGCTGCTGCTCTAGATCTTGCATAATTCATTTCTCTGGAAGGTTTTTAATTGAATTTTGAGGGAAAACTAACGGCATGTAGGTCCATTTGTCTTGAGAAATATCATACTTTTCTACTGATTTTAGATACTCTCCAGAATCTCCACAAAATCCTCCAATAACCCAGATATCTCCTTTGTAAACCAATGAGCTACTGGAAATATTAGCTCTTTTTTGATTTAGCGATGCCAATTTCATCCAACTTCCATCATCTTTCAATTTATAGCAACCCTTGAAAGATCCTCCAAAAATATAGATTTCTTCATAGAGTACAACGGCTCCAAAGCCAAGCATTCCCATTGGAAGCGTGATTCTCAGTTTCTTCCAACTTTGAGCCTTCGAATCGAGCAAGTAAATTGTATCCAAATATCCAGCACCACCCAAAATTAAAACCTACAAGCAAAATCTAAAAGTTAAAAATCAAACCGCTCTGTTTTGTCCCTCAAATGTAATTGCACTTTTAGCCGCAATTTGAACTAAAATCTCCTCAAATGAATCAATTTTAAACAAACCAAATTGTCTTTTTAGTCTTTCTGCAAGAGATCGGGGAATGGATGTATAAGCAAAATGTGATAGTTTTTGAGGCGGCCTTGGTCCATCAATCCACTCATTTCCATCAAATATTTCGGATGTTTTACCACTTTCATTCCGACCACCGAATACAATAATTCCATTAGGGAGTTTTCCTATTCCAAAATCCATTCGTGGTTGTTCAAAATTCCGATTTTCTGTCCATATCTTCTCGGGATCTTCGATATCCATTTCCCATACGTTATTTAATAAGACAGAATGAGTTACGAGGGTCTGATCTGATTGACCTCCAAAAATGGATAGAGTTGAATTGCTGATTAGCATCGTATGTCTGACAACTTCAATGGGCAAATCACAAAATAAAATCCATTTCTGTAGTTTTGGGTCAAACATCTCCACAGATTTTAAGGCTTTCCCATTGGATCCTCCAGTGACAAATATTCGATCCTTAAATACTGCTGCTGCTGCACACCATCTTGCATAATTCATTTCTCTGGAATCTTTTGATTAAAGAGGCAGTCCGGCGCCTCCTACAGTAGACTTTTATTCGATGCAAAATAATTCGCTGATTTCGGAAATGCGCATGAAATTGCATGAAATTAATTGAAAAAAAGAAAATCTTGTCGCGCTTTTGGGTTCGCCGCTATTACTGTAGCTATAGAAATCCGACAAAATCACCAACGCTAGAGAGTGTCCCTTTAAAATTCGGAGGAAAACTAACGGCATGTAGGTCCATTTGTCTTGGGAAAAAAAGATCCACTTCTTTTGAGAAATATTATATTTTTCTACTGATTTTAGAGCTGAATTTCCATCGAATCCCCCAATAACCCAGATATCTTCTTTGTAAACCAGAGAGCTATTGGAAATATTAGCTCTTTTTTGATTTAGCGGTGCCAATTTCATCCAACTTCCATCATCTTTCAATTTATAACAATCCTGCCGACATCCTGTGGCATATCCTCCAAAAATATAGATTTCTTCATTGAGCACAACAGTTCCAAAGCTATGCATTCCCACTGGAAGAGTGATGCTCAGTTTCTTCCAACTTTGAGCCATCGAATCGAACAAGTAAATTGTATCCAAAAATACATAGCCGCCCAAAATTAAAATCTACAAATTGAAGACAAAAAGTTAAAAATCCTACCGATGTGTTTTGCTGTCCTCCGCTCTGTTTTTCAACTTTTCGGAGAATCTCATGAACTGGCCTCTTTTTCCGGGAAAACTCAATAAATTCTGAGATTTCCGGTCTACTTTTTGGGTTACTGTGCCAGCCACTGCAAGTTTTTTTTTGTTTTTCTCTGTTTTGTCAATTCTTCGCCTCACTGTTTAACTCCGATAAGTGAAAACTTTGATTTTAGAAAGCCAGATTGGCCAGAAATAATCAATTACCGTTTCAATAAGGCTGAAATCTCCAATTCCTCTTTAATATTTGGCCGTTCTCCATTTAAAATTCGATTAATCTGCTTGTACTGAGGTATTACCCCCATGTAACCATACGGCCTTCTAAACTTCTAACCACTATTTTGAAAAACTTCACTAACTCTCGGTGAATAATCTCCCAAAACGTAATAGTCAACGCATAGATATCTGCCGACTTGCCATATTTGGTTCCATTATGAAGCTCCGGAGCCATGTAATCTATTGTTCCAATTCTTTTACAACTCGTTTAACCAAAAGCCATACTCACCCATAAGTATGAGCAGCAATTGTCTGTGGCTCAACCACTTTAGCCAAGCCAAAGTCGGAAATCCTCAAGTCGTCTAAGGATTTCCCAAGTAGAATGCTGTAACTCCGATATGAGAAGAAGGAGAGAATATCTCACTTTTGAGGCTTGATATCTCGATGCAGTACGCTTTTATCGTGGAGATATTGCAGACCACTTGAAGTCATTTCAATCCAGGAATAAACTTGTTCCATATCGTATTCTACTGAGGGATTATGAATCACTGGAAATGGCATTTAATGTCTCAAGTTGAAAAGAAGCAAGTCTTTTGAGAAAATAACCAAAGATTTTTTCTCTTGAATAAACCCAATCCACTCCTCAAACAGCAAAGAATTGCTATTTCACTCAACATAGGGAAAACAAACCGTCAAATAAGCTCCCCTTCTCCATGTACTCCATGATATAGCCAATGCAGAAAGTGCTGTTACTAGGTGAATAGCCTTCTTCTGGAGTCAAAAAACCAAAAAGACGGATGATATTCGGGTGATTGGAATGCTATTTAGAAAATTATTATAATATTTAACAAAGAAAACTAACCTTCGCTAGAAGGATTACTTCACTCATTTCTGTTTTATTGACCTGCTCTTTATAGTTCTTGAAAGCTACTTTTCTGCAAATCGATCTTTCTATTTTAACTTTTAGTCAGACTTTCATGAACTGGTCAAATTGCTTACCCCAGTCGACCATTGTAGCCGCGAAAGACTTCTCCCTCGCCTCCACTTCCTATCTTTTCTTTCTCTGTGAAATCATTCAGACTAAACTCATCAATATCTAAAGAAGCGTTGATTATAAATCAGGCTTACCAGCTTCAATCACTAGATGAGCACTCATCAAGATGGCGAATAGACGAACCCGGCGCTAGACTTCAATTGATTCGGTCGCTGTTTGTCTTAATAAGGCGGTTTAGTTTTTCGAGAATATGAATGTCATTTTGAGTGACTGTGATCTGGAGAATAAGCAGAGAGAGAAGAGAAGAACTTAGGTTTTTGATCGAATTCTGGTTATTTTGTCCGAGCTCTAGTCCCAAAGCTACCCATGTACCGGAGATTCTGTTCAAGGATTACGGTTCTGGATATTCGCTCGTCCTTCCCTGCTGAGGGCTCATATAAGCTAATTCAAACAAATTTCGAAAAGAAATTCGGATAGTTCTACTCGTACAATAAAATCTCGAAGCTTAAGAAAAAAGTATATTTCACCTGAGTGGGGGTAAGGTGATAAACATCTTTTTCTCGTAATTTTTGATTTTTCTCAATTATAATAGCTTCATATGATTGCAAGGCCGGACCAGTCTCAGCTAGATTTGAAACAGGCATTTTGAAGAAAGAGGAAAAGTAAATTTGGCAAAGGATGGCTGAAAAAAAGGGATTTCTTGCTGGAAGACAACAAAGGGCAAACTAATAATCAATCGATAGATAAGAGCACATAAGAACAGAGCTTTCTATTTTCTAAAATTTCAAAGCTTTTTTTTCAACGAAATTTTGCCTTCTCATAACCCTCAAAATGGTTGGCAATTCACGGGGGCTTTAGGCGACTCTTGGACTATTTTATGAATTTCTTTCATTTTCTGGCCTGTTTGTGGGTTTTTGTGCTCATCTTCTTCTAACAATGGACCTATTTTAGTTGGTTCCGGCAAAGCGAAAAATCCTTATGGTTATTCGATGGAGCTAAGAATTCTGAGTCGTTTGCAGCAAAAATTAGCTGCAGAAGAGCCAACCTGGCCGAGAGGCAGTCAGTTTAAATTGAAAATGTTTGGGTCTCGCACTATAAGGGCTCGTGGCACGATTTTAACCAAGGCGCTTCTGGTGTAGGAGTGTCCGCGCCAACGTGTTAACTTTTTTTGTCAAGGGTTCGAATCTCTGTCGCGTTTTTTTTTGTTTTTAACTTTTTCACTTTTAGAATAGCTAAATGAACATCACTATTTTGTAGTATATTTTGCGCTATGAGGTTCTTCAATAAAGTATTCGGTAGTAGTGTAGCTGGCTACCCCGTTCGTTACGCAGCTTTTTTAGGCCCTGCGCATCGCGCGTAAATTTGAATTTTTTGAGCTTGTCTGATCTTTTTTTTTTGTTTTTACCTTTATTCTGCTGTTCTTGTGTTGTCATAACGATTAAAAACAATAAAAATAAGGTTAGTTACTCCTTCTTATATTATTTCAGGTGTATATACGATTATGAGATGATGTCAGTTGCTGTATTAAGTCTAGAAGGAGATAATACCACTGCATAGTTCCAGGATAGTTTCTTTTTTCTGCATTGTTTTCAGATATTTAGCAAGAGTAAGCCTTAAGTAACATATAAAGAACAATAATTTATGCCATGTTAACAATGAAGTCATTCGAATGGAAAATAACGCGCTACCATGTCCAATAAACGCAAAAATGGGTCTTCACAGACATGTCTGCCGTTAAGAGAATGATACCAATGCTTACTCAAGTGAGATTGCACGGTGGACTTAGCTATTCCAGGTCCATTCTTCAACATGGGCAATTTTATCTTCTTCCACTGTCTTTCAATCATCTGTGTGGATGCTCCAGTAATAGGATCAACGAAGTTCTGATTATGGTTGACGGTCTGATGATGATAGCCTTTTCTGTGGAGGCCACGGTAGGCGGCCCACTCATCAGACATTATACTGGATCCAGGAGCTATGTTCTTCATAATAATAGGCAGCAATGTTGAAGCCTTTCTGTCTTTTACCCAGAAAAGACGACACTCCTTTGTTCTTCTGCAGATAGCTCCGAATAACCAGGGTCCTAGACGATTGTTGCAAAATTTAGATGGAGATATACCTTTGGATCTCGCCAAATATTTGTTTCTTCGACCTCCTTGGTGACCTGCGATATTTCCTGCCTGATATCGACCTCTATTAGACTTTCGTCTGCCTTTCAAATAACATTCATCTATTTCGATTATGTCGCCCACACCTCCCATTTGCGGCATTTGATCGAGCTCGTGAATTGTCAACTCCCTAATTAATTGAGACCTAAATACATGCTTGCAGAGAGTTAAGGAAGTTACCATTCAACTATTGTTTTACTGGAGAGGGTCAGGCCGATTAGATCTTTCAATCGGGATGCAGGGATGTCTTTGGAGATGCAGAAAGCTATATAGAGAATATCTCTTGCAGAAATCTATATCAAGACGATGAGCAGGAGGAAAACACCTAAATACCTTTCTATTCGGGCGAGCTGTGCGGTCAATGGCATTGAAGAATCCCAAATGGTTTTGATAAACGTTTCTTTCATAAGCAAGAATGCCTCTATATGCCGACTTCTCGGATTTACATACGGTGCAGCGGTAGCGAAGGACTCCATTCTTCTGTACTTCCGTAATACGTCCAGAACAGTCTGGTTTGGCCGAGTTAAAAGGCTTTGTGGCACAGAGGGCGATGTACGGAGTTTTGTTCCGGGTGTATCCGATAATGCGAGGCTTTGGCACGAGATTGTGGAGCCGAAGAAAGTCATATAACAAGTCATCACTCTTGATGGTATCATACAACTCGATGAGAGTTGGGTCGCGACGATGCAGAGCCATAATAACGTCTGCGATTTATGCATGAGTCGATTAGTGATACAAGTTGCAAGCAGTGTAAAACGTATTTTTTGTAACAATAGTCGAAGAATCATTAACACTGAGTTTACATAGTGATTTATTCGATGAAATGCAGATAAAAACAAACGCCTAAACTATGAAAATAAGACTACTTACGTTTCATCGTACACAAAATAAATAAACGTCACCCATTTGCTAGAAACGGTGAAAGAAGATGACTAATATACTGCAGTCTACTCATTTTCTTCTCACGCAATACCCTTCGACTCTGAAAGCAATCGACTTAATACCAAAACACAGAAGCATATCTGAAAACAATGCAGAAAAAAGAAACTATCCTGGAACTATGCAGTGGTATTATCTCCTTCTAGACTTAATACAGCAACTGACATCATCTCATAATCGTATATACACCTGAAATAATATAAGAAGGAGTAACTAACCTTATTTTTATTGTTTTTAATCGTTATGACAACACAAGAACAGCAGAATAAAGGTAAAAACAAAAAAAAAAGATCAGACAAGCTCAAAAAATTCAAATTTACGCGCGATGCGCAGGGCCTAAAAAAGCTGCGTAACGAACGGGGTAGCCAGCTACACTACTACCAAGTATTCTTCCTCTATTACAAGACCTTTATCTTTAAACTCTTGGAGAAGTCTGCGAAGTGACAGTGCAAGCCTCTTTTCTTGTGGGTTCAAAGTAGTCCAAATTCCTTGTTCAAAGTTGTCTCCAGGAGCAGTTTGCGTAAAAGATTGTAAGAGAAAGGAGATGACATTACTAGCCGACATATAAACTAAAAAAGTAGTATGATCACTTTTATAGGTATAATTTGCACAAAAAGTGACAAAGTTAAAAACAAAAAAGAAACGCGACAGGGATCCGAACTCTTGACAAAAAAGCCAACGCGTCGGCACGGATACCCCTACACCAGAAACTCCTTGATTAAAAACGTGCCGCGAGCCCTTATAATACAAGACCCAAACATTTTCAATTTAAACCGACTGCATCTCGGCCAGGTTAGCTCTTCTGCAGCTAATTTTTGCTATAAACGACTCAGAATTCTTAGCTCCATCGAATGACCATAAGGATTTTCCGATTTGCCGAAACCAACTAAAATAGGTCCCTTGTAAGAAGAATCAGAACCTTCTAAACCGGCATCATTACTTTAGAAACCAATTAATTGATTTATAATTTATCAAAACACAAAATCCTAGCCTACATCCTCTGGAGATGCGAGAAAAAGTAGAGAGAGAGAACGAGAAGAAAGATCCCGAGATTATATCTATAAAATAGGATCAAAAAATCCTAGAAAATTTTTACAAAATTACAGCCATAAGAGGAGGGAGCTCAGATTTTTAGGCTCGATTAATGCCAACAAATAAAATTCTGATTTTTCCTTTTATTAGGTTGGCGACTAATTTCTGGGACACTTTTCAATATTTTATTTCGGAACTATTCCACATCTAGGGCCCCAGTGACCATGCCTCAAATTTTAGTGATAAAACGTCATGCTAGAGGGTCGTGGGTTCGATCCCCCACCCAGACAAAATTTTTTGTTTTTTTATTTTTACTATATATCTTAAGGTTTTCAACATTTTATTTAATTCTAACATAACAAATCTAACAGTTGCAAAACAATGGCAAGGAAAAGCTATTGAACCGGGTAGAGACGGCTTATCTGGTCCCACAGCTCGTAGAAGATCATATCGGGCGAACCGAATTCCCTACGCCACATGAATTCCATCAAGTAGTCACTGTACCGCGAGTTATTAATTCCATAGCGCTTTTTGGCTTGGAATTTCAACTTTTGCCACAACGACTCAATGGTTTGAGTATGGGCTCCAGTTTGCAGGTTAACAAAATTTAACTGATGGTTTACAGTTAAGTGTCTGTATGCTTGTGGAAGTAGGGTGAGGGAATTGTATGATCTCCAACAATCTGTGATTACAGTTGTGCCGGGTCTAATATACTTAACAACTAAGGAAAGAAGCGTGAAGGCATCCCTGCGTTGGACTACTTGAAAAAAACACCGGTTAGAGCCTCTTTCTATTCCTCCGAAAAGCCAACAGTGACGCCGAAAACGACGTCCCCTGTGATATTTTGCTTTGAAGACACATGTCTCATCTACTTCAACGACAACTCCGGGTCCCCCAATCGAAGGCTGGTTGCGAACAAAATAAGCAGCAGTAATCTTACGAAAAATTCTTTCAAGAAGTGTTACTGTGTTGTGGCCTAGTCCAACCTCTCGACATTTATCGCTTATTCGGCCGTATTCAAAGCACCACAAATAGGAAAGATGAAGGATTGCCTGATGGCTGACTTTAGGCCACTGTTCAAAAAATGATCCAGTCTAAAAAATAATTTAAGAAAAGAATTATAGCAAGGATCTGTCTACCTTCCATCCTTTTTTGGGTTTCGTTTGCCTAGTTGGTCCTATTCGACAGCCGCGCCTATTGCAAGTGAAGGTTTTTGTCTTAAAGTCTGGGCGCATAGGTTGGGCACATTGACTACAGGTGACAACTGTTGGAAGTAGACCTAGTTGCCTAAGCCAGTCGTCAAAGTCATCAGCTGGCATGTCAATTTTCCGCAAAACGTCTTGCATAGTTAGGTCGCGCAGTTCTTGCGATCGAAATTGAGCGGCCATTCTATAAATAGTTAGATTTGTTATGTTAGAATTAAATAAAATGTTGAAAACCTTAAGATACACTGCGACAAACAATTATGGAGCCACCCCATTTTCCGAGGTTTCCAATAGTTTTTGAAACTTTTACCTAAAACGGTGAGTGCCATTATTTTTCTCGCCCAAAAAAGCCCCTAGTTCCAATTTTTTACCAGATTCCAATGAGTCTTTGTGATGCTAGGCCAAAAACACGAAAAATCAGGTGACAAGAAATTATGGAGCCAGATGCAAATTATGCATGCTTCCTGCCAAGAAAACGGATATGAAGCGGCGAAGGCTAAGAATCGACAACTGTGAAGCAGTTTGAATCCTAAGCCTCAGTTAGAACAAAAAATGCCTTCTGGAAAACAGTTATCTGAAGAAGAAAAGGGCAAAATTCAAGCTTTCAATGAGATTGGCCTCTCACATCGCGAAATCGGACGAAGAATTGGCCGAAGTCACAAAGTTATCGACTCTTTTCTTTCCAATTCAACTAGCTATGGGACTAGAAACAAGCAGAGAGGGAGGAAGAAGAAATTAACCCCAAGAGAAGAAAGACTCGTCGTCAGGAAGGCCTCCAATGAAATGATCAGCCTGAAGAATATCCAAGAAGATCTCCAACTTGATGTCTCGACGGAAACGATTCGGAGTACTTTGAAAAGAAGCGGAACGATTATCTCGTCGAAGCTGAAGAAATCTCCTCGCCTAACGCCTCAGCACAAGGCAAATCGGCTGGCCTTCGCTCAAAGGCACCTAAAACAACAGACCGATTGGAGCAAAGTTAGTGACTTTTTTTGACTTTTATTTTATCTTAGGTGGTCTTTTCTGACGAGAAGCGATGGACACTGGATGGTCCCGACGGAAATTTGCACTACTGGCATGACTTGAGAAGAGACGAGAGAGTGTTCTCGAAGAGGGGTCATGGGGGGTGGAGGCGTCATGGTATGGGCGGCTTTTTGCGCGGACGGCACTGTCGGAATTGAGCTGGATCTCACGTCCAGAATGAATTCTGTGAATTATCAGGCAGTGCTAAATGCCAAATTGCTTCCCTACTTGAACACCGCTGGCATCGGCTATGTGTTTCAGCACGACAACGCCCCCATTCACGGGAGCGCTTCCACTTCTCAGTGGCTTGCTGCGAGGAACGTGAGAGTGATGGACTGGCCGGCATGCAGTCCTGATCTCAACCCCATCGAGAACCTCTGGGGCCTTTTAGTTCGTCAAGTCTATTCTCAAGGACGCCAGTTTGCATCCGTCGCCGACTTGAAGGTGGCTATCCTTCAAGAATGGAACAATCTGGATCGCTCCACACTGGGAAACCTCTGTACCTCAATGCCACGTCGTTTAGTAGAAGTAACCGTCAAAAAAGGCGAAAAAACGCGTTATTGAATTGTTGATAAACAATAAACAGATTTTTTTAACAAGTGGCTCCATAATTTCTTGTCACCTGATTTTTCGTGTTTTTGGCCTAGCATCACAAAGACTCATTGGAATCTGGTAAAAAATTGGAACTAGGGGTTTTTTTGGGCGAGAAAAATAATGGCACTCACCGTTTTAGGTAAAAGTTTCAAAAACTATTGGAAACCTCGGAAAATGGGGTGGCTCCATAATTGTTTGTCGCAGTGTATATAGTAAAAATAAAAAAACAAAAAATTTTGTCTGGGTGGGGGATCGAACCCACGACCCTCTAGCATGACGTTTTATCACTAAAATTTGAGGCATGGTCACTGGGGCCCTAGATGTGGAATAGTTCCGAAGAATCTACTGGAACGAATGGTGAAATCAGGGGATTTTAGTCAGATTGACAATGATCCAGAAGATCGCTTTGAATCAATCTTCCTTCAAATGATTGGGATTGAGAACAAATGATTTTTAAACAATTTATGAAAATTCCATTCTTCGAGGGAACGAGGAATAGATTTCATACTTACAAATAGGCTTAAAAATTATGAAAATTTCTTTAAAAAACTTTCTTCAAGAGATCGGGAAATGGATGTATAAGCAAATCTTGACAGTTTTTGAGACAGTTTTGGTCCATTAATCCAGCCAGTTTCATCAAATATTTCGGATGTTTCATCACCAAATACAATAATTCCATTTGAGAGATTTCCTATTTCAAAATCAAATCGTGGATGTTTAAAACTCTGTTTTTGTATCCATTTCTTCTTACGATCTTCGATATTCATTTCCCATACGCTATTTAATCGGCCAGATTCTGATTCGCCTCCAAAAATGGATAGGGTTGAATTGCTGATTAGCATCGTATGGCCATGAATTCCAATAGGCAAATCATAAAATAAAGTCCATTGCTGTAGAACTGGGTCAAACATCTCCACAGATTTTAACATTTCGCCATTCCATCCTCCAGTGACAAATATTCGATCCTTAAATATTGCTGTTGCTGCACTCTGTCTTGCATAATTCATTTCTCTGGAAGGTTTTTAATTGAATTTTGAGAAAAACAAACGGCATAAAGATCCACCTATTTTGAGAAATATCATATTTTTCGACTGAATTTAGAGGCCCAAGAGAATATCCTCCGATAACCCAGATATCTCCTTTGTAAACCAGTGAGCTACTGGAAATATGAGCTCTTTTTTTATTTAGCGATGCCAATTTGATCCAACTTCCATCATTTCTCAATTTATAACAGTGCTTCTGGTAACTATTGGCAATTCCTCCAAAAATATAAATTTCTTCATTGACTACAACAGCTCCAAAGCTATACATTTCCGCTGGAAGAGTGATGCTCAGTTTCTTCCAACTTTGAGCCGTCGAATCGAGCAAAAAAATTGTATTTAAATTATGGAAACCGCCCAAGATTAATATCTAAAAAAATGGAATAAAAGTAAAATTATACCGATGTATTTGCTTCCCCTCCTTCCAACTCCTCCCAATCTACATTGATACTCTCATCTTCGAGTAATTGATCTACGGTTGGACGATTTTCTGCCTTTTCTTGGAGCATCATCGTCACAAATTTCTTGGCTAAACTCTGCTGATTTTGAGGATACTCCTGGCCGAAATCTGAAGGAATTGCGATGTTTTTTCTTAGCCCATTAAGAATTGAAAATCTCTCCATTCCGGTGGGGAAAGGTCGATAAAACATTTCAAACAGCACCACCCCAGTGCTGAAAATAAACTCTAAAAGAATAATTCAACAAATCCGACCTATAGACGTCAATCTTTGAGGAATAGGGAGCTGGATCGTTCGTGTCAAATAGCTCCGGAGCTTTGTAGAGCTCAGTTCCGATGTAGTCTTTTGTTTGTTCAGAGACGTTGGGATTTACTTCTAGGGGAGCAGAAGTTGAATCCATTTTGCGGAAGAAATCTCTCGCAGCATGACCAAAATCTCCTATTTTTATGCGATCTTTCTCATCGATTAGGATATTCATCTAGAAGCATTTGATCGATTTTTAAGTTTTAAAACGTACGGGTTTGATATCGCGATGGATCATACGCTTCCTGTGAATGTAGGATAAGCCAGCCAGTATTTGCCGAAACATTCTCCAAATGTTTTTTGCCTTTCCTACCAATCCTTCTGCATCAATTAGAGAGCGCAAGGTGCCGCAACCACAAAATTCCATTTGAATGTAAAGATGTCGAGTGGAGAGCATTTCCTGAAATTATGAATTCTCAAATTTAAAATTTTGGAGAAGAAGCCACATCTTCCGAATCTTCTGCTTCTCGGCTGAATCCTTGAGCGTTCCTTTCGAAGCAAATAAGGTCATCATCATCGGTTGCTTCTCGGCTGAATTCTTGAGAACTCCCTTCGGAGTCACTAAAGTCATCATCATCGCTTTCCTTCTTTTCTGCATTTTCAGTCCAAGCACTGCAATTTATAGATTCGAATTTCATTTGAAAATTGGATCACCCGTAGTAGCGAACCACATTTGGATGGTTTAGTTTGGAGAAGAGTTTGACTTCTCTTATGATTCGACTGTTTAATTCTTCACTTTGAGCGTAGAGAGAAGTTCGCTTGATTGCATAATTTCTATCATCTACTTCGTTTCGAGCGAGGAGGACATCTCCAAATCCGCCACTTCCAAGTTTTTTCATAAACATGAACTCTTTCATAAGCCGCGAGTTTTCATCAATATGCCAGGGTCCAAAACGCGAATTCCCACTTCCTCCAACATCTAGATCCACTTGTTTTGTATTCGTATATTCGTATAAAAAGTTTTGTACTTTTGAGCAAAGCTTGAGGATCATAGCCTCAAATGAAGAATTGCGTTGAAAAAGAGGGACTTACACTTCCGATGAGAGATTTGCATTTTTCTTCGAGATATTCTTGGAGAAGTTGAACAAACACTTTAGAGATTCCTTTGAGGTTTAAAAGAGAGACCTTAGGAGGACTGAAAAAGCGACATCAGATTAGAGAAGAGAAATGTTATTTTGTCTTTAAAGCCATCTAACTGAAATTTTGGTAAAAAGCAGCGAAAACTGGTGAAATTCCTTCTTTTTAAGGTTTTTTCGTCCTGAAACAAAAATAAAAGAACAACTTACATTTGAGGGTAATTAGCCGAGCAGACTACTCGCAATTCTATAGAAACTTTTGTGGTTTTATTCCGACTAGTTGAATCTACAAGTGTAAAGGTTAGTGTAACGCTAAGCGGCGTCCAAATCTGAAAATTTGCTCTAAAATTCAGTCTAAAACGACAAATATTCCACGTTTTTTTGTAGAAAAATGAAGAAAATGGACTAACCTTCCGTGCGTTGACTTTAAATCTGGCTTCTTTTTCATAAATCGATTGGATAGCTAGCTTCTCATTGTCTTGTATTTTTCTACAATTGTCCTCCATACAATTCTGAAAATATTGTCTACTCATTTTGTAGTGATGAGAATGAGATGAAAGAGATCGCCGTGAAACATATTTCTGCTTTTGATTCTCGCTTTTAGGTGGGAAAAGTTACGCAAAATGGAAAGCAATTGATAGAAATCAAAAAGGAGTATTTTCTCATTTTAGATTCAACAAATTCTTTTAAAAACCACAATTTAATACCAGTTGATGCCTCTCAAAGCGTTCATAAAGCAGAGCATCTTTGATTGTAGAATTTGATGACTTTTCAGCACTCTTCTTATCTCTCTTGGCTGCAATAATGAAGAAGAGTGAGAATGGAGATGATAGCGAAGAAGTCTGGAGGGCTACCTTCCTTCGATGCGATTACTCAACTATCAGCCAGATCAATGAGACGAGGAAAACTTGTTTCTTTTTCTATTTTATTGGATGGACTTGCAAGTTGTTCAAAAAGATCACAGACTCGTCGAGTTTTGGATGAGAAAGGCTCTTTACGACGATGTTGATAAGCATTTTCTACCGCTTGAATGGAGAAGATTTATTAAAAATCAAAGGGAACATGGTGGGTTGCAATTTCGAAATTACCGGTTGCGAATCACTACGGAGCCAAGATGGGAAACGCCTCTCTGGTTATCACCTTCC
Source organism: Oscheius sp. JU1382 (assembly GCA_932521405.1). Taxonomy (NCBI): domain Eukaryota; kingdom Metazoa; phylum Nematoda; class Chromadorea; order Rhabditida; family Rhabditidae; genus Oscheius; species Oscheius sp. JU1382. The sequence continues at coordinate 1,565,074 of OW051476.1, forward strand.
CAGAGGAGATTCGATTCAAAGAGGGCTTGTTTAAAATGAAATATTTTTATCGAATTTCCAATGCTATTCGATGAAGATAAAGGTTCCAAAACCGAATGGAAGATGGGCAGACAATTACGATAAAATAATTATAAGACGCTCTCCTCTCTTTCTATTTGCTTTACTAATTCTGAGATATCTGGCACAAAGATCTCATTTGTCGGGGTCGGAAGACTGATCACTTAGCTTCTCCTAAGTTTTAAGTTAAATTGTCTTTTGAAACCACTTTAAGCTTATCTTATCTTTTTCGGAATCTATGGAACAACAAGTGGATCGCCCTTTTACTTGAGCATTTTCACAAAACACAGGGAGCAAAAATGAAAGCTCATTCAAATGGTGCGGGTTATTTTTTTATTCTATTGGCTTACTGTATGCCGATTATTTTATACTTTTTTCTTCGTTTTTTGTCTTCTTTGTACTTTCTGATTTCGTTGATAATGTCAAGTGTAAGTTTAGAAAAAACAATTTTATTCTAATTTTGGTCTTTTTTCGAATTTTCTTCAACATCAGCTATGTGAAAACAGCAGAAAATCACGAAAAGGCGAAGCTATTCATTTAAATTTTAAAAAAGGTACGCCTAATAGTTCTGACAAATCGGAATCAAAATTTGATTGACCGAAACTAGAATTTGTACGACCGGCCTAAACATTTTGGAACTCTTTGCTCGCATTTGCTTTCGGCCTTGTTAGATTGAAAAAAGAAACAAAAAAATAGGCCATGAAGGGCCGTGTGAGTCACCGGTGACTCGCACGTAAAAATGCCCTTAGTCCCTGGTGGTCAATAGATAAAAACTGCTATTGTCGTCAATGGGTTAAGGAATGTACTAACTACTTTCCAGCCGTGTTGGTGGCAGAATGAGACAAGCTGCTCACCTCGGCGGTTTCGCATTCCATACCCGTATTTTGCAACACAGGGTTCCAGTGGATGGCTTCGTTGTCCGACTGAGGCGTTGAAGTCACCAAGAAGGATAGTGCACCTCCGAGACTTTCGAGGACTATGCGGTGAGCTCCGTGGGGCTCTGCTTTGGCCTCTACTAGTCCTATTGGCCCAGGTTGCGGCCTGGCCAGTGAATCGAGTGATGTTGGAGACGAGATGCGGAGCAACAATGAAACCCACGCCGCGACAGTTGTACTGCCCTCCACTGTATAGTAGATGACAGCCCGATTTCCGTAGCAGCTCTTGATCACTTCCAGACGCTCATGTTTCGCTTAGACCAATCACATCAAAGGAGATTTTCATCGGAGCCTCTTCGACCTCGAGAAGGCGTGTTGACGACTTGAGCGATTTGTAATTCAGCTGACAGACATTGAGCAGGCTTCGAACTTTAGGCGTTGACATAGCGGACCCTCTGTGTCGCAGTGCTGGGTCCGGACCCTTCCCATCTATCATTTTTCCATTTCTCCGGATTCTAGGAACAACCGGTCGCTGGGGTGAAATAGGGGAAAAGTGTTGAAAGAAAGAAAAAAATTATAAAAATTAGTGAAAATTAGAGAAAATAAGCTAAAATTTGAAACTTGGGATGTGCGTCTATTATTAGGTGCGCAAGTTAATTTCCGCGTTTTTTTGTGGTTGTAACTAAGTGAGACTCTGCAAATTTGTATCAATGCTTATTAAAAATAATTTCCATTGTTAAGTACAACATTATTCCAAAGATTAGGCAATTTATGAATTCCATCGTAAAAAAATTTTGTCGACTTCAAGGCTATCCACTCATCAAGCCATTTTTGGGCATCTTCATGTTTGGTGAAGCGCTGCTCAGACAAACCATGTACCATCGATCGGAACAGATAATAATCTGACGGAGCAATATCAGGGCTATATGGCGGGTGGGGTAAGGCTTCCCAATTCATCGCATTCAATACTTCTTTAACTTGTTTTCCGACGTGGGGTCTGGCGTTATCATGGAGCAATATGAGACGCTCGTGTCTTGTGGCCCATTCTGGTCTTTTGATGGCAATTTCTTGGCTCAATTTGATCAATTGTTGTTCATAACGAGCTGCTGTAACAGTTTCGCCGGGCTTCAGGAGCTCATAATACAGTACACCCTTCTGATCCCACCAGATGCACAGTAACACCTTCTTTCCATGGATATTGGGCTTTGGGGTTAGTTTTGGAGCTTTTCCTGGATCTGTCCATGAGCGTTTGCGTTTAGGATTATCGAAGTAAAGTCATTTCTCATCTCCAGTGATGATACGATGCATAAACGATTTGCGTTGTTATCGTTCAAGCAGAGATTCGCACGTCACTTTTCGGTTCTCTTGCTGGCGTTCTGTCAACTCGTACGGTACTCATCTTCCTTCTTTCTGAATCTTTCCCATGGCATGAAGACGAAGAGAAATAGCCTGCCGAGTGACGTTAAGCGAATTCGCTAATTGATCTTGTGTTTGAGCATCGTCTTCATCCAAAAGAGCTTGAAGTTCTTCATCTTCAAACCTTTTTGGCTGTCCCGAACGTTCTTTGTCCTTGACGTCAAAATCACCCGACTTGAAACGCTGAAACCATTCTTGGCATGTTCTCAGAGATGGGGCATAATCTCCATAAGCATCGACGAGCATTTGGTGAGCGTCAGTAGCTTTTTTCTTAAGATGAAACATGAAAAGAAGAGCTTCCCGCAAATGACGTTTTTCTGGAGTATAGGTTGACATCTTTAATGATCTATAAAAATATTTTGAGAAGATTTTTCAAAAAAGTAAATATATAATTGGATAGCGCTTTTAACGCTCTTTAAGATAAACTATAACAAAACTTTTAAAAAACATTTATTTAACTAGAAAAAAGACGAATAAGAAAAACGCGGAAATTAACTTGCGCACCTAATAGATTTAAAAAAAAGAAATAAATGAATATTTTCTGATAGAGGAGACTTTCTCTGTAGCTTAGGTTTATCCAATACAGGCTAAATACACTGCGTCCATAAATTATGGATCCACCCCTTTTTTCGACGGTTCAGGTGATTTTTGAAGCTTTCAAGAAAAATGGTGAGTGCCATTGTTTTTCTCGCCCGAAAAAACCCCCAGGACCAAATTATTATCAATTTCCAATCAGTCCTTATGAGGTTAGGACGAAAACACGAAAAAACAGGTGTCCAGAAATTATGGATCCGCATAGAAAAATAGCATTTATTGTAACTCAAAAATGTTCAATAGTGGGTTTTTGAACCCTGGTTGGTAACAACTTCTATCAGCCGACGAGGAAGTGAGTCGGTGAGGTTTCTGAGCAGGCTTCTGTCCAAGTTGTTCCATTCCTGGAGGATGGCATTCTTCAAGTCATTGAGGGAAGCAAATTGTCGTCCCTGAGAATAGACACGACGCACCAGGACTCCCCAAAGGTTCTCGATGGGGTTCAGATCTGGACTGTTAGCAGGCCAGTCCAGAACTGTCACGTTCATCGCAGCAAGCCATCGAGTGGTGGATGTGCTCGCGTGAATGGGGGCGTTGTCGTGCTGAAACACATAGCCGATGCCAGCGGTGTTCAGGTAAAACAACAATTTGGCATCCAGCACTGCCTGATAATCAGTTGAATTCATTTTGGGCTTAAGTCCCAATTCAATTCCGACAGTGCCGTCCGCACAAAAGGCCGCCCATACCATGACGCCTCCACCCCCATGACCCCTCTTCGAGAACACTCTCTCTTCCTTTCGCAAGTCATGCCAATAGTGCAAATTCCCATCAGGGCCATCGAGAGTCCAACGTTTCTCATAAGAGAATATGATCTAAAGCAAAATGACGCTGAAAAAATACTAATCTTGCTCCAATTTGTCTGCTGAATAAGATGCCTTTGTGCAAAGTTCATCCTGTTCGCCTTGTGTTGAGATGTCAGCTTTGGGGATTTCTTCAGCTTGGCAGAGACGATCTTCCCACTCCTCTTTAAAGTCTGACGTATTGTCTCCCTACAAACGTTCAGCTGAAGATCATCTCGGACTGTTTTGAGGCTGATCATCTCGTTGGAGGCCTTGCGCACAACAATTCTTTCCTCTCTTGAAGTCAGTTTCTTTTGTCTGCCACGCTGGTTGTTCTTGGTTCCATAAGCAGTAGGATCTATCAGGAAAGAGTTGATCACTTTGTGGCTTCGACTAATTCTTCTTCCGATTTCTCGGTTCGAGAGTCCCATCTGATTGTACGCAATGATTTTGCCTTTCTCGCCGGGAGAAAGTTGTTCACCAGAGGGCATGGCAATTTCAATTGAAGATTTAGGCCCCAGGCGACATCATAGACGCTTTCCCTACTGCATATTAACTTTTCTTGACAAGAAACGTTCATACCTTCATGTGGATCCATAATTTCTGGACACCTGTTTTTTCGTGTTTTCGTCCTAACCTCATAAGGACTGATTGGAAATTGATAATAATTTGGTCCTGGGGGTTTTTTCGGGCGAGAAAAACAATGGCACTCACCATTTTTCTTGAAAGCTTCAAAAATCACCTGAACCGTCGAAAAAAGGGGTGGATCCATAATTTATGGACGCAGTGTAATAGTGCACTGATATAAAAATAAAAAGTTCTTAGAAAAATTCTCGTTCCGGTCAATCAAATTTTAATTCAGATTTGTTAAAACCGCAACTAAAATTAGTTTCCCCGAAGTGGAACATTCGAAGGTAATAAACTATTTCTACATAGGAATTGCAATATTGGCGCCTATATTTTATTCGATTTCCTTCACGTTTTGGAGAACCAACATTTTGATGTTTACCATATTCGATGGGGTATTACTAGTCCCATTAATTTGATCCTCTATTTGGTTTTTATTCATCCCTTCAGAGCTGCGTTGGTCTCACTTTTCTGGAAAAAGCGTCCGATAAATCTTACAAGAATCAGTGCTGTTTCTCTTAAACAAATTATTATCAACTAGAATACAGGGTGTTCCACATGAAGTGTGACGCAAAAAACTACCCACAAGTTTGCACCAATCAAGCCAAATAAGAAACTAATTTTTTTATTTAAACCGTCAAAAAATTCTACATAAGAGATTACATATCGCATTCAAAATGTCCGCCATCAGCTTCAATACAAGCGTCCAATCTCTTCGTGAAATTCTTGAGGGTGCGTGCAGTCATTTCTGGCGAGATTTCGTCCCATGCTTTCTCCAGAGCTCTCTTTAATGAATCCAGTGACTTATGCTTGAAAGAGCAGGCTTTTTGCTCCAAAATCGACCAGACGGCAAAATCCAATGGATTGAGATCAGGTGAGTTTGATGGCCAAACATCCTTAGTCCAGAAGTCCGGAAGATTCCTCTCACACCACTCCAGTGTCTTCTTTGCACTGTGGGCTGGCGCCCAATCCTGTTGTAAGGTCCAATTGGTGTTTTTTGCATATTCGTTAGCCCAAGGAATAATAGCAGCTTCTAAGATTTGCTCTCTATACGTTTCGGCATTGATTTTAACTCCTTTTGGAACAAACACAAGCTTGGTCTTCCCCAGACCAGAAATACCGGCCCACACCATCACGGACTGCGGAAAATGAGTTTTTTCAGCTTTAACAACTCTTGTCGTTCCTTTTGCTAATAATTCCCGTTGGTTCTGGGCGTTTCGGAGTGGTTCGATGGTGAATATCTTCTCGTCAGTGAAAAGAATTCGGTTGAGCTTGTCACCGCGCGCAAGCACTTTCATCTTTTTGCATTTTGTCAACCTTGAGGCTTTCATTTCATCCGTGAGCCTTTGCCCTCTGGCGAATTTGTAAGGAAACAATTTGAGATCTTCTCTGATCAGTCTCTGCATGGTAGAATGGCTGACTTTATGTTCTTTCGCCAGTTTTCTGATGCTTCTTTCCGGATTACGACGAAGTTTGTCTTTGACAGCTTTGCGAAGGGCAGAGGTCCTCACAGTTCTTTCTGGTCTTCCTCTCGGGCGATTTTCAGTTCCACCAGTCTCTTTGAAACGTTTTATGACTCGGTGTACTTGCTCTCGATGTAGTTTGAGTGCCTTTGAAATCTCTTTAACTGACAAGCCGCGTTTGTGCATAGCAACTATTGCTGAACGATCGTCATGCGACACCATTTTTTACCTATAAACATTCAGACTTTGAGGCCTAGTAGGACTTAGAAAATACGAGAAAAACGAATAACAACACAAAAAGCAAAAAAAAAAAAATTACAAATGCCCAAAAATGAATTTTTCTTACTCCGTCACACTTCATGTGGAACACCCTGTATTTGGAACTAGTAAACCTTTGGAGCCCCAGTAGCCATGGTTCAACATTTGTGTTGTCAGGAGGGTCGCGGGTTCAATCCCCCTCCCTGACTTACATTTTTGCTTTATTAATTCAAGTTTTTTTCCATATTTTTTCACGTTTTGACTCAATTCAGCCACACAAAGTACACTGAATTGGTCCTTTACTGTTCCAGCTGCTCTGTAGCATTGGAATTCTCTGTGGCTTATGGCAGCTAATAAGCTGGTCTGAGTTGAGAAATTGGATTTTTATTTAAAGAGAATCAAGCTGAAACTTTTAAATTAAAATGATTCAATGCTCTTGAAGTGATGCATTTCTTTATTTTAATTTTCCAATACAGTCTATTAACCCATTGGCGACATTTAGTAGTTCAGTTTTAATTGTGTAAATAACCACTATTTCTATTTTTACATCTATTTAAGATATTTTCATGGAGCAGTCAAATTATTAAATGGAATCATGGTCTTTGAAGGATTAATTGACAACAAAATCGAATAGATTCCGTCGAAATATTCGATGGAATCAGCTGGAAAGAAGGACCTAAATTGCTACAAAAACACGGCGCATTTTCTTCTTTTCCTCTTTCAATAAAAACTGAAAAACAATTGCTACTGCAACGTTGCTAATATATTTATATATTAACCCGCTCTTAGTTGCTTCAACATATTTTATGTTGGACAAAGAATGAACCTGATTTTCTGGACTTTTGATCCAATCGAGCTGCATTTACTCTGTGCCCAAGAACCCACGAGAAATTGTTGGAAGAGTCTTTTAGTTGAACATATTGATAGAAAGCTCAAGGCCTAAGCTTCAGATGCCTGTCAAAGCTGAACAACAGAAAAAAGAAGAGCAACCGAAGCGGCTGAGGAAGCAGAGGAGAGGAGAAGGAAGGCAGGCTGCAAGAAAAATACTTTGAGTTAAAGATAAGGAGCAAAAAAAGAATGAGGATCGGCTTGCACACACCATCCAAAGGGCCAGTCAATCAGACGAAGTTAAAGTAAAAATTCTGAAAAAGTTTCCTCCACAAGTGCATTATCTTGGTAAAATGACGGAAGAATGTTCGCATTGTGGTGCTTTATATTTTCTCGGAGAGCAGATTCGACATCCAAATGGAACGTATTATCCGTGCTACGAAAATGGCTCTGTCACACTTGACAAATCCGAAAGATATCCAGCGCAATTGGCCGAACTATTTACTGGAATGCATCCTGAATCCAATAATTTTTTGATGAATGCAAGAAATTTTAATACAGCCTTATCCATAGCTTCTATGGACTGTAATGTATGTGTGTTTGTAGTACTTTTAAACATATTTTTAGTTGAAAAATCTTCCAGGAAGAGATCCACATGTCATAAAGATTCACGGGCAGATACTTTACCAGGCCAGTTCTGCTATTCCTCGGCCAAACGCTGCTCCAGCATATGGCCAATTGTTCTTCATCGATGAAACGTCGGCTGCGAATCATCGTCTTTCTCACCAGGCAAATCAGAAATGCAACGAGAGTCTTATGAGATTTTTGAGCCGCTTCATTCGCCAAAATCATGAATATGCTCAAGGATTTAAAATGCTAAGTGAGGTTTATAAAGAAGAGGAGGAAAAGGCCAAGAGTCAAAATAGGACAATGGAAAAAGTCAGATTGGTCTTCAAGACAAAGGACACCCCGGATCCGCGTAGATATAACGCTCCTATTGTACCAGAAGTCGCCGTTGTCTATGTAGGCGAAGATAATGAATTGCCGTCTCCTAGAAGCTACACAATTCATGCTAGACGAGGAGGACTTCAGAAGATTCCCATAATTAACCAAGTAAGATAATTGGAATTTTGGAAAATAGTTTCTAGATGCTTGACCCCTGCACATATCCGTTGTACTTTATTAAAGGTGACTTTGGTTGGCATCCTGGAAGACAAAAGAAAATTGTTGGCCCAAATGGAAATATAGCTTTCAAAAAATTGAGCCAGCGACAATATTACAAGTACTATATCTCCATAAGAGACAGCTTCAATCCGATCCATTTCGGTAAAAGACTCTTCCAACAGATAGAAATTAAAGAGAATCTTTATCATGGCCAATCTCCGACAGAGCGGACCTAATCGTTCGGGTATTCAGGATGAAAGTCAACGAATTTAAAAAGGACATTATTGATAGGCCGTTTGTTTAATTTTTGAAAAAAAAAATGTTTAAAATTTTAAGATCATAGCTGGCGCTCCTATAGCGATAATGATTTTCAACAATCGAATTGGCTCTTTTACGTTTTCTAAAAGTATATAATTTTGATTGGATTTTTCAGTTAAAAAATCAAAGGCAAGTTGCAATCCAAACAGCCTTTAAATGAATATTGAAGCTATTGGATTTTTGAGATTTCTTTCAATTGTCTTCTTTATATTGCATTTGAAATATGCATCATATTGGGGCAATGCGTAGAAAAAGATCCAACACCTATGTGCAAGTTGGAGATCTCAATCACCCTTTTGCCAGCATCTTTGGTAGGATCCAACTATTTTAAATTATAGTCTGTTCATAAAAAAAACGACATCCTTCGTATTCAAGAAAGGTGCTTTCGAGGCGAGACCTATTTCACCCTTAAAAAAGGCCTTTAGTAAATTTAGGATAAAAATGGGTCTCACCTCGAAAACCCCTTGGATACGAAGGATGTCGTCTTTTTTTATATGAACAGACTCAAAAAATTTTTAGCAAGCGTATGCTTTGTTGTCGCTTTTGCCAAGCCTGTCTTCATTTATTTTCTATCTCTTTTGTCAGAATGTCAAGTGAGAAACGAAGCGGGAGATAAGCGATATGTCAGTTTCACCATCTTGCTGATAATTCAGGGAACTCTCCCCGCTTTCTTTTACGATATCCCCGGCGGATTGTTCGTCTCCTCTATCTATTTTGGCTATGATACCAGTGAACTTATAACCTCTTCTGTAACGATTTTCTTATTAATCTATCAGCTGGCAAACTCTCTTTCAACTATTTTATTGATCAAGCCTTATCGTCAATTCGTTTGGACGAAGATCTCCACTTTGGAGGAAAAGGGATACCAATCCTTCAGCAATAGAACTAAGACCAATTGCGCATCGAGTAGACCAGTAAAAGCAGAAATCGATTCCGAGCCCCAACACACTTTATTGAATAATTAATGTTCTCTAGATTAGTCTACACAAATATTTTAGATTTTTATCCTAATACACTGCGTAAAATAATGATAGGGCCACTTTCGTTTTGGCGATTTTTGGATGTTTTTGAGGGTTTCAGATCTTTTGGATGTTTTTAATCTATTTTTCAGCGTCGAAAACCCCCGAATACGAGTTTTTAGGTCAGGCCAATTTAATTTCGCCTCAGGCGATGATTTTTCCAAAAAAGGCCAATTTTCTACCGTAAAATAATGATAGGGCCGCCCTCAAAAAAGGGCACTTTTAGATTTTTCTTTTAAATAATTCTTTGTGTTTTTATTTTTACTTGAAGGTGGCAATGTTTTCACTTTAGACTAAGCAAAATGGGTAGAGCTAAAGCCCTAACTGACCAAGAAAAAGGCAAAATTCTTGCTTACAGCCATTCTGGCATGTCAAATCGGGAAATCGCCACTCTTCTCAGCCGAAGTCACAACTTGATCAACAGCTTCATCGCAGATCCAGCAGGATATGGAATAAAAAGTCTCCAGGACGACCAAGAAGCCTAAATGACCGTCAAGTACGTCTCCTCCATAGAACTGCTTCCAACAAAGTTGTCACTCTACGAAAAATAAAAGAGGATTATGATCTTCCAGTAAGCCGAATGACGCTTTCTAATGAGCTAAAACGTGGTGGAACAATTGTCGTCAGACAGATGAAGGACCCCAACTTCAAGCCCATCATAAAGTCGCTCGACTTTAATTCTCTCAGAACCACATCGACTAACAAACCGATTGGAGCAAAGTTAGTCTTTTTATAATACCTTAGCATTTCAAAGGTGATCTAGTCGGATGAAAAGCGTTTTTGCCCTGATGGTCCTGATGGGTACAGTTCCTACTTCCATGATTTGCGCAAGGACCCACTCGTTTTCTCGAAGAGGGGTTTCGGAGGTGGTACCGTCATGGTTTGGGCAGCACTTTGTGCTGATGGACAGGTGGCCTTAGAGTTCATTACCCTAAAAATGAACTCTCTTCAATATCAAGGCGTCCTCGGCACACATTTGCTCCCATTCCTGAACACCGCTGGCCGACAAGGCTACGTGTTTCAGCACGATAACGCCTCAGCTCACGTTAGCCGATCAACTACCCAGTGGCTTGCCACTTCTAACGTGAGAGTTCTGGACTGGCCAGCGTGCAGTTCAGATCTTAACCCCATCGAAAACTTATGGGGAGTGCTAACGAGAAGATTGTACGCCGGAGGGAAGAAATACACTAACACTCAGGAGCTTACCAGAGCTATCCAACACGAATGGCAGTCATTGGACTTAGGCATGCTTAGAAAGATGTCTACATCAATTCCAAATAGGCTTATCCAAGTTATCCAGCGTCAAGGAGCTCAAACTGATTACTAACAAGGGAACACTTTTAGTTGGTTGTGGCATTTCGCAAAATCTTTGGTATCATTCGATAGAGAATTAAATTCTAAGTCGTTTTCGAGAAAAATTAGCTGCTGAAAGACCAACCTGACTGAGTAACAGCCCTCCAAAGTTTGATTTTGTGACGAGTCTGAACATAAGGCCGCGCCACCCTACCAGTAACAAGTAAAGTCCTGGTCTAGTAGCAAGTGTGCTAGACTATTACTCTTTTGGTCCACGGTTCGACCCCCCGAGATTTTTTCGCAAAACGTTATCGTCGTGAATGTGTTAAAACAAGAAATTGCAAGGTTTCGATTGAAAAATTATTAATAAATTTTATTTTAAGTTCTTAACATAAATATACTGCGGCTCCAGGTCGGTGATGCCCACAAGATGCGGAGGGACTGTCCGCCTGCGGTAACCGACGAATCCGAAATAATTTATTTAGTTTTTAAATGAAAAGTCAACTTGCTTCATTATGAAATCCGCCACCTCCATGGGGTTATAATCCGCGGGGATGTTATTGTTTAGAAATAAGACCTACATGGCGGTAAAAATAGGCCAACCAACAACTTTTGCGACTTTCGTCTACACCGCCTACGTAGCCCGCGCTGAGTATGTACCGTATTTCTTCTATTTTTCAACCCCCTGATGGACCGACTTCTATTAGTGGAGAGGGAAGCGAATTATGCCGATGAACTTTGAGCCAATTCCTTATGATTCCTCCAAGAATTTTTCAATCGAAACCTTGCAATTTCTTGTTTTAACACATTCACGACGATACCGTTTTGCGAAAAAAAATCGCGCGACAGCCGGATGCTTTTTCTGACGTGCCGCGTGTGTCCGCACATATGTGCGGACATTGTCGCGAATGTGTTAAACAAACCCCCACATATTTTATTAAATCCTATTGCCTTTAATTTAGTTTGTTATACGTTTCGGTTTTATTATTTATTTTCGTTTCCTCTCGTTATCATTTATAATTTAGGCCTAATAATGGATAGAATTAACAGTTTAAATGAATTTAAGCGCTTAATTACCAACCAAATTACCTTTATCAAAAGAGTGCAAGAAGAAGGGTTACTGGTACGTCAAGCTAAGAATCAAAGAGCTCGATGAGATTTATAAGACGACCAAAGTCAATGAACGAAAAAACGTTCAAAAAGATAAGGATTTCTCAGTGTTTATGCCATATGGTTCTCCGGTTAGAAATTGGCGGGGCTGACGATGCGGCCCGTATAGAAATTGCCCTCCGCACACCGCGTGAATTTCTCACTGCACTATAAATACGCTACAACTGCTCTCCTATTCTCGTTTCTCCCTTCTCAATTTTATGCAACATTGCTCACAGAAACCGTCTAATTACCTTTTTTTCATTTACTTAGCCCTAACCATACTGTCTGTTCATAAAAAACAACGAGCTTTACAAAAAGGAATTAGCCTAGTTCTTAGTGTATGTGCAATATTTCCATTTTAGCGACTTACTTTCTTCTTTTGTATTCATTGCTTAACTTCGTTCAAGCGGAGGGTTGATTTTCTCTTTATTCTAATTGAAAGACGCCATCTGTATTTGAGCCTTTTGCTGTCTCCCGTTTTACTCCATTTTTACATTTCTATTTTCACTCTCACAAGGGAACACTTTTAGTTGGTCCAAGCGTTTCGCAAAATTTTTGGTATCATTCGATAGAGAATTAATTTCTAAGTCGTTTTCGACAAAAATTAGCTGCCGAAAGACCAACCTGACTGAGTAACAGCCCTCCAAAGTTTGGTTTCGCGACTAATCTGGGGATAAGGTCGCGCCAGACTACTAGTACCGAGTGAGGTCCTGATCTAGTGGTAAGTATGCTAGGCTATTAGTCTTTTGGTCCCGAGATTTTTTCCCTTTTATTTTTTCTTCTTTTTTTGTGTATGTTAAAGAGCTACATTATTTATTAAAGCTAATAAGACAACCGTAACAGTAACAACAATAATCATTTTTGAGGGCATTTCGTGCTATGCACTTCTTCAATATTGACATATTTATAAGTCTAACATACACAAAAAAGAAGAAAAAATAAAAGGGAAAAAAGTCACGGGGGGTCGAACCCGGGACCAAAAGAGTAATAGTCTAGCACACTTGCCACTAGACCAGGACTTTACTTGTTACTGGCAGGATGACGCGGCCTTATGTTCAGACTCGTCACAAAATCAAACTTTGGAGGGCTGTTACTCAGTCAGGCTGGTCTTTCAGCAGCTAATTTTTCTCGAAAACGACTTAGAATTTAATTCTCTATCGAATGATACCAAAGATTTTGCGAAATGCCACAACCAACTAAAAGTGTTCCCTTGTGAGGCACCTTTTCATGTTTATCTTGTATTATTAATTTAGATGTACAAAAGAGTGATTTGTGTACGTTTTGAATTCAATTCGAGGACTACAGTACCGCTTCTCATATATCCTATTGTTTCCATCTCTTTATTATTATTTATTGATATTTTTTGATGCTATACTTTTTTAAAATTTTTTATTATTTATACTGCAAACCAATCAAAATTTTTCTTAAACGTAGAGGAAAATATAAAATGACCGGAAATGTTATCAGCGTCGTTTCACAAAAGGTAACATATTTTTCTTGCCATTCCTATCAGAAAAATCTCTCCAAAATTCCCGATTTCTCATACTTAACACAGACTTTATTTTAGCCAAGCTTCGTTTTTTCTTTCTTCTCAATTTTTTTCTCGAAGGTTCATTAGAAATTGAAGTATAACTAGGAACAAATTGTAAAGCTGATTTGTAGCAAACTCCTTTCTCAGGTAAGACACTGTTTCTCGTAAAATTATTCTTTTATTTTAGTAGAAATGCAGCCGATCTGTCAGGTGATTGAAAACTCGGGACTAGAAACATCAGCCAAGACGATTCAACGCCTCCTGGATCAAGGAGACTATGACTGCCTGGATCTGTTCAACTCCCTCGAGAGGGAAATTGACATTCCCCTGTTTTGCCTGATCAGAAGTCTGGGACTAAACGGAACTGAGGTGGAGATGATGGAGATGGGACAGCTGAGAGAGGAGATCGATGCAGTTCAACAGCAGAAAAAAGTGAGTCATGAAATGGATTACAGTAACATTGACCTTGATTTCAGCTTCCAACCTACGCTGTGGGTCTGGTCCTCGATAAAATCCTTGGCTACCAGCTGAACAACAACCTGCTTTCCTCTATCCAAGACGTCATTCGCCTTATGACCCTTCTCAAGTCCTTCAAGTCACGGAATATTCTCGAAGAAATGGGGAAAAGCCACGACTATTCCTCGTATTGGAAGGAGGCAATTCGCCTTCTTTTCCAAAATTACGGAATCGCGACCAGAGCCAATGCGAGTGATGTCGTCAAGCTCTTCTACTCTGGCAGCCTGTCTCCTATCGTGAGCTGTCTGGAAAAGAAAGATCACAATTCCTTCCAAGAATTAATCGATAACTTGGAAAAAATCCAGTCCTCCTCTTACAGTTTAGACGAGAAGCAATGGAAGAGATTGACAGCTCGTTTCTCTGGCGTTACAGAAGTCACCTCGCTCCATGTCCTGGCCGAGGTCTTCCGAGTGGCTACCCTCTCTTGGTTGAGAGCCAAAGACGGAGAAGGAGCCCTAACCACAGAGCAGCAGATCGCGAGAACTGTATTTTTCCTGGTCACTGAGGCCAAGTGGCGATATGAAGAAGTATCACTCTTGTTCCACTTTAATCAGCCAAGTAGCTCTATAGAGAAGGAGCAGATTCTCACAGCTATGAACATTCTTTTGGAGTATTCAATGCCTGCGGATGTTTTGAAAAAATTGCCGCGTAATTTCACAAACAACAATTTGAAAGAAATGATGAGAACCATCACCAAAGAGGTGAGATATTTCTTCTAGATAAAAGAGTAAAAGGACAGTTCAAGAGACTGACTGTAATACCCGGTCAAGAAATAATTCAAAAAGTATTGTATGCGCTTATAAATACAGCTTGCTTTCTTGATTAATTTTTTACTTTTCTAGGTGTTCCCGTCAGAAAAAGCCTACACTTGTGAGCAAGCAATCCACAAGATCCTCGAGACGGCCAACTTTGACAAGAAGACAGAAATCAATGGTACTTGACTCTTTTACTTTTAATTCTTCAGGATTGGAACTGTATAATTCATACAAAAAATTCCAAGAATTGTACAAAGGGCTCGAGAATAATTTTCGCTCACTTAGCGAACTGGCCAACCACGTTTGTCTTCCCCATTAACTGAGTGAAATTATTTTGTAGATCAACGAAGTCAGAGAGGGATACTTTGCCAAAACCAAGGGAGCGCTCAAAGATGTGAAGCAGATCTCCGTGCTGAATGTCAAGATATTCGAAAGCAATCTGGAGCGAATCGCAGCGGCTGTCTTCGCCGTCAATACCTATTTCAAGATCAAAATGAGAGATGTCCAAATTCTAGCCTTGATCCTGGCGAGATTGGCGAGAGGGGCTTCAGTTCCAAGGATTCTTCAGATGCAGGTGAGTTATTCTCTCGTTTATGATGTTGTATAGTCATAATTACTAGCATTTCCAGTATTTCAAGAATAATTCAGACTGGAGAAGGAAAGACATATGTTGTGGCAGCCCTAGCCATCTACGAGGTTCTCTGCGGAAATAAAGTCGACGTGGTGACCAGTTCCAGCGAACTAGCTGTCAATCAATGCGATCAGCTGAGGGTAGTTGCCTTTTACTCCTAAATCCTCTTCATCTTTCCAGGAATTCTACAGTTCGATTGGACTCACAGTCTCTCACAATGCAAACAACAAGGCCAGCAATGAGACAGATGGAGTTGAAGCCCTTAAAGAACTTCTTAGCTTCTCTAATGTGTTAGCAAAGGCCTTAGGAGCTGAAGAGATCCAAAAAAATAAAGTCCTGCTGACTTACAAAGCCGACATTGTTTATGGAGTGGCAGCTGACTTTATGGGCGACGTGCTGAGAGAGGACTTTGAAGGATCTGGACTGAGACATCATAGAGGATTCCCTGTGGCCATTGTAGACGAGGTGAGAGTGGGAACTAGAGTTTTAAATGGGTTGAAAGGAGATATGGAGAATTTAAAGTTTAAGTTTAATCAACAAGTTTCAGGTAGATAGCATGCTCTTGGATGGGCGCAATGACTCCGTCCGCTTGGCTTCTTCCAGCCCAGGAATGGGAAATCTTCTCGGCATCAAGGCGGCCATTTGGCAGTTGATTGGAATCATTTACAGCCAGGTATTTGTCTTCTTTTTCTTTAGTTCTCTTCTAGATGAAAAAACAAGATGGGGCCTGGTATTACGAGGAGGACGAGGATGAGATCACTCAATTCCGATCGGACAAGGAACTTTATGATTTTGTCAACGTTCGCTCGTTGGAGTTCATGCAGAAAACTTTGGGATTACGGGAGCTGTCCAGTGAAGAGAAAGAAGGCGATGAGGACTGGGATGAGAAAGTCCAAGAGGATAATTCCGGCAAGTTGCCGAAGATGCCCTTCCCCAATGTGGATTACCCCGTCTGGTTACGGCCCTTCGTCGAGAATCAGCTTCCCAAATGGATTGAGTCAGCAGTGAAGGCGAAGTTCTTCATGGAGCCAAACTTTGACTACATCATCCAGAAGAATAAGATTGTAGTGGTCGACGCAGCTAACACAGGAGTCCATCATCCGACGATGCAATGGGGACACGGCTTGCACCAATTCCTTCAAATGAAACATGGACTAGAGGTTGAGCCGGAATCTCTTCCTACCAATTATCTCTCGAATGTGGCCTTTTTCCTTCGCTACAAGACGAATATTCTTGGATTGACGGGAACAATTGGCGGTGATTCTTCAAGAAAGCTCTTGCATGAAATTTATGGAGTCGATTTTGCTGACATTCCGCCATTTATGGAGAGAAGACACAAACAGTTGAGGGCCCAAATTTGTGGAGAAAGAGAATGGCTGGAAACTGTGGTGAAAACAGCCGTCGAGAAGATGGAACTCGGACGGGCTGTCCTCCTCATCACACAGTATATTCACCACGCTGATGAGATCCACTCAGCTATTGTCAAACACTTCGGCAATCATCAACGCGTGAAAATTTACACCAGCAAAGATACCAACCACGTGCTGACTGATGAAATCCAATCGGGAATATGTCTCGTCGCGACGAATATAGCAGGAAGGGGGACAGACCTCCGTGTATCCAAGGAAGTCCTAGCTGCAGGTGGTCTCCACGTCCTGCTGACTGTTCTCCCAGAGACAGATCGCGTGGAGCGGCAGAATATTGGCAGAACTTCTCGAACTGGCCAAGTGGGAACAAGTCAAATCATTCTGAATACTGACCATCTGCCTGCGGAACTCCTTGAGGCCTTGCTCAACCAAGTTGATGCGAAATGTACGCAAGAGAAAATGATGGATATTTTACGAAATGCCAGGGATCGTCGCTCAATGGCTGCTGTGAATCGAGCATTGGAAGACAGAAAAAAGACGGAGAAGGCTGATGAGACACTGATAGAATACATCGCCTTGAGACGATCGAAAGTCAGTGACAGTGAGGACCTAAAGAGAAAGTGTCTGGACGCGCGTTTCGGAAGGTATCTGGCCAAGACGGAGAGTGTTAACAAGGAGGACATGCAAAAGGAATTCCAAAATCTCACCGACTATATCGACACACCTTCGCATTCTGTCCTCTTTGCGCAGTTGTACATGGGCAAAAAAAATGCTGTGCTGGGTTCAGCTCCCTACAACACGGCTATGGAATATTTGACAAAAGCTATCAAGTTGGACGACAAGTTCTCCGCCAGTGCTTATTACTTCCGTGCGGCAATGAAGTTGGATGCCTACTCGACCAAACAAAACATTGATTTTGTGATGGGGGCAATTGATGACTTCAAGAAGAGTCGAGAATGCTTGGAGAGGATCAAGCTGCAATATGAAGTGCTCATCCAAGCCACGGCGCTGAGCGATAAGGAGGGAGAAGAGTCTAAGACTTTGGTCGTGCATCAGAGCGAGAAACATATCATCGTTTGCGACACAATCATCAAGAACATTGAGTCCATTGTCGGAAGAAGCATCGCTAACGACTTGAAATACTACGAGATGGCCATTTCCGAGGCTAAAAAGGAAAATAAACAGTATGATGAACTGGAAAAACAGTACAAAGAGTTGAAGACGAACAAGGAAAGCATTGAGGGAGGAGTGCTGGGCCAGATTAGAAAGAACAGACACGAGGTGGGAGAAAATTAGTGAAGAATAAGTAAAATGATTTAGATTAAAATCAAACCGCAGCCGCTAGTAGAAGCACTGCCTGAAAGCGAGAAGAAGGAGGAGTATGGGAAGATTCTAAAATATTACAGACAAGAGGGCTTCGACTACGTTCTGCTTGTATCTGATAGGTGGGTTTTTTTGGTTTAAAATGGAAGAATACTGTATATTTCTCGTCTAATCATAGTACTTTTTAGGCCTCCGATCAATTGGTGGGCAGTGGCAGCTGTGGCTGGAGCAGCCCTCCTTCAAATAGTTGGCGGCGTTACGGCCATGGTCTTCAGTGTTGGAGCAGGAGCGAAACTTGGTCTCTCACTCTTACAAGTGAGAGCGTTCTTAAAATTTTGCAAGATTTCTCTCTTCCAGGAAGGAATTTGCGACATGATCTACACCATCAAAAATGGAATTATCAATCGTAACTTCAGTTGGAAATCCTACGCCTTCAGGAAGGCAATCAGTCTCACGATCACTATTATCACCCTCGGCTGGGGAGCAATCAAATCTGCTGGGCAGGGAATCGCCAAAGGAACCAGGGCCGGCGTCCAGATTCTTAAGGGAACGGGGACACGGATTGCAAAAGAGGGATGGAAGATTGGCGTGAAGAAGACCGCACAGGTGGCATTGAAAGAAGTCTCCAAGGAGTTACTGGTCTCCACAGTCGATTATGTCTGCGGCGAGACGGCCAACACAGCTGTGGCTTCGGTATTTAAGGAGGCTTGCTTCAAGGTAAAATATATCTTTCTTTTCATTTATTTCGACGCTATATATCCCTTACTTTAAGCGCTAAAACGAAACGAAACCTCCAGCATAGATTCTAATCAAGTTGAGCAAATTTTAAATACAATGTTCATGTTGAGCCTCAGCTCTTTTAGCATGCAAAGCAAGGCGTACGATATGGCTCGCACTGTTGCCACCTCAATTGCAGATTAAGGCAGAGTCCATAGCTCTCCATGCTTTATTATTTAGGCTTAGTAAAACAAAAAAATCTCAGTAAAATTGACTTGCGCGATGCGCACAAACTGCGCATTGACCTGAGCCGTCAGCTAAAGTACTACCTATTTCTTTCTAACAATAATTTTCAGGTTGTGAATCCCATGTTCAGAGACAATGCCAACCTGAAACAGCTGGTTGAATGGGACACTCAAAACGCCAACAAAGCGCTCGTCAACGAGTTCGTCAAGAAGTCCACTGCCGCTCTGAGCAGCAACCAAAGCTTTATGAGTGAAATGGCCGGAGTTGTTGGCAAAATAGTTTCCCGAGGTATTTCCTTTGCATTGCTTTAAAAATAGCCTCAGGCGCTGAGAGTTATGGTTTCGAAGGCGCATCCAAGGCGTACGATATGGCTTGTGCTGCTGCCACCTCAACTGCGCTGGCAGGTTCCCTGGTCAAGTATCTTGACCATATCCCGGTGGTCTTGCTGGAAGTTCGCGAGAAGTATGAAAAAAATAAAGGAGTCGCAGGGGAAAAATATGAACATCGTGGCTATGCTGATGTGAAATCGACGGTGACGGAAGCATTGTATCAGCTGAGTGAGAAGCTGGGTACCTTCTTCTCGCCGGTGGTTGTGTCCTTTGCGTCTAACTACATGGTCGGCAAACTTTGTGAGAAAGGATTCAAAAACTTGTGGAATGCTGATGCAGAGCTGGAAAAGTATCGGATGGCGTAAGTGTGCGATTAATTCACAGCTACGGGTGAATTTAGATTTGTGGATTCCGATATTGTTGTTGAAAATGCCAGAAAAATGAAAGAAAAAGTCGGCGAGAATACTGCTCACGGCTCTGTTCTCAATAAAATAGAGGAGGTAGCTACAAATGCTCCCGGCGACGTGGTACAAGTTGAGCAATGCGCCCAGGTGATTTAATTCCTTTTGTGGAGACACTCCTCCATTCAGGCTGTGCAACAGAGAATTGAAATCACGCTGCCAGATGGTTCGATTAAGATTTACGGCTCTGAATTCTCGGGTGAAGCGATTCGAGTAAATTTCAAGCCGGGGTCTGGTAACGAAATCGGACATTACAGTCTCTCCGATGGTTGGTGATTTCACTGTTTTTGTAGATTTACTTATCCAGGTACTGTAATTAATTCCCCTTCTGGCAGAAACAGCTGCCTCTACGATGCTATTGCCGCGAAGACAGGCTACGATGCACAGAGCTTGAGAAAAGGTGAGTCTAATCTTTTTATAAAGGTCAAAGGCGACTTACTCCTAATTTTTCTCTAGGTTTATAAAACGCAAACATCATATTTCATATTTTACATTACGATTTCACACAGGTTTTTTTGTGGCTGATCTTACGCGAGAAAAGTGTTAGTGGCTTCAAAAGCGTCAACTAAGCGAAAATCCCAAAAATAAAGCCTCTTTCAGCAACTGCCAACTACATGCTGAATAATTTGGACAATGTCACTGAGAAATATTATACGATGGACACCGACAGCCTCTGTATTGGCGGCAAAGCAAGGAAAAGATTCCCCTCTCCTGTACGAGACGTTCGCCATATATGCACAAAGGTCGAAACAATGGCCGACCTGGACGAGGAGAACAAGAAGTCGTTGAAGAATCGTCAGGGACGAGAAAATAGAAAAGCACAGAAGGTGAATAGAGCGCCGGAAGAGGTCTCTATGCCTTATTGCCAATCAATGGCGGATGGAGATGACGAGGACTCGAGCGAAATAGAAAACAATATAATAGACCTGAAGAAAGTCAGCTACTTTAAGCAGAATCCCAATGACAATTATTACATTGCGACATACGAGGAGAAGAAAATGATATATCATACGTATTTTAAAAACAATAAAAGAATTATGGTGAGTTCATTTAAAAAACTTTAATCATAAATGTATGGGTTATACTATTATTATCCATACTATTAAAGACTATCAGAGACCCAATTTTGAGTTAACTGTATCGGTTTACCTTTCTGCTGCGCGGGCTTTCGATCATGCTACTTTCCGCTACGTCTAAGAAAATTTTTGATAGGTTTGCAGTATAAATAATTTAAAAATTTAAAAAAAGTAAAGCATCAAAAAATATCAATAAATAATAAAAAAGAGATGGAAACAATAGGAGTATATGAGAAGCGGTACTGTAGTCCCCGCATTGAATTCAAAACGTACACACATCGTACACAAATTATTCTTTTGTTTTTAGTAGAACTCCACTATCTTTAATTTTTTAATATATTGAATCGTAATCAACACATCACATAATCGCTTCAAAAACTCAACTTGTAATACTCATTTTGGATTTTTATGACTTTTTGTGTTCAAAAAAGGGCGAAATGTCTCATGTAAGATCTAAGGGAATCGTTTCTTTTCCTAATTTTGGTAGAACGTTACTTCTGACAGTCTTAACTACAGAAAATTCTCAACTTTTTTTTCAGATTGAAGCTCATCTTGAAAAGATGCAAGTTCTGATTGATGAAGCGACACATATCCCATTTCATTGGCATAGGGCAACTCAAACCTCTAAAAAAGTAACATTGTGGAAGGATGGAGATCCAGAGCTAGACCCCAAAACCAACCTAAAAAATCTTTATAATTCTTTAAAAGATCTTTAGAATTCTAAAATCTAATATAGAAGCGGGCTGAATGAATTTATCATTTTTAGTTCTCTTAAGCCGTGACAGTTTTTCTCTTTCACTACCTTAAGTCTTCCATTTTTGCATGTCTAATCCAAATTCAGATGGGCTACTACATGACAGGTGCGTCATACAAGCAAGAGATTAAAAAATACGGCGAAATACTCAATAAACTAGCAAGTACAAAGAGGCAGGCAGAAATGGATTATGGCATATGCAAGCAGGAAGCATCCAATTTGGCTTCAAAGGTAGGGACGACCTTGATTCTCTGATTAAAACTGTTTTAGAGAGATTTACTTCGTGATAAAGTCAGTTCGTGCCCCTACGTACGAGTAGAATTGGAAGATTTGGCAAGCGAGACTGAAAGGACGCGATTAAAGGCCAAAGAGCTCTTGGAATTGTGTGATCAGCTCAAGACGGACTATCGAAAGGCTCAAGATAAGTATGAAGAAATGCGGGACAACGAGAGAATTCTCTCGAACAGAGTTCAGGAGTTGAAGCAACAAGCCGATCACTATAAGCGTGAATTACAGCGTTTGAGAGATGAGGTGAGTAAATTTGAATATAACAATTCTAGGTAGTGTAGCTGACAATCTCATTACAGTACTCCGGAATTTGGTTTTAGCTCATGCTCAGGCATTAGAACATGTATTAGTTTTGACTGGAGGCTTGGCAGTGTGTAAAAGATTTTTTTTTAAATTACAGCAAATGGCAAAAGAAAGACGAAAATTTGACAAAAGTGCGCAATTCCGGGATACTGTAATGAGATTATTACACTACCAACCAATTCTATCAGTAAATATAGTACGCTAATTGCTATAAATTGGTGCATTTTCTTTCAGCTCGACGCCAAGCGAGTCGAACTCCGCCGGCTGGCAGATATTCTGGAAAGGGAGATTGAGGAACATAAGAGAAGAAAAGCCCTAGCGTTTGTTGCCTCTCTCTCTCTGTTATGTGGCTAATTTTTTAGATTAACACTGCTGGCCTTACTCACTCTCGGATTTGCTGCTCTTCTTATTCTAGTAGCCGAATCTACTGCAATTATCGTTGCTGGAGCTTTAGCCTGCTTTGTATTTGCCAGAGCTCTCTATACTTTAATCGCATAATGGAGACGCGAAGTCTTGCCGGTTTCAATCCTATATTAAGTACTTTTTTAAAAAAAATTCTTTCTCTTGTTGCCTTGTGAGATTAAAATTTGTTTGTTCTTTAATCGAACCTCCCTCTTTGATGGCTAACATCCACAGTTCCTTTCACTTCCCATGCAAATTTTTATTAAAATTGATTCAGAATGCCGTGGACAAACGATAACAGTGACGATGAAGCTCCAAGCGATGCCAATCCAGCGGTTAAAGCTCTTTTAAATGAGCTCAAGAAGAATAAGGAGGAAATTGATGAACAAGTAGAAGAGCTTAGGCAGAATTTCAGGCAAGAGAGACAGAAGGTCACCGATCTGGAGAAGGAGGTACATTCAACTTTGTTGCCAATAAAAATAATTATTTAAGATTGCTGAATTAAGTCAAAAATATGGCAGTCATCAAGCAGACCTCAAAAAACTCGACTCACTCAGAGCTCAATTGAAACGTGCTCAGAGTGAGGTAAGCCTTCAGAATGAGCTCATCTCTGAATTTAGAAAGATAAAGCATCTGATCTCTTGGAGAAAGCTCGCGCGGAGTCTGGCGACGTGATGGAGAAGATCGACCAAATCCGCAATAGGATCAAGAATCTGAACGATGAGACAACAAGACTTCAGAATAGCAATTCGCGCTCGGGTCAAGTGGAAGAGCGACTAAAGACAGAAGTAGGGGATTCCTTTTAAGTAGAAGGAAGAAAATGATTTTCAGATTGCTTTGGTTGACAAGGAGATTGCCGAAATGAAGGCTCGTATTGAGGAGCAGAAGAATGCCAGTAGCTGCTGTATTATGTGAGGAGGCAACTTGAAAAAAACTGGGGAGCGGCTGTCAGATATTTTTTCCGAGTTACTGTAACTTGTTTGATATACTTCTGTTCACATTTTCTCCTTTTTGTTGCTTGCCAACTATGTTGTAATGATATGTGGAATTAAAGAGAAATTAATTGCAATCTAAGTTAAATAAGTAAGAAACCAAGAAAGCTGAAGCACATAAAGAGGAGAAATTAGTTGGTTTTATCATTTTTTAGAGGCCTTTGAGACCGGATTGAAGCACCGAGGACTGGGCACCGCTGAAGTTTGTGAAGAAGGTTGAAAAGTCAAAAAGTGGAGTCAAACTCAGACCGAAGGAGAAAGACAAGCCAAAAGCTATCTAAATCAAATTTCCTTTTAGAACAGTATTTTTTCCAAGCTTCATTTTCACGTCTTTTGACCATTCTCTCCCTCTTGCTAATTAGAAAATCCCCTCACACATGTCTTTATTCAATTTGATGGTTTGACGCAAAAAAGCCAGATGATCTAGATACCGACTATTTTTAGTCACCAACCAATGGTACAAGAATTTTTTCGCCCCTTATAGAAAGAGAGAGAAGGCCCTTGATCAAGAGTACACACTACAGAAGTAGTAACCATTGGAAAAGTCATTTGGAAAGGCTTCCGATATTCTACAAGTACCTTGATTTGATGAAGCCGACTGCCCTTTCCAGTGACTGCGACTCTTTCTGTAGTAAGTCAGAAGAATCACAATGTTTTTGACCAAAATTAGTCTGGTATTTTCTCGATTGTTGATCGCCCCTTTGTTCATTAGAAATCTTCGGTCAAAATGTAATTCAATTACTCCTTTTTTGGGTAGAGTCTAGCCCGTCTTGATTCTTCTCTCTATAAAAGACCGTTCCTTCCATTCTCCAAAAAAAATTATGAAAGTTCTTCTTTTCCTTATCATCCTATCAATTCTAGTCATAATCAGCGCCCTTCCACCACCTCTCGATCCGGATGTTCTCCTCCAAGGGCTTCACAAATTTGCTCGTAATTATTGGTTCTTAAATTTTCTTTTAACAAATAATTCCAGCTAATCCTGAAGCGATCTCTAAAATGCTGCCTGGAATGAAGCTGCCCCTGCTGCCGAATGCTCCTCAGTAGAAAAATAATAAAAATTTTTAAAAACATTTTTATTGAAACGATGAAACTATCGCTGAGAGCCATTCGGATTCTTCTGCAGGAAATTCCAATGGTCGCGGCACATTTCCTTTAGATGAAATTTACAGCCCCACTTGAGAGACGATATGGCAAGAGCCGGATCGCAATAAACTTCTGGAACGTCTTCTGGTCGCCGAGGACCAAACTGGAAGATTTTTTTCCTTTAAAAATAAAAAAAATAATAATTTTGAGCTTAAAAAATATATTTCCAGATTGAAATTATTACATATTCTTGGGCCTCTCCCTCTAGTCTTTATTTAATTTAATGCAAAAAGCCAGGTACTCAATCCCGAATATAAAATATCTTGTTTCAAATCTTTTTTTTCAACGACATTTTTCAACGACTGAAAGAAGGAAGTGGTGAATCATCCGAAATATTTGATGGAAATAAGTGGATTAATGGACCAAGGCTGCCTCAACATTTTTCGATCTTTGCTTATACATCCATTCCCCGTTCCCTCGAAGAAAGACTTCTGAAACAATTTTCTTAAATTCGATTTACCCTCCTCCCGCACCTGTTGCTTCCAACCAGAAATCAAGTTTGATTATAAATATTTTTTGAATTTAATCGCGATCAGCTGGGAAAAGAAATCAGCCAGAAATGGTATTCTTTTGACTCGTCTGCAGGTCTTCCCAATCCGGGTTTATTTCTTCTTTCTTCTTTATGAATGGTTGTTCCCTCGATTTTATTTTTTGCCTCGTTGGCTTTGATGCTTCTTTTTGTTTTTTCTTTTCCTCAACCTTTGTAACCTCATTTTGTTGCAACTCCTCCTCATCTTTTTCAACCTTTTCGTAGGCTTCATTGAATAAATCTCAGCTAAGATGAATACAAAATCCAAAAAAGCAACAACTTCCCGTAGAAGTGAAGATTACATACATTTGCTCATCACATTGGCTGAGAAAAACAAGCCGAGAACGTCAGCTGATGGTACAGTTCCTAAAGTGATATCAGTTTTATATTTTCAGTTGATAGACTTGTTTGTGCTGAGCTACCAAATCCGTATAATATCGAACTCTTCAATAAAGTCACCACACATATGATTCATCGCGATTGTCAAATAGGATCAAGATGCTGGCAAGACGGAAAGTGCAAGAAACAATTCCCTAAAGCGTTCACGATATGGATAGGACGGGTACCCCTCTTATTGATTTGATCTGGACTCCACACTTATGGCTTTTTCAAATACAACAAATGGGCAGATGAATTAGAGCAGCAAAATAGACTGAATGAATTCCCAATTGACCCAAAAACAAGGTTGCCTATTGATCCAAGAACGGTGCCATATCATCGTTTTCCAAAAGACTTTACTTTTGTAACCGAAGTAAGTTTTTTTTCGGAAATGAAACTTTTTTTAGAAAGATGCCAATGGGAAAACAGTAAGAAGGTGGAAGCAGAAGGGAAGGACTACGAATAATATCGGGTAAGTCTATTCGACAACAGTAAAACAAGTCGAAGCTCAGGAAATGTGGACGAAATGGAAAGGAAACATGTCGGAAGATTTTGTCAGAAAGGGAAGAACTCCAATCGAAGCCGAAGCATTAGCTTATTATGAGCTACTTGAGATGAGTTCTATGCAAAACATAAAGCTGAAGATGTTGATAAACGACAAATATGCCAAACCTAAACTGATGACAGACATTGAGCCGGACTACACAGCCATTGGAAATGATATGTACATGCAACTGAATCAGAATCAGAAAGTGGCTGTAAGTTAGGCCATTAAAAATTCTCAACACTTATATTTAGGTTGATGCTGTGCTCAATGGACAAGAAAAGTACATCTTCCTTGACGGGCTAATAAATATTTGTGGTTGTTATTTTGGAACTAGTAAACCTTTGGGGCCCCAATAGCCATGGTTCAATTTATATGTTGTCAGGAGGGTCGCGGGTTCAATCCCCCTTCCCGACTTACATTTTTGCTTTATTAATTCAAGTCTTTTTTTTCATATTTTCTGAAGTTTTGACTCAATTCGGCAGCACGCTGAATCGGCCTTTTACTGCTCCTTTGCTTCTCTGTAGCATTGGAATTCTCTGGTTTATCGAGCTGTTAAGCTGGTCTGAGTCGAGAAATTGGATTTTTATTTAAAGAGAATCAACTTTCCAATAGGCAAGCATCTTTTATCAATAGGATTGCTCTCGAGAGGATTAAATGTAGGGTTCGTTGCCTCGTTGAGGACGAAGATGAAGAAAATCCTTTTATTTCCAAGAATCAAGAACAATTCTTGATAGCAACTTTCACATCAAAGACTACCGTATCTTCAACTAGAAGTTCGTGAATTTGACCAATTGACAGGAAAAAGTCCTAATCTATGTCGCTTTTTCAAGCCTCCCTTCAGATTGTTATTATCGAGTACTGGAAAAGCTATGGTTTTTTTTTCGTTGCGCATAGGAAAATGCTCGAAGAGTTGGCCAACAATCAGAGATGTGGATCAAAAAATTGGTCGATTTTTATGAAAATTTCGTGACTGATTCCTTCTGTCAACAGCCCTGTTTATTATTCTTAATTGAGAATAAATAATTGAACAAGATTTTTTGAGTTTTTTGGGAAAGGTGAAAGAGGGCTTTTTGAATTTCTCACAGCTGATGCACTTCACTATATCTTGCAGTCCTTATCAGTCGTTTTTGTCGATATTCTTTCCAGCCTTTTCCCCTTTTTACTGTTACATCCATTAATAAACTTGTCCAGAATGGCTGAAAATGCTGTTGATCCAATGAAAGTTTATGAACTCGAGACAATGCTAGCTCAAGCTAAGGAAATGTATTTTAAAAAATCACTTGAATTAGATGAAAAGAATGAGAAGTTGGAACAGAAGAATAGAGAAGTCGAGGACTTGCAAAAGGAAAAAGAAGAACAGGCGAGACAAATCGGATCTCTGATTAAAGGTGAGGAAATAATTTAGTCTTTTTCGATAAATAGAAAATGAGACATTGGTCGGAGTGTTAAGAAAGCGGCTGGGAGAAAAAGAAGCAGAAAGCGTATTGGCGCAGAGTGAAGTGAAGAAACTTGAAAGGGAAATAGCTGAGTGTAGGGATCGACAAGAACGGGCGTCCAGGAGTAATTTCATTCATTTTTCAACTTCTTTTGAGATGTAAAAACTGATGTCGAAGAAATCAGGAAAAACGTCGCCCAAATAATCAAACAACTTTGTCATTTGGAAGTCGAGGCTGACACTTTGGTTGAGATGGAGAGAGCAGAGGAACTTGGGAGAACAGCTGGTTTGTCTCTTCTTTTGAGAGTGGAATCGATTCAGAGAGCTCAACTCAAACAGAAATCGAAGCAGAAAAAGTGGAGGAGTTGGAAGGCGATGAAGAAAATACATCGGTATAATTTTACTTTTAGCCCATTTTTTCTTGTAGGTTTTAATTTTGGGCGGCTATGGATATCTGAATACAATTTACTTGCTCGATTCGAAGGCTCAAAGCTGGAAGAAACTAAGCATCACTCTTCCAAAGGGAACGCGAGAGTTTGGAGCTGCTGTACTCAATGAAGAAATCTATATTTTTGGAGGAATTGCCAATGATGATAATGCTAAACAAGACTGTTATAAATTGAAGGATGATAGAAGTTGGATGCAATTGGCTTCGATGGATCAAAAAAGAGGTTATATTTCCAGTAGCTCTCTGGTTTACAAAGGAGATATCTGGGTTATTGGAGGATATTCTCCAGAGACTCTAAAATCAGTAGAAAAGTATGATATTTCTCAAGACAAATGGACCTACATGCCGTTAGTTTTTCTCAAAATTCAATTAAAAAACTTCCAGAGAAATGAATTATCCAAGACGTGATGCAGCAGCAGCAGTATTTAAGGATCGAATATTTGTCACTGGAGGATATAGTGGAAAAAACTTAAAATCTGTGGAGATGTTTGACCCAGTTCTACAGAAATGGATTTTATTTTGTGATTTGCCTATTGAAGTTCGCGGCCATACGATGCTAATCAGCAATTCAACTCTATCCATTTTTGGAGGTCAATCAGAATCTGGCCAATTAAATAGCGTATGGGAAATGGATATCGAAGATCCCGAGAAGAAATGGGAACCAAAATGGAGTTTTAGACATCTACGAAAGTATTTTGGAATAGGAAAACTCGCAAATGGAATTATTATAATTGGCGATTATTTTCGTGCTGCTGGTGACACATCTGAAATATTTGATGGAAATAAGTGGATGGATGGACCCAAACTGCCTCAAGATCTATCACAGTTTGCTTATACATCCATTCCCCGATCTCTTGAAGAAAGTTTTCTAAATAAATTTTCATAATTTTGAAGCCGTATTTGTATGAAATCCATTCCTCGTTCCCTCGAAGAATGGAATTCTCATAAATTGTTTAAAAATCATTTGTTCTCAATCCTTCAAAAATCATTTAAAAACGAGAAGGAAGAGTGATTCGATCTCCTGGATGATAACTGTCAATCTGACTAAAATCCCCTGATTTCGCCATTCATTTTAGTAGATTTTTCCGAACTAATAAACCTTTGGGGCCCCAGTAGCCATGATTCAATTTTTGTGTTGTCAGGAGGGTCGCGGGTTCAATCCCCCTCCCTGACTTACATTTTTGCTTTATTAATTCAAGTCTTTTTTTCATTTTTTTTAACGTTTTGACTCAATTCAGTCGCATAAATCATACTGAATAGGCCTTTTACTTGTTCCAGCTGCTCTGTAGCATTGAAATTCTCTGGCTTATCGAGTTGTTAAGCCGGTCTGAGTCGAGAAATTGGATTTTGCATCTTTTACCAATAGGATTACTCAAAAAATGAGTTTGCCGTTGGATAGTGAGGAGATACCAATGCATATGTGCTTATAATGCAATAAAATTGAGTCAAAACGTTAAAAAAAAATGAAAAAAGACTTGAATTAATAAAGCAAAAATGTAAGTCAGGGAGGGGGATTGAACCCGCGACCCTCCTGACAACACAAAAATTGAATCATGGCTACTGGGGCCCCAAAGGTTTACTAGTTCCATATTTTCTTCTAAACCTTGGTAAGATTCGAAGCAGCCGAAACTGTAGGACTTTTAGTTGTATCTTGTTTCCTCTTCAATAATCCAGCAATACCAAGTTAGAACCGAATTAAGAGCTGGATGGAGGCAAGTAGTTGCTGTATCTATCTGAAAGAAAAAATCTATTTTTCTATCCATTATCGCATGATTACTATGTAGATAGAATCTTCAAAATATGTAGGATCATAGTCATCTGAAGAATTATTCAGCAGCTTAATTGGAATGTAAGTGTAGTCAACCAATGGAATGAAGGTGATAATACTCCAAACAAGATCAGTCAAATCAATGTTTGGTGGCTTTTCAAACTTTAAGAAATAAGCCTCTGGACATATTTCGTGATTCCTCGGATAACAGAAGTCGAATAATTTGTTGTCCTCATCGTGGCCACAGAGATATGACAAGCCAAAGTAATTCCAAAAGCTCCTCCATTATAGAAAATCATAGAGACGAAATAAATATAATTTATATCGCAGAAGTTATCAAATGACTAGAAGAATATAAGAAACCAATACCATTTTAGATAACACTTGGGAAGACACCATCCATACAATATACCAGGCTTAAGTTCTGCGCGTAAATTTGAATTTTTGCGTTTTCTATTATTTTTCTTTTTACGTGCTATTTAGCCAAATAAACACTAATTTGCAATAAAATAAGCAAATTTCTAACAAAAATAATGTGAATTGCTGTAATCCTTTAGTTCAACTAGATTATAACCATGCACGTTTTTTCTGCTGTTTCTTTCTGTTTTTTGATGCAATATAGTGTTTATTTGGCTAAATGGTACGCAAAAACAGTGAATTATGATAAAAAATGCAAAAAATAAAAGAAGATTCATTGAAAGAATTCAAATTTACGCACAGAGCTTAAGCCTGGTATACTGTATGGATGGTGTCTTCCCAAGTACTACCTAACTTTATTCTCTTACAGTTAATAAATCCAGCAAATAGATGGAATCATAAATTAGAATTGATTTCAAGCGTTGGAATAAAGGAAGAAGGACTATTAATGTCAAAATGATATAGGCAGATATGTCGAAGAAGCGATTACTGTACTTATCTGCCTTTTAAAAAAAAGTTTCCTCTCACCGTTTGAAAATATTCTTCCAATAAATCGAAAAAATACAAATAGCGTAGAGATCCACATCGTGCCAAGTGAAACAAATTCCCTTCACAATCAGTCCAAGAGCGTTATTCCTTGATAATAAAAAGTGAAATAAATAGCCAAAGATGGGTATCAAAATCGAAATAAAACATTGTAAAATAATCCGGAAGTTATTCAACTCGGCTTCTTTTTTTAGTAATCGATAGATCATGACGAAATTTAGAGGCAAGGTGACTAGGAAGGAGATGAAGAAGGGAATATCTTCCATTCGAAGATAATTGACCCGGCTTCCAAAAAAGAAGGGAATCAAATAATCTTTAGGAATTTTTATTCCAAAAATAGAGAAAATAAACAAGATGAATTTCATGTTCGGAGAGAATGAACTAATTCTTCGTGTGGGCAATGAAGTTTTATTAGTCCATGAGGAAATGATAAAGCATGAGAGTCAAGATTAGCGTCGAGATTATAGGAGTTGTCCTATGGATTTTAGCGATTCAATCATTTTCGTCAATAAAGATAGCAATTAAATTTTCAATTTGAACTATATGGGAAAGTGAGAGAAAATATCCCTCTCTTTGGAAGAATCGCTTTCGATTAGGAATTTTTAAAAAAAGTTGAAGATCATGGGTTGCGCCAAGTACAAATAATCAGATCTTCTCCTCTTCTAACCAATCGTCTTTTAGGATTCCTGGGTGAGCGAGGGCACATTGTCTCATCATTCCACAACTGATCATATCTTCTTATCAGCCGTGTGTTGCACTTGTTGCCACTTTTCTTCGTCTTTTCTATTTATATTTCAGAATGACTGACGATTCGAAAATGGAAATGTATGAAGCACAAGCGATGCTAATAGAAAGAGAGAGGGAATTAGAAGAAGCTCGGAGAGAAATTCAGCAGCTGCGATTAGACAATGCACAGCAAAGAATCGATCAGGCGATTGCTGCCACAGGTAGGAAAGGGGGAATCTTCGGTGAGAAATTCGACAAATTTCTAGAGAGAAAGTTTGAAGAACAACTCGCCGAAATGAGGCGACAATTTGATGAAACTTTGGCTGAAGAAAATGCTGCTCTAAAAGAAAGCATAGCTAATGTTGAAGATAAAATGAAAATCGATAAAACGAACTATCAGGAAAATATGACGGTTATGAGTACGTTCTTTCCAAATAATTAAAACATCTCTTGAAGAACAATCAACTGAAGAAAACAAAATTGAAGCAAGACGGCTGCTGGAGAGAGAAAGAGAAAATCGAGTTGCTGCAGGTAGTTTTAAAATAACCCCGGGTCGATTTGAAAAATTGCGGTTAACCGAAAACTGGAACTAAATCGACTAAAAAATCCAAAAACAGTGCATCCCTGATTGTGGATGAAAGAGAGGAACGAGTCAACGCAGAAAATTTCAAAAATCAACAAATCTGAAGACAAAAGGACTAAATGGAATTTCAGTTGGAAAGGTCGAAGCTCAATTAGCTGAAAAGGGAGAAACAATCGATGAAATCAGACAGCACTTTGAAACTAAAATTAAGGCTTTACAACGCAGAATTGATGAGCAATCTGGAGAAATTAAAAATCTAAAAGCTGGGTTGTTGGAAAAAGCCACTTTGGTTAAAAAAGCAAATGAAGGTTTGTTTGGAATTTAAAGCCGGCATTTTTAGAAACAAAAACGATGGTGGGAAATATTTCAAATCATTTGGAAAATGCTTCCTCAGAATTAGGGTTCCACTCTTCTGTAGGTTGAGCTAAAACCTTTGAATAAGCGGTGTAGGCGCTGGTTCTTGGAGGACGACATGACCATCTAGTGACTGACTCAACTTGCATTTTCGATTCCAAAGAGAACAAATGGCGGACGTGTAAGCAGAAACTCCCTATTAAAGTGATAAACCATGGATCTGCTATCTTAAATGGCAAAATATATATTATGGGAGGCAAAAATAATCTAAAAGAACCATTAGCAAGCTGCTACAAATTGGGAGAGAATGGTGAATGGAGCAAAATGGCTGAGATGAACGAGAGGAGAACTGAAATTTCACAAAGCACAATTGTTTTTGGCTCAGAAATTTGGGTAATTGGTGGATTGAATGGGAATGATATGCTAAGAACAGTGGAAAAATACAATCCCCAAACAAATATTTGGACTATAATGTCGTAAGTTGTCTTTTTAAAAATAAAAAATGATAGTTATCTCAATGTTCAACGAACTGCCTCATCTTCTTCAATAGTTGGTGGAAAAATCTTTGTTTCTGGTGGTTGGGATGGGAGAAGGCGAGTAAAATCTGTGGAAGTCTATGATCCAGTCAAGAATAGATGGGAAATGTTCTGTGATATGCCGCTTGCATTGGGTTTGCATTGTTCGCTAGCTGAAGGAACAAATCTAATAATCATCGGAGGAATGAAATCTGATATAACGCTCTCAGATGAAGTCTGGAAAATAGACGTCTTTGATCCAAAAAAGGAGTGGATCAAGATGCCCAGCTTAAAACAAGGACGATACGACCATGGAGCCGTTAAATTATCGAGTGGAATTATGGTCTTTGGAGGATCAATTGACATGAAAACTCAAATAAATTCCGTCGAAATATTCGACGGAACCAGCTGGAAACAAGGACCTAAATTGCCAGAAAAACACGGCCTATTTTCTTTTATTCCTCTATCAACAAAAACTGAAAAACAATTGCTGCTCTGATATTTTTGTATATTATTACATTTTTGGAAGTTTTATTTTTGATCTCTCCGATTAGGAGAGACAACTTGTGCCGCAATATATTCAAGACTGTAAAATAAAAAATTGCCAAGTTTCGAAGCATTCCATCCTTCTTTTCTTACTTTTGTCCCTTTCTTCGCCTCTGTATTTTTTTCAATAAAGTAGTGAGAAAAGTATCTCGAGTGGAAACAACAATAGTTTGGGGTGCCGGCTATATTAGAGCAGCGGTTTATGGGTTTGTTCCAACTTTTTCCGAAGTTCCAAAAACCACAATTCTAATATTGTTGTTGAATATTCTGGAGTCTTCTTGAAAGCAAGCGTTTAGTCTGAATTGCCTTGATAGCCCCAGAACATAAAAATAAAATAGATTTATTCAATTTTCTCCTTTTCTACATCTTCCTGATTATACGTTAACCAAATGACCAGCCTTATGACCTGTCTGAGAATCCAATAAATGACAAAAGTTGCCAGCAAAATATCCAAATTAAAATATTTGATGGCGCCGTAGTGACGCCCATCCGTCAGCAGCTCTTTCATCCCTCCATTTGCAATGGTAAATTCGGTATTTTGGAGTAACCTCGTAGTTCGATTAGTTGGCTTCATTCTGATCAAATTGGCTACTCTTTTAGCGTTTTCTTTATATCTAAAACTGGCTTTTTTCTTAATTAAAAATCCTCCCTACTTTTGGCCACGAAGGACTTCTCTGTCGCGGAAGAAGCGAATAGAATAGTTGTAAAGAAGAAATACTTATTTACAGTAATAGACAAAATATTTTGTCTATCGGGATGACTAGCTTCCTACCACAACACAAATTAGTATATACAGGGTGACCCAAAATAACGTGGATAAATTTAATTGGATCCTATCTCTAATATTTTTCTATGCTTTCTAAAAATTTCTTTAACCATTTTATTCTTCATATTTTTGTGTACTATGTTTGTGTTTTTCACATCTTATCTGCTTAATTTTTTTTTTTTCAGCATGACCAAATTAAGAAGCTCAATTTTAGAGCTTTTTCGTAAAGGAAAACGACAAAGTGAAATTGTTCAACTGCTCAATGTGCCCAAGCAAACCGTTTCAAAGACGATCTTTCGTTTCAAGGAGTTAGGTGATGAAAGCGACTATCCAGGCAGAGGAAGAAAACGTACCATCAACAACTCGGCAAATCGAAAAATCATCAAGAAAAGAATTGAGCGAAATCCAAGAACATCAATGAGAAAAATTAGTCGTGATACTGGTATCAGTCGCGAAACGGTTCGTCGTATAGCTAAAAAGGAGCTTAAACTCAAGCCATACAAGCTTCAACAAGTTCAAGAGCTTACAGAAGAAAATAAGAAAGTTAGACTTCAAAGATGCCGAAAACTCCTTAAGCGGGCCGCAGGTCAAAATTGGGAGAGATTTCTGTTCACAGATGAGAAGCCGTTTACTATTGAGCAAGTCCACAACTGCCAAAATGATAGAATATGGTCTACAAAAGCTTCAGGCTCCTCCGCAATTGTCCAGCATCGTCAAAATCCTCTTTCTGTCATGGTGTGGGGAGGAATTTGTGCTACGGGCAAAACACCACTGGTTTTTCTTGAAAAAGGAGTGAAAATAAATCAAAAACTATATCGTCGTGATGTTTTGGAGGCGGTAGTACTTCCGTGGGCACAACAGCATTTTGGAAACAAGAAATGGACTTTCCAACAAGATTTCGCACCCTCTCATAGGGCAAAAAAGACTCAAGACTACTGTAGGACCCATTTTCCGCAATTTATCATTTCTGAAGAATGGCCACCTTACTCGCCGGATCTTAATCCGCTTGACTATAGCATTTGGTCAATATTGGAGACAAGAGCTTGCTCTAAACCACACAAAAGTTTGGAATCTCTCAAACGATGATTAAAAAGAGAATGGGACAAATTATCTCCGGAAGAGCTGCGGCCCATAGCACAAAATTTCAAGAAGCGATTGCTGCTCTGTATCAATGCTCGTGGTAGCCATTTTGAAACCGACTGAAAATATTGTTGACTAACATCCTTAGTTACTGTTTCATATTGTCATAATTATTGGGTTGGAACATAATTAATTTCGCATTTTTCAAATAATTAGAACTTTGTTAGTTTACAACGAATTTATTCCAAATATTCACCATTACTATTGACTACTTGTGCCCACTTAATGGGCAACTGCCTGATCCCTCTCTCATAGAAAACACGAGGCTTTGAGGCAAAGAAGTTGACAAGCCACTTTTTCACATCTTCGTCATTATCGAAGTGCTTTCCTGCCAGTTCATTCTTCATCGACCGGAAGAGATAAAAGTCAGAAGGATCAAGGTCTGGAGAGTACTCTGGCTGAGCAAGAAGTTCCCAATTCAGTTCTTTTATTTTGGAGCGAGTGAGCTTTGCAGTATGAGGGCGAGCGTTGTCATGAAGAAGGATGAATTTTTGAAGTCTCGGTCTCTTTTCTATGATTGCAGCTGCTACTCTATTCAATTGCTGGGTGTAAATAGCAGCAGTTAAAGTCGTCTTACTATCCAGAAGCTCCCAGTATATCACGCCCTCGATATCCCACCAAACACACAACATAAACTTTTTCTGATGTGGATCTGGCTTCACATCAGGTCTTGGTGTTTCTCCGGGACCCACCCATTGGCGCTTCCTCCGAAAGTTCACGGTTAACATCCACTGTTCATCGCCTGTTATTAGACGGGGAAGAAAAGACTTCCGCTCATATCTGGAAAGATGAGCGGCAGCAATGGACATTCGTTGCCATTTGTGAGCCTCGGTCAGGGTATGGGGCAACCAACGACCCAGTTTTTTTCGAGTAACCCAATCTCTTGAAATGTCTATCTATTGTTATGTGAGAGACACTTAAAGCCTCTGCCAGATCACGGGTTGACTGGGTATTATCTTGGTTTACAATGGCGAGAAGTTGGCTTTCTTCGAGCTCCAAGGGGCGACCCTGACCAGAGACTCTTTCAAGCGAGCGATCTCCAGAACGAAACTTTTCAAATCAAAGTTGACAGCTCCGTGCAGTAATAGACCCTTCCCCATAGTATTCGTTTATGTTAGAGGCCGTTTGGTGAGCGCTTGTTCCTCGGGTGAACTCATAAAGAATGACATGGTGCAGATGCCCAGGTGGTAGATCAGTGGTACTTACGACAAAAGCAACCAGCGTAGAAAGAATAAGAAAGCTACTCATTGTTGTTATGGTGGGGTGAGAAGAGGGTTATGTGAGTAAGATAAAACACCCATCAGTCAGTCACATGAAAACAAAACAACAAGATAGCAAGCATGAAAAACAATGCGAAATTAATTATGTTCCAACCCAATATAATTTCTACTGAATTAATAAAAATATCCATAAAAAACCTTGTCCACGTTATTTTGGGTCACCCTGTAAAAGCACTCACGCTAAGCAATAAAGAGAAAAGAAAATTCTCTTTCTACATGGCGACCACGGCACCTACAATCTTCTAATCTCAAAATGGCTACTACAATGCATACCTCGGCTACCATCCGACGCTTCATCAGTCTAGCCGCAGCAAGACTACAGCGGGCACTAGATACCACTAAGAACTATCCTATCGACACAATCGAAGACGACATTGCTGACACTCATGGTGAACTCTTGGCTCTGCACACGGCAATCCTCAAGCCTCTGACCAAGCAAACACTCCATCAACAATGGCTTATCCTAATGGACAACGATTTCAATGAGAAAAACGTCTTCACTGATTTCATTGATAGGAAAGAAGACTATACAGCTCTAATCAGGTCGAAAGAGTGGCTCGATACTCCTCTGGAATTTTGTTCAAAAAGTCTTCCACTTTTTTTTCTAAAAACAGTTGATGCATTGTTGATCAAATTCGAACCTTGTTTTTAATGAAATAAAGACACTCGCTGAATAAGGGGGTGTCTTCCAATAGATGTTTTAAATTTACGACATCATTGTGATCTATTAGCGATTTAATTGCGAGTTTGTTTTCGACTTTTACATGTTTTAAAACTCATCGTGGATCTAAATTAATCGTAAAAGACTATTAATTGATTTTCTTACAGGGCAGAGTAATCTTTGTTTTAAGACAACTTCATACTTACTTTCTTCATTTTCCCTGTCCTTAATATACGAATTCTTCAAAAATATATTTGTCTCCTAAATTGTTCTGAACTAACCCAAATAATGAGAATAGTCACAGCCTTTTCATGAATAGAGTTGTCTTTTCTACCATTTCTGGGGGAATTATAGCTATGAGAGAGACAGATTTATCTTCAAAATCCAGAGTTTTATCCATTAAAACTAGCCTAAATTCCTCGTGCAATTTTTTCGACAACTTTTGATTTTAACCCATTCGAAACCTTGGCAGCAAATAGTGTTGCCAAGGATATACCCTCTTTAGACCGTGGCAACACTATTTGCTGCCAGGGTTTCGCACTATATATTTTTGATCTATCGCGTTTTTACCAGTCTTTTTGGTGTCCATCTGTTGCATAGACTATAATGAACCTATGGATTGAGTGGGCAGAACGTGTTGTAACTTTTATGCAAACAAGTTCTATAACAGAACAAAATGTTATTCAACTAATTAACAGTTTTTATGCTTTTTCGCAAAACAATTAACACAAATATACTTTTGACATCTACTACACTTGGTATTGACTCGTTTCGGGTTTGTTCTAGCTTCTTCTCTTTCTCCGGCGGCAGACT
Source organism: Oscheius sp. JU1382 (assembly GCA_932521405.1). NCBI lineage: Eukaryota > Metazoa > Nematoda > Chromadorea > Rhabditida > Rhabditidae > Oscheius > Oscheius sp. JU1382. Next base: position 1,603,200 of record OW051476.1, read on the forward strand.
TTTCTTTATAGCAAACATGACATGCCCTTGCAGTTTGAGATTTTTTTCCGGACATCTCTTCTAAATGCTTTGGAGTTGTCGGTCTTGTAATATCATCTTCACTCAAAAGAGCTTCAACTAGATTCATCTTGAAATCCAAAAGTGTTATTTTTTAACATGTCGACAATATAGTCTGTAAGAATTCACCAAAGCTGTTTGAGTGATTAAGTGAAAAAATAAGCGCACATACCACTTACAAGTTCGTACCACAAATGAATAATATGCCGCCATCTGATCCGAAGTGTCCACAAACAACATTGATTTATTATAATCTTCTACAACGAGAGGTTTTCCTTTCTCATTTGTTTCTGGGCCATGGCATGTCGACATCATCAAGATCGGCCTTTTGTCCTGCCATTTGAATACATTAATCCCATTTTTCTGAAGAGCCATCATTTCTCCTTTCTTGAGCTTCTGGTTCAATATTGTTTTTGGAAAGCCACGTCTGTTCTTGCGGAAAGTTCCTACAAAATCCGTTTTATTTTCCAATAACCGCTCAGCCAGTGGGAATGAGGAATACCAATTGTCTGTAAATAAGCACCTGCCTTTTTTCAAATAGTTCTGCATCAAATCCATAACAATATTTTCTGCAACAGATCCCTCCGTTCTTGGCACCTTTCCAGCATAAACAATTATTTTGTGTGTATATCCTCCTTCAGAACACAACTTGAACAATTTTAACCCAAACTTATGTTTCTTCAGCGGGATATACTGACGAAAGTTGATTCTTCCTCGGAATGGAACCACTGATTCATCAATGGCAACATTCTTTCCAGGAATAAAAGCAATCTCTGATTGCTGGTTGATATTTTCAAGAACAGGGCGAATTTTGAACAACTTGTCGCTTCCATCGTTATCTTTGTTGTTTGAAAAATGAAGATGACGTAAAATAGCCTCAAATTTAGAACGAGGCATTAAATGGGACATTTGAGAAAATCCGCCTACTGCTTTTCGGTTACACCAGTAATCTCGCAATCTTGGAAGCTTCACAATGCCCATTTGAAGGCAAATACCAATAAATTTCGTTAAATCTACTTCATCAACATCAACCCAATCTCTCGTTTTTGCAGCTCCGTAAATATTAGTTTCTGTGACAATTTGTTGGATAAGCATATCATTGAAAAAATATCTGTAGAAAGCCAAGAGCTTTGTAAAAGTCGAGAAATCAGCCGCAGATTGATTACTTGCATCAAATATAAATGAACAGTTTTTTGTAACTGTTGACCAACCATCTGGATTAACTGGACTCTCTTCTTCCTTTTGTTCACTATTGTCACTTGAAAAGCTATCATCGTAGCTCGATTTTACATATTCTTCATCAGAATCTTCAAAGCATTCCGCTTCACTATCTACCAAAAGTTCTCCAAAAGAAATGTTTAACCTATCGCTATCGTCACACATTTATAACCTAAATTAATAAGGATAAAATTCGAAAGACAAATTTCATGTCTTGAAAATTTGAAAAGAAAAAACAAAATAATGCGAAAAATTAAATTTACGAGCCACTGGGACCGTGGCAGCAAGTGGTGTTGCCGCTGCCTAATTTCGAAATAAGCGCGTGGTCCAAACTGAACGAAAAAGAAAAAAGGACGCGGTTTCGAATGTGTTAATAATAAAAAGGTAACATACTTCGCTGGTCGAATATCTCGATGCATTATACCCGATCTATGTATATGACTCAAGGCTGAAGCAAGCTGTATAGCGAAGGAATGCATCAGCTTCATGCTGTATTCTATTTCCGGATTATACGTAACTGCAGAGTTAAATAAAACCAAAAATTTTATTTACCAGTATGGAGATTAATCAATTCCATAAACTCCATAATTTGCCCATAATACAAACCATCACGAGCAATAATTCCGAAAGTTTGTACAATATTTGGATGTCTTGTGTGCTGAAATAGGCTATTAGAGTCAGCAGAATACCATAATGGTTAGCCAATATTTTACTCAAATTCTTTCCTCTTTGGCAACCCTCTTGAGGTCAACTGAATAATTATTTACTAAAAAAGCTTACTTTGAGTAGCAAATTAACTATTTCTTGCTTCTCATCTGGCCTTGATGACCTCACATATTCCTTCACTGCGATATAACTGCAAGTCGAAATGATCCAAGAGAATTAACCAATTTTACCCAAAAATTGGATGGAACGCTTTGTATATGTTGGAAAATCCTCCTCTTTCGATGTATTCAATACTCTCGAATTCCGATATGTCACATTCAGGCATGTCTAAAAGAAAAATGATAAAAAATCAGCCGTAAAACGTGGTTATTTGTTTCTTCGAGGTATTCAGATCGTCCAATACAAAAGATACATGTGAATAGTAATTCCATTTTATCAAAAGAACAAATCCCTACATGTCTTATTTAGTTAAAAATACCTATTGGTACATCGACAATTGTTCTGTTGGAGGCCATGGGGAAAAGCGCTGACACAGCTTGAGATAGGTGTGACTAAAGGGTAACAAATAACACATATTATTGCTAAATGATCTGAATGACTCAAAAAGCTGCGTGAATAGACGAAGCTTTATTTTGATTCAAGACATCATTCGATTCGTACGTGTGTTGAATTAGCTACAAAAGATGATTACAGAAATCACACACCGCTCAACTTTTTATTAAGGTCGAATTGGTGAGATTTCAAAGTCGTGGGCTCCCGTTCGTAGTAAAAGCTGCACTGAAACTTTTGTTTACGCTGCCATTCTTTTGCTCTTCCGGTCCGTGTAACAAACAAAACGATCGCTATCATCCAACCACCTGATCTTTCTCTATTCTATCAGCAAAATGAAGCTGACAATTTGGAAGAAGTCCGGAGACGATTCTTTGCATAAATTTTATTTGTTTTTCCTGTTTCTTTGCCTTTTCCAGTCTTTTTCTGGTCATCTATCTTCCCATAAATATTTTAGACTTTTTTTTTTTCGTTTTTTAGATTCAAAGAATGGAGGAAGAAATGCGAAAAATTGAGGAGGAATTCGTTTTCCAGGAGAAGTGGTATTTTCTATTTTCTATTCCAAAGTTCAAAAAATCTAGGATCAAAATCTTCAAGCGAGGCAAATTCTTCTTTCAAAATATTCCAGAACATCTCATTCTTAAAATCATCACCAAGGTTTGAAATCAATTCGCCAGCAAAAAACACAAAATTAGATGGAAGCGAAAGTCTTCTTCAATCTTCTAAGAACCAGCAAGTGGATGCATTTGCTTTGCAGAGAAAATCGCGATTCTCTCCTAATCCCTTTTGAAATATCAAATTATGCCAAAAATTATATGGTACTCTTCTAAATGTTTTTTATAGATCAAACTTCAGGAAAAAACGCCAGAGGTGGTTAAAAAGGAAAGAAATCAAGATATCCAATACTTAAGAAAAATCATCCGATCAAAATATTACTTTTTCGTGTGGGATGTTTGGTATGAATATCTTATAGTGAGTAATCAGTGGCCGGGTCTGCTTTCTTCCCGGGAAACCATCTTCCCGTCCCTTATCATGAGGTTAGGTCGGGAAGCAAAATGGCTTCCCGGGAAGGCAAAAAATCGCTCGGGAACTTAACGGACCGCGGGAAGTGGACGGGAAGTTGCCCAGGAGGCCACGGGAGGATTAAGGGTTTCCGGGAAGAAAGCGGACCACAGGACTATACGATATCCACATAAATGGTTCCATAGCCTTTTCTGGAAGATTTATGCCCAAAAGAAGCCTATTATTTCCGCCGAGAATGCTGGAACATTGAATATCTTCAAATCAGCAAATCTCCAATCAATTTCTCCATTATTAATCACCTACAGCCAGTTAGCCTAGAAATATTAATGGAGCAAAATGGTCCACTTTCTGAAAATTTTTACATCCCGGCTCGAACAGTAAGCTCTTTTTTCTAAATATAAATTATTAATTTAGAAAAGCTTTTTTGTCAAACATGCCCGCATTAGTGATTCTGATTTTTACAAGGAGATCGAGCGTTTTGGATCGTTGCCATTGATGGTAACATTTCTAAGACATGACCATCTTGAACTCAATAAATTATTTTCAATTTTGAAGGGAATAACTCAAGTAAGCGGGATGGTCACTCAAAATAAATTATTTTTTTTATAGGAAAAACACCTTCATCACCCAATTCAACTTCGAACTTACAAAAGAGAGAGTCGCTCAAATTATGCGATATTTAACTCCTGGCCGATGGACATCTTTTTTCCATCGAGTGACTTGTTTTACTTCATAATCGTCGCTAAATCGGATGTTAGAGTTAGCGTAATTCATTTATATGGATCCGCAAGACATGAAAAAGAAGAATACACGCTGCAAATAATGGAAATTAAAAGCTTCGGTGAATGGGAGAAATTCACTAAGAGGGAAATAGTTGATGGAGATTTTAATTTGGAAGCTGGGCAGACTCGTGAAAAAAGTGATAAGCAATTAGCTGAGGTTTTGGAGGTTTTTAGCGCCCAAATTGCTAGGAAATTTTTTGAAGGAGGTGGGCTTAAGAGAGAACCAATCTCCTTAGTTACTGTATTTTCCAGGAAAATTACTCTATCCTCCCTTGGCTCCTCCAGAACCAGCCTCAGAATTAGTGGAATTTCTAAAGGAATTTGAGGATTTCGATATCCAACCAGGTATTTTCCTCTTCTTTGACAAAGAACTCCCAGAAAAATTGGCGCCTCATAAGCCAAAATGGAAAAAGACCGAGAAATTGCCCGATTTGCCCCCAAAATTACCAGAAATTCATTCAAACAACTGGCTAATTGAGGCCAAGGAAGTCATCAAACTCAGGAAATTTTGGTAATTTTTTTCTCTAAATTTATACCAAAATAGGATGGATTTTCTACAAAAAGGAAAGTTCATTTTGGAGCTAATGCCTCTCAAAAATGTCCTGGATATAGCTAAAAGAGTAAGCCCTAAAGCAAATGATTTAAAATAGTTTATTAAGATCGAACATACGCGCTTCCCTCTCCTTTTTTCGTCGACTAAATGGGTAAATGAGTTGATCCAAAATTCTGCTTCAAACTTCCGAATTCATGGAGGAAGTTCTTGCTTCTTGATTGATAGAGTGGCTACATTTTAATCCACAAACAACCTTTGAAACTTCAGATTTATAGGGACAGCTCAGTTTTTAAAGAAGCCTTAAAATCTATGGAGTTCTATTATCTTGATTACATCAGCTTCGATAAATTCAATGGCGATGTAAATTTTAAAAAAAGGAATTTTAAGCATTTTTTAGATAAATTATCTCAAAGAAGTTCTGCAGTGGGTTAGAGAGCGAAAAATTTTTGTAAGACAGATCTCACTCCTCTTTGACTGTCCCCTAATCCAAGAACTTTGCGGATCCTTCGCCAGAGGACCCGAATCGCTTTACTTCTCCCAGTATGTAACCCTTCCTACGTCTGTTGAATTCTCTCCGCAACTGGTAGGATCGGTTCTTTTTCTACAAAATGAAGAATTTAGAAAAAAATTGTGGTGAACATGGACTTTTTTGGACAAAATCAAATTGAAAGAATTGAAGAATTTACTGGAATTGAACAAGCGGTGATTTGGTTTTGCTCTGCTGCTGAAGATGCAAATAAAACTATCACACATCAGTTAGAGGTAATTTTAAAGATAGATTGCTGAAGACAACTGAGCGAAGTAAAATAAGGGAAAACCATTTTTAGACATTAAAATCTAAGAAGTGTCGAAGCAATATTCTAATAACAACTTGGAATATATTTCATTTGTATAATTACAATCCCCAATTTGGTCTCTCTGAAATATCTGAAACAGTCTTTATCTTCCGCTCAATGGCTAGGGGAAGAGAAGGAGTTTGGAATTATTTTGTTCGATTGGAAAGCGCTGGATCTGGTGCTGTTGGAATCGCACTCTTTGATGATTCTTTGCATAGAAGTAGGTTGGAAATTGACATTCGCTGTGAATATTTTCCAAAAATGGAGAGTTTTTTGGATTATTTCGAGAGGGAAGTTGGATCCAAAAGACGAGCCAGAGATTGGATGCAATTGAGAGAAAAGGATAAGACAATTGAGCCAAGAGAGGAGGACTTCAATGATTATGAAATACGAATGCCTTATATTCAATTCAATGAGCAGAAAGAAGCCGACGATTTTAAAGAAGTCTGGAGACGATTCTTTTCATAAATTTTATTTGTTTTTCCTGTTTCTTTGCTTTTTCTGGCCATTCTTCCAAATAGTTTATTTAGAAATTAATTATTTTAGCCCCTAAAAATGGAGGAAGAATTGGCTTTCCAGAAGAAGTGATATTTTTCCATTTTCCCGGAAAGTCATTTGGTGCCAAAACACTGAAAAATAATCCCGGACCTTGAAATACAAAATATTTACAACTTGATTGATTAAGAAATCCGATGCTTCTCCTACTTGAATCAATTTGAGCTTCTCGATCTTCTTATCTACAGGGTGCGGCAAAAGTATTGACCGCTTTAAAAAATGTCGCACTGCTAAAGATAAAAGGAAAATCAACTGAATTTTTATTTTGTCATAACAACAACTAAGCTAGAAATACTATTTTAACAGTCAAATTCGATTCGACCTCCTTTGGCACGAACACAGAGGCGAAGACGCCGAGGAAATGAGTCAACTGTTGCTCGGAGGTAGTCGTTAGAAGTTGCTGTTTTTCTATCCTTTGACAAAATTCTATCGTTTTGATGATTGACGACAGCTTCGATGGTAAAAATTTTCTCGTCGCTGAAGACGAAGTGACGATGGCGTCCATTGGTGGCCCTCTTCAGGAGTTCTCTGCATCGCTTGAGTCTCATAATTTTATTCTTATCCGTAAGGCTAGCAAATTTGTAGATCTTGTAAGGCGTGATCTTTAGCTTGTTTTTCACAATTCTTCTGGTACTTCTTTCACTGATTCCAATTTCCTTGGCCATCTTTCTCATGGAACGCCTTGAGTTTCTTTGAATTCGTTTTTGGATCTTTTTTACGTTACTCCTTGTTGTTGCTGTGACGGGGCGTCCACTATGAGGTCGATCGACTGTTCCTCCAGTACTTCTGAACAACTGAACAGCTCGCCGAACAGATCTTGGCGGAACCGAGAGAACTTTTGCAATGTCCTTTGTTGAAAGGCCTGAACGGTGTAAATCCACAATAGAAGCGCGCTTTGGGTGCGGGGCTACCATTTTGATCTAAAGCAATGATCATCTTCCAATTAAAGTTAACATATAGAAGAACTAAAATACACAAGAATAAATTAGAAAATCTTGAAAAAAAAATTCTACACATGTGTAAAGCAGGCGGTCAATACTTTTGCCGCACCCTGTAGGATTAATAGCTTTACTTTTTGACATAGAAACAAATAATTTTTGCAAACTTTATAAAAATGTTGTCAAAAATCTTTCTTCGAGGGAACGAGGAATGGATGTATAACCAAAATAAGATAGTTTTTGAGGCAGTTTTGGTCCGTCAATCCAGTCATTTCCATCAAATATTTCGGATGTTTCTCCACTTCCTCCATAACCACCAAACACATTAATTCCATTTGAGAGTTTTCCTATTCCAAAAAAATATCGTGGATGTTTAAAACTCCGTTTTTCTGTCCATTCCTTCAATGGATTTTCGATATCCATTTCCCATACGCTATTTAATGAACCAGATCCTAAATGGCCTCCAAAAATGGATAGAGTTGAATTGCTGATTAGCATCGTATGACTATAAATTCCAAAAGGCAAATCACAAAATAAAATCCATTTCTGTAGTTTTGGATCAAACATCTCCACTGATTTTAAGATTTTTTCGTTTCTTCCACCAGTGACAAATATTCGATCCTTAAATACTGCTGCTGCTGCAAAATGTCTTGCATGGTTCATTTCTCTGTAAGGTTTTATTATTAAAGTTGGTGGAAAACTAACGGCATAAAGTTCCACTTATTTTGGGAAATATCATATCTTTCTACTGATTTAAGAAAAGAATTTCCAGAATCTCCAGAAAATCCTCCAATAACCCAGATATCTCCCTTGTAAACCAGAGAGCTACTGGAAATATGAGATCTTTTTTGATTTAGCGATGCCAAATTGATCCAACTTCCATCATCTTTCAATTTATAACAATCCCGTTGATCACAACTATCCACGGAAATTCCTCCAAAAATATAGATTTCTTCATTGAGTTGAACAGCTCCAAAATGCTGAATTGCCACTGGAAGAGTGATTCTCAGTTCCTTCCAACTTTGAGCCTTCGAATCGAGCAAATAAACTGTATTCAAAGATGGCCAACCGCCCAAAATTAAGATCTACAAATGAAGACAAAATGCTAAAAATCCTACCGATGTATTTTGTTCCTCAAATGTACTTGCACTTTTAACTGCAATTTGAACTAAAAATCTCCTCAAATCAATCAATTTTAAACTAACCAGATTGTGTTTTTAGTCTTTTTTCAAGAGATCGGGGAATGGATGTATAAGCAAATCTTGACAGGTTTTGAGGCAGTTCTGGTCCATCAATCCACTCATTTCCATTAAATATTTCGGATGTTTTTTCACTTTCCCAACCACCAAACACAATAATTTCATTTGAGAGTTTTCCTATTCCAAAATACCTTCGTGGATGTTTAAAATTCTGTTTTTCTGTCCATTTCTTCTCGGGGTCTTCGATATCCATTTCCCATACGCTACTTAATCGGACAGATCCTGAAGAGCCTCCAAAAATCGATAGAGTTGAATTGCTGATTAGCATCGTATGACTATGAAGTCCAAAAGGCAAATCACAAAATAAAATCCATTTCTGTAGTTTTGGATCAAACATCTCCACTGATTTTAAGTTTTTCCCATTGGATCCTCCAGTCACAAATATTCGATCCTTAAATACTGCTGCTGCTGCGTGAAATCTTGCATAATTCATTTCTCTGGAAGTTTTTAAATTGAATCTTGAGATAAACTAACGGCATGTACGTCCATTTTTCTTGCAAAATATTATACTTTTCTACTGATTTTAGAGGCCCTGCATAATATCCTCCAATAACCCAGATATTATCCCTTTTGTAAACCAGAGAACTACTGGAAATATCAGATCTTTTTTGATTTAGCGATGCCAATTTGATCCAACTTCCATCATCTTTCAATTTATAACAGTGCTGGTGATGAACATACGCGGAATATCCTCCAAAAATATAGATTTCTTCATTGAGCACAACAGCTCCAAAGTCAGACAATTCCATTGGAAGAGTGATGCTCAGTTTCTTCCAACTTAAAGCATTCGAATCGAACAAGTAAATTGTATCCAAAGTTACATAACCGCCCAAAATTAAAACCTACAAATTGAAGACAAAAGGTTAAAAATCCTACCGATGTATTTTGCTGTCCTCCGCTCGGTTTTTCAACTTTGTTTTTATTTTGATTAACATTCTGTTGCCTGAGAACTTGCCTCTTTTTCCGAGAAAATTCAATAAATTCTGATATTTTTGGTCTACTTTTTGGGTTGCTGTCCCAGCCGCTGGAAATTATTTTATTTTTTTGCTTTTCTCTGCTTTGTCTATTCTGCGTCTCACTTTTCAACTTCGATAAGTGAAAACTTTGATTTTAGTAAGCCAGTTTGGCCAGAAATAATCAATTACCGTCTCAATAAGGCTGAAATCTCCAATTCCTCTTGCATATTTGGTCGCTCTCCATTTAAAATTCGATTTGCTTGCTTGTACGGTGTTATTTCCCCCATGTAACCATACGGCCTTCTAAACTTCTAATCACTATTTTGAAAATTTCACTAACTCTCGGTGAATAATCTCCCAAAACGTAATGGTTAACGCATAGATATCTGCCGACTTGCCATATTTAGTTCCATCATGAAGCTCCGGAGCCATGTAATCTACTGTTCCAATTCTTTTGCAACTCGTCTAACCAAAAGCCACACTCACCCACAAGTATGAGAAGCAATTGTCTGTGGCCCAACCACTTTAGCCAAGCCAAAGTCGGAAATCCTCAAGTCGTCTAAGGATTTCCCAAGTAGAATGCTGTAACTCCGATATGCAAAGAAGGAGAGAATATCTCACTTTTCAGGCTTGATATCTCGATGTAGTACGCCTTTTTCGTGGAGATATTGCAGAGCACTTGAAATCATTTCAATCCAGGAATAAACTTGTTCTATATCGTATTCTACTGAGGGATTATGAATCACTGGAAATGGCATTTTAATGTCTCAAGTTGAAAAGAAGCAAGTCTTTTGAGAAAATAACCAAAGATTTTTCCTCTTGAATAAACCCAATCCACTCCTCAACCAGTAAAGTATTGCTATTACACGCAATATAGGGAAAAAAACCAACAAACCGTCAAATAAGCTCCCCTTCTCCATGTACTCCATGATATAGCCAATGCAGAAAGTGCTGTTACTAGGTGAATAGCCTTCTTTTGGAGTCAAAAAACCAAAAAGACGGATGATATTCGGGTGATTGGAATGCTATTTGGAAAATTCTTGAAATATTAACAAATAAAACTAACCTGCGCTAGGAGGATAGCTTCACTCATATCTGCTTTATTGACCTGCTTTTTAAAGTCCTTGAAAGCTACTTTTCTGCAAATCGATCTTTCTATTTTAACTTTTAGTCAGACTTTCATGAACTGGTCAAATTGCTTACCCCAGTCGACCATTGTAGCCGCGAAAGACTACTGCCTCGCCTCCACTTCCTATCCGTTCTTTCTCTGTGAAATCATTCAGACTAAACTCATCAATAGCTAAAGAAGCGTTGATTATAAATCAAGCTTACCAGCTTCAATCACTAGATGAGCACTCATCAAGATGGCGAATAGACGAACCCAGCGCTAGACTTCTATTAATTCGGCCGCTGTTTGTCTTGATAAGGCGGTTTAGTCTTTATTTGGAGAATAAGAATGTAATTTTAGAGTGACTGTGATCTGAAGAATAAGTAGAGAGAGGAGAAAAGTTTAGATTTTTGATCGAATTCTGGTTATTTTGTCCGAGCTCTAGTCCCAAAGCTACCCATGTACCGGAGATTCAAGGATTACGGTTCTGGATACTCGCTCGTCCGTCCCTGCTGAGGGCTCATACAAGCTAATTAGAACAAATTTCGAAAAGAGATTCGGGTAGTTCTACTTGTATAATAAAAATCTCGAAGCTTAAGAACAAAATATATTTCGCCTGAGTGGGGGTAAGGTAATATACATCTTTTTCTCGTAATTTTTGAATTTCTCAATTATAATAGCTCCATATGATTGCAAGGCCGGATCACTCTCAGCTAGACTTGAAGCAGACATTTTGGAGAAAGAGAAGCAGTAAATTTGGTGAAGGATGGCTGCAATAAAGGGATTTATTGCTGGAAGACAATAAAGCGTAAATTGATAAGGAATGAAAAGATAGATAAGTGCACATAAAAACAGAGCTTTCTATTTTCTAAAATTTCAAAGCTTTTTTTCAACTGGCCTCGCTCTTTAGAAACTAATTAATTGATTTATAATTTACAAAAACACAAGATCCTAGCCTACGTCCTGTGGAGATGCGAGAAAAAGTAGAGAGAGAGGACGAGAAGAAAGATCCCGAGATTAGGTTTCTGATTTACCTTTATATTAGATATATCAAATAGGATAAAAAAATCCTAGAAAAAATTAAAGTTTCCTTTTTATTTTAGAAGACAAGGTGAGACTGCACCACTCTGAACAACGTTTAGTTTTAAGCACTCAACCTAAAATTTAACTTTCTGCAATTTGCGAATAGAATTAATATATTGATGATGATTTTGGTTCTGAAAAAAAAAACCCTGGGCTTAATTTTAAGCATTAGGCTCTTCATCTCTTCCCGTTCAAGTTTCGGCCCCTTCCTCCCTCGAAATTTATTCCCGTTTCCCCTCAAGTTTTAGTCCCAATTTCTCGAATTTTCATAAAGGTTTTCCCTTCGAATTTTAGGATTTCGAATCAAAGTCTTGCATTTTTATTTGAATAAAAATGGAAGAAAACAGTCAACAACGAGATCATTTTCTATGAGGATGACGCAAATTGCTGAAGAGGACTCTTCTCCAAGCTGCGAGGAATAGCGGTGAAGCCGAAGAATCCCAAGTAGACTTGGGCGAGTTACACGTACCCTAGCGGCTAATACCCGAAATGGGTAGGGTAGTAAAAAGACTGCTATAAACTCTTTAAGGAAGAACTTCCCAGTTTCTAAGATCTCTGGCTGTTAATAGAAGATCAAAAGCATTGAGTCACTTTTCGGAAGACATCTTAATTTCTCAGTGGTATAATCGCATTTTGGCCCTAGTATTTTTGCCTCCAGTATGCAATACTTCATTTATAGAATGACTATTCTTACTCTTGCAGAGTTTATTCTCCACTAGTGACATTTTAAAGCTCCCTATTGAGTGAGATCACCCAGCTCACATAACATGTTCTGCTTTCTTGCACTACTATAAAAAAATTGAATTAAAGGTCAAAACAAGGATATCTGATCGCTGAGCTTTGCTCATCGGTCAATTTTTCAAAAACGATGACCGAGTCAAAGCACAGCTCTGGTGACCAGCACATACCAAGTGACTCATCATGACTAGAACAACAAAAATCAAGGAATCCACAATCTATTGGCTGAGTTGGAGAAAAAAACTACTCTTCTACATAGCGAAAAAAGCTAATTTTCTCAACAATTTGCAGATTTTGGATCTAAAATAATCCAGCTCATTTAATGTTCATTCAGTAAAAATTTTAGGATAAAAAACGAGTTCCGCCGTGAAAACCCCTTTTAATCTTTGGGGGGAGAAGCTTCTCGAAAACTCTAAACCATCTACAGGATGTAAAAACTTTTATTCTAAATCGAAATGAGAAATTATCAACCGCCAAGCTAATTATCCGGCTGTTTTTATGTCTCTTGCAGCAATTACAGGGTGGCTGAAAAGTTCAGGCAATTTTTTGAAATTTGTTGGTAGCGCAAAAAAATTAGATAAGTTAAGGAATCTCCACAATTAGCCAAATATTAATTAACTTTTACGTAACATAAGTTTATTCAAAAAAAAACTTTACAATAAATGCTCGAAATTGCTGCCATTCGCCTCAATACATTTTCTAAGTCGCTTCTTAAAATTGCCTACGATGGTCGCACATTGTTCTACCGCAATTTCGTCCCATGCCAGAGTTAGAGCTTGTTTGAGTGCTTCAACTGTATCATATCTTTTAGCCGAAATTTTCTGCTCCAAAATTGACCAGACGGAATAGTCCAAAGGATTCAGATCTGGGCTGTTTGGCGGCCAAATATCTTTGCCCCAAAAGTTCGGAAACAATTTTTCGCAAGTGGCAATTGTTGATTTTGCTGAATGAGAAGGAGCCCAGTCTTGTTGGAGTACAAATCCCTCGCGGCCGAAATGATTTGTTGCCCACGGCTTGAGTACATCACAAAGAACTAATTTTTGATAGGTGGCAGCATTGATTTTAACATTTCTATCAAGAAAAATCAGTGGTGTTTTTCCTGAGGCACAGATCCCTGCCCAGACCATGACTGAGACCGGGAAATGACTGCGACCTATTGTTTTTGCTGAAGCACTCTTCTGCTGTCCTTTCTTGAGTAATTGACGGCAATTCTGGCGGTTATGTAGTGGTTCAAAAGTGAAAATCTTTTCATCAGTGAAAAGAACTAGGTTCAAGCGACCAGAGCCGACCAGCCTAAGCATCTTTCGAGATTTTTCCAATCTTTTCATCTTCATAGCGTCTTTGAGGAAGTGGACGCGGGCTATTTTGTAACTGTGAAGTCGCAACTTGGTTTTGGCAATGTTTTGGACACGCTCTCTGCTGATTCCAAGCTCTGAGGCCATTTTATTCATTGAAACTTCCGCATTTCGACGAATTCGACAACGAACTTTGTTGATGATTTCTGGAGTGGTTGCAGAAGGAGGACGGCCACTTCGATGATAATCAGATGTTACTCCAGTTTCTTTATAACGTTTTACGATGTTATAGACAGTTCGCATCTTGTAGCCAGTCGTTCTAACAATGTCAGATGTCTTCATTCCTGACTTGTGCAATTCAGCTACCGTACTTCGCTGATCTTCATGAGCCATTTTTTATTTGTCACTAAAAAAAATTAAATAGCTACATGTTTTCTGAGAAGAAATTAAACACGGATTTTATAAAACGTTTTTAAAATCATACTAAAAACACAATGACAATAAAAAAAAACCGAAAAAATAAAATTGCCTGAACTTTTCAGCCACCCTGTAGTGGAGAGACTTTCGGCCTCATGTGACTCTCTCTGATTTGGATAAAATTCACAAAAAGCGGATTCTCCAAGGAAACGATGATATTCCCCTACCCTTGAAGATGGGATTCAATTAATTTTACCCAAAATCTAAAAAATTGACTATTTTTTTCATCAAAATGGCACATTTTCGTCGAAATAAAAGTGGCAATGAAATACGGTAGCTGGGATTTATCTTTTTTTAAACTTTTTCTCGCTTTTTTGCCATCTAATAAGTGCAAAAGTTAATCAAAAAATTCTCAAAATTCATCGCGGTTGTAAACCAAAAGAGAAACGTTTAAAAAATATGTCATTCTTGGTTCTTCAAACGGTATTCAATCTTTTTTATCTCCTCCTTATAATTCTCTCTCTGGCTTTTAAAATTTAATCATGGCTCGTGAATATTCAGCACATCCGCGCACCACCCACCCCTTTGGTAAAAATTAAGGGCTTCAATTGTGGTTAAAGCCAGAGTACCAAGAACAATCAGTAAATTGCACGATCCCTCAATCATTCATTTTGATGACCTGCAATATTGCAGCCCTTGATCTCTACAGGATTCTGCAAAAGATAAAAAATGAGTAGAAGTTGGAGAGAATCTCCCAATTTATTTATCATTCCTGGGCCTCCTTCTCAAATTTCATAACAGTACCAGTCTCCCCAGCCATTCGCCCTACTCTTTTCCTCCCCAAAAAAATGTGCTGCTACAATCCGCTGAATTTCTCCAAGCCGAAGATGATCCTCTTCTATTGCGATATTCTCCAAATAATTGGATGCCTCTTCGATCTCGGGTCAGCCTTCGTCACAATCAGTAGCTTACTCACCAGATCGACCTCATTCCTACTCGTCGCTTGGTTAGAAAATCGTCGAAATTTATTCAATTCTTTTCCAGACTTTTAGTCATAGCTGTAGTGATCATTTGCATAGCTGGGGTGGTGACGGCATCAATCAGCTTGTTTGGAGTCTACAGCGATAATCATCAACTCCTCATGCCGAATAGTATTTATTGCGTTAGCTGAGATTAATTTTACTTTTTACATTGTCTTTATAAGGTGGAATATGAAGCAAGTAGATGCTTGACATAAATTTATGTGTTCTTTCGGCCATTTTATTGAGCTATAATAAAGCGCGAAATTTATTTTTTTCAGATTTCGATGTCCTTCCCAACGGCGTTGAATCTCCTCCACAGTTTGGGCCACATAGACACCATCCTGATGATGTTCATAGCTGTGGCGGGGAGTTTGACAAAAAACCTCGCTCGTGAATTTAGTGGCATAGGAGGGCTCATATGGAGATCTAAAAGCTGTCTAAAACATAAGGAGGAGACCAGCTGCTTGTAGAAAATGAAATGGAGTACCATTGCGTAGCTCCAAACGTCAACGGGAGCTGTCAATATCTATCTATCTGGATTTGAAACTAAAGTTAAAACGATTCAAGGAATGCCTGGAGTTGAGCCTGTCAGACCGCAGTTGACTGGAAATCCAATTGATGACATCATCAGAGGGTAATAGCTTTTAATGGAAATGTAAACGACATTTTCAGATGTTGATCGAGTGATCCAAATCATCGATTGAATATTCTTGAAATCTTAATGAGATTCAACGCCCAACGGGAAATTTTCCTCATTTTTGATGCTTAATTGTCTTTTCTTATTCTAATTTTATTTATTCTAAATCCTAGGCATCTAAAGCCGGCAGCAGTTGTTGTCCGTCATCACTGAAGAGAAATTCAATAACTTCGGGCATCGTCATTCGTTGATCTGGTACTGTTAGCCAGCAGCTGTAACAAAATTTTCGATAAAAATGACGTCTTTCTCTCCTACTTTTCGATTAATCCATCAATTGGTAAAGGGGGAGTTGAGAGATCTGGACGGAGAGGTGGTTTATTGTCGTCTCCTCTAACCTCCTTCACATGGCTGTATTGAGTTGTCTTCTTAGTGTTAGCCGGATCGAATGGATGTCTAAATGAACTGAGTTGGTCTAAATTTCGAGGTTACTTCTTATAATAAATAAAGTAAAGAACCATCGCGTAGGAATAAACATCGACGGATTTATCATACTTCTCTTCTGTATGAATTTCCGGGGCGCCGTAGAACAAACTCCCAATTCTAGATCTCTTTTTGGAGGATTTTATGCAAAAACCTACTTGCTTGTATGTTGATTTCCAGGCTCTTTTTCCAAATTTTTTGAAAGACCAAAGTCGGCTATTTTGGCTACACGTCGATCGTGAGAAAGGAGGATACTAGAGCAAAGTTTTTGAGCAAAATATATCCCACTTGTTTGGCTTGATATCCCTGTGCATTACGTTCCTCAAGTGGATAAAATTCAATCCTAAAGCTATCTGTTTTGCCCAAGTATTTTGAAGAACTGGAGGTAGAAATTCGTCTGGCTTTGATGCATGCTCTCTTACATCTGAAAAGGACTAATTAGGAATATAGGAAGCTAAAAATTGCATTTCTCGATGTCTCCTCCAGCCATGAACTCCATCAAAGTGCCAATTGGATGCTCCGGTCCTTCTTCTTCGCCGATTACATAGCCAAAGAAGGAGACAACATTTGGATGATGATTAAGCTAAAAAACGTTTTAAACAAAAGCGATTTACTCGAAAAATGGCATCGAACTCCCTCCTTCTCATTTTTTCTTTTTCTGTAGCTGGTAAACTAGTATTGGCTTGGCTATCTTGTTTGAATACGGATAAACAAAAATCAATAATTGTTTAGACCAAAATCCAACTAACCCAACGATTGTGTTGAAAACCTTGTGGCATATACCAAAATATCCTTCGCCTAGATAAGAACCCGGATAATTAGGTATTGTATTTAAGCGATAGTACGGAGCAGATGGACTTAAAGCTGAAAATGCGGTATCAATTTTATAAGGGGCTTAAGCTTACGGTCATGGTCGTCGCCAGTTAATATGGTTGCAGCAAATTCGGCTCTAACTTTTCCTGAGAAACTCTGGATTTCATTTTGGACAGCGATTTGGGGCACAGTTTGATCAGCAGATCGGCTACTAGCCATCTCTATGTCGTCTAGATTAATTTGTGAAAATAATTAAAATTGCTTACTCATGGGAACGGACATTCTAGACTACAAAGAGAGGTAGGAGAGCCTGTAATGATGAGAAATTAGAACAAAATCTTTGGCAGAGAGTAAGCGCTGTCCAGCTCGTTGGCATGGCAATACCGACGGAAAGAACTGGACAGCTTTAAGTGATCAAACGTTCGCGAAAAGATTCTACAAGAAGCGACCTAGTTTTGAGAATAAAATGGAAAGGAAATAAGATTCTCAATTGACATTCGACCGCGTTCATTTGATAATTTAAGAACCATTTTTAATGAAATTAATTCTCCAAGCTGACAACTCTTTTTTTGTCCCTCTAGCTGTGAGGAGATGATTAATCCCCGAAGCTTTGAATCTCATTACGCTGCTCCTGCTGTGCTTGAATCCCCGCGATCCCTTGGGCGACTTTCCCTCGGGAATTGTTTTGTTTGATATCACAGGGAGCCTCCCAACTCCGCGCAGCTGTTCATCACAATAATCGAAGGGCTGTTGCTCAAAAATTTCTTCAATTTGTCTTCCTTCCTCTCGAAGGTAAACAATCACCTCGTTTTTTTTTTCAAATCCTTCGGAGAAAAATACCGTATTTTATCTCTTTAGGCTCTCCTAGAAAGTTGAGATCACTCACTTCAGAGGCTGAATTTTATCTCAATTTGTAGATTTATTCATCTTCTTTTCTTTTTTGGGAACTATTCCACCTTTAGGGCCCCAATGATCATGCCTCAAATTTTAATGATAAAACGTCATGCCAGAGAATCGTGGGTTCGATCTCCCACCCAATTTTTATTTTACCATATTTCTTAAGGTTTTCAATTTTGTAATACTTTTTATTCAATTCTAACATGGCGTAGGAAATTCGGCTCGCCCGATATGATCTTCTACGAGCTGTGAGACCAGATAAGCCGCCTCTACCCGGTTCAATAACTTTTCCTTGCCATTGTTTCGCAGTTGTTAGATTTGTTATGTTAGAATTGAATAAAAAGTATTACAAAATTGAAAACCTTAAGAACTATGGTAAAATAAAAACTGGGTGGGGGATCGAACCCACGATTCTCTGGAATGACGTTTTATCACTGAGGCATGATCACTGGGGCCCTAAAGGTGGAATAGCTCCCTTTTTATTTGTAGTAGATTCACAGATTCTTCACAGTGTACTATCTATTTTAAAAAAATGATATTGATATCTTAGATATTGTGCCCTTTTTCGCCAAACTTCCGCCGTCGCAGCCTAGTCTATCAGCGAGTTAACGCTGCGATTCACAGGGCACAGTAGTCGAGCTACTCTTAGTTACCTCCAGTCCAAAAATATCGCAGTTCTTCCTTGGCCCGCTAGGTTCCCTGATTTAAATATATTGGAAAACGTTTGGGGCATTCTCGCACGTCGAGTTTACAACAATGGGAAATATTAGGTTGTTCGGAAAGAAATGCGCGTTGAATTTGTCCATTTATTTCTCTCCTACTATAGAAGATTTTTTAAAACAGTTTTGTCTATTAGAAAGAGATTTTTATTGTGCATCTTTTGATATATTTTTGTCTATGTCTACTTTGTTTTTTTAAAGAAAAAAAGTTTAGGAAATGCTTGACCAAAAATTTCGAATGCGAGCTTGCATGTGGTACGACTTCAAGCAAGGCAAATCGGCTGCTGAATCTCATCGTGCCCTATCTGAGGTATTCGGCGAAGAAGCCCTGTCAGAAAGCCAGTGTCGACGATGGTTCCAGCGTTTCAAAAACGGTAATGAAAGCTTGGAGGACGAAGAACATGGAAGTCGGCCTCAAATCGTCGATAACCAAGTGTTGAAGTCCGTCATTGAATTGGATCCACGCCAAACCACTCGACAACTGGCAACACATTTTGGCTGCTCAAACTCTACCATCGATGAACATTTGCTGGCAATTGGCAAGACAAATAGGTGCGGAAAATGGGTGCCGCACCAGCTGAGCGACGCAAACAAGGCAACACGAGTGGCAATGGCCGGAATTCTTCTTCGTCGCTCCAAGAACAGCGGTTTCTTCGACTCTATTGTTACATCAGATGAGAAATGGATCTGCTTCGACAACGCAACGCGAAAAAGACAGTGGTTAGACGCCGGTGACACTCCAAAACCGACTCCGAAACCAGATATACACGGCAAAAAGGTGATGCTCTGTGTTTGGTGAAACAGCAAAGGTTTGGTGTATTTTGAAGTTCTAGATTCGGGTCAAACAGTTACGGCGGACATCTACAAAGATCAATTGAACCGCGTGGATCAAGCACTGCGTCGTCAAGGTGTCGAAACGACGTCGACAAAATTCCTCCACGACAATGCTCGTCCGCATGTCGCGAAAATCATTTTGGAAAAAATTGAGGAATTGGGCTGGGAAGTCCTGCCTCATCCGCCATACAGCCCAGACCTGGCACCATCCGATTACCATCTGTTCCGGTCGATGCAGTACTCCCTGGCCGAGAGAAAGTTCACAAACCGCGAAAAAGTCCAACTCTGGGTGTCCAACTACTTTGAGTCGCAGCCGGCCGAGTTCTTCGAAAGAGAAATCCATTCTTTGCATAAACGTTGGCAACAAGTCATTGATAGTAATGGAGATTATCTTTTGAATTAATCTTGTTTAATTTCGTTTTTATAATAAAAATTTTTTAAACTCAAACGCGCATTTCTTTCCGAACAACCTAATAATATAACACCGTAGACGAGACCCTTAAACAGGGTATAAAGGACGTCTGGGTTACTGTAGACCAGACGTTATTAAAAAAGCTTTACAATTCTATCCAAAATCGAATTTGTGATGTAATTCAGGCTAACGGGGATATACCCGATGTTAGAAATTGTTGATTTTTAGTTTAAAAAATAAAGAGGATCTATATTTTGTTGACACCTAGTTTTCAAGGGCTTTGCCCTAAGTTTTGTAGATGATTCACGATTAAAGCCTGGTTCCGGGGGTTTTAGAAGATGTTCTGTCAGATAAAAAAGGACTTAGACAGAAAAAGATACGATTTTCGTCAGAAACGCTGAAATCAGGGGGTGTATCTATACTTTCTTGAGAGTGTAGTTCCATTGTAAGAGGGCGAGTTTTTCTTATTTTTTGTGAGAAATTAAATCAATAGAAGAGGGGGGAAGTTGGAAGGAGTGGAGTAGAGGGCAGTATCCTACCACAACTGTTCTCATGGCCTCTTTCACTTCCTCATTGAAGAAAAAAAAGAAATTCTTGCTGCTCCCAAATGAATATGAGATTCTACCTGTTACGCCAATTTGAAATTTCGTATTTGATGTCCCACTCCGTCGCTGCTTTAACTACTCCGCTTTTAGTTTCTTTCAGTCTTTTTGGGTGGTTGATGACTCTAATTAATTTGTTTGAACTTATAAAATTGTTTTTTTAATGGCGAATTCATCAAATGGTAGAAAAGAGGAGGATGATTCACTCATGAAAGTATACGAAGCTCAAGCCATGGTTGTTAATGAAAGAGGAGGAATTACAACAACAGCGCGTGAAGCTTGATAATTTTCTACAAGAAATGGTTGAGACTGCTTAATGAACAGCAGAGATTTGACCAAACAACTGCTGCCGCAGATAGGGCAAGGGGAATCTTTCGGTGAGAAATTGGACGAATTTCTAGAGAGAAAGTTTGAAGAACAACACGCCGAAATGAGGTGAAAAATTGAGACTCTGACTGGAGTAACTACTACTTTGCAAGGTAGAATAGCTCATTTTGAAGATAAAATCGATAAAGAGAACTACCAGGAAAATATGAAAAACGTCAAAGTTCAATTAACTGAAAAGGGAGAGATAATTGACGACATCAGACAGCGCTTTGAAACTAAAATGAAGACTTTAAAACGTAGAATTGGTGAGCAATCTGGAGAAATTGAAAATCTAAGAACTGGCCAGTTAGAAAGAGCGGACTTGGTTGAAAAAGCAAATGAAGGTTTGTTTGGAATTTAAAGAACGCTAGCATTTTTAGAAACAAAAACGATGGTGGAAAGTATGGCAATTCAATTGGAAAATGTTTCTTCAGAATTGGGCTTCCACTCTTTTGTAGGTCGAGCTAAAATCTTTGAATAAGCGGTGTAGGCGCTGATTCTTGGAGGATTCTTTTTCTATCACTATTTCACGTGAATTTATTTTCTCGAATTCTTTTTCCAACCAAAAGGGAAGAATTCTTTTTACAAATTTGAATAAAATGGATATTTATAATTGGATTTATACCAAAATTACGTTAGTTTTAAATCGACGCTGTAGTTCTTAATCGTAGGGAAGAGAGAATACGGTAGTTTTTTAGACTTTTGATAAAAACGGCGACGGAGGACCATCTGTTGTGCCTGAGCTGTAAATTCGTGAGTCATAAAGAGGTGGGTGTTGCAAACTTCGCACATTTCCTCTCGCCCTTTCTAGTTCAAAGTTCAATAAAGTCGTGAAGAGGAAAGACGTGAAGAAGGATGTGAAGGAGGGAGAGAAGAAGACGGGAAAGGGAAGGGCAAATAAGCCCGAAAAAAAGCCCAACAATTAGAAAATTGGAATTTGACAATAAAAAATAAACAAATTGTGTTTTTCGGTCTTCTTTTTTAGACTTTTTAGGGTTGTTCTTGATCATTTTCTCGAAAAAGCGAGGAAAACCCTTAGAGTCACAGAGGCGCTAATTGTTTCTACGACGACTGCAAAGAGCGTCGAACTGTTAGAAGGAAATCTCGCCGGGTATTTTGGATTAAAGACTCTTCCTCTCCTCATTTTGCGGGTTTTTGAAGGTTTTATTGATCTTTTCAAAAAAAAAATTTAAAAAATTACGGCAGCTTCACGGCAACAAAGTTGTTATTTTTGGGAGTTAAAAAAGAAATATTTGAGTTCCTTGAGCTTGTATAAGGCCTCTCAGGCCAGGATTTTTTTCTCTTTAAAAAGACGAGCTTATTTAAAAAATAACAAAAAAACTGACTGGATCGCCTAGATGATAGCTCAAGTAGTGGAAGACCAAAGGCGACTTTTTCTCTTTAATCGGAGGCTCTTCAACAGGCCTCCCCTCTTCTACTTCTATTTCAATAAGCGTCGATTATTTTAGATTATCCTATTTAAAAAATAAAGTCAGCTCTAATTGATTTGTGAGTCACCCGGAGATCTCTTCACTTCAAGATATCCACACCCTGTAAAATAATTATAAGTTCACCTCCTAAATTGGTGTTAATCTTGGCCGGGTGAGATTTTTTTAGGCCGAAATAACTTTTATCTAATTCTCTGGCACTTTGACCATAAATTCGTGGAAATATGATTCAAAGAAGGCGTCAATTTTCGCCTGTTTTAGGATAAAAAAGCGCGTTTTTTGGGCCAAAAGTCTCATTGTTTTTAAGTCATAACTCGGCTCATTTCCAACCGTTTTTTGAAATTTAAAGTGTTTTGGAATCACAAAATTGAGCAGAATCGAACTGCATTAGCCGAATTTCTATAACACATCTGTTTCTCTAAACAGCTGATATCGAAAAAGGCAGAAAAAATTTCCCCGAACATGGTGAATAGAGACAATTCGGAGGTGATACAACGTAATGAAGCGTTCCAATCGAGCATAGAATCACTTTCAAGATCAGTCCATATTGTACAGTTTCATTTTTAAATTAGCACAGTTGCTGCAGTAATTGTTCCTCAGTTTTTATTGAAAGAGGAAAAGAAGCCAATACGCCGTGTTTTTCTGGCAATTTAGGTTCTTCTTTGCAGCTGATTCCATCGAATATTTCGATATCATAGCATCTTGATCCACTCCTTTTTTGGATCCAAGACGTCTACTTTCCAGACTTCATCTGAGGGCGTTCCATCGGATTTCAATCCTCTGATGATTATTAGATTTATTCCTTCAACTATTGAACAATGACAGCTCAATTCAAGCGGCATATCACAGAATATTTCCCATTTGTTCTTGGCTGGATCATAGACTTCCACTGATTTTAGTCGCATTCCCCAATCCCAACCACCAGAAACAAAGATTTTTTCGCCAACTATTGAAGCAGATAGGGAACTCCGTTTAAAATTGAGATCACTTTCATTTTGTATTTTTAAAAAGACAACTTACGGCATTTTAGTCCAAATATTTGTTTGGGGATTGTATTTTTCCACTGTTTTTAGTCTATCACTCCCATTCGATCCACCAATCACCCAAATTTCTGAACCAAAAACAATTGTGCTCTGTGGAATGTTAGCTCTCTTCTCTTTCATTTCAGCCATTTTGGCCCATTCACCATTCTCTCCCAACTTATAGCAGCTTGCTAATGGTTCTTCTAGGTTATTTTCGCCTCCCATAACATAAATTTGGTCATTTAAGATAGCAGATCCATGCAGTGCCACTTTAAAAGGAAGTTTCTGCTTACACATCTGCCATTTGTTCTCTTTAGAATCAAAAATGCAAATAGAGTCAGTCTTATAGTCATGCCATCCTCCAAGAACCAGCGCCTACACCGCTTATTCAAAGATTTTAGCTCGACCTACAGAAGAGTGGGACCCCAATTCTGAGGAAACATTTTTCAATTGAATTGTCATTTTTTCCACAATCTTTTTTGTTTCTAAAATTGCCGGCGTTGTTTAAATTCCTAACAAACCTTCGTTTGTTTTATTAACCAAGTCGGCTCTTTCTAACTGGCCAGTCCTTAGATTTTCAATTTCTTCAGATTGCTCATCAATTCTACGCTGTAAATAAGTACAAAGTACTGCCATTTCCTCAATTTGTTTTTCTAAAATCATATTATTGTTAAAATCTTTTTTAACTGGCTAGTTGAGTCCTCTGTTCTGCATTTGTTCTGCGTTTTTCTAGTTCTGCGAGTTTATCTTCGAACTTCTACTCCGAAATTAGCGCAGTTTATCATAAAATTGCTCTACCAGTCGCAGCAATGGCCTGATCGATCCTTTCTATTAGCATCGCTTGCGCTTCGTACATTTCCATTTTCAAATAGTCAGTCATTCTGAAAAAATAAATTGAAAAGACGAAGAAAAGCAGTGCAATGGACACACGCTCTATAAAAAGACCAGTTGTAAAGTGATGAGAAATGTGTGAAACATAGCTTCTTTCCATTCGTTGGGTTAATCATAAGGAAAAAGCCTCCTCTTTAGCCATAAAAATCATCCGAAACATCATAAGACCTATGATTTACGGAAGAATCCTGTAGAAGACGATAAGTGAACTAGCGCCGTATGGGCGGATTAAACAACAGGCAAAGGTTGTATTCCTCCAGTACACGGTCTGTAGCCCAAATGGATGGATTCTTACTTATTTTATTTCCTTTGTTCCTCCATTCAAATGCTTCTAACTCTACTACTCGAGAGAGGAGAGAGAGCAGGAAGATTGTTAAATGTGGTACGCTGCAAGTCCAGGTTAGCTTTGGCTCAAACTGAACAATATTCATGAGGCTTCTAAAGTTTCAAGTAGCTTAAAATTATAGCCTTTGATTTTTTGCACAGCTTTCTAAAACATTTGAAAATGTAAAAATTGGTTTGAATTCAAATTAAATTAAATTTTCGCAGCGAGACCCGTTTTCCGATCTCCTAGTCTATCTTTTGGGTCTCGTAGTTTTTAGGTCCCTTCCTTCCTCAAAATTGTCGCTTTCCTCTCGAGTTTTCATCCCCTTCCCCTTCAAATTTTAGTTCGAATTTCCATAAAAAGGGTTTTGAACTTTAGGCCCAACGAAAGGCAGATTGGGGACCAAAATCGTCATCAATATATCAATTCTATTCGCAAATCGCAGGAAGTTAAAGTTTAGGCCCAATCCTTAAAATTAAGTGCGAAAGTGGCGCAACCCCACCTTGTCTTCTAAAATAGAGTGTGAAAGTGCAGTCTTGGAGAAAGAGAGAGAGAGCGGATCTATCAATTATCAGGAAGAAGATCGGTCTCTCGGACCTGTTACACTTCCTTCGCCCCTGCAAGGTTTTTTTGGTCTACTTTTAGGAAAAAAAGGAACAAACCAATCGAAAGGAATTCCACTTGGTCTCTGTCTAGGAACGGATGAGAAGGGAGTTTCAAGGCAAACAAAATCCCAAAATTAATTAAGAGAAAATCAAATTTCAGATTTGCTCCTTACGGCGTGGGAGGAACTCTAGCTAGAGCTGCTACAGTATTTTTCTCATTTATTGGCTTCGAAGCTCTCGCTACAGATCGAGCCTAAAAGCTCTGAGCTCCCTCCTCTTATGGCTGTACTCTTTGAAATTTTTTCTACAAGAGTGTGAGTGCAGTCCTGGAGAGAGAGCGGATCTATTAATTATCGGGGAGGAGACCTGTCTCTCGGGCCTTTTACACTTACTTCGTCCCTCTTCAATGCACAAAACGAGTCGCATTCTTTTCTACTTTTTGCAACATTAGTTCCTGCTTTCTCGCTCTTTCTTCTGTTTTCCTCATTTTTAGTTCATCTCGTCCCCTGCCTATCCAGACTTCACATCTTTTCATAAAAATGAAGAACGACCATGAAGAAATTTAAAATTCCCAACTTTTTGTTTCTTTTCTTTCAAAATCTCTCGCTTTTTCCAAGATTTTGCTATCATAATCTCGAGATCTTTCTTCTAGTCCTCTCTCTCTCTCTCTCTCTACTTTTTCTCGCCTCTCCACAGGACGTAGGCTAGGATCTTGTGTTTTGATAAATCAATTAATTTGTTTCTAAAGTATTGAGGCCAGTTGAGGAGGTTCTGCTTCTTCTTAGAAGAAAATGAGCACAATAACCCAAAAATAGGCCAGAAAATAAAAGAAATTCATAAAATAGCCTAAGAGTAGCCGAAGGCCCCAAGAGTCGCCCAAAGCTCCGTAGCCCCAGCCATTTTGAGGGTTATGAGAAGGCCAAATTTCGTTGAAAAAAAGGCTTTGAAATATAGATATTGATAATAGAAAGCGTTGGTTGTATTCTTATGTCATATCTATCTTTCGATTCCTTGTCAGTTTGCACTTTATTGTCTTCCAGCAAGAAATCTGAGTTTTCAGCCATTCTTCGCCAAATTTACTTTTTCTCTTTCTCCGGAATGTATGTTTCAAGTCTAGCTGAGTCAGATCCGGCCTTACAATTATATGAAGCGCAGCTATTATAATTGAGAAAAATCAAAAAATACGAGAAAAAGATGTTTATCAATTTACCCCCACTCAGGCGAAATATATTTTTTCTTAAACTTCGAGATTTTTACTATACGAGTAGAACTATCCGAATCTCTTTTCGAAATTTGTTCGAATTAGCTTGTATGAGCCCTCAGCAGGGGTGGACGAGCGAGTATCCTGAACCGTAATCCTTGAACAGAATCTCCGGTACATGGGTAGCTTGGAGACTAGAACTCGGACAAAATAACCATAATTCGATCAAAAACCTGAGTTCTTCTCCTCTCTCTGCTTATTCTTCAGATCACAGTCACTCTAAAATGACATTCGTATTCTCGAAATAAAGACTAAACCGCTTTATTAAGACAAACAGCGGCCGAATCAATAGAAGTCTAACGCCGGGTTTGACTATTCGCCATCGTGATGAGTGCTCATCTAGATGGTAAGTCTGATTTATAATCAATGCTTCTTTAGTTATTGATGAGTTTAGTCTCAACGATTTCACAGAGAAAGAATGGATAGGAAATGGAGGCGAGGGAGTAGTCTTTCGCGGCTACAATGATCGACTGGGGTAAGCAATGTTACCAGTTTATGAAAGCTTGACTGAAAATTAAAATAGAGAGATCGATTTGCAGAAAAGTAGTTTTCAAGAAACTCTATAGGCAGGTCAAAAAAACAGAAATGAGTGAAGTTATCCTCCTAGCGAAGGTTAGTTTTATTTGCTAATATTTCAACAATATTCCAAATAGCATTCCCATCACCCGAATATCATCCAACTTTTTGGTTTTTTGACTCTAGAAGGAGGCTATTTACCTAAGAATGGATCTTTTTACATTGGCTACATCATGGAGTATATGGAGAACGGGAGCCTATATAATGGTTTGTTTGGTTTTTTTAAAAACTTGTTCCTTTTCAACTTGAGACATTAAAATGCCACTTCCAGTGATTCATAATCCATCAGTAGAATACGATATGAAACAAGTTTATTCCTGGATTGAAAAGGCTTCAAGAGGTCTGCAATATCTCCACGAAAAAGGCGTACTGCATCGAAATATAAAGCCTGAAAAGTGAGGCATTCCCCTCTTCCTAAACTTTCGAGCAAATTACAGCATTCTACTTGGGAAATCCTTAGACGACTTGAAAATTTCCGACTTTGGATTGGCCAAAGCGGTTGAGCTACAGATAACTGCTTCACATACTTATGGGTGAGTGTGGCTTTTGGTTAAACGAGTTGTAAAAGAATCGGAACGGCAGATTACATGGCTCCGGAGCTTCATAATGGAACTAAATATGGCAAGTCGGCGGATATCTATTCGCTGGCTATTACGTTTTGGGAGATTATTCATCGAGAGTTAGTGAAGTTTTTCAAAATAGTGATCATAAGTTTAGAAAACCGTATGGTTACATGGGGAGAATACCACTGTTCAAGAAAATTAATCGAATTGTAAGCGGAGAACGGCCAAAAATTGAAGAGGAATTGGAGACTTCAGCCTTATTGAAACGGTAATTGATTATTACTGGCCAATCTGGCTTACTCAAATCAAATTGTTCACTTTATCGGCGTTGAAAAGTGAGGCATAGAATTGACAAAGCAGAGAAAAACAAAAATAACTTCCAGCGGCTGGGACAGCGACCCAGACAATAGACCGCCAATCTCAGAATTTATTAAATTTTCCCTGAAAAAGAGGCCAGCTATAAACTTATCGAACAGAAATGTTTGGCAGGCGGACTTAGCCCGAGTGCTCATCGGATTTGGTTTTCTTTTTTACTAATGTTCAAATTTGATTCTCAGACATACCTGTACATGCTGAATCGGAATTTACTAATTCTAGAATGGTTGGTCAAGGTGGTTTTGCAAATGTCTACGAGGCTTATCACAATAAATACGTGTAGCAACTTTAGGTTTTTCGAAACTTTATTCAGAACTGTTGCACTAAAAATAAATAAAATAGTCTTTAATAACATAGAACAAGACGTCGTTCAAGAATTCAGACTACTTATCAAAGTTGATAATTTATTTTTCGAAAAAGACGATCCGTTTAGCACTCAGAGCATCCGAATATCGTCAAAGTTTTCGGCCTTCTGGTTAATGGCATTGGTGATAACAAGAGTTATGCTGGTTATTTTATGAAATATATGAAACATGGAAGTCTATTTAATGGTTTGTTTTAATTCTTCACATGTGAGATAGAAATAAGAATGGATAAAAGAGAATTTTAAAATTTCACAGAACTTTTACATTTTTCCTGTAAGTCAGGGGAAAATAACGTACTATCTTGGATACAAGCACGTTTCGAATATAAGCACACTAAAAGGGTGGTCGAAAGATAAAATCACAGTATTTATTTTCAGATAATACGGTAACTGGGGTGGATGAGTTCAATAAAAAAAACTAGGATCTGCCAATTCCTGATTATATCTTTTCGAGACTTTCAGTGATTCACTCATTCAATCCAGAAATAGAATACAACATGAAGCAAGTTCTCATATGGGCAGAGAAAGCTTCCCTTGGGTTACAGGAAACACTAGCATAGCAACTGGTCGAAAATCTTTGGTTTTTTAAAAACCTGTTCCTTTTCAACTTGAGACATTAAAATGCCATTTCCAGTGATTCATAATCCTTCAGTAGAATACACTATGAAACAAGTTTATTCCTGGATTGAAAAGGCTTCAAGTGGTCTGAAATATCTCCACGATAAACGTGTACTGCATCGAGATATCAAACCTCAAAAGTGAGATATTCTCTTCTTCTTCTCATATCGGAGTTACAGCATTCTACTTGGGAACTCCTTAGACGATTTGAGGATTTCCGACTTTGGATTGGCTAAAGCGGTTGAGCTACAGACAATTGCTTCTCATACCGGCGGGTGAGTGTGGCTTTTGGTTAAACGAGTTGTAAAAGAATTGGAACAAAAGATTACATGGCTCCGGAGCTTCATATTGGAGCTAAATATGGCAAGTCGGCGGATATCTATTCGCTGACTATTACGTTTTGGGAGATTATTCACCGAGAGTTAGTGAAATTTTTCAAAATAGTGATTAGAAGTTTAGAAGGCCATATTGTCACTTGGGGAAAATACCAGAGTTCAAACGAATTGGACAAATTGTAGATGATAGAGAACGGCCAAAAATTCAAGAGAAATTGGAGATTTCAGCCTTATTGAGAAGGTAATTGATTATTTCTGCTAATCTGGCTTTCTATAATCAAAGTTTTCACTTTATCGGCGTTGAAAAGTGAGGCATAGAATTGACAAAGCAGAGAAAAACAAAATAACTTCCAGCGGCTGGGACAGCGACCCAGACAATAGACCAAAAATCTCAGAATTTATTGAATTTGCCCAGAAAGAGAGGCCAGCTCAAGAGAATCTCAGAAAAGTTGTCAGCCAACAGAATGTGAATCAAAACGAAAATAAAGTTGAAATACAGAACGGAGGACAGCAAAATACATCGGTATTGGCTTGAACTTATAGACTTTGCTTGTAGGTATTAATCTTGGGTGGAGAGATAGCTTTAAATACAATTTATTTGCTCGATTTGAAGGCTCAAAGTTGGAAGGAACTGAGAATCACTCTTCCAATGGAATTGTCTGACTTTGGAGCTGTTGTGCTCAATGAAGAAATCTATATTTTTGGAGGATATTCCGCGGATGTTCATCACCAGCACTGTTATAAATTGAAAGATGATGGAAGTTGGATCAAATTGGCATCGCTAAATCAAAAAAGATCTGATATTTCCAGTAGCTCTCTGGTTTACAAAGGAAATATCTGGGTTATTGGAGGATATTATGCAGGGCCTCTAAAATCAGTAGAAAAGTATAATATTTTGCAAGAAAAATGGACGTACATGCCGTTAGTTTATCTCAAGATTCAATTTAAAAACTTCCAGAGAAATGAATTATGCAAGATTTCACGCAGCAGCAGCAGTATTTAAGGATCGAATATTTGTGACTGGAGGATCCAATGGGAAAAACTTAAAATCAGTGGAGATGTTTGATCCAAAACTACAGAAATGGATTTTATTTTGTGATTTGCCTTTTACACTTTATGGCCATACTATGCTAATCAGCAATTCAACTCTATCCATTTTTGGAGGCTATTCAGGATTCGATTCTCGCTCATTAAATAGCGTATGGGAAATGGATATCGAAGATCCCGAGAAGAGATGGACAGAAAAACAGAGTTTTAAACATCTACGATGTGATTTTGGAATAGGAAGACTCTCAAATGAAATTATGGTATTTGGTGGTAGTGGAGGAAGTGGAGAAACATCTGAAATATTTGATGGAAATGAGTGGATTTATGGACCCACACTGCCTCAAGATCTATCAAATTTTGCTTATACCCCAATTCCCCGATCTCTTGAAGAAAGTTTTCTAAAGAAATTTTCATAATTTTAAAGCCGTATTTGTATGAAATCCATTCCGCGTTCCCTCGAAGGATGGAATTTTCATAAATTGTTTAAAAATCATTTGTTCTCAATCCCAATTATTTGAAGGAAGATTGATTCAATGCGATCTCTTGGATCAAACTGTCAATCTGACTAAAACCCCCTAATTTCGCCATTCATTCTAGTAGATTCTTCTCATCCAAGACAGCTAGTCTCTCCACGATGAATCTCATCTTATTGGCGATTTGTTGCTTCCAGCCGTCGCTGCGGTTGAGCTCTTAAATGTGGAATTTTAATTCAATTTGAAGACGGAGCTCCCTTCAGAAAATGTGCCCAAATTTGTACAAAAAGCATTCGACGCCATCGAAAACAACACTTTTGTCGAGGAGAATGGGACTTTCTACGGCTTGGTCAGGATTTATGAGAAGCAGATTGGTTTTCTGAGCAAAGCGGGGAGAATCTACGGCGCTTTGAAAAAAAACACAACTTTGAAGGTTTTAGGCTTCTTGTGGAGATTGAGATTGTGAGTTGATCGGTTTAAACAGTAGGAATTCAAAATAATTGATTTGCAGAGCAACCGGCGCTAAAAAGATTTGGTAGTACTTTAGCTGGCGACTCGGTTCGATTTGCAGTCTGCGCGCCGGATCGCGCGGCAGGACCCATATATTAATTTTTCTCTTATTTTTATTTTCTTAACGGTTTTCCATGGTTTTTACATTTAAAAAAAAAACAAATCATGTATAATTTGATTATAGAGACAAAGAAACCTTAAAAAACACGTCTCAAAGCACCTTGAAAATAAAAAATGCAAAAAAGATCCGATGTTGCTAATGCTGCAAGATGCTTTGAGACGTGTTTTTTAATGTTTCTTTGTCTCTATTTATCAAATTCGGGTATATTTTCGACGAACCCCCCACCAATAAAGGTGGTTGTTAATATATGTTTTACTTATAGCAACCGACCCCCCAAACTGCATGTTTAATCCTGTTTATTTTTTTAAGATCCCTTTTTTTAATCCTTTGGTTTACTTTGCATTTTCTCATTTCAATGGATGACATTCGCTCAATCGCCGAATTTTGCACACTCTTCGCTAATCAACATGCGTTAATTAAAACGATGCAGGAGGAACGTCTTCTAGTAAAGCAAGCAATTTGTTCGAAGTGCGGCGAGCCAATGAATTTAAGAAAACGTGGACAAAACATGGAAGTAAGAAAGTTTCGGTATTTATTTTTGTTTAGTGGAGATGTCGTATAAATAAAAGCAAAGATTGTTCAGTAAAAGGGATCAAAGTTGGAGGCTTTTTTGAGCAGGCTTCACTTGATCTGTATACGTCTATGATTCTACTTTATACAGGGTGGCTGGTAAGTATTGGCGCGTCCTTTTTATTGTGATTTTCCTATATTTTTGTGTATTTCTTCTCTATTGTTATATGTCATTTTGTAACCCTTTTTCTCTACTTTCTAGTGGTGTTTGCCTTCAGAGCCCATGAAGCCTTGCATTCATCGACAAGCTATTGCAAGATTATCAGAGGCTGGCGAGGCTTGTACAAGCATATCTCGCAAGCTAAAAATCCCTCTAAGAACCGCCCAGAGGATTGTCAGGCAATGGGAAGCTAATGGAAATGTTGATGTGAAAAAGCCACCCGGTCGACCTTCTTCTGTAAATACACGCAGGTTTCGTTCCATCATCAAAAAGAGGATCTCAAGAAATGACGGTGTAAGCATGAATTCCATTGCAAAAAGTCTTGAAATTTCCCGCTGGAGTGTCCAAAAATCACCAAGAATTTGCTAGGTCTTCGTAGTTATCGTTTCTACAAGGGACAATACCTATCGGACTCGGCCAAACAGAAAAGATTCAAGAATTGTAAGAAAATGCTCGAACTTCTGAAGATGCGCCGCATCTCTGATATCCTATGGTCGGACGAGAACATTTTCACTATTGAGAAGGCTCACAACTCCGAAAATGATCGCCAACTGATCAATCCGTTTCTGAAGAATTCTCGTAAAAGAAGAATGTCGACTAAAACGTTATTTCCAAAAGGAGTCATGGTGTGGGCTGAAATATCAGCTACAGGCAAGACACCACTTGTCTTCATAGAGAAAAATGTGAAAATCAATGCTCAAGTTTATCAAGATGAAATTCTGAAGAATGCTGTGATGCAGTGGAAGCAGAAAAACCCCAATATAATCTTCCAACAGGATTGGGCTCCGGCCCATGGAGCAAAAACTACGCTAGCCTATTTGGAGCAGAATTTTCCAGGATTCCTGGACAAGAATCATTGGCCTCCAAACAGCCCGGACTTAAACCCACTAGATTTTTCGGTGTGGGGTGTAATGGAAGATAAACTTAAGAATAAGAAAATACCTAATTTGGACTGCCTTCGCAAAGAACTTATTAAAATATGGAACGATATAGACATAAATTACCTGCGGCTCACGGTCGATTCTGTCACAGAACGTTTGCAAGCCTGTATCGAAGCTAAGGGAGGACACTTCGAACAACTTTTATAAATATTGTTGTTTGCATTATTGTCGATGTTTTCGATCAATAAAATCATTCCCACAATGCATAGTTTTCATTTTATGCCGATTTTGCTAGCGCCAATACTTACCAGCCACCCTGTATGTGGCTTTTCAAATATTCGTCCAAGAAGATGCACGATGAGACAAAAGTCTCATTTTCAACTATAGTTAATTAGAAAAACTTCTTCAGGAGAATTTGTGAAAAGTTAGTTTTTTTGCAAATCTTTCATTTTAAAGGATTGAAAAAGACTATCCTAAGATTGGAGGTTTTGATCAAATATGCGAAATTGACGAGACGGCGATCCACAGTCGTAAATATGGACGTGGAGAAGTTCGACAAGAAACTATATGGATTGTTGGTGGTTTTGACCGCGCTTCTAAACGTGTATTTGCAAAGATCGTCGAAAATAGAACCGCAAAAGTTTTGATTCCAGTTCTGGAGCAAAACATCGAAAAAATCTCGATCATTTTTAGTGATATGTGGAAGGCCTATACTTCTTTGAAAAAAATCTACACTAACCACTATGTGGTCAACCATAGTCAAGGGTTCAAAAGGTGTTTGGTTCAATGTGATTATTAAGATCGTGTCATTTTAGCATCGCTCCTGATGGAACTAACGTGCATACTAATAGCATCGAAAGCTTTTGGGCTCGACTAAAAGACCCACTAAAGAAAGCCTATGGAACAAGTAATGCTCTCCTTTCGTCGTATATTTCTGAATCTGTTGTCAGGGAGAATGAGCGAAACAATTTCATCAAAATTTTCTTCACTTACTTGAAGGTATAAATCAATAGTATGTGAATGATTGAATAGAATTTTGCATTAACATGAGTTGGGGTCGCTGCAAATAGCAACGAATCGTCATATACCAAAAAATACTGGTGGGGGGTCCGGTGAAATGTAGTCCTGGTCGCCATACATTGGGGGGTCCGCTGCAAACAGTGAGGGGTTTATTAAAATGCATCTTATTTGACTTTAACCCCCCACACACAGTTTGCATTTAGACCCCCATCACTTTCAATTGGGCCCCCTTCTCAATAGAAGTGGGGGGCCAAAAAACACGTGGGGGCCCGTCCGTAATAAGTCTTCAAATTCTATATGATTTGTTTTAAAAAAGTGTAAAAACCATGGAAAACCGTTAAGAAAATAAAAATAAGGAAAAATTAATATATGGGTCCCGCCACGCGATCCGGTGCGCAGACTGCAAATCGAATCGAGTCGTCAGCTACAGTACTACCAAAGATTTAATTTTCCTCCAAGATTGATGCATCTCCACTGTGATGAAGAAAAATGCGTAAAAGTCGTTGGAAATGCCGTCCAGCCGACTGAAAAACAAACGGAATCGTGAGCTTTCATAGGCAAACTCTTTCTGTTAAGGCAATTGTTTGTTCATAAAAAAGACGACATACTTCGTATCCAAGAAAGGGATTTTCGAGGCGAGACCCATTTTTATCCTAAAATGTACTAAAGATCTTTTTTAGGATAAAATGGGTCCCGCAT
The DNA here is from genome assembly GCA_932521405.1 of Oscheius sp. JU1382. NCBI lineage: Eukaryota > Metazoa > Nematoda > Chromadorea > Rhabditida > Rhabditidae > Oscheius > Oscheius sp. JU1382. The sequence goes on from OW051476.1 coordinate 1,637,879, forward strand.
CGAACCCCCTAAAAATGAATTGAAATACCGTAAATTCTCTAATAGATGCGCACCCCAAGTTCCAACTTTTAGCTTATTTTCTCTAATTTTCACTAATTTTTATAATTTTTGATCTTTTGCAAAGTTGTAGGCCCTGATTCCCTCTACAAGATTGCAGAGCATCAAAAATTAAAAATTGTGGGATACTTGGGAAAATTAAGCGATAAGTTGCGTTGCATTAGAGGATTTACGGTAATCATTTTATTCCCTTTGGAATTAATCAACTCAAAAAATGACTAAATGCCACAAAAAATAAAGAAATAATCCATCTTTGTGATTACATTAACCCAAAAAATGTGAATAGTAGGTCTCACCTGAAAAGCTTCATTTTCTAATCGAGCTCTATCTTCATTTTGTGAGACAGTTTATTTTACAAAGGAGATTGTAGGAGGAGACCAAAAGCTACATTTTACTTGTTAGCAGAACCTCGAAAAAAAAGCGAGAGTTTTTAAAAATTCGCGCCAAATTTAGTCTCGAGGTGGCTGCATATAATAAATACGGTATTTGGATTACCGCAAGATTGGAGAAAAATCGGAACTACCCTAAGTTCTGGAAAGTTATTCACTTTTCAAAAAAAATTTTCGGACATAAAAAACGTCTCTAACTATTTTGTATGTCTTTTTACTTATGGATCTTAACTTTTCCGCCATTTTTGAAGGAGTGGTTGTCGGAGTGAACAAAAAGGGATGGTTCAAAAATGATGTGATGAAAGATTGGTTTGAAGAAGTGTGGCAAAAAAGGCGCAATTGCCATTCTGATCCAAACAAGTCCTTGATCATTATGGATTCTGCTCGATTCTCACACACTCACGAAGATTCATGAAAGGAGTTGAAAAAGGCATCTAAAGTTGCTATCATCCCTGGGGAAATGACAAAGTTTCTTCAACCCCTGGACATCTCCGTGAATAAACCGTTCAAAGACAATTAAAAATTCACTGGGCTCGCTGGATGGTAGACACAACGAATGCTCATTATACCAAAGGTGGAAGAAGAAAAAGGCCTGGATATGATACACTGCGCGTCATAATTATAGGTAACCCCCCATTTTTAGCAGTTTGAGGGGTTTGCTGTCATTTTCCTTTCTTGGAACCTATTTTATTCGATTCAGCGACTCTAAAAACCCCCCAGAAAAAAGGATTCAGCAAAAAATCTCACTCCTCGAATTTCCTAGCACCAAAATGATAAAAAGTGACCGCGTCAAAATTATAGGTAAATTACGGTATTTTTCATTTTTTGATAAAGAACTACATTTATTACCAATGAAAACAACAAGAAATAACAGTTAATACTTTGTTACTCCTCCCTTTGCTGCAACTACGTCTAGCAAACGTCTTGGCATAGAATCCACAAGGTTTTGTAGAGCCCTTTGAGGGATCCGATTCCACGCTTCGAGGATAGCTTTTTTAAGTTCTTCTACGCTTGTATATTGTTTGGCATTTTTGTAGACATCTCTTGCAACAACGCTCCACATATTTTCCATTGGGTTGAGGTCAGGCGAGCAAGCTGGCCATTCAAGGAGATCGATCTTCTTTGTACGGAACCAATCAACAGTAGACTTGCTCACATGAATAGCGGCATTATCCTGCTGGTATGTAAGATTTCTGCCGGGATAAACATTTAGAAATGGAATGAGATGTTTTTCCAGCACCGTTTGATAAGCCTTAGAATCCATACGGCAAGAGACAAATGCTAACTCCAAGGTTCCAAGACTGCAAAAGGCAGCAAAAACCATAAGCGAACCTCCACCGAAATTTCGTCGGGAAAATATTTTGGGGTCTTTCCTCAAGTCTCTCCAGTAATGCGAAAAACCATCTGGTCCATCGTAGTTGAACTTCTTTTCATCTGAGTAGATGACCTGAGGAAAAATGATAGAAAATTCTCTATCATTTTATGTAACTAACCTCGTTCCAATCACGGCCAATGTTCTTCCTTGCGAACTCAATGCGTGCTTCTTTGTGTCTCTCTAAAAGTCGCGGAGCCAATTTCATCTTTTCACGAATAATATTCTTATTTCGTCGAATGGATCTCAGCACTGTAGATGTTGAAACATGGCCTCCAATTTCAGATCGGACTTCAACTGCAGACATAAGACTATTAGAAACAAGGCGCCTAATTCTATTTTCATCGCGATTTGATAGATTTCTTGGTCGTCCAGAGCTAAAGGACCCTTCAGAGCATCCTCTAATAAAGAATTGACGGACGGCGTTGACGGAACGGCTAAGATAGCGGGCTATCTCAGAGTAATTCTTGCCAGCATGACGGAGTGCTTCTGCCTTTGCCCTTTCTTCTGGAGTGAAACGTGTACTGCGCGGCATTTTTCAGTACGAATAAAAGAATTGAGATTAACTTAGAAAATAATCTATTTTCAGGTGTATAGAACGGTAATACGGTAGGTAAGCGACAAAATACAGTAATTTACCTATAATTTTGACGCGGTCACTTTTTACCATTTTGGTGCTAGGAAATTCGAGGAGTGAGATTTTTTGCTGAATCCTTTTTTCTGGGGGTTTTTAGAGTCGCTGAATCGAATAAAATAGGTCCCAAGAAAGGAAAATGACAGCAAACCCCTCAAACTGCTAAAAATGGGGGGTTACCTATAATTATGACGCGCAGTGTATTGTTGCGAAATGGGTACAAGAAAGTTTTGAGGCGGTGAAAACCGATAGCATCACAAATGGTTTCCGAAAGGCTTTGACCCCAAATGATGAGTACAGAATGGAAATATTGATTAAGGGAATGACGAATTTGGCTATAGATGAAGATAATGAAGAAGTTGTTAGTGAAAATGAAACTGAGGACTTAAACACGATTCTTGATTCTCTAGGTTTAGATGAATGAAATGTTTTTTCCTTTAGTTGATAGTAACGTTAGTCAAATAATAGTTTGTTTAGTTGATTATTGTTAAAGTTTGAACTACATTGAAAACATTTAGCCAAGGTTTGCCAAAAACATAAAAAAACGTAGTCACGCATGTATTTCTAAACGCACATCTACGATTTTAAGTCCGAAAATTTTTTTGAAAAGTGAATAACTTTTCAGAATTTAGGGTATTTACCTTTAGGGGCCCCACTAGCCATTAACTCAAAGTTAGCGTACTGAATGCTATGCGGAGGGCGTAGGTTCGACTCCCCTCCCGGGTCAGTTTCTTTCTTTTTTTATTTTTCACTCCTCAGTAGTCGTACACCTCTTATAACCCGTTTTTTTTTCACTTTTTGTTAATACTTTATTGAATTATAACAGAAATGAAAAATAAAAAAAGAAAGAAATTGACCCGGGAGAGGAGTCGAACCTACGTCCTCCGCATAGCATTCAGTACGCTAACTTTGAGTTAATGGCTAATGGGGCCCCTAAAGGTAAATAGTTCCGAAAAAATCTTTTTATTTTTTTAACAGGCACTTAACACTTTAACACGTAAACGACAATGTGAGCCACCGATGGCTCACACGTGTTCTACCATTTGGGACATTATGAGCCACCGGTGGCTCATAGCAGACGCGTGAAAAAAAATGACTTTGTCCCCCGCGTCATTTTTTGTTAAGAAGGGATTGTCGTTTACGTGTTTAAAAAAAGCGAATGCCCATGGAAAGCTATAATCCGAATTTTGACAGCATTTGGCAAGGCTTCAAACAAATCTACTTCTATTTAACACGTTCGCGACAATGGGGCCCACCGGTGGGCCCCTGACAGAATTCGACAAAAAATGTATTGTCCCACCAGATAATTTGGCTAAAAATGCCATTGTCGCGAACGTGTTAGAAAAGCATTTAAAAATAGAAAAAAAAACTCGCACATTGCTAAACGTAAGTTGCGTAAAAATACACGCGGCAGTCAATGTGTTAAAACCACTATCTAATTATAACATCACAAATCTAGCAAATGAGTTAAAGATAAAAAATTTTAGAAAGGTATTTATGAGGGATACTCTTCCAAGTCAAATTAACGATAAAGAATGTGGAGTCGTAAATCTAGACGTAAGTAAAAATACTGGCACTCACTGGGTGTGTTACTACCGCATGAGTGATCAAATAAAAAACAAATTTATTCGTTCATGAACACTCATCGAATTATCAATTCCAAGGCCATTTGACTGACACTGAACTTCCCAGAAGTTTGATTTCGAGTCCTTTCTTATTCAAGCCAGCGCCAGTTCCAAGCACCTCCGCTTTGAACCCATCTTTTGTGTCAATACCGGTGGACACTCCGAGTCCTAGTTTAGCACTCGCTGGACCAATATTGGCTTCTACGCACGTTGCCTCTACTTTGAATCCAAGTCCGTCATCGTCAGCGTAGCGTCCAACTTTGCCTTCTGGACCAAGACTAATTCTCGCCAAATTACCGACTCCAACACTTGCAAGTTCAACGTTTCCGTGAACCTCCTTGCGACCAGGCACACTCTCATAGCCACTATTAAGGCCGAGTATTTTGAAGTCAATAGGTCCCACATTCGTTCCACCAACTTGGGCACAAAAGTGCTTGTTACCGTCTTCGTCTTCATATTCCATGACGTTGGGCGACTGCTTGCATATTTTGACTCCGTAGCGACACCAGTGAGTGAAGTGTTCGCAGTTGTGTTGAAGCAAGTCATAGTCCCACTTTTTGCCCACCATATCCTCCGCTCGTCTGATGATTTCATCCACATGGAATGGTTTCTTGACCTTGTCGAAGTTGTTGTTCACCGACGCCCAGCAACCTTCTAGCTTGCTGACTTTGAAAACAAAAGCAGGGGAAGCAGAAGCAGCAGAAACACTTTGAACATTGATCCAAAGTGGAACATTGAAGAGCTTGCTTTTTAGATAATCGTCGAGTTTCATTTTTGCAATGATCACATTTCCTTCTTTGCCTCCATTTGGTGCTCGCACATGGATGATGTATTTATCTCGAACGAGCACTGCCCAATGCTAAAATATTCGTTCAACAAATGAAATCAAAGTGAAAACCAACCGTATAATATGTTTTTTGAAACTGAATAAGATCGCCCGGTTTTGGGAACAACTCTAACGACATCTCTGGTAGTTCACTGAAAATGGAAATAAATTCGCTTTTTAAAGGGATCGCATCAATACAGAAACAATAATGCAGAAGTGCGACTGGAATTAAGACTGAAGAAGAAGGAATTGATGAAGCGTTTATATAATATTATAAAAAAGAATGAAATGGGTCGCGTTGAACGCGATCGCGCAAGGAAGCAGCACAAATGTGCTGTAAAACACGAGGAGTTGTTATAGACTCATGTTCCCCATGACCCAAAGGTCACCCCCAAGATAAGAGAGGGAAGGCAAGACTGATTTATCAAGGGATAATGTCCCTTTTATAACAAAATAAAATCCATTTCTGTAGTTTTAGATCAAACATCTCCACAGATTTTAAGTTTTTCGCATTGGATTCTCCAGTGGCAAATATTCGATCCTTAAATACTGCTGCTGCTGCACTGTATATTGCATAATTCATTTTCCTGGAATCTTTTGATTAAATGAGTCAAGCACCTCTTACAGTATACTTTATTCGATGCAAAATAATGCGCTGATTTCGGAAATACACACGAAATTGCATGAAATTAATTGAAGAAAGAAAATTTGTCGCGCTTTTGGCTGAGCACAAAACCCCAGGCCAGAGAATGAAAGAAATTTATAAAATAGTCTAAGAGTACCCGAAGGCCCCAAGAGTCACCCAAAGCCCCCGTGAATCGCAGTCATTTTGAGGGTTATGAGAAGGTCCAATTTCGTTGAAAAAAAAAGCTTTGAAATTTCAGAAAATAGAAAACTGTGTGTGTGTTGCTCTTATCTATCTTTCGATTCCTTGTCAGTTTGCACTTTATTGTCTTCCAGTTAGCGACAAGAAATCTCTTTTTTCAGCCATCCTTCACCAAACTTACTGTTTCTCTTTCTCCAAAATGTCTGTTTCAAGTCTAACTAAGATCTGATCCAGTCTTGCAATCATATGGAGCAATTATAGTTGAGAAAAATCGAAAATTACAAGAAAAAGATGTTTATCACTTTATCCCCACTCAGGAGAAATAATTTTTTTTAAAGCTTCGTGATTTTAATTGTACGAGTAGAACTATCCGAATCTTTTTTCAAAATTTGTTCGAATTAGCTTGTATGAGACAGGGATGGACGAGCGACTATCAGAACCGTAATTCTTGAACAGAATCTCCGGCACATGGGTAGCTTGGAGACTAGGGCTCGGACGAAACAACCATAATTCGATCAAAAACCTAAGCTCTTTTCCTCTCTCTGCTTATTCTTCAGATCACAATCACTTTAAAATGACATTCATATTCTCTAAATAAAGACTAAACCGCTTTATTAAGACAAACAGCGGCCGAATCAATAGAAGTCTAACGCCGGGTTTGACTATTCGCCATCGTGATGAGTGCTCATCTAGATGGTAAGTCTGATTTATAATCAATGCTTCTTTAGTTATTGATGAGTTTAGTCTCAACGATTTCACAGAGAAAGAAAAGATAGGAAGTGGAGGCGAGGGAGAAGTCTTTCGCGGCTACACTGATCGACTGGGGTGAGCAATTTTACCAGTTTGTGAAAGTTTGACTAAAAATTAAAATAGAGAGATCGATTTACAGAAGAGTAGCTTTCAAGAGACTCTATAGTCAGGTCAATAAAACAGATATGAGTGAAGTTATTCTCCTAGCGAAGGTTAGTTTATTTGTTAATATTACAATAATTTTCCAAATAGTATTCCAATCACCCGAATATCATCCGTCTTTTTGGTCTTTTGACTCCAGAAGAAGGCTATTTACCTAAGAACGGATCTTTTTACATTGGCTACATTATGGAGTACATGGAGAAGAGCTTATTTGACGGTTTGTTTGATCTTTTTTCCTATATTGAGTGTAATAGCAATTCTTTGCTGTTTGAATAGTGGATTGGATTTATTCAAGTATATAACGTCGGCACTTTCTGCTGATAAGGGTGGGGCTCGATCAGACACTAGTATAACAATTAGTCGAAAATCTATGTTAAAAACCTGCTCCTTTTCAACTGAAATATTAAAATGCTATTTCCAGTTATTCATAATCACTCAGTCCAATATGATATGAAACAAGCTTATTCCTGGATTGAAAAGACTTCAAGTGGTCTGCAATATCTCCACCAAAAAGGCATAATGCATCGAGATATCAAGCCTCAAAAGTGAGATATTCTCTTCTTCTTCTTCTCATATCGGAGTTACAGCATTCTACTTGGGAACTCCTTAGACGATTTGAGGATTTCCGACTTTGGATTGGCTAAAGCGGTTGAGCTACAGACAATTGCTTCTCATACCGGCGGGTGAGTGTGACTTTTGGTTAAACGAGTTGTAAAAGAATTGGAACAAAAGATTACATGGCTCCGGAGCTTCATATTGGAGCTAAATATGGCAAGTCGGCAGATATCTATGCGTTAACCATTATGTTTTGGGAGATTATTCACCGAGAGTTAGTGATGTTTTAAAAATAGTGATTAGAAGTTTAGAAGACCGTTTGGTTACATGGGGGGAATACCAGAGTTCATACAAATTGGACGAATTTTAAATGGAGCTCGGCCAAATATTGAAGAGGATTTGGAGATTTCAGCCTTATTGATACGGTAATTGATTATTTCTGGCCAATCTGGCTTATTAAAATCAAAGTTTCCACTTATCGGAGTTGAAAAGTGAGGCATAGAATTGTTAGAAAAGCAGAGAAAAGCAAAAAATAACTTCCAGCGGCTGGCACAGCAACCCAGAAAGTAGACCGAAAATCTCAGAATTTATTGAATTTTCCCGGAAAAAGAGGCCAGCTCAAGAAAGAACTGGCCAGTTAGAAAGAGCCGGTTTGATTGATAAAAAAAATGAAGGTTTGTTAGGAATTTAAGGAACATCAGCATTTTTAGAAACAAAAACGATGGTGGGAAATGTGGCAATTCAATTGGAAAATGTTTTCTCAGAATTGGAGTTCCACTCTTCTGTAGGTTGAGCTATAATCTCTGAATAAGCGGTGTAGGCGTTGATTCTTGGAGGATTACATGACGACTTTACTCACTCTATTTGCATTTTCGATTCCAAAGAGAACAAATGGCAGATGTGTAAGCAGAAACTTCCTTTTAAAGTGGCACTGCATGGATCTGCTATCTTAAATGACCAAATTTATGTTATGGGAGGCCTCATTAATTTAAATGAACAAATAGCAAGCTGCTATAAGTTGGGAGAGAATGGTGAATGGGCCAAAATGGCTGAAATGAAAGAGAAGAGAACTGAAATTTCACAGAGTACAATTGCTTTTGACTCAGAAATTTGGGTGATTGGTGGATATAATGGGAGAGTTGAACTAAAAACAGTGGAAAAATACAATCCCCGAACAAATTTTTGGACTAAAATGCCGTAAGTTGTCTTTTAAAAAATACAAAATGAAAGTGATCTCAATTTTAAACGAGATTACCCATCTGCTTCAATAGTTGGTGGAAAAATCTTTGTTTCTGGTGGTTGGGATGGGACAAAGCAACTAAAATCAGTGGAAGTCTATGATCCAGCCAAGAACAAATGGGAAATATTCTGTGATATGCCGCTTGAATTGGATTCTCATTGTTCAATAGTTGAAGGAACAAATCTAATAATCATCGGAGGAAGGAAATCCGATGATACGGCCTCAGATGAAGTCTGGAAAGTAGACGTCTTGGATCCAAAAAAAGAGTGGAGCAAGATGCCCAGCTTAAAACAAGGACGATGTGAACATGGAGCTGTCAAATTACCAAATAGAATTATGGTCTTTGGTGGAATAATTGAAAAAACAACTCGAATAGATTCCGTCGAAATATTCGATGGAATCAGCTGGAAAGAAGGATCTAAATTGCCAGAAAAATACGGCGCATTTTCTTCTTTTCCTCTTTCAATAAAAACTGAGAAACAATTGCTACTGCAACTTTGCTAATATATTTGTATATTATTGAGTTTTTATAAAATTTTGTTTTTAATCCGATTAACAGACAGCCAGTGTCACAATATATGCAAGTTCTCTTTATTCACTTTGGCTCATTAGATTGACCGCGTCGACAAACAGTTGCTTGTGAAATGATATCTACCTTACTTTAAAATAAAGTTGATCTGTGTCCGTCTGTTTGAAGCTTTGCCAAATCCTGTCAAAATACTGTTACAACTTTCCACTTACTTTTGTTCTACAGTGTAGTGCAAAAAAAAAGACACCCCATTTTTTGTCTGCAGATGTATGTAGCGCACAGGCCGCCGAGGAAGCAGAGGAGAGGAGAAGGAAAGATTGAGAAAGAAGGCAGGCTTCAAGAAAAAAAGCTTTCAGTTGAAAATAAAGAATGGGATAGGCTTGGGTTTATTCGCGACGTCTTGGCAGAATCTGCTCAGAGCGTCTGCTGCGCCGTTTGCGTCTCCTTTCCTCCATGTAATCTCCAAGTCGTAGTTCTGGATTACCAATTGGAACTTCTCGAGTCTTTCGAATAAACCCCTTCTTCTCATCAGCGAAACAAGTGGTTGATGGTCGACGATGGCTTTTACTTTTATTCCAAGGATATATGTCCTGAACTGAAAGCATCCAAAGACTAGAGCGAGCGCTTTCAGCTCTATTGGACTTAGATTCTTTTCTGCTTTTGTCAGTTTCCTTGATTCAAATGCAATCGGATGCATTGGCTGGTCGTCCTCCTTTGACAGCGATAGAATCGCTCCTATTGCTAGCTTACTGGCATCAGTTCTGACGAGCGATTATACTTTTTTGTTTTTCTCACTTTTTGGGACAATTTTCAACTCGGTTTGTTTTCTGTTGTTGATGAAGAGCACCATGATTTTCAACAAAGACGGGAGAACGTGCCCAAAAAAAATCTGTTGGTTTTAAAAAGTTTAGATCAGTTTTACATAGAATCTGAAAGGAAGAAAAAGCCATTATCTCGTAATTATTTTTTATCTAGAAATAGACTGATACTTCACGCAGTATCTTTTTTCGTCTTTAAACCAGCTTTAAATAGATTCTGAAGCTAAAATAAAACCAGGCCGTGATCTGACGAGTTATCCCACTAAAATTAGCAAAAAGTCAGAGAAAAGTTGGTATTTATTCGGCTTTTTCACCCTCCTATCCATTTCTGTGTTGTGCTGGAATCCGGGAAATCATATTTTTGTCCAGATAAATGGCGATTTCGGCTTTTTTTCTTTTTTTGCATCGAAAAACAACTTTTAACTCAAGTTTCAATTTCTGATCTTTTTAAATGTTTAGAGTTCAATTTCTGGTTAAATATGCTGAAAAAAAGAAAAAGCTGTTTCAACTGTAAATGTTAGGATGTTAAAAACGCCAAAAAAAACGTGCTAAGGCGAGTAAATTTCTCGAATTCTTGCAGGAATTTGTCTTTCTTTGCGCTCTTCGAGATTTCAAAAAACCAAAATTCACTCGCGCTGGAATGTGATTTTAGATTTCAAATCACTTTTAAATAGATTCTGAAAGTTAATAAAAGCCAGTAGTTTTTCTTTTGCAGACGGTGGCGCACCATAGACTGAGGCTAATTGCCGTTTTGATGATGAAATACGAGAGAAGCAGAGAATTAGAGAGATTTATCGCCTTCGTCAAAAGTGGCAAATCACCCGAAACGGCGTTTTTACAACGGATGGGCGGGAAAACCGCCAAGGGATTGGACGAGCTAATGAGGAGATTGATTAATTGTGGTAGTTCTTCAAAAAAAGAGGATTTTTCTTCTAGAAAATTCGACTTTTCATCCACACGCCCAGCCGATTGTTCGCATTTCTGATGTTAAAGTCCATCTGAGAACGAAGCTCTACTTCATGATGAATTTGTAAAAGCTTGCTTAAAAAAGATAAACGAAACGAGCTTTTGAGCCTGGGCTTATAAAAGAGCGGATTGCAACTTATTTGATATTTTGTTAGAGCCTCGAGTTTTAAAATTTGGTCATTTTTTTCTGCCAAATTACGGTGGGTTTTAATTTTGAATTTCCAGCCCAACATCTGAGACTCTGATGCTCATGACGAGCGACTCCTTCGCGAGAAAACTAAAAACTGAAGCGATTCTCTATGAGATCAGCGGCTGAACAGTTTATTGTCTCTTCAACACAATCAATATCTGTCAAAGCAATCAACTAAATCTCACTTCGGTAAGCCTTTTTTCCTTCCTCTGAAATTCTTCTAGGCTTTTCTCTTCGACGGCCGGATTTTATTCACAAAAAGTCAGAAGCAGAAAAAAGCGAGAATTGTATGGGTCCCGTGCCGGATCAAGAGGAGAGCTTCACCAATCTGATGATGAGGAATGAAGACGACTCGAGGAGCATTCCGAAAGCGGCTAAAACAGCTAGACAGACATATGATTTATGGTATGACGCCTTGTTGGAATTTAAGCGATATACCTGGGTAAGGAGAGCAATTAGATGGGATTTATTTTAATTTTTAAGCAAAATATGCCAAAGAATGTGGACGAACTCTGGGTCAAGCCTGCAGTAAGTTTTTCATTTCTTTTCTGCTCTCTCTCTCTCTTGTAAGCGCTTTCTCCTAGTTTTACTTTAAAAAAAGATCATTTTCTTCAAAATTGTAGATCAAACGACTAATAGTCGAGTAGACGTGAGTAGAAAAACTGAAAAATCTTGATGTTTTCAGACTCTAGACTAAAATTAGTAATTTATCAACTTTTTAAAATGCTAATTTCAAATTTAAAAAAAATTGTCTCCAAAATTGGAGAGTAAAGAGACTAAATGAACTTTGCTGAAAATCAACCGACTAAAATCTCAATCCCATATCAACTTATGATTTTAAAATTTGATTATAACCCCCAGGTGAGAGAAATAATTTTAGCACGAAGAGTCTCTCTCTACAAAAGTGACATCCTGCTTGGCGCCACGGCTTCAAGCGTAGGGGTTTACAGCTAAATTTTCAATTAAAGAATCTTAAACATAGCTTTTTTTTTTCAAATTTTTGAACTACATATATGTATTTTAGGCTTTGAGAAGCCAAAAAAAAGAATTTTTAGAAAACTCGATGGGCGGCGATTTTCTCTACTACACCCTGACAGCCACAGGAGAAATCTTGGGGCAGAATCCTCCCAGTGACTTTTGCCAAAAGAAACAACGAATATCAAATCTTTGTCTTTGGTGAAGGATCCTCCAAGCGCAGCTACAAACTAACTGATCATTGCGAGGCAGCCACCAATGCTCGATTCAACCTCATCGTTTGCGAGAATTCTTATTTCTCACACATATGACAGCATATAAGAACAAGCTTTCTATTTTTTAAAATTTCAAAAGCTTTTTTCAGCGGAAAATCCTTGAGAAAATTTTAAAGAGTACAGTCATAAGTTGTAGAGGAGATCAAAGACTAACTTTATTGGAAAGCAGAACTTATAAAAGTTGATGGAAAATTTATAAAAATCAAGCTAGAAGCTGGAAGAGTTATAGTCCGTTCATAAAAAAAGACAACACCCTTCGTATCCAAGAAGGGTTTTTCGAGGCGAGACCCCAACCTAAAATTTTTAAAGGCCTTTTTTCGGTAAAATTGGTCCCACCGCGTTAACTCCTTTTTTGAATACGAAGGATTTTTATGAACAGACTTTTTAAATGAACAGATTACATTTGTTGTGTAGCTTTGTGAGCAGGTGCTCCATCCTGTTGAAAACACCAAATTCGGTTACCAACATGATTCTGAGCCCACGGAAGTACCTCTTTCTTCAACAAGTCCAGATAGTTCGTGGAATTGACTTTGATGCCTTGAGGAACAAAGATGAGCGGATCTAGCGAACACCAGTCCGGGTAATTGTGCCCAACCCTGTATAATGGTATTTTATTATGCCGTATTTCTTCTAATAGAAGCCGGTTCATCAGGAGGGGTTGAAAAATAGTCCCTCACCTTCTATTAGAAGAAATACGGTAATTTTGGCCTTCTTTTGGAATTTTCTTCAGCCTTATGTTTGAGAAAACAGCAGAAAATCACGAATTTTCCTCCAGTGACAAATATTCGATCCTTAAATATTGCTGCTGCATTCCATCTTGGGTAATTCATTTCTCTGGAAGCTTTTGATTAAAGGGACAGTCTGGCGCCTCTTACAGTAAGCTGGAAATTATGACTGAAAATCAAAATAGTTCTTTCGAGAAGTTAAAACAAAAAAGTTTTGTAATTTTCAAGAGTAGTTGATGAGAAATTTAGTGGCAAAAATAGATCTAGCAGTATCAAATTTCAAATTTATTCTACGGAATCAAGAGAAATTGGGCCTAACTAGGGAATCCGAAATATCGATAACAAAAAGCGAAGACATTCATTTATATTTTTAAAAATTTTAATTAATTTTTAATTCCTAATTTTAGTTTCAGTTTTGACAAAGAGGAACTAAAATTTGTGGAACTCTTTGCCCATATTTGCTAAGCCTTGTTAGATAGAAAAAATAAAATAAAATGTATATTTTCTGATAGAGGAGATTTTCTCTGTGGCTTAGGCTTATTCAATGCGGGCTAAAAAATAGTACGCTGATATAAAAGTTCTTAGAAAAATTCTACTTTCGGTCAACCAAATTTTAATTCCGATTTGTTAAAACCGCGCTATTGTATAATCGAGAGTGAAAATCGATCAAGAAGTCGCTCAAAAATAGGACTTAGAGAACCCTTTGATGGAAATAAAAAAGACATTTTCAGATGTTGGTCGAGTGATCCAAATCACCGATTAAATATTCTTGAAATCTTGATGAGATTCAACGCCCAACGGGACATTTTTCCCATTGTTGATGCTTAATTGTCTTTTCTTATTCTAATTTTATTTATTCTAAATTCTAGGCATTTAAAGCCGGCAGCAGTTGTTGTCCGTCATCACTGAAGAGAAATGCAATAACTTCGGGCATCGTCATTCGTTGATCTGGTACTGTTAGCCAGCAGCTGTAACAAAATTTTCGATAAAAATGACGTCTTTCTCTCCTACTTTTCGATTAATCCATCAATTGGTAAAGGGGGAGTTGAGAGATCTGGACGGAGAGGCGGAGTATTGCCGTCTCCTTTAATCCGCTCCAGATAAGTGTAAGAGTTCTTCTTCGGATCGAATGGATGTCTAAATGAACTGAGTTCGTCTAAATGTCGAGGTTACTTCTGATAATAAATGAAGTAAAGAACCATCGCGTAGGAATAAACATCGACGGATTTATCATACTCCTCTCCTGTATGAATTTCCGGGGCGCTGTACATCCAATTCCCAATTCTAGATCTCTTTTGGAGGCTTTTATGCAAAAACCTACTTGCGTGTATGTTGATTTCCAGGCTCTTTTTCCAAATTTTTTGAAAGACCAAAGTCGGCTATTTTAGCTACACGTCGATCGTGAGAAAGGAGGATACTAGAGCAAAGTTTCTGAGCAAAAAATATCCCACTTGTTTGGCTTGATATCCCTGTGCATTACGTTCCTCCAGTGGATAAAATTCAATCCTAAAGCTATCTGTTTTGCCCAAGTATTTTGAAGAACTGGAGGTAAGGGAAATTCGTCTGGCTTTGATACATGCTCTTTTACATCTGAAAAGGACTAATTAGGAATATAGGAAGCTAAAAATTGCATTTCTCGATGTCTCCTCCAGCCATGAACTCCATCAAAGTACCAATTGGATGCTTTGGTCCTTTTTCATCTTCGATTACATAGCCAAAGAAGGAGACAACATTTGGATGATGATTAAGCTAAAAAAAGATTTTAATCAAAAGCGATTTACTCGAAAAATGGCGTCAAACTCCCTCCTTCTCATTTTTTCTTTTTCTGTGGCTTGAAAACGGGTCGTATCGGCTTGGTTATCTTGTTTGAACGTGGATAAACGAAAATCAATCATATTTGTTTAGACCAAAATCTAACTAACCCAACGATTGTGTTGAAAACCATGTAGCAGATACCAAAACTTCCAGAGCCTAGGGAAGAATTCGTAAAGTAAGATATTGTATTTAAAGGATAGCATGGAGCAGATGGACTTAAAGCTGAAAATGCGGTATCAATTTCATAAGGGGCTTAAGCTTACGGTCATGGTCGTCGCCAGTTAATATGGGTGGAGCAAAATCGGCTCTAACTTGTCCTGAGAAATGCTGAATTTCATTTTGGACAGGGACATTTTGGGCAGGGACATTTTGGGGCACAATTTGAGCAGCAGATCGGCTACTAGCCATCTCTATGTCGTCTAGATTAATTTGCGATTAATAATTTAAAATTTCTTACTCGTGGGAACAGTGGACATTCTAGACTACAAAGAGAGGTAGGAGAGTCTGAAATGATGAAAAATTAGAACAAAATCTTTAGCAGAAAACAAGCACTGACCAGCCCGTTGTAATAGCAATTCCAACGAAAAAAAAACTGGACAGTTTTAAACATTCGTGCGAAGATTCTACAAGAAGCGACCTTGATTTGAGAATAAAATGAAATATAAAAAATCAGGTTCATAATTGATAAGCTGGCGTCTGGGTGCCGCCATGTGATAAAAAAGTTTTCTGTTTGCTTGTCCACACTGCGACTTTTATAGTGTCAAGATTTTTGCGTATTCCTTCAAGAAAAGGAAAGATACTTTATATAATAAACTCTTTGCAACAAAAAGCCTATTGGCATTCAGACCTCCTCTACTCCTGGATATTTGATTTTTCCTGTGATCGGGGATATATAAATCCAATTCGTCAACAACTTGATCCATCTCCGGCCTCTTCGATGGGCTGAACTTTCAGCAACAGAAATTGGGAGTAATTTTTCGAGTTTTTTGAAGTTTTTCACAGTTCGATTAGCGGATCAATCTGTCCAAAACCTTGGACTATCTGTCGCGGAAGAAGCGAATAGAATAAAACTTGCAAATCTTGCAAGTTTTAAAAGCCATTCACCATGAGAGAAATAGCATTATATCTCTCATGGTGAATGGCTTTCTCTCATGATACGTATTGTAAGATTTGGTATATAAGCTCCATGCACAAGACAAATAGAGATTAGAAAGGAAAAGTCTCTTTCTACATGGCGACCACGACACCTACCATCTTCTAATCTCAAAATGGCTACTACAATGCACACCTCGACTACCATCCGACGCTCCATCGGTCTAGCCGCAGTAAGATTACAGCGGGCACTAGATGCCGCTAAGAACTAGCCTATCGACACAATCGAAGACGACATTGCTGACACTCATGGTGAACTCTTGGCTCTGCACACGGCAATCCTCAAGCCTCTGACCAAGCAAACACTCCATCAACAATGGCTTCTCCTAATGGATAACGATTTCAATGAGAAAAACGTCTTCACTGATTTCATTGATAGGAAAGAAGACTATACAGCTCTAATCAGGTCGAAAGAGTGGCTCGACACTCCTCTGGAATTTTGTTCAAAAAGTCTTCCACTTTTTTCTAAAAACAGTTTATGCATTGTTGATCAAATTCGAACCTTGTTTTTAATGAAATAAAGACACTCGCTGAATAAGGGGGTGTCTTCCAATAGATGTTTTAAATTTACGACATCATTGTGATCTATTAGCGATTTAATTGCGAGTTTGTTTTCAACTTTTACATGTTTTAAAACTCATCGTGGATCTAAATTAATCGTAAAAGACTATTAATTGATTTTCTTACAGGGCAGAGTAATCTTTGTTTTAAGACAACTTCATACTTACTTTCTTCATTTTCCCTGTCCTTAATATACGAATTCTTCAAAAATATATTTGTCTCCTAAATTGTTCTGAACTAACCCAAATAATGAGAATAGTCACAGCCTTTTCATGAATAGAGTTATCTTTTCTACCATTTCTGGGGGAATTATAGCTATGAGAGAGACAGATTTATCTTCAAAATCCAGAGTTTTATCCATTAAAACTAGCCTAAATTCCTCGTGCAATTTTTTCGACAACTTTTCATTTTAAAATATCTTTGTCAATTTCTAAAATATAAATAAGGTTAGCGTTTAATTGCGTAAAACGAACCTCTTCTTCTAGATACAAAAGGATTTCATCTAGGATAAGCTTGTTTGAGGTTAGCTGAGCTATGAAGTTGATTTTTGCATGTTCATTAATTTTCTCGTCATTCAGAATTTTACGGATCTTTTTCTAATCCTTTTCTGGCAATTCATTTAAGCAGTTTAGCATCCTAGCTAGAAAATCTAATTAAATAAGTCTTAACACAAATAAATAGATATGGAATGATTAGGAATGATAAGAAATATTGGACTATAAATAATATAACTTTATTAATTATTCATCCAGACGCTCCACTCTATTATATACCCAACCTCTGTCAATGGGAACTTTGATTTCCTTACGATTATTCTCTTGCGCGACGCTTCTCTTTTCCAACTCCTGTAAAACTTCGTATATTTATATTGCAAATGGATGCACCTCGGTTTGATTGAGTAAAGATTTGCAATACTTAAGTCCTCTAAGCTTCACTACAAGGTCGTTTATTTCTTGAATGTCTGCTTTCTCTTCTTTATTGTCAGGGAATTTCTCGAATACTGCGACCTGTAAGGCATTGAAAAAGTTAACTGCAAAGAAGAGCTTGCCTGTGTATCATATTCTTCCAAAGCATCTTCCAACTTCTTCATAAGTTGAGAATCGCCTCCGCGTGCCCTTTTCTTTCTCTAAGAAGAAGTTTACTTTTCTATTTTATAAAAAAAACTGACAGCTTCTTTGATCAATTGCTCGGTATATTCGCGGAAAGAATCGTTATATACATTGACGGAATTCCTTCGAATAAAAGCCACCAGTCTGGCTAGAATTTGATTGATCATTTCCCTTTCTTCTTCCATTTCTTGTCTCATATTTTTTCTATCATCAATAAATTTTTGAAGTTTCTCTATTTCATCGGAACATGCCTCCAATTCAGACTTTAACTTAAGATTTTCAACCTGCAAAATAGCCGCTTGATTCTATTGTTGAATTTACTATTTCGAGCTCTTCAATGAATTCATATCGAATGTGCATATGCTTGGACCAGTCACATCCACAGTGCTTACATTTGTTTATTCCATAAGTAGAAAAGACATCGCACTGTTTTACGTTCTCGTTTGGAAAAACTTCTCTCTAAATAAATATACAGTCTTTTTTTAATGAAATTATCTACTTCGGCTTCCGACAGATAACATGGATCTTGGCATTTCTTGTAATTGACAATTGCAATTTTTCTTTGGTATTTATTTTTATAAATCTTCATTTCAGCGCAATTTGTCAGTTCATTGGTGCAAACCAGCACCGGTCTATTCAATTCTTTCGTTTTTGGCATAAGCTGAAGTGAACGTATTACACAATAATTTATAAAGACGCCTGTCGTGCTGGGACCCAATTCATTTTTAACTCATTTCTTGTTTTTATCTATATTTTCTAACTGTTTTTTCATTCTTTTTTGCTATAAAAGCCTTTAATGCAGCTAGCACAAAAAATTGTAAAAAAAAGCTAACGAAGATCTATTGAAGTTGTATCGTCTTTGTACAAACCATATTCAGTTCGAAAAAAAGGGGCTATTAAATATTTCCGAGATTATTTTATGAAAAATTATTTTAACACATTGACGACCGTGCATGTTTTTTTGTTTTTCGCCTCAGGGACCGGCGCCCTTTTGTACTTGTGCAAGTGTGGCCATATATGGGCCACGCGGTCCCTTGTGGACCAAAAAACGTGGCCCATATTCGGCCACGCGATCGTCAATGTGTTAAAAATATTAATCTAACGAACCAATTGAACATTTGGATTGGCTTGAAAGCGTGTTTCCAATAAGCTTTCATTTTGCTGCATAGTTAATAGATCTCGTTCCTCCTTCTCAATCAGATCAATATTAACTTGCAAGTTTTCGTTCAGTTTGGCCAAAGGTTTTCCAAATGCAAAAATAGTATTTCTGATATTATTGACACAGATTGTTGAGTCGGTTTTGTGAGGATCTAGTTCTTTGATTCTAGTGATAAGGCGGAAGTTCTCTTTGACAGAGATCTCCCAACTCTTATTAAAGGCTTTAATGTTTTCGTCGTCGAACACATTGTGATGATTACTCCAAGTGCACAAAGCACTGAAAGACTCATTATCAAAGCAGAAGACATTTTCTCTAAAAAATAAGCATAAATTTCTTTTGGAGAAATTACTTTTTTGTCCAGAGACCTTCATCATTTGTTAAATTTCTTTTTTGGTTTAAGATTGTCAGTCGTTCTTGAAGAATTCCGAGTGTTGATCCAGGAGTGAATTGAGATCTGTGTGTACGCGTGAAGCAAAATATAATGTTTTTTATGGCAGAGAAATGGAGATGAGTCAATAGTTCCTCAAAGCAATAAGAGAAGTGAATACCATCTCGCGATTCATCAGGTCCCATTAACACCAAAATAGCTCCAATTCGGCTAAAAATATGCCTACTATTACAAAATATGACTTGCCTATATCCTCCCAAGAAGGCCAGAGTTTCTCTGAAATTTTTGTTGTCCACACTTCCACCACGGTTGTCTCCTACGCCAGGAGTGTCAATAAAGCGAATGGCCTGCTTTGATGCTGGGCCCAATTGAAAAAGATATGTTTTAGCATGTTGGGTACAGGATTGCCCTACGCTGAGAACTTCATTGGCCTTCTCTTCTCTTGTTATTCCAATCGTTGGTTTGCACGATATTTCGACGGGGTTTAACTAAAGCTATTGAATTTAATAGCTACAGAATTACTCCATTCTCGTCTGTAATATTGAGCTTAACAGGCATCACAATAATTGGACCACTATTGCGAGCCTCAGCCAGTGTCTTGTACCTTAGGTAGTTGGCAAAAGCATTTATAAAAGTAGATTTACCAACTCCTATTTCTCCAAGGAGTAATATGTTTATAACATCATCGAAACTGAATTACGAGTTAAGAAAATGTATCCCATTATTACTCAAAAAGATCCGAGCTAAATTCAACAGGATCAGCTAAAATAACTTGTTCAGGTTGAGGTTGTGATATCTCCGGCTCTAGATCTTCTAACCTAAATTTAATTTTGCTGTATTTGTCTAAAGAACTCTTTGGTTAGCCTTTGCAATATTTTTTATCCTCAAAGTTTTGGAAAATGGTTCCTGTCATTTGACTCGTATCAGCGCTGGTGAGATTTTTATTATGTAATATGCTAAAAATTATGAAAACTTACGCTAGTGGCGTTGACATGATGTTGAAAAACTAAAAAGCAAAAGTTTTGTAACTTTGAGAATTATTTCCCTCACCTCTTCAGGATTTTGAACCATATAGTCATCCAAAAATTCGGTGAAAGCTTTACTTAATAGCACATTGCTCTTTACAATATTTTGAATGAGATCCCATTTCTTCATGTTCATCAAAAAAACAATAACTTGTTTGTACGCTGCCATTCCTTCCTTCTCGTAGAAAGACAGGAATCTTTCCTGGGAGGTCATCTGCTTGGCTGACTCTGATCCAATTGGTACTTCTTTTTCTGATTGTTCAGATGATGATTCATCGGATTCCTCCTCGTCAGTTTTTTCATCTTCTGATGAATCCTCGTCTTCCCCCGATTCATCAGAAGTTTTATTAGCTTTATTTTCTGGTGAAACCTCTGTTGAGGCAGGTCCTTTATCAGTTGGTTTAGTTGAATCATCGATTTTATAAAGTTCTTCCTTTTCAACCATCCTGCAAACCTTTCTCGCTAGATTAAACCTAATTACCGTTTAATCTCCGCCTGACTGTGATTCCAACTCTTAGTAGTGTCGGGAAAAGAATGATCTGGGTGACAAAACTTTGCACAAAGATATTGAAAAGAATCATTCGCGAAACAGAAAATATTTCCTCTTAAAATTCTATGCTTTCTATAAGATTCATTTCAAACTCTTCAGCCCTGAACGGATCTCTATTTTTGTCTTTGAGTCCAATTAAATAATTCTGTAAAAGACTCAGCGAATTTCCGGGTTTCAATCCAGTTGAAGCTGTGTTTGTGAAGCAAAAGAAAAGCTCATTCCTTCCCAGGTTTAATTTCTCCAAAAGACTCTTCAATTTCCCTCGAAATTCAGGTTTTAAATCAAAAAAGCTAGATCTGATAAGTAAACAAACTGCATTAATCTCTCTAAAAATTTATTAAAATAGATATTATGCAAACTCTTCAATCTCCTTCAAGTCCAATGTGGTAGTTCTTTGTTCAATAAAATTCAGCCGAATCTTTTCTCTATTTTGACGATAGTTAATCGAAATAACTCTGCCACTCTGAGGAATGGCAATTTTAAAAAAAAGTGAAGATAGCACCTGTTTTGTTTTCGTATTCTTCTCTACAGCAATCCTTAAATCTTCTCGCCCATTCTTGATTTCAAATGAGATATCATCAATGAAAATTGGACTCTTTATTGCATCTTCCAGGGAGTTTCTTTGTAGATAATTGACACAAGAACTGATAAGCAACGACTTCCCTACACCTGGTCCTCCAAGTAAAAGAATAGTCTTCGTTTTTCTCATCCCCTCAATTCTCCTGGAATATTACGAAATTGGAGAAAATGCGACTTTCAAGTCAATGAAAGAGTAAAAGAGCATCTTGAATAGAGCGCAAAACAGGCCAGTTGCTGTTGAAACTGATAAGATATCCTCTTGCTAATAGTCCATTTTCTCATTGTGCTGATTTGCCATCAATATGTCGCTGCCCTCGTTTCAAATCAAACCAACAAACTTATATTTAGCTTGACAGCAAACAGGATTCTAACTCCAGTCGCTTTCTACATTTCCCAATAAGATTTTATATTTTTAATAACTAGAATGTGTAATAAATTTTGTATTTCTCTCTCATTTTCTTGAAGCAAAACATAGCTGATCGTTATCTTATCGAAACTGTTTTGTAAGATTAAAATTGTTTTTAATCAATAGGTTAAAACAAAT
Organism: Oscheius sp. JU1382; assembly: GCA_932521405.1. Lineage (NCBI taxonomy): Eukaryota > Metazoa > Nematoda > Chromadorea > Rhabditida > Rhabditidae > Oscheius > Oscheius sp. JU1382. The sequence continues at coordinate 1,659,675 of OW051476.1, forward strand.
AAAACCAGCACAAGCCCCTATTTGAAATTCTAAAAAGTAGCGAAGCTATCGTATTCTTGATTATAAACTCAGACGCTCTTCCAAAACTTCTCTAGAAGAAAGAACAGATCTCCTGAAATTCTAATATCTTGGGAAAAGATAAAGAGACAATCATATTTCAAAAGATTTTCTAAAAGAAAATAAAACGATAGCCTGGTCGAAATTCTCTACTGATCCTTGGTTTTGTTAAGAGCTAACCTTTACAAGGTTCCGTAATCATGAGAAAATGCTATCTAATCGAGCGCTACAACGCGTGACAAGCAAGTTTTGAATAAAACCTTTTACTAAGAAATATTCAAGCTGGTATAGAAAAATAAAGCAAAAACTTAAATTTTATTTCATTATAAGTTGAGAGCAGCTTTGCAAAAGGGCTTTTTGTGAATTGGAGAAATCTTGTTCTAAAATTAAAAGATTTAAAAAAATGAGAGAAACTAGCGTGGAGAAGCTGAACGAGCTGTTCAGTCATTTGTTCGATATGAATGTGTTCGACTGGCCCAATGAAGTCGCGAATGAGATCACTTGGAGATCTTCAAAACGACGACTCAACGACTCCAGCGTGGCCAATAATCTTGACTGCAATTCAGCATCCATGGGTTCCTTTTCATCCGAAAGAACCTCGAGTTCTGAGCTCGGTTGACAGCTATAAAATTCAAAATTACGAAAAAAAAAGCCATTAAACTAACCCATAATCTGTTCCGTTTCATCAGAAGCAATCTCGATCGGAGATCTTCGTATTTGATGGAGCGTTTCATCTCCATCGCAAGTTGGCGGATTGGCGACTGAAAAGCAAAAGATTTCTTTTAAAAAATTAAAAGAACTAATGAATGTTGGCAAAGCCGCTCTTTGCTGTGTCTATTGATTTTTGGCTTTTGAATTAGCCAGTCAGATCCTAAAGATAATAAGCGAATTTATTTGGAAGAATCAACCATCATTTGAGGAAGAGAGCATCCGAAAAATTTTTATTTAGCTATAAGAGATTGATTTTCCATCGAATCTAGCCCAGTAAGCCCGACGAACTATTTCAGTTTAAGCAAGTGATGAACTTCTAAAATGACTTCTCTCCTACGGAAATGCATTCAATGTGCTGTGCCACTTTGATTCAGCTGATCCTCGGAAAAACCATTTGCATCCAATATTCTCGCTGCCGGTAATATTTTCATTTTTTAAGGAAAAATATTTAGATGGATAATTCATATTCACGGAAGCCGAGATATTATGTTGAAATGAGCAAAGAAGAGTTATTCCTATTTCATAAAAATCATATCAATTGGGCTGTATCTAATTACGGAGAGTTTACTATCTCGTTTTATCCTACAAAGCGCAGCCTTTATGAGTTTATCAAAACGAAGAAAATGACCCCTGACTTACAGGAAAAAATGCAAAAGTTCTGTGATATTTTAAAATTTCTTTTATCCATTCTTATTTCTGTTTTCACATGTGAAGAATGAAAAATAAACCATCAAATAGACTTCCAAGTTTTATCCATAGGTCCATTTAGTCCATATGGGGTTTTGCGATGCATTAATTCCCAAATTGAAATAGATATAGAGTAGGTATCTATTGGAAAACTGTATTGTTCATTATTACCCTAAGTTCTGGAAAGTTATTCATTTTTCAAAAAAAATTTTCGGACATAAAAAACTTATAAAAAAACGTCTCTAACTATTTTGTATGTCTTTTTACTTATGGATCTTAACTTTTCCGCCATTTTTGAAGGAGTGGTTGTCAGAGTGAACAAAAAGGGATGGTTCAAAAATGATCTGATGAAAGATTGGTCTGAAGAAGTGTGGCAAAAAAGGCGCAATTGCCATTCTGATCCAAACAAGTCCTTGATCATTATGGATTCTGCTCGATCACACACCCACGAAGATTCACTAAAGGAGTTGAAAAAGGCATTTAACCCATTGACGACAGCGCGGGCCACTGGTGGCCCGCACTCTTTTTGTCGTTAGCTTTTTTCAATTTTTGCTTATTTTACAACTTTTATATATTTAATTGGTTACTAACGTTGAAACAAAGCTATACAAACAGTGGTCCGAAAAATTTATTAATTAACTATGACAAAATAGTTGCTATTGAGTACACTTTTTATGGGATAATTGGAAACATTCAAGACAGTAATGAGTGTAACATTTGCTACAGCGGGTGGATACTTTCTTTGTAAAAGTAGAAGCAAAGGTTTGTCCTTTTATGCTGCAGTTCTCCTTATAGCAATTGACACATCGTTTTCTACTTATGGTCTCAGGACAAGCAATTTCTTCTAACTGATGGCTTCTACTCGGCGCTTTTTGTATCTCATCCTCCAAGAGGGTTTCAATGAGCAACATTTTGAAATCATTCATCTTTATTTTTCCTTTTACTTCGTTTTAGAGTATTCAAACGTTAACCAGAGCTGTTTGTGTTACAATATGTAAAAAGATTCTAATATACCATTTCGTTGTTTTTCGAACGAAAGGCGTGTAGGCAGCCATTTGGTCGGATTGGTCCACATAGCCCATTATTTTATTGTAATCTTCAACTACTCTTGGCTTCATATTCTGTCCAATGGATGCGTCATGCGTAGTGGAAATCATAAACAAATCCCTCTTGTCCTTCCATTTAAGCACTAAGATGCCCTTTCTACTTTGTCGGTATATGACCTCTCCTCTCTTCAATTTACTCTCTTTTACTTCAACAGGAATTCCTTTTCGGTTTTTTCTTAATGTCCCAATGAGATTAGTTCTCTTCATTAATAACTTTTTAGCAAGGCCGACGCTTGAATACCAGTTATCCACGCACAATTGTCTTCCTTTGTTCAAAAGACCTTCCATAAGTTCTAATACAATTGTATCAGCAACAGGGGCATCTTGTGATGGCTGTTTTCCCGCATAAATTTTTGTTCTCCAAGTATAACCGCCTTTACAGCAAAGTTTAAACAACTTGATACCATAGCGGTGCTTTTTGGACGGAAGATATTGGCGAAAGATGACTCTTCCTCGAAATGGAACTAAAGACTCGTCAATAGGTATATCTTTCCCAGGTAAATAAGCCTTCTCACAATTTGAATTGAAAATTTGAAGAAAGCTTTCAATTTTAAACAATCTGTTGCCGTCTGAACTTTCATGATCTGCTAAATGCAGACAGTTTATAAGTTGTTCAAATCTGGTTCGTGGCATTACTTTTCCGGCTATTGAATGACCACCTAACGCTGTACGAGAGCTCCAATAATCTCTCAAAGAGGGTAGTTTTACAATACCGATTTGCAGTGAAAGGCCTAATAGCTTTCTTATTTCGTTTGCATTTGTTTCTTGAAAGTCATTTTGCTTTCTGTGACTCTGTCGGTTCGTTTCTAACACTATCAAATCTAACATTTCCTTGTTCACAAAGAGCTCATAAAGCTGAATAGGCTCCACACAATTTTGTACTTGAGTAGTTAGATCAAATTGCTCCGTGAAAGGCCATGGATTGTGTGTCTAGTCGTCAGTTGTCCACGAGTCATCGCAACTCAAGGTGGTACTTGTGTCAGTATCTGATTCAGTCTCACTTTTATGGCGAACAATCAGCGTATCTACTGGGAAATCTTCGTTTCCTTCTACTTCTACGTCAGAGTTCAATAGCAACCTTGTAAAACTATCATCCAAGTTACTCGCGTCGTCAATGTCAGCTTCCATATTTATCAAAAAAAAGGATATGATATATGAGAAATACGAAGAGAAATCTGTTAAAACCATAAAATAACAATCTACATTTAAAAAATTCACCAGTGCACGTGCTTTCCAAACAATTTTAAAAAAGTGAGTCTCCTGGGACAATGCGGGCCACCGGTGGCCCGCGCTCGAGGTGCGTCAAAAAACTTGGTGGTCCCCCGCGCCAGACACGTTAAACACGCGTTGTTGTCAATGGGTTAATTTATCACCGCATTGCTTTTAGTAGCCCAATTTATTGCCCGATTTATTATTTTAAAAAGCGACCTCAAGAAGCCGAGCAACAAGAAATATTCCGCGAGAAATCCCCAAAAGATGATGAAAGAATATTTTTAAAAAGAAGGACTCAAGAAGAAATCACTTTGACTATTCTTTTGACTTTAATCTTCACTTCTACGGGAATTTGTTGCTCTTTGGATTCATCTTAGCTGCGATTTGTTCAATGAAGCCTACGAAAAGGCTGAAAAAGATGAGGAAGAGTTGCAACAAAATGTTGAGGAAAAGAAAAAATAAAAAGAATCAAAGCAGATGAGGCAAAAAAGAAAATCGAGAGAACAGCCATAAAGAAGAAATAAAATCAGATTGGGAAGACCGAAGATGAGTCAAAAGAATTCCATTTCTGGCTGATTTCCTTTCCCAGCTTATCGCGATTAGATTCAAAAAAATATTTATAATCACATTTGATTTCTGGTTGGAAGCAACAGATGTGGGAGGAGGGTAAATCGAATTTAAGAAAATCGTTCCAGAAGTCTTTCTTCGAGGGAACGGGGAATGGATGTATAAGCAAAAAATGGTAGATGTTGAGGCAGGTTGGGTCCATCAATCCAGCCATTTCCATTAAATATTTCGGATGTTTCATCATTATTTCCCCCATCACCAAATACAATAATTCCATTTGAGAGTTGTCCTATTCCAAAATACATTCGTGGATGTTTAAAACTCAGTTTTTCTGTCCATTTCTTTGCTGGATCTTTGATATCCATTTCCCATACGCTATTTAATCGGCCAGATTCTGATTCGCCTCCAAAAATGGATAGAATTGAATTGCTGATTAGCATTGTATGTCTATAAAGTACAAAAGGCAATTCACAAAATAAAATCCATTTCTGTAGTTTTGGATCAAACATCTCCACAGATTTTAATCTTTCTTCATCCCATCCTCCAGTGACAAATATTCGATCCTTAAATACTGCTGCTGCTGCAAAATATCTTGGATAGTGCATTTCTCTGGAATATTTTGATTAAAGGGGCAGTTCGGCGCTTCTTGCAGTATACTTTTATTCGATGCAAAATAATGCTCTGATTTCGGAAATACACACGAAATTGTATGAAACTAATGCTAAGGAATAAATTAACAAAACAAGGGTGAGTGTCCCTTTCAAATTTGGAGGAAAACTAACGGCATGTAGGTCCATTTGTTTTGCGAAATATCATACTTTTCTACTGAATTTAAAGAGTTTTCAGAATATCCGCCAATAACCCAAATATCTTCTTTGTAAACCAGAGAGCTACTGGAAATATAAGCTCTTTTTTGATTTAGCTGTGCCAATTTCATCCATCTTCCATCATCTTTCAATTTATAACAGTACTGCTGATAATGACCCTTGGAATATCCTCCAAAAATATAGATTTCTTCATTGAGTACAACAGCTCCAAAGCCATGCATTTTCACTGGAAGAGTGATGCTCAGTTTCTTCCACCTTTGAGCTTTCAAATCGAGCAAGTAAATTATATTTAAATCTCCCGAATCGCGTGAAATTTCTATCACTCCACCCAAGATTAATACCTACAAGCAAAATCTAAAAGTTAAAAATCCTACCGATGTATATTGCTGGCTGACAACTTCTCTAAGAAGTTTTTCTTCAAGAGATCGGGGAATGGATGTATAAGCAAATCTTGATAGATCTTGAGGCAGTTTGGGTCCATCAATCCAGCTATTTCCATCAAATATTTCGGATGTTTCATCACCAAATGCAATAATTCCATTTGAGAGCTTTCCAATTCCAAAATACATTCGCGGATGTTTAAAATTCTGTTTTTCAATCCATTTCTTCTCGCGATTTTCAATATCCATTTCCCATACTCTATTTAATGGGTCAGATAATAGATCAGATTCTGATTCGCCTCCAAAAATGGACAGAGTTGAATTGCTGATTAGCATCGTATGGCCATGAATTCCAATAAGCAAATCACAAAATAAAATCCATTTCTCTAGTTTTGGATCAAACATCTCCACAGATTTTAATTTTTCTCCATTCCACCCTCTATTCGATCCTCCAGTGACAAATATTCGATCCTTAAATACTGCTGCTGCTGCGTATGATCTTGGATAATTCATTTCTCTGGAAGGCTTTTAATTGAATTTTGAAGACTAACGGCATGTAAGTCCATTTGTCGTTCGAAATATCATACATTTCTACTGATTTTAGAGACTCTCTAGAATCTTCAAAACATCCTCCAATAACCCAGATATCTCCTTTGTAAACCAGAGAGCTATTGGAAATATCAGATCTTTTTTGATTTAGCGGTGCCAGTTTCATCCAACTTCCATCATCTTTCAATTTATAACAGTACTGCTGATAATGACCCTTGGAATATCCTCCAAAAATATAGATTTCTTCATTGAGTACAACAGCTCCAAAGCCAAACGATCCCATTGGAAGAGTGATGCGTAGTTTCTTCCAACTTTGAGCCTTCGAACCGATCAAGTAAATTGTATCCAAATATCCAACACCACCAAAAATTAAAACCTACAATCAAAGTCTAAAAGTTAAAAATCAAACCGATGTGTTTTGTCCCTCAAATGTACTTGCACTTTTAGCCGCATTTTGAACTAAAACCTCCTCAAATTATTCAATTTTAAACAAACCCAATTGTATTTTTAGTCTTTCTTCAAGAGATCGGGGAATGGATGTATAAGCAAAAGATGATAGATCTTGAGGCAGTTTGGGTCCATCAATCCAGCCATTTTCAACAAATATTTCGGATGTTTCATCACCAAATACAATAATTCCATTTGAGAGTTTTCCTATTCCAAATCTATATCGTAGATGTTTAAAACTCGGTTTTCCTGTCCATTTCTTTTCAGGATCTTCGATATCCATTTCCCATACGCTATTTAATGGATCAGATCCTGATTTGCCTCCAAAAATGGATAGAGTTGAATTGCTGATTAGCATCGTATGGTCATAAACTTCAATAGGCAAATCACAAAATAAAATCCATTTCTGTAGATTTGGATCAAACATCTCCACAGATTTTAAGGTTTCTCCGTTATATCCTCCAGTGACAAATATTCGATCTTTATATACTGCTGCTGCTGAGTGAAATCTTGGACAATTCATTTCTCTGAAATCTTTTGATTAAAGGGGCAATCCGGCGCCTCCTACAGTATACTTTTATTCGATGCAAAATAATGCGCTAATATTTCGGAAATACACACGAAATTGCATGAAATTAATTGAAGAAAGACAATTTTGTCGCGCTTTTGGGTCCACCGCTATTACTGTAGTTAGAGAAATCGCCAACGCTAACGAGTGTCACTTTAAAATTTAGAGGAAAACTAACGGCATGTAGCTCCATTTGTTTCGGGAAATATCATATTTTTCTACTGATTTCAGATCTGCATTTCCATCGAATCCTCCAATAGCCCAGATGTCTCCTTTGTAAACCAAAGAGCTACTGGAAATATCAGATCTTTTTTGCTTTAGCGGTGCCAATTTCATCCAACTTCCATCATATTTCAATTTATAACAATCTTGTTGATAATCTTTGGCAATTCCTCCAAAAATATAGATTTCTTCATTGACTTCAACAGCCCCAAATTCTCTAATTCTCACTGGAAGAGTGATTCTCAGTTTCTTCCAACTTTGAGCCTTCGAATCGAACAAGTAAATTGTATTCGAAGGTTCCAAAATTAATAGCTACAAGCATAGTCTAAAAGTTAAAAATCATACTGATGTGTTTTGTTCCAGAAGTCTTTCTTCGAGTGACTGAGGAATGGATGTATAAGCAAACTCTGATAGTTTTTGAGGCAGTTTGGGTCCATCAATCCACTCATTTTCATCAAATATTTCGGATGTTTCTCCATTTTTTCCAAAATTACTAAATACAATAATTCCATTTGAGAGTTTTCCTATTCCAAAAGAACTTCGTGGGTGTTTAAAATTCGATTTTTCTGTCCATTTCTTTTCAGGATCTTTGATATCCATTTCCCATACGCTATTTAATATGTCAGATCCTGATTGGCCTCCAAAAATGGATAGAGTTGAATTGCTGATTAGCATCGTATGGCCATAAACTTCAATAGGCAAATCACAAAATAAAATCCATTTCTGTAGATTTGGATCAAACATCTCCACAGATTTTAAGGTTTCTCCATTATATCCTCCAGTGACAAATATTCGATCTTTATATACTGCTGCTGCTGCGTGAAATCTTGCATAATTCATGTCTCTGGAAGGTTTTTAATTGAATTTTGAGAAAAACTAACGGCATAAAGATCCACCTATTTTGAGAAATATCATATTTTTCGACTGATTTTAGAGATCCTCCAGAATCTCCTCCAATAGCCCAGATATCTCCTTTGTAAACCAGAGAGCTACTGGAAATAGCAGATCTTTTTTGATTTAGCCGTGCCAATTTCATCCAACTTCCATCATTTTTCAATTTATAGCAATCCTTGGAATATCCTCCAAAAATATAGATTTCTTCGTTGACTTCAACAGCCCCAAATTCTTGAATCCCCACTGGAAGAGTGATTCTCAGTTTCTTCCAACTTTGAGCCTTCGAATCGAGCAAATAAATTGAATCCAAATTTCCATTACCGCCCAAAATTAAAACCTACAAGCAAAGTCTAACAAGGGAACACTTTTAGTTGGCTGTGGCATTTCGTAAAATCTTTGGTATCATTCGATAGAGAATTAAATTCTAAGTCGTTTTCGAGAAAAATTAGCTGCTGAAGAACCGACCTGACCGAGTAACAGCCCTCCAAAGTTTGATTTCGTGACGAGTCTGAACATAAGGCCGCGCCACCCTATCACTAACAAGTAAAGTCCTGGTCTAGTGGCAAGTGTGCCAGGCTACTGCCCTCTTGGTCCCGGGTTCGACCCCCCGTGACTTTTTTCCCTTTTATTTTTATTTTTTCTTCTTTTTTTGTGTATGTTAAAGAGGTACATTATTTATTAAAGCTAATAAGACAACCGTAACAGTATCAACAATAATCATTTTTGGGAACATTTCGAGCTATGCACTTCTTCAATATTGGCATATTTATAAGTCTAACATACACAAAAAAAGTGGAAAAAATAAAAATAAAAGGGAAAAAAGTCACGGGGGTCGAACCCGGGACCAAAAGGGCACTAGCCTAGCACACTTGCCACTAAACCAGGACTTTACTTGTTGGTGATAGGGTGGCGCGGCCTTATGTTCAGACTCGTCACGAAATCAAACTTTGGAGGGCTGTTACTCGGTCAGGTCGGTTCTTCAGCAGCTAATTTTTCTCGAAAACGACTTAGAATTTAATTCTCTATCGAATGATACCAAAGATTTTACGAAATGCCACAACCAACTAAAAGTGTTCCCTTGTAAAAGTTAAAAATCATACCGATGTACTTTCTTTCTGCTCTTTCAACGCTTTTATTTCCACCAAAGTTTTAGAAATAATTTCTTGATCCTGTGCCAGCTTTGCTTGGAGCTCATCTATTTTCATTTGATTAGTCACATTTTCAGCCATTCTGAATAATCTTATTGGAGGGTAGAAAAGAGAGAAAAGTTGGCAAGCAATAGCGATAAAAGTTGGGCGACTGATAAAGGCAACAGTACAACAAGTCGAACGATATTGTATTCGCCTCCTCCTCTTTGAGACGACTGGAGCTACCTCTTTCCAAAGTCTCTTCACCGTTAACGGCCAGCAATTTCCCTCGGCATTCGAAGCTGCCAAAGAAAGAGGCTTGATCCAGACTACCGACCATTTTGATCAAGCAATGAAAGATGCTGCCTTCTTCAGAATGCCTCATGCCTTAAGATGCGTATTCGTGGCTCTATTGGCTTTTGACGAACCAACATCTGCTCAGGAAATGTGGACGAAATGGAAAGGAAACATATCGGAAGATTTTGTCAGAAAGGGAAGAACTCCAATCGAAGCTGAAGCATTAGCTTATTATGAGCTCCTTGAGATGAGTTCTATGCAAAACATAAAGCTGGAGATGTTGATAAACGACAAATATGCCAAACCTAAACTGATGACAGACATTGAGCCGGACTACACGGTCATTGGAAACGATATGTACATGCAACTGAATCAGAAAGTGGCTGTAAGTTAGGTCATTTAAAAATTCGCAACACTGATATTTAGATTGATGCTGTGTTCACTGAACAGGAAAAGTACATCTTCCTTGACGGGCTAATAAATAATTGTGATTGTTATCTTTTTTTTTGCAAGATTTCACCGATTTGGATTTGGCAGGACTTAGATAGAACCGAACGATTCTAGATTTAGTATATTTAGAATCGAAACTAGAAATGCCGAGCCCACTTGTTAGAGAAAATAAGCTAAAAGATGGAACTTGGGGTGCGCGTCTATTAGTGAATTTACGGTATTTCAATCCATTTTTAGAGCCCTGGAGTTTGATGCGGGACCCACTTTATCCTAAAAAAAAGGGTTTTCAGTGAATTTTAAAATAAAGCCTAAATTCTTTTTTATGAACAGGCTATTGCCCTTACAGAAAAAGTGACAAGCTGGACGACATTTCCAACGACTTCTACGCATTTTTCTCCGTCACAGTGGAGCCTCAATCTTGGAGGAAAATCAAGTCTTTTTATCGCCGAATTTCCCGAAATGGTTAGGGCCGGTTACTCTGCAAATCAATTATTTTGAATTCCTACTGTTTAAACCGATCAGCTTTGTCAATCCCCTCAAGAAGCCTAAATTCTTCAAATGATTGAAATTGAGAACAAATGGTTTTTAAACAATTTATGAGAATTCCATTCTTCGAGAGAACGAGAAATGGATTTCATATAAATACAGCTTAAAAATTATGAAAATTTCTTTAGAAAACTTTCTTCAAGAGATCGGGGAATGGATGTATAAGCAAAAGATGATAGATCTTGAGGCAGTTTGGGTCCTTCAATCCATTTATTTCCATCAAATATTTCGGATGTTTCATCACTAAATACAATAATTTCATTTGAGAGTTTTCCTATTCCAAAATCAAATCGTGGATGTTTAAAACTCTGTTTTTGTGTCCATTTCTTCTCGGGATCTTCGATATTCATTTCCCATACGCTATTTAATCGGGCAGATGAACAGCCTCCAAAAATGGATAGAGTTGGATTGCTGATTAGCATCGCATGGCTGGTAACTTTAATAGGCAAATCACAAAATAAAAGCCATTTCTGTAGTTTTGGATCAAACATCTCCACAGATTTTAAGTTTTTCCCATTAGATCCTCCAGTGACAAATATTCGATTCTTATATACTGCTGCTGCTGCTGCATTCTGTCTTGTATAATTCATGTCTCTGGAAGGTTTTTAATTGAATTTTGGGAAAAACTAACGGCATGTAGGTCCATTTGTCTTGAGAAATATCATATTTTTCTACTGAATTTAGAGACCCAAGAAAAAATCCTCCAATAGCCCAGATATTTCCTTTGTAAACCAGAGAGCTACTGGAAATATCAGATCTTCTTTGATTTAGCGGTGCCAATTCTATCCAACTTCCATCATCTTTCAATTTATAGCAACCCTTGAAAGATCCTCCAAAAATATAGATTTCTTCATAGAGTACAACAGCTACAAAGTTATTCATTCTCTCTGGAAGAGTGATGCTCAGTTTCTTCCAACTTTGAGCTTTCAAATCGAGCAAGTAAATTGTATTTAAAGATTCAAAATCCTTAGGTATATTGCCGCCCAAGATTAAGACCTACAAGCAAAGTCTAAAAGTTGAAAATCAAACCGATGTGTTTTGTCCCTCAAATGCACTTGCACTTTTAGCCGCATTTTGAACTAAAACCTTCTCAAATTAATCAATTTTTAAACAAACCAAATTGTATTTTTAGTTTTTGCTCAAGAGATCGAGGAATGGATGTATAAGCAAATCTTGTTAGTTTTTGAGGCAGTTTGGGCCCATCAAGCCATTCATTTCCATCAAATATTTCGGATGTTTCATCACCAAATACAATAATTCCATTTGAGAGTTTTCCTATTCCAAATCTACATCGTGGATGTTTAAAATTCTGTTTTTCTGTCCATTTCTTCTTGGGATCTTCGATATCCATTTCCCATACGCTATTTATTGAGTGAAAATCGAATCCTGAAAAGCCTCCAAATATGGATATAGTTGAATTGCTGATTAGCATCGTATGGCTGGTAACTTTAATAGGCAAATCACAAAATAAAAGCCATTTCTGTAGTTTTGGATCAAACATCTCCACAGATTTTAAGTTTTTCCCATTAGATCCTCCAGTGACAAATATCCGATCCTTAAATACTGCTGCTGCTGCACCACATCTTGCATAATTCATTTCTCTGGAAGTTTTTTAATTGAATTTTGAGAAAAACTAACGGCATAAAGATCCACCTATTTTGAGAAATATCATATTTCTCGACTGATTTTAGGTACCCTCCAGAAGATCCTCCAATAACCCAGATATCTCTTCTGTAAACCAGAGAGCTACTGGAAATAGCAGATCTTTTTTGATTTAGCGATGCCAATTTGATCCAACTTCCATCATTTTTCAATTTATAGCAACCCTTGAAAGATCCTCCAAAAATATAGATTTCTTCATAGAGTACAACAGCTCCAAAGTTATCCATCCCCGCTGGAAGAGTGATGCTCAGTTTTTTCCAACTTTGAGTCTTCGAATCGAGCAAGTAAATTGTATTTAAAGATTCAAAATCCTTAGGTATATTGCCGCCCAAGATTAAGACCTACAAGCAGAGTCTAAAAGTTAAAAATCAAACCGATGTGTTTTGTCCCTCAAATATACTTTCTCTTTTAGTCGCAATTTGAACTAAAACCTCCTCAAATTAATCAATTTTTAAACAAACCAAATTGTATTTTTAGTTTTTGCTCAAGAGATCGAGGAATGGATGTATAAGCAAATCTTGTTAGTTTTTGAGGCAGTTTGGGTCCGCCAATCCATTTATTTCCATCAAATATTTCGGATGTTTCACCATTATTTCCCGCATCACCAAATGCAATAATTCCATTTGAGAGTCTTCCTATTCCAAAATACTTTCGTGGATGTCTAAAACTCTGTTTTTCTGTCCATTTCCTCTCGGGATCTTCGATATCCATTTCCCATACGCTATTTAATGAGCCAGATTCTGATTTGCCTCCAAAAATGGACAGAGTTGAATTGTTGATTAGCATCGTATGGCCGGTAACTTCAAAAGGCAAATCACAAAAGAAGATCCATTTCTGTAGAACTGGGTCAAACATCTCTACAGAATGTAATCTTTTTCCATATCCTTCATATCCAGGTTTTAAATTTTTTTTATTTCTTCCTCCAGTGACAAATATTCGATCCTTAAATACTGCTGCTGTTGCATTCTGTCTTGCATAATTCATTTCTCTGGAAGGTTTTTAATTGAATTTTATAGGAAAAACAAACGGCATGTAGGTCCATTTGTCTTGCAAAATATCGTACTTTTCTACTGATTTTAGAGACTCTCCAGAATATCCTCCGATAACCCAGATATCTCCTTTATAAACCAGAGAGCTACTGGAAATAGCACATCTTTCTTGATTTAGCGGTGCCAATTTGATCCAACTTCCATCATTTTTCAATTTATAACAGGCCTGCACACAAACAATGTTATAGAATTTTCCTCCAAAAATATAGATTTCTTCATTGAGCACAACAGCTCCAAAATTTTCCATTCCTACTGGAAGAGTGGTTTTCAGTTTTTTCCAACTTTGAGCCTTCGAATCGAGCAAGTAAATTGTATTCAAAGATGGCCAACCGCCCAAGATTAATATCTAAAAAAATAGAATAAAAGTAAAAATGATACCGATGTATTTGCTTCCCCTCCTCCCAACTCCTCCCCATCTACATCGATCCTCTCATCGAGTAATTGATCTACGGTTGGGCGATTTTCTGCCTTTTCTTGAAGCATCATCATCACAAATATCTTGGCTAAACTCTGCTGATTTTGAGGATACTCCTGGCCGAAATCTGAAGGAATTGCGATATTTTTTCTCAGCCCATTAAGAATTGACAATCTCTCCATTCCGAGGGGCAAAGGTCGATAAAACATTTCAAACAGCACCACCCCAGTGCTGAAAATAAACTCTAAAAGAAAAATTCAACAAATCCGACCTATAGACGTCAATTTTCGAGGAATAGGGAGCTGGATTGTTCGTGTCAAATAGCTCCGGAGCCATGTAGAGCTCAGTTCCGATGTCTTTTGTTTGTCCAGAAACTTTGGAATTTACTTCCAGCTGGGCGAAAGTTGAATCCATTTTGCGGAAGAAATCTCTCGCAGCATGACCAAAATCTCCTATTTTTATGCGATCTTTCTCATCGATTAGGATATTCATCTAGAAGCATTTGATCGATTTTTAAGTTTTAAAACGTACGGGCTTGATATCGCGGTGGATCATACCCTGCTTGTGAATGTAGGATAAGCCAGCCAGTATTTGCCGAAACATTCTCCAAACGTCTTTTGCCTTTCCTACCAATCCTTCTGTATCGATTAGAGAGCGCAAGGTGCCGCGACTACAAAATTCCATTTGAATGTAAAGAAATCGAGTCGGAGACATTTCCTGAAATTATGAATTCTAAAAATGTTTAAAATGAATGATTCTTACACTTGTGGTAGCAGTTAGTAGAGTTTCTTGGCTCGTACAGCTTGTTAGACCACTCAATTTTGAAGAAAAAGCCACATCTTCCGATTCTTCTGCTTCTCGGCTGAATTCTTGAGCACTCCCTTCGAAGTCACTAAAGTCATCATCATCGCTTTCCTTCTTTTCTGCATTTTCAGTCCAAGCACTGAAATTTATAGTTTCGAATTTTATTTGGAAATTGGATCACCTGTAGTAGCGAACCACATTTGGATGGTTTAGTTTAGAGAAGAGTTTGGCTTCTCTTATGATTCGACTGTTTAGTTCGTCACTTTGAGCGTAGAGAGGAATCCGCTTGATTGCATAATTTCCATCGTCTAATTTGTTTCGAGCGAAGAGGACATCTCCAAATCCGCCACTTCCAAGTTTTTTCATAAAGATGCAGTCATGCATGAGCCGCGAGTTTTCATCAATATGCCAGGGTCCAAAACGCGAGTTTCCACTTCCTCCAGCATCTGGATCCACTTGTTTTGTATTCGTATTTTCGTATAAAAAGTGTTGTACTTCTGAGCAAAGCTTGAGGATCATAGCCTCAAATGAAGAATTGCGTTGAAAAAGGGGGATTTACACTTCCGATGAGAGATTTGCATTTTTCTTCGAGATTTTCTTGGAGATCTTGGACTAACTCTTTAGAGATGCCTTTGGGGTTTAAAAGAGAGACCTTAGGAGGACTGAAAAATCGACATCAGATTAGAGAAAAGAAATGTTATTTTTGTATTTAAAGCCATCTAACTGAAATTTTGGTAAAAAGCAGCGAAAACTGGTGAAAGTCCTTCTTTTTATGGTTTTTTCGTCCTGAAACAAAAATAAAAGAAAAACTTACATTTGAGGGTAATTAGCCGAGCATTGTACTTGTAATTCTATAGAAACTTTTGTGGTTTCATTCCGACTAGTTGAATCTACAAGTGTAAAGGTTAGTGTAACGCTAAGCGGCGTCCAAATCTGAAAATTTGCTCTAAAAGTCAGTCTAAAACGACAAATATTCCACGTTATTTTGTAGAAAAATGAAGAAAATGGACTAACCTCCCGTGCGTTGACTTCAAATCTGGCTTCTTTTTCATAAATCGATTGGATAGTTAACTTCTCATTGTCTTGTATTTTTCTACAATCGTCCTCCATACAATTCTGAACATATTGTCTACTCATTTTGTAGTGATGAGAATGAGTTGAAAGAGGTCGCCGTGAAACATATTTCTGCTTTTGATTCTCGCTTTTAGGTGGGAAAAGTTGCGCAAAATGGAAAGCAATTGATAGAAGCAAATAAGGAGTATTTTCTCATTTTAGATTCGACAAATTCTTTTAAAAAACACAATTTAATACCAGTTGCTGCCTCTTGAAGCACTCATAAAACAGAGCATCTTTGATTGTAAAATTTGACGGCTTATCAGCACTCTTCTTATCTCTCTTGGCTGTAATAATGGAGAAGAGTAAGAAGGGAGATTATAGCGAAGAAGTCTGGGGGGCTATCTTCCTCCGATGTGATTACTCAACTCTCAGTCAGATCAACGAGGCGAGGAAAACTTGTTTCTTTTTCTATTTGATTGGACTTGCAAATTGTTCAAAAAGATCACAGACTCGTCGAGTTTTGGATGAGAAAGGCTCTTTACGGTGATGTTGATCAGCACTTTGCATCGCTTGAATGGAGAAGATTTGTTAAAAATCAAAGCGAACATGGTGGGTTGTAATTTCGAAATTACCGGTTGTGAATCATGGCAGCTTCTGAAAAAAAAAGACATCGATCAACGATTAGAGATGTTTCCCCATATATTAGTTATACATAGTCCATTTATTTCAGTTTTTGACTATCGTAGGATTTACAAAAAGAAGCCTTTCGATTGCAACCTCCTCCCACAAATGAGAGCTGATTCTATTTGGACTGAGCTTGCAACTACTCTCTACGGACACTACGGAGTCAAGATGGGAAACGCCTCTCTGGTTACCACCTTCCCAGAGAAGATTCGATTCAAAGAGGGCTTGTTTAAAATGAAATATTTGGTACTTTCCTGTTATCCGGGCGCAATTTTTTTAAATGCATTTTAATCCGGGTGAGATTATCCAGATAATTTAACTTATGTTAGTACTACTTCTTCCCCGTCATTTGCTGGTCATCTACATGAACATTTTCTCTCTTTCAACAAGTGAAATCGATGCTGTTCATTTTCTCCAAAAAAATGGAATTTTGCACGAGAAGAAAACCTGCACAAATGGACATGAAATGGTTCTAACTCATGATCACTGGCGATGTCACAAGTCTAATTGCCGGTCAAAAGTCTCCATCAGGACCTCTACTTGGTTTGAAGAAACAAGATTATCATTTTTAACAGCTGTGCGCTTCATTTATTGCTGGTCTAAGGAGCTAACATCGATTAATTGGTGCGAGAAGGAGCTTGGAATCAACAAAAGTACAGCAGTTGAATGGAACAACTATATGCGAGAAATTGCTGCAGAAGATCTCTTAAAATGCCGCGATTCTAAAATAGGAGGAGAAGGAAAAATTGTAGAAGTTGATGAAGCTCTCTTCACACGCTGGAAAAACAATGCCGGAAGAATCCTCCCACCACAATGGGTATTCGGCGGAATTTGTAGAGAGACAAATAGATGTTTTCTAATTGAAGTTGAAGATAGAAGCACAAAAACTCTTGTCAAAGCTATCATGGACCATGTTGCTGATGGATCGACTATTTACTCAGACTGTTGGAAGGAATACAACACGGAGGATCTTAATAAGGCTGGTTATGAGCACCTAACAGTCAACCATAAAATGCAATTTGTCGATCCATCCACCGGTGTCCATACCCAAACAGTGGAGAGAATGTGGGGAGCTGCAAAATGGCGCAACAAAAGACAAAGAGGAACAGCTAGAAGTCATCTTGAATTATATTTGGTGGAATTCATGTGGCGCCAGCAAATTCGTGCAACTGATTCCTTTCAAGCTATTCTAGAAGCTATCAGTAAACATTGGGAACCAAAATAAAGTTTCTGGTCAAAACATGTTGAATTGTGTCGAAAAAAATTGCGCCCGGATAACAGGAAAGTACCAATATTTTTATTGAATTTCCAATGCTATTCGATGAAGATAAAGGTTCCGAAACCGGATGGAAGATGGGCAGACAATTACGATAAAATAATTATAAGACACTCTCCTCTCTTCCCATTTTTTTTACTAATTCTGATATATCTGGCACAAAGATCTCATTTGTCGAGGTCGGAAAACTGATCACTTAGTTTCTCCTAAGTTTTAAGTTAAAATTGTCTTTTGAAATCACTTTCAGCTTATCTTACCTTTTTCGGAATCTATGGAACAACAAGTGGATCGCCCTTTTACTTGAGCATTTTTACAACACACAGGGGGCAAAAAATGAAAGCTCATTCAAATGGTGCGGGTTATTTTTTTATTCTATTGGCTTACTGTATGCCGATTATTTTATACTTTTTTCTTCGTTTTTTGTCTTCTTTGTACTTTTTGATTTCATTGATAATGTCAAGTTAAGTTTAAAAAAAACCATTTTATTCTAATTTTGGTCTTTTTTTCGAATTTTCTTCAACGTCAGCTATGAGAAAACAGCAGAAAATCACGAAAAAGCGAAGCCATTCATTTAAATTTCAAAAAAGTTACTAAAATCGGAACTAAAATTTGATTGACCGAAACTAGAATTTGTACGACCAGAACTAAACATTTTGGAACTCAGTTAGATCGAAAAAAAGAGAAATAAAATGTATACTTTCTGATAGAGGAGACTTTTCTCTGTAGCTTAGGGTTATCCAATACGGGCTAAATAATAGTGCGCTGATATAAAAATAAAAAGTTCTTAGAAGAATTCTACAGTGCGTCCAGAAATTATGTAACCACTTGAAAGTCCTAGCGTTTATTGGTACAAAAAACAAAATTTAACAATTTTAATAACTGGTGGGGCCACCATTTTTCTGTACGACTTCAAGTAATCGACGAGGGAGCGATCCTGAGAGGTTTTTGAGCAGTTATTGGTCCAGGAGGTTCCACTCTTGCATTATGGCGTTCTTGAGGTCGACTTGGTTAGCAAATCGGCGGCCTCCTGCGTAAACTCGGCGAACCAAAATGCCCCAGAGGTTCTCGATGGGGTTGAGATCAGGACTGCATGCTGGCCAGTCCATCACTCTCACGGTAGCAGTGGCAAGCCACTGAGAAGTTGAACGACTAACGTGAACGGTGGCGTTGTCGTGCTGAAACACATAGCCTTGACGACCAGCGGTGTTCAGGTATGGCAGCAATTTGGCATTCAGTACGGCCTGATAGTCCAGGGAATTCATCCGCAAAGAAACGAACTCAATCCCGACAGTACCGTTCGCACAAAAAGCCGCTCATACCATGACGCTTCCACCACCAAAACCCCTCTTCGAGAACACTCTCCTCTCCTTGCGCAAATCATGCCAGTAATGGCGATTTCCGTCCGGACCATCAAGCGACCATTTCTTCTCGTCACTCCAAATTATCTAAAGGAAAAATGAGACGATATCAAAGCACTAACCTTTGAAAAATCTGTCTGGAAGACAGGTGGTGCTGGGCGAAGAGCATTCGGGCTTGAAAGTGGCGCTGGTTAAGCATCGGAGCCTTCTTCAGAGTGGAAGAAACGATGTTCCACTGTCCTTTAGTGCTTGGCGAATTGTCTCACGACACACATTCAGCTGCAAGTTATCCCGGATCGAGCGCAGGCTTATGACTTCGTTGGAGGCAGATTTGACGATGATTCGCTTCTCTCTTTGGCTTAATTTCGGGTGCCTTCCTCGTTTCGAATTTCTTGATCCATAAGCTTGTGGATTCGCAAGAAAATGTCCAATAACGACATGGTGTCTTTTCATTCTTCGACCAATTTCTCGCAGCGTCATGCCCGTATCGCGATAGGCTGTGATTTTAGCCATTTCGTCGGCTGAGAGTTGCTTACCAGATGGCATTGGTAGGTTACAACTGATTGGGATAGTCCGACAGTACAGCTCCATCAAATTTCAGGTGGTTATAGTAACTTGGTGCTCACTACAAGAGCCAGGCGGCTCGAAGTTGCAAGTGATTACATAATTTCTGGACACCTGTTTTTCGAATTTTGGCCACAATTTTGAGGGCGAGTGACCTGGCTGGCTGAAATTTTGGCTCACAGGGTTTTTTCGCGTGAAAAAAATAATGGCACTCATCGATTTTTCTAAAATCTCAAACAAATCGAAAAATGACCAAAAAATGAGTGGTAACATAATTTCTGGACGCACTGTATAACAACAGCAATTAACCAAAAGATGTTTGAGGTATCGCTGAGAAAAAAAGAAATTGTTTCATCACAAATTTAGATTTTAGTGTTGCTATTATTTTTAAAAAATAATCATTTTTCTCGATAAACTATGGTCTGTTCATAAAAACGACGACAGCCGATGCTTCGAGAAAAGGGGGTTTTTGCAGCGAGACCCATTTTTATTCTAAAATTTACTAAAGGCCTTTTTTAGGATACAAATGGGTCCTGCCGCGATAAATCTTTTCTTGGATACGAAGCCTTAAAAACAAAAAAAGATCTGATGCTGCAAGATGCTTTTAGTGTGCTTTTATGTCTTTGTGTCTATATATCAAATTCTACATGATTTGTTTAAAAAAGATGTAAAAACCATGGAAACCAATAAGAAAATAAAGAAAAGAAAAAAATTAATATATGAGTCCCGCCACGCGATCCGGTGCGCAGGCTGCATAACGAACGGGGTAGCCAGCTACACTACTGCCGAAAATCTCTTTCTTAGATGCGAAGTATGTTGTCATTTTTTATGAACAGACTATTGTCCTAACAGAAAGAAAATTTCCCGAAATGATTAGCGCCGGTTGCTCTGCAAATAAATTATTTTGAATTTTTACTGTTTAACCCGATCAGCTTTGTCAATCTCCACAAGAAGTCTAAATCCTTCAAAGTTGTGTTTTTTATTTTCAAAGCGCCGTAGATTCTCCCCGCTTTGCTCAGAAAACCAATCTGCTTCTCGTAAATCCTGACTAAGTCGTAGAAAGTTCCATTCTCCTCGACAAAAGTGTTGTTTTTGATGGCGTCGAGTGCTTTTTGTACAAATTTGGGCACATTTTCTGAAGAGAGCTCCGTCTCCAAATTGAATTCAAATTCCACATTTAAGAGCTCAATTGCAGTGACGGCTGGAAGCAACAAAATAACCTGAGATTCATCGTGGAGAGACTAGCTGTCTTGGATGAGAAGAATCTACTAGAATGAATGGCGAAGTCAGGGGATTTTAGTCAGATTGACAGTTTGATCCAAGAGATCGCATTCAATCAATCTTCCTTCAAATTATTAGGATTAAGAACAAATGGTTTTTAAACAATTTATGAGAATTGCATTCTTCGAGGGAACGAGAGGAATGAATTTCATACTTACAAATATGGCTTCAAAAATTATACAAATTTATCCAGAAAACTGTCTTCAAGAGATCGGGGAATGGATATATAAGCAAAATATGATAGATTTTGAGGTAGGTCGGGTCCATCAATCCATTTATTTCCATCAAATATTTCAGATGTTTCACCATCAAACACAATAATTCCATTTGAGAGTTTTCCTATTCCAAAAGAATCTCGTGGATGTTCAAAACTCTGTTTTTCTGTCCATTTCTTCTCGGGATCTTTGATATCCATATTCCATACGCTATTTAATCGGCCAGATTCTGATTCGCCTCCAAAAATGGATAGAGTTGAATTGCTGATTAGCATCGTATGCCCATAAATTTCAAAAGGCAAATCGCAAAATAAGATCCATTTCTGTAGAACTGGGTCAAACATCTCCACAGATTTTAAGTTTTTCCCATTAGATCCTCCAGTGACAAATATTCGATCCTTAAATACTGCTGCAGCAGCGTGAGATCTTGGTTGAATCATATCCCTGGAATCATTTGATTAAAGGGACAGTTCAACTCCTCCTACAAGTTACTTTTATTTGATGCAAAATAATGCGCTGATCTTTTGGAAATACACACGAAATTGCATGAAATTAATTGAAGAAAGAAAATTGGAACTAGTAAACCTTTGGGGCCCCAGTAGCCATGGTTCAATTTTTGTGTTGTCAGGAGGATCGCGGGTTCCATCCCCCTCCCTGACTTACATTTTTGCTTTATTAATTCAAGTCTTTTTTCATATTTTTTGACGTTTTGACTCAATTTTATTGGAATATAAGCACATATGCATTGGCGTCTCCTCATTATCCAACGGCAAACTCATTTTTGAGCAATCCTATTGATAAAAGATGTAAAATCCAATTTCCCGACTCAGAGCAGCTTAACAGCTCGATAAGCCAGAGAATTCCAATGCTACAGAGCAGCTGGAAAGGCCAATTCAGTGTGCTTTGTGCGGCTGAATTGAGTCAAAAAATACGAAAAAAAGACTTGAATTATTAAAGCAAAAATGTAAGTTAGGGAAGGGGATTGAATCCACGACCCTCCTGACAACACAAATTAAATCATGACTACTGGGGCCCCAAAGGTTTACTAGTTCCAGAAAATTTTGTCGCAATTTGGGCCCGCCGCTATTACTGTAACTATAGAAATCCGGCATAATCACCAACGCTAGAGAATGTCCCTTTAAAATTTGGAGGAAAACTAACGGCATAAAGGTCCATTTGTCTTGGGAAATATCATATTTTTCTACTGATTTTAAAGAGTTTCCAGATTCTCTAGAATATCCTCCAATAACCCAGATATCTCCTTTGTAAACCAGAGAGCTATTGGAAATATAAGCTCTTTCTTGATTTAGTGATGCCAATTTCATCCAAGTTCCATCATCTTTCAATTTATAACATTTCTGCTGCAAATTACGATTGGCAACTCCTCCAAAAATATAGATTTCTTCATAGAGTACAGCAGCTCCAAAATCTTGCATTTCCGCTGGAAGAGTGATGCTCAGTTTCTTCCAACTTTGAGCCTTCGAATCGAGCAAGTAAATTGTATCCAAATATCCAGCACCACCCAAAATTAAAACCTACAAGCAAAGTCTAAAAGTTAAAAAATCGAACCGATGTATTTTGCTGAACTCCAGTCTGTTTTTCAATAATATTTTTGCTTTGAGTCGCATTTTGAGCTGAAAACCCCTTAAAATAAATAATAAATTTCAGAAAAACCAGGGCCCATTAAATTCTGTTGATTTCTTAGTTTCCTTTGTTCTTGCAATTGATTTACATTCAATTTGACAGCCAAACGCTTGATCTGTTTATTTTTAGCTATAGCTGACTCTTGCTCTTCTGTTGTCACTGAACTCCTTTCGACTATCTTCAAATAAAAACAAACCATTTTGAGCTAATTTTTGCTGATTCTTACTAGAATTTCCTAGTCGAAGCCTTTCAATTTCTTGCCTCATTCGCTCTATTTCTTGATCCTTCTCAATTAGAATAGCCTGAGCTTCATACATTTTCATAATCGGGTCATCATCTATATTTGAACCAGACATTTTAAAAGACTGAACATGAAATGAATTTGCTGCAGCTAATGGGAAAGAAAGCCGAAAATAAACCGATAAGAGAATACAGTAGCACACAAAAGTTTGGAAATTTTTTTAATTTGGGCATAAAAGTGTCAAAACACATTAAAATTTTCTAATTTTCTTTTGCAAAAGGTTGCTTAGAGTCTCTATAATAAGACTACAAAGTATTTCTTGGCAAATCCCGGAAGAACATTTTTTGGGCCAAAGAGCTATTTTTGCCTCCACAAAAGTTTGGAAATTTTTTGTTTAATCCTATTTTACTGTTCATATGTGTTCCATTATTGGTTTCTTTGTGTTCATCATGGGTAGTGGCAAAGAAATTCCACTTCCTATTCAAGAAGCTATCATCCACGAGATTCAAAAAGGTCGACGCAAAAAGGATTTGGCTACGCAGTATAGTCTGGCACCGAGCACAATAACGAAGATTCACAAACGATTTATCATTGGAAAATGCGTCAGAAAGACTCCACGAAGCGGCCGACCCAAGAAGACCACAAATCGCCAGAACAAGTTGATTATTCGTGCCTCAAAGAAGGATCCACACCTCACCTCCGCTGACATTCATAAGGATCTCGTCAAATTTCATGGCCTTACAGCTAGTCGAGAGACGGTTCGTCGTAGGTTAGTTGCTGCCGGACTGTTTGGACGCCGTTCCTGCAAGAAACCCCTCGTCTCTGTTAAGAATCGGAAGGCCCGACTTGAATTTGCTAAGAAACACGTGAATTGGACTGAAGATCAGTGGAAGAAGGTTCTATTCAGTAACGAATCAAAGTTCAATCTCTTTGGAAGTGACGGAAATCAATATGTGCATCGCCCTATCAACTCCTGCTTCTTGCCTAAATATCAAAAACCAACAGTTAAGCACGGAGGAGGAAGTGTCATGCTGTGGGGCAGTTTTAGTTTCTCTGGTGTAGGACCATTGCATCGGATCACTGGGAATATGGATGCTCAAATGTATAAGGAGATTTTGGAGACCCAAATGCTGCCATTTGTTCGACAAAAGATGCCAAGAAGTTGGATTTTCCAGCAGGATAACGATCCGAAGCATACGTCCAAGCTAGTGAAAAATGATCTGGCACAGAAGAAGATCCGCGTCTTACAGTGGCCAAGCCAGAGCCCGGATCTTAACCCTATAGAGCACCTGTGAGAAGAGCTAGGACGCGCTGTCGCTAAGATTCGAGTCAGAAATGCCCAGGAGAAATATGCCGTTCTGAAGAGGGAATGGGAGTCAATTCCACAAGAAAAGATTGAGAAACTTATTAATTCTATGCCAAAGCGTTGTAAGGCGGTTATTGATGCCTTTGGTTATCCAACCAAATATTAAAATAATTTTTTCATTGTTAATAAATTCGTTTTTAAAAAAAATTTCCAAACTTTTGTGTGCTACTGTAGTTTAGGCTATTCGTAGCCCATTAATCCCCAAAGCTCCGTGCCATATTTCTTCAATATTGATTTCTCTGCTTCGCTTAATTCTTCTTCCATATTTTACCCTAAAAATTGACTCAAAAAAGTTAAAGAAATGCAAAAATGGAGAGAAAAGTGACCACAGCTGATGGAGGTTAACACATAACGTACCGAGCGCTTTTTTTAATCCGTTTTTGCGTGCATCACGATGTGATGCACGTGGTCCCAGAGACCACTTTTTTTTTCACTCGCATGTTTTTTATCAGTGCAATTTCTCTATTTCTTGTGCATTTTTTTACTTTTTGTGTTCCTAGTAATTTTTTTATATATCAACTTTATTTTTCCACTTGCTAACCCAAACAGCGATGACTAATGCCTGGTTCCTGCACTGCAAGACTGCTGAGAAGGTCACTATGACGGAATTCAAGAGTCGCATTATTGAATCAATCTTGAAGAAAGAGACGACACCTCGCCGATCCCCATTACCATTTTTAGTTAAAGTTCCAGGTCCCAAAAGAAGCAATAGGAGAAGATGTGTTTCCTGCTACCAGAAGCTGGTAAAAATGCAAAACACTCTGTATGCAAGAAGCCGCGCAACGCAAGTCAACATAAAGTGTTCAATTTGTGAGAATTTTTTTTTGTTTGACTTGTTTCCAAACTAGTCACAAACGTTGTTCAATGTAGTTGTTATTGTTTTTTGATTGTTATAAAATAAAAATTATCAAAAAACCCCGTTGAATTTGAACTTTTTTAGTTAGCGACAAAACATTTGACCTAAAAATCTGTCACCTTGTAACTCAGGCCAGGAAACGGCTTTTGCTGAACCAAGGTATTCATCATGTTCTTTGGGTCAAAATAAGGAAGTTTGCAAAGGTTCATAGCAAAAAACAACCGGTAATGCGCAAAAAAATTGATTAAAAAGTCGTGCATCACCGTGTGATGCACGCGGTACGTTATGTGTTAAGATAGTGAGTGATTGTTCGCTCAATAACAAGCTTATCGCAGAGTCGGAACAACGACTACGCGTCAGGTAAATGACTATGAATATTGAAAAAAAATAAACTTCATCGACATTGCTGCCTTCTGTGAAGGTGGTGGATGGTATTTACTTGGGGGGATGGGTCGGAGTGAAACAGTGAATTCATCAAACTCTGTTTATTTTACCACAAAATATATGAGTAGGAAACACTGCGCTAGGCACCAACCGCCCTCCAGTCGCCACACCAGCCAACTTCTCCTTGATCCTTCTCCAGATAATCCTTTTGTCTTGACCATCGTTGATTCAAGGTCATCACTCTTCCTTCATAATTATAGATAATCTCTCGCTTTGAAAATGGCGCTGTTTGCCTAACTATGATGGATACTCTACCATATCTACCGTATTTTCTTTTATTAAACCCTTCCCCCACCTTTCTTAAATCGTAGATCAATTATTTACTAACAAAATAAGCTGCTTAAAAAATTTGCCGTAATCACTTTAGAGACAGGCTGGCACCTTTTATAAGCTGTTTTTATTCGATGCAAAATATTGTCTTTCCAGAAAATTGGCAACATAGCTGCATATTCGAGTTGCTCCGAGATACGCACCGTGCCAAGACCCATTTAAATTTTAGAATAAAAGCCTGCTGCGAAAGAGCCCACAAGAAGATCCTGAGCAACTCTTCTTTAAAAAAAGAGCTGCATCGGTTTTATTTCCACGAAATTGTCCTCTGTTATGTAAGTTTTTAAAAGAGATTGGTAGATATTTATTTTTTTAGACCATACTGATCGGATCAAGAATTTCCTTAAAATTTACAAAAGGATCATATTTTCTGATTGAAGAAATCTTTTTTCTTGGCTTAGGCTTAGGATCCACCTTTTGGAAATCTATATTCGAATTTGGAAATTTATAAATAGGATATACCTTTTAATCAATCGATCCCTCTCCATCTAAAAATTGCTTTCGCTTTGATATTAAAAAATTAACAAAAATGATTTATTGGTTGAATTCACCAATCTGCAATAGCGCTCTTTTGGTTTTCGTTTTCAAATCTTGAAGAAATTGTAGAGCTTTCTTCATGAATTCTTCTCTCTCTCTCCCTCTTCACCTTCGCTGAAAATTATTCAAATTTATTAGTTATTCAAACTAAGGATAGCTCTGAGTATCGAATTGCAATTTCATCAGCTGGACTTCAAATTCTGGGAAGCACAACCCAACTTTTTATTTTTAAGTTTTTTTCAATAAAAAAGGCTAAATCTCTTGAATACAGTTTAGATGAAGATAGTGGGAAAAAGCTATGAAAAAAGAAGATCTATCTCGAATAAAATTTCCGTAGACCCCAACTTCCAACGGCAAGATTTTTCTTCCTTCATACCATTTTTTAATTTCTCACCACTTTATTTTAAACTAGTGACTTGACTCTATGTTGACTCTATGTTGCCTTTATCAGCCGCCCAAATTTATCGCTATTGCTTGCCAGCTTCTCTCCTTTTTCTACCCTCCAATAAGATTATTCAGAATGGCTGAAAATGCAATTGATCAAATGAAAATATATGAGCTCCAAGGAAAGCTGGCACAGGCTCAAGAAATTATTTTTGAAAATTCGGTGGAATTAAAAGCGTAGAACGCAAGGCTGGAAGAAAAGAATAAAGAAGTCGAAAGGAAAAAGAAACGAGAAAAGAGCCCCCTATTTCCAACAAGAAGGACAGCAAGATGAGCAACTCTTTTAAGAAGATCTCCCTCAATTTTTCCAACAATATTTCTCTTCACTTCATTAAATTTTCTTAACCCATTGACGACAGCGCGTCAAAAAACTTGATGGTCCCCCGCGCCAGACACGTTAAACACGCGTTGTCGTCAATGGGTTAATTTATCACCGCATTGCTTTTAGTAGCCCAATTTATTGCCCGATTTATTATTTTAAAAAGCGACCTCAAGAAGCCGAGCAACAAGAAATATTCCGCGAGAAATCCCCAAAAGATGATGAAAGAATATTTTTAAAAAGAAGGACTCAAGAAGAAATCACTTTGACTATTCTTTTGACTTTAATCTTCACTTCTACGGGAATTTGTTGCTCTTTGGATTCATCTTAGCTGCGATTCGTTCAATGAAGCCTACGAAAAGGCTGAAAAAGATGAGGAGATGCAACAAAATGTTGAGAAAAAGAAAACTCAAAGCCGATGAGGCAAAAAATAAAATCGAAGGAACTACCGTTCATAAAGAAGAAATAAAACCGGATTGGGAAGACCTGCAGACGAGTCAAAAGAATTCCATTTCTGGCTGATTTCTTTTCTCAGCTGATCGTGATTAGATTCAGAAAAGTATTTAAAATAAAATTTGAATTCTGATTGGAAGCAACAGGTGTGGGAGGAGGGTAAATCGAATTTAAGAAAATTGTTCTAGAAGTTTTTCTTCAAGAGATTGGGCAATGGATGTATAAGCAAAGGCTGACAAATATTGAGTCAGCCTTGGTCCATCAATCCACTCATTTCCATCAAATATTTCGGATGTTTCTCCACTTCCTCCACTTCCTCCACGACCACCAAATACAATAATCCCATTTGAGAGTTTTCCTATTCCAAAAAAATATCGTTGATGTTTAAAATTCTGTTTTTCTGTCCATTTCTTCTCGGGATCTTCGATATCCATTTCCCATACGCTATTTAATTCGTCAGATCTTGATTGGCCTCCAAAGATGGATAGAGTTGAATTGCTGATTAACATCGTATGGCCATAAACTTCAATAGACAAATCACAAAAGAGGATCCATTTCTGTAGAACTGGGTCAAACATCTCCACAGATTTTAACTTTTTCCAATAGGAACTTCCTCCAGTGACAAATATTCGATCCTTAAATACTGCTGCTGCTGCATGATGTCTTGCATAATTCATTTCTCTGGAAGGCTTTTAATTGAATTTTGGGAAAAACTAACGGCATGTAGTTCCATTTGTCATGCGAAATGTTATACTTTTCTACTGATTTTAAAGAGTTTTCAGAATATCCTCCGATAACCCAGATATCTCCTTTGTAAACCAGAGAGCTACTGAAAATAGCATATCTTTTTTGATTCAGCGATGCCAATTTGATCCAACTTCCATCATCTTTCAATTTATAACAGTCCTGATACAAATTAAGACTGGTAGATCCTCCAAAAATATAGATTTCTTCATAGAGTACAACAGCTCCAAAGTTATACAATACCGCTGGAAGAGTGATGCTCAGTTTCTTCCAACTTTGAGTGTTCGAATCGAGCAAGTGAATTGTATCCAAATATCCAGCGCCACCCAAAATTAAAACCTACAAATTGGAGACAAAAAGTTAAAAATCAAACCGATGTGTTTTGACCCTCAAATGTACTTTCTCTTTTAGCCGCATTTTGAACTAAAATCTCCTCAAATCAGTCAATTTTTAAACAAACCAAATTGTATTTTTAGTTTTTGTTCAAGAGATCGGGGAATGGATGTATAAGCAAATCTTGTTAGTTTTTGAGGCAGTTTGGGTCCGCCAATCCAGTCATTTCCATCAAATATTTCGGATGTTTCTCCACTTTTGAACCGACCACCAAATACAATAATTCCATTTGAGAGTTTTCCTATTCCAAAAGAATACCGTTGATGTTTAAAATTCTGTTTTTCTGTCCATTTCTTCTCGGGATCTTCGATATCCATTTCCCATACGCAATTTAATATGCCAGATCCTGATTCACCTCCAAAAATAGATAGAGTGGAATTGCTGATTAGCATCGTATGACCATGAATTCCAATAGGCAAATCACAAAAGAAGATCCATTTCTGTAGAACTGGGTCAAACATCTCCACAGATTTTAACTTTTTTTTATTTCTTCCTCCAGCGACAAATATTCGATCCTTAAATACTGCTGCTGCTGCATTCTGTCTTGCATAATTCATTTCTCTGGAAGTTTTTTAATTGAATTTTGAGGAAAACTAACGGCATGTAGGTCCATTTGTCTTGAGAAATCTCATACTTTTCTACTGATTTTAGAGTTCTTCCAGAATATCCTCCAATAGCCCAGATGTCTCCTTTGTAAACCAGAGAGCTACTGGAAATAGCATATCTTTTTTGATTTAGCGATGCCAATTTGATCCAACTTCCATCATTTCTCAATTTATAACAGTCCTGCTGATAACCATTGGCAATTCCTCCAAAAATATAGATTTCTTCATTGAGCACAACAGCTCCAAAATCTTCTAATCTCACTGGAAGAGTAATGCTCAGTTTCTTCCAACTTTGAGTGTTCGAATCGAGCAAGTGAATTGTATCCAAATATCCAGCACCACCCAAAATTAAAACCTACAAATTGAAGACAAAAAGTTAAAAATCAAACCGATGTGTTTTGTCCCTCAAATGCACTTTCTCCTTTAGCCGCATTTTGAACTAAAATCTCCTCAAATCAGTCAATTTTTAAACAAACCAAATTGTATTTTTAGTTTTTGTTCAAGAGATCGGGGAATGGATGTATAAGCGAAGTGTGATAGATCTTGAGGCAGTTTGGGTCCATTAATCCATTTATTTCCATCAAATATTTCGGATGTTTCTCCACTTCCTCCACGACCACCAACTACAATAATTCCATTTGAGAGTTTTCCTATTCCAAAATACATTCGTGGTTGTTTAAAACTCTGTTTTTCTGTCCATTTCTTCTTGGGATCTTCGATATCCATTTCCCATACGCTATTTAGTTCAGAGTTTGAAACGCCTCCAAAAATAGATAGAGTTGAATTGCTGATTAGCATCGTATGACTATGAATTCCAATAGGCAAATCACAAAAGAGGATCCATTTTTGTAGAACTGGGTCAAACATCTCCACAGATTTTAACTTTTTCCAATAGGAACTTCCTCCAGTGACAAATATTCGATCCTTAAATACTGCTGCTGCTGCATCCCCTCTTGCATAATTCATTTCTCTGGAAGGTTTTTAATTGAATTTTGGGAAAAACTAACGGCATGTAGATCCATTTGTCTTGCGAAATGTTATACTTTTCTACTGATTTTAGAGTTCTTCCAGAATATCCTCCAATAGCCCAGATATCTCCTTTGTAAACTAGAGAGCTATTGGAAATAGCATATCTTTTTTGATTCAGCGATGCCAATTTGATCCAACTTCCATCATTTCTCAATTTATAACAGTCCTGCTGATAACCATTGGCAATTCCTCCAAAAATATAGATTTCTTCATTGAGCACAACAGCTCCAAAATCTTCTAATCTCACTGGAAGAGTAATGCTCAGTTTCTTCCAACTTTGAGTCTTCGAATCGAGCAAGTAAATTGTATTTAATTCAAACCATCCGCCTAAGATTAATATCTAAAAAATGGAATAAAAGTAAAAATTATACCGATGTATTTGCTTCCCCTCCTCCCAACTCCTCCCCATCTACATTGATCCTCTCATCGAGTAATTGATCTATAGTTGGGCGATTTTCTGCCTTTTCTTGGAGCATCATCGTCACAAATATCTTGGCTAAACTCTGCTGATTTTGAGGATACTCTTGGCCGAAATCTGAAGGAATTGCGATGTTTTTTCTTAGTTTATTAATAGTTGAAAATCTCTCCATTCCGTGGGGCAAAGGTCGATAAAACATTTCAAACAGCACCACCCCAGTGCTGAAAATAAACTCTAAAAGAATAATTCAACAAATCCGACCTGTAGACGTCAATCTTCGAGGAATAGGGAGCTGGATCGTTCTTATCAAATAGCTCCGGAGCCTTGTAAAGCTCAGTTCCGATGTAGTCTTTTGTTTGTCCAGAAACTTTGGAATTTACTTCTAACGGAGCGGAAGTTGAATCTATTTTGCGGAAGAAATCTCTCGCAGCATGACCAAAATCTCCTATTTTTATGCGATCTTTCTCATCGATTAGGATATTCATCTAGAAACATTTGACGATTTTTTAGTTTTAAAACGTACGGGTTTGATATCGCGGTGGATCATACCCTGCTTGTGAATGTAGGATAAGCCAGCCAGTATTTGCCGAAACATTCTCCAAACGTCTTTTGCCTTTCCTACCAATCCTTCTGTATCGATTAGAGAGCGCAAGGTGCCGCGACTACAAAATTCCATTTGAATGTAAAGAAATCGAGTCGGAGACATTTCCTGAAATTATGAATTCTAAAAATGTTTAAAATGAATGATTCTTACACTTGTGGTAGCAGTTAGTAGAGTTTCTTGGCTCGTACAGCTTGTTAGACCACTCAATTTTGAAGAAAAAGCCACATCTTCCGATTCTTCTGCTTCTCGGCTGAATTCTTGAGCACTCCCTTCGAAGTCACTAATGTCATCATCATCGCTTTCCTTCTTTTCTGCATTTTCAGTCCAAGCACTGAAATTTACAGATTCGAATTTTATTTGAAAATTGGATCACCCGTAGTAGCGAACCACATTTGGATGGTTTAGTTTAGAGAAGAGTTTGGCTTCTCTTATGATTCGACTGTTTAATTCTTCACTTTGAGCGTAGAGAGAAGTTCGCTTGATTGCATAATTTCCATCATCTACTTCGTTTCGAGCGAGGAGGACATCTCCAAATCCGCCACTTCCAAGTTTTTTCATAAACATGAACTCTTTCATAAGCCGCGAGTTTTCATCAATATGCCAGGGTCCAAAACGCGAGTTTCCACTTCCTCCAGCATCTGGATCCACTTGTTTTGTATTTGTATTTTCGTATAAAAAGTGTTGTACTTCTGAGCAAAGCTTGAGGATCATAGCCTCAAATGAAGAATTGCGTTGAAAAAGGGGGATTTACACTTCCGATGAGAGATTTGCATTTTTCTTCGAGATTTTCTTGGAGAACTTGGACTAACTCTTTAGAGATTCCTTTGGGGTTTAAAAGAGAGACCTTAGGAGGACTGAAAAATCAACATCAGATTAGAGAAGAGAAATGCTATTTTGTCTTTAAAGCCATCTAACTGAAATTTTGGTAAAAAGCAGCGAAAACTGGTGAAATTTCTTCTTTTTAAGGTTTTTTCGTCCCGAAACAAAAATAAAAGAAAAACTTACATTTGAGGGTAATTAGCCGAGCATTGTACTTGTAATTCTATAGAAACTTCTGTGATTTTATTCCGACTGGCTAAATCTACAAGTGTAAAGGTTAGTGTAACGCTAAGCGGCGTCCAAATCTGAAAATTTGCTCTAAAATTCAGTCTAAAACGACAAATATTCCACGTTTTTTTGTAGAAAAATGAAGAAAATGGGCTAACCTTCCGTGCGTTGACTTCAAATCTGGCTTCTTTTTCATAAATCGATTGGATAGCTAGCTTCTCATCGTCTTGTATTTTTCTACAATCGTCCTCCATACAATTCTGGAAATATTGTCTACTCATTTTGTAGTGATGAGAATGAGATGAAAGAGGTCACCGTGAAAAATTTTCTGCTTTTGATTCTCGCTTTTAGGTGGGGAAAAGTTGCACAAAATGGAAAACAATTGATAGAAGCAAATAAGGAGTATTTTCTCATTTAGATTCGACAAACTCTTTTTAAAAACACAATTTAATACCAGTTGCTGCCTCTTGAAGCACTCATAAAGCAGAGCATCTTTGATTGTAGAATTTGATGGCTTATCAGCACTCTTCTTATCTCTCTTGGCTGCAATAATGGAGAAGGGAGATGATAGCGAAGAAGTCTGGGGGGCTATCTTCCTCCGATGTGATTACTCAACTCTCAGTCAGATCAATGAGGCGAGGAAAGCTTGTTTCTTTTTCTATTTTATTGGACTTACAAATTGTTCAAAAAGATCAGACTCGTCGAGTTTTTAGATGAGAAAGGCTCTTTACGACGATGTTGATCAGTACTTGCCACCGCTTGAATGGAGAAGATTTGTTAAAAATCAAAGCGAACATGGTGGGTTGCAACTTCGAAATTATCAGTTGCGAATCACTACGGAGCCAAGATGGGAAACGCCTCTCTGGCTATCACTTTCCCAGAGGAGATTCGATTCAAAGAGGGCTTGTTTAAAATGAAATATTTTTATCGAATTTCCAATGCTAGTCGATGAGGATAAAGGTTCCAAAACCGGATGGAAGATGGGCAGACAATTACGATAAAATAATTATAAGACGCTCTCCTCTCTTCCAATTTTTTTTACTAATTCTGAGATATCTGGCACAAAGATCTCATTTGTCGAGGTCGGAAGACTGATCACTTAGTTTCTCCTAAGTTTTAAGTTAAATTGTCTTTTGAAACCACTTTGAGCTTATCTTATCTTTTTCGGAATCTATGGAACAACAAGTGGATCGCCCTTTTATCCGAGCATTTTCACAAAACACAGGGAGCAAAAAATGAAAGCTCATTCAAATGGTGCGGGTTATTTTTTATTCTATTGGCTTACTGTATGCCGATTATTTTATACTTTTTTCTTCGTTTTTTGTCTTCTTTGTACTTTCTGATTTCGTTGATAATGTCAGGCGTAAGTTCAAAAAAACGATTTTATTCTAATTTTGGTCTTCTTTTCGAATTTTCTTCTCCTTTCTACTTATTTTTTCAGAATGACTGATGATTCGAAAGTGCAAATGTACGTAGCGCAAGCGATGCTAATAGAAAGAGAAAGGGAATTACAAGAAGCTCGGAGAGGAAATCAGCAACTGCGATTAGACAATGCACAACAAAGAATCGATCAGACCATTGCTGCGACTGGTAGAGCAATTTGATGATAAACTGCGCACATTTTAGAGAAGAAGTTCGAAGATAAACTCGCAGAACTACGAACAAATGCAAAAGAGAGGACTCAACTAGCCGTATCAGAAGCAGGTTTATTTTTAGAAGGTTTTCTACAAGATTTTAGAGAAAAAGTTTGGGGATAAACTGACTGTAATTCTGAAAATTGTAGAAGAGGATCGGCAAGCGCAAACAAAATTAGAACGATCGATCAATGAAAGAGTAGGAGTGGTTGAAGCTAAAGTTGAGGACATGGCAGTACTTTGTATTTATTTACAACGCAGAATTGATGAACAATCTGGAGAAATTGAAAATCTAAGAATTGGCCAGTTAGGAAGAGCCGATTTGGTTGAAAAAGCAAATGAAAGTTTGTTTGGAATTTAAAGAACGTCAGCATTTTAGAAACAAAAAGATGGTGGGAAATATGACAATTCAATTGGAAAATGTTTCCTCAGAATTGGGGTTCCACTCTTCTGTAGGTTGGGCTAAAACCTTTGAATAAGCGGTGTAGGCGCTGGTTCTTGGAGGATGGCATGACGCACTGACTGACTCTATTTGCATTTTTGATTCTAAAGAGAACAAATGGCGGGTGTGTAAGCAAAAACTTCCTATTAAAGTGCAAAGCCACGAATCTGCTATCTTAAATGGTCAAATTTATGTTATGGGAGGCTACAGTAATGCAAATAAACAAATAGCAAGCTGCTACAAGTTGGGAGAAAATGGTGAATGGACCAAAATGGCTGAAATGAACGAGAAGAGAGATCACATCTCACAGAGCACAATTGTTTTTGGCTCAGAAATTTGGGTAATTGGTGGATGGAATGGGAGTGATAGACTAAAAACAGTGGAAAAATACAATCCCAAAAAAAATATTTGGACTAAAATGCCGTAAGTTGTCTTTTCAAAAATACAAAATGAAAGTGATCTCAATTTTAAACGGGCTGTTCCATCTGCTTCAATAGTTGGTGCAAAAATCTTTGTTTCTGGTGGTTGGGATGGAACAAAGCGAGTAAAATCAGTGGAAGTCTATGATCCAGCCAAGAACAAATGGGAAATATTCTGTGATATGCCGCTTGAATTAGCTAAGCATCGTTCAATAGTTGAAGGAACAAATCTAATAATCATTGGAGGATTGAAATCCAATGGAACGCTCTCAGATGAAGTCTGGAAAATAGACGTCTTTGATCCAAAAAAGGAGTGGATCAAGATGCCCAGCTTAAAACAAGGAAGATATTTTCATGGAGCTGTCAAATTACCAAATGGAATTATGGTCTTTGGAGGAGTAATTAACGACACAACTCGAATAGATTCCGTCGAAATATTAGATGGATTTAGTTGGAAAGAAGGACCTAAACTAGTAGAAGCATGCGGTCATTTTTCTTCTATCCCTCTTTCAATAAAAACTGAAATACAATTGCTGCTTCAGCTGTTCTAACATCTTTGTATATTATTAAATTTTTGCAAAATGTTGTTTTTGATCTCTCCGATTAGGACACAACCTGTGTCACAATATATTGAAGACTGTAAAATAAAAAATTGCTAAGTTTTGAAGTATTCTATCCTTCTCTTTATCCTACTTTTGCCCCTCTCTCTGTATTTTCTTCAATAAGTAGTGAGAAAAGTATCTCGAGTGGAAACAACAGTTTGGAGTGCCGGCTATATTAAAGCAGCGTCTATGGGTTTATCCCAACTTTTTTCCGAAATCCCAAAAACCACAATTCTAACATTTCTGTGGCTGTGAATATTCTGGAGTCTTCTTGAAAGGAAGCGTTTAATCTGAATTGCCTTGATAGTCCCAGAACATAAAAATGAAATAGATTTAATCAATTTTCTCCTTTTCTGCATTTTCCTGATTATACGTCAATCAAATGACCAGTCTTATGACCCGTCTGAGAATCGAATAAATGACAAAGTCGCCAACAAAATATCCAAATTAAAATATTTCATGGCGCCGTAGTGACGCCCATCCGTCAGCAGCTCTTTCATCCCTTCATTTGCAATGGTAAGTTCAATATTTTGGAGTAACCTCGTAGTTTCATTAGTTGGCTTCATTCTGATCAAATTGGCTATTTTTTTAGCGTTATCTTTATATCTGAAACTGGCTTTTTCCTAAATAAAAATCTTCTCTACTTTTAGCCACGAAGGACTTCTCGAAGCGCTTTTATCAGCAGGCCTGACCTGTTTTTCAAGGCAATTTTCGATACGGGAAGTCCCCAGCCGGCTCTTTTCACCGCTAGACTATTCCTAGAAAAAACAGCTTGTTTCTTATCAAAGGTCACCATACTTTGGCTGATCAAGCATTATTGGAATTGGGATAATAGGAACACCGCTTTGGGCTGTCTCCATCAGACTGTTATAGCCAGCATGTGTGATGAATGCTTTTAGACGAGGATGGCGGAGAACAGCTGGCTGGGGAACCCATGAAAAGACGTGGAGATTTGAGACATTTTTAGCTAGCTGTCGAGCATGGAAATATCCCTTTTCGGCATAGGCGATGAAGTGATAGTCTGGGAATTTCTAGATTTTTGGCTTAAAAAATTTAAAAAAAAGAAAGTTTTGCTAGATTTCACTATGGGCTCCTTAACTTATAGTTTGTTCATAAAAAATACGACATCCTTCGTATCCAAGAAAGGGGTTATCGCGACGGGACCCATTTTATCCTAAAAAAGTTAATTTAGTAAATTTTTAGGATAAAAACTGGCCTCGCCACGAAAACCCTCTTTCTTTGATACAAAGGATGTCGTATTTTTTATGAACAGACTATACAGTAGCCCTAAAATAGAAGTTTCAAATAAAACTTACCCTGGCTACAATAGTCAACGACTCAAAGACGGAGAGCAGAATTGTTACATTAACTACCGTTCCCAGAGAAAAGTAGATGACTCTTTTCTTTGCTTTCTCCATCTCTCTCTCTCAAATTCCTAAATATTCCTCCAATTTTAGCCAAAAACATAATAATTTCCCACCTCTTCAAGTGGCATATTGTCATAATTCCCGGCTCCAATGCCACCAATGTGGATCATATTGGGTAGAAGTGATCGGGGAATGTCCACAAATTCATCAGTTGAAATGAAAGTCATATCGGTATTGGCTATCAGCTCATGAAGATCTGGGAAATTTGGCCTTTTTTCACTCAAAAAGGGAGAGAAAGTTACCCATATTTGCCTCTAAAAGTCAAAGTAAACAGGTATGCTCCCTCACTTTCATCCTCCAATTACTGCAAGAACTTCTCTCTCCTCGAAAGAAGTCTCTCTGAGTCTTAGTCTGATCAGGAAGATAGCCTAAAGCAATAGGAGTAAAATATAAGCGGACGGGAAGCGAGTTGCCTGGACATAGCTTTACCTATAGAACACTATTGAATTCAGTGCGCGTCATAGCTTTAGCCTCACATAGCCTATTGAAAAATACTATTGGACATTCATGAATGCAATAGAAAGTGCACAGGGCTGAAGCAGTACATTTGTTCCCAACCCTCAACCCACTTTTTGAACAGTTCAGTAATGTAAATAATTTTCTGTTGAACCTAGCGCTCTTCTTATAGCTTTTACCCATTTTTGACATCATGCTCGTTAATTTTTATGATCGGATACACATCTTACTACGACTAAATGAAGCAAAAACTCGATTTCACTGCTTTCAGCAAAAGCTTCAATTGGTCAAAAATCTTTGATTACTCTTATTTTCTTTAAGCTCCAACTACGAAAATTAACTTGTTTCTTTTGGGCAAATGACAATGTTGCTAACACGATCTATGGAAAAATGGGCGGCCCTATTTAAGGAGTGTTTTTAGTGGTAAATCAGAAATGTCTTCACTAACCCAGAAGAAATGGGCTGAAATTCCAGGGGAAAGGGGACTAAATTTGAGCGAAGACGGGGGCGAAAATTCGAGAGGGAGGGCCGAAAATCCCGGGGAAGAATCTATTTATAAATTAACATTTATTCGCTTCCAAACTTGGGAACTTCTAAGCAAAAGTTATTGCTCAGCCTAATAGAATAGATTAGAATTAAAAAGTTTGAATTGGGAGTCTTGAAGACCTTTCGATGATCCCCACATTTAGTGTTGAAGACCCGCCGATCTGCCTTGCCTTGACCTAAAGTACGTCGTTGTCTGTCTGTCTGTGTAAAGCCTCTCAGGATCTGTCAAAGTCCTTTGAGACCTCAAGCTTTATCGGGCCGAAGGCTCCGACGACGACGATAAACTTGTATTGAAGAAAATACTAATTACCGTAGTATCTCAAATGTAAGCACCCCTAGAATAGAAGCACGCCAAAAATGGTTAATCGAAAAATAGAAACACACTCTTGAAATATTAAAAATGAGCTGAGTTATGACTTTAAAATGATGAGACTTTTGGTTCAAAAAACGCGCTTTTTAATCCTAAAACTGGTAAAAATTGACGTCTTCTTTGAGTCATATTTTCACGAATTTTCAACCATTTTGTGTGATTTAAAGTGTTTTGGAATCACGAAATCGAACTGCATCAGCGAAATTTTGATAGCTCGGGTTTTGGAAATTTCGGAAAACGCCACTTTTAGAGATGAGGCTATCATTTTTTACTCAACAAACTTGACTGGTTAGATTATGGAGGAAAAGAAGGCCAAAATACCAGAGAATTAGATAAAAGTTATTTCAGCCCAAAAGAATCCCACCCAGCCAAAATACGTCAATTTTGATGGTGGTTACATAATTTCTGAACGCACTGTATAAGCACAGAAGAGCTTAAAAAAGCTATCCTTGAAGCGTGGAATCAAATCCCTCAAAAGACTCTACAAAACCTTGTGGATTCTATGCCAAGACGTTTGTTAGACGTAGTTGCAGCAAAGGGAGGAGCAACAAAGTATTAACTGTTATTTCTTGTTGTTTTCATTGTTAATAAATGTAGTTCTTTATCAAAAAATACCGTAATTTATCCATAATTTTGACGCGGTCACTTTTTAAAATTTTGGTGCTAGGAAATTCGGGGAGTGAGATTTTTTTGCTGAATCCTTTTTTCTGGGAGTTTTTAGAGTCGCTAAATCGAATAAAATAGGTCCCAAGAAAGGAAAATGCCAACAACGCCCTCAAGCTGCTAAAAATGGGGGGTTACCTATAATTATGATGCGCAGTGTAGTATTTCTTTTAATTTCAACCACCTTGGGACTAAATTTGGCGCTAATTAAAAAAAATCTCGCTTCTATGTTAATTTTGAGGTTCTGCTAACAAGTAAGATATAGTTTTTGATCTCTCCTCCTACAATCTCCTTTGTAAAATAATTTATCTCACAAAATGAGGATAGAACTCGATTAGAAAATGAAATTTTCCAGGTGAGACCCATTATTCACATTTTTGGATTAATGTAATCACAAAGATGGATTATTTCTTTATTTTTTGTGGCATTTAGTTGTTTTTTGAGTTGAATGATTCCAAAAAAGAATAAAATGATTACCGTAAATCCTCTAATAGACGCAACTTCTCGTCTAATTTTCATAGGCTTCCCAGAATTCTTCTAATTTTTAATGTTCTGCAATCTTGTAGAGGAAATTAAGGCCTACGACTTTGTAGAAGATCAAAAATTATAAAAATTAGTGAAAATTAGAGGAAAAAAAAGTTAAAAGTTAGAACTTGGGTTGCGCGTCTATTAGAGGATTTATGGTATTTCAATCCATTTTTAGAGCCCTGGGGTACTATGCAGGAGTCATTTTATCCTAAAAAAAGGCCTTTAGTAAATTTTAGGATAAAAATGTGTCTCGTCTAGAAAATCTCTTTCTTGGATACGAAGTAAGTCGTCTTTTTTATGAACAGACTATTGCCCTGACAGAAAGAGTTTGTCTGTGAAAACTCACGATTTCGTTTGTTTTTCAGTCGACTGAACGGCATCTCCAACGACTTCTATGCATTTTTCTCCGTCACAGTGGAGATGCATCAATCTTGGAGGAAAATCAAATCTTTTTAGCGCCGAATTTCCCAACTGAAGCGACGACTGGAAGCAACAAATCGCCAACAAGATGAGATTCATCGTGGAGTCTGTCTTGGATAAGAAGAATCTACTGGAACGAATGAGGATTTTAGTCAGATTGACAGTTTGATCCAGGAGAACCCATTGAATCAATCTTCCTTCAAATGATTGGGATTAGAACAAGTGATTTTTAAACAATTTATGAGAATTCCATTCTTCAAGGGAACGAGGAATGGATTTCGTACAAATACGACTTAAAAATTACGAAAATTTCTTTAGAAAACTTTCTTCAAGAGATCGGGGAATGGATGTATAAGCAAAATCTGATAGTTTTTGAGGCAGTTTGGGTCCATCAATCCATTCATTTCCATCAAATATTTCGGATGTTGTTTTATTACCAAACACAATAATGCCATTTGAAAGTTTTCCTATTCCAAAATATCTTCGTTGACGTTTAAAATTCTGTTTTTTTGCCCATATCTTCTGGAAGTTTTCGATATCCATTTCCCATGCTCTACTTAATGAGCAATATTCTGATTTGCCTCCAAAAATGGATAGAGTTGAATTGCTGATTAGCATCGTATGGCCGGAAACTCCGATAGGCAAATCACAAAATAAAATCCATTTCTCTAGTTTTGGATCAAACATCTCCACAGATTTTAAGTTTTTCCCATTGGATCCTCCAGTGACAAGTATTCGATCCTTAAATACAGCTGCTGCTGCATCAAATCTTGCATAATTCATTTCTCTGGAAGGTTTTTAATTGAATTTTGAGAAAAACTAACGGCATGTAGATCCATTTGTCTTGGAAAATATCATACTTTTCTACTGATTTTAGAGTTCTTCCAGAATATCCTCCAATCACCCATATGTCTCCTTTATAAACCAGAGAGCTACTGGAAATATCAGATCTTTTTTGATTTAGCGATGCCAATTGCATCCAACTTCCATCACCTTTCAGTTTATAGCAATCTTGTTTAGCATCACGATTGGAATATCCTCCAAAAATATAGATTTCTTCATTGAGCACAACAGCTCCAAAATTTCGCATTCCCATTGGAAGAGGGATTCCCAGTTTCTTCCAACTTTGAGCCCTCGAATCGAGCAAGTAAATTGTATTTAAAGCTATCGCTCCACCCAAGATTAATATCTACAAGCAAATTCTAAAAGTTAGATT
The DNA here is from genome assembly GCA_932521405.1 of Oscheius sp. JU1382. Classification (NCBI taxonomy): domain Eukaryota; kingdom Metazoa; phylum Nematoda; class Chromadorea; order Rhabditida; family Rhabditidae; genus Oscheius; species Oscheius sp. JU1382. The sequence continues at coordinate 1,700,880 of OW051476.1, forward strand.
AATTCATACCGACGTGTTTTGTTCCTCAAATTTATCAATTTTAAACAAATCAAATTGTCTTTTTAGTCTTTCTTCAAGAGATCGGGGAATGGATGTATAAGCAAAAAATGATAGTTTTTGAGGCAGTTTGGGTCCATAAATCCACTTATTTCCATCAAATATTTTGGATGTTTTTCCACATCCCAAACCACCAAATACAATAATTCCATTTGAGAGATTTCCTATTCCAAAATACATTCGTGGTTGTTTAAAACTCTGCTTTTTTGTCCATTTCGCCGCTGAATCTTCGATATCCAATTCCCAAACGCTATTTAATCGACCAGATTCTGATTTGCCTCCAAAAATGGATAGAGTTGAATTGTTGATTAGCATCGTATGACTATAAAGTCCAAAAGGCAAATCACAAAATAAAATCCATTTCTGTAGAACTGGGTCAAACATCTCCACAGATTTTAAGTTAGTTATCCCATCTTGTCCTCCAGTGACAAATATCCGATCCTTAAATACTGCTGCTGCTGCTTTAGATCGTGCATAATTCATTTCTCTGGAAGGTTTTTAATTGAATTTTGAGGAAAAACTAACGGCATGTAGGCCCATTTGCCTTGAAAAATATCATACTTTTCTACTGAATTTAGATAGTCTTCAGAATATCCAGAATATCCTCCAATAGCCCAGATATCTCCTTTATAAACCAGAGAGCTACTGGAAATATAAGCTCTTTTTTGTTTTAGCGATGCCAATTTGATCCAACTTTCATCATCATACAATTTATAACAATAATTGAAAAATCCTCCAAAAATATAGATTTCTTCATTGAGGACAACAGCTCCAAAACTTTCCATTCCCATTGGAAGAGTGATGCTCAGTTTCTTCCAACTTTGAGCCTTCGAATCGAGCAAGTAAATTGTATACAAAAATCCATAGCCGCCAAAAATTAAAACCTACAAATTGAAGACAAAAAGTTAAAAATCCTACCGATGTATTTCCTTCATCGCCTTCCAACTCCTCCACTTCTTCTGCTTCATTTTCTGTTTGCTGTCCTCCGCTCTGTTTTTCAACTTTGTTTTCGTTTTGATTCACATTCAGTTGGCTGACAACTTTTCGGAGAATCTCATGAGCTGGCTTCTTTTTCCGGGAAAATTCAGTAAATTCTGAGATTTCCGGTCTACTTTCTGGGTTGCTGTGCCAGCCGCTGGAAGTTATTTTTTGCTTTTCTCTGCTTTTTCAATTCGACGCTTCACTTTTCAACTCCGATAAGTGAAAACTTTGATTTTGGGAAGCCAGATTGGCTAGAAATAATCAATTACCGTTTCAATAAGGCTGAAATCTCCAATTCCTCTTTAATATTTGGCCGTTCTCCATTTAAAATTCGATTAATTTTGTTGTACCGAGGTATTACCCCCAAGTGACCATACGGCCTTCTAAACTACTAATCACTTTTTTGAAAAACTTCACTAACTCTCGGTGAATAATCTCCCAAAACGTAATAGTCAACGCGTAGATATCTGCCGACTTGCCATATTTAATTCCATCATGAAGCTCCGGAGCCATGTAATCATTTGTTCCAATTCTTTTACAACTCGTTTAACCAAAAGCCACACTCACCCAACAGTAAGAGAAGCAATTGTCTGTGGCTCAACCACTTTAGCCAATCCAAAGTCGGAAATCCTCAAGTCGTCTAAGGATTTCCCAAGTAGAATGCTGTAACTCCGATATGAGAAGAAGGAGAGAATATCTCACTTTTGAGGCTTGATATCTCGATGCAGTACGCTTTTATCGTGGAGATATTGCAGACCACTTGAAGCCTTTTCAATCCAGGAATAAGCTTGTGTCATATCGTATTCTACTGAGGTATCATGAATCACTGGAAATGGCATTTAATGTCTCAAGTTGAAAAGAAGCAAGTTTTTTTTTAAAACCCAAAGATTTTTCCTCTTGAATAAACCCAATCCACTATTCAAAGTGCAAAGAATTGCTATTTCAGTCAACATAGGAGAAAAAACCAAACAAACCGTCAAATAAGCTGCTCTCCATGCACTCCATAATGTAGCCAATGCAGAAAGATCTGTTATTAGGTGAATAGCCTTCTTCTGGAGTCAAAAGACCAAGAAGACGGATGATATTCGGGTGATTGGAATGCTATTTGGAAAATTCTTGAAATATTAACAAATAAAACTAACCTTCGCTAGGAGGATTACTTCACTCATTTCTGTTTTATCGACCTGCCCATAAAGTCTCTTGATAGCTACTTTCCTGCAAATCGATCTCTCTATTTTAATTGTTAGTCAGACTTTCATAAACTGCCAAAATTGCTCACCCCAGTCGACCATTGTAGCCGCGAAAGACTTCTCCCTCGCCTCCTCTTCCTATCTGCTGTTTCTCTGTGAAATCGTTGAGACTAAACTCATCAATAACTAAAGAAGCATTGATTGTTAGGAAAGATTTACCATAATTAACTACTAAACTGTTTTCTGAAGGAAGAAGGCCACTCATCAAGATGGCGAATAAGCAAACCCGGCGTTAACTTCAATTGATTCGGCCGCTGTTTGTCTTAATAAGGCGGTTTAGTTTTTCGAGAATATGAATGTCATTTTGAGTGACTGTGATCTGGAGAATAAGCAGAGAGAGAAGAGAAGAACTTAGGTTTTTGATCGAATTCTGGTTATTTTGTCCGAGCTCTAGTCCCAAAGCTACCCATGTACCAGAGATTCAAGGATTACGGTTCTGGATACTCGCTCGTCCATCCCTGCTGAGGGCTCATACAAGCTAATTCGAACAAATTTCGAAAGGAGATTCGGATAGTTTTACTCGTATAACAAAAACCTCGAAGCTTAAGAAAAAAATAGATTTCGCCGGGTCAGGTGATAAATATCTTTTTCTCGTAATTTTTGAATTTCTCAATTATAATAGCTCCATATGATTGCAAGGCCGGATCAGTCTCAGCTAGACTTGAAACAAGAGAAGGAGAAATAGTCAATTTGGCGAAGGATGGTTGAAATAAAAGGATTTATTGCTGGAAGACAATAAAGCGCAAACCGACAAGAAATGGAAAGATAGATAAGAGCACGTAAGAACAGAGCTTTCTATTTTCTAACATTTCAAAGCTTTTTTTTTCAACGAAATTGGGCCTTCTCATAACCCTCAAAATGGCTGGGACTCACGGGGCTTTGGGCGACTCTTGGGGCCTTCGGCTACTCGTAGACTATTTTATGAATTTCTTTCATTTTCTGGTCTATTTTTGGGTTTTTGTGCTCATCTTCCTCTAAGAAGAATCAGAACCTCTTCAACTGGCCTCACTACTTTAGAAACCAATTAATTGATCTATAATTTATCAAAACACAAGATCCTAGCCTACGTCCTGTGGAGAGGCGAGAAAAAGTAGAGAGAGAGAGAGAGAGAGGACGAGAAGAAAGATTCCGAGATTATATCTATCAAATAGGATCAAAAAACCCTAGAAAAAATCTTAAAGAGTACAGCCATAAGAGGAGGGAGCTCAGATTTTTAGGCTCGATCAATGCCAACAAATAAAATTCTCATTTTTCCTTTTATTTTAGAATACAAAAGGTGGGGCTGAGAAAAGAATTTGTAATGAAAAGAAAGAGATAAGAGAGAACTAGTGTGTATTGATAAGACTATCCAAGCCATTTACGATCTTTTCTGTTTCAAAGAAGACAAGATAATGAAAAACAGATGTAATCGCCTTGTCTAGGAGCAAAGTAGGAGGTGGAGGGCACAATAGAAAAAAGAAGGCCCCCAAAAAATAAACTACACAGAATTATAAGCGCTCATGCCAGCTCTAAACGATCAACGATAAGCCCGACGAGCAGAAGTTCTCCTAGGGAGGGTATCAAGAACTTGCTGAAGAAACCACTGCGCTCCAAATTTGAATTTAGCTGCCCACGTTGTTTTATCCTAATGGGCGGAAACTCCATAGTCTTATGGCTTTTTTAAACATTTCTAGGCCGTATTGCTGCGAGCTTGTTGTCTTTTCCAGACTCATTATATACTCATTAAAATCTCAATTTATATTGAGAATTCGAGGAATTTTTTGAGATCTTGCGGATAAAAGAATCTTTATTTCTGTTGGCTTACGGAACGATGGCGCAAGTGACGGAATCAATTGGCCCAGGAAGGCCCGGCTGGTAGATCCATTCTCCATCATCGTTGCATAAAAGTTGAACCGAAACCTTCTAAAATAGAAATATTGCCCTTTTTCCTCAAATTGAATCTACTCTAGAAATGGTTTGATTAATTCCAGAAATTCGATTAAGTAGCAAATAAGCAGAAGTATTCGAATCAAATGGGTTGAGCGCCCTGCAAACTACTAAAACCCTCAAGCAGTCAGTGATTGAATCTCGACAGTCTTTTCTAAACCTTCAGTTGAACAAAAAAGAGAAGAAAGAAATTCACTTGATAAAGCTGGGAAGCTGCGTGGGTCGTTGGAATCTGGGCCGAGGAAGATTTTGCCGGTTGAAGCAGGAGGTGCAATTCTGGGCGAGACATCTTCTGACTCCAGAGATGGCCAAGAAGATGAGGAGGAATCTGAACATTTCTCTGCTTGGATTTGTCCTTGATGGAGGCTGTTGTTATAGAGGGAAAGTGCAAGTCGTTCGATTCTTTGGACCAGAATGAATCGACAACAAATAGGCAATTCGAAGCTTCATGATCGAAATGGATTGCAATAACTATTTTCGGATCTCCTTTTCTCTGGTAATCTTTGATGAATATTTGATCGAATCTCAAGAAACCATTTGAGAAAAAATACCGTATTTTTTCTAATAGAAACCGGTCCATCAGGGGGTTGAAAAATAGAAGCCTCCCCCTTCCCCCACATACAGTATACCAGACTGACTATTTTTACGCGTAAATTTAAATACCTAAAATAAATTTTCTTCTTCTTTTATATAATTATTCGTGTATTTTTACACACTATTAGCCTAATACTGTCTAAAAAAGTAAATCGCCGGCAAAAGGCACGTATAACTTTACCAAGAAATTGTACAGTAATCCTCAGTGTTTTTGTCGTCGATTTACTTAGTTCTTTTAATAGAAGTCTCATGGTTTTTTGATTTTTTACAAAAAGCTTCACAATGATAGAAGTTCTGTTTGCTACGACTCCTTTGATTTTATATTTAATATCGCAAACGGCTGGCGGTTGTCTATTGTCTTGGGCTCAAAGTAATTCATAGCGGATAGAAATCATTCATTTCAATCTGGACACAGTTCTCGAAGATTTCCTTGCAGCTCCCTATCAATTGGCATGTTATGAGTTGCATCTCAAAAGCCGGAAGTTCTTTATCAGCCATCTGCTAGCAACTCCTATCAGTTTCCTTTAAGTTTTCCTTTTAACTTGCTACAACTATTTTTTCAGCCATCCACCTCTTTAAAAATGGGGTCTGGCCCGAGTCGCGAAGAGAATGATCTGGCTTTGCAATTGAATGAAGCTCGGGCTGTTACCATTGAGAAGGATCGAGAAATAGAGGTTAAGAATCAACAAATACAATTGCGCTTGTTTAAAATTGATTAATTTGAGGAGGTTTTAGTTCAAATTGCCGCTAAAAGAGAAAGTATAATAGAAGAGGAACAAAATACATCGGTATGATTTACTCTAACTTTTAGACTCTGCTTGTAGATTTTAATTTTGGGCGGTAGTGAATGCTTAAATACAATTTACTTGCTCGATTCGAAGGCTCAAAGTTGGAAGGAATTAAGAATCACTATTCCAGTGGGAATTCAAGGATTTGGGGCTGTTGAAGTCAATGAAGAAATCTATATTTTTGGAGGATATGGCAATCGCAATCCTCAGAAGAATTGTTATAAATTGAAAGATGATGGAACTTGGATCCCATTGGCACCGCTAAATCAAAGAAGAACTTTTATTTCCAGTAGCTCTCTGGTTTACAAAGGAGATATCTGGGCTATTGGAGGATCTTCTGGAGAATCTCTAAAATCCGTAGAAAAATATGATATTTCCCAAGACAAATGGATCTACATGCCGTTAGTTTTCCTCCAAATTGTAAAGGGACAGTTTCTAGCGTTGGGAACTTTACCTAACTCGGCAAAGATTTTCCCAAACTCAAATTTCATTGTGATTTTTGTATTTCTATGAATTCTGCTGTTTCGCCATCATTCAGACTCTTTTATCGATGAAAAATAAAATCAAAAAGTTTGTCTGAAAGTAGTCAAATTTGCATAAAAATAACGATAAATCCCATAAAAGCTAATAGAATTAAAAATTGAGAAAAAATGTCAAAAGTCTGATTACAGTAGAACCTATTGCGAATCAAATTTTAAATGCGCGGGCGAAAGTGCATACTGGGTTACTGTAGCGCACACTTTTTCGTTTTGTTTTGTCAATTTATTTCTTAACATTTAATTTCATGCAATTTCGTGTATATTTCCAAAATCAGCGCATTATTTTGCATCTAATAAAATTATACTGTAGGAAGCGCCTAACTGCCTTTTTAATCAAAACCTTCCAGGGAAATGAATTATGCAAGATGTGGTGCAGCAGCAGCAGTATTTAAGGATCGAATATTTGTGACTGGAGGATGGAATGGAGAAAGATTAAAATCTGTGGAGATGTTTGATCCAATACTACAGAATTGGTTTTTATTTTGTGATTTGCCTTTTGGACTTTATGGCCATACGATGCTAATCAGCAATTCAACTTTATCCATTTTTGGAGGCGAATCAGAATCTGGGGTATTAAATTGCGTATGGAAAATGGATATCGAAGATCCCGAGAAGAGATGGACAAGAAAACAGAGTTTTAAACGTCCACGAAGTAAATTTGGAATAGGAAGACTCTCAAATAGAATTATTGTATTTGGAGATTGGGGAGAAGGCGGAGACACATCCGAAATATTTGATGAAAATGGCTGGATTGATGGACCCGACCTACCTCAAAATCTATCATATTTTGCTTATACATCCATTCCCCGATCTCTTAAAGACAGTTTTCTGGAGAAATTTGTATAATTTTTGAAGCCATATTTGTAAGTATGAAATCCATTCCTCTCGTTCCCTCGAAGAATGGAATTCTCATAAATCGTTTAAAAATTATTTGTTCTCAGTCCTTCAAAAATTATCTGAAACGAGAAGGAAGATTGATTGAATGCGATCTCCTGGATCATAACTGTCAATCTGACTAAAATCCCTTGATTTCGCCATTTGTTCCAGTAGGTTCTTCTCATCCAAGACAGCTAGTCTCCCCACGATGAATCTCATCTTATTGGCGATCTTGTTGCTTCCAACCGTCGCTTCAGTTGAGCTCTTAAATGTAAAATTTGAATTCAGTTTAGAGACAACTCTCTTCAGAAAATGTGCCCAAATAGTTGTGCTTTGTGAAATGTCAGTTCTCTTCTTGTTCATAGCCATCTTGGTCCATTCACCATTCTCTCCCAACTTGTAGCAGCTTGCTGCGAGTTTATCTTCAAACTTCTTCTCTAAAATAAAACGATCAGTACGCTACAAGTCCAAGTTAGTTTTGACTCAAACTGAACAATATCCATGAGACTTCTAAAGTTTCAACAAAAAAGGGGTTGAGATGGGACAAAGCGAGTAAAATCAGTGGAAGTCTATGATCCAGCCAAGAACAAATGGGAAATATTCTGTGATATGCCGCTTGAATTGAATTATCATTGTTCAATAGTTGAAGGAACAAATCTAATAATCATCGGAGGACGGAAATCTTATGATACGCCCTCAGATGAAGTCTGGAAAATAGACGTCTTTGATCCAAAAAAGGAGTGGATCAACATGCCCAGTTTACAACAAGGAAGATATTTTCATGGAGCTGTCAAATTACCAAATGGAATTATGGCCTTTGGAGGATCAATTGAAAAAACAACTCGAATAGATTCTGTCGAAATATTTGATGGAATCAGCTGGAAAGAAGGACCTAAATTGCCAGAAAAACATGGCGTATTTTCTTCTTTTCCTTTTTCAATAAAAACTGAAAAACAATTGCTGCTGCAACTTTTCTAATATATTTGTATTAAATTTTTGCAAAATTTTGTTTTTGATCTCTCCGATTAGCAGCCAACTTGTGTCACAATATATTCAAGACTAAAATAAAAATGTTGTCAAGTTTCGAATTATTCCTTCGTTCTCTTTATTTACTTTAGCAACGCAAGATTCATTAGGTTGACTTCATCGACAAACAGTTTGCTCGTGATATCTATCCTAATATGTATAAAGTCCTGCTATTTCCGTCTATCCGAAGCCTTACCAAATCCTGTCAAAAAATCGGATTACAACTTTTCCACGGGAGATCGCTTTTTAAAAAAAGAATTATGTGTTATTTTTTCCTAACAAATACATTTTCTATTGCAAACACACATGTGTGTAGCGCACAGGCTGCGCCGCCTCTGGCGCTCTTTGAAGGTTTTTTTTTTCACTTTGTGAAACTTTCCGTCACCTTTTCCTTTGAATTTCGCCCCCTTCCCCTGGAATATTAGGCCTCTTTCCTCTCTAAGTTTAAGTCTGAATTTAGACTGCAAGAAAAAGACGTTCAGTTGAATAAGGAGCAAATAAAGAATAAGGATCGGCTTGCACACACTATCCAAAGAACCAGCCTATCCGACGAAGTAAAAGTTCGGGAAAAAGATGCAGATGGACACAAGGAGAGAGAGGCCGTCAAAGTGATGAAACTAAAAGGATATTCAAAATAAAAACACAGCAGCTCATCGTAAAGTCAGGCAAGAACAATTATCTCAACAGAGAGCTGTCTTTAAAGGGACAGTCTCAGTTCCAAAATCTATCCGGATAGATTGGTCCCGTAGGAATTAATACGCAGCGTGAATTTTCAAATTTCATTTCATCCGTGGTCTTTTGTAAATCCGGTCAAATTCTTTTTACTTTATTTTTTTGCGGGGATCAGTCGTTTTATTTTTCTTTCTAATTTTCAGGAAATTCCGGGGGAAGTCCCAGTGATAAAATTAGAGAGGAAAAGGGGCCTGCAATTCCAGGGGAAGGGGGCGAAATTCAAAGGGAAAGGTGACTGAAAGTTTTACAAAGTGAAAAAAATGGGAAAGCCTTCAAAGAGCCGCCAGTGGCGGTGCAGCCTACTTGTCTTTTCCCCAAACTTGTCACAACTATGGATTGAGAAATATAGCAAAAGTACTAATTTTTGCATAAAATAACTCAAAATAAGACTAAAAAAAATCATTACAATTTTTTTTTTGAAATTTTGCCTGTGAAGGTAGTCAAAGTAGGGGTTTTAGGGGTAAGAACAACAGCAAAAATGTTATTTTCTTATAAAACTATGAAAAATGCTCGAAATGAGTTTTTAGGAAAAAAATTAATATATGGGGTCCTGCCGTGCAGTCCGGTGCGCAAGCTGTGTATCGAACCGACCGAGGTGTATAAGTACCCAAAAACAAAAAAGATGGAAACCGTTAAGAAATTCCAAAAAAGTAACAAATGGGTCCCGCCGCGCAATCTGAAGGCTGCGCATCGCACCGAGGTGTTTTTAAGTTTAAGCCGAAGGATTATAAGCCTGAGGCGGATGCCGAGATTGTACAGGTGCGAGTTTACAAAATTCGACTTCTTTGACCTCCAAACATGCGTTTTTTTCAGGGCACCCCCCAAACGGAGAACAGCGGATGCCTCAGTTTTTCCTACACGTTAAGAAAACCATAGTGGCATATTGGAGCAAGTTCAAAATCTCGTATCGACCACTTTAACCTCATCCCAAGTAAACCAGGGTGCCCCCTGGTTTTAAGCCTAGCTTCAGACAGACGAACACAGATAATTTTTATTTAATTAGATTTTACGTGTGTATGAGTTGTTCGCGGGCGCGGAAGTGAAAAACAAAAAAAGCAAAAATATTTGGCTTGAGTGGGGATCGAACCCTCGAACAACCGATCGAGCCAAAAACCGACCTCGCGTCTAAAGTCATCAATTCAAAAATTTCAAAGCGCGAGGTTCTACAAAAGCGTGACGGACAGACGGACACCGTAACCGATTATTTTTATTAGATATACAAGCTTTATTGCCTCATTAAACACGCAAATATTCGCAGATCGGCAAGAGTACGACAATTCACCAACATTGTAGAGGATAGGAAATAAACGGGGAAGAAAGAATAAAATCAAATTGTATAATCCTGTAAAATTGGATTTGGAGGAGGTGGGGGCTTATTTTAAATTAAAAAAGACCCCCAAAGATAGTGGGGTGTCTATTGTAAATCAAAAAAATACCCACCAAAGAAATAATAAAGGGGGTGTTTATTTATATTTAGTGGGGGGATGAAATTAAATGCAGTGTACGTCACACCAAAAGGGGGTTTATAGTTAAATGTAACTATGGGGGCTATTCTTGAATTTGTCAGTAGGGGAATATATTTAAATTTGTGGGGGCTATACTGAAATTATCCCTCAAAAACAACAGTGTGCTGATTTTCCTCATGGAGTGCTAGCTCTATAACAGCGTTTGATCTGCCATCCAGATCGAAGGAAAACAGTCGATGAAACGCTTCTGGTGGACATATGTATCTTGCGTCCAAATGTTCTTGAACTTCATCTTTGACTCCATTCTCTTGTGCCTCTTGTCGAAGAGTTAGTTTAGCTCGGTCGGGACCCTTATAGACGTATTTGAACAGATATTTTACTGCATGGATCATACTACATATCTCGAGATTTATATGAGCATCAAACTTCATAAGAAGATGGGGATTGTAGGGAACTATCCAGCGATTATCATATTCCTAGAATTAAACTCTTAAAGCGTAGAAGAATATCGGCACCTTTTCGCTGTTTCCTCTTCCAATAACGGTTTGTATTCCGTTGTTCCTTCTTCTATAAGAGGGGTACCCGTCCTTATCCATATCGGTATTTTGTGTGAACGCTTTAGGGAATTGTTTCTTGCACTTTCCGTCTTGCCAGCATCTTGCTCCTATTTGACAATCGCGATGAATCATATGCGTGGTGACTTTATTAAAGAGTTCGACATTATACGGATTTGGTAGCTCAGCACAAATAAGTCTATCATTTCGACAGGATTTGGCAAGGCTTCAGACAGACAGGCAGACGGACAGGATCAGCTTTATTTATTAGTAAGATAAACATTTATTTGCATTTATTAACCGGGAGATTTTAAACTACATAACAGGCGTAATATAAACCGGGTAAATTGTATGATTACAGAAGATTGTAATGTTGTGGTGTGATATCATGCAACATGCAAAGTGTGTTAGAAGCAGTGTTAGTAAGAAAAGTTCTGAACAAATTAATTAGAAATCAATTCATATTTCTCACCAAATAGCCACCGCGCAATTAAGCTTCTCATTTACGTTCCAATCGACATCGCTTTTATATCGACTATCCAATCCGGTGGCTAGTGACTCATGCAATAACTCAACAAAAGCTTGGGGATTCAGAGCGAAGTTGTCACTAAACTTGGTAGAATGATCACAAAGGGCTTGGAAAAGGCCGTGGTGATATTTTCGATGGTTTTTGACAAGTTCTTTGACCTCAAAAATGTTGAAAGAATCCTTCTCTAGGCCGAGAGTTAGAGGCAATCGGCCAGCCAATTTATTACAGCCAATTTTCAATACTGAGTATGTAAAAACGGTCTGGTCATTTCTCTTCAGCTCAATTTCTATTTGCTTGAACACACTGTCAACAGAGTGCAGGATTTTGACACAGGCATCGAAGATGTCCTTAGCGCAATGAGGACTTAGGGGATAGTTGAAGCGAACCATGTGCTGGAGCATTGGCTTGGAGAGTTCTCGGAAAGCAATTCGTTGAAAGATGTTGTGTAGGTCAGTGGCTAAGAAATCGACGGTTTCTTCCTTAGCCAATCTCTCAGCGCTGTGTTGAAGCAGTTTCTTCTTTAGACACTCCTCGTCCTGCTTAAAGGCTTTGATCTTATCCTCTCGGTTCTTTCTCCAAGCTATGTCAATTCCACTAAGAGCTGGATCAATCACACCGGCGATGTTTTCCTCTACCATTGGAGAAAGAAGTTTTTTCAGCGTTTTGCTAAGAGCAAAAGAGAAAGAACGAGGGTCCTGGACAAGAGCGGAAGGGACCGATTGTACCGGGAAGGCAGAAAAGTCCAATATTGTCGAAATAGCCTTCTTATTTTTTTCGCCTCGAGTCTTTTTTCTCGTATTGACCTCAGAAATTAGCAAACTGCTGAAGGCGAACACCATATTCGGCAAAGTATCAATTCTAGGCAGTTTTTTGCTCTCTTCTTCGCTTCTTTGATTGAAAATTCCTTCAAATTGTGCCTAAAATTAAATTTAAATTCAAAAGGGGATAGAAAAACTGACCACTTTCATATTTCGTGTAATTGACTTGAACCAGGATTCGATGGATTGCTGAAGAAGGGGAAGGTATGTTGAATTTTTGGCACAGTCTTCGAGAGCATCGACCCATTGAGAAATGTCTTCGTCGCTTTGCGTCAAGTGTGTGGATTTTTCGAGTATAGCTATGAGACCATTAATGAAGATAGTAGTGGTTTTTTCCATTTCCTTAAAATCAAATGTTGAAAAAAAGAGATAAAAATTCTTTGGCTAATATTATGGTAGTAGTGTAACTGGCTACCCCCACGAAGTTCACTTCCGCTGCGCACTACCCGCAAATTTGAATTTTACGCGAGTAGCTGCTAAAAATTGTACGGGAACGAGGAAATACCGAATCTGTCTCTGACTGTTCTTAATACTTCGTTAAATTGAGGACTTGAAAATCTCACAAAATTTGCGTGTTCCAAATTTTTGAAAGGCAAAATTTTTGATAAATTTAATTTTGAAAACTAAAAATGCATTTTTTCACTCACCTTTCTCTGCTTCTCATTCAATTTAGTCTTTTTTGGAGCACTTAAAGCACTCTCGTGGTAGGTTCTCAATATGTGGAATTCTTCTTCCAGCTCAAGGTTCAAGGTAGAGGAGATCTGAGGAGAAGGTTTTTAAAAACTTAATTCCTACCTTCTGGTTTTCCATGAGCAAAGAAATACAATAGAGGGTTGTTCCAACAGCAGCTATTGCAGCAACTACCATAAGAACGTAGGGAATAATGACAGGGAATAAGTCAGTAGCTATGAACACTGCTGGTAAGACAACGATGACGACTTTCATGAAAATGCCAAAGACCCATCTCCACCAGTTCTTTTCCTCAATGATGGCTACTTTCCTCAGTCCATTGGCGACCGCTTTTCTTATCTCAGCACTTGCTGGCACATTCTTCGCCTCTAGGTAGCCACTTGTCGCCATAAGGGTACACTTCCTCGAGCACAATTTCGGCGTCTTGGGTTCTAGTTGCTTATAGACTATGGGAGAAATATAGTGAATGGGGGCCTTTAGTCGAACAAGTTTCTTTCTGTACTTAAGCTTTTCACTTTCGGTCTCTGCTCGCCAAAGTTTCTTTATATACTTAAAAGTGTTGTTGAATTCCTCATCCGGCTTGTAGATCTCTGTCAGAGTGGATGTGACTCGGGAATGTTGAACGATTCCCAAGTTTTCGAGATCATGATAAAGATCGGCATATGGATCAGTTGGAAGACAGATCTGATGAGAGACTTTCTCTCCTTCGACCGACTTGAAGATACTGGTTTTGAGGCTTGTCAAAGCGTAGTGGTAGGAGAAGTTGCGAGAAAGCATCATTTGAATAGAGGGGCGCATATTTGAAGGGAACATGTCGCAAGAAATTCGAGCAACTGGGAAGTAAGTCAAGTAGAATTCTATTGGCTTTTTGTCCTCTTCTGAAAAGTTAGCATATGTTTTCAATAAATAAATCTGTTTAAAAATATTAAATTTGTTTACCCACTCTTGACACTAATGAATTTTTCAGGCTAGTAGTCGCATGTCAGGCGCGGGTAGTTAAATTCAAATTTTGTAGCGCAGCGGTGATAGACAGTTTTGTAGCCATCTATTGACAGACTCTAATTATGCGCTGAGCAGCAAAAACTCAGAAAATTTTACTAAAATCCAGAAAATATTGTAGTTTTTTGCAAGTTGGCCTAAAATGGGCCCCGACTGGAAAACTTACTAGCTTCCTCCACTCCACTATCTTCTGCAGATGAGGTAGTGCCATTGATTTCTTCTAAAAACTATTTATTCAAAACTAACAAGCCAAGATTACCATGGTTGTGTCCATTTTGAGACGTTTTGTCTCCATTTTCCATCTTTTGTTCTCTATTAGTTGTTGCTCTTGCCTCTCCTATAAATATTTGTCTCTATTGGGAAGTTAGGCTTACGTTTCGCTGCTCTAATCATAGCTTCTCTGTTCAAGGCATCAATTTCGTCTGGAGTAAGTGGACGTGTTACTTCAGCTAGCCTCTTCTCGACTACACCATGGTTAACCAATACCTCCATAATCCATTCAGCTTCTATGTAAGAAATAGCTAGTTCAGTAGCGACAGCTTCAATAGTTAGGTAGGAGAACTGATCCAAGCTGTGGCAGATACTCAAAGCTGCGGGGTTGACAGTCGCTACGACTTCGATGTGCACCAATCCGGCTTCTTGCGCTTCTTGTAGCTCAGCATTCTTTACATCATTCTGCTTGATAACTGCTGCCGCACCATGCACATCATAGAGATTGTATTCTTCCAAATTTTCTGTCGACAGCTGGAGTTGCAAGACACCTAGCTTGAATTCCATTGATTTGATTTCATTCAAGACGGGAACCTTTTTCTGGTCCTTTTTCTTGACAGCAATGAAGACATTTTCAGCTAAGAAGCAGCCAGCCCGTCTTAGGGACTCCCAAAATCCTCGGACACTTGGCAACAAGAAAATTTCAGCTACTTCCTCAGCTCGAATACACTTCTGTCCTTCATACTCAGGCAGTTTCTCATTAGAGTAAATCTTCTGGAAGCCTTGCTTAAGGACAGTTACAGGAAGACAATGATTATTAGCCAACATGTAGTACTGTTGATCAGAGATCTTGTTAGCCAACTGGGGAGGGGTGATGATGTCAGCCCTTTTGATAATTTCCCTATACCGACGGATAGTGATATGCGGATTTTCGTCTCCAATTTTGACATCCTCTGGCTTAGCACGATGTCCCAAAACGTCATCGATACTCCCAATGAAGCATTCCAAAACAGCTATAGCTTCTTCTTGCTGAGCAGCGAAGCCTCTAGACGCAACTGCTGTCGATTGCTGCTGCAACATTTTGACAATATGTATCATGTCATTCTTCTTCCTAATTCTGGTGGCGAAGAGCGATCTCGAGAGGAGGAAAAACTCCGTTGCAGAGTGTATCTTCTCCATACAAAGTTGAATCAAATTATCTGGACAATCATCAGAAAAGATTTGATTCTCCAGCAGCCAGTTGACAGCCTTCAGTCGGATTCCTGCCTTTCCTTCGACAATTTTGCCTGTCTTTTTGTCTTTCTCAAGACCAGGTTGAGGCTCTAACGCTTCTCTTATCTTCCGCTGCTCAATTATTCCTTTGTAGTAATAGGCTTCGGCTTCAAAATCGGGGAAATTCTCAATAATATGATTCAAGGCATCCTTTGCTATTTCTATACACCCTTCAAGTTGGAGGTAAACTAGTGCGATTGAGAGCAAAGGCTGAGGGCACTTGATCCATCTCAAACTTTGGGAGTAATCATTCGAAGTCGGAAGAGGATGCGCCTCTAGGAATTGCTTAACCGACTTGACGATGTGATCCTTCAACACGTCATTTTTATTCTTCTCACACTGCCGGATCTCCTCAGCCTTGGAATCCAACCAAGCTGCCCATTCATCCAGCAAAGCGAAGTAAATTATTTGAGTAATTGTCAGCTCTTCAGAAGCGGAGTGAACAGATTCCATTACCCGATTGCAGTGATCTTGGAACATCTTAAGACAGGTCTCTTCCACAGCAATATGGTAGTCGTAGAATTGCTTCAAGGAGCGAAGACGGTGGACCTCAGCATTGTCGCGGAACTGCTTTAGTTGGAAGATATTATTGGCTCCGTTGTCCTCTTCCTGAACCAGGCAAATGATTTGGCCAGAACCCTTCTGTCCACACCTTGCAGCACGACCATAAGCTTGATTCTCAATTCTGCTATTTTCTGGCAAGAAGGAAACGATTACATGCAATCCTCCACTCATTTCAAGATCTTTGCAAAGCGCGATGTCAGTTCCTCGGCCAGCCAAATTGGTAGAAATTATGATCCGACAGCAGGGCAACTTTTCGTCGGCCGAAAAGTCGACATTATCAAATTCTCTTGTATAAACAATGATATTTTCAAACGCTTCTGTTAATTTCTTGGAAGGAGAAGAAGTCTCTCTGTACTGTTTCTTAAACTCAAGGTTTAACTCTTCGACTTTGTCTATGGATTGACAGATGACGAGGACGGAACGGTTGGCTATAACTTGGTCACAAACTTTAGCAAAGACTTCCTTGATCCAATCTTCCTTAGAGGGCGCAAGGATGGGAGCATTTTCATTGAATTTCTTCGGTGTCCACGTAGGGATCTTGAGGAGGTCAGCATTGTAAAGATCGACCAAGCTGTTGTTCTCTTCCACCGAACCTAGGGTCCCACTAAAGCCGTTGAGTCGCTTATAGTCACGGAGGTAAGAGACATTTGAAACGAAGACAGCTTTCAAGCTTAGGGGAGTCAAGCGACACCCATGTTTCAGCTGCAAAAATTGGTGAAGCCCTTCGCTCCATTGAGAAGTGCTCAAATCGGTGCCGGTTCCCTTATCGATGATGGTTATAACTGGATGGAGGTCGGTCACTCTGCCTGTTCGATCTAGATCCACTACATACTCGTCGTTGTGCTTGAGGAAGAGGCTTTGCTTGGCATTCTTGATGAATTCATCCAGATGGGTGATGACAAAAGGCTTCAAATAGGCTGGAATTCTAATCTCCTGGCGCCGATTTTTGATTATTTCCAGCATGGCGAAAATTCTTCCGGTTAGAGTCTTTCCACAGTCATGTAGAAGCTCCCTGGCCAGATTTTTGTTGTCCTGAAAACATTAATTTTTAACATACTTTTTAACGCAGAAAATCTAAATTTTCGCGAATCTGCAGCACTCACGCACTATAAAAAATTCAAAATTTCGCCTCTTATGCCTGGTTTAAAATTAAAACTTAGCGCGATACTGTAATTTTTGGTTAAAGTGATGTATAAAGTTGTAACCCTAAATTTTATCTATAACTTTACCAAATATCGTTTATCCTAAATATAGTTCTAGGAGCCAGAAAATTTGAATTCCACGTGTGACCCACAAATTTAAATTTCGCGTGGCGCGGCTAAATTAAAATTGCTCCACAAACTTACCCAATTCTCTTGCAAAATTCCTTCAGAGTTGATGACATTTTGTGTGGCCAAAATCCTCCAAACTTTTCCAATGATAATAGTCTTCTTCTTGTCAATCAGCAGCTCTCTCACATCTTCCTTAGTCACCAGTCCGGTCATATCAGCCAAGACTTTTTGCCTCAAATGCAGTGACGAAAAATCAGCCTCCTTTCCATCCAATGACGGCATACTGACGAGCTTGTGGAGGTAAACGAAAAGAGAGTCCAGGAGCTCTAGCCCGGGAACATTGTGGGACAGATAGAGCATGTTGCTGCCGTTGTCTAGGAGCATACTGTCTACTTCATCGACAATGACGTTGCATCGCGCCCTCGAGCCAAGGATATTCTTCTTATAGAAAGTTTGGAGGAGGTAGTCCCTCTCAAAACGAGCGATGTCTCCATACACCACGCCACACTTATAAGCCAATTTCCTCTTCTCTACATCCTCGTCGCAATTGTGCCCCACTTCGATTTTAAACGCTTCGTAGAGTTTCCTCATATTTTCAGCATCTCTCTGAGCCAGGACAGAAGAGCTAGTAATTATGTCGACAGTATCCTCAGGTTCCACAAGAATTCTCAAGATCGCCAGACAGGAAATGATGAAGGACTTTCCTTCTCCTGTATTCACTTGAGAGAGCAGGTTCTTCTTACTCTTGGCGGCTGAAAGGATGGCGATCTTTTGGGTATCTCTTAGTCTTTTTTCATAGAGTTCAAAGAGCTTATCATCGATTATTTTCAGCTTTATTCCAAAGATATCGTCACTGACTCGGTCGGCTAAAATGTCTTCGATTTTTTGCATCTCCCTCTCCCGATCTTTTTTAGCTTGTACATTATCTTGAGGATTAATTGACAGCTTGATCAAGTCAGTTAGCGACCTATCATCTTTCGGTAAAACTGCAGCAAACTCCTTTTTCATTAATCCAGAAATGAGCCGCTTTATGATGCGCTGTTGGAGCTCGTTTGTAATGAGGTAAATATTGTCCATCTTGACATAGCTATCCTCTGTTATTTCAATATCCTCCCTTCTGAGTTTATATTTTGCGATATACTTAGTGTAAGCTTCTTCTGGCTTAATTTCTACACATTTTTGGCTAACCATATTTAGGAGGCAAGAGAGGGCGGCTTCATACTTTTCATCGAAGATGATCTCATTGTTGCTGATCATAAAAGTGAGGGAGGAGATGACCTTCTCCAAAATGATGCACTTTTCGTTCTTTTCTTTCATGCCCTTGATGATTCGTTCCAGTCGTTGGCCTTCCTCTCTTCCTATTGTATCTAGCAGAGTGATGTAGTAGCCGACCGTTCCATAGGCTTTAAGCAAAGGACCGTAAGAGTTCCACCGCTGGCAGCTGGCAATATCCACCCACTCTTGTAGACTCATCTTTTCTAGCTGAGCTACTCGGTCATCTGCATGGGCGAGCATGTTTACAAGGCTGGCTAGGACAGTATCCGTGATGGGGATCTCGTGCAACTTGGAGCCGAAGAGAGCCTTTAGGCGAGACTCCTTTATCTCCGAGAGTTGGAGAACTAAGGGATCGAGCTTGGGAGCACTGCCTTTCATGGATCCCATAACCCGAAGGGCTAGGAATATATCAAGCAGGTTTCCATCCTTTGAGAGAATTCGCTTGCATATGGATTGCAGTGAAACGCCGAAGTTTCGATCTGTCTCGATGAAGGTATTCACAATGAATTGGAAATCAACAATCGACATGGAATTGCCTCGAAGCTCAAAGAGGCGCTGCAAGAATCGGGGCAGGATCTCATTTTCACTAGCTACAATAGCAGCGTCAGTCCATTCCTTAACTTTCGGTCTAAAGGAATCCGGAAAATAGGAAGCTAACTGGAGTTGACCTTCGCTTTGAGGGAGCGGAATGCTCAATTTACAGCTATCCATGACTGCTCTCAATTTCCTTATGATACCATTAACAGTTACAGTCATCAATTGACCATCTTTGATAATTAGTCGGTGTTGACTTGTCTTGAACTCGGGATTGAGGTTCTCCACCAGTCGCACTTTACCGTACCCACTTTGGCAGAACATTTGGACATTGACTTGGCAATGATCGGCGACCATTTGTCTGTAGCATCGACAGCGAATTCCATAATCTTGAATGAACGCCCTCATTTCGGAGTCGATTCTAGGCAGCTCGTGATCAGCCGACCATGTAATTAAATCTGATACATCGTTGATTGAAGATTCCCGAGAGGAATTGTACCAATCGTTAGGGATAGTGATCTTCTTTACAAAGGGTTGGTAGTAACGGAAGAGTTTGACATTATACTTCAGGATCTGTGCAGTCAAGTAGTATAAGTGAACAAGACTTTGGGGAGAGCTGCCAGGTTGACGGAGTTCATAGGTAAAGGTCTTCTCGATGCAGAACCTTTCAGCTAATCTTCGATCATTTTTGAGAAGTTCATTCAAGTCTGCGAAGTTTTGTCCTATTTCGTTTGGTTTGAAAGTTGTGGCTACGTCTTTGAAGGCTTTGCTAACTTCCTTGGAGCTAAATAAGGAGGAAACGGAGTCAGGGAGCCAGTTAGTTTTTTCTTTGGCGAAGATCTCTCCTTTTCCCTCTATTTTTTGTTTTTCTTTCGCCTCACTGACTGATTCATCCGAAGAAATGGCTGGATCCTCCTGCTCTCCGGAAGGCTTGTTATTTTCTGCTACTTTAGCTTTCTTGGATCTAAAAAAAGAGAAAACTGAGTCGGGGATCCGGTTCGTTCCAGTATCTTTGGACTTGCCCTCATTTTCTTGTTTTTCTTTCGCCTCATTGACTGATTCATCCAAAGAAATAGCTGGATTCTCCTGCTCTCCCGAATTCTCTTCATTTTTATTTTTAGCTGCTTTAGCTTCAGCCTTTTTCTTTTTCTTCGCCTCCTTTTCCTTTCTCTCTTCCTCTTTTTTAGCAGCCTTTACCTCTTCTTCCTTCTTCTTTGTCGCCAATTTGTCCTTCTCCCCGTCGGTCAAGAAAGATTCCAAATGACTTTGGACTAAGGGAATATTAGCCCAGTTAAAGTCCTCCTTAGCGAATGGCTTAAAAACGTCTGGATGTTTGCCTAAGAAAAGGTTGATATTGTAAAGAGCCTTTAAGATGGAAGAAGAGCGAAGGTCATTATCCCTCAATTGGCTGAAAAATGGCTGGATCAACTTCTTCTTGTACTCATCGGTAGAGACTTCCATCCAGAACTCGTCCAAATGTGTCAAGAGAACATCTGTCAATTCGTCCTTTTCCAACTCCAAGTCTGAGGAGCCAGCAGCGTTGACATCTAACGTCATTTCCAGTTTAGAAAGTTTCTTCTTAGCCTTGAATTTTGTTTTGGTTTTACCAACGAAAATAGCCACTTCTTGCTTCGACATTCCATTTGGGAGGGTTCGACGGCCTTCAAAAGCTTTCTCAATGAATTCGCTATCATTAATTAGCTCATAAAGTTTTTTCATTTCCTTCTTCAGGTTGTCGAGGCTCAAAGGAACAGTAAAAATTCGCTTCCAGACATCTATGACCTCAACCAGACTCAGATCTTCAATCCTTTCTGCCGCGCGATTAATCTCCTTGATCACCTCTTCGGGCTTGACAATCGAACGCCGGAGATTCTTTTCATGCTCCTGGCTGTCTTCCACAAGTGTCTTGACAACAGAAATCTCTTCCTGAACTTGTTCTTCCTCTTCCTCTTCCTCCTCTTCCTTTGCTTCAAATTCCTTGAAGTCAGAAATATCGCCAATGTTAAGTTCATCCCCTTCACAGACTTCTGCAAACTCTTCCACCAATTTGGCAACAGAAATGGTCTGTTTATTCATCGCTTGGGATTTGGTTGTCCTCTCGCTGGATGTCCTCTTTTCGGTAGCTTTTGTACGACTCACAGTAGGGAGGGTGGTTGACTTGAAGGCAGTATAAAAATCGTCTACCTTTTCTTGATGCTTCCTCAGGCCGTTATATGCATTCTTATCAGATTCGCTATATTCGTAGGCTATTTGAAGACGATCGTGCCCTGACTCCCCATGGATGAAGCGGGATTCCCGTTTGCTATAGGACAAGCTGCCAGTAGATTTATCCGTCATAGCCATGTGGTTTCCATTGACTCCAGGATGTCCAGGAAGTCCGGGCGATCCCTCTATTCCATCCTTGCCTTTATTCATTTCTAGAATAAAGTTCTTTAGCTCAGCATTGGTCTTCAGAGAATAGGCTTGGAAGTCTCCTGGATTGCCGCCTTCTCCACTAACACCATTCCTTCCACCAGCTCCGCCCATTGATCCATCCGTTCCGGTGATCAGAAACATAATGTGGAAGGTAGAATACGTCCAGCCACAGTCGCCAGCATAGGAGTAGATCATCTTTCGTCCATCTTCGTGGGTATACGTTCGGTAGATCCATTTTTCGTATGAATTGTTGATAGTAGTTCCCTCGTTTTTCATCCATCCTGTGGGGCTATAATTGTTGAAGTAGCTCCAACTGTCGAAGTAAAGACTGCTATAGTTGAGAATGGTCTTGAAGAAGTCGTCCTTGCTGATGCTAACACCTTTACTGCCGTCTGCACCAGCTCCTCCGTTCTGTCCTCCTTCACCGGTGCCTCCATTCAGCTTGAGGGTCAGCCTTTCGGGATGCCTCAGCTGGTTGGTTAGAATGACGACATTGCCGCTAGATTCACCGGCTCGTCCATCCACACCATCGTCTCCTTTTCTACCACTTCCATAGCCCATATGAGCCGGCGCTCTCAATTCACGACTGTAGCCAGTGCCTGCAAAAAGTGTGATAAAAGAGCCACAGGAAACTTAAATTGTTTGGGGGTCCCGCACGGAAAATTCAAATTTTCTGGTTTCTAGAGCGGTTTTTAGGAAAAGCGGCTCACCCGAGACATCGATAACGCTAGCTTTCCAAATAGTTAATTTGTCCGTCAAAATGGTGAAATTGGTCCCGTGCCAGTCGGAATTCTTCAGGCAGATGTCAATTCCAAAGAAATATTTGGCATAAATGTTGACTTCCTTCACCGAATCAAGCTTCTTTTTCATGAGTTCTTGGAGAATATCGCTCAAGAACATTCCCTTTCCACTGATTTTCAGCCTGCATTTTGCATCGACTAGTTCGAATTTTGGTTCATTGAGGAAGGGTGTCAGCAGCCCTTTAAAGTCATCAACTCTTGTAAGGCCATCCGTAGGGATATCGTCCAAAAGCGAGATGAAAAGGGAGACATGTTCCTTCGCGTGACCATCCTCCCAAGAGATCTGCTTCAATTTCTTCAGGCTGATCGCCTGTCCCTTTTTGAAAAGATTCTTCCAGCTATTGAACTGAGAATGGCTCATGTCTCCACAGGTAAACCAGTTGAAAATACAGCTAAGAAGTCCACGTTCCGCTGAATCGTCGAAAAAGTGGGGCACCAGGGTGTTGATGAGCTGTAGCCAACGGGAGAGGGTCTTATTCCAAAGCTTTTGGATCTGCCGGTCATTTTCAGCATT
Source organism: Oscheius sp. JU1382 (assembly GCA_932521405.1). NCBI lineage: Eukaryota > Metazoa > Nematoda > Chromadorea > Rhabditida > Rhabditidae > Oscheius > Oscheius sp. JU1382. The sequence continues at coordinate 1,723,560 of OW051476.1, forward strand.
CTTCACATTTTTGAAGTTTTTGAGTTGCATTCGAAGAAGGCGCAAATGAGAGGGCGATCTGGAATTAGGAAAATGAGTGATGAAAAAAATCTATAAAGCCCAAAGATCTTACGAAGACAATTTTATTTTTAACTTTTTCGACTACTTTTACTTTTTTTAACACTTTTGATGTCAATCGATAGAAGAAATTTTTCTGCGACAAATGATATTAAGAGTCGCAAAAAAACTATTATGGTGTTTAAAAAGTTCTGTCTATCGACTTTGGAAGCTCATAGATTTTTGCTGGATCGGCCGATTAGGCTAAAATTTTGCAGAAAAATACTATATCATTTTGACTATCTAATTCCGAAATTTCAAGTCAAATGGATGCTTCCTCTTTGAGAACCAAGTGTTTCAAATTGACCTCTTTTTATGACAACTTTCAACCGCTCTCAAAACTCGAGAAAAGATCGCAAGCATTCCTTATATTATTCAAAACGAGGTTTCATTGAACCTGAAAAGTGATATAGCACTTTTGGCAGGTGATCATTTTTGGGGGTTTTTTGGTCAATTACTGTAGAACTTCGTTGGCACTGGCAGAATTCACGTTATTCTGTCAAATTTCAAGAGTCCAAACAATAACAATGTTTATTTGATAGTCGAACCAATAATTCTCATCATGTTCAATAACCTTTTCCCAAAGCTCGGGCAGTTTTTCAATTCTTCTGCCAGTGCCAACGAAGTTCTACAGTAATTGACCAAAAAACCCTCAAAAATGACCATCTGCCAAAAGTGCCATACTATTTTTCAGGTTCAATGAAACCTCGTAGAAACTTTTGTTTGGCTTTTCAATGAATAGAAGAATATTTTGGACAGTATAGGGAATGCTTGCGACCTTTTCTCGAGTTTTGGGAGCGGTTGAAAGTTGTCATAAAAAAGAGGTCAACTTGAAACACCTCAAAGAAACAAACAAATTCAAAGAGAAAGCATCCATTTGACTTGAAATTTCGGAATTAGATAGTCAAAATGATATATTATTTTACTGCAAAATTTCAGCCTAATCGGCCAATTCAGCAAAAAGCTATGAGCTTCCAAAGTCGATAGATAGAACTTTTTAAACACGCTATTAAAATGGTCAAAAATGGCAACAAAAAAAATCAATTTGTTTCAGAGTGTCAAAAAAGTGGGCACAGTTAATCCGGAAGGTCAAGAGAGAAACTTGCGAGGCTTTCAGCCTAATTCAGGTGGGCCCTGGCGAAGAAACTAAAGACACTCTTGTTCAGCTCGAAGAGCTCTTTCGATTGTAATAGATTACCTCTCTTTAGGATATCAAACCCTGCCAAGATTTGACCATTCCGGCCCAGATGTATTTATTGAAAAAACTTACAGGTATGCGTTTTTGTTATCATTGAGGCCAAGAACCTTCTCCCACAATTCTGAGCTGATTTCTGGCTTCTTGTAGTCCTCTAAATAGTCGAAAAAGGCCTTCCTTCTTGCGCAACACAACGCAGTAATCAGCTGGGACATCGACTGTTCGACTTCTTCCGCCAAATCTGAGAAATATTTCTGACGCACTGTCTTCTCAATCTGGAAAAATTTAAAACTTTATCATAAATTAAAAATTAATTTACTTGAGAGTGGTGGCCATTTTTAAACAGAACTGAAGCCATTTCCTCCCAAGATATTCCGTTTTCAATGAATTTTGCTACAACTATTTGGTACTCTTCAACCCCTAGCAAGCTCGGCGGCTCTGAAAAATAAATGAATTTTTAACAAATCATTTATCACAAACTAACCTTTGAAAATACTATCCTTGCTTAGAAATTCCAAGTCTCTATCAAAACCTTTAAGACTTCCACCTGATAACTCTTTTAGCTGATCTTTGGCATCTTGGAAAACGTCAGCATATCCGTTTTCTTCAAATCCTAGAAAAAAATATCAAAAAATAATAATAAAATTTATAGCTCCAGATCTTCTCTACAATATCACCAACATTTTAGGAAAAGGCTCTAGGTCCTCAGAAAAATTGAATTTCACGCAACCCAAAAATTCAAAATTTCTGGACACTATCATTGTTTTCCCTAAAGTTAATGTTCAAAAACAAAAAATTGTAGGAAACACTCTTCTTTACTATTTTGCAAAAAACTTTCCTGTATGCCAATGAACTTACCTAAAAAAGAAGATTGAATACTCGACATTGAGACATCGCTCGTCTCACTGGGAGCCTCCTCATCACTGCAATAATCTGATTCGTCACCTAAAAATTACAGGTATATACTAAATAAAATGAAACTAACTGCTTTTTGAGCCCGATAATGACATTTTAATTTTTCTGAAGTTAGGTGATCAAGATTACTCTAACCAACGCATCAACATTGAAGTGTTCTTCTTGCTCTGTAAGCATTCAGTGAACTCAAATACCAAACAGCCGGTGAGCAATTAATCAAAAACGATGTATAGCAAAATTGTAGCTTTTGATCTCCCCTACAACATTGCAAAGCATACCTTATCCTTAAAATTGCTCTAGGATCTACAGGGTGCTCCAAAATTACGGGCGCGCATATATTGAAGTCTTTTTTCAACACCAAATCGGATTTCAAGTATCGGAAACATGGATAAGTTTATTTGAACTATTATAAACACAAAACAGCAGTTAAATCTCAAAATGGCCGCCATCTGCACGAATACAGGCTTGAAGTCTCTTCTTGAAGGCGTCGCAGCATTCACGGAGGTAGTCGTCATCCATTTCATCCAAGGCTTTCCTGAGTGCAGCTTTCAATGAGTTCAAATTAGTGTGACGAGTGCCAAAGACCTTGGGCTCAATGACAAACCACACTGAGAAGTCGAGGGGGTTCAAATCCGGTGAGCAGGAAGGTCATTCCTCGTGCGCAATGAAGTGACGACGTTTGACGCCGGTATCCACAAAAACGAGAGAAGTTTTGCCGTGGGCTGTGATGCCTCCCCAAACCATCACCGAAGCTGGATGAGCCGTCTTCCAGTGATTTTTCCGCGAGTAATAGCCTGATTCGTATTTTTGGCAATAATTCGATCATTTTGACGGTTGACGATTGACTCCACAGTGAAAACTTTCTCATTTGAGAAGACGATGGCGCGGTGCGTGACTTCGGTGAAGCGGTGCAGGAGCTTCTTGCACTTTTGGACTCTCTTCGGCTTGTTGACAAGAGATGGGCTTGCTTCAGACGGTATGAGCGATGATTCAGCTTCTTTCTGACGATTCTCCACATCGATGTCGACGACAAATTCAGCTCTCTGACCATCCTCCTCATCAAGCAGCATGAATTGCGGTCGATCCGGGCACGAACCTTGTTGATGACCTGAGGGATGGAAACACTGACCTTTCTGCCTCTCCCAGCTCTATCGGAGGTTGTTCCAAGCTGATTGAAATAGCTGATCGCCTTTTGGACAGTTCTGATAGGGACGGAGAGCGAATTGGCAATGTTCCTCGTCGTGTGACCGGCCTGGTGGTGCATTCTGATGATGGCGCTACGCATCGGATGAGCCTTAACCATCTTGCCGACAAAGCCAATATTAACAAAATAGCAATAAGAATACGAAGAAAACGCATAAAAGAACATAAAAAGTCGAAATTACAAAAGTGTGAATTGCAAAAACTCCGGCAATCCAGAATTTAAAACGCGTACCCGTAATTTTGGAACACCCTGTAGAAAATTTGAATTTCCGCGTAGGACCCAAAAAGTTAAAGCTTCGCTTTTTCCGCAAAATTCAAAATAATTTACTCAAGGTATTTTCAAAAACTGCGTAACAATTGCGATTTAAAAATTAGAAGGTGCACGAATCTGCAAATTATAAATATTACCTTATTTTCTCGGATTCACAAAGTCAGCATATCTTGACTGCGATTGATGGTCAGTCTAAATTTGAAGAATATTAGCAGAATAAAAAAGAAAGATATAATTTGCTTGCAACAGCGAGTTATTCAAAGAGGCTAATTAAAAGAATCAGTTTATTACGAGTTCAGCGGTAGTTAAGGCAGTCGGGATCAGGTATACTGGGATAAAACAAACAGACAGGTGGAACCTAATTTTGAGCGGCGGCGTAGGCAGGGGGAGGAGGAGGAACCCGCCCAATTTGAGCAGCGGGTGAAGCTGGTGGTTGGCCTCTCTGGTAGTGAGTAGCAACTTTTGGAGTACCATCTTCTCTTCCTAACACTTCGTTATAGGAACACATAGTCACTCCGATATAGCCCCTTCCGTCTAAGTAAACAGTCGAAGCCATTTTTCCATTCTGTAAGATGGTCGTATACTTCTTGTATTCATCCATGAAGATATGATTCTTCATCTTGCCGAAGTACTGCGCTTGGAATTGGTCATCGGGCACTTCCCAGCCATGTTTTTGGGTGAAAAATTTTTGCGAATTTTTGTGTTTCCAAACGTGGTAGAAGGCTGATACTGGATCCACCATAGTAAGCGCTTCCTTTTCGGCAAGCATTTGAGCGTTCTAAAAACTCAATAATTTTAGACTTTTCTAAAATCAACTCTCACAACATTTGAATCTTTGGTCCTGATGTAATTTAATTTAAAAATAGGTTTAAAAAACTTAATAAGGATAAGCTGATGTAGGGCCCGGGAAACTTGAATTTGGAGTGATGACCCTGGGTCAACGATGGTCAAGACAAAAGGATTATCTGGAGAAGGATTAAAAGGAGAGTTGGCTGGTGTGGTGACTGGAGAGCGGTTGGTGCCTAGCACAGTGTTTTCTACTCGTATATTTTGTGGTTAAATAAATACAGTTTGATGAATTCACTGGTTTACTCCGACCGATCCCCCTTAGTAACCAACATCCACCACCTCCACATTGGCGTGGACAGTAAAATTTTGGGTCCCGCGTGGAATTTCAAATTTTCTGGATTTAAAAACATTTTTTTCCTAAAAAAAAAGTATGTATTATAAGTTGCAAAGGGGATCAAGAACTACAATTTAACTGAACGCTACTTTTAGAAAGGTTCTTCTAAAGCCCAGAAAGTTTGAGTATTTAATTCCAGTGTGATATAGTCTGTTCAAAACGAAGACAATGAATCCAACAGAAAGAGAAGGACAGGCGCTCAGGTCCGCCCCTTTATCCTACATTTTGAATGCAAAAAGTGTTGAAAAAGCTTTTGAAATTTAGGTTAAAATAGTGGACCTGTGCACTCTCGCTTCTTCATTTTTTGATCAGATTTTAAATTGTATGAGTCCTACAACAATTTTCCTAAAAATAATGTTTTGCAACGTATAGAGAAAAAGATATAAAAAGCTTTCCAAAATTATACTTACATTGATTTTTGCGGTATATTCTTCTAACTTTGAATTGAAAGCATGCGGGTTTTCTGAGTGTAGCAGCGAGTTGAAGAAGTGTTCATCTTTTGTACCACCCGCATTCCAGGCATCAAACCTGTTGTATTTGTAGAATCCTTTCTAAAATTATAAGTTTTAGAGTTAAAAATTTTTACCCTCATATATATCTTCTCCTTGGTACTATTTTCCCCAGCAATCTTTCCCTTTTCTTGTCCAGTGATCCGTTCATTTTTTAAATCATCCTCTGCGATCGCGATGTTCTTCCTCTAGAAAAATTATTTCAAGCCTAGAAGTTTGTCTTACTTTCTGTAAATTGTCATTGGCCTCTTCTGTTGCTTCCTCTAATGTTTTTCCACATTTTGTTTGCAACTTATCAATTTCTTCAGTTTTAAGATGCTCATAGAATTCAAATCTTCTCTCGAGTGTATCTTCTGGTACAGGAGGAGGCTCAAATCAAATGAGGTTTAAATTATACATGTTAAAGCGACGTTTTTGCAGCATTCAGTTTTCGGAAAAGCGGATGTAAAGTTCCAGCGTTTTTCTCTTTTTTTGATTTTGCTAAGGCAAAGCCAAGCAATTTAGAGCCGTTTTTTCTTGTCCAAACCTCTTCTCTAACTCTATTTTATTTGGCTTAAGGCTTAACAACGTCAAAAACCAAAAAAAAAAATAAGGAGGTTTTCACCTTATTTCGGTGCGGCCCAGCCCAAACCGATCGGGTGCATAGTTTTACTTCCTTTTTGTCGCTTGCAAAATTTTGACTTTGCTAAGCCTAACCCAAGTAAAGTAGAGTCATTTTAGTCATCTAATCGTCTTTTCTTACCCTAATATACTTGTCTTGTTAGGCTTAGCAAAGCCAGAAAATCAAAGAAAACGCTAGGAAAACTTCTAGCTCATACAAATTTCGCGGGCGTCAAAAAACGGCTCTAAGAAAAATTGTGCACCCCTGACCCAACTTATATAAAAATTTTTTTAGATGAGATCTTTTGAATTGCTTACTTTGCAAAAAAGAACGATTCCTACACTACGTAAAATAATGATAGGGCCACCCTCAAAGACTGCTAATAATTATTTATTTTTAGCATCAACTTTTAAAAAAATAAGGCTTAGTAATCAGTCTGGCCACCTTGCCTTTGAACAACTTGAATAAGACGTCTTGGAAGAGAGTTGGCCAATTTTCTGAGCATAGCTAAGTCCAATGACTGCCGGATTCGTGCTGGATGGCTTTGATGAGCTCCTGAGTGTTGGCGTATTTCTTCCCTCCGGTGTACAATTTCCTCGTTAGCACTCCCCATAAGTTTTCGATGAGGTTGAGATCTGGACTGCACGCTGGCCAGTCCAGAACTCTCACGTTAGAAGTGGCAAGCCACTGGGTAGTTGATCGGCTAACGTGAACTGAGGCGTTATCGTGCTGAAATACGTTGCCTTGACGGCCAGTGGTGTTTAGGAATGGGAGCAATTTTGCGCTGAGGACGTCTTGGTATTGAATGGAGTTCATTTTAGGAGTAATGATCTTCAAGGCGACTTGTTCTTCAGCACAAAATGCGCCCCAAACCATGACGGTTCCACCTTCGAAACGCCTCTTCGAGAATACGAGTGGGTCCTTGCGCAAATCGTAGAAGTATGAGTTGTACCCATCAGGGCAAAAACGTTTTTCATCCGACCAGATCACCTTTAAAATACTAAGGTATCATAAAAAGGCTAACTTTGCTCCAATCGGTTTGTTGGCCGATGTGGTTCTGGGAGAATTGAAATCTAGCGACTTTATGATGGGCTTGAAGTTGGGGTCCTTTCTTCATCTGCCTGACGACAATTGTTCCACCACGTTTTAGCTCATTAGAAAGCGTCATCCGACTTACTGGAAGTTCGTAGTCCTCTTTTATTTTTCGTAGAGTGACAACTTTGTTGGAAGCAGTTCTATGGAGGAGACACACTTGACGATCATTTAGGCTTCTTGGTCGTCCTGGAGGTTTTTTTGTTCCATACCCTGCTGGATCTGTGATGAACCTGTTGATCAAGTTGTGACTCCGGCCGAGAAGGGTGGCAATTTCCCGACTTGACTTGCCAGAATGGCTGTAAGCAAGAATTTTGCCTTTTTCTTGGTCAGTTAGGGCTTTACCTCTACCCATTTTGCTTAGTCTAAAGTGAAAACATTGCCGCTTTCAAGTAAAAATAAAAACACAAAGAAATTATTTAAAAGAAAAATCTAAAAGTACTCATTTTTGAGAGTGGACCTATCATTATTTTACGGTAGAAAATTGACCTTTTTCGGAAAAACCATCGCCTGAGGCGAAACTAAATTGGCTGACCTAAAAACTCGTTTCCGAAGGTTTTCGATGCTGAAAAATTGATTAAAAACACCCAAAAGATCTAAGACCCTCAAAAACATCCAAAAATCACCAAAACGAAGGTGAACCTATCATTATTTTACGCGGTGTAGTATGCTACTTCGGTTTTGGGCCGGTTAGAACCGTGTTAACATGCATGGTTTAAAGAAAAACTTACTATGTACTCTGCATATGCTAATTTCACTATCTCTATCCAAGAGGCAAGAGTATAAATCGAATGACAGCTTTCTTGATCATAAGCTTGCGCAAATTTGTTAGCCAGTCTCACTGTATCCTTTATAGTGTCGACAAGTACAGTCCGCATGCGATAGACTTCGTTAGGTTTCAAATTTACGAGTCGATTTCTTAGAGATCCCTCATCAGTCTTACTCAAAATATTCTCTTGAACTTTCTGTATCTCCGTCCGTGTGATCATTCGATACGGTTTCAGACATGTTTTGATAGCGTCCAGATATTCGCCTTCAGTCATTGTTACAGCGGAGTTTGGATTTCTTGAATCGGTCCACTTCTTAGTGATCTCCATCATATCTTTCAGGTCATTCCTTCCAGTGTCTTCATTGATCGTATCCATCTGATTTATGGCTCGAGGGTGGATTTCCAGCTCTGAATTGACAAGAAGATCAAGCGTTTCTCCATTGTCAAATTGAATCTTCGAGCCAGTGATGGAGACCATTTTGAAGACCATTTCCGCATCCATATAAACCACAGCCTTGCAAACTCTTCCATTTTGGTCGATAATTTCCGAATTCCTTTCAAGACCTTCCTTCGAATCCGTCACAAACTTGTTGTATTCCCTCTTTGCGTCTTCATTCTGAAAAGTTCAAATTTAAATTGGTAATATTTTTACCCACCTTTATTTTCTCCCCTTTCTTAGCTATAAAAGCATCTTGGTCTTTTAGGATACTTGCTTCAAGATTTGCCACCTTTTCCTGAGCTTTTTGGATAGTTCTTTCAGTTTCAGCTATGGTCTTCGGGTCAGCTCCTTCCCTTCGCAATTCTCGCAATCTAGCTTCATTAACTTTAATGTTGATCTTCTCTTGGTTCACTTCTTCCCGATTCTTGTTTGTATGGTACAGATCAGACTAAATTTAGGCTTTTTTTAGTTTGCGGAGAGTTTATCTCAACTGGGGACTAAGCTAGAAAAATTGTAAAATTTGGATTTTGTAGCTTTTGATTTTCTACGATTATCAACTATAGCCACTAAGGATGGGCGGATAACCCGCATTTTGCACTATCCGCGCATCCAGAGATGATAGCCACAGTCACAGTAGCCCAACTATTTTGAACAGTCTTGCCCTGGGGAATACCTACCATCTTCCATTTTTCCTCATGATCCTGGAAAGCAGTTTGCTCGGTTTGTATGGTTGTTTTAAACTCCTTAATTCGTTCCTTTCCCTCTCGGATAGCCTCTTGTTTTTCCGCAATGGTAGGAGTAGCAACGCCGGTTCTGTTAAGCTCCTCCAGCTCAGTCAGATTAGCAGTTAGCTTTGCCTGCTCTTTTTCCAGCGCTTTCTTAACCTCTGCTATTTTTTTCATATGCTCAGCTTGCATTTCGGCCTGCACTTTAGTTAAGAACCGACTAGCCATCCAGGGAGACATAACACACGAGTAGACATTGTGAACAGCCACCACAAAGCTGACAATATCCATTGGAGTAAGCTTAGGCTTGGTGGCGAGATTTAGCGTCATCCAAACGAAGGAGATAACTTGGGAGACCTTAAGCCCTATTAAGAAGCAGTTAATGACAATGGATTCCAGAGTAGTCAAATTTCGGCCTTGGTTAGCGACCCCTCGGAGGTATATCGGCAGGGTTTTGTTGAATATCATAGATCCAATACTTGTAATAAATGTCAGCAATGAACCTCCATAGGCATCGCCATACATAAATTGGTCATAGGTGGATATAGCATTTCTACAGAAATTGATTATTAACCCTTTTAAAAAAACGATAATACGTAAGCTGGCATCTTGCATCACAGTGCACCACTCGCCAATGTGAATTTTATGCTTTTTCTTTGAGTTTTCTGACTTTGCCAAGCCTAAGACTGGAAAAATAGCTGAAAGACCTTTAGGATCGCCTAGAAAAAAAGAAAGCAGAAATAAGTAAAACTCAAATTGGCGGGTGGTGCGTATTAACTGCGCAACGAAGCGAAATGTCAGCTTACCCATTACCAAAAAACTTACGTCGCAAGACCGTAGTAGAAAAGTCCGGTTGAGGTAACACTTGCTAGAGCACATGCCTTAGCCGCTAAGGCTGCCGTACCAGTCCAAGCAATTGGAATGTAACCAGCCAAGAATGGAAGGGCGATGCCTGCGATGGCGATGAACGGAGAGGCATACATGACGACAGTGTCACAAGTAGCTTTAACTTGATTGTACCATCTGCAAGAGGGTGGCGTTCCGAACACGAGGTCATTTGCAACAAAATTTCCATTTGCATCCTTTTTACGGAGAAATCCATCGACTGGGTAGCACATGATGCACTGAGGAGCATTGTTTTTGTATAAGTAAGATTCCCAAGTCTCGTAGGTTCGAAACTCGCAGTCAAGAAATCGAGGACTTCCATCTTTTGCCTTGACTCGAAACACTAGAAATATTGTATTTAAAATCAGGACATCAACTTTTGGCCCGAGAATTGGTGATGCAAAGCTCAGCTAGCCAGAAAATGGAGAAAAATGAGTTTGGATCTGGGGCGGATTTCCTACGTAGGCAACTGTTGAGGCTATATGAGTGCGAATGTACGATTATATTTTTTGAATCTTTTAGCAACATCTTTTTATTTTTTTTTACATTTTTGGCATAAATCGATAGAGGAAATATTTCTGGATCGAATGATACCAAAAAATATAGGAAAAATTGAAATACCGTATTTGCTAATTGAATCCACCTATCTAATAAAACCCCTTCAAAACGGGACTCTGAAATTTAGAACTCCCTATTACGTAATTTCGCTGTTTGGCTGCCCAGTACATTGGCGCAACTTCATTTTTCCTTTTTCTAGCTGCCTGGAACATTCCAGTGCTTGGTAGATTCTACGATTTACTAGGGAAGTGTCAGAAGTGCCCCCCTCAGATTCGGTTCATGGGATATGTTGAAGCCCTCGGTAAGTGAAGAAAAATGCTACCTTAAAAGGCTGCCTTAATGCTCGCTAAAAGTAGCTTGGGCGTGCAATATGGAGGGTATTACATGTTGTGAGAGTGTCCTAGAATTCTGAAACATGCATAATCGTATTCTACAATAAATTTTGTTCTAGGAAAGTCTCTTAAGATGCTCTAGAAGCTATCTATAATTTTTTAAATAAATGATAAACATATACAAAATGACACTCTTTCAAAACTTCGAAGCCCCATATCTCGGTAGAGTAAGCATTAGGGCAGCTTTTTAAGGTGGCGTTTTCTTTCACTCACCGAGGGCTACAACATATCCCATAACTTTTTGAGGTCACGATTTGGGAAAACCTCAGTGAAATATCCAACTCTCGTCTCTAATAAGACCACCTCTCTAATATAACCCCCTCTCCAGAGAAGTTATGGAATTTACAATCCCCGGGGGTTCAAATAGAGCAAATACGGTAAATGGTAGATAGTGTCAAAAATAAAACCATAAACTTTTCTGGATCGTTTTGCGACAAAAACTAGCTTACCGAATATTCTGCCAGTGTTCTTATTCTTCTCCTTTTCGTTTCTCTCTTCTTCAGTGTCAGAAGAATTTCTTTTCAAGTCCTCGTCCATCCGAACAGCAATGGGTATTATTTGCATCTCAACCTCAGCTCCTCCACTAATCTTTTCCATCTTTTTTCGAGCTTTCGCAGCCATTTTTCTCTCATTCTTTTTGAAATAACGCAAGATAGAATGTCCTTTATAAGCTTTTTCGGAAAACTCTTCCTAAATTTGAATGTCACTAGACAATAAGCTTTGTTGCCCTACCGTAATTGGGAAGATTTCGGTAGCGATTCTTGTCTCTAAAGCAGCGAATTCTTCTTTTTGATATATTTGATAGTCTTGAATCACTTTATCAAATTCGTTTGTGCAGGCTAATTGCGCCTAAAACACGTTAAAATTGGCCTAGAACGAGTCTTTTCTTAAAATTTGATGTTCTAATACAAAGTTGTAGGCCTTAATATCCTCTACAACATTATTTATCCTAAAAAAAATCACTCTAAGATACAAAATTTAAATTTTTGCGTGCTCTAAAATAATTATCTTAAAAACATAAAGTTCTTGTAAATTTTTTTTCTCCTCTACAACTTGATTAAACACAACTATCCCAATAATAGGGTTAGGACCCAAAAAATCCAGTTTTCTAACGGAAAACGATAAAGTTCGCTCTACTAGATATCCTATATTTTCTTCAACTCTTCCCACAAAAATCCATTGAATTTTTGTGCATCCATTCTCAAGAAATATCCTTACCTCTTCCATCCAAGTTAAAGTCTCCGTCCACTCCCATTCCTTATCATATTTCCACTTATTTCCATAGGTAAAGTTAGTCATCGTATCTCGTTCTTCCTTAATAAAGATTAGACGACCAATAGAAGGAGGAATCATAGAGCTTAAACCCTAGGAGGTCACATAAAAATAAAGAAAAGTGAGATTTATTGTTTGCCAAAAACTCTGTCGGAAGCCGCTCGCTCCTCCTTACTCCACCAGTCATGACTTTCCGGAACTCCTCGCAGATCAACCGCAACGTTGCCATAATCGTACTCTCCTCGTTCCCCATTCCAGGCTGCTAGCTTGCTATCCAATTCAGAAGCTTCATTAAGTTGCTCCGTCATCTCATAGTTCAACCAAGCGTTGTCTTCTCCAAAATTTTCTTTGATGAACTGCAGGCCTGAACGTCTTGATCGAACCAGCATGGCACTCTCCAATCCGAGGATGTTAAGCCGGAATTTAATGTCTTTGTTAAGCAGAGGGAGGCAGTCTATTATTTGCAGGTCAGTCTTCTCACGTTCTTCTGGAGTAAAGAGGGACATCGGGACGATGGAAACTTGATTACAACCGCGAAAGAAGTCAAAAGCTTCATCCAGCAAATCCACTCCAGCATGTTCTCGGCCAGTTCTCAAGAGTTCTGCCAGTGTTGTGAGGAAGCGATTCTTCATTTCTTCCATCTTGAAAGGGATGAGTTAGAAAAAAATGAAGAAGTGAGGCTAAGGAAAAAGTGCGATCGAGTTTAGGCAGAACCTAGGCAATCTAGATTTTTTGGGTAGAAAAATATGATACCGTATTTTCTTGAGTTTAAGCCCTCTCAAGTCTCTTGTTTTAGATTTTTTAGGCATTTTTTTTTGGTTTTTATGATTTGTGATGTTCAGAAGAAATGTAGAGGAGATTGGGCACTACAAGTTAACAGGACATTACAAATCAGATGGCTTAGAGTTGTCTAAAAATTTAAAACAAGAGGCGACCTTGAGGGGGCTTCTATTAACCCATTGACGACAATCGCGTTTTGGGAAAAAAGCGCCGGTCCCTCGCGACTCTTTTCTCCCAAAACGCGACTGCAGCCCACATGTGGACTACACGGTCCCACGCGGCCAAAAAAGCGTAGTCCACATGTGGACTACATTGTCGTCAACGTGTTAAAGAAAATACGGTAAGTGTAATAGCTGAATAGAGCGTCAAAAATAGTGTAAGAGTATCTGAGAAAATGTTACGACCATTTAACCGGGTAATGAAACAAATCCAATCTTCCTTCTGGTTGAATAGGTCTTATTGCAGTATTATTATGGTTAGTTTTGAATAATTAAAATTCTTCTTAAGTTTTGCACTATTTTCTCTTAGAGAATAAAGATTTTTAGCTACAAATAGGCATTAACGCTTGAACTATTATGAAGCATTCGGCCCTTTGAAGAAAAATCGGCAGAATTGATCTTTTTTTTTTTAGAAATATTAGGTTGGCAAAATATGAATGCGAATTTTTGTGTAAAACAAAATTTTTTTTTAAACTACAAAATCTTAATCCAAGAGATACTCTCCATTATTATCAATGACCTTTTGCCAACGTCCACGCAAATGATGAATACCTCTTTCGAAGAATTCTGCTGGCTGCGATTCAAAGAAGTTGGCCACCCAAAATTCGATGTCTTCACGATTTTCGAATTTTTTTCCCGTGTTATAGACGTACTATAAAAGGAGCATTATCATCGATAAATCAGTCTTGCCTTCTCTCTCTTATCTATAGGGGGTGACCTTTGGGTCGTGGGGATCATGGGTCTATAACATGGAGGTCCCTGGGTTAAAACTGTTACTTTTCAGCTAACAGACTTCTTATGAAGTACCCGGCGCAAGTATGGTGTCCGCTAAGGTTGCAGCAGTGACCGGTCCAACTTTTGCATGGCCAGGACCTTAAAAATTGATATTGAGAAACATTATATTCCCAGGAAACATTACTATTCCAAGGCCAATAGTAAGAGGAATCAACCAGCTGGTTTACCAAATAAACAAATTGAATTCACATGAAATTAAGTCGAATTCACACATATTTTATGATTGTGCTGCAAATATGATCTAGATGCGACTTTTCCGTCTTTGTCATTGGTCACTAGAGCAGAGATAGAATCTCAGGGTGAATTACCCGCTCACCTTAAAGAAATAAAAATAAATTTGAAAATTTTTGGAACATTGCGGAGTTTCCACACCAGAACACGGGAGATCAACAGTCCGAGACCCATCCCCCTCCCCTCTCCCTCCATCCCTGCCATTACTCTTTATTCTATGGAATTATTCTCATTACTGCCACCACTACGAATATGAACACCTGATCAATGTTCACTATTCTACAAGAGAATTATCTTTTGTTGTAAAAGGGACCGCACATAGGTGATAATCATTATCACCGATGACCCGTATACCACCAACGACCTAATGCCATAGAGATAGGAGCGGTACTTAAGGAGTCAAGAACGGAGATAAGACCACAACAGGAGCAGACCTGGAGCAGCTTGGCGAGCCACCACCCAAGTTAAGACGCGAACGCCGTCAAGCTCCACCGCCTCCTGTCCAGCCAGAAGAGCCAGTACAGCCAGTCCGGAGGAAAAAAGGAAGACCAGCAACCCGACCAGCGATCCAGCCAGCACAAAGAATGGAGAGGAGGAACGTTCAATTACCATCATACGACAATAGTGAGCCATTCAGGGGATTCATTAGACGATTGAACGACTTCTTAAACCTATACAACTACACCCCGAAGGAGGCCCTGAGAGCTCTTCCAGCGACACTCACTGGAAGGGCTAGGGACGCATTCGATGAGATTCCACGAAATCTCGTCGAGAACGGTCCTTGGGAGCAACTGGTACACGAACTAGGAGCTCGCATCAACACAGAAGACCAGGTCGTCACAGCACAATCCCAGCTAGCAGCATGCCGACAAGGAGATAAAACCGTCCAGAAATTCGCAGAAGAAGCAAAGAACCTCGCCTTAAAGGCATACCCCTTGGACGAAGCAGTCCGAGAGGCAGTCCTCAAAGCCAAATTCATGGCAGGACTTAAAGCCAAGATTCGATGAGAAGTCTATAAGTCAAATCCAGGAGACTTTAGAGCAGCACTAGGGAAAGCTCTTCAAGAAGAAGCATACGACAAGTTGGAAGACTCAGATCAACTGGTGAATGCAATCGAAGACCTCAGAATAACGGTGAATGCGTTAGAAGATAGGAACAGAAAACGAGAAGAAGTTCCCAGACCTCACTGGAACCGCCAGCCCCAAGTGAATGGTCGACCCCAATGGAATCATCAACAATGGAATCGTCAGCAATGGAATCAACCACAATGGAATCATCAACCGCAATGAAAAAGTCAGCCTCATTGGAATCGACCTCAATGGAATCAACAAGCTGGTGGCCAGGGAAGAGGCCGTGGAAGAGGAAGACACAATAGGAATGGAAGAGGAGGACAAGTCCGCTTTCAAAGGGTGAATGCGCTGTTCGACCCAAACACAACGTCTGAAGACGACACTTACATCAACGCAGTGCAAGAAGGAGAAGAAAGCCGAAGTCCCACAAGAGTAAGAAACTATGGAGTGAAGCTGAGCTCAATGCTCATCACAGCTGTCATGATTTTGGGATTAATCTCTTCAGCGGGAGCAAGAGGAAGCGAAAAATACTTCATGTGTTCAAGAAACAAAGGAGGAATTCTGATTGCCCCTCCCGAGCCGGAACCATGTCGACAACCACCTCCGCCAGAAAGAATAGATAGGAAGATTTTCGGACTCCACATCATGAACTTGACGAGACCCCAAGTGGAAGGAGTAAGGTGCTCCATTGAGGAATACACGCAATGTACGGATGTCGTCCTCTGGGCATTTGCCGATTTCAAGGAAAAGCTCACGAGGATCAGGCCCGCTTCAATAGAAGAATGCAAGCGAGTAAGAACTGAAAGGAACTGGGAGAACAAACCATTGCTCAAAACTGGCCACAACGTCTACAAAACGGAATTGAGTCAAGTGTGGCCAGCACGTCACATCTCGAGGGATCAATGCGCAAACACCTCAAGATTCATTCTGGAAGTCGGAAGCGTCAGCGTTTTGAACGATCAGGAGATCATTTTCTCGAACCTCATGGTGAATGGAGGAGGATGTAAGCTACAAGATGGAAAATGCACCGACCAAGGAAACACTGTCATCTGGGACCCACCGAAGGAGGAGAAGAGGTGCCAATATAGTTTTGTTGGTGCCTACGAGGCGTTGATAACACCAGGTAGCGTAATCATCCCGACCGCACAGGCAGCGTATGTGATAAAGAAGAGCACTTCCGAAGAAATTTCTTGTTTCACCCAGAAGATCATGTCAACAACCACAGGAGCAATATTTACTGTTCCTGAGAACTTCCCTGTTGAAGACTACCTGGAGAGAACCAAGAGAAGCGTCGAGACAGGGAAGATCAAAAGAGAAACGAGATCCGAAGAAGAAGCCAAATACAACGCTGAAACCTCAACAGAACCTATGGCTATCTCAGGACAACTTGCAAAACCAGAATTTCAAAACTACATGAAGATGAAATACGACCAAGAGGAAGGAGAAAGAAGAAATCTGACCGAGCAAGGCGCCAATGCCAGACTACAGTATGCCACGAACACGATTCAAATGGAGATGAGGAGTCACTTCGAGAATATCTTCCAATCTATTTGCCAACTGCAACAACGACAACTACGTGTTTGGTGGGCAATTCTACGGATAAATGCAGCAATTGGAAGCCGGATGATTCTTCAAAGGAACGATATCACAGGAATCATGGTTGGCCCAAGAATTCTAGCTGTGCAAACATGCCAAGAAATGGAATTGGACGAAATCTTTGAGAGCCACAGAATTAACGACACATGCTATCTGTACACGCCGGCAAAATCAGGAAACCAGACGGTTTTCATCATTCCCGGAAGCTACGACTTGACCAAAATCAGTCCAACAATAGCCTGCAGTGAGACCATGCCGTTCATCAGGAGAATTGGCAATGAATGGAGGATTGGGAACGAAACAGCAAATGTAACCGAATTGACAGGATTTGGACAGCAAGGAGAAGTGAAACTAACAAACATCCACTTCGGAGCTGGAGGAATCTACGAGAACCAGCTTTCTTCTGCATTTCCCTCCCTACTAGCAGAAACAATTGGTCATGAAATTGGAATGATGCAGTACAAACAACAGCTACTGGCAAGAGTCTTATCAGGACAGACTATCGATCCAGGAACAATGGACGAACTAAGACAAATATCAGGTGTGTCAGTGGAAATACCAGGAGTCAAGGAAGTCGTGGAGGGTATCAAAAGTACCTTTTCGAACATTTTCTGGAGTTACATCATCTGGATACTGATCCCGATTGGTATAATACTAGTCTGTGGAGTTGGAATCTTCATCTACTGCAAATGTATGATGGCGAAAGCCCTGTTGCCAGCAGTGAACAACGTTGAAGTCAATCAGTCGCTCATGCCGTCAGCACCAGTTCTGGAGGAAGACTACCAACAAGGAATCAGAACGCCGATATCCAACAAAATGCTCTTCACTTTCTTACCAATCATCATTCCGGCTGCCCTAGTTTGCTCATGTTCCGCAGAGAAAAGTCACAAGCTACCATACGCTAGAATCGTCGTGGAAAATAGAGGCGTCGCAGCTCTACTGGACAGTGGAGCATCAATGTCATATATGCGTGAGTCATTCTACGACACACTCATCGGAAAGGAATTGGAAAGAGCTTCAATCTTGGAAGCAAGAACAGCTAATGGATCATCATTCAAATTCATCGGAGAATTCTATCCGACAATTACAATAGGAAACACAAGGATCAAACACAAATTCCTTGTCGCAACTGATGCACACTGCCCAGCCAACGTACTATGTGGATACGATTTGGTGAAAAGCTTGGATAAGAAAGGAGTTCTCATGAGACTAAGACCGTCACAAGGAATTGTGGAAATTGGTGACGCAGAAATCCCACTCTTGGAGCCAGGAGAGAAAGCCTACAAGGAAGCGAACGGAATAAATCTACCAGTACTCAACCAGACTTTGGTCTTGTTAAAACCCGGTGAAACCCGTACGATCAACATTGTTCTCCCAAAGGAAGACATCGTGAAGATAAAGCCAAAAAGGAAAGATGTCTGCTTCTCGCCAACGATAATCCATACGGGAAGTATAAATACGATCAGGATAAAGAATATGACAAGGACTGAGACGATGCTACAGGAAGGAGAAGACCTAGGAGAAGCGACGACAATGCAGCCCAACGAGCCAAAAAGAGAACTGAACACGTTCCAGCCGTACGCCCCAGAAGAAGCAAATTTGGACAACGCCTTTCCTGATATTCTGGAGACGAAAGAAACATTCAAATTGAAATTGGAAGATGCCGATCTGACCAAGAAACAGAAGGAGAAATTGGGAAGAATAATCGAAGAGTACAAGGAAGCCTTCTACAACGAGAATGGGGAGATGGGACTGTTCAATGGACCTGTAGAGCACAGAATTAAGCTAAAGAAAGATGCCACTCTACCAAGACCAAGAGCAACTAGAATACCACTTGCCTTGAGAGGAGAAGTAGAGAAACAAGTCCAAGAGATGTTAAGGAAGGAAATCTGCGAGCCATCTCTAGGAGAATATCACTCTCCAGTGGTACTTGTGAAGAAGAAGAGTGGAGAGTACAGAATGGTCATCGACTACAGAGCTTTGAATGGAGCTATGGAGAAGAGAGCAAGCATAATCCCAAACGCTTTGGATTTATTGGATCTAGCCTCAAGAGCGAAATTCTTCAGCGCTTTCGACCTGATGTCAGGCTTCTACCAGTTGAGAATCAGGGAAACAGACAAGAAATGGACAGCGTTCGCAACGCACAATGGGACGTACCAATTTCGAAGGATGCCGATGGGTATATGTAACGCACCAGCAACATTCTCGGAAGCCATGCTCTATCTGCAAAGGAAGACCAAAGCTACAGTATTCGCATACCTCGATGACCTCTTGGTTGTATCACAAGACGCAGATCAACACCTTGAGGACATAAAACTGTTCTTGCAAACAGTCAAGGAGCTAGGATTGAAGATTAGGCTAGACAAGACCAAGTGGGCACAAAAAGAAGTCCACTTTCTAGGAATGGTCATCGGAAGGAATGGTCTGAGTCCAGATAAGTCAAAAATCAAAGCTATTCTGGACTACCCAACGCCTAACTCAGCAACTGCTACTAGATCCTTCCTCGGACTAGCCAGCTTCTACAGAAGATTCATCAAGGGACACGCTGAAATCGTAGCTCCTCTACACGAGTTAACCAAACTGGACACGGAGTTCAACTGGACCAAGGAACATCAAAAATCATTCGAAAAAATGAAAGAAGCGATGACTACCGCTCCAGTTTTGCAAGGACCTTTGCCCAATCGCCCCTATCAAATGGAAACAGATGCCAGCATGCTAGCAATAGGAGCGATCCTATCACAGTCAAAGGAGGACGACCAGCCAATGCACCCGATCGCATTCGCATCAAGGAAATTGACGAAAGCAGAAAAGAACCTAAGTCCGATAGAGCTGGAAGCGCTCGCTCTAGTCTTTGGATGCTTTCGGTTCAGGACATATATCCTTGGAACAAAAGTGAAAGCCATCGTCGACCATCAACCGCTTGTTTCGCTGATGAGAAGAAGGGATTTATTCGGAAGACTCGAGAAGTTCCAATTGGTAATCCAGAACTACGACTTGGAGATTACATGGAGGAAAGGAGACGCAAACGGAGCAGCAGATGCTCTGAGCAGATTCTGCCAAGACGTCGCGAATGAACCTAAGCCGAAAAAGCCCAAGCAGAAAATCCCGAAGGAAGAAATCGAACAAATCATCAATGCGGTAGATGGCTTGGAACGAGAAGATCTGAAGAAGTTGCAGAAGGACACAAGCTGGATCGTACAGACAATAGCCGTGATGGAAAATGGGAATGGGAGAGAACAAAAGAAACTGTTGGATAGATACGAAGTAATAGACGGAATCCTGTACAGAAAAAGAAGAAACAGGATGGATAGTCCCGCAGCAATCATACCACCTGAGCCTCGGTTCACTCAACCCATAATAAAGAAATATCACGAGCAAGAAAACCTGGCAGCACATGGAGGAGTAAGAAGGACACTGTCAGCCGTGGAGAAAAGATTCATCTGGACAAATATGAAGAAGGAAATTGGAGACTACATCAAAGGCTGCCCGGAATGCCAGATGAGGAAAACGGACAAGCACAGACAATGCAAGGTGCCATGTGGAACATTTCCAACACCAGAGAAGCCGTTCTCGAGACTCCACGTTGATATCGTAGGACCACTTCCTCTGACAGAAAAAGGGAAGAGGTACATCCTAACAGCCATCGACGCCTTTTCAAAATTCGCAATTGCAATTCCTATCGCAAGGCAGACAGGACAATGCCTTGCCGAAGAATTTTGGACAAACGTGATAATGAAGTATGGGACGCCAGAAACAATTGTCACGGATCAAGGAGCAAACCTCAAAGGAGGAGAAATGAGCAAGATCATGGAGATCGCTGGAATTAAGCATCACGTCACAGCACCGTACGCTCATCACTCAAATGGCCAAGTAGAAAGACTACATCGGACAATCGAAGAAGCAATCTCGTCTTATGTAAACTCGTCACAGAACGACTGGGACGAGTACGTAGACAATGTAATCTTCGCGCTGAACTCGGCTCCACACTCAACAACCGACGTGTCGCCGTTCGAAATGTTGTTCGGATGGAACCCAAGACTTCCAGAAGACAATCAAATCGGACCAGAGGCGCCACTCTACACGGATGGAGCAGACTTCGTGGAAAGATTGAAGGAGAACAGAAGAAGGATTCGGAAATTGAAAGAAATGAAAGAGGCCGAGAAAAGGAAAGAAACAGAAGAACCAGTGGAAGAGCAAATCAAGATTGGTGATTTAATCCTGGTAAAGAAACCTGCAAAGAACAAGCTGGCCCCACTACGCTCTGGTCCCTATAAGGTGACTGGGATCAGAAATAACAGTATCCTGTATGATGGTGGAAAAGGAGATACCCGGATAGTACATTCAAACAACGCAACAAAATGGAGGGAGCGCGATGAAGGAGACCAAAGAAGACGACTCAACCAAGCCTTGTGAGGACACAAGCAATCTCCGGAAAAGGGGGATGTTATAGACGTACTATAAAAGGAGCATTATCATCGATAAATCAGTCTTGCCTTCTCTCTCTTATCTATAGGGGGTGACCTTTGGGTCGTGGGGATCATGGGTCTATAACACCCGCTAAGGAATGCTGCATCGACCGGAAAAGATGGTAGTCGGATGGAGCCAAGTCTGGACTATAAGGCGGATGAGGCAGAAGTTTCCAACCCAGCTCCTTGATTTTCTGTTGTGATTTTTGCGGTGTGGGGCTTAGCATTATCTTGGAGGAATTTTACAGTCGCAGTATTGATGCCTTGACGGCGTAGAGCTTGGTCCACACGACTCAATTGATCTTTGTATAGGTTCGCCGTGACTGTTTGACCAGAATTCAGAAGTTCAAAATGCACCAAACCTTTTCAGTTCCACCAGACACAACGCATAACCTTTTCACCATGAATATCAGGTTTTGGAGTTGGTTTCGGAGGCTCACCGTTGTTTAACCATTGCCTTTTTCTTATTACATTATCGTACTTGATCCACTTTTCATCCCACGTGACGATGGAGTCGAAAAATCCGCTGTTCTTAGCACTACGAAGCATGATTCCAGACATTGCAATTCGAGCTATTTTGTTTGCATCGGAGAGTTTATGTGGCACCCATTTTCCGGCTCGATTTGTTTTTCCAATGGCACGTAAATGATTTTCTACAGTGGCATGAGTGCAATCAAATTGTTTCGCAAGGTCGCGAGTAGTTTGGCAAGGATCTGATTCGAAGATGTTCTTCAAAACATTGTCATTGATAATCTGAGGACGTCGTTGGTGTTCTTTATCTTCAAGAGTTTCATCTCCATTTCGAAAGCGTTGGTACCATCGGTAACATTGGCTCAACGATGGTATATCATCTTTAAATGCTTCTAACAGCATACGATAGGACTCTTCGGCCGTTATTCCGCGTTTGAAGTCGTATAACATACACGCCTGCATACGATATTTCTGCTCAATCATCTTTAAATGAACCAATTAATATATGAAAAGATGCACAAGAAAACGCTCTTTAAATAAGCATAAAAACATATGTAAACGTATTAGTATATTAAAAATATAACACATAAAAGTTTACTCGCATTCATATTTTGCCAACCTAATAAATTTTTTTACTTAATACTACGCAGTGTGATAGTCAGTTTGGTCGCCAGATTTTAAAACAGACTATACTAACATGACAATTGAAAGTGATTGCTCCATTAGAATTCGAAAAGAAAGTCAGAGAAGTTTGTAATGGAACAAGAAAATTCAAAATGAACTCATATGGCGAGCCGACTCACGCTTCGCGGACCGATGAGAAAATGGCGATGAGAACAACACTCACGAGCCGCGTATCTTTCACTTCTTTTAATTCCTCATTTTCCTACTGTAATCTCTTTTCAGAGAATATTGAAAAGATGAGTGCTTATCCATACTACAGAAACAATTCTAGTGAGGACAGAAAAAAGAAGCAGAACGGTTGGAAGGCAGAAAGGTCCTTATCAGCGACCCCAACAAGAAGCTAGATTATGAGTCCAATTTCTCACTAGTTACAATCGTTTTAAAGGATGCATACCGGTATGCCGGTAAGTGCAAAATCTGGGAAGAAGGATGAAATTACAAATACAAGTCGGCCACAGGACGTCAAGACGGATTCTGTTTTAAGACCTGACCCATATTATCGAGAAGAAAAATCTAAAAATGAAAAAAATACTTTCTGAGATAACACATTCTGCTCAAGGAGCAAGCTCTTGGTCTAAAAAATTGACTGATGATCATATCGCTGAAGTGAACGCTTTACTCAATGTCTGACTAAACAAAATATTTCAGCTGAGGAAATATAATCCAAACGATATAAAAGCAGCTTCTCTCCAAAGACAGATAGTCGTTTTGAAATTTAATAAACTGAAAAAGCCAAGAAATATTTGCAAATCAAACAAATGTACAACTTGGAAGACTATCAACACATACGATTCTGTTCCAATCTATAAGATCTGTCATGAGGAATGCTACCTTAAAGATTTCGTAGGCCAATTCCCATTTTTTGATAAAGAAATTCTAACCGGAACGAGATAACACTACTCTGTATAGCTGCAACATTTTCCGGCGTCAAAATGGTGGCCACTACGAAGGAGGCTTCCTTGAGCATTGCAGAAAGTGTGGATGCCATTTCATTAAGCATGAACATACTTTCTATGAGCAAAGAACTACCAACCTAGATGTATTTTGTCCACTTTTACTTTTAAAGAACTTCTAGATGGAAGATAAAAGAGCTTTAATGGAACATCAAGACGCGAAATTTAAGGCAAAAGAAGTCGAAAAAGAGATCGAAGAACTCGAAGAATCGGTTTCAATCTACTTCCAATTTCTAACCATTTCTTAATAGAAAAGAGCCATAGAATTGGAATATGATTTGATTAGAGATTTTTGTGCTGAAGCGTCAGTCTTTCTCCATCACAGTGGAGATGCATCAATCTTGGAGGGAAATCAAATCTTTTTAGCGCCGAATTTTCCGAAATTATTAGCACCGGTTGCTCTGCAAATCAATAAAATTTTCCAAAGTGCCGTAGATTCTCTCCGCTTTGTTCAGAAAACCAATCTGCTTCTAGGGAATCCTGACCAAGCCGTAGAAAGTCCCATTCTCCTCGACAAAAGTGTTGTTTTTGATGGCGTCGAGTGCTTTTTGCACAAATTTGGGCACATTTTCTGAAGAAAGCTCCGTCTCCAAATTGAATTCAAATTCCACATTTAAGAGCCCAACTGCAGCGACGGCTGGAAGCAACGAGATCGCCAATAAGATTCATCGTGGAGAGACTAGCTGTCTTGGATGAGAAGAATCTGCTAAAATGAATGGCGAAATCTTTTAGTCAGATTGACGGTTATGATCCAGGAGATCGCATTGAATCAATCTTCCTTCAAATTATTAGGATTGAGAACAAATGGTTTTTAAACAATTTATGAGAATTCCATTCATCGAGGGAACGAGGAATGGATTTCATACAAATAGGCTTCAAAATTATGAATATTTCTTTAAAAAACTTTCTTCAAGAGATCGGGGAATGGATGTATAAGCAAAAGATGATAGATCTTGAGGCAGTTTGGGTCCATCAATCCACTTATTTCCATTAAATATTTCGGATGTTTCATAACTTCCCCAACCACCAAATATAATAATTCCATTTGAGAGTTTCCTATTCCAAAATCCATTCGTGGTTGTTTAAAACTCTATTTTTCTGTCCATTTCTTCTCGGGATCTTCGATATCCATTTCCCATACGCTATTTAATATGTCAGATCCTGATTGGCCTCCAAAAATGGATAGAATTGAATTACTGATTAGCATCGTATGGCCGAAAACTTCAATAGGCAAATCACAAAATAAGATCCATTTCTGTAGAAGTGGGTCAAACGTTTCCACAGATTTTAAGTCCTCTACACTAGATCCTCCAGTGACAAATATTCGATCCTTAAATACTGCTGCTGCTGCATTATATCTTGGATGATTCATTTCTCTGGAAGGTTTTTAATTGAATTTTGAGAAAAACTAACGGCATAAAGGTCCATTTGTCTTGCGAAATATCGTACTTTTCTACTGATTTTAGATCTCCTCCAGAATCTCCTCCAATCACCCAGATGTCTCCTTTGTAAACCAGAGAGCTACTGGAAATCCAACCTCTTTTTTGATTTAGCGGTGCCAGTTTCATCCAACTTCCATCATCTTTCAATTTATAACAGTCCTGCTGATAACCATTGGCAACTCCTCCAAAAATATAGATTTCTTCATTGACTACAACAGCTCCAAAATCTCGCATTCCCATTGGAAGAGTGATGCTCAGCTTCTTCCAACTTTGAGCCTTCGAATCGAGCAAGTAAATTGTATTTAGAGTTTTCCCGCCATTCCAGTTAAGATTAATACCTACACTGCAACACACAATTATGGAGCCACCCCATTTTTCGAGGTTTCCACTAGTTTTTGAAACTTTAACCTAAAATGGTGAGTGCCATTATTTTTCTCGCTAAAAAAACCCCTAGTTTCAATTTGTTGTCAGATTCCAATGAGTCTTTGTGATGCTAGGCCAAAAACACGAAAAATCAGGTGACACGAAATTATGAAGCCAGATGCAAATTATGCATGCTTCCTGCCAAGAAAACGGATATGAAGCGGCGAAAGGCTAAGAATCGACAACTGTGAAGTAGTTTGAATCCTAAGCCTCAGTTAGAACAAAAAATGCCTTTTGGAAAACAGTTATCTGAAGAAGAAAAGGGCAAAATTCAAGCCTTCAGTGAGATTGGCCTCTCACATCGCTAAATCGGGCGAAGAATTGACCGAAGTCACAAAGTTATCGACTCTTTTCTTTCCAATTTAACTGGTTATGAGACTAGAAACAATCAGAAAGGAAGGAAAAAGAAATTGACCCCAAGAGAAGAGAGAATCGTCGTCAGGAAGACCTCTAATGAAATGATCAGTCTGAAGAATATCCAAGAAGATCTCCAACTTGATGTCTCGAGAGAAACGATTCGGCGAACTTTGAAAAGAAGCGGAAAGATTGTCTCGTTGAAGCTGAAGAAATCTCCTCGCCTAACGCCTCAATACAAGGCAAATCGGTTGGCCTTCGCTCAAAGGCACCTAACACAGCAGACCGATTGAAGCAAAGTTAGTGACTTTTATTTTATCTTAGGTGGTCTTTTCTGACGAGAAGCGATGGACACTGGATGGTCCCGACGGAAATTTGCACTACTGGCATGACTTGAGAAGAGACGAGAGAGTGTTCTCGAAGAGGGGTCATGGGGGTGGAGGCGTCATGGTATGGGCGGCTTTTTGCGCGGACGGCACCGTCGGAATTGAGCTGGATCTCACGTCCAGAATGAATTCTGTGAATTATCAGGCAGTGCTAAATGCCAAATTGCTTTCCTACTTGAACACCGCTGGCATCGGCTATGTGTTTCAGCACGACAACGCCCCCATTCACAGGAGCGCTTCTACTTCTCAGTGGCTTGCTGCGAGGAACGTGAGAGTGATGGACTGGGCGGCATGCAGTCCTGATCTCAACCCATCGAGAACCTCTGGGGCCTTTTAGTCCGCCGAGTCTATTCTCAAGGACACCAGTTTGCATCCGTCGCCGATTTGAAGGTGGCCATCCTTCAAGAATGGAACAATCTGGACCGCTCCACACTGAGAAGCCTCTTTGCCTCAATGCCACGTCGTTTAGTAGAAGTAATCGCCAAAAAAGGCGAAAAAAACGCATTATTGAATTGTTGATAAACAATAAACAGATTTTTTTAAACAAGTGGCGCCATAATTTCGTGTCACCTGATTTTTCGTGTTTTTGGCCTAGCATCACAAAGACTCATTGGAATCTGGTAAAAAATTGAAACTAGGGGTTTTTTTAGCGAGAAAAATAATGGCACTCACCATTTTAGGTTAAAGTTTCAAAAACTAGTGGAAACCTCGAAAAATGGGGTGGCTCCATAATTGTGTGTCGCAGTGTACAAGCAAAGTCTAAAAGTTAAAAATCATACTGATGTATTTTGTTGTCTGTCAGTTTTTCAACTTTATTTTCATTTTGAGCTAAAAATCTCTCAAATAAAATCAACTTAAAGCAAACCATTGGGCATTAAGTTCTGCTGACTCAGCTTGTCTTTCTGATTCAGTTGTTTTACATTCAATTCCAGAGAAATCAAGCGATTAGATAGTTCCTTCTGATTCCTACTTTAATTGGCAACCAATTCTTCTACTTTGTCGTTCAATTTATCATTTTTCGAGATATTCAAGTGTAAAGCTGTTATTTGCTCTTTCAACTGCAAGTTATCAGCTTTTGAGGCAGCTAGATCTTCTTCTAATTTTGTTACTGAATTTCTCATCGACTATTTATTTTAAAAAATCAACCTTTCTGAGCCAATTCCAGCTGATTTTCGTAAAAGAGAGGAGCCGTTTCTTCAGGCAATCTCACAACAAAACTCTTCTTCTTTGTTCCGACACTACATCTCCCCAGATAGAATCCCAACAGCATGATGCAACACGCCCAAATCAGATGTAACCAAGATAATGAAGAAGAGTGATAGAACTCCCAATTGACCCAAAAACAAAGTTGCCTATTGATCCAAGAACGGTGCCATATCATCGTTTTCCAAAAGACTTTACTTTTGTAACCGAAGTAAGTTTTTTTTTCGGAAATGAAACTTTTTCTTTTAGAAAGATGCCAATGGGAAAACAGTAAGAAGGTGGAAGCAGAAGGGAAAGACTACGAATAATATCGGGCGAGTCTATTCGGCAACATTACAACAAGTCGAACGATATTGTATTCGCCTCCTCCTCTTTGAGACGACTGGAGCTACCTCTTTCCAAAGTCTCTCCACCGTTAACGGCCAGCAATTTCCCTCGGCATTCGAAGCTGCCAAAGAAAGAGGCTTGATCCAGACTACCGACCATTTCGATCAAGCAATCAAAGATGCTGCCTTCTTCAGAATGCCTCATGCCTTAAGATGCGTATTCGTGGCTCTATTGGCTTTTGACGAACCAACATCTGCTCAGGAAATGTGGACGAAATGGAAAGGAAACATGTCGGAAGATTTTGTCAGAAAGGGAAGAACTCCAATCGAAGCCGAAGAATTAGCTTATTATGAGCTCCTTGAGAAGAGTTCTACGCAAAACATAAAGCTGGAGATTTTGATAAACGCTAAATATGCCAAACCTAAACCAATGACAGACATTGAGCCGGACTACACGGTCATTGGAAACGATATGTACATAAAATTGAATCCGAAAGTGGCTGTAAGTTAGGCCATTTAAAAATTCTCAACACTCATATTTAGGTTGATGCTGTGCTCACTGGACAAGAAAAGTATATCTTCCTTGACGAGCTAATAAATATTTGTGATTGTTATTTTTTTTTTTACAAGACTTCGCCGATTTGAATTTGGCAGGACTTAGATAGAGTCGAATGATTCTAGATTTAGTATATTTAGAATCGAAACTAGAAATGCCGAGCGCCGTCGAAGGCGGCGCAGCCCACTTGTCTTACTTTAAAATAAAGCTGATCCTGTCTGTTTGAAGCCTTGCTAAATCCTGTCAAAATTCGGGTTACGACTTTTCCACGGGCGGTCGCTTTTAAAAAAAAGAACTTTCTATTTGTTGAAAATTCGAGGAATTGGAACTAAAACTTGAGGGTAAAGGGGCTTAAAACTCGAAGAGAAACGGGACTAAAAAGGCCTCTCGATTACCACCACATTTAGGGTCGAAGATTCGCAGATCTGCTTTCGCTGAGCCTAAAATTCGTGGGAAACAGGCCCTATAATTCCAGGGAGAGGGGCCTAAAATTTGAGGGTGACGGGACTAAATTTTCGTGGGAGAAAGGAACTAAAATACTAGGGGAAAGGGACAAAAATACGAGAGGGAGAGATAAAGAGCCCAAGGTTTTTTCCAGGATCAAAATCGTCATCAATATATTAATTCTATTCGTAAGTCGCAGGACGTTTAACGGACGGACAAAAGTTTAGGTTTAAGGTTTAAAATTAAGCGCCGCGAATAAATGCGGTTACTAATTGAATTCAAAACAATTCGATCAAATCACTTCCAATTATTTCATAAATTTTTTATAAGCTGAACAAGAAGTTAAAACATATTTCTTCAATTCTTCAAATTTTAGGAAAAATATTGGGTGCCGTTGGAAAGAAAGCTCAGGGGATCCACGTTTATTTCCGGTTTGTAAAAACGGAAATAACCTTCTAAAAATTCCATTGGAAGATCTGACAAAGAAAGAAAATCAGTTTTTTTAGACAAATAAATGCCCAGAAAGTCTTTGAAAAACCAGTCCTGATGACTAGATGAACTCCACTTTTAACTCGGAAAACTTGGGAAAAATTCAAGGGGAAAAGGCCACGAAAAGTTTAAACTGGGAAAATTTGGAAGATTCTAAAGCCGAAAACAAGCTCAAATCTCTCAAAATTCAAGTATAAACAATAGAAGAAGTATCAACCAGAATCAGCTTGAAAATTCACTTTTTATTCGAAAGCGATGCAGAATTTAGATTTTTTGAGCGCTTTTGTAAGAGAATAAAAGTGAGCTTCGGCTCAACCGAAATGTTAAACACTCTGAGCTGTAAAAGACCTCCTAATTTTAACCTCCGGCTTCTCTGTTTTTCTCCCCGGTCGTTTTGTGTTTCAGCATCTTTTGACAATGACGCATGGTCGATAGGACAAAGGAAGGCCTTCGTTTGCCGACCATCTCTTTGCTCTTCAGGTTCGTCAATTCGTTTCTCATTTTTCTTATAAACACATTTAAACGGGGGGATCCACATTATGGGACATAGTCAAGTCGCTGGAGTCATCTGCCAGCTTTTCTAAATATTTATCGGATGAGATCAGGCGAAAGACAACAGAAAAAGAGACGCTTTCTGCCAATTTTTGACTGATTTCTTCCCCTGGCGACCTTAGAAAAATTGATTTTTGCTTCAAAAAGTCATAAAATCAGATTTCTTAAGCTTTTCTTCAATTTTCGGTATATACTATTGGGTTGGAACATAATTAATTTCGCATTTTTCAAACAATTAGAACTTTGTTAGTTTACAACGAATTTATTCTAAATATTCACCATTACTATTGACTACTTGTGCCCACTTAATGGGCAACTGCCTGATCCCTCTCTCATAGAAAACACGAGGCTTTGAGGCAAAGAAGTTGACAAGCCACTGTTTCACATCTTCGCCATTATCGAAGTGCTTTCCTGCCAGTTCATTGTTCATCGACCGGAAGAGATAAAAGTCAGAAGGGGCAAGGTCTGGAGAGTACGCTGGATGAGCAAGAAGTTCCCAATTCAGTTCTTTTATTTTGGAGCGAGTGAGCTTTGCAGTATGAGGGCGAGCGTTGTCATGAAGAAGGATGACTTTTTGGAGTCTCGGTCTCTTTTCTATGATTGCAGCTGCTACTCTATTCAATTGCTGGTGTAAATAGCAGCAGTTAAAGTCGTCTTACTATCCAGAAGCTCCCAGTATATCACGCCCCCGATATCCCACCAAACACACAACATAAACTTCTTCTGATGTGGATCCGACTTCACATCAGGTCTTGATGTTTCTCCGGGACCCACTCATTGGCGCTTCCTCCGAAAGTTCGCGGTTAACATCCACTTTCCATCGCCTGTTATTAGACGGGAAAGAAAAGACTTCCGCTCATATCTGGAAAGATGAGTGGCAGCAATGGACATTCGTTGCCATTTGTGAGCCTCGGTCAGGGTATGGGGCAACCAACGACCCAGCTTTTTCGAGTAGCCCAATCTCGTGAAATGTCTTTCTATTGTTATGTGAGAGACGCTTAAAGCCTCTGCCAGATCACGGGTTGACTGGGTATTATCTTGGTTTACAATGACGAGAAGTTGACTTTCTTCGACTTCCAAGGGGCGACCCTGACCAGAGACTCTTTCAAGCGAGCGATCTCCAGAACGAAACTTTTCAAACCAAAGTTGACAGCTCCGTGCAGTAATAGACCCTTCCCCATAATATTCGTTTATGTTAGAGGCCGTTTGGTGAGCGCTTGTTCCTCGAGTGAACTCATAAAGAATGACATGGTGCAGATGCCCAGGTGGTAGATCAGTGGTACTTACGACAAAAGCAACCAGCGTAGAAAGAATAAGAAAGCTACTCATTGTTGTTATGGTGGGGTGAGAAGAGGGTTATGTGAGTAAGATAAAACACCCATCAGTTAGCCACATGAAAACAAAACAACAAGATAGAAAGCATGAAAAACAATGCGAAATTAATTAAGTTCCAACCCAATATATCTCTAAAACTAGCATTGTTTAGCTGTTTTTCGGATTTCACATGTTCTACAAAGTTGCAACCCGCGATCTCCTCAACAAATTTGTAGAACATCATTTTCATGGAGAACAGCTCTCTATCCCCAAGAAAAGACAAGACACAAGAAGGTTTTATTCGTTTCGACTCGATTTCAATGGATTTCCGCCTTTCTTTTTCTTCAACTGGCAGTTAAAAAGCCTTATTTCTTGATATTTTCAGTGAAATTGGCATATTGTACAACCTATTGAGGATTTTATTCACCTTTCCATCCAAAAAAATCTTTGGATTTTTTGTCTCCTCTTTAAGCGCTTTTTCTACACTTTTTTTCTTAATTTTTACTTTGAGTCCTATCATATTCAGAAAAAGTTTTAAACTTTAATCAGAATTTTTGCCTTTTCCAGCTGAAAGTTTGATCGATTTTTGAATAATCTTTAAGATGTTTACTGTATTTTTACTTCGACTTGTTGATAAAAGCTCAGCGCAGCAGAAAAAAATAATGAAACGCGTGTTCAAGTTGACACTCAGCAATACAAACTACATCTGTCGGAGCGGCGAACGGAGCAAAGAGGAGATTGAACCCCTCCCCGTCTTGTGTTTGCCACTTCGAACTCAAACATTGGCACAGCCAGTCTTGCGGCTCTTTCTATCCGCCTCACTCCAGGGTCAGACTCAACTCTTGACTTTTTGGATTTTTCCGAGGGGAGATCTTTTAAAATTTTTGGACGCTTCTTAGCGCTTTTTTAATTAGAAATTTCTTTCTTGCGATCTTTTTTTGACGAGGACTTTTTTTCGGAGAAATGCTGAGACTTGGAGATTTTTATGCTTCTAGTTGTCCTTTTAGTCTAATTTTTTATCAAAATGCTTATTGAGATCATTATGATGACGCGGTTTTGCTTAATTTTTATCAGATTTTTTTGCAAATTTTCATTAGAAAAAGGCTAAAACTTGAAGAATTTTGCCGCACAAATTTAAAAAAACAGATTCCCAAAATGGTGGAACTGATCACAACATAATTCGAAATTGAATAAATTGGAGAATATTATTGGGCTTCTCGAATTCGGAATTAATTTCAATCAAATTTGTAGAAAAATGAGCTTTTTTAGCTCTTCTTCAAAGAGGTTTTGCGAGCTCAAATTGTGATTTTAATTTTGAATCAAAGTCTTTTTTAATCGATTCACTCGACCAGAATTACTTCAAAATAGAAGAAAAAAGACAAAATTACGGGAACTTTTAAAGTAAAAACAAAATCCAAAAATAATAAAAACCCAGCCTTTATTGCCGCCCAAATTTAAAGCTATTTTATGCTCCAGCTGGCCTTTTAAACAGATTCCAAAACAGTGGAGTTAGTACGCCAATGCTATCTGGAATGACAAAGATTTGGAGAATTTTATGCTTTTCAGAAAGAAATGCTGGCGAATCCCGAGTTACTTTTAGTCATTTATTGTAAATTTTTTTAGGCTTCCAAGTAGTTTTTTAAAAGAGGTTTGCTTTCAAAAGTGATTTAGGTATAGATGTCTTTCGAATCAAAGACTTATAGTCTATTAAGAAAAAAGGGAGCGAAAAATTAGAGCTCATTTAAACGGCGCGGGTCATTTCCTTATCCTATTGGTTTACTGTATGCCCATTATTTTATAATTTTTTCTTCGTTTTTTGTCTTCTATGTGCTTCTACTTTCTGATTTCATTAAAAATGTCAAGTATTAGCTCAAAAAACGAAAAAAAAGTAAAATAATGAACATACAGTAAGCCAATAGGATAAGAAAATGACCCTGCATTTTTTCAAAACCGAAACCGGCCGGTTTTTAAAAAAAAATCGTAATAACCAAAACCGAAAATTCGGTTTTTAACAAACGGAAGCCGCTCATACTTGATTTAATTGGCCAGTATTGCGCCAGTTTTGTATTAATCCTGATGATAAAAGCCCGACTATTTTCACCCTGTTGTACACAAAATAAACTTTTGAAAGTGCTTTCTGTGTGCCAAGTGAGAGACAGAGCTCAAGTTTGTCCAAAAGATCGCCAGCCGATCAGAAGTACTGTAACTTGGCAATCGAGTTGTGAAACTTTCTGAGTATTTAGAGAGGAAAACTGGTTCCTTTGATTGCCATCGATACTTGACGGTTGGTTGGGAGAGAAAAATTATCGGGGGTGATATTTAATCGAATTCATTGCTTTGATATTTATACTTTTGTTTACTAAATTTGTAGCGGAAATCGAGCTCTACAAAATGATTTTTTCCAATTTAAATTTAATTGAGTTTCCACTGAGATATGACTTCACGAAGGAAGCAATTTTTGTCACATTTTGGCTTGGAGGAGAATTGCTAAAAATAACCGTATTTTTGTCAAAAATCAACCAAATTAAATAATTAAACACTTATTTTGTAGAGGAGATCAAGTTCTCTGCAAAGTGCTGCTTTTAGATTTAATTTGGTTGAGCCTTCTTGAAGATATGGCCTTTTTGAAAGCTAAAAAAATGGCTTTTTGGCTCCTTCTTTTGCTTCCAATCTTGTCAGCCAATGTCATAAAAAAGGGGGAGTAATTAATCTGGCTTTCCATTTTTTCCCTCCTTCTCTCTTGGAAAACAACATCGCCATTTTTGGAATGAGATCTCAGCCCACACAGCCCCGAAACGTCTAATCAAATGTCTCTTCGTCGGCCATTTTCATTAACCTGCAAGCCACGAAATTAGCCAATTGGCACCAGACATCGGTGACATTTATTTCTCTCCGAGAGTCGACTTTATTTACCCAGAAATACTCAATTTCTTTTAGTTGCGCCGAGAGAGTGAATGGCGTCGATCTCTGATGGCAGATTGGTAAATTTGATCGTTGAGGCTCTCATTTTTCGCTCAAAAATAGAATCAACTTTTTAATTTTCTGAGCCAACCTACAGCAGTTTTCTACAAAATTAGCGGAAAATAGCTAGAAAATTAGGATTTTATCTCTAATTTTAGGTCATTTTTTTTCAGCTTTAAACGCATTTTCAAAAAAATCGCAACACTTTTTCAACTATTTGAGAAATTTTTAAGAGCTAGCGAAAGAAAAAAATCATTGCAGCATTCAAATTTCGCCCTCTAAACTCGGAAATTTAGAATTTTTCATTAATTTTGGAGGTTGCTTTAGGCCCAAAAGTGATGTATTTTCTTGGCCTGTGAATACTTCCCTATTGAATCGAAAGATACTATAAGGTTTTGCTGAAAAAAGAATCATTCTAGAAATTCAAATTAGATACTTTTAGGGCTCTCACGATTTTTTTAAATATTTTTCATTAAAATTAGATTATTTTCTTCTCATTTTTTTGCTAATTTAGGATTGCTGTAGACCCAAAATTGACCATTTTTTTAAACTATCGATATCAAAATCACATAATAACAAGCCAAATGAACCGAAAGATTTTATA
The DNA here is from genome assembly GCA_932521405.1 of Oscheius sp. JU1382. Classification (NCBI taxonomy): domain Eukaryota; kingdom Metazoa; phylum Nematoda; class Chromadorea; order Rhabditida; family Rhabditidae; genus Oscheius; species Oscheius sp. JU1382. The sequence continues at coordinate 1,757,983 of OW051476.1, forward strand.
GTTCTCACTGAAAAAACAAAGAACAAGAAATTATTGCATTTTTAGGGTTACTAGCGGTTTAAAATTACAAATGTTCTCAAATTTAACAAAAAAAAGCGAACATATCGGCCCACCACAGTTGCCTCTATATCTAGCCGAGTTGATTCGAATTCTGATTTTCCCTCTGAAGTCAAGATGACGCCGATCTCTGACACCGGCCTCGAGACGAATGAGAGATTATTAGTTTAAATGTCATTCTCACGGCGGTTTTTTGGATCATTGGCTTTCCAATCTTTTGGCTTGCTCGCTTTTCTTTTAAAATTGGTCGAATCTATTGTAAAATTCTTCTATGGAGTTGAAGAAAATTTCCACCAATGAGAAAAACAAAATAAATGGCAAATTTTGAAAAGTATCGGCATTATCTAATAAATCGAATTCTTTAAAAATCTCAGATCAGATGAGAGTTCGCTTCTCTGTTAGAACAACAACTATTTCAAACGAGAGAAAAACATTTTCAGCACTAAAAAGTGTAGAATGAAACAGCCAGCGTATTTTGCTCTCGATCTCTCGTCTTCCAGAGATGGTGGCTTCTTATCAGTCACAAATCTGCCTCGTCCAGTAGCTTATAATCACAGCAAACTTCAATTCTCCTTCAATTTCATTTAGAAGCCCCACAGCCCACTCATTTAAAAACTCAGCTGATAGGAGAAATGGATTCCATTCTCATTCAAATCCTCTTTTTCTATGGTTTTTAAGTACGGTCCAATGCGCAGCGCGTCGAGACCCATTTTTGGCGAATTTTAGAATGAAAATGGGTGGTTTCGCCGCGAAAACAAAAAGAAAGTCTTGGGCTGAGCCAGAGCAAATTAGGCATCTTTCGCAGAGAATTATTTCTTTCAGTTATCCCGTCTTTGAATTCATAATTGTCCGGGTGAAAGTGCTCCAAAATTATAAAAAATTTTATAAACTCACTATTCAAACTTGATTTTTTGCTTCCAATTAGTTTGATCTTTCGTCGAAAAAAACCAAAAATTTCCGACTTTTATCAGTCACAAATCACATCACCTTTCTTCGCTTTTCCGAAGAAAACAAATAAGTCCTTGCAGGAACCAGCAGCCAAATAAGAGAGATCAGTGTCGTCCTCCTCTTTGGAACCGTCGTCGTGTATGATGAGCTATTGCCGGCGATGACAGGACGGAGTTTGCTCAAACAGGGAGAGGGCGCCAGCCATCCCCACGTGAGAGCCAACTCAAACAGACTCAAAAATTCTCGTTTTCCCCTATGGCCTCCGGGTTTTTTTTTCTTCTTCTCTGCTTTTCCTTGAAATCGCTCATTTTCTCCGCTCAATTCTTAATTTTCAGATTTTTTTTTCTCAAAAAATGGACAAAAGCTTAGATTTTTGAGGACTGTTTTTCCCTCTTATTTTAGCCTAAAAATGCCTATTAGGCCATTTTCGTAGTTTTAACGCAATTTTCAAAATCTCTGTAGAACATAATTTTCACCTAAATTAAGACAATTTGAAAGAGCCACTCATTAACAAGACTTAGGAAAAAAATGTATTTTATACGCGACTGAAGCATTTTTTCATTTTTTTTTCCTCACAGTCACAAAAAAGACCATCAAAACGAGTTTGCCAACCTCTAAAAATAACAGAGGGATCGACGTCTATTGGAATAATCCCCACGCGGGGTGTCAAAGTTCAAAGAATTTTTATTAGCTTTATTATTTTTTTCTGATAAAAAAATAGCCTTCAAATTCTGTTTTTAACGTCAGAAGAGGTAAAGAAAGCTATTTTTCATTGCATTAAAAGTTCTCCCCTTTTTTTGATGAAAATCTCTCAAGTTTAGCTCTTATAAAAATGCCTGGAATAGTCGAAAATATGGGGAATTCCCTCGCTTTCTCGCACAAAAGCTCCTTCTGGCAAAATAAATTCTGTCATCGGGGGAAATTAAAAAGCAAACAAAGCGGAGACACGTTCGGCTCAAATTGCATCGGCTCCACACATCCTGTCCAATTTTTAATTGGATGAGAATCAACCCAGGAGTTTCCTCATCATCCCGATGAATCATTGACACACAAAAGAGAGAGAGGCGCCTCTCCTTGGGTGATAAGAGTTTGTGCTCGGTGGTGTGCTCTCTCGGCCGACTCTTCCTGTTTTTTTGTGTTTCTCCTTGCTTTTTAAACAAAAAAATCAATTTCAAACCATTTTTGTTGTTGTGGGCAGTTCTGCCTTATTTCTCCTTCTAAACTCAATTTTTTATCATTTTTATTGTTCTACAATCTTTTCGCCCTTGATTTTGGCTATCCAATGAGCTAGAAATCGTAAAAATTGGTTGAGAACTGGCTGAGATATGTTCAAGTTTAGAGGACGATTTGGTCACAAAAAACTGTTCTCCCAAAGTGAAATCATTTCTTCCTTATTTTCTTCAAGATTTCAAAACCAAATGACACCACCACTTTGAACGGCGATAAGACAGCTTACCAGCCTGACAATGCCTGGCTGACTCAATGGTCTTAGGTCAACTTTCCCGAGAGAGGAGACCAACTTCCTTTCGATTTTTTTCTCTTTGGAGAAGGAGGTGGATTTATTACGATCACAAGTCACAAAATAGGGCCTTATCGCCGACCAAGTATTTGCCCTTCTTTGGCTTTTATCTCTGGAATTTGCTGAATCACACACAGGTCTTCACGACGAATTTTAGTTTTATCTCCATCGATTCGAATAAGTTCAATTAGATCTTTTTCTTCGATCAGACTATCTTGAAAATAGACTCTTGAATTCAAATTATCTCCGCCAAAAATGAGGGCTGAAAAATTTCTGCTTTTCTTCCAAAAACCAAAAAAAATGAAGAGAGACTGAAGTTTCTGCTTTACTAAAAACTTTTTGGATTCCTAAAAGTGGATAAAAGCTTCAGGAAGAATTTATTTGCTTCTATTTTCTGAAAATCGTTTGTCCACTGAGTTGTCTGAAAAAAAAAGGTTTCTCTTTCTTAATTTTGAAGGCAAAACCAGGCAGGAACAAAATTTTTGATGTTTTTTTAGGGTTCAGATTGGTTTAGCTTTGGGTTACGGTAGAATTACAATAATTCACCCATATTTATTCCGTGTTTTTTCCTTTTTGTGTGCTATTTTAAAGAAAAGGTGAACATTTTGGCCAAATCTTGAGTCAAGAAGGCGGACAAAAATGTCCAACTTTTTTCAGTCCCTGACTGTCCCTTTAAGCTAGTGACTGTTCCATTTTTCGAGAGTGAGAGAGAGAGAGAGAGAGCTTCGGCTAGGAAGCGATTTAGGCAAGCTGAGCGGGGTGACCTTCCTTCCGTGTGTCAATCCCCCGCATTGGCTGGCAGCCACAGAGGGGTAGGTAACTAAGGCGGCAGAGAGGGCGCCTCATTTGCCAGGCAGATCTCTGCACCTCAGGAGAGAGTTTGGTGCCAAGCTGTGACTTTTCTCTGCTTTTCTTCCAGCTAATTTCTCCATTTTAAAGCGATTTTTGATAAACAATCTCTCTCTCCTTCTCAAAAATAATATATGCCTCTGTCCTGCCTCACCGATCGCTGTTATGGGAAGCGTTGCACTTTTTTCATTACTGAAAATTCCGTATTTTGTAGTGGATTAGACACATCAATCAGATACTAATCAATTACACATAATCATCTAAAGTCTGCAAAAATTGCTTAAAATAGAGTGAGAAATGAATTTTTCTCAAATTTTTGATTCAAATTTCTATTGAAAGGTGTCTTTCTCAATATCAAAAACAATCTAAGCTCTCTTGATCTACATATCTTGTAGAACGCATCGATTTGTAAGAAAATCCTATTAGAATTGAGTTTTCCAAGCATTTTATTGCAAATTAGCTGATTTATAATAGATTTGCAAATTGTTTGAGCTATCATCGTTCGATCCATTGGGTCCACAGCTCCCTCAACAGCCCGACTACGTGTTGCTCTGATAACGGCGACAATCAATCGAGCCTTTTTGTCTCTTTTTATAGTACCGTCCGACTAATTCCACGAAGAAAAAAAAGGTTTTTTTCTTAATGTTTAACTATGCATAAGCCTAAAAGTAGTGGGAATTCCCTCATATAAAGTTAAAAACTCTCATTGAAACACAATTTTCCTTTTTTTCTATTTTCTACTGTCAAAATTACCAAGTAGTTTTACAGGTCCTTTCGCTTTCAAAGTCCTTCTTGAAATTTTAGACATTTCTTCACTCAGCTATTCTATTGCTTCAAGCCTACTCTGAGCTGATCTAAAAATCTTGAATGAAACATTTCCCAAAAATTGCTTCTTTTTTCCGTTGAATTTTATTAAAAAATATTCTGTTTTTAAATTAAAGAAAATTGAAAAAAACGAGCAAAGCTTGCTGGATTCTCTCAAATTCGAAAAATCTCATGATTCCTACATTCACTGGAGAGATTCTAACTTTATTCTGTTAGTTCGACTAATGAATGAATTAGAAATTTCTTATGAATTCAATCTGCAATTCACAAACAATTTTATTTCGTCATTTTTGAGAGAAAAATGACGTAATTTTCAACAAGAAAGCTTGGATTTTTCTTTCTTAATCTCAGTCACTCATTTTTATGATTTTTTAACTTCTTTGTTGCAAACCCGTAGAAAATAATTTTGCACCCACAATCGTTTTATGAATCCTACTTGAATCTCTTTTTATTATCTTTCTTCAACGAAATATTTAATTTGTAGAGAGCAGATGGAGAAGGGAGAGATCCTGCCGACCGGCTTTGCAAAGCCCTACCAAGTGAGGAGATGGCCGACATTTTTCTCCCTCATTTGTGTTGTAAGTTTTACAAACAAGAAACCATCTAAAAAACAAAATTTGATTAAAAGGAGATACTTAAAAACGAACAGATTTTTGTGATTTTATAGGCATTTTTTTCGCGTTCTCATTGCTAAAAGAATGATGAAATAGCATAATTTATAGAAGAAAAACACAATTAAATTTGGTTTTTGCGCCTGCGTATCAACGAGCTTTAAGCAGACAAAAAAAGTAATTTAAACTGGCTTGGAACTGTCGCTTTAACTTTACAGGCAAAAACCAAATAACTACAAAGATCGCCAACGGTATTATTTATTTATGCCGGCGGAGCCGCTTTTCACGTTGCTGGGCGATTTAGCTGCTTTCTCATCCCCAAAGAGAGTGAGAAAAGCAGTTTTTTTTAATCAAAAAATTAAATTGCCGAAATTGAAACTATCACAAGTCAATTATTGCTTTTCAGCTTTTTTCAATAATTTATGTTAAATTTGAAACATATTTTAGCCACATCAGAGTAGGAAATCTGACGTGAAGCGATCAACCCATAAATTATTAATTCCACCTTCGTTTCTGGGAGCCAAAGATTCCTCGTAACTCTGCTTTTCAAACCGATGATGATTTAAATCTAATTTCTGTGTTTATAGGCGATAGGCTGGCTGGCGAACGAAATCGCATTGGCTTGGATCCACGAGCGAGTTCCGCGAGACACAGCGCCCCTGCCAGATCTATGGTTCAGCTTCTTCCCAGAAGTCACCGGGGCCATTCGAATCACCGAATACATTATGCTCATCCTCTGCGCCAACGCCCTAATCATCGTCGTCTGTCATCAGCACAGGTCCGTTGATGGTTTAGCCAAAATACAAGTTAAAACAGAATTTATGCAGAGGGTGCAGCAGAAATTTCTTATTCTTTTGCTCAAAAAGGAAATAAATTCTAATCAAAACTTCATCTGAAGCATATTTAGATGCAGAAATTCTGATAGATCCCTTCCGGTCAAAAATAGTCTACAAAACATTTCAAAACTCTATGCTAAAATACAAAATAGAAGGACTCCATCGGAAGAAATTTATTTAATTAACTAGCTGAAATCTTCAAAAATCGGGAAAATATAACTCTTTGAGAAGTCTCAGCTAATATTAAGCGCAGCAAAAGTATTTTTGGCTGATAAAATGGGCTTGTCTGCACCGATTGTATCAATCAAGAAAAATAAAGAATCTTAACAATTATTTTTTTGCTTTTTTAACTTCGGCTAAGACAAACAACAACAATTTCTAGGTGGATTGTAGCACGACGGGTTTTCTTCTGCGCCGGGCTGGCTTATATGTTCCGTGCGCTTTGCATCACAATCATCCAGGTGAGATCTTTTCCCCAAAATTAAAAAAAAAAACTTTAGGTGCCTGTTCCCTCGGTGAATACCTACTGCGCGCCGAAGACCAACGGCAGCTTGGATATAGTGGCAGCCAGGGTGGCGAGGATGTTCTGGTCGGCTGGGATTGAACAACTCCGGCCGAGAGAGCTCTGCGGCGATTTGATTGTCTCCGGGCACACTTTGACCATCTTCACGGCGTTCTTTACTTTTAAATATTATGCGCCCAAGAAGCTGAAAATCGTCGGATACATTTTCAACGTCTTGGCTGTTCTGGCTCTGGTCGCTATTCTTCTCGCCAGGAAGCATTACACCATCGATGTCGTCTTGGGGTTAGTTTTACACATTTCCACACTGAAAATATCCAACATAATTAAAAATTAAGGAACTATTAACCTTTTGGGGCCCCAGTAGCCATGATTCAATTTTTGAGTTGTCAGGAGGGTCGCGGGTTCAATCCCCCTCCCTAACTTACATTTTTGCTTTATTAATTCAAGTCTTTTTTCATATTTTTTGACGTTTTGACTCAATTCAGCCACACAAAGCACACTGAATTGGTCCTTTACTGTTCCAACTGCTCTGTAGCATTGGAATTCTCTGGCTTACCGAACTTAAACTGCTCTGAGTCGAGAAATTGGATTTTTATTTAAAGAGAGTCACCTTTTCAATAGGCAAGCATCTTTTATCAATAGGATTGCTCAAAAAATGAGTTTGCCGTTGGATAATGAGGAGATGGCAATGCATATGTGCTTATAATCTGATAAAATTGAGTCAAAACGTTAAAAAATGAAAAAAAAGACTTGAATTAATAAAGCAAAAATGTAAGTCAGGGAGGGGGATTGAAAATTGTAATGTCTTTAAACTCTCAACAATAGTCAATTTAAACAAAAACATTTATGAAAATTTCGTCAGAAATCTTTCTTCGAGGGAACGGGGAATGGATGTATAAGCAAAATCTGATAGTCTTTGAGGTAGGTAGGGTCCAGTAATCCATTTATTTCCATCAAATATTTCGGATGTTTCTCCACATCCTCTACTAGTGCCAAATACAATAATTCCATTTGAGAGTTTTCCTATTCCAAAAGAATATCGTGGACATCGAAAACTCTGTCTATCTGTCCATTTCTTCTCGGGATCTTTGATATCCATTTCCCATACGCTCTTTAATGAGCCAGATTCTGATTCGCCTCCAAAAATGGACAGAGTTGAATTGTTGATTAGTATCGTATGACGGGAAATTTCAAAGGGCAAATCACAAAAGAAGATCCATTTCTGTAGTATTGGATCAAACATCTCCACAGATTTTAATTTTTTTTTATTTCTTCCTCCAGTGACAAATATTCGATCCTTAAATACTGCTGCTGCTGCATATGATCTTGCATAATTCATTTCTCTGGAAGATTTTTAATTGAATTTTGAGAAAAACTAACGGTATGTAGGTCCATTTGTCTTGAGAAACATCATATTTCTCGACTGATTTTAGATACTCTTTAAAATCTTCAGAATCTCCTCCAATAACCCAGATATCTCCTTTGTAAACCAGAGAGCTACTGGAAATAGCAGATCTTTTTTGATTTAGCGATGCCAATTTGATCCAACTTCCATCATCTTTCAATTTATAACAGTGCTGGTGACAAACTTTCTTGGATGTTCCTCCAAAAATATAGATTTCCTCATTGAGTACAACAGCTCCAAGGTCATGCATTTCCACTGGAAGAGTGATACTCAGTTTCTTCCAACTTAGAGCATTCGAATCGAGCAAGTAAATTGTATTCAAATCAAACCATCCGCCCAAGATTAATACCTACAAGCAAAGTCTAAAAGTTAAAAATCGAACCGATGTATTTTGCTGTCCTCTGCTCTCATTTTCAACTTTATTTTCTGTTTGAACCGCACTTTGACCTAAAACTCTCAAATAAAATCACTTCTGATTCCTACTTTGATTGGCAACCAATTCTTCTACTTTGTCGCTCAATTGATCATTTGTCGAGATATTCAAGTGTAAAGCTGTTATTTGCTCTTTCAACTGCAAGTTATCAGCTTTTGAGGCAGCTAGATCTTCTTCTAATTTTGTTACTGAATTTCTCATCAACTATTTTGAAAATTTCAAACTTTTTTGAGATAATTCCTTTTGATTTCTATTTTGTTTCATAGACAGATTTTCCAATAGTTCGGCCAAATTATTATTTTTTGAAGCTAGATCTTCTTCTAATGTTGTCACTAAATTTCTCATCGCCTATTGATAAAATAAAATCAACCTTTCTGAGCCAATTCCAGCAGATTTTTGTTGGAATTATCAATTCGAAGTCTTTCAATTTCTTGTCTTAAGCGCTCAATTTCTTGATCTTTCTCAACTATAATAGCCTGAGCTTCATATATTTGCAAGACCGGATCTGTCTCTTTTAGAGTTGAATCAGACATTTTAAAGAGACTGAATAGCTGAAAAATTGGATTACTGTTGCAAGTGGAGATAGAAAGGAGGCTGATAAGAGCATCTAACATCGCATCGAATCTCCTTCACTATGACGATAAAACTGCTTTAGCTTAGAGAGGCCGCTGCGAGACCGGGGACTGAAAAAACATGCAGCAACCGCTGGTCACTGCAGTGGTAACTAGCAAACCATTGGGACCCCAGTAGCTATGATTCAATTTTTGTGTTGTCAGGAGGGTCGCGGATTCAATCTCCTTCCTGACTTACATTTTTGCTTTATTTATTCAAGTCTTTTTTTCATATTTTTCCAAAATTCAATTAAATGCTCAATTAATCCTCTGAATTTCATTCATTCTACTTTTTTTTCGCATTTCTCCACAAGATTGAGATTTATTAGATTTTTAGCGGAAATCGCCTAAAAATTAAAGCAATTTCGGCTACAGAAGCCTTTTTTATCTCTAATTTTGGTCGCCTCTTGATATATAGAATATTAAATCGGTGGTAATTTATCATATCTTAAGAAGTTAAGTAGCGAAGTGGAGGAGTCCATAACTTTTCAATAAATCAACCAAATGAAAATCTAAAAATACCATCTTGTAGCTCTTGATCTCCTCTACAAAATTACTTATATTTTAGAAAAAGTTGACCATTTGTTGCTGAGAAATGGTGATCTCAACAAAAATTTAAAAACTTGAAAAATAGATTTTATTCCCACCGGAAAGATTGATCTTTGGGCTCAAAATAATCGCCAGGATCTCAGGATTCTAAATTTTTTGGAAATAAAAAAATTGGTCAATTTTGGAATAAAGAATTTGCAAAGATTGTTGCGAGAATTCTTGGGCATCTTGTTGCAAAATCGAATCGGAAATGTCCAGATTTCTTAAAGATACAGTTCCACAGAAATACCGTAACCCACTACCGTAATACTTCATTTTAGCCTCCAATCCTAGAAACTCGTTTCGAGCATTTTTCATAATTTTTGCTATTATTCTTACCCTCTCCCCCCAAAACCCCTATTTTGACTACCTTCACAAGCAAAATTTCAAAAAAAATCCATTATTTAACAAAAAATGATTTAGATATACGGTTTCTTCTCGAATCTTCATGGAATACCACTCGCTGATGGTGAGCTACCACGAGGGAACTTTCGAGAAGAACATCCTCAACTGGTCATTCTGGTCGGGCGTCGTGAAATTCTTCGAGAAGGACGCCCTGCCGCCGCATCTCTTCCACAACCACATCGAGTGGCCCTCCAGCTGTCCGCAGAAGATTCGACGCCGATTGGCTTGAAGCACAAAAAGCGGGTTAATCTGAGTGAATCTCCTCCGTATGACATATCAATTAGGATCCGAAATGATATCACCCCGGTTTTTTTTCTTGTGCGAATTGTTTTTTAGTTGCATCGAAAGAATACGTCCATTTCAACAGGTCTCAATCAAATCTTTTACTTTTTTTGTGCTGCTGCTTTTACCGAACTCTCTTTTTGAGCAAATGAATCTTTTCTGCATACTTGGCTTGTATTCTTGGAGGGTATGTGTTACACTTTTTTGGTTCAACTTCCTCTTTTAAAACCAAATTTAAGTCAAAAAATCGGTTCATTCTGCTAATTGAATAACGAATGAAAAAAAACAAGATTAATTAATTATTTTGATTTTATTAAATTAATAACTTGCTAAAGATTTGACTTTCTCCTCACTCAGAAGGTTTTAGCGTTTAAGCTCCATTTGTAGATCTGAGCTGCTCGATGCTGAAGGGTTATTGCTGTAAGCTGAAGATGACGACTGTATCTCGTTGGAGCCCGTAACTTTGGCTTCGCTTTTTTTCCATTCCTCGTTTTTCTTCGCATCTTCATTCTTTTCAACTTCAGCTTCTCCTTATCTGCGTATTCCGAGATAGGAGGACCTCTAACTAAATTTTAGGATAGAAATGAGTCTCGCCGCGTGTAGCTCTGATTTTAAAATTTGATTACCTAGTTTTTTTCCCCAAGATTTCCTCATTTTTAATCTCAAAACATTTTCAAATTCTCCAAATGTGATAGCTTCTTTACTCTTCTCCCACCTTATAAGCTCATCTAAACCTTTTTTGGATAAAATAAATTTTGTTTTGAGCAATCTTTTTGCAAATAAGACTCTCTTCGGCTCTACGGAGACAGCAGTCCTCACCAATTTCTCTGAAGGAGTTGAATCCCAAAAAGCAACTGAAGCAAAGAAAAAGTCAATAAAAAGTAAAAACGGGCATGAAAAAGTCATGCCCTTTTTTAATTGAGCAAAACCGTATCGCACATGTGCTTACTTTTTACATTCTTTTTGTTTTTTTTCTTAACATTAATTGTTACGCTTTTTATGTGATGTATTTATATATTATAATAAATCTTTCATTGTAACACAACAATACACGAACGAGAGAATAGAAGATGAGGATGACTCACAGAAAACTACACTCCCTGATCAACCATATCTATAAACGTCATTCCACGAGTAAACTGTTTGTCGACGCAGTCAACCTAATGAATCTTTCATTGCCAAAGAAAATCAAGAATGGAATACTTCGAAACTTGGCAATATTTTTATTTTACAGTCTTCAATATATTGTGGCACAAGTTGTCTACTAATTGGAGAGATCAAAAACAAAATTTTGCAAAAATTTAATACAAATATATTAGAAAAGTTGCAGCAGCAATTGTTTTTCAGTTTTTATTGAAAGAGGAAAAGAAGAAAATATGCCGCGTTTTTCTGGCAATTTAGGTCCTTCTTTCCAGCTGACTCCATCGAATATTTCGACGGAATCTATTCGGGTTCTGTCGTCAATTTCTCCTCCAAAGACCATAATTCCATTTGGTAATTTGACAGCTCCATGAAAACCTCGTCCTTGTTTTAAGCTGGGCATCTTGATCCACTCCTTTTTTGGATCCAAGACGTCTATTTTCCAAACTTCATCTGAGGGCGTTATATCAGATTTCACTCCTCCGATGATTATTAGATTTGTTCCTTCTACTATTGAACAATGAGAAGTCAATTCAAGCGGCATATTACAGAATATTTCCCATTTGTTCTTGGCTGGATCATAGACTTCCACTGACTTTAGTCGCTTTGTCCCATCCCAACCACCAGAAACAAAGAATTTTCCACAAATTATTGAAGCAGATGGGGCAGTCCGTTTGAAATTGAGATCACTTTCATTTTGTATTTTTAAAAGACAACTTACGGCATTTTAGTCCAAATATTTGTTTGGGGATTGTATTTTTTCACTGTTTTTAGTTCACCACTCCCATTATATCCACCAATCACCCAAATTTCTGAGCCAAAAACAATTGTGCTCTGTGAGATTCCAGCTCTCTTCTCGTTCTTTTCAGCCATTTTGGTCCATTCACCATTCTCTCCCAACTTGTAGCAGCTTGCTATTTGTTCATTTGAATTAATGTGGCCTCCCATAACATAAATTTGGCCATTTAAGATAGCAGATTCATGCAGTGCCACTTTAATAGGAAGTTTCTGCTTACACGTCCGCCATTTGTTCTCTTTGGAATCGAAAATGCAAATGGAGTCAGTTATATCGTCATGCCTTCCTCCAAGAATCAGCGCCTACACTGCTTATTCAAAGGTTTTAGCCCAACCTACAGAAGAGTGAAACCCCAATTCTGAGGAAATATTCTCCAATTGAATTGACATATTTCCCACCATTTTGTTTGTTTCTAAAATGCCGGCGTTCTTTAAATTCCAAACAAACCTTCATTTGTTTTTTCAATCAAAGCGGCTTTTTCCAACTGGCTAGCCCTTAAATTTTCAATTTCTCCAGATTGCTCATCAATTCTAAGTTGTAAAGTTTCAATTGTCTCTTCTTTTTCAGCTAATTGAGCTTCGATCTTTCTAACTGAAATTCCATTTAGTTCTTTTGTCTTCAGATTTGTTGAATTTTGAAATTTTCTGCGTTGACTCGTTCCTCTCTTTCATCCACAATCAGGGATGCGCGATTTTTGGATTTTTGTCGGTTCGGTCTCTGAGTTTTCAAGCCGACTTCGGTTGCAGTTTTCGGTTAACCGCAATTTTTCAAATCGACCCGCGGTTTGCGGTTATTTTAAAACTACCTGCAGCAACTCGATCCATTCTTTCTCTCTCCAGCAACCGTTTTGCTTCAATTTTGCTTTCTTCAGCTGATTGTTCTTCAAGAGATGTTTTAACTATTTGGAAAGAACGTACTCATAACCGTCATATTTTCCTGATAGTTCTTTTTATCGATTTTCATTTTATCTTCAACATTAGCTATGCTTTCTTTTAGAGCAGCATTTTCTTTAGCCAAAGTTTCCTCAAATTGTCGCCTCATTTCGGCGAGTTGTTCTTCAAACTTTCTCTCTAGAATTTTGTCGAATTTCTCACCGAAAGATTCCCCCTTTCCTACCTGTGGCAGCAATCGCCTGATCGATTCTTTGCTGTGCGTTGTCTAATCGCAGCTGTTGATTTTCTCTCCGAGCTTCTTCTAATTCCCTCTCTCTTTCTATTAGCATCGCTTGTGCTTCGTACATTTCCATTTTAAAATCGCCAGCCATTCTGAAAAATATATAGAAAAAACGAAGAAAAGTGGCAACAAGTACATAGTGCAAGTGAATAAGCAATGCACAGCGACTGATAAGAAGATCAATTGAGGACTGGTGAGATAATGTGTCGTTTTTTAAAATAAATTTCTGAAAGAAACCGATAGAATTCAAACAAAACAGCTGCGGACCTCCCCACTCTGTGTTCAAACGAGTTTTATTTAATTGTGTTTTAACACAATGATTTAAGTAATTGCTTCTCTTCACAAGCTAGAGGGATAGATGAAAAATGACCGCATGCTTCTACTAGTTTAGATCCTTCTTTCCAGCTGATTCCATCGGATATTTCGACGGAATCGATTTGAGTTGTGCCGTTAATTTCTCCTCCAAAGACCATAATTCCATTTGGTAATTTGACAACACCATGATGATATCTTCCTTGTTTTAAGCTGGGCATCTTGATCCACTCCTTTTTTGGATCAAAGACGTCTATTTTCCAGACTTCATCTGAGGGCGTTTTATCAGATTTCTGTCCTCCGATGATTATTAGATTACTTCATTCAACTATTGAACAATGACATTCCAATTCAAGCGGCATATCACAGAATATTTCCCATTTGTTCTTGGCTGGATCATAGACTTCCACTGGTCTAATGATCTCATACTCATTACGACCACCAGAAACAAAGATTTTTCCACCAACTATTGAAGAAGATGGGAAAGTTCGTTTAAAATTGAGATCACTTTCATTTTGTATTTTTTAAAAGACAACTTACGGTATTTTAGTCCAAATATTTGTTTGGGGATTGTATTTTTCCACTGTTTTTAGTACATCACTCCCACTCCATCCACCAATCACCCAAATTTCTGAGCCAAAAACAATTGTGCTCTGTGAGATGCCAGCTTTCTTCTCGTTCATTTCAGCCATTTTGGTCCATTTACCATTCTCTCCCAACTTGTAGCAGCTTGCTATTTGTTCATTTGCATTACTGTAGCCTCCCATAAAATATATTGTGCCGTTTAAGATAGCAGATCCGTGGCCTTCCACTCTAAAAGGAAGTTTCTGCTTACACATCCGCCATTTATTTTCATTGGAATCGAAAATGCAAATGGAGTCAGTTATTGAGCCATGCCTTCCTCCAAGAATCAGCGCCTACATCGCTTATTCAAAGGTTTAAGCCCAACCTACAGAAAAGTGGAACCCCAATTCTGAGGAAACATTCTCCAATTGAATTGACATATTTCCCACCATTTTGTTTGTTTCTAAAATGCCGGCGTTCTTTAAATTCCAAACAAACCTTCATTTGTTTTTTTAATCAAAGCGGTTTTTTCCAACTGGCTAGCCCTTAAATTTTCAATTTCTCCAGATTGCTCATCAATTCTAAGTTGTAGAGTTTCAATTGTCTCTTCTTTTTCAGCTAATTGAGCTTCGATCTTTTTGACTGAAATTCCATTTAGTCCTTTTGTCTTCAGATTTGTTGATTTTTGAAATTTTCTGCGTTGACTCGTTCCTCTCTTTCATCCACAATCAGGGATGCACGACTTCTGGATTTTTTAGTCGGTTTGATTCCATTTTTCGGTTTACCGCAATTTTTCAGATCGACCCGCGGTTATTTTAAAGCTACCTGCAGTAACTCGATTTTCTCTTTCTCTCTCCAGCAGCCGTCTTGCTTCAATTTTGTTTTCTTCGGTCAGAGTTTCAAATTGTTGCCTCATTTCAGCGATTTTTGCTCAAATGTTTTTGAAAAATTGCAGATTTAATAATAATTCAAATCTTCCCAGCTGAAGAGAACTCCACCAGCAGAGAGCTCAGCTCCGGCTTAGGGAAGATGATCCTCCAAAGCATAGCCAAAGTAATCAAGCTGTCCATTGTGGGATAAAACTCTCGGAGAAGATGAATCATCTGAAATCAATCAATCCTTCGATTTAGCGTCACACAATAAGTATTTTCGAACATTGTAATAGATTTAAAAGGTTTTAATCGAGAGTTCAACTGATATGAATGGGACCAATCAAAAGAGCTTAAAAAGACCTACAATTTGATATAAATTTCAGCCACTAAAGAGGTCATCTCGAATCTCTAGGGGGCTCAATTTGAATTTAATTCTAAACTATCAAAAGCTTTCGAATTCTGTTTTTAGGGCCAGGCTGATTTGAGATTTGTTTTGAGAGCCTCTGTTTTCCCAATTTTCTAATAAAAAAGCGTTCAAATTGTGTTTTTAGAGCCTGGAGAGGTAAAAAAAGGTTTGTAGATTAACTTACCACTTGAGTAATAGCCCACGTGTCGCCCTCCTTCAATTGGGTGAAGTTAATCGCCCCAGAGAAGATTAGATCCCTCGTCAGGCTGGCCGATTCAACGATTGGGATCAAAAGAGCCAAAGTCTGCAAATTTTCGCCTTTTTTAAAAATCAACCTCTCACCTTAAGCGCCAATCCTATTGAGATTCTGATATAGTAATTCCTCACATTGAGTGAAATCTCAGAACAAAGCTTTCTTCCAACTTTATAGAGGCAATAAGCTACGGTAATTATCGAGTTGATTTGGCAGGAAATGCCCAAAACCATGGAGACAATATCCAAACTCTGGAAAAATCTAGATCTATTAGCCTAAAGTAACCCAATTGGTCCCGCCTGGTAAAAAAAATTGACTGAAAACACGCTTTTTCCTAATTTGTCTACAAAGTTGTAGAGATTGATCTCCTCTTAAAATTAAAAGAATTACGAGGGAACGAGGAGCCGTCTTGATAAAATATATCACAGGCGATAGATTGATGTAGGCTTGGACCAAACAGTAGGGAATATTCACTACCAAATGCACCAGCCACCAGCGGCAATTACTCTTATGCTCTCTGGAAATTGCTAGATTGATTCATTTTGAAAAGGATTTTACGGATTCAGATGGGTGCTGTAGGTCATCCAATAGATAGCGATGATGACCCCCATTTTTCTGGATAAAAACAAGAAGAACATGGCGACATTTTGAGACCACATGTACCAAATCTCTAAGGCCTTTGGCTGGCTTTCGACCAGCGATGGATCCAAGATATCCGCCAGCACTTGAAAGCAACAGGCGAAGACATCAAACCAGCAGGAGATC
The DNA here is from genome assembly GCA_932521405.1 of Oscheius sp. JU1382. Taxonomy (NCBI): domain Eukaryota; kingdom Metazoa; phylum Nematoda; class Chromadorea; order Rhabditida; family Rhabditidae; genus Oscheius; species Oscheius sp. JU1382. The sequence goes on from OW051476.1 coordinate 1,774,156, forward strand.
ATCAGGAAGATGTTGATCGGCTTTTTGAATTGTGGTCGACCGTAGAGACGCAGGAGGATGAGGATGGCAACCAGCAGGCAGACCAAACAGCCGAAGAAGGGAACCAAGGTGAAGTCGTCGATGAAGCGAAGGGAGCGGACGAGGATGCGGACGGGCTCCGGCAGCACGGGGAGAGTGGCATTCTCTAAAAAAAAGCAGTGGATCGGCGAAGAAGCGCATCTCTTTTTGTTTTTTTTTCATATTGCATAGGATGAAAATCAAAAAGCAACAAGTCTCTCAATTGTAAGGTGGTCAAGAAAACTTTTTTTAAAAAACAAAATCACCTAGCAAAATATCAAAATGAATCTATTAGGCCAAACTGCGTTGCACCGAGTTTTCACTGCGAGACCCATTTTATCTTAAAATCCTTTAGATATTAAAGGTCTATGGGCGGTTTTTTTCCTTCTAAATTTCAGGCAAAGTCCCAGACAAAATTAGAGAGGAAAGGGATGACAATTGCTAGGAGAAATGTATTAAAATTCAAAGGGAAAGTGAGATTAATATTATCCCAGAGAAGCAATTTCGCCAATTAGCTAGTTGGCTTAAAAGATGGAAAAAAAATCACCAATAAGCGAGTAGCAGAGTCCCAAAATTAGGCAGTAGGTCATCTCTCGAATTATTTCTTTCAGCTGCGTCTTTTATTCCGCCCCGCCTTCGAATTCCCATTATATTACAGACAAAAGCCAGCTATTTTCTCTCGGGCATTATAACTACCAATTTAGATCGACTGTTTTGGTCCAGGAAATGGCCGAATTGTTGGTTTAGCCGGGGCGACTGGAAGCTATAAAATCGCCGGGGGGAGTTCCCAGAAAAAGACCGAAGATGATCTGGATTTTGGTATTTCTTCTAGCTGTCGAGGCCTTCACCCCCTTTAGGAGAGACGCCCAAGCTGAGGATATGCTCGCCAAGCTGAGAGATGAAGTGAGTCGGGGGGAGTTTCCAAATACTAAATAACCTTACCACTTTTTTGGGTTTAAAATCAATTTAAAACATTTTTTCCCAGCAGAATTGTTGCTAATTGATTGCTTATCGTTTTCACGAGTTTAGATTTCATAATTTTGAGCCTTTTGAACCAAAGTTAGGTAGGGAAGATCAAGGGCTAAAAGATTGTAGAACACTGCAAATTCAATAATTAGCTCTATAATTGAGAAAGTAGCTGATTTTTTGGGCTAAAGCAACCCTAAAAAGTTGTCAAAAAGTGGGTCCCAGCTGGAAAATCCTAATTTTTCACTAACTTTTGTACAAACGATGCTCTTCGGGGCATTGACCGCCTATTGAGGAATTATGGCGATAAGTGAGTTTTAAGATAAAAATGAAGCAAAATCTAGAGAACCAAAAGTGATTTGAGAGATCCTCTTTTTAGACTCAAACAAAAGAGCCGGAGGTCAAAAAGCCCGAAGAATTGATTGAACAAGAAGTCGAGAAGAAGAATAACAAAAGCTCAACTACAAAAAGTAATCGATTTGATTAAATCCCACCAAACAAATAATATTTCCAGCTCCTGAGATCGAAGAAGTCGTGGAGAAGATCGAGGAGAAGCTGAAAACCACGGAGAAAGCGATAATTATTGAGAAGAGAGCTACCACTTTGAGTCAAATTGTGGAGACTTCTTCCATCCCTCCGTATCCAAAGTTTGTTTTATTTAGGCCGGATGCCAATACGAATTGATTAGATAACATCCTTGTAAGGAGTACGTTAGCTTTGAGCTTTTCTCCGTCTTTTTGCGCGCCAAATAGAGTTTAAAAAAGGTTAAACAAAGAAAGAAAATAGGCTAAAATAATTGCCAACTACAGTATACCGTATTTCTTATTTTTTAACCCCCTCGTTGGACCGGCTTCTATTAGAAAAAATACGGTAAGAGTGCCGAAATAAAGTTAAAACCTCTAAAATGTTATAAGTTTCGGGTAGAATTTTTTTTAAAAACTACTGTTACTTCTCCATTCATCGTCTGATCGTCTTTTCTATATTTTTAGAGAATTTGAATGAATAAACAAGGAGCTTTTTTACAAAAATATTTCAAAATTCGGCCAAAGAAGTTTTAATTGTTATCGATTTTGCTTCGCATGATTTGATCTCAAAAAAGGTTGACAATTGGCGGAAAAGCGGAATTTTTTCGCCAAAAAAAAGTTCGCGAAAAATCTCGCTTTTATCCTCATTTCCAGATGCCAAGATCAATTCTCCCGCTGCTTTGGAGTGGCTTCTCTTTGCTCCAATCGACTCTACGAGAAAGTTAGTCGTTTTTTTTTTAAATAAGGAAGAAAAATTCCAAGATTATGGTCGCCTCTTGCGCCAAAACGTGTGGATTTTGCCGCGAATTTGTGCGCCTTCCAGCCCCCGAAAGGTGCAGGGATTTGTATCCAGAAGAGTAAACTAATCTTTCTTATAGAAATATAAAAAGAGTTTAGATGCAAATCCTGGGGAGATAATGGCTTCTGCCACGCTTATTTCTACACAATGCCGGAGAAAGTCGAAAATTGCATGAAGACCTGCGGGCTTTGTTGAGAAAAATTCTTTTATTCTGTCCATTTAATTCAAATGAATGTTTCGCTGGGATGCAATTACTATCAGACCACCGCGCTTTGATACAGCAATCCTTCAAATTATTTGGGCTTGGAATCGAAAATCCGACTGATTCCACGGAGTTTAGGATTGCGAGAAAGAAGCTTTTTAAATAGATTGACGACAAAGCGCGTTTTTTTACTTTTTTTGGATGCGACCCACGGGTGGGTGGTATTGTTTCATGTGACAGCTTTTTTTCCTCGTGTTACTTTTTTCGCACTAGTAGCTTAATATTTTGTAATGTGGTTTCTGACAACTTATTTCTACACCTACTACTTCTGTAGAACTTATGTTTTTTGAAGATGACGGAATCAACGGTCTAGTCGAAAATGAGGAATGGGCAAGAAAAGGATAAAGCATGAGAGACTAAGGTATTGTTAAATTGCCGACATTGAGAGACTACTGGAGTTCTCGAACTATATTTGGAGCACAAGTTATGCCAAGAAATCGATTCGAGAAGCTCTTAGCAAACTTTCAAAAACCTTCACTTAGCTGACAATGTATTTGTAAGAAAGTATTAATAGTAACCCAATGATGCTGTAAACATCGTGAGCAAGGAAAATCTGTTCTCAAAATTGATTTACTGTTGTCCAACAAACCGTCTATCAACTTCATTACAACGGACTCGACTACAGTACCACTTCTGGAGGTATCTTTACCATCATATATAAGTTTTGTATGTGTATCCTCCCTTTGAACACAATTTGATGCCGTATCGGTGTCGTTTGTTTGGAAGGTATTGACGAAATACGACTCTACCTCGAAACGGAACCAGAGATTCATCAATCAGACATCACTACTGTGGTGTTATTTTATATAATCTGTCCGAGCCATCAAAACTGTCATTGTCAGCTAAGTAAAGATTTTTGAAAGTTTGCTAAGAGCTTCTCGAATCGACAAAAAACAAAAGAAATCGATTAAAAAAATAAAATAAACGTAGTATCAAATAAAAAAAATTTAGGATAAAGCCAGTGCGGTCAGCCTAAATTCAAACCTGCAGCGCAGTGTGATAGTCAGCTTGATCGCCAGATTTTGATACAGACTATATGCCGCTTGAATTAGCTGATCATTGTTCAATAGTTGAAGGAATAAATCTAATAATCATCGAAGGAATGAAATCTGATGGAACATCCTCAGATGAAGTCTGAAAAATAGATGTCTTTGATCCAAAAAAGGAGTGGATCAAGATGCCCAGCTTACGACAAGAACGATACAGCCATGGAGCTGTCAAATTATCAAATGGAATTGTGGTCTTCGGCGGACAAATTAACCACAGAGCTCGAATAGATTCTGTCGAAATATTCGATGGAACTGGCTGGAATGAAGGATCTAAACTAGTAGAAGCATGCGGTCATTTCTCTTCTATCCCTCTAGCTTGTGAAGAGAAGCAATTACTTAAATCATTGTGTTAAAACACAATTAAATAAAACTCGTTTGAACACAGAGTGCGGAGGTCCGCAGCTGTTTTGCTTGAATTCTATTGGTTTCTTTCAGAAATTTATTTTAAAAAACGGTACATTATCTCACCAGTCCTCAATTGATCTTCTTATCAGTCGCTGTGCATTGCTTATTGCACTTGCTGCCACTTTTCTTCGTTTTTTCTATATATTTTTCAGAATGGCTGGCGATTTTAAAATGGAAATGTACGAAGCACAAGCGATGCTAATAGAAAGAGAGAGGGAATTAGAAGAAGCTCGGAGAGAAAATCAACAGCTGCGATTAGACAACGCACAGCAAAGAATCGATCAGGCGATTGCTGCCACAGGTAGGAAAGGGGGAGTCTTTCGGTGAGAAATTCGACAAAATTCTAGAGAGAAAGTTTGAAGAACAACTCGTCGAAATGAGGCGACAATTTGAGGAAACTTTGGCTAAAGAAAATGCTGCTCTAAAAGAAAGCATAGCTAATGTTGAAGATAAAATGAAAATAGATAAAAAGAACTATCAGGAAAATATGATGGTTATGAGTACGTTCTTTCTTAATAGTCAAAACATCTCTTGAAGAACAATCGACTGAAGAAAACAAAATTGAAGCAAGACGGCAGCTGGAAAGAGAAAGAGAGGATCGAGCCACCACAGGCATTTTTATATTCGAATCAATCTGAGAATCTTTTAGAACGAAATTTTCAAAATCAACTGGCGGAAGTTGGGCAGCAAATGGCAAGGGAAAGAGTGGATCGAGTTGCTGCAGGTAGTTTTAAAATAACCGCGGGTCGATTTGAAAAATTGCGGTTAACCAAAACTGGAACCAAACTGACTAAAAAATCCAGAAGCCGTGCATCCCTGATTGTGGATGAAAGAGAGAAACGAGTCAACGCAGAAAATTTCAAAATTCAACAAATCTGAAGACAAAAGGACTAAATGGAATTTCAGTTGGAAAGATCGAAGCTCAATTAGCTGAAAAAGAAGAGACAATTGGCGACATCAGACTGCACTTTGAAACTAAAATTCAAACTCTACAACTTAGAATTGATGAGCAATCTGGAGAAATTGAAAATTTAAGGGCTAGCCAGTTAGAAAGAGCCGTTTTGGTTGAAAAAACAAATGAAGGTTTGTTTGGAATTTAAAGAACGCCAGCATTTTAGAAACAAACAAAATGGTGGGAAATATGTCAATTCAATTGGAGAATGTTTCCTCAGAATTGGGGTTCCACTCTTCTGTAGGTTGGGCTAAAACCTTTGAATAAGCGGTGTAGGCGCTGGTTCTTGGAGGATGGCATGATGATAGAACTGACTCCATTTGTATTTTCAATTCCAAAGAAAACAAATGGCGGATGTGTAAGCAGAAACTTCCTTTTGAAGTGGCGAGCCATGGATCTGCTATCTTAAATGGCCAAATTTATGTTATGGGAGGCTGCAGTAATGCAAATGAACAAATAGCAAGCTGCTACAAGTTGGGAGAGAATGGTGAATGGACCAAAATGACTGATATGAACGAGAAGAGAGCTGGTATCTCACAGAGCACAATTGTTTTTGGCTCAGAAATTTGGGTGATTGGTGGATGGAATCAGAGTAATAGACTACAAACAGTGGAAAAATACAATCCCCAAACAAATATTTGGACTAAAATGCCGTAAGTTGTCTTTAAAAAAAATACAAAATGAAAGTAATCTCAATTTTAAACGGACTGCCCTATCTGCTGCAATAGTTGGTGGAAAAATCTTTGTTTCTGGTGGTTGGGATGGGAATAAGCCTTTAAAATCAGTGGAAGTCTATGATCCAGCCAAGAACAAATGGGAAATATTCTGTGATATGCCGCTTCAATTAGGTGGACATTGTTCGATAGTTGAAGGAACAAATCTAATAATCATCGGAGGAGTGAAATCTGATATAACGCCCTCAGATGAAGTTTGGAAAATAGACGTCTTGGATCCAAAAAAGGAGTGGATCAAGATGCCCAGCTTAAAACAAGGACGATATAATTATGGAGCTGTCAAATTACCAAATGGAATTGTGGTCTTCGGCGGACAAATTGACAACACAACTCGAATAGATTCCGTCGAAATATTCGATGGAATCAGCTGGAAAGAAGGACCTAAATTGCCAAAAAAACATGGCACATTTTCTTCTATTCCTCTTTCAATAAAAACTGAAAAACAATTGCTGCTTAGATGTTAATACATTTTGTGCTGAACAGAAGGACATAATAATTATAATAACGTACATGTTACCTCTATGTATTTTTTTAAAAAAAATTCTCTTATAAATTTTGAATAAATTCGCATAAAAATAAAAAATATTCGTTGTCCATAAAGAAAATGTTATTATCGACGTCAGCGAGCTGCCAATTCATTATCATAAATCCCAACTGTTCTCCATCGACTTGCTCATATACGCTTCTCCCATTTATACTCTACCCTCAATAGTCAGCCAGGGAGATCCAATTAGTAAGTTTCCCTCCCAATTGCTTCTCCTCTTTGCAGAATGCATCGATCAAAATATCACATTGACTCCTTACTTCACTGGCCCTTTTTCCAAAATCACTTGGTTCTTAACTAATACAGTCTTTAAAAAACTTCTAATTGTCTCTTTACGGTAAAATTCATTTAAAAAATCGGTTGTAGTTCGGCTGGCACCCCCATGGACTTTCAGGTTACTGTAGGCCCAAATATCCTTGCGCGAATTTTTTGAATTTCATTTTTCGCTTTTGTTTTTTTCTACTTTTATTCTGATGTTTACACTTATTATTGCTATTTTAGATTTATATTGTGGTATTTTAGATAAAAGCTTCAGCAATGATGCATTACAAAGCCAGTTTTTTTCTACTTTTGTTCCAGATTCGTAATTTTGTGTTAATTCTGCTCGAATATTTCCGGGTATTATCGACGAAAATTTAGTTTTAATCAAGAAGAATACTTGTGATATTGCTATGTGATGTCAATTACAAGGCTTGTCGATTTCCTTTTCTATCTTTTAGGTTCATCTTGTTGAAGCTTTTATCTAAAACATCACAATATAAATCTAAAAGCAGCAATAATATGTGTAAAAATTAGAATAGAAGTAGAAAAAAACACAAAAGCGAAAAATGAAATTCAAAAAATTCGCGCAAGGATATTTGGGCCTACAGTAACCTGAAAGTCCATGGGGGTGCCAGCCGAACTACAACCAAAAAATCAGAAACAATACGAAAGTTCAAATAAAAACAACAGCTTTTTGGTAAATTTTACAGCAAATTATTTCAAAGGAGAACATAGTTTTTTAATTTCTGATGGCTATGGCTTAATTATAAAGTAAGTAAATTAAATTTTTTTTTAAACCAGAAAATTGCTTAATTGTCGTATTGTCAATGTGTTAATAAAGAAATTGTGAGCAAAAAAAGAAGGGGTTCAATTCTCATGTAAAATCGATTTATTGAAATAAAAAATCAATTTTAGAGAAAGCTTATAAACCAAATCTAAAGTATTTTTCAGTTTTTCTCATTTCACGAAGGATAAAAACAACGCAATTTCTTCTAAATTTAATGATGAATTTTCTTCAAAAAAATCGTCTTGAAATGGCAAATTTTCGGGTTCAATTGGCTTTTTTCTAGGGAGATCTATCCCGGGGTAGATATTAATTTATTACAGTGCGGAGCAAAAGTATAGATCCACCCACAATTTTTGCCATACAGACATCCAGGGTGGTTCTGGAGCCTTGGAAACGTTATTATCGTCTTTAGCGACATTTAAAACCCCAGTATTTCAACTTTCGCGACGATAGACCACTCGACTCAAAAATATGGACGACTTTTATAAGACATATTAAGTTGAGGTGGTGCAAAAGTATAGAGTCAACATGAAAAAACCAGAAATTTTTAAATCTGAGATTGTTTCTTGATCCATTGTTGTCATCTAAATAATCATCATACCTTGCGGAACACTTCTTTCTCCCGAAGAGCGAGCCAAAATTGATGCCCTTCACGATGTTGGTCTTAGCAGCAGGAAGATTGCTGAAAAGCTGTCGAGAAGCCACATAGTTGTAGACACTTATTTGAAGAACCCTATAGCGTATGGAAATGTTCCCAAGAGCGGCCGTCCAAGAATTCTGACCGATAGAGACGATAGGCGCATCGTTAGGAAAATATCTAATCAAGTAATCAGCGCAAACGAGGTCATCAAAGAGCTCGATTTACCCGCTTCGAAATGGACTGTTCTTCGCTCGATTCACCGCAGTTCTCACATTAAAAGGGAGAAGATCCAAAATGCTCCTCAATTGACCGCTCGTCACAAGGCTGCTCGCTTAAATTTTGCAAGAAGCAACATGGCCACTGATTGGTCAAAAGTTAGTCCATTTACAAAAATTTTAATTAAAGAGTTAGGTCATCTTCTCTGACGAGAAAAAATTTAATCTGGATGGTCCAGATGGTTTCAACTACTACTAGGGAGACCTCAGGAAGGAGAAGAAGCTCATGTCCAGGAGAAATTTCGGAGGGGGATCAGTGATGATCTGGAGTGCATTTTGTAATGGCGAAGTTCTCGATTTGGAATGCATCGCAGGACGTCTCAATGCCGTTGGATACCAGGAATTATTAGAGAAGCGTCTTGTACCATTTTATCACCAGCATCCGGGCCAGAATCTAATGTTTCAACAGGATAACTGCAACATTCATGTCGCGAGGTCAACGATTCAATGGTTAGAGGAGCAAGTTATTGAAGTCATGGACTGGCCATCTCTCTCCCCTGACATCAATCCGATTGAAAATGCTTGGGGAATTCTTGCTCGACGTGTTTATGCAAATGGACGACAATTTAATACTGTAGATGAGCTTCAGAAAGTCATTCGGTTCGAGTGGGAGAACATGGACAAGAAGTTTCTCCAAGACCTCATCAAGTCGATGCCAGATCGAATTTTTGCCTGTATTCAAAGCAGCGGAGGCATTACCAAGTACTAAAAAGTGTACATCGAAATAAAACAAAGATTTTTTGTGATTTTTTTTACGTTTTTCTTCAATGGATCTATACTTTTGCACCACCTCAACTTAATATGTCTTATAAAAGTCGTCCATATTTTTGAGTCGAGTGGTCTATCGTCGCGAAAGTTGAAATACTGGGATTGTAAATGTCGCTGAAGACGATAAAAACATTCCCAAGGCTCCAGAACCACCCTGGATGTCTGTATGGCAAAAATTGTGGGTGGATCTATACTTTTGCTCCGCACTGTATAATTTTTCCCGGAGAATCCACTACTTTTTTCTTTTCAAAACCCGAATTCAAGGGGATAGGAATTCCCTCCGATGATCAAGAGTGCTGACCTTGCCAGCCGTTGAATTTGTGTTGTCCAATCAAAATATCAGTCAGTTTGAAACCGGCTTCCCGAGCTACCCAACAAATGAGTTTTTTTTCCAAACCAGCCGAGGTCACTCTCTCCCCAGGTGGCGGAATGCCGATTACACAGGTCTCTCTCTCCGCCAAATTAAAAGACGTCTCTTGACCTCGCCTCGTCTGTTTTGTTATTTCTGGCCGGGGGAACGGTCAATTTTTCAGCGAGAAGATGATAAGAGACGGTGTCCTGTTGTTGCTGCTGCTGCTAACAGCTGCTGTCGCCATCTGCGCCAATCAGTCGGCTAATCTTTTCAAGGAGAGGAAGATTTTCCACGGTAAGGTGTCGGTTTTAAATTCTCCTTATAAGGCGAATATGAAAAATAAAATTGATTCTTGTATTGATAAAGTTCTTATCTATCAAAAGCTCCATCAATTTGCGCAATTTTAAAAGAATTCAGATGGATTGAGGTAGAGACCAACAACCCAAGACATTAATATTGTTTTTTTTTTGCTTTGAAGTCTCCTTTATAAGCCGAAAAAAAATACTTCAAGAATGAAAAATATTTTTAGACAATGTTTTGAAAGATCGTTAAATATTATTAGCCTGCTATTAAAAAATATTAAAATCCTCTCGCTGCACATTGCTGGACTTTTTTCTCCCAAGGAATTTAAGAGAGAAACCTGCTTTTGAAATTGATTTCAGATCGACTTTGTAAATCAAAACCGCAGGTGAAGTCATGCAGGCGGACCTTCACCCAACTCACTTTTAAAGAAGAGCAAAAGAAAAGGGAAATAGTCTCCGAAAAATCAGGACACAAGGTTGGCTAAACAGTACCATTTTTTATTCAAAATGGTGACTTTCAATTGATTTACTCGTAAAATTCGCTAAATTGTTATGATTTTTGATGTTTTGCAATCTCTTGTAGAAGAGATCAAGCTCTACAACTTTGTAAAACATTGAAAAGTCTAAAAAGCTCAAGAAAGCGATTAGATTTTCGCATTTCTATTAAAAATTTCTAGGAGATGAAGAGATCTCCTCCAGGATGGGCTCGAGAAGACGACGACGATTATGAATATTATATGTGGAGGAAATATCAACGGGAGAAAATGAGGAGACGAATGATGAGGTGAGGCTTGTTTAAATTATCAACTAATCAACAAATTATCTTTTGATTCATCTAACTATATATAAGGTAGAATTAAAAAGTATTTTTGTTTGATTCATCTACAGCTGATTGATAGTTCGTTGCAGGCCGCACTCCACGGAAGTCCACTACCATTTCCATCAAAGACCAAGGTTTGATCATACCGTATTCCTTCAAAAGCATCTCAATAGGCTTTAGTAAATTATTTTAGGATAAAAGTGGGTCTCGCTGCGAAAATTCTTGGGGCATCAATTTGTTTCCTTTTTGGACAGAAAGGGCTCAAAAGCAACAGTGGCAAATCAAGTCAAGAGCCATTTTGAAATTCTTTCCTGGCAAGAATTCTACAATTTTTGAGGCTCATTTTTCCATCAAAACTTTACTGTAATTATCACAAATTAGGCTTTTTTTTCTCCCCGTTCTATAAGAAAATTACCCGCGCGATTTGAATTGGTCCAACAGAGGTTTTTATCCAAAAACTAAAGGATATTAATTTTTTCGGCAAGAATTCCAACTTTATTTACTCGCTGAAAGCTTTCAATTAACTAACTCTTTCAGTTTCCCTAAAATTTAAGATTTTCAATTTTTTTAAAATTTGTTTCATAAGGCTCAGCATCCAGTATCCAAAATTGAGCCTTTATCGACCCGCCGAAAGATTAACCAACACTCTTTTAGTTTCCCTAATAGATTTTCTTCTAATTTTCTACTAATTCAGCCAACCACAACAGCAATATTACTACTATCCTCAACGCTACTACTATCCCTACTCGTACTACAGGTAATCAGCTTGCTAATCCTTTGAGTTTGTTCTAGATTCCGGAAAAGCCTAATCCAAACTTCTAAATAAATTGGGGCTGAAAGAATTTCTTGCGAGAAGTAGATCAAAAGTGGTGCTAAAAACAGCTTTTTTCAACAAAGTTCAGTTTTTAAGAGTTTATCGAAGCAATCAGAGAGGGAGAAAAAAATACTTTTCTATGGCTGAAAGCAGACCCAAAATCATTTTTAAAAAAACGAAGAAAATATTTTCCATCCCCCTCACTCAGATATTTCCTAATTTTCCAGCTATCCAACCTACTATCCAGGCTATTCCTACTCCTATCCTTCCTATGGCTATGGCTATCCATCCTACGGTGGCTATGGCGGTGGCTATGGCGGAGGCTATGGCGGAGGCTATGGTGGGGGAGGCGGCATCTTCAACATGGGATTTGGTCGCTCCTTCGGGTTGTCGACTCCCATCGGCGGATTTGGCTATCAGTCCGGCTTTGGGATCAGCATAGGATGATTTTATTTAAATAAATCATACAAATCGAGTAATTAGCGAAGCGCCAAGTTGTCATCTTCTTCTTGCCGGAGACGCTCTTTGTTGATCTCCTTCGCTTCATAATACGCTTTTGTCCCAAAAATGAGCGTAACAAAGAGAGAAACTATGTAGAGGAAGTAGAGTATCACGGGTAATGTTCCCAACTCGTGGCTGATGGAGAACAAAAGATAGTAGAAGGCCGGCACCAAGACAGCCGTCTAAATTGTTATTTTTCAGTCATAATCTATGATTTTTTATTCATTCGATAGTTAAATTTTTAAAAAAAGAGCAGAAATTACAAAGTTTAATTTGTGATTAGATTTTAACCCAAATTTAGTCTAAAAAATCGATTGAATTGCTAGTTTCTCAGCCAATTTTCAACCAAATTGTATGATTTTTAGCTCATTCGATAGACAATATCATGGAGAAACAAAGTGCAAAACATCAAAAATGACAAAAATTAAGTTTAAGATAAGATTTTGGCCAAAAGTAGTGAAAAAATGTTCCATATTTCAGTCAACTTTTTTAGGCCAAAATCTTGAAGAAATAAGTCTTATTTTCTCAGAACACTGAAAAAAAAAAAAATTTTTAGGAGTTCAGCTTCCCACCGTATACATGAGATTAACCATGACGAGGCGAGGTCGATCCAAGAACATCCCGATAATCGTGATGATCGAACAAATCACTCCCAACATCATTCCACCAACAAAAAGGCCAGCAATCATACTGAAAAATCACAAAAGCGAGTCTCCACAAACTCACAAATAAACCATGGGGATGCCGAAGTGCTTGAAGAAGGTGATGTAGGTGAGGCTGTAGTGGAGTGCCAGCAAGGAGAGAAACACAATTTGTAGGCAGCTCAGCCAGAAGACTATCGCTTTGGGCTGCGAGAGGGTAAAAGGGTTACAGCAGTGGGAGCAGTCCATTCGCGGATTGAATGCAGCTGACTGTTTATGAAATCTAATCGGCTAGAGTTTTCAACATAAACAGGGGGGAAGATCACCAGCTTTGGGTGGGGAATTTTCCTCTCGAGAATAATTGCTAGAATAATACAAAACTTGTTTTAAACAATTTTAGAAACAAAGTTTATATTTGCTTACAATGCAATATATTATATATAATATTCAGTCGAAAAAAAGGCCGGCACTTTCTCGGTTTCAGATATCCGCTCACCTTTTGTAAAACTAATACACTAGCTCTTCTTCTTTTAGAATTATTCTTAAGTTCCACTGATGATTTAAAATTAATTGAGATTTGCTTCAGTTAGTTTAGACATCTGACCTACTTGATATCTCTCTCACGAGTTGGTGGTGGAATCTCGCATAGACCATTCGATAGAGCTCGAAAATCTCTACAAGATGCTGCTTTCCAAATTTTCTAAACGACTCCCCAATATCTCTAAAAACGGCTCGAAAGATGACTACTTTCGGCTTTTTTCGTACCCCCACGCTTTCAAGTTTTGAAAAAGTATCATTTTCTACGTAAAAAAATGTGTGAAATCAAGTGGAAAATGGAAAAGTTTGGAAAAGAGAAGAAAAACGGTATTCAATCGGCTCTAGCCACAATTGATACCCTAAATTTGTACCAAATGACAGAGCAGACTGTTTATTTCCTTCCCTAGCCTTCTCCCATTTCATCAACTGTCTCTCTTCTGAAAAATGACCTGGTTCAATCCATGCAAATTCTCATATTGGATGATCATTTTCTTCTACTCAAATCTGGTCCAAGCCAGCTTCTGCTCGATCCTCTTCGTCGTCTTCCTCAAGAATCTCTTCATCTCCGTCAGGATCCTCGACAGCGCCCTCACTTGGTCAGTTTCTATTTTGATTTATAATAAATAAAAAGTAAACCACTAAAGAACTAGGAAAATAGTTGTTGCAAAATTAAGCCCTTGATTTCTTCCACAGGTTTATATGATTCCTTACAAAAATAATCAGACGTTAGAAAAAAAGGTTTCCAGGTGAGACCCACTATTCACATTTGTTGGGTTAATGCAATATCACAAAGATGGATTATTTCTTTATTTGTTGTGGCATTTAGTCGTTTTTTGAGTTGGTTGATTCCAAAAAGGAATAAAATGATTACCGTCAATCCTCTATTAGACGCAACTTCGTGCTTAAATTTCATAAGCTTCCCACAATTTTTATAATTTTTGATGATCTGCAGCTTGCAGAGGAGATCAAGGCCTACAATTTTGTAGAAGATCAAAAATTATAAAAATTAGTGAAAATTAGAGAAAATAAGTTAGAAGTTGGAACTTGGGGGTGCGCGTCTATTAGAAGATTTACGGTATTTCAATTCATTTTTAGAGCCTTGGGGTTCGATGCAGGACCCATTTTATCCTAAAAAAAAAGGTCTTTAATAAATTTTAGGATAAACATGTGTCTCGCCTAGAAAATCTCTAACTTGGATACGAAGTATGTCGTCTTTTTTATGGACAGACTATTGCTCTTACAGAAAGAGTTTGTCTGTGAAAACTCACGATTCCGTTTGTTTTTCAGTCGGCTGGACAGCATTTCCAACGACTTCTCCGTCACAGTGGAGATGCATCAATCTTGGAGGGAAATCAAATCTTTTTAGCACCGAATTTCCCGAAATGATTAGTGCCGGTTGCTCTGCAAATCAATTATTTTGAATTCTTGCTGTTTAAACCGATCAGTTTTACCAATCTCCTCAAGAAGCCTAAACCCTTCAAAGTTGTGTTTTTATTTCCAAAGTGCGTCTCGGATATCCTGAAAAAGAATCTACTACAGTGCGTTTCATAAATATGGGTTTACTCCCTAAATTGGCGTATCTTGTCCGGGTGAGATTATTTTGGGCCGAAATAACTTTTATCTAATTCTCCTGCATTTTGGCCTTTTTTCCTCCATAATCTAGCCAGGCAAGTTTGTTGAGTAAAAATGATAGCCTAATCTCCAATTCTGCGATTCTTGAAATCTCAAAAAAAAGGTTGGAAATTCGTGGAAGTATGACTCAAAGAAGACGTCAATTTTCACCTGTTTTAGGTTAAAAAAGCGTATTTTTGGACCAAAAGTCTCATTGTTTTTAAGTCATAACTCGGCTCATTTTCAACCGGATTTTGAGATTTAAAGTGTTTTGGAGATACGTCAATTTAGGGGGTGAACCCATATTTATGAAACGCACTGTAGAATGAATGTCGAAATCAGGGGATTTTAGTCAGATTGACAGTTATGATTCAAGAGATCGCATTGAATCAATCTTTCTTCAAATGATTGGGATTGAGAACAAATGATTTTTAAACAATTTATGAGAAATCCGAGGAAACGTGGAATGGATTTCATACAAATACGGCTTCAAAATTATGAAAATTTCTTTAGAAAACTTTCTTCAAGAGATTGGGGAATGGGGGTATAAGCAAAAGATGATAGCTTTTGAGGCAGTTTGGGTCCATCAATCCAGCCATTTCCATCAAATATTTCGGATATTTCTTCCCTATAACCACCAAATACAATAATTCCGTTTGAGAGTTTTCCTATTCCAAAATACTTTCGTTCATGTTTAAAACTTTGTTTTTCTGTCCATTTCTTCTCGGGATCTTCGATATCCATTTCCCATACGCTATTTAATGAGTCAGATCCTGATTCGCCTCCAAAAATGGATAGAGTTGAATTGCTGATTAGCATCGTATGGCCGGAAACTCCAATAGGCAAATCACAAAATAAAATCCATTTCTGTAGTTCTGGATCAAACATTTCCACAGATTTTGATCTTTCATCAATCAATCTTTCATTCCATCTTCCAGTGACAATTATTCGATCCTTAAATACTGCTGCTGCTGTATGAGATCTTTCAATATTCAATCCTCTGGAAGGTTTTTAATTGAATTTTGAGAAAAACTAACGGCATGTAGGTCCATTTGCCTTGCGAAATATCATACTTTTCTACTGATTTTAGAGAACTTTTAAAAAATTCAGAATGTCCTCCAATAACCCAGATATCTCCTTTGTAAACCAGAGAGCTACTGGAAATATAAGCTCTTTGTTGATTTAGCGATGCCAATTTGATCCAACTTCGATCATCTTTCAATTTATAGCAATCCTTGAAAAATCCTCCAAAAATATAGATTTCTTCATTGAGTACAACAGCTCCAAAATCTTCCAATCCCACTGGAAGAGTGATGCTCAGCTTCTTCCAACTTTGAGCCTTCGAATCGAGCAAGTAAATTGTCTTCAAAGATGGCCAACCGCCCAAGATTAAGACCTACAAGTAAAGTCTAAAAGTTAAAAATCGAACCGATGTGTTTTGTCCCTCAAATGTACTTGCACTTTTAGCCGCATTTTGAACTAAAATCTCCTCAAATTAATCAATTTTAAACAAACTAAATTGTATTTTTAGTTTTTGTTCAAGAGATCGGGGAATGGATGTATAAGCAAAAGATACTAGATCTTCAGGCAGTTTGGGTCCATCAATCCATTTGTTTCCATCAAATATTTCGGATGTTTCATCACTAAATACAATAATTCCATTTGAGAGTTTTCCTATTCCAAAAGAATATCGTTGATGTTTAAAATTCTGTTTTCTTGTCCATTTCTTCTCGGGATCTTTGATATCCATTTCCCATACACTATTTAATCGACCAGATTCTGATTCGCCTCCAAAAATGGACAGAGTTGAATTGTTGATTAGTATCGTATGACGGGAAATTTCAAAGGGCAAATCACAAAAGAAGATCCATTTCTGTAGTATTGGATCAAACATCTCCACAGATCTTGCTCCACTCCATCCTCCAGTGACAAGTATTCGATCCTTAAATACTGCTGCTGCTGCATTCTGTCTTGCATAATTCATTTCTCTGGAAGGTTTTTAATTGAATTTTGAGAAAAACAAACGCCATGTTGATCCATTTACCTTGCGAAATATTATACTTTTCTACTGATTTTAAAGAGTTTTCAGAATATCCTCCAATAGCCCAGATATCTCCTTTGTAAACCAGAGAGCTACTGGAAATATCAGATCTTTCTTGATTTAGCGATGACAATTCGATCCAACTTCCATCATTTTTCAATTTATAACAGTGCTGGTGATAAACGTTCGCGGAATATCCTCCAAAAATATAAATTTCTTCATTGAGCACAACAGCTCCAAAATCTCGTATTTCCACTGGAAGAGTGATGCTCAGTTTCTTCCAATTTTGAGCCTTCGAATCGAGCAAGTAAATTGTATTCAGATGTCCATTACCACCCAAAATTAAAATCTGCAAATTGAAGACAAAAAGTTAAAAATCGAACCGATGTATTTTGCTGTCCTCCGCTCAGTTTTTCAACTTTGTTTTCGTTTTGATTCACAGCTAAAAAATTTCTCCTCTTCTTTAATGCTGGTGAATTAAACTCTTCTTCATTTTGAATTGGCAAATTCTGTTGGCTGCCAACTTTTCGGAGATTCTCTTGAGCTGGCCTCTCTTTCCGGGAAAATTCAATAAATTCTGAGATTTTTGGTCTACTTTCTGGGTTGTTGTCCCAGCCGCTGGAAGTTATTTTTTTGTTTTGTTTTTCTCTGCATTGTCAATTCTACGCCTCGCTTTTCAACTCCGATAAGTGAAAACTTTGATTTTAGTAAGCCAGATTGGCCATAAATAATCAATTACCGTTTCAATAAGGCTGAAATCTCTAATTCCTCTTTAATAGTTGGTCGTTCTCCATTTACAATTCGTCCAATTCGCATGTACTGTGTTATTCCCCCCATGTAACCATACGGCCTTCTAAACTTCTAATCACTATTTTGAAAAACTTCACTAACTCTCGGTGAATAATCTCCCAAATCGTAATGGTTAACGCATAGATATCTACTGGCTTGCCATATTTAGGTTCAACATAAAGCTCCGGAGCCATGTAATCTGCCGTTCCAATTCTTTTACAACTCGTTTAACTAAAAGCCACACTCACCCACAAGTATGAGAAGCAATTGTCTGTTGCTCAACCGCTTTAGCCAATACAAAGCCGGAAATCCTCAAGTCATCTAAGGATATCCCAAGTAGAATGCTGTAACTCCGATATGAGAAGAAGGAATCTCACTTTTGAGGCTTGATATCTCGATGCAGTACTCCTTTTTCGTGGAGATATTGCAGACCACTTGAAGTCCTATCAATCCAGGAATAAACTTGTTTCATATCGTATTCTACTGAGGGATTACGAATCACTGGAAATGACATTTAATGTCTCAAGTTGAAAAGGAGCAAGTTTTTAAAAAAACCAAAGATTTTCGACCAATCGCTATGCTAGTGTCCCCTGTAACCAAAGGGAAGCTTTCTCTGCCCGTATGAGGACTTGTTTCATGTTGTATTCTATTTCTGGGTTGAATGAATGAATCACTGAAAGTCTCGAAAAGAGATATCAGGAATTAGCAGATCCTAGTTTCGAACTCATCCACCCAGTTACCGTATTATCTTAAAATAAGTACTGTGCGTTTATTTTTCGACCAGTCTTTTGATGTTTCTATTCAAAATTCTCTTTTATCCATTCTTACTTCTTTCTATTTTCACATGCGAAGAATTAAAAACAAACCATCATATAGATTTCCAAGTTTCATAAATTCCATAAAGTAGCCAGCATATCTCTCGTTACCACCAATGTCATTAACCAGAAGGCCGAAAACTTGGACGATATTCGGATGCCTCGAATGCTAAACGGATCGTCTTTTTCGAAAAATAAATGATCAACTTTGATAAGTAGTTTGAATTCTTGAAGATCTAGTTTTATGTTAGCAAAGGCTTTTATATCTATTCTTAATGCAACATCTCTGAACAAAGTTTCGAAAAGCCTAAAGTTGCTACCCGTAACTATTATGATAAGCCTTGTAGATATGTGCAAAACCACCTTTACCAATTAATCCAGATTTAGTAAATTCCGATTCATCATGTGCAGGTATGTCTGAGAATCAAATTTGAACATTAGTAAAAAAGAAAACCAAATCCGATGAGCGTTTGGGCCAAGTCCACCTGCCAATCATTTCCGTTTGATAAGTTTATAGCTGCTTCTTTTTCATTTTGAATTGGCAAATTCTGTTGGCTGCCAACTTTTCGGAGATTCTCTTGAGCTGGCCTCTCTTTCCGGGAAAATTCAATAAATTCTGAGATTTTTGGTCTACTTTCTGGGTTGTTGTCCCAGCCGCTGGAAGTTATTTTTTTGTTTTGTTTTTCTCTGCATTGTCAATTCTACGCCTCGCTTTTCAACTCCGATAAGTGAAAACTTTGATTTTAGTAAGCCAGATTGGCCATAAATAATCAATTACCGTTTCAATAAGGCTGAAATCTCTAATTCCTCTTTAATAGTTGGTCGTTCTCCATTTACAATTCGTCCAATTCGCATGTACTGTGTTATTACCCCCATGTAACCATACGGATTTCTAAACTTCTAATCACTATTTTGAAAACGTCACTAACTCTCGGTGAATAATCTCCCAAAACGTAATAGTTAGCGAATAGATATCCGCGGGTTTGCCATACTTAGTTCCATTATGAAGCTCCGGAGCCATGTAATCTGGTGTTCCAGGGCTTTTACAACTCGTTTAACCAAAAGCCACACTCACCCATAAGTATAAGAAGTCTGTAGCTCAACAGCTTTAGCCAATCCAAAGTCGGAAATCCTCAATTCGTCTAAGGATTTCCCAAGTAGAATGCTGTAACTCCGATATGAGAAGAAGGATTTATTTTACTTTTTCGGCTTGATATCTCGATGCATTATGCCTTCTTCGTGGAGAAATTGTAGACCACTTGAAGCCTTTTTAATCCAGGAATAAACTTGTTTCATATTGTATTCTACTGAGGGATTATGAACCACTGGAAATGAGATTTTAATGTCTCAAGTTGAAAAGGAGCAAGTTTTTAAAACAAAACCAAAGATTTTCGACGAATTTTTTATGCTAGTGTCTCTAATCGAGTCCCACCCTTATCGGCAGAAAATTCCAACGTGATCCTAATCTTAATCTTACTTTAAAATAAAGCTGATCCTGCCCGTCTGTCCGCTGAAACCTTGGCAAATCCTGTCAAAATTCGGATTACAACTTTTCCACGGGCGGTTGCTTTTTTTAAACACGTAAACGACAATCCCTTTTTAACAAAAAATGACGCGGTGAACAATGTCATTTTTTTCACGCGTCTGCTATGA
Source organism: Oscheius sp. JU1382 (assembly GCA_932521405.1). NCBI lineage: Eukaryota > Metazoa > Nematoda > Chromadorea > Rhabditida > Rhabditidae > Oscheius > Oscheius sp. JU1382. The sequence continues at coordinate 1,794,055 of OW051476.1, forward strand.
GCCACCGGTGGCTCACATTGTCGTTTACGTGTTAAAAAGAATTCTTTGTGTTATTTTTTCCTAATAAATATATTTTATACTGCCAGCACACATGTGTGTAGCGCACAGGCTGCGCCGTCTCTGGCGCTCTTTGAAGGTTTTTTTTTCACTTTGTGAAACTTTCAGTCACCTTTCCCTATGAATTTCGCCCCCTTCCCCTGGAATATTAGGCCTCTTTCCTCTCTAAGTTTATCTGGAACTTCCCCCAGAATACCCTGAAAATTAGAAAAAAAACGACCGATCCCCCCAAAAAAATAAAGGATTTGACCAGATCTACAAAAAGGATGAAACGGAAGGATTTTATATATATTAAGATTAAATCTTTACTTTTTGCTTTACGTGCAGGTATGTAGTTTTTTATTTCTTTTGGTTGAACATAGTAATAGAGAGCTTAAGGTCTCAACTTCAGATGCTAAAGAATTGTCCTCCCTGCGACCTACACTTCATCTCCCAGATACATGGTCGCTCACTATATGGATGCTATGGCTATTACTGGCAGATATGGAAAGCCTGATCTTTTTACAAGCTATACGTGCAACCCCAATTGGATAGAAATTAAAGAGAATCTTTATCATAGTCAATCTCCTTCCGATAGAGCGAATCTAATCGCTCGGGCATTCAAGATGAAAGTCAACGGATTTAAAAAGGACATTATTGATAGGGCGTGCCTAGGAAAAGTAATAGCTTATATCTACACTGTCAAAAGGCAAAAACGCGGCTTTCCCCACATATATTTGCTCATCACATTGGCTGAGAAAGACAAGCCGAGAACGTCAGCTGATGGTACTGTTTCTAAAATTATATCAGTTTTATATTTTCAGTTGGTAGACTAAGACTAGAATGATGCCATATCATCGTTTTCCAGAACATTTTACTTTTGCTACCGAAGTAAATTTTTTCGGAAATGAAACTTTTTCTTTTAGAAAGATGCCAATGGGAAAGCAGTAAGAAGGTGGAAGCAGAAGGGAAAGACTACGAATAATATCGGACGAGTCTATTCGGCAACAGTAAAACAAGTCGAACGATATTGTATTCGCCTCCTCCTCTTTGAGACGACTGGAGCTACCTCTTTCCAAGGTCTCTTCACCGCTAACGGCCAGCAATTTCCCTCGGCATTTGAAGCTGCCAAAGAAAGAGGCTTATCCAGGCTACCTATCATTTCGATCAAGCAATGAAAGATGATGGGAAAACGATCAAAGAGCTGGAAGTTATAATAATTGACGAATGCTTGATGATCTCAATCGATATTCTCAAGTCGATTGACAATGTTCTTCGCGATATTATGAACCAGCCAGATGAACCGTTTGGAGGAAAAATAGTCCTGATGAGAGGAGATTTCAGGCAAGTTTTGCCTATTTCTGACAAGCCGTATGGGGATGGTTTTTTATGCAGCTTGAAACAGTGTCCTCTCTTTTCTAACTTCAAAAAATGTGAGCTCAATGAAAATATGAGAGTAAATGGAGAATCCGATGATTTCAAAAGGTTGCTTCTGGATATCGGAGAAGGCAAAATACCAAAGAATTTGGAAGAAAAAATTGAAATCCCCACAAATATGCTAAGCCAAGGAGATTTGATTCAAGAAGTTTTTGAAGGAGTTCTAGACGATCCGAACCATCTAAGCAAGCGAGCCATTCTTTATGCAAAAAGTGTTAATGTGGATAAAATGAATAATCAAATTCTCGAGAGAATGAGTGGATACAAGAAAGTATTTTCAAGTGCAGATCTAATTATAAAGGATTCGGAAGGTGACAACTTTCAATTACCAATACCTTCCGCCTCATCAACTGGAGTTGAAAATTGGAGCAATGGTGATGCTAACTCAAAATTTAAACGTCAAAGATTTAGTATATTTAGAATCGAAACTATAAATGCCGAGCGCCGCCAAAGGCGGCGCAGTCCACTTGCTTTAAAATAAAGCTGATCTGTGTCCGTCTGTCTGTCTTAAGCCTTGCCAAATCCTGTCAAAATTCGGATTATAGCTTTCCCATGGGCGCTCGCTTTTTATTAAAAAAGAATTTTCCCTTTTTATCTTTGTATTTCGGAAACCTGGAACAACGTTTATTTTTATGCGCTTCTAAAGTATTTTGTGCAAAAATTATTGCTTAGCCTAACAGAATAGATTAGAATTTAAAAGTTTAAATTAGGAGTCTTGAAGGTCTCTTGATTACCCCAATCTACCTTTCGCTGGGCCTAAAATTCGAAGGAAAACCCTTTTTATGGAAATTCGAGGAATTTTGATTAAAACTTGAACGGGAAGAGATGAAGAGCCCAGGGTTTTTTTCCAGAACCAAAATCGTCATCAATATATCAATTCTATTCGCAAATCGCAGAAAGTTAAAGTTTAGGTTCAATGCTTAAAATTAAGCGCCGCCCAAGGTGGCGCAGCCTCACCTTGTATATTTAAATAAACCCAATCCACCATTCAAACAGCAAAGAATTGCTATTACACTCAACATAGGAAAAACGAACAAACCGTCAAATAAGCTGCTCTTCATGCACTCCATAATGTAGCCAATGCAGAAAGATCTGTTATTAGATGAATAGCCTTCTTCTGGAGTCAAAAGACCAAGAAGACGGATGATATTCGGGTGATTGGAATGCTATTTGGAAAATTATTGAAATATTAGCAAATAAAACTAACCTGCGCTAGGAGGATAGCTTCTCTCATTTCTGTTTTATTGACCTGCCTATATAGTCTCTTGACAGCTACTTTCCTGCAAATCGATCTCTCTATTTTAATTTTCAGTAAAGCTTTCATAAACTGGTAACATTGCTTACCCCAGTCGACCATTGTAGCCGCGAAAGACTTCTCCCTCGCCTCCTCTTTCTATCCATTTTTTCTTTTTGAAATCTTTGAGACTAAACTCGGAAATAACTAAAAAAGCATTGATTGTTAGGGTAGATTTACCATAATTAACTTCTAGATTATTTTCTGAAGGAAGAAGACCACTCATCACGATGGCGAATAGGTGAACCCGGCGTTAGACTTCCATTGATTCGGCCGCTGTTTGTCTTAATAAGGCGGTTTAGTCTTTATTTGGAGAATATGAATGTCATTTTGAGTGACTGTGATCTGAAGAATAAGCAGAGAGAGGAGAAGAATTTAGGTTTTTGATCGAATTATGATTGTTTTGTCCGAGTTCTAGTCTCAAAGCTACCCATGTGCCAGAGATTCTGTTCAAAGATGACGGTTCTGGATACTCGCTCGTCCATTCCTGGTGAGAAATCATACAAGCTAATTAGAACAAATTTCGAAAAGAGATTCGGATAGTTCTACTCGTATAATAAAAATCTCGAAGCTTAAGAAAAAAATATATTTCGCCTGAGTGGGGGTAAGGTGATAAACATCGTTTTCTCGTAATTTTTGATTTTCTCAATTATAATAGCTTGCGCTTCATATAATTGCAAGGCCGGATCGGTCTCAGCTAGACTTGAAACAGACATTTTGGAGAAAGAGAAAGTTAATTTGGTGAAGGACAGCTGAAAAAAAGATTTCTCGTTGGAAGAGAATAAAACGCAAACTGATAGGGAATGCTAAGATAGATAAGAGCACACAGGCGCAGTTTTATATTTTCTAAAATTTCAAAGCTTTTTTTCAACGAAATTGGGCCTCCTCATAACCCTCAAAATGACTGGGACTCGCGGGGGCTTTGGGCGACTCTTGGGGCCTTCGGCTACTCGTAGACTATTTTATGAATTTCTTTCATTTTCTGGCCTGTTTTTGGGTTTTTGTGCTCATCTTCCTCTAAGAAGAATCAGAATCTCCTCAACCGGCCTCACTACTTTAGAAACCAATTAATTGATTTATAATTGATCAAAACACAAGATCCTAGCCTACGTCCTGTGGAGAGGCGAGAAAAAGTAGAGAGAGAGAGGACGAGAAGAAATATCCCGAGATGATATCTATCAAATAGGATCAAAAATCCCTAGAAAACTTTTTAAAGAGTACAGCCATAAGAGGAGGGAGCTCAGATTTTTAGGCTCAATCATTGCTAACAAATACAATTCTGATTTTTCCTTTTATTTTAGAAGGCAAGGTGGGGCTGCGCCTTAGGCGGCGCTTAATTGTAAGCATTCAACCTAAACTGTAACTTCCTGCGATTTGCGAATAGAATTAACATATTGATGACGATTTTGGTTCTGGAAAAAACCCTGGGCTCTTCATCTCTTCCCGTTCAAGTTTCGGCCCCTTCCTCCCTCGAAATTTATTCCCGTTTCCCCTCAAGTTTTAGTCCCAATTTCTCGAATTTTCATAAAGGTTTTCCCTTCGAATTTTAGGATTTCGAATCAACGTTTTGCATTTTTATTTGAATAAAAATGGAAGAAAACAGTCAACAACGAAAGCATTTTTTATGAGGATGGCGCAAATTGCTGAAGAAGACTCTTCTCCAAGCTGCGAGGAATGGCGGTGAAGCCGAAGAATCCCAAGTTTTTGAGGGGCTGAGACCCTAATTCTCTGTGCGCCGCACATACGCAGTAGGCTACCAGTATGTATTGGACAACATGGGTTCTCTATAGAAAAAGGCTAGGCTACTCATCAAGAAGTGAAAACCTTAGGATACTTTGGAACATCGTGCAATAGATTTAAAGATCTTTTGGCCAGATCCATTCATTCAAAAATGTCAAAAAAATCGTCAGATTGTTATAGAAGTGCTATAAAAGGACCATTATCCTTTTGATAAATCAGTTTTGCCTTTTCTCTCTTATCTATAGGGGTGACCTTCGGGTCATGGGGAACATGGGTCTATAACAAGATTTACGACGAGCATTCCGCTTCTAGGTGTAATTATCGCTGGGAGCTGAATCAAACGGATACTTCATGCAGCCAGCAAGCTTTGTAAACTCCCAAATCTTCGATTGGCTCAAAGTCTCATCGCGAGCCATTATGGCCGGACCAGACATCACAATTCCTCGATGGAAGAGCCTAAACTTCAATTTTAATTACTGTAGCTAAAGAATCCCAAAGAAAAGCATAATTTTACCAGAATTCTTAATTATTTTCAGCATAAAACAAATCAATCTCTCTTCACTTTTTCGGTTTTTTCTCCAAATAGCGATTGCGATCTTAGAATTTATTTATTTTGGCTACTTATATGAGGAGAAGAGAGGATTGTATTCCCATCTGAATTTTAAAAGTTAATCAAAACATTAATTTTTTTTTTAAAACAATTTTAGAAAGAAATTTTTTTTAAATCCGAAATTTTGGATATTCGACAGAAAAAAAGGCCGGCACTTTCTCGGTTTCGATATCCGCTCACCTCTGGTAAAACTAGCTCTTCTTCTTTTAGAATTGTTCTTAAGTTCCACTGGTGATTTAAAAATAATTAAGGTTTGCTTCAGTTAGTGCGGGTAACAGCGAGCTGTTAGATATCTCTCTCACGAGTTGGCGGTGGAATCTTGCATAGACCATTCGATAGAGCTCGAAAAGCGGTACTTTCCTGTTATCCGGGCGCAATGTTTTTTCGACACAATTCAACATGTTTTGACCAGAAACTTTATTTTGGTTTCCAATGTTTACTGATAGCTTCTAGAATAGCTTGAAAGGAATCAGTTGCACGAATTTGCTGACGCCATATGAATTCCACCAAATATAATTCAAGATGACTTCTAGCTGTTCCTCTTTGTCAATAATATATATTTTATCGTTCGAGCGCACCTTTTCGACCATCCTCAATTTTCGCAATTTTAAGCCATTTTAAGGCTTATTTTAATAGAAAACAAGTCTTAACTCTTCGAAAATGTCTCATTTTCAACAATTTTCAAAAATGATCAAAAGGTCGAAATGCGTTACTTTAAAAATGTGGTCGAGATGGTCGAGAAAAGTGCGTTAACAATTTTGAATAAAAAATATGCTAAATAAATGGTGAAGCTAGATAAACCTGGAGGATCTGCGTCGCAAGCTCCTTCAGGAATGCCTGAGAATCTAAGATTCGATAAAAACCTACCAAGTCTAACAAATATTGATCTTGAAGAACTTGTAAAATTATTAAAGATAAGAAACTTCAGAGGAATCTTTATGAGAGACACTTTGCCACCACAAGGAATTAAGGAAAGAGAAGTAGGAATTGTTAATTTAGATTCTTCTGAAGGTAAAGGTACTCATTGGGCCTGCTATTACTCTTTCTCTCCCGGCCCAGTGCCAACGACTTTGTCACTACTGTTGCTGTATAGTACATGGATAGCACTTTTATTCATAATGAAAACAGACATTTAAAGCGTGAAGTCACAGCAAAGTTGTTATCCTTGGAAGAGGGGAGACAGCTTGGGGTCGAATGAACATTCTCCTGTGTATTTTGTAATCGCACCGATGATTTTCTGTCTCCAAAGCTTCAACTCTTCCTGAAAATTTTTAAATGTTTCTTTCTTGGAAAAACACATCTTATTCCAACTATTTCGATGAACAGCTATAAGCGGTGATATGAGGGTGAAAGAAGCAAGTAAACACAGACATCAAAACTCTACTCACCTGAACCTGTTTCTCAACGATTTCCGCTTCTTCGGAACTGTGTGCATTTTTTCCGAGTTTAATACGTCCAATACAGCTGAAAGTTTCTCCGCCACATGCAAACGTACGCACCCATTCACACTCCTTAATTGAATCATGAGTTTGTAAAGATCAACGGAATATACTATGGTGAAAGGTACTTTCTAGAATTCTAGCAAGATGTTTAGTTTGCTGAGCAGATTTGTGAGAAACATAAGACGACAAGAAGTTTGATAATTCCCATTTTGGGAGACAATGGAGGAATTGATGATTCTTTCCATGAATTTATAGCGCAGAATAGAAACAAAACAACGGGAAAATTGAAGCGGGCGTTGAATCGAAGACAAAACATCCGACAAAGTGTTGAATCACCCTTCCATTCTAGGGAATCTCGTCGTCCCATTTCATTCGATGTTTAACGTTTAACGATAAACAAGAAAAATGTTATTTTTATTTATTCACAATGCAATACTGAAGTAAACGGACAAAAACAACAACAAGCTTACATAATTACTTGGATTTAACAGTGGAGCTTTGGTCTGAGGGCGATGGGAATGCCAGGGCTTAGAAGATATTCGAAGAACTCCTCGTAAGCTCTTCGGCCAAGAGACTGTTGGGCTACATTGCACCACAGTCGTCTCCCCTCACACATTTCACCCAGTTCAGCGTTGTTCACGATCATAAACGTATTTAGAGGATGACGACGCTGAAAGTTTCTTTTCCTTTATTCCTTCTGGTGGAAGAGTTATTCCATTTTAGGAGATAATAGAGCTATATGAGCAGGAGCCTATCTCTACTATTTCTCCTAACCTTTATGCGAGTGAGAAGATCGTCATCTGACTCGTCGTCTTTAAGAAATTCGAAATAATGTCCATAGCGATCCTTAAATATTTATGTTGATATGATAATTAAAAGTTGGTTCGCTAACCGTTTGGAGGGCCGTGGCAGATTTGCAATGATTTCCTACTCCTCGCCACTCGCATCGCAGGTTGACGCAGTTAGAAACATCCATGAGTACGTGTTGAAGAGATGGAACGGCGGTAGAAGGAAGTGAAAGAGTAAGAAGCAGCAACAGCAATAGACCTACCATCATCACACTCTGGCCTTTGTATTATCGACATCTAGATCTATCTACATCTAGGCGGGGCAAATTGCAACGATAAGAAAAGACAGAGCGAGAGTCGGATTATACATTTGATAAGATAGTAGGTTGTTGTGGGTGATCCTCTCTGTTAATGAAAAAGGGAATACACCGTGCTTAAAGATGATTGTCGTTCGATAAAAGAGAGAACTGTTATATGCCACATCTACATATATATCTGCAATGAAAAGTGTAGCATTCTCCAGGAGCATGGAGAAAGTTAAACACCGAGAAAGGGAACACTGCTGACTTTTATACGTCACACCAAAGGAAAGAACTGAAGGAGAAAAAGAGAGAATGGTCAATCTGTAAGATCTAGAACTCGACGAGTTTGGTCACACTCAAACCTTCGAGAAGGTGCCAGCTGTTGTTGGTTATAAGAGAAGAGAAGAGAATATCTTCACTCTTTCGACGTGAAAATTTTTCGTTCTGCGACTCAACTTTTCTTTGCATATTTCTATGTGTTAATTTCAGTGACAATGAGTGGATCTATTCCAATGGATATGGAAACTTCTCAAGTTGGGAAGCCTAAGAAAGTGTCGAAGTCTCCTACATTAATGAATACTATTCCTCTTAATGCTCCTAATAACATCGAAGAAATGACTATTCAAGAGGATAAAGAATATCATCGGAGAAAAGAAGAGGAAGAATATATCAACACTCTTCAATCAAAGATTTGTTTCACATCTCTGATTCTCTTGATTGTTTAAAATTCTCATTAATTTCAGATAGAAGTTCTGAAGTCAAAGCTTCAACGAGCTGAAGAATACAAAGACATCGAAGTGAAACGTCTCAATAAACGTCGAGATGTTTATGATGCTAAAATTAAAGTCAAGGATAGTCGAAGAACTACTGCTGATAGTATTCGTAAACGTCAACGTGATGAGGCTGATGAAAACGAACAGGTTCTCGAAGCTCTAAGAGCAAGAAAGAAGAAACAAAAGGAATTAAAGGATATAACAATTCCTAAAAAATAGAAAAACGTTAATTATTGCAATTGACTAGTACCTAATTTATTCTACGATGATTCGATCATCAAAGTTGTTATTAGTTGTTATTAAGTTGTTATTAGGACCTTTGGAAATCCTAGATGCAGAGGATTGTTATTCCAAGGTGATTTGTTATTCCAAAGTGATGATTTGATCATCAAAGTTGTTATTAAGACCTTTTTGGAATCCAAGGGATTATTTCTTTTATCTTTTCTCATTATTATAAATAAATGTCTGAGTATTGTGGAATATTTTGTTTCAAGTGTAAGATAAAGACGTCTACCATCGATGTGTATCACTGTTTAACAAAGAGCAAGAGAACAATGATGAAAGGAAAATGTGAAGAATGTAGCACAATAAAGTGTAAGCTGATATCAACTCCAAAAATTGGAGGAAATTTGAGGAAATCCGATGAAAAAGATGTCAAAGATGAAACAATTCTAGAAGAAACTTATTATTCTCCTAAAACAGGATTTTGTGGTATCAATGAATTACAACGTCAAACAAAGCTTCCAATTGGAAAAGTCAAAGAATTTCTGAACCAGCGGGATGTCTACACTTTACACAAACCAGCTCGTAAAAACTTCAAGAGTCAAAGAGTTTACTTTGATGGCATAGATGATCAATGGCAATCAGATTTAGTAGAAATGATTCCCTACTCAGAAGAAAATGAAGGATACAAGTATCTTCTAACTGTGATAGATTGTTTTAGTAAGTTTGCATGGGTAGTACCTCTTAAGAGTAAAAGTGGTAAAGAAACTGGAGATGCTCTAGAGAAAATATTTACACAGAGTAAAAGAAAACCTCAGAAAATGCAAACTGATAATGGAAAGGAATATTATAATAAAGAAATGAATAAACTTTTCAAATCATTAGAAATTAATCACTTCTCAACATACTCTGATAAGAAAGCATCAATAGTTGAAAGATTTAATAGAACCTTGAAAGAAAAGATGTGGAAAATGTTTACTCATCAAGGAAATCATAAATGGACTCACATCCTTGATGATTTAGTTCAAGGTTATAATAATCATTATCACACTTCAATAAAAATGTCTCCCACACAGGCTTCAAAAATAGAAAATGAAAGTATTGTGTATAATAACTTATTTCCTTCGAAATTAGAAGGTGAATCTAATAATAAAATAGAAAATTCTACAAAATTCAAAATTGGTGATACCGTTAGAATTACTAAATATAAAGCTATTTTCGATAAAGGATATCTTCCTAATTGGAGTACTGAACAATTCAAGATTTCAGAAATTCATCTAACCCCAGAAGGACCAACAATGTATTCTATTAAAGACCTTGCAGATGAAGAAATTAAAGGAAAATTTTATGAAGAAGAACTTACACTTTATAATAATGTTAATGAAGAATATAAAATAGAGAAAGTCTTAAAGAAAAGAACAAGAAACAAAGTAAAAGAAATATTTGTTAAATGGTATGGATATCCTGATAAGTTTAATTCTTGGATTCCAGAGAAGGATCTTAAACACTGACAACCTTAACTCTATTATTCTTGATTTCAACAATATTTTCACTCAAAATTAAGCAATAACATTTAGTACTTTGAGCAATGTGTTTACCGAAGGAAGCTTTTATTGTAACATCAGGTCGAGATGCAATAATTCTATCATTCTGTTTTGATACATCAAATACTAATAGTGGATAATAGTAATAATACACATCTTCTTCCATGAAAATGTAATCTTTTACACTTTCATAATAACTATTTCGGAATTCTTTAGCAAAATTGTATTGTTGAACTGCATTAAATTTATCAAAGTCGAATTTCAAGCATTCATATGGATATCTTTCACTATTGAGTTCAACATAAATTTCTTCAAGCCCACAATTATCAAATTTAGCAGCATTTAGATAAATATTATCTCTAGCGGTCTGAAAAGCAATGACAATGTATTTTATTTTATCATATTTAGTTCCTAGTTTCCAAGTAAATTCTCTATTACCATTAGGAATATTATAACTCTCAAATTGTCTAGAAATAAAAGACATTTGAACTAATTTATTACTTTCAAATAGATTCAGCAGCTTATTTTGCATCTCAAGATTAGGCATAATTTTAGGAATTATCCATTGAAGTTTATTAATAGTCATTTTAGCAGTAAATTTAGTAGGATCTGAGGAAACACATGAATTCTTGTTTTCTGGAGATCGATAGAGTGATAACTGGTGTTTCCTTCCATAAATTATTCGATTGTAACATTCAGCAAAACCAAAAATATGACTTAAAGGAATACAAAAAGTTAGATTACCTTTTCTATTTTTTGTGTATTTATTTATTTTGTACTGGAGAGTGTCCTTCGTTTCCAAAATCCAACCAAAAGTATTTTGTTTATTCATTGTTGAAGAGTAAGTAAGGAGACCTTTTAATAGTGTAGCTCTTCCAGGATCAATGATATTTTCAACTTGCATACCATCCATACTATAAGTTGCTCTATCAAATAAGAACATTGGAGAGTTATTTGTCAGCGAGACTTCATCAGTATCACTCAAAGCTGTAGAATCTAATTTAGTCAAGGAGGCTTCTAAGTAAATATAGGATTTATGAAGTAATAGATATTGATCACAGGTTTCAATTATAAAATTTATTTCTCCATGTTGATTTAAACTAGATCCTGATGAAGGAAATATGCTAATCAAGTTTTCTTTTTGAATTGAAGTATCTTGAATAATAGGATTGTCAACTATGAGAATTCTGTCAACTGCTTCTACCATTTTTACTTTTTTATTTATTTAAAATATTTTTTTGTAATATTAAATGAATCTATTGCAGTTCTATTTCTTTTTAGCATTTACTCATTATGATATCCTTGCAAGTGCTACTATCATTTGTACTTCTAGTGCACCAGTTCAATACTTTAAATTACCGAAACTACACAAATGTAATTATCATAGACAATTAAACAGTCAATCAAAAGTAGTAAGTTATGAAGTATATAAACCGAACATTATTGAATATTCAAGTGATGCGAAATTGTGTAAGAAATTAGTAAGTGAAGTATCACTGTATACAGATTTTTCAGGGTATGAGCACTTAGTAGAAAAGGAATTAAATCATCATTCTATAAGTCTTGCTGAATGTAGAGAATGGATTGCAAATAAAAAATGTGAATATGGAACATTGAGTAAATCCGGAGGATTGTCAGATTCAAAGAATCCTAGATCCGGAGGATTGTGGAGTACAAATAATAAAGTTGAAGTAGATTATCCAAATCGATTCACTAGTTTCTTTACAAGTAAAAGATATTACAAAGAGAATTGTATCATAATTGAAACTAAAGTATATTCTCATTTCAATCAAAGTAGTCCAAGTAATGTTTTAGCCGATCTTTTAAATTGTAAGTATCAAGATGGTTATTGTCAAGGTGGTAAGATTAATGAAATCATGGTTTGGGGTGTCAATAAAGATCAAAATTGTCAATACATTTCTATTGGACAACTAGATGGAATCATGAATAATGGACTGTGGATAAATAGTAAAAATCAAATTGCTCTGAGTTTGAATAAAAACAAAATTGTGAGAGATTGTAATCTTGATCTCTTAATTAGTGAAGAAGGTTTTGCAGTACGTCAGTTACAAAATGAAATTCAAAGAATTCCAACACCACAAGCACTAACTTCAACTCAGAGTCTTCAAGAAATGAGTACAAATCTTCAGAAGTATGCAGAGTCTTCGACTCCTAGATCCGAAGGATTGTATCAAAAAGAAAGAGAAGAATATTATAAAAGACAACAAGAACAAATCCAAAAGGATCGGGAACTTCGTGAACAAAAAGACAAAGAAGTAAGAGATAAATACGAAGCTGATCGTAAAGAATTTGAGAAGAGAAAGAAGGAAAAAATAGAAAGATTAGCTAAAGCATCTACAAACGTTGAAAAAGTTGAAAGTAGAACCAAAAGATCTAAGAATCAAAGTTTAGAAGAACCTTTTCCATTACCCACTTATGAAGAATACTCAAAGATTAAAAATGATTGTTTACTGCTTCCAAGTTTTAAAGATTTCGTAAAAACTAAAGAAGCTTGTATTACTTTCCCAAGTTATGATGAATACGTTACTAAATTTGCTAAATATGCTCTCGAAGAATTAGAAAATAGAAAATCTAAAAATTCCGATATCGAGAGGAGTGGTAGAACAAGAAGACAAGTTTACTCAGATTTTCAAGCAGCTGGAGAGTTTCAATATCTTGAGAACAAATCAAATAATCTACTAAGACATACAACTGAAGTAATGTGTGATATCTTCAATGAACATACTTCTCTTCTTGAGACTCTCATAAAAGAAAATCCTAGAAGATACATTCAAAAACAACTAAATCATTCAGCGATAAGGGTGAAAATGGTTTCTGAAGAAGTAGTTCAGGTAACGTTCTGTAAATCTTTAGAAGATGAAGAAATTGAATTCATAGACTTAACTCATTTTGATGGATTCAAGACAAGTTTAGCTCTTACTCAGGGACAAATACCCATTAGAATTAAACAATTTGGAGACAAGATTTGGTATTACAAGAACGATCCAAGTGGGGGGATAATTTCTAGTAGCCTAGCACTACATCCTATGGCTAATAATGTTACTAATTTCAAAAACTTTGATCTAAATTTCTTAGATGATAAAGTAATCTTTCATGAACATATTCTAATGGATACAAAAACGAATATAGAGGAAGAATTAATTAATGAGATGCAACGGCAGAGTGATACTAGTATTCAATTTCATTCAAATAGTCAAGATGGAACCATTCCTCATGAAATATTAGATGAGGTAGAATCCATTTTTGAGAAGTATTACATTAGAATTTGGAGGATTTATGTAACTATTGGTGTTACTCTCTTTTACATATTTATAGGTAGATCTATTTGGATGGTCCTTTCTCCAAAAACATTCTTTGATTCAAGAAAAAATAGAAATCCGAGAAATAGGAATCCAATTTTTGTGAGAACAAAAAATCATGAAGATGTTGAACTGCAAGATTTCAGAAATTAACATAGAAGATCTCTTGTTGTAGACTAAATTTTTCTATCTTTAAATTATTTTAATTATTATTATTCTTTAATAAATTATAATCTTCTACAAAACGTAATGAGATTCTTCAATTCTGGTGATTCTTCAAAATATGTTATCATAAGTCCAAAAGAGAAAGATAAAATAGAATTGATTCAAGATATTAAACATGAAGAGAAAATAGAAATCAATGAAAAAGTAAAAGTCAAGGAAGGAGGAAGTATTACTCAAAAATCAATGAATACTACAAATGAAAAATTGAATAAAAAGAATGTAGCATTTCTTAGAACTCTAAAGAAAGGATCTGCAAGACCTAGTGAAGGATCAGGATTCAAAAGAATTTAATTTAAATTATTTCATTTTTTTAAAATTTTTTTTTACGTTTTTACATATAATTCTACATGAAGATCACACCTATTGAAATCAATAAGGTTATTTTTATCATCCACTAGTTTTAATGTCAAAGTATTACAATTATTTACACAACGGTGATAAATCAAGTTTATTGGTTCATATTTTACTGAAGTCGAATCTAAAGGAAACTTGCAAATGATATTACTTTGTCGTTCATCAATGAAAGTATCACAAATTAGATTGCATGATAGATAAACAAAAGACTTATCATTTGAACAATCCAAAATTCCATCAATCTTCACAACACTAATACTACTAATTTTAAAATCTTGTGGGAATTGAAATGTCTTCTCATTTGTTCGATATATATTTAAGAAGAGACTTGTCATTCTTACTTAAAGATTCAATTTATTTGAATAATTTATTTTATCTTATATTTTTAAAAACTTTTAAATACCTAGGTATAAATTTAAAAATGAGTGATTTCAGTGACTACAGTATCAAAAATTATTATCCAGAAAGAAATAATAATCCTTTACTTCCCCAAAGTATAAGAGGTTGTATTATTGGAAAGAGTGGATGTGGAAAGACTAATTTGTTAATGAATTTATTATTAGACTCTTCGGGGGGAGAAGAATATCTAGATTACAATAATCTATATATCTTTAGTACAAGGGTGGGTGACGATATATCCGCAAGCACCGCGGATATATCGTCATGGTCGCGGATATATCGTCACTGCCGCGGATATATCGTCACTGCTGCGGATATATTGTTTTGCTGGGTTCATCCTTGTTGCTCGAATACCTAAGTACAATAAGTCCAAAGTCACCCTTTTGCGGTCAATCAATATGGTCAGAAAATTTTTATTCTTTTCTATTATATTTCAACTCTATAATTTTATTCATTTTTGAGCTTAAGAGCTTTCAGATGGCTTTTCTGGAAAGAAAGAGACTCATAGCATCCAAATAGTCGAGTACAATCTGCTGCGTAATTGTCGCCGCTTTGATGTGCTCGCTCAATTCGGTGAAGTATTTAGTCATCGCTTCTCTCCGAAGTCGTTCACTTTCACTTGTGAGCTTCGGCTTGCCTTTTCCCTAAAGTCACATTACTACCTAATATAACATTTAAAACGTATACGTTATTGAGAGCCCGAAATTCCAGATACCGTATATTTTGAACTTGGCGCAGATAGCCCAATAAATCACAAAGAGCTGGATTTCGTTGAATTCCAAAATGTTGTTAATAATAGGTATTTTGCCGTTCTGGCGCAGCTTTTCGACCATCATCAATTTTCGCAATTTTAAGCCATTTTAAGGCTTATTTTCCATTGATTTTGTGTCTTAACTCTTCGAAAATGTGCCATTTTCAACAATTTTTAAAAAGTGGTCGAAATGCCTCAGTGGGTGCGCTAGAAAAAGTGGTCGAAATGGGTGGCCGAAATGGTCGAAATAGTGCGCTAACATTTTGAATAAAAATAATGCTCAATAAATGCAATTTACAGTCCTGAGGCCAACATCAATTTTTATCCACCAAATCTAAAAAAACGTCAAAATTAGACAAATCATCACATAAAATAGTTTTTTTTTTTCAAAAACCTGGAATCCTCTTTTATTTTCCATTTATTGAGTCATCAACAAATAAACTAATGTTCTTACGAACATTGTCGACATATTCTAAGAGATCATCTGTCTTGTTAACTTTGTCAAAAACTAATTTCGTCTTGTCGAACTCGGGCTTGTGATGTTCAAGGAAGGAGGCAATCGATCTTTCAAACACATCCGAAAAGTTTGCTTTAATTAGATATTCTGTTGATATTTTGATGCGTTCGTCGAGAGTACCAAGAGTCGCACTAAAAATCAGCCAGTAAGTAGTAAGTAGTATAAATGAATGACTTACTTGATTTTCTTCGACATTCTCACGCCATCGTGAATGTCTCGGACATCAGTTAGTCGCCTTCCAATTATGAAAAAGTCCAGAATATACGGATTTAGCGCACTGTCGAAGCCCATGTTTGCTGTGTGATGGTCAGCCATCATGAGAATAGAATACGTACACAACATCTCCACAACAGATTTGGAGTATCGTTGAAGAGTTTCCGGTTCAGTCAGTTCCAGGACTTCGAGAGTTGAGAAACTTGGTATTTCTCTACTTGCTATGTATATTACCCATCTTGAAAATGCTTCATTGTTGATGAACTGGATCTCAGCCCCCATTTTGAGCGCCTCCAGAAAAGTGTATACGAACAGTTCTTTGATGTCAATGTCAAACCGCGAGTCTGAAATGTTGACGATTAAAAATTTAAAACTAAGAGCTAAACTTACGTGATGATTTGTCTCTAGCTCCATGATGAGTTTTGATAAAGAATCGGCAAATGGTTGATCCGTCATCAACAACACAAATACAGCCGGCCCGAGAACCATCCTCACGCGAACCGAAAGTCACCTTGCACTTCTCGCCATAGACCTTTGTGAAGTAAGCTCGACAAGAACTCTAAATATTAACCAACTATTTGAAAGAATGCTAAACTACGACTTACCCTGATTTGTTCTACTTTGCGATCAAAGTATGTTAAGAACTTTTTTTCAATAGCAAAACGTCTTGTTCCCAAACTAAGGTAGACCAGAAAAAAACGTGATTGCAACAAGTTATTGATTAGCGCTGTGGCATCCAGGTGAATGGATTTTTTGAGTTCTACTTCGTGTGATTGTCTGAAAGCTGCTTCACGATCCAACAAAGCTGTCCACGTCGAGAGTTGGGAGTGCCGCTGAAAAATTAAAATGTCAAAATAGTGTGAAATATTGGTTTGTTCCAGTTTTAAAGTTCACGTACACCACACAAATAAAATTATACATCCTAACAATAAACAGTAAATTCTAAATATAAAAATTCAACTTACCACTACAACTTCATCGAAATCCTTGACTGATAAAAGTGGTTGAACGGAATCAGGAAGCTCTTCTCCATGCAATTGAATTTGTTGATAGTCGACAGGAATATTCGTAAGAGTCTCAATCCGCTTCTTCAGGTCAAGATACAGAATCTGAAAATATAAAATAAGTCAATTAGAATAAATTATCAAAGTAAAACCTGATTATCCACTTCAATGCCTCTGAATAAACGATCTTCTCCTTCACCAACTAGTCGAATCACGAGAACCACCATTCTGAAACAAAAGAATTAATAAGTAATTAAACAAATTTAATAAATAAAGCAGTTTTAATTCAAAGGAAACACGAATATGGAACAAGAACAAGAAAAGGAAAAGGAAGTCTCTTTTCTATTCACAAAAGTCACAAAAATGCGATGTTGGCAGGTTCTCTCCTTCCTCTGCGTCTGGTCACTCGTCACTCTCATCACCCTTCCACTCTAGCCCAACGCGTTTGCGTGATGAAGAAATTAAAGGAAAGTTTTATGAAGAAGAATTGACTCTTTATGATAATATTACTCAGGAGTACAAAATCGAAGAAGTTTTGAAGAAGAGAACTCGCAAGGGAATCAAAGAAATATTTGTCAAGTGGTATGGATATCCAGAAAAATTTAACTCTTGGATTCCAGAAATAGATATGAAATCCTAAACATAAATAAGTTATCTTAAATGCTTACCACCTTTACTCTATTATCTTTGTTGGATCATGTCTCGACATGTCCACCGGACATGTGGTCTAATCCCCATTGGGATTAGACAGTTAATTGTGATATTAAGTTAGAATAAAGCGATAGTTTTTCTCCCTCTCTCCTTCTACCTAGTACACAACAGAATTGAATCTTGTTGAGATGGCAAAAACTAAAATAATAATGAATAAACCAATTTATGTTGGTTTTGCTATTTTGGAGTTAAGCAAATGGTTGATGTATGATTTTCATTATAATATTATGAAGAAAAAATATGGAGATAAACTAAAATTGTGTTATCAGGACACAGATTCTCTTATTTATGAAATTATTACTTCCGACTTATACGAAGATATTCAACAAGATCAAAAGATAAAAGAATATTTTGATTTCAGTGAATATCCACTCTACCATCCACTGTATGATGTTAAAAATAAAAAAGTTGTAGGCAAATTTAAAGACGAGTTGAATGATCTGATAATGGAAGAACTTGTCGTCTTGAAACCCAAACAGTATGCCTATAAGATTGCTGAAGAATCTCGTGAAGATATGATACAATTCTACGAGCAAAAAGGTCAAGAAGAAAAAGAGAATCCGAAGCTTCCAAAGATTGCAAAACCTGGAGATGAAATAAAGAAAAGTAAAGGAATAAAAAAGAATGTTGTTAAATCATTAAAAGTTGAAGAATTCAAAAATAGTCTTTTTGATAAGACTATTGTTAGAAAGAAACAATATTGTATTCGAAGTATCAAACAACAGCTATATACTCAAGAACAGGAGAAAGTTGTGTTTGACAACGAAGAAACTGAAACTAAATTGCTGAGTTTCAAGAGGGTTATCATACCAAATTCATACGAAACAAATGCTTATGGATTTAATCCTTTTTCATAGAATAATAGATAGAATTGAACGTGTAAATGTAGAATGTTCCAGTAACTTTAGAAGAAGTAAACAGTAATAACCACAGTGATGAGTTTCGAATTCTTGAATTTGGAATATTGACAAAAGTATTTTATCTTTCTTATTTCTACTCTTAAGATATTCTTGAAGTTCTAAAGGTGGATCTAATCCGAAAGAGTCAAAGTAATAAATTTTATTTTTTATTTTGGAATAACAAACCCAATGAGTGCCTTGACCATCTGAAGAATCTAGATTCACAATACCTACTTCTTTTGAAAGTATTTGAGGTGGCAAAGTGTCTCTCATGAAAACACCACGGAAATTCTTGATTTTTAGTAATTTAACGAGTTCTTCGATTTCATAGTTTGTTAGTGGTTTCAAGTCATTTGTAAAATGCATTTATTTAGCATATTTTTTATTCAAAATTGTTAACGCACTTTTCTCGACCATTTCGACCACTGGATTTCGACCACATTTTTAAAGTAACGCATTTCGACCTTTTGACCATTTTTGAAAATTGTTGAAAATGAGACATTTTCGAAGAGTTAAGACTTGTTTTTTTATTAAAATAAGCCTTAAAATGGCTTAAAATTGCGAAAATTGAGGATGGTCGAAAAGGTGCGCTCGAACGGTAAAATATATATTATTTTTGTCTTTTGTTGCGCCATTTTGCAGCTCACCCGGATTAAAATGCATTAGAAAAATTGCGCCCGGATAACAGGAAAGTACCCGAAAAGCTCTACAAGATGCTGCTTTCCAAATTTCCTAAACGACTCGAAAGATGACGACTTTCGCCTTTTTCGTACCCCACGCTTTCAAGTTTTGAAAAGTATCATTTTTTACATAAAAAATGTGTGAAATCAAGTGGAAAATGGAAAAGTTTGGAAAAGAGAAGAAAACGGTATTCAATCGGCTCTAACCACAGTTGATACCCTAAATTTGTACCAAATGACAGAGCAGACTGTTTATTGCCTTCCCGAGCCTTCTCCCATTTCATCAACTGTCTCTCTCCTGAAAAATGACCTGGTTCAATCCATGCAAATTCTCATATTGGATGATCATTTTCTTCTACTCAAATCTGGTCCAAGCCAGCTTCTGCTCGATCCTCTTCGTCGTCTTCCTCAAGAATCTCTTCATCTCCGTCAGGATCCTCGACAGCGCCCTCACTTGGTCAGTTTCTATTTTGATTTATAATAAATAAAAAGTAAACCACTAATTTGTTTTTTAAGGCTCTCTTGGAATTTTTTAATAATAAAATATACATCTGCGATAAAAGAGATTATAAGAAATATTATTATATAAGGTTATAGAAAACTTGAGAAAAACTCGATTAATCGTTGTATGAGAGTTAATTGCTTTAAGTTTAAAAAATCCGAAATAAATTGCAGTTTTTGAGAAAAACTCAAAGAAAAAGTGAAATTCTCAGGGCTAAACAGCTTTTTGATTATTCAAATCAATCTGATTTGTTCTGAAAGAATCAAAGTATTCTTTTTTCACTTTTTTCAGATTTTCTTAGCTCGTTTTCTTTCTAAAATGGCTTAAAAGTGAAGACTGAACATTTCCAGGTTTATTGTAATCGCCATGATAGTATTCGCCTTCTTTGGAGGCCTCTTCCCCCTCTTCGCTAATGTTGCTCTTTTTGCTGAGCGGCCTCGCCTCATCCTCCCCAACCTCATCTATTGCGTAAGCAAATAGTTTCAGTAAGATCCCTAGTTTCCAGACGGCTATCCTCTTCCCAGCCTATATGAATGCCGTCTTCGCGTTTGATCACCCAAAAATTGGGGGATTATATCTCATCCTGACGTCGATCTTCACTGCGGCGATTACGGTGGGAGTCCTGTCTGGAATTCCCTCCTACAACGAATGCAAAGAGGCAAGAAAGCGAAAGGATAGGACTCAAATCAGTTTTGGTCAGCATTTGGGCGATGAAGAGCTTATTTAATCCACTGTTTTCACGCCTATTATGATTTTTTTAAAGAAATAAACAAATTTATTTTGAATGTAGAGTTAAAAAAACTGAAAAGGCTAAATATTTATTTGGATTGTCGGGAGGTTGAATTTTCATCAATTTCAGGCCATTTTTGACCTTTGTTAGTAAAAATTTTTAGGATGCAAACAGGTAGCGCCGCGAAAAATCCCTTTTAATTTTGGCGCAAAAGCTTCTCCAAAACATTAAATTATCTACAGAGTGTAAGGGCTTTTACTCTAAATGAGAAATTATCAATCGCCAAGCTAATTATCCGGCTGTTTTGATGTCTCTCGCAGCAATTAGTGGAGAGACCTTCAACCTCACGTGACTCTCTCTGATTTGAATAAAATCCACAAGAAGCTGGATTCTCCAAAGAAACGATGATATTCCCCTACTGGAGATGGGATTCATTCAATTTTATCCGAAATCTATTTAAAAACATTGACTATTTTTTCATCAAAATGGCGTATTTTCGTCGGAATAAAAGTGGCAATGCAATACGGTAGCTGGAATTTATCATTTTTCGTTTTTACTTTTTGTCGCTTTTTTCCCATCTAATAAATGCAAATCAAAAACTTCTGAGGATTTATCGAGGATATAAACCAAAAGAGAAAAGTTAAAAAATAAGTCATTTTTGGTTCTAATTTTTTCACCATTTTCACCAAAAATCTCAAGCAAAACCAGAACAATCAGTAAAATCGCACGATAAATCCAATAATTGGCTACGATCTCATTTTTTATTCATTGGTCAATTCGAATTTTTTTGTTTTGCCTTTCGTAAAATAAATTCCTCTAATCTCACTTATATTCTGCTGAATTTTCTAAAATTTCCCACTATTTTCATTCATTTTGATGTCCTGCAATATTGTAACCCTTGACCTCTACAAGATTCTGCAGAAGATCAAAAAATGAGTGGAACTTGGAGAGAATCTCTCAATTTATTTACCATCCCTGGGCCTCCTTCTCAAATTTCATAACAGTACCAGTCTCCCCAGCCATTCGCCCTACTCTTTTCCTCCCCAAAAAAATGTGCTGCTACAATCCGCTGAATTTCTCCAAGCCGAAGATGATCCTCTTCTATTGCGATATCCTCCAAATAATTGGATGCC
Source organism: Oscheius sp. JU1382 (assembly GCA_932521405.1). NCBI lineage: Eukaryota > Metazoa > Nematoda > Chromadorea > Rhabditida > Rhabditidae > Oscheius > Oscheius sp. JU1382. The sequence goes on from OW051476.1 coordinate 1,815,681, forward strand.
TCTTCGATCTCGGGTCAGCCGTCGTCACAATCAGTAGCTTATTCACCAGATCGACCACATTCCTACTCGTCGCTTGGTTAGAAAATCGTCGAAATTTATTCAATTCTTTTCCAGGCTTTTGATCGTAACTGTAGTGATTAGCTGCACAGCTGGGTTGGTGACGGCATCAATCAGCTTGTTTGGACTCTACAAAGACAATCATAAACTCCTCATGCCGAATATTATTTATTGCGTCAGTTGAGATTAATTTTACTTTTTAAATCGTCTTTATAAGGAGGAATATGAAGCAAGTAGACACTAAACATACATTTCTGTAGATTTTGGAGCTACAATAAACCTAAAGCTACCACGATGCGCCACATCGTCAGAAAACCTTGGCAGAGAGGACGCTTGCTCTCCCCAAAAACGACTGCGCTTAAAGAATTGAAAGTCAAGCCTCAGTTTTGATGCTATTGTCTCCAGATGAGCCGACAACTGTTCTTTCTACTCTGATTACGCTTCCTTTAAACTACGCACCCCCAGTGAAAAGTCACTGACATTGGAAATAAACAAACCGTGTAATTCATTTTTTTTCAGATTTCGATGTTCTTCCCAACGATGTTGAATCTCGTCCACAGTTTGGGCCACGTAGATACCGTGATGATGTTCATAGCTGTGACGGGGTGTTTGACAATCATCTTGGGAATTGTGGTTGGAATCACGGCTTTTAATGAATCCAAGGAGATCAACAAGAAAAGAATCGCCACTCAAAGTTTCACCCATCCGCAAGAAGAAGCCATTTTCTGAATCAATCTACCGTATTAAAGGGATTGAAGTTGAATAAAATTTGTCAGCTATTTAAGATTCCAATTCAGGATGGTCCACATGAAAAACTACCCACAAATCTGCACCAATCAATCCAAATATGAAATATTTTTTTCTGTTCAATAGCCAAAAAAAGTCTGCATAAGAGATTACATGTCGCATTCAAAATGGCCGCATTTTGTTTCAATACAAGCTTTTTACTTTTGATCCTACGTAAAGTGGATTGATCGTCTCTAAATGGCAAAGTTGTAGGTATTTAGAGTAAATCTTAACTTACGTTCTACGCCGTAGATGACTTGCGTAACTACTTCATATAATACACTGCGTAAAATAATGATACGGCCACTGCCGATAACATCGTAACCACTTGATTTTTTAACACGTCCGCGACAAAGGGGTCCACCGGTGGGCCCCTTTAATTAAGACCTTGTAATTAGATACAGACAATGGTTTTCGGATTTTATTTTTGCGTAGACGGCAGCTATTGTTATCCACTATCTGTGCTGTAAGTAAGCAAGCCGAGGTTCAGCTATATTGTGATAAACAAAATCAAATAGGCTATAAGAAAATGTGGTTTTAGAATACATTTATTAGAACATACAATTAATTACATTTCTTATGTAAACGGCTAGTCTTATTGAATATATCCAACACGGGGCGTATTTTGTAAAGTTTGTCCGACCCGTCATTGCTATCATTCAAATGCAAATGAGTCAATACTTCTTCGAATCTGTTCCTTATCATCCATTTGCCACAGATGGGCTGATCCGCAAAAATTCCTTTTTGATTCCAATAGTTCCTTAGTTTTGGTAATTTTACTATTCCCATTTTGATGCACAGTCCAAGAAAAATGGACATCTCTTCAGGGTTGGTATCTGTCCAATTGCATTTCTTCTTTTTTCCGTAGCGATTTGTTTCAATAATCAAAATGTCCAATATATTCTTCACGAATAACATGTAGTAGTCCAAGGTAGTTTTGGCTGTATCAATGATGTCGTTATAGCCGGCATCACAATCAGCAAAAGAAAAATCATTCAAATCTTTGATATCTTGTCTTCATTCTTCTGCTTTAGGGCTTTCTTCAGTTTCTGTCGATTCGTCTGAACTACTGTCCTCTTCCTCTTCCACTTTCCTTTCTTCTTCCGATTCACTACATAAATCCTCATCTAAGTCACTATCAATCAATAATACATCTAGTTTCTTCTCAAAATCATCGTCGTCCATTTTCTAATAAAAAAGACTGAAATAAATACAAAAACACAACGAAAATACCTAAAACTAGGTCAACCGCAAAAAAAAATGATGTATGGGGACAATGGGGCCCACCGGTGGACCCCTGACAGAATTCAACAAAAAATGTATTGTGTCCCACCAGATAATTTGGCTAAAAATGCCATTGTCGCGAACGTGCTAAATTAAAAAATAAACTTTTCAAAGTAAAAATGGTGGAGGCTGTTGATAGAATACTTGTTGTTGACAATCCAGTTATTCATGATACATCAATTCAAAAGGAGAATCTCATTAGTGTATTTCCTTTATCAGGTTCTAGTCTAAATCAACATGGTGAAATAAATTTCATTATAGAAGCATGTGATCAGTACCTACTTTTACATAAATCATACATTTATATGGATGTAACTTTGAGTAAATTAGATGATGATTTGCTACTAGATATTGATGAAGTTTCTTTAACAAATAATGCTCCGATGTTTCTATTTGATAGAGCAACCTATAGTATGGATGGAATGCAAGTTGAAAATATTATAGACCCTGGAAGAGCTAGTCTGATGAAAGGGCTTCTGACTTACTCATCGAGAATGAACAAACAAAACACTTTTGGTTGGATTTTAGAAACTAAGGATATTCTGACGTATAACATCAATAAGTATACAAAAAATAGAAAAGGCAGTATCACTTTTTGTATTCCCTTGACACACATCTTTGGATTTGCTGAATGCTACAACAAAATCATTTATGGAAGAAAACACCAACTATCACTTTACAGATCGCCAGAAAATAAAAATAGCATTACATCTTCAGACCCAACAAAATTTACTGCAAAGATAACTATCAATAAACTTCAATGGGTCATTCCAAAAATTGTCCCAAGCCTTGAGATGCAAAATAAGTTGTTAAACATTTTTGAAAGTAATCAACTAGTTCAAATTCCTTTTATTTAGAGACAATTTGAGAGTTATAACATTCCTAATGGAAATCGGGAGTTTACTTGGAAACTTGGAACTAAATATGACAAAATAAAGTATATTGTCATTGCATTTCAGAGTGCAAGAGACAATAATTACTTAAATGCAAGTAAATTTGATAATTGCGGTTTAGAAGAAATTTATGTTGAATTAAACTCAGAAAGATATCCATATGAGTGTTTGAAGTTTGATTTTGATAAATTTAATGCAGTCCAACAATACAATTTTGCCAAAGAATTTCGGAATAGTTATTATGAATCAGTCAAAGATTATTTTCATGGAAGAAGATGTATATGACTACTACTATCCGTTACTTGAAACAATGTTTGGCATAAAAGTAAAAATTTGATTTAGTGACGCGTTTGTTATATAAAATAGACAAAGCAGAAATAGGAAAAGCATCGATCAATTAGTGACATTCGATCATTTCTAATCTGACAGAGATTTCTTTAGAGTCAGTATACTTGGTCAGTTTCTGTCCATCCTCCAGCTCCACTCCTATAACTTTTATTATAAACAATTTCTCTTTTTGAAAGTACCACTGATGAATAGTTTCTGTTGTTTCTGCGGGATGCCTTTCTCTTGCTCCACTATGGCTTTGACTCGCGTGACATAGCAACAGCAAGGAGAGTCGTAGATGACCTCCTCGCCAGTGGGAAGGGTCACAATCACTCTCGATCCTCCACAGCCACGCAGTCTAAGAATCAAATGAATGGTTGATTCCCTTTGAATTTTGTAGTCTTCAATATCTCGCCCATCTTCTAATTGTTTTCCTAAAGAAATTATAAACCAAAAGGGGGAATAAAACCTGCGAAAACGATTCTCTGCTCACCTATAGGTATTCCTTCCTTTTCGTAGATGATAGCCTTGAGAAGTAAGATTGAATCCTTTTTAGCCACTAGTACGGTGCTACGTTTTCCAGTCACGGTTTCTATATAAACCATAAACATGTTGTCCCTCTGGAGAAGTGTAAAAATAGAAATTCTCTTACCGGCTGAATTTCTACAACCATTTTTATAGCCAAATTTAATTGACTTGAAAAAACTGATTTTATGGAGAAGGAGGAGTAATAAGTCTTTAGTTTTAAAGAAGGATCCATTTTCTCGCCTAAATTTTGAATTAATTATTAAATTAATTTATTAATTAATTTTGGGGTGTTATGGAGCTTACAGTTCTTCACAAAAATTTATTAAATAATTAACTTTTCTTAAAAAAGCACACAAAAGAAGAAGGAACGTACCTCTAAATGTTAGATAGAAATGCTTCGCTGGAAGTTCTGTCCTTTCTACCACTTGACTAACTATCTCGCTGACGAGAGTCTCTCCTTGAAGGGAGAGCACAAGTCCGGGTACGACCTCATTGTTAACAATTGAAAATAAGATGGGATTAGTAACAGTAACTCGAAACATTTTGGTTGTTGTTTCGAAGGGAAGAAGGGAAATGGAGGGGATGGTGAGAATTTCACCTATGTGTAACAAACCTGAGTCTGTGTCCAAGATAGGCGGCCGATAGAAATGTTGTCAAGAATGAATTAAACGTAGAGGATTTAAAAAAATGTCTCTTTGAAAAAACTGTTGTTAGAAGGAAACAATTTACAATTAGGTCTGTTGAGCATCAAATTTACACACAAGCTCAGAACAAAGTAGCTCTGAATAACGATGAAATTTCAACAGAGCATAAACGTTATATTTTGAGAAATAGTTATAGCACTATGGCTTTCGGTAGTATTCATATCAAACCTGATCTTCTATCTCAAGAGTGATAAAACACTATTTTTGAAATCATGACTTTCTAAAATTTTCAAAACGAGAAGACAATAATAACCACAATGATGTGTATTGAATTCTTGAATTTGAAATGTTGAAAGTTCAATTGAATTCATTGGTGAATCCGTAGGAGATTCCTTTATCTTTTTTCTATCTTTCCTATTATTTGCGTCAGCAGAACTTTTTTCGAAGTCCACTTCGGAAAGTTTTCTTGAAGTGCCTTTGAGATATGCGATCACTTCTTCTGGAGGATCCAGACCAAAAGAGTCGAAGTAATAACACTCATCATTTTTCTTCTTATAACAAACTCAATGTGTACCTGGATTACTACTCGAGTCTAGATTCACAATTCCGACTTCTTTTATCTTATTAGGAAGACCATCCCGCATGAAAACACCGCGAAAATATTTTATCTTCAATGATTTGACTAGATCTTCGAGGTCGTGGTTGGTCAACGCTGGGAGGTCTTTGTGAAAGCCAAGATTGATCATTTAATAAGTTTGAAATTATTTTTAAAATGGGAATTTCCTACGGATTCACCAATGAATTCGTGATTCCCAGACAAGTGGGCAAAAATGGGCTGGCACAATCTTCTGCCCATTTTTCTAAAAAAGCCTTTTTTCAAAAATCACTTGGTTCTTAACTAATACAGTCTTTCAAAAACTTCTAATTGTCTCTTTACGGTAAAATTCATTTAAAAAAATCAGAAACAATACGAAAGTTCAATGTATCAAATAAAAACAACAGCTATTTGATAAATATTCAGCAAATTATTTCAAAGGAGGACATAGTTTTCTTATTTCCGGACTATCCAACTGGGAAGAAGCTCATCCCCCATGGTGAATTCCCCTAATTTTCAAAAGCAAACATCATATCCAGGACTCTCAGTGATGACAACCGCCGTGGTGGAATTCGAATTCATCACTCCTGCTGACCCAAAACGACATGCTGAAGCTTCTCGCGCTCTGAGAGCTGATCTACCCGTTAGTCGCGCTTTCCTTCAAATCTTTTGGAGGAGATCAAAGGCTGAAAGATTGCAGAAAAACTCGAAAACATATTGTTTTAACCATTCAGTCTTTATTAGCCCCGACTGTAGCAAAAGCTAATGCTTAGATAACCCTTCATTTCATATCTTCCCACTATTTTATAATTTTGAATATTCTACAAATTGATCTCCTCTACAAAAATCAAAAATCCTATGGAGTGGCTGGGCAGCTCCTTCGGCGAATTCTTCATCAAATTCGAAGCTGAATTTCTCCGGCGTGGGGAGGAGGAAGAGATCGGCTAGAAGAACCATTCCCAGCTGACGATAAGCCATTCGATGAGCCAGACGACGGCCAAATCCGGGCTCGTTGTATTTGACGATGGCTATGGCCAGTTGGTTCAGCCTTCTCACTTCCAGTGGATGCGGCTCCGGCTCTGTGTAGAAGAGGGGAGAAAAGAAGAAGTTCTATTCACTTTCTTTTGTGCAAATTTGGAGAAATTCCAAGGGAAAGTCCAACATCAGCGGTCAGTCGAGTTGTCAGAAGTGATTTATCCTCCCGAGATTAATTATCTAATTATCCCTTATATGAGCCTTTTTCCTGAGGGCGGGGTCGACGTGTCCTTTCCTTCTAGTGGCTGACGTTGTCTGGGTCTTGTTGATCTCTGGCTCAGGTCAACCTCCTTACATTTTATTTATTGATAAAATCGAGAAGCTATTCTTGATAAATCCCACGAAAGCAAACAATTATTGAAATTAAAATGATATTATTGAGAAATAAAATGTACAAATGGAAAGAAAAGACTATTTACACATCAAGGTCTCGAACTCCGTAACAAGCGATAGTGTTATAGACCCATGATCCCCACGACCCGAGGGTCACCCCCTATAGATAAGAGAGAGAGAAGGTAAGACTGATTTATCAAAGGATAATGCTCCTTTTATAGCACGTCTATTACAATAGGGCGCCTTATTCCCCCTCCTTGTACAGGGGGAATAGAAGCAATACGGAGCTCTCCATCTTCTACGAAGGCGATTTCGCCATCTTTCAACTTCTTGAGATTTGTGGTGCTCAGAATGACGGAAAGAATATCCGTCGCCACAAAGAATTCAGCTTCTCTGCTTCCAAGAGCAACTCCATTTCCATTGACAGCTGAAAAAGTTGCCTGTTTATTGCAATACAAAAAAACTAACCAGTCGAGAAGTCAAGGATATTGGGAGTCTCCACAAGTAACTCACCTCAAAGGCCTGTAGCTGTGCTAGGAAAAAATGATGGAGCTGAAAGATAAAATTTAAAATTTCTGACCTTTTTCTTACCTTTACTTTTACGTTTGTTTAGGAGAACTGGGTGTGAATCAGTGATTAGCCGTGAATGACTCAGCAGTCCAACGTATAGTGGCGACCCACGGCAACTAGTAACCAATTCCCTTGGGAATTTCTTCGATTTAAAAACCAAAGCGAAGGCTCCTTCTAATTGCTGTATTACTATCTGAGCAAGTTGCCGGAAGAAAAAGTTCGAATAATGATCATAGACGTCCTGAGTAAACTTCGCAATCACTTCGGCTTCTGCCTCAGACTCAAATTTGTGTCCCTTCTTCATCAGATCCTCTTTGATTTCACGATAATTGGTAATAATACCATTATGGACAACTACGAAATCTAAGCCAAACGATAATGACCAATAGAGGCTAAAAATCTTACCACTCGTATCGTTACTGCTTCGAATATGGCTGGCATCAGTAGCCGGTGCCATGTGAGCAAGCCCACAGTGACTCTCATAAGTCATGTCCATATTCAAACCTTCTATCTCTAAAAACAAAGCTAACATAAGCATATAAAAAAACCAACTCTTTACAGAATCAGCCAAAACTGAAACTTTCCTTCTCTACGAAGGAGGAAGGTTTCGTCATGTGGAGAGTCCTTATTTGATCCACCATCAATGGCAAGTTCTATAAATAGAAACAAATATAATACAATTAAAAACCTACCTGCAGAATAATACTTGTTGTCCTTGATCTGGTCCGATCCATTGAAGAGCGTGCCGATTATTTCCAATTTCAACTTGGTAGTGCGGTAGTTGAGATAAGCAGAGTTTCCAGACATCTTGAAACACCTGAAATATAAAATTGCATAAAGAAAAAAGAAAAAAGAAAAACAAGAAACAAAAAAACAAAAAAGAGAAAGAGAAAAGAATGCCATTTTTAGGCTAATGAAAGGAATCAGGGAGCAAAACTTTCATCCTCGCTGCGCCAAAAAAAGGCGGCTGCACTTTTGCGAAATTTCAAAATTTAAACATTTCTTTTGGGAGTGAAAACATTACTTTTTAGATTTTTATCACGATTTTGGCTAAAATTTATGCCATAAAGCTACTTTTTGGATTTTTAAGTACCCTTTATTGGATTTAATACCTTTAGAATTAAACAAAATCATTGCACACTGTAAAAACCCGACAAAATTCCCATTTGCGAGGCCTAATTCCTCTTTTCAACTGATTTTGACGAATAATACCGAAATCTTTGCTAAATCCATTATCCATTTGACTTCATTTCCCCTCCAGAAGGCCAGATCTTCTTTCTTTTTGGTCGACGACTTCAGAAATGAGCAAAAACGAGCTTTGGAATGAATTCGAGGCGATTTGCAATGTGAAGGAGCGCAGTTGGAGGCAAAAGAGAGCCATCGCCGGCAGTTTTCAGACGCTTATGTTCGCAATCCAGTTGATTCTCTTCTCGCCTGGCTATTATAGATATTCTTCTGGCTTTCTACATTTCAGCCATCGTCTGGGATGTAAATCTTTTGGTCCAAAATCCAAAGAAAAAACCGCTGCTGGTCTGCACGAATCTCCTGCATTCTGACTGTTGGATGGCCGTCGATGCTTCAGCGTGTCGTTTTGGGTCAGCAGGAGTGGTGAATTTGAAATACGCCACGGCGGTTGTCATCATTGAGAGACCTGGGTATGATGTTTTGCTTTTGAAAATTAGGGGAATTCACCATGGGGAATGAGCTTCTTTCCAGTTGGATAGTCCGGATCGGCGTATTTCTTTCCCTGGGAGTTGATTGGATAACTGAAATGCATTTTAATCAGTTTTCTCTGAAAACAGCCCACCTAAGGCCGTGACAAATATGAACTCCGGCGTTGCCAAAGCCCATCCCTGCGAAAGAGCTCGCCATAAGCATCTGAGTTCTGGCTTCCTCATCGGTTGGATCAAAGACGCTTCGTCGGAAATAAGTCCCAAGTATCTAAAAAGTCTTCCTTCACTTTTTGTTTCCAAGAATCCAAACCCTCAAGGCCTCTTTGGACCAGACGTCGCTGATGGGATTCGAGCCTTGATAAACTGGCCTCTTTCTAATTGCCTATCTATGCTTAGCCTATTTATAAAAATTGATTGTAAATAGCATAGCGCTCGCACAGAATTAATATTAGAGTTGTCGAATCAACACAGTTACAGTAACTTTTCAGAACCTTCGAAAGAAGATGTCCTCAGCTGGGTGAGTTTTCTTTTAGATTAGTTGCGCAATTCTACAGTAAAGATTCGTTCTCTTCCGACAGCTACTCCTCTTTATCTGAATCTATATACTCGCATATTATGGTCTGTGTGAGAGTAGGCTGTAGAGCAAAACAGCAAAAATTGATTACTACCAAAACTCTTCATTAAAAAAATTAGTCCAACGATAACACATCCCTCTCTTGTAAGCTTGAAGTTTAGGAAATTGAATTCCGTCGCTATCTTTCTCTAGATAGTCTTTTGTCGGCATCAGGAAATCCAGCTGGTCTTTCCAGAAGTATATTGAGACTTCGTAGCCTACGTTATCGCAACGCGTCGGTTCGATGCGAACAGCAAGAAGGCCTTTTCTGTCTGTTCGACTGGTCAGAATAGCGTTGGATGTGCCAACCCACTGAAAAATTATTTTTAGGACTTCAAACTGATTTTATACCTTAGTTTTTGATTTACAAATGGTGCAAAATTGGTCGATCTCACCATAAAAAGATTGCGTCACTGAGCCAGAGAATGGCGTGTTCTCCAAATAATACAATAGGAAAGCCTCAGCAGCTTCCGACTCTTTCATTTCAGTCAGACTTAGCAACTCGATTAGAGTACTTTTAAGATTCGGTATCCGCTTAACTTGGATGTACGGAACAAAAAGCTGATCTGCGTAAAAGGCCTAAAGATTCATCATTTTGCAACTTTTGGTATGAGGAGAGGCATAACTGACTAATTCAGATGGCAGATTCTCTGGCTCAAGATAGTCGGTCGTGCTTCCTTTTTGGACAAAGCTTATATAAAAATGTACCTTTGCAATGCTGCCGATGAACTCAAAATAATCGTTAGCGGCAAAGCAATGATTATAATCTTGATATTCGTCCACGAATAATAAATTCTTAACCCATCGGGGAATCTTTCGGACGTCTAATAATGCTCTGTTTACTGGCATAGCTGTAACGATCGTCTTTACGCTTTTCGGAATTCTGATCTAAGTGAAGGAAAACTTCTTACGGGAAACGCCTGTAGATGAGAGGTCTTTACCATTTTTGGCTTAAAGATCTTCCGAATCTCCATAGGTGTGTGATTCAGAAGGACGGCGTTGGTTCTCCAGCACTGTGTTCTAACAAACTTCATGTAGTCCTCCAACACTTGCGGGCTCATTAACGAGAGCTGAAGAATTTCTTTCGTTGCTTCCGAAACTTACAGAAGACTGGTTTGTTCCGAAGTCCTCTCCTACAATGACTTTTTCGAAAGTAAAACCCGAGAGTCTTCTGGAGGCTTCGGACAGTTTAATTTTAATGGTATTTTCTGGAGCAAAGGTTGAAAAAATTTCGAAAAGCATTTCATCCGAAGAGATGAGTTTATCTTCCACATCCTGAATCCTAAGCTCTCAATCGGGAATGAACTTACTCTGCGTTGTTCTATTATACTCCGCCCGTAAGCTGAATCCCATTTCCAGTAGAAGGAACGAGCCGGATCGATGTTTATTCGCCGAAGCTGGATGCCAATATCCTGTCGATGTCTCTCGGCTATTTGGTCCATCGCTCTGCAGCTCTTTCGCAGTCGAGTGAACGACACCGGATTCATTTTTTGAAGGACTTTTACAATATCAGTCACGCATACGCTTGTAAAAGGGAGGTACCAGTTGCTAGGTGGATCTGGGAGCCGGTAATATAGAATATAAGCGGCTTTATTTGGACTCGAAAATGGCTGCTTCGGGAAATGTTTCTCGTTATATTTTCGATGAGTAGAACCATACAAGAAAATAGGCTCTTCGAAATTTGACATGGTCCAAGTGAAGTGGGAAATGGACAATTATGAAAATGGAAAGAATTAAAATGCTAGCGTTTTATTGATTAAAAGCGGACGCAATTTCCAAGGCCTTTAAATTCTGTGCGAGCGCTATGCTATTTATAATCTATTTTTATAGAAAGGCTAGGCATAGATAGGTAATTAGCAAAAGGACTTGAAAGAAATTTAGATTTGCAGTAAGACTACTTGCTTTCTTTCAAACCCAGCGATTGATTGAGCGTTCGATGGAATAACCGAGAAGTCAAACTTCAACTTCTGAGCATCTATTCTAAAAGAGTTATTGAAATTTCTCAGCTACCTCGTTTCGAGTGAGAAAATACAGTAAAAAGCAATTAGGCGGACGTATTTATTTGCATCAAAGGCTCGTCAAAATTATGGGACATTCTCTGTCAGACTCATACGCAAACAGTGGGAGAATTGACACGAAACTGGCAGAGATATGGTCAATTGAGAAAGTCATTTCTGGCGTACCATTCGTCTGTAGCCGGCCGGATGATTGTTTTAGCATTCATGATTATCAGAGATTCTGGAATTACACTCATTTGCATTTCGAACTCCAACAACTCACGAGGTACAGCCCATTGGCATAGGTTGTATTTCTGCCATCATACCAATTTCAGATTCCAGTTGTGGAAGAATGATAGCCAAGTGAGATCTTATAGAAGGCCGAGTTTCCCAATGGTTCTAAAATCTCTTTTGTTTGAATTTTGGGACAAAACCTTGGAGAATTTCAACAAATTCCGAATTTTCGAAGGCATTTCTAATTGTTGGAAGATAGCCAGCAGCTGATTGGCAGAAAGAAACAGCTCCTTCGATGGTCGTTGCATCGTAGAGGCTACCGTAATACCAGCTGAAATCTTTTCATTAGCTTCATGGACAACTCACGAATCAGAGGCAGCTCCATACTTGTATAAAAATGAACAGAGTCCTTTTCTGCACCAAATCTAACCTCATTTTTTCCAAGTTGTACTTCTAAATTATCGTCTCAGAGGTCCAAAACAGAAATGTAATTCTCTAACATGCCCATATCATATTAAAGCCTTCTTTTCAGTGGTGTGCTAAAGAGAGAAATAGGAGAAGACTTCAATTTTGTTTTCTTTTGTCCTAACAGCGTTTGGATCAACTAGGAAGTCTCCGAGAGTGAAAAAGAAGAAGCGGATGAAGACACAAGGAGCTAGCTGATTTCTTCTTCTTTTCCAATACACTTCCAGTTCCCGCCTCGAACCTAGGAATCAAAGTTTTTCCAGAAGTTGCTAGCCCCACAATAAATGTCTATTTTTAGCTTAACTGGGCCGATTTCCGGGGAATGACGGGCGCTGTCAGAGAAAAAGGATGAGAAGACGAGACCCACTTCCGAGGAGACGACACAGCTGACTTCTGGTCATCTGTTTTGAATGTTCTAATTTTTAGGAATTTGATGTTTTCAGCGTAGTCCGTCTTGCTTCTGGCCACTTCGCTAAGCTCTCGAGCCAAGTAGGCAGAGATTGTTTGAAGCTGATTGGAGAGTTCGAAGCGTCGATAAGAGTTGGCTCCTCGGCCTTTGTGAAGATATCCCTTTAGGACGATTTTCTTATTTTTTTTTTGTCATGTCGTCTTCGATTTTGGATGGAGAGACGTCAACCCCATAGTAGGCGACTCGTCTCGCTCCTTTGTCAAATGCTTTGAGTCATGGGAAGTGTCGTCCTTCTTTGGAGCGAAAGCTACTGCTGAGGGAGAGAGGGAGATTTGAAGGAGAGGAAGCGAAGCTTTTGGGAGTCGTTGCGGGTTGAATGTGAGGGTTTTTAAGAAGAGAAACGATAGACATTTTTAGGAATCTTCTGGAACTGAAGACGAAAGCGTTTTAGCTGAAAAATGGGCAAAATTGGCTCGAATAAGAGCTAGAAATCATTCCGGGAAAATGAAGGGACGCCATATTGATAGATCTGCTGCTTTACGGAGAAATCCAAACGGGGATAATATTAGAAAATCATGTGAATGACAATAAATTTTCCTCGGAAAATAATTCATTGAAATAGATTCCTTGAGGTCACAGAACAAAATCTTTTTTTAAATTTAATCACGGAAGAGAACTAACTTTCTTCGCTCTCTCTTGTTCCAACTCTCGTTTCAACTTTTCCATATCCTCTACAGCTTTTTTGTAGCGATCTTCAATGATCGCATAGTTAGGTCGCGCAGTTCTTGCGATCGAAATTGAGCGGCTATTCTATAAATAGTTAGATTTGTTATGTTAGAATTGAATAAAAAGTCTTACAAAATCGAAAACCTTAAGAAATATGGTAAAAATTTTGTCTGAGTGGGGATCGAACCCATGACCCTCTGGCATGATGTTTCATTACTAAAATTTGGGGCATGATCACTGGGGCCCTAAAGGTGGAATAGGGGTGGGTGACGATATATCCGCGGCACTTGCGGATATATTGTCACTCACCCACGCTGGATAATTTGGATAAGCCTATTTGAAATTGATATAGACATCTTTCTAAGAATGTCTAAGTCCAATGACTGCCATTCGTGCTGGATAGCTCTGGTAAGCTCCTGAGCGTTGGCGTATTTCTTCCCTCCGGCGTACAATTTCCTCGTTAGCACTTCCCATAAGTTTTTGATGGGTTGAGATCTGGACTGCACGCTGGCCAGTCCAGAACTCTCACGTTAGAAGTGGCAAGCTACTGGGTAGTTGATCGGCTAACGCGAACTGCCCTTTTCTCCTTCAGATAATTGTTTTCCAAAAGGCATTTTTGTTCTAACTGAGACTTAGGATTCAAACTGCTTCACTGTTGTCGATTAGCCTTTCGCCGCTTCATATCCGTTTTCTTGCCAGGAAGCATGCACAATTTGCATCTGACTCCATAATTGTGAGACACTGTGTGATTTCAAAATAGGCGAGGTTAGATTTGGCTAGCAGCAGGACCCAAAGAGCTCTTTCATACGGCCAACGTCAAGTTTAGACTAGATTATAAAATGCTAAAATAATAGAACTGCGTATCAAAAATATCGTCTGTTCCCGGTGAGACCCTCCCAGATTTTCTCCTACAAAGCTTATTTAACACAGATCAAGTAGGCGGCGGAACAGGTGAATTTTAACATTTCAATTAGAATTTTGCGTTGAAATTACTTCACTCTTCTTAAATGATTTCCCTCCACGATCAGATCTGCATATGTTTGTCGGTTCTAGATATTCTACTAGCGTGTTTAATCATCTATCTGGCTTGGAAGAAATCCCCTCCGAAAATGGGCTTTTTCAAGCCGATTTTTATAAAAGTAGCTGTAGCTGATATTCTTCTCTCAACTTCTGGAGGCTTTTTCGCGCTTCCCAAGGCTAACAACGCGAAAAGAGCACTCTTTTGCAATGGACTGGCTAAAAACCAAGGCTTGTATGTATATTCTCTTATGGTTTGTATAATCTTTTAAAGGAATATAAAACTCTAAATTTAAGGGAATAATGATTTGCACTTCTTTAGTGATAATGGGCGCTTCGACAATCGAATTGGCACTTTTACGTTTTCTAAAAGTTTATAATTTTGATTGGATTTTTCAACTTAAAAATAGAAGGTAAGTGGCTGTTTTGAACTGAGCTGATTGGAATAACCTACCGTAATATAAACTGACTATTGAAAGTGATTTGCTTATCCAAAAAGTCTTCATTTTTCTTCAATTCAAGCTGAAATAGGTGGTCTTATTGGTTCTTGACACCTCGGGCCAATAATAAAAACTGAATTATTTATTTAAACTACAGAAAGCGTGAGAAAAAAAAAGAGATAATGCACTCGCGTTTGAACTTGGCTACCGTAAAAATTATCCGATAGTTAGGTATTTTTGCTTAACGTTCTTAAATTTTTCACGATTTGTATGATTTGTGATATTTTGTAATCTTGTAGAGGAGATCAAGAACTATAACTTTGTAGAACATCAAAGATTATGAGAATTGATGGAAGGAGTTCAAATGAATCAAACTAGAAGAGTACGCGTTTATTCAGCAGAGTTGTTTGATTTCAGCTATTGCCTAATTGAGTTAGCAATAAATGGCTCCATTTTCCTTGGAAGTCTAATAGTAGGCTTATATGCGCTAAATACTGGAATAGTGATTTTTGTGGAAAAAGATCCAACTCCTGGCTATGGAGACAGTTACTTTCAGCTTTCAGAGGATTCCACTTCGTTATTTTCCGTTCTTTTTGGTAAGATCTTGGATGAATTTTGATCAAACATTTATTAGTGAGTGTTGTCATTATCATCGTAATCAGCCAGCCTCTCTTCATTTATTTTCTATCTTTTTTATCAGAATGCCAAATTCGGAAGGAAGCTGGAGAGAAAAAATATGTCAATTTCACCATCTTGCTGATGATTCAAGGAACTCTTCCCGTTTTGTTTTTTGACATCCCTTGTGGATGGGTTGTGACTTCAATTTATTTTGGCTATGATATCGCTGAATTTGCGATTTCCTTACTCTCAATTTCATTATTAATCTATCAGCTGACAAACTCTCTTTCAACTATTTTATTGATCAAACCTTATCATCAATTCGTTTGTAATATTCTTTTAAGAACTTCGTCTTGATCTAACAATTTTCGTATTTGTAAATTATAATTTTATAAAAGAGGTTCCATTGAACTCGTGCAATAAAGAATTTTTTAAATGAGAAAAATCAAACTAGATTTTGTGAATAATTATTGCTTATTCGGTTAAGGCTGTTTCTAATTTTAGAAAGAAAGAGAATTAAAAGGCAAAACTGGGAGGCAGCTCTGTTCTAGGAAGATCGCTTTCATAAAGTACAGAAGATTTCCCAGTCGCCCTTGATTGGGTCGTAAACTTCTACTGATTTTAGGCGCTTTTTCCCGTCCCATCCACCAGAAATGTACATTTTTCCAGCAACTACTAAAGCGGCTGCAGCCTCCCTTTTATATATAAGATTGCTATAGATTTTTTGTTTAAATTTTAGATGAGTCTGTTCAAAAAAGGCGACATGGCCTCCTAGCAATACCGTACTCAGGATTGACGGTTTCAAATTTTGAACTCTTATCCTTCTTTTGAATTTCCAGAATTATCTTCATGTTTTAGTTTTTTTTAAATTTTTATGCTTTTATTTGTCTTATTTCTTATGTTTAGGCAACTAGTAACAAAAAAGAAACTAAAACATGAAGAAAATTCTGGAAATTCAAAAGTAAAATAAGAGCACCACAAAATTTGAAACCGTCAATTCTGAGTACGGTATTGCTAGGAGGCCATGTCACCTTTTTTAACAGACTATAAGAAGCACCTGTCTCATTAATACAAAATAGTCTTATCAGTTCTTTCTCTCCGAGTATCCCAACAAAGGCGATTCGGGAGTTCTGTTCTGACTAGTAGGATGATCCCCGGCTAAGTTATGGCGAAAACAAAAATATTTATAAACGTTTGACCGCTACTGTATAAAGGAAAAGGCTAACTTACAGCTTTTCTTGGCTCCTTCGACGGCGTTGTTGACTGCTTGACGCATTGTGGTATCTGAAAATACTTTCGTAAAATTGGGTGTCGGGGAGGGTGGGTGGAAAAAAGGAAAAAGTGGGTGAAGGAAGAAAGTAAATGAGTGTGGTGGGAGAAGAAAATCGATGATTGCAATTAAAAGCTATTTCTCTAGTTGTTTTAGATTTTTCGCACTAAATGCGCATTTAAAGCGAAGAAGGAGTTGAGAAATTGCAGTCTCTATTGCTAAACGCTCTTATTATTGATTGCTTCTCTTATCGGAGCTGAAACATTATCTTCGCAGTCTCTTTCCTAGTTTTCTCTACATTATTGTGACTAATTCTCAATGGCATCAACATCTTCTGCGAATGGAATCATACCAAAAGGTAAGCAAGTAGCCCTAAATATTGACCAGGAGCATATTTTTATCAGTTACTTTTTGGCGTTTTAAAGTTCAAAAATCGTTCAGCTTTCCCCGAATATGATGTAAATGAATTTGCAAACTCTCACCAAATTGGCAAAGGAGGCTTTTCTACAGTTTTACATGCAAATCACCAAAAACTCGGGTAAGTTGGTTACTTCAACCAATCGAGACCAATTAGAGGTGTGGCTATAAAAGAATTAAACGAATGTATAAGGAAAAAGGATTTTCGAGAAGCTTTTTTACTCTTTGAGAAAGGCCACCATCCCCATATAATTCGAATATTTGGGATTCTGACAGGAATGGCGAGACTCTCCACATCACCAGTTGATGACTGTAATGGAATAGTCATGGAGTTTATGGAAATGGGTAGTTTGGAAAAGGTTGGATGATTGATTTTTTAAAAGCAATATTAATTTTTTTGATAATTCATGATCGCTCAAAAAAATATGAGAGCAAGGAAATTTATCGCTGGATTTATTTCATTTCAAATGGGCTCAATTATCTACACGAAGGAGGCATCATCCATCGGGATATCAAGCCGTCTAAGTTAGCTTTTATTTTTTTAAAAGTTGAATGTTGGCGGGGTTTTGATTCTAAAATAATGAATTACTGTAGATTCACAGCTCTATAGTTTTATCCAAAGTTGCTTATTGTGGAAAATAAGACAAACCTGCGTATTCGCATTACACCGAGATGGAGAGAGGGTTTTTTGCGGCAAGACTCATTTTTATTCTAAAATTTACTATAGGGTAAAAATGGATCTCGGTGACTCCAACTCTTGGAATACGCAGTTTTGTCTTACTTTTTTTTCTTCGAACAGACTATAAACTAGATCAAATAAACTTGCATCTTGCAGCATTTTGCTTGGAAAATCATTGGACGACTTGAGAATTTCAGACTTCGGTCTTGCTCGCCTATTAGACACAGAAGACTCCTTAACGTCCCGGTATGACCTATTACCGATCCTTTATTATCAGCTCCTTTAGGACTGGAACTATGGCCTACATGGCTCCAGAAATTTTAAAAAAACAGCGTTATAGCAAGCCAGCTGACATTTATTCGTTGGCGATTACAATTTGGGAGATTGTTTCTCGAAGGTGTAGAGAAGAAGAATTATCCAATTGAAATCTTGCAGCAAACCTTATTGCCAATTTCCTGGCTTCGAATTTATTTTGGAAGTTTTGGCCGGAAGGAGGCCAGAAATTGTGACGGACAATTCACGCAAATGGTTCTTTTCTCTAGTTTCTCCCGCTGAAAACAAGTTAATTCAAAAATTATTGAACAAGTTTGTTGTCTTTGCTTACTTTTGAATAAGGAATGATCTAGAGGATGGGATGGCGATCCAGCAAAGAGACCAAATGCTCGCGATTTTCTCAATTTTTCAAGAAAAATGGCAGACAACTCGATGGGAAATCAACTCGAGGAGTTAGAGCATGGCGATTTTTTTGGACAAACCATAGGACAGAATTCAGAATCCTCAGAATTAGGGTTCCGCTCTTCTGTAGGTCGAGTTAAAACTTTTGAATAAGCGGTGTAGGCGCTGGTTCTTGGAGGATGGCATGGCGATATAACTGACTCCATTTACATTTTCGATTCCAAAGAGAACAAATGGCGGATGTGTAAGCAAAAACTTCCTTTTAAAGTGTCAAACCATGGATCTGCTATTTTAAACGGCAAAATATATTTTATGGGAGGCCAAAAGAATCCAAAAGAACCATTTGCAAACTGCTACAAGTTGGGAAAGAATGGTGAATGGACCAAAATGGCTGAAATGAACGAGAAGAGAGATCGCATCTCACAGAGCACAATTGTTTTTGGCTCAGAAATTTGGGTGATTGGTGGATGGAATAAGAGTGGTACACTAAATACAGTGGAAAAATGCAATCCCCAATCAAATATTTGGACTAAAATGCCGTAAGTTGTCTTTTAAAAAATACAAAATGAAAGTGATCTCAATTTTAACCGAGAGTCCTCATCTGTTTCAATAATTGGTGGAAAAATCTTTGTTTCTGGTGGTTGGGATAGTGGGCAACTAAAATCAGTGGAAGTCTATGATCCAGCCAAGAAACAATGGGAAATATTCAGTAATATGCCGCTTGAATTGAATTGGCATTGTTCAATAGTTGAAGGAACAAATCTAATAATCATCGGAGGAAGGAAATTTGATGACACGCCCTCAGATGAAGTCTGGAAAATAGACGTCTTTGATCCAAAAAAGGAGTGGATCAAGATGCCCAGCTTAAAACAACGACGATACGGCCATGGAGCTGTCAAATTATCAAATGGAATTATGGTCTTTGGAGGAGAAATTAACAACATAACTCGAATAGATTCTGTCGAAATATTTGATGGAATTAGCTGGAAACAAGGACCTAAATTGCCGAAAAAATATGGCGCATTTTCTTCTTTTCCTCTTTCAATAGAAACTGAAAAACAATTGCTGCTTCAGCTGTTCTAATATATTTGTATATTAATAAATGTTTACAAAATTTTGTTTTTGATCTCTTCGATTAGTAGACAGCCAGTGCCGCAATATATTCAAGAAAAAAAATACAAAAATAGCCAAGTTTCAAAGTATTCCATCCTTCTCTTTATTCACTTTTGCAAAGATTCATTAGGTTGACTGCATCGTCAAACAGTTAGCTCATGGAATGATATTTATAGATACGATTGATCAGGGAGTGTACAGTTTTCTGTGAGTCATCCTCATCTTCCATTCTCTCGGCTAAGAGTAAGTCACTCTCGAGCAAATCATACGAGCCACCCGAGTAAATGTGAATGTAGGCAGCGTCTATGCGCACAAGCCGTGGAATAATGCTCCGCTTGAAGCTAAAGAGAAAGCAAAGATGCAGCTCGAAAGGCAGGAGGAGCAGCAGAAATTGAAACCTGCTGAATGTCAATATACACAATAGGATCAAAGTGACATTAAATAAACAAGCGGGAAAAAAATTTTAAAAAATAGAAAAATCTTTGTTATTTTTAGTTTCTGAAGTTTTCTTTAAACCAAGCATTGTATCAATAGAATCCAGACGCCTACCTAGGTTAAATTTCCTTTGAAATTCCAATCCTTTCTTTCCCAGTTCTTCTCGAGAAACTCTACTTGATCGCAAAATCCCAAAAAACAAGAATTCTAACTTTTGTGGAAATCCTGGGTAGCCTTTGAAGAATATTTTTTTCGTAGAGAGTAAATTTTAGAGATCATTTGCGCTGCCTGTTCTCCCTTTTCGCCGCAATTGGTTCAATTTCTCTAGACGAAAATCAAACATCTAAACAAAAGAGCAAATCGTGGAAGTAGGAGTTGTACCCATCAGAACCATCAGGGCAAAAACGCTTTTTATCCGACCAGATCACCTTTGAAATGCTAAGGTATCATAAAAAAGACTAACTTTGCTCCAATCGGCTTGTTGGCCGATGTGGTTCTGAGAGAATTGAAGTCGAGCGACTTTATGATGGGCTTGAAGTTGGGGTCCTTTCTTCATCTGCCTGACGACAATTGTTCCACCACGTTTTAGCTCATTAGAAAGCGTCATCCGGCTTACTGGAAGATCATAATCCTCTTTTATTTTTCGTAGAGTGACAACTTTGTTGGAAGCAGTTCTATGGAGGAGACGCACTTGACGATCATTTAGGCTTCTTGGTCGTCCTGGAGATTTTTTTGTTCCATATCCTGCTGGATCTGTGATGAACCTGTTGATCAAGTTGTGACTCCGGTCGAGAAGGGTGACGATTTCCCGATTTGACTTGCCAGAATGGCTGTAAGCAAGAATTTTGCCTTTTTCTTGGTCAGTTGGGCTTTAGCACTACGAATTTAGCTTAATCTAAAGTGAAAACATTGCCGTCTTCAAGTAAAAATAAAAATCAGTTTTGGAAACAAATTGACACAAAAAACGCAAAAAAAACTCAGTAAACAACGTTGATAACTCGCCTTTTTAAATTTTAGTCGCATCATTATTTTACGGTAGAAAATGGGCTCATCTACAAAAGTGAAAATCCAATTGCTCTGAAAGTTTGTTTTCTGGGGTTTAATACAGCTAGGAATCGAATGGAATTGGTCCCGAGGCGTGAAAATCCCAGGGGTTCTCGCTAGACACCAAAACGAGGGTGGCCGTATCGTTATTTTACGCAATATATAGTGTGGTGCAAAATGATATAGGCAGAGAGGAAAAACGACGAAATCAGCATGTTTCATGGCTTTTTTTTTATAAAGGAACTGTTTCTGACAACTTTAATCTAATTGTCTACGTCAATCTTAACACGAAACAATGGGAAAAGGAACTCCTTTGACTGATGTCGAAAATGGAAAGATTGATGTCCTCCTCCGCGAAAAGAAGAGTCATCGGGAGATCTCAAAATCTATCGGGCGCTCTGCTGGTGTTATCGATAATTATGTCAAGCTCAAGGGATCCTACGGCAAAGCAAAATCTACCGGGAGACCAAAAAAATTGACTTCAAGAGATGAAAGACTTATCGTCCGAAAGGCTTCGAACACACCTTTGAGCTGCTCTCAGATAAAAAATGACCTTCATCTTGATGTTTCTCGATGGTCCGGATGAAAATAACAGCTACTGGAGGGATCTTCGCAAAGAGCCAGCCTATTTTTCCACAAGAAATTTCGGTTGCGGCTCAGTGATGACCTGGGCCTCATTCTGTGCTGGAAGAATTGTTGATTTTTCCTTCACGTCAAATCGCATAAACTCCAAGGACTACCAAGACGTCTTAACCGAGTCTCTACTTCCATTCCTACATCTCAACCGCCATAGACCACTTGTCTTTCAACAGGACAATGCCAGTATCCATGGTAGTCGATCGACAAAGGAATGGTTCGCAGCTAACAATGTCACCGTTTTGCCTTGGCTTGTTAGATCCCCTGATCTCAATCCAATCGAAAATCTCTGGGGATGTATAGCTCGAAAGGTCTACCAAAACGGGAAGAAGTACGACAGTGTTGCCGAACTGAAAGATGGTATCAAAGAAGCCTGGAATTCCCTCGATCCCAACTTGCTTCAAAGCCTCGTTGGAAGTATGCCGAATCGAATCTATGAAGTAATTGCTAAAGGAGGCGGCGTGACGAAATATTAGGATGTGTTATTGTTAATTGTTAATAATAAAAAATATTAAAATATCGTCGTTTTTCCTCTCTGCCTATATCATTTTGCACCAACAAAATTTGACAGATTTTCTCTCTCGGATTGTTACTCGCTCTGGGAACAAAGAAAGTGCGCTGAATTTCCAGATACTGGGGTTTGAAAGACCGCTAAAAATGACTACGGAGTCAGTTTTTTAAAAGAATTCGTCTATCATCCAGGACAAGTAAAATGAGGGGTGCCTATATCATTTTGCACCACACTGTATTCCTTGCTTCTTGACACTCAAATCCATCACTACTATGGTGAATATTTTGATTTCTTTTTTTAAAATATCAATCTGGAATAATTTTCACATGAAAACGATCATGACTCATCGTACTCTTTTTAACTTCTCCCTTGATTCTTAGACTGTATCGTTATATGTTCATCCATTTTACCCACCTAAAATGATTTTTTCATATTTTGAGAGGAATAGGCCAAAAATGGGCAAATTCTAAAAGAAAAAAGACGGCGTTGAGCAGGGCTGCACGAATAGTAATTTTTTTGTCGAAGCGAATCGGCTTTTGAAAATTTAAAAGTGAATTATTCATTTTCATTCCTCGATTCGCTTTGCTTTCAAATCAAAACGTACTGTTCGAGCAGCCCTGGTGTGGAGATATCATAAGAATTTCGAGAACTATTTCGGAACTCCTCCATTCTTACACCCCATCTTAGCCATTCCTTTACAAAATTCTGCATTTTTCGAATCTCCAAAAATTAAGGAGATAATATTCTTCGCATGCGACAAACCAGAACAATCGAGAGCGTTTATTTAATAATTTAAGAACTATTTTTAATGCAATTAATTCTCCAAGCTGACAAATCTTTTTTTTGCTCCTTTAGCTGTGAGGAGATGATTAATCCCCGAAGCTTTGAATTTCATTACGCTGCTGCTGCTGTGCTTGAATCCCTGCGATCCCTTGAGCGGCTTCCCCTCGGGAATTGTTTTGTTTGATATCACAGGGGGGCCTCCCAGCTCCTCGCAGCTGTTCATCACAATAATTGAGGGGCTGTTGCTTAGAAATTCCTTCAATTTGTCTTCCTCCCTCTCGGAGGTAAACAATCACCTCGTTTTTTTTCAAATCCTTCGGAGAAAAATACCGTATTTTATCTTTTTAGGCTCTCCTAGAGAGTTGAGATCACCCACTTCAGTGGCTGAGTTTTATCTCAATTTGTAGATCTTTTCATCTTCTTTTCTTTTTTGTTTGTAGTAGATTCACAGATTCTTCACAGTGAACTATTTATTTAAAAACTTGGTCAGGGAGTTGAACCCACAACCTAAAAAAGCACAAAAGACCGAAAAGAAAGTCAAGCCTCGCAGCCTAGTCTATCAGCAAGATAACGCTGCGATTCACAGTAGTCGAGCTACTCTTAGCTACCTCCAGTCCAAAAATATTACAGTTCTTCCTTGGCCCGCTAGATCCCCTGATTTAAATATATTGGAAAGCGTTTGGGACGTTCTCGCACGTCGAGTTTACAGCAATGAGAAACAATACAACATTGTAGAAGGGCTTAAACAGGGTATAAATGATGCCTGGGTTACTGTAGACCAGATATTATTAAAAAAGCTTTACAATTCTATCCAAAATCGAATTTGTGATGTAATTCAGGCTAACGGGGATATACCCAATATTAGAAATATCCGATGTTAGAAATTGTTCATTATTAGTTTTAAAAAATAAAGAGTATCTATATTTTGTTGACATCTAGTTTTCAAGGGCTTTTGCCCTCAGTTTTGTAGATGATTACAAACTCACAATTAGAGCCTGGTTCCGGGGGTTTTAGAAGGTGTTCTGTCAGATAAAAAAGGACTTAGACAGAAAAAGAAACGATATTCGTCAGAACCACTGAAATCAAGTTCCATTGTAAGAGAGCGAGTTTTTCTTATTTTATGTGAGAAACCAAATAAAAAAAGAGGGAGGAAGTTTGGAGGGCAGCACCCTCCCCCACCTGTTCTCATGGCCTCTTTCTCTTCCTCATTGCCCTCCAACTTTTGAGATCAATTTTTCATCGTTTTTGTAATTACTAAGCCAACCTCCAATCTTTAATTTAATTTTTTTAAGGCGGATTGAAAAGCGATTTTTAAATCAGCCGAGATACTGTGTGAAAATCTCCGCCAAAACAAGAAGAAAAGAAATTCTTTCTGCTTACAGATGGGTTCGAGATTCCACTTGTCACGCCAATTTGAAATTTCGTATTTGATGTCCCATTCCGTCGCTTTGGCTACTCCGCTTCTAGTTTCTTTCAGCCTCTTTGGATGGCTGATGACTTTCTAATTAATTTGTTTGAACTTATAAAGCTCAAAGCTTCCACAATTTGTTATAAAAGCCTCAGCTGAAATGAAATCTGTCAGCTGGTTTCAATTAAATTTCCGAATCCAGTAGCGTATCTCCGCTCTAGATTGAGATATTTTAATTCTAAAAAATGCGTTTTGTAGCCCTTGATCTTCTCTCCAACTTTGTAGAACATCAATTCCAATCAAAATTAGGGCAAAAATCCATAAAATTAGCTTTTGCACTTTTCAGCAAAAAAAATAATAGTCAAATGATGTACATTGTTCTTCTATTTACAATTTTTAGCGTAGCATTTTAATTTTGACCAAAATAAGCCATTTCTGCAACAAATTTCAATCTAATTCCGTTGATGTCTCTCATCTTCCTTGTGCATCATTCATCCGCCATTCTTCTTCCTTGCCGCTCCGATTGACGTATTACTCCTCACAGCCATTGCGATCTCTACGTGATCATTTATCTTTCCCAGCGTATCCAGCACAGCTGCTGTCTCCTCCAAAATTTGAGTTGAGAAAATTCCAGGAACTCCAAGCCGAGAGATTTGCTAGGATTGAATGCCGTCGCCGCCCCCAGCTTGGGGAAATCTCTTCTCCAACCAGGCGCCCTGTCTGGGAGCTCAGGCGAATCCACGAGAGTTGGAGAAAATTGCCAATTTTTACAAAAAAATCAAATTTTAGGGGAATGCATCCCGGCGAGAAATGGACCCTCATCCTAGGAGTTTTCACCTTTATTTTTACGGCGGCCATCGTCTGCTATTATAAAATCTTCAAAAAAGGCATGCTTCTACTCTACTTTACAATCACATCCTACATTAAAAAGCTGATAATAGCAAAAAACGGGAACTATTAACCTTTAGAGGCCCCACTAGCCATGATTCAATTTTTGTGTTGTCAGGAAGGTCGCGGGTTCAATTCCCCTCCCTGACTTACATATTTGCTTTATTAATTCAAGTCTTTTTTCATATTTTTTGGCGCTTTGACTCAATTTTATTACATTATAATCATTGGCATCTCCTCATTATCCAACGGCAAACTCATTTTTTGAGCAATCCTATTGATAAAAGATGCTTGCCTGCTGAAAAGTTGATTCTCTTTAACTAAAAGTCCAATTTCTCGACTCAGATCAGCTTAGCAGCTAGACAAGCCGGAGAATTCCAATGCTACAGAGCAGTAAAAGGCTAATTCAGTGTGCGTTGTGCGGCTAACTTGAGTCAAATCGCCAAAAATATAATGGGCTTGAATTAATAAAGCAAAAATCTTAGTCAGAGAGGGGATTGAACCCGCGACCCTCCTGACAACACAAAAATTGGATCATGGCTACTGGGGCCCCTAAAGGTTAATAGTTCCAAAAAACGTTGATTTACCAGTAAAACGTCCAATTTTGTGAATCTTGCCGCAATTTTTGAGAAAAATTATGTTCTAAAATTTTGCAGAGAAGATCAAGCTCTACAACTTTGTAGAACATCAAAAATACTGAAAACAACTAAAAAAGGGAGAAAACGTCCGTCCGCAAAAGTAAACCAGATTGTTAGCCATCACTTTTCAAATAAAAGATAAAATGAAAGCTTTTTTTCAGATCCAATGGCTCAGTCTCGATCTCTCTTGGTTGTTCAAGCTAATAATGGAAGATTCAATCGAAATAAGGTATTTGTAAAGCCTCGACAAGCAATAAATGTTTGATTTATATTTTATCTTATCCATAGTAATGACTGATAAAAGTAGGATTTTCGGAACTATCTACCTTTAGGGACATGATTCAATTTTTGTGTTGTCAGGAGGGTCGTGGGTTCAATTTCCCTCCCTGACTTACATTTTTGATTTATTTATTCAAGTATTTTTAAAATATTTTTTGGCGTTTTGACTCAATTCAGCCTCACAAAGCACACTGAATTGGCCTTTTACTGCTTCAGCTGCTCTGTAGCACTGGAATTCTCTGACTTATCGAGCTGTTAAGCTGGTCTGAGTCGAGAAATTGGATTTTTAGTTAAAGAGAATCAACTTTTCAGCAGGCAAGCATCCTTTATCAATAGGTTGCTCAAAAAATGAGATAATGAGAAGATGCCAATACATATGTGCTTATAATGCAATCAAATTGAGTCATGGCTAGTGGGGCCCCTAAAGGTTAATAGTTCCGGATTTTCTCTTTATCACGTACGCACTAAGCTTTTTAAAAACATTTTTAGCTTTGCAGGGGTGGGCGGATAATCCGATACGGTAATGCTGAAATATCAAGTTTTAGATGGCTTTTCCACCTAGAAAGCTTAGAAAAAGTTTAAAAAATTAGTTTAAAAAGCTATCCACTAAATGTTGAGCGTCAATTTCTGCATGTTGTGTCATTTTATGCCCTGATTATGATTTTACACATTAAAAATGTTTAAAAACTAAAACTAAGAAAGTAAAATTAAAAGAAACAAAAACCACGAGAAAACTTTGTCGACGCAGTCAACCTAATGAATCTTTACAAAAGTGAATAAAGCGAAGAATGGAATACTTTGAAACTTGGCTATTTTTGTATTTCTTTTCTTGAATATATTGCGGCACTGGCTGTCTACTAATCGAAGAGATCAAAAACAAAATTTTGTAAACATTTATTAATATACAAATATATTAGAACAGCTGAAGTAGCAATTGCTTTTCAGTTTCTATTGAAAGAGGAATAGAAAAAAATGAGCTATGTATTTCTGGCAATTTAGGTCCTTCTTTCCAACTGATTCCATCGAATATTTCGACGGAATCTATTCGAGTTTGAAAATCAATTGATCCTCCAAAAACCATAATTCCATTTGGTAATTTGACAGCTCCATAATTATATCGTCCTTGTTTTAAGCTGGGCATCGTGATCCACTCCTTTTTTGGATCCAAGACGTCTATTTTCCAGACTTCATCTGAGGACGTTTCATCAGATTTCCTTCCTCCGATGATTATTAGATTTATTCCTTCAACTATTGAACAATGAGAATCCAATCCAAGCGGCATATCACAGAATATTTCCCATTTGTTCTTGGCTGGATCATAGACTTCCACTGATTTTAGTTGCTCTCCATAGCAACCACCAGAAACAAAGATTTTTCCACCAACTATTGAAGCAGATGGGTCCATTCGTTTAAAATTGAGATCGCTTTCATTTTGTATTTTTTAAAAGACAACTTACGGCATTTTAGTCCAAATATTTGTTTGGGGATTGTATTTTTCCACTGTTTTTAGTAGACCATTCCAATTCCATCCACCAATCACCCAAATTTCTGAGCCAAAAACAATTGTGCTCTGTGAGATGCCAGCTCTCTTCTCATTCATTTCAGCCATTTTGGTCCATTCACCATTCTCTCCCAACTTGTAGCAGCTTGCTATGTATTCAGTTGACTTATTATTGTAGCCTCCCATAAAATATATTTTGCCGTTTAAAATAGCAGATCCGTGAAATAGCACTTCAAAAGGAAGTTTCTGCTTACACGTCCGCCATTTGTTCTCTTTGGAATCGAAAATGCAAATGGAGTCAGTTATATCGTCATGCTTTCCTCCAAGAATCAGCGCCTACACCGCTTATTCAAAGATTTTAACTCGACCTACAGAAGAGTGGGACCCCAATTCTGAGGAAACATTTTCCAAATGAATTGACATATTTCCCATCATCTTTTTTGTTTCTAAATTGCTGGAATTCTTTAAATTCCAAACAAACCTTCATTTGTTTTTTCAACCAAAGCGGCTTTTTCCAACTGCCCAGCTCTTAGATTTTCAATCCTTTTCATTTCTCCAGATTGCTCATCAATTCTAATTTGTAGAGTTTCAATTTTCGTCTCAAAGTGCAGTCTGATGTCGTCAATTATCTCTCCCTTTTCAGCTAATTGAGCTTTGATGTTTTTTATATTTTCCTGATAGATCTCTTTATCGATTTTATCTTCCAAATTAGCTATGCTTTCTTTCAGAGCAGCATTTTCTTCAGCCAAAGTTCCCTCAAATTGTCGTCTCATTTTGGCGAGTTGTTCCTCAAACTTTCTCTCTAGAAATTCGTCCAATTTCTCATCGAAAGATTCCCCTTTCCTACCTGCGGCAGCAATTGTTTGGTCAAATCTCATCTGTTGATTCAGCAGTCTCAATCGTTCTATTTCTTGTCGAGCATTTGCAAGCTCCATTCGATGTTGTTGTAATTCCTCCTCTTTCTCAATAACCATGGCTTGAGCTTCGTACACTTTCATGAGTAAATCGGCCTTTCCACCATTTGATGAATGCGCCATTCTAAAAAGGCAATTGTTGTCAACAACAGCACGTAAGAAAAAGTTATTCGATAAATTGCTGAGAAGAGAAGGATCACTCTTCCAAGCGAAAGGCGTTATGGCAATAAAATTGTAGAAATAGTGTTTGTCAACTGATAGAGTTGAGACTAAGGAAGTCGTAAAATGAGTAATGTTTAGTGGATAGCTTTTTTAACTAATTTTTTAAACTTTTTCTAAGCTTTCTAGGCGGAAAAGCCATCTAAAACTTGATATTTCAGCATTACCGTATTGGATTATCCGCCCACCCCTGCAAAGCTAAAAATGTTTTTAAAAAGCTTAGTGCGTACGTGATATAGAGAAAATCCGGAATTATCTACCTTTAGGGACATGATTCAATTTTTGTGTTGTCAGGAGGGTCGCGGGTTCAATTCTCCTCCCTGGCTTACATTTTTGATTTATTAATTCAAGTCTTTTTAACACATTGACGACAATGTAGGGCATATATGCCCTACACTTTTTGTCTATGTGGGACAATGTAGAGCATATGTGCCCTACACTTTTATAATATACTTTTTTTGAGTCTATTGCATTTCTATGCCGATTTTTTATGTTTATTTCATAGATTCGAACTTACTAAGGCTATAAAACATGTGGTCTGCAAAAATATTTCGAATTGATTTTTTTTATTGATGAGCAACAGAAACTAACAAAACTAGAAAAATCATGATTTATTGCACAATTTATGTGTATCGTTAAAGCAACTAATGCAGAAGTATTTATGGCATTTACTACAGCGGGTATTCACTTGTCTTCCTCTGTTTAATGCAGCTCTACGTTCACATCCTTTGGCAATGCTTGAATAACATCCTGAACATCGACGTCGTGTATTAGCCTTAGGATCGCTTATTTCTTCTAGCTGGTGTCGTCTAGTAGGCGTATAGACACGTTCGCTAGCCAGCAGCGATTCAATAACATCCAATTTAAAGTCATTCAATCTGACTTTTTTGACCACATTTTTGTATAATTTCCAAGTATTGGCAATTGCTGTTTGGGTAAGCAAATGGAAAAAATTCGGATGTATCATTTTGCCGTTTTGCGAACAAATGGAGTATAAGCCACCATTTGGTCAGAGTGATCTACAAAAGCTTTCATTTCATTATAAGATTCCACAACTTTTGGCTTTTGATTTGGTGTCGTTGTTCCATCATGCATAGTTGATAGCATGAATAAATCTCTTTTATCTCTCCACTTGAGGGTCAAAATGCCATTTTTCTTTTGCTTGTAGCACATTTGTCCTTTCTTGAGCTTAATATCTTTGATTTCTTGAGGTATTCCTCTTCGATTTTTTCTCAGTGTTCCCACCAGATGAGTTTTTCTGCTAATAAGCTTCTCGGCTAGATCAACACTATGTAGAAATTGTCTGTACAAAGAACGCGACATTCATCCAAATATCCTTCCATCAAGTCTAAGACCACCTTATCCGCTACTGTTCCTTGTCTCGAAGGATCTTTGCCGGCATATATTTTGATTTTCTGCGTATATCCACCCTTGGCGCATAATTTGAACACTTTTATCCCGTATCTATGGCGCTTGGATGGAATGTATTGGCGAAAAACTATTCGTCCACGAAATGGAACCAGAGATTCGTCAATACAAGCTTCCTTACCCAACGTAAACCATTTCATAGAGGCCTTGTTAAATAAATCCACAAACTTGCTGATTTTATAGAGCCTATCTCCATTAAATTGATTATTATTGGCCAAATGCATGTATTTCATCAATTCTTCATATCTTCTTCTGGTCATATGCTTGCTAGCAATAGGATGACCTCCAAGAGCTGATCTAGAGCTCCAATAATCTCGGAGACTTGGGAGTTTAACAACACCCATTTGTAAGCAAAGGCCTATGAACGTCTTGATTTCATCAGACGTGGTGCTTTGAAACTGTTGATTCTTCTCTTTTCCATATCGATTGGTTTCTTCAACAATTAAGTCTAATATTTCACTATTCAAAAATAATTCATAAAATTCTATTGGCTTGAAACGTTGGAATATTCCATCATCTGGACCATTTTTTGCAGTAAAAAGCCAAGTATCATGGGGTGTAGCTCTAGATGACCAGGAGGAATCACTTTCATTTCCAGATTCTTCCTCTTCAGATTTTTCAGAATATACTACCAATTCATCCATTGATTCATCGTCGTTCATAGAATCCTCAGCATCAGAGTGAACTAATAATTCTTCAAAACTTCTATTCAATTCATTTTCGTCACCATGCATGATTAATACTAAGAACACAAATAATATAATTACAAATATAATTAAAACCGATTAAAAAAGTTTTTTTTCAGAATTGATTACAATTTTAACAAATAAAGCCTCGTGGGACATTGTAGGGCACATATGCCCTACATTTTTGAAAATTAAAAAGTGAGCTGGTCCCACGCGGTTCAATATCTAAAAATATCCATTGTCGTCAATGTGTTAAAATATTTTTTGACGTTTTGACTCAATTCAGCCGCACAAAGCACATTGAATTAGCCTTTTACTGCTCTGTAGCATTGGAATTATCTGGCTTATCGAGCTGTTAAGCTGGTCTGAGTCGAGAAATTGGATTTTTAGTTAAAGAGAATCAACTTTTCAGCAGGCAAGCATCTTTTATCAATAGTATTGTTAAAAAAATGATTAAGTAATGAAATAATTATGATTGGACGCGATGAGGAGAAAAGCCAACAGAATAATGGAGATGTTATTTTTTCGGAAATATTTAATGGAAAAGCATGGCGAAGAGGACCAATGTTAAAACACGATATAGATCATACATATTGTGCCAGTCATTCCTGGTGATTATGCAGAACGTTTACTCAAAGCTTTTTCCCCCAAATAAATCCTATTTTTGAGAGCAAATAGCATACAGGACTTCTTTAGATGCAGTAATCGAGGCGAGATCCAAAAGCGCGAATAAAAGCTGCCGGACTGTCAAAATTCAGAGTTTTTTGCCCTCTTGATTGCTCATTTTTTATCAAAGTAGCGTTTAGTTTGGCTCAGCAATGCATAATCAATTAAAATTCAAACACAAAATAAAAGATTTATTCACAAAGCGCCCAGAAAATCTTGTATTTCTTCTTTCGTAGGCTTTGATTCAGAAACTAAAAACCATGTTGCTAAAGCCTGTTTTATCAACTCTATTTTATCAACTGGCTCTGTAGGATTTTCTCTACTCTCTTGACTAAAAAATGCATAAACTTTTTGCATATTTGGGCGGTTTTCTTGCCCTTCGACCATCATTCTAAAAGCTTAAGCTCTTTTAATAGACTCCGATTACCCAATGTGGAAGCGCCAAACTTCTAATGAAATTGGAATTGCTTCTGATGAGATTGGAATTACTTCTGGTGAGATTTGAATTATTTTTTGAAATGCTTCTGGATAGGAATGGCCTTCAATAATTGAATGACCAATCGACCAATTATTTCCAGCTTGCTGGGCAGCCAGACTTCCAGCTTTTGTTGTCTCTTCTACTGTTGGATCCATGGGAGGAACTCGATAAATCATATGCCAAATGGATCTTCCCAGTGAGAAAACATCCACAGTTGGATTGTAAGCCTCGTCCGTGTAGACTTCTTTGCAATTGTAGCCATCTGTTCCAAAGCAGGATGTTTCTGTGAAATCTTTTGCTGCCAGGGCTGTATTTTCAATTATTTTTGCTATTCCAAGATCAGCTATCTTTAGGATAGAATGATTCAAATTCAAGACCATGCTGGAAATCACTTTTTTGTCGAGAAATAGCTACAAACTTGGCTGGTTTGACATCTCGATGCGTTATATTGTTGTCATGGAGGTAGCAAAGGCCACTAGCTGCTTGGGCAGTCCAGAACAATATCTCCTTCTCAGTGTATTTCTTCCCTCGAGCTATTACTGAAAATTCAATAGATTATTCATTTTTAAAAATAAAATCAACAGTCAAATAAAGAGCCTCCTTCACAGTACTCCATCAAGATTCCAATCTCTTTGTTGTCTTCTGAGATGAAGCCGAAAAGAGTCACAATGTGTTGATTTCCTTGCAGCTGAAAGCGGCCTTTCTTCCAGAATAATAGGCTCACCGAGAGTAAAGTTGTTATTTCATTTTTGATCAATTGAGAATTCATCTTCGAAGTATAAAAATATTTAGCAACATGCAGCACTGGAGACTTTTTCGTTGAGACGAGGACTGTTTTCCCATGTCCGCCAACACCGAG
This sequence comes from Oscheius sp. JU1382, assembly GCA_932521405.1. Lineage (NCBI taxonomy): Eukaryota > Metazoa > Nematoda > Chromadorea > Rhabditida > Rhabditidae > Oscheius > Oscheius sp. JU1382. Next base: position 1,848,452 of record OW051476.1, read on the forward strand.
GTCTTCAATCTCCGTCAAGGAGCTTTTTTCGTAGGAGACAAAGCGAGAACGCTAGCAATCTATTTGTATAGTTTTTGCGATAACTTACGCCTAGCATTGAGAGAACACTTCCCCAGTCGCCGCCGAAGAGAATCTCAAGCTGGAAAATTTGGATCCTGGGAAGGAAGAGAGATTTACCTTTTCTGTTGGTATATTTTCATTGCTTTTTCCAAGCATCCCGAGTAGGGCCTAAAAATGTTTTTTTAATATCCTGTTTTACTTCAGTTGTTGTGAGTAGCGACAATCGATTTAAACTTGGAAAATAGTGAGTTCTCTCTTGACTCAAAATCATCTCCTTTATTTTTATGTAGTAGCTGGCTGTTTCGATAAAAACATTAATGCAGCGTCCGTCTCTCCCTACATATTTTTTAATGCCAGTTGTTCGGAGTTTATAGACAAACATCTAAAAGTAGTAGCTAATTACTGTATTCTTCCTCTCTCTTGGAAGGGTAAATTGTCATGAATTTACTCCCGATTCCCCAACTTTCTCAAGTCTACAAGGTTGTAGCTCTTGATTTTCGGAGGAAGCGAGAGAATACAGATTCTTAGAAAGCTTACCAAAAGAGTTTTGACAAATGCTTGAAGAAAAGCAAACGGGTACTTGGTTATGTCTTCTTCAAGTGACTCAAGTGCTTCTTTGGAAACATTTTGTTCATACAACGATTGCTTTATCAGGAACTCCATAAAAAATTTTTCTGCTTTCCATCGAGATTCCAATAATTGTTTCATCTCTTTTTCTAGTTCTTCATCCAGAAAATGTCCAAAAAACTTGGCAACGCACTGGAAATTTCGATTAAAGTCGAGGTTGAAACCAACGGCGCAATAAATCTGCAAAGTCTGGAATTTCATGAAACTGTTGGAATAATTCTTCAGAAGTTCCCACGCTTGTTTAAAATATTTAATTTGAGAATGATGTCCGCCTCGCTTCCAACCAATAAGCAGCAGAAACAGCCTTTCTCCTTCATGCGAAGAGTGCTGTCGCTTTTGAGCACATATTTGGAATAATCAAACCTCTTGTGGAAACATTTCATAGAGTGATTCAGAAATCAAACCAGCTGATGTAATGCGATTGTAGGTTGACCTATTGTTGTCTTGATGTAAACTCGATTTAAATCTTGTGGAAAAATTTATAAGAAGTCGTAAAAGTTCATCCCAAGTATACCTAGAACTTTTTAAAGGCTGGAAGCTACTTACTCTGCCGAATAAAATTGGCTTCCATTTATTTGAAAAATATCTATTAATAGATCGATAGATATTTTCGTTTCTATTTCATCTGAATGAAATCCTAAAGGTCTGGAAGAATCAATGGATTTTTGAGTCCTGGATCCAACAGAATTTCTTCTATAGTCTGTTCAGAAAAAAGACGACAACTGATGTCCCGAGAATTGATGTTTTGCGGTAAAATGGCTCACAAAAACCCCTTTTCTCGGGGCATCAGCTGTCGTCTTTTTTCCGAACAGACTATATTGAAACAGGAGACTTCTATTAGCAGAAATACGGTACATTTTTATTCCTTTTTTAGCGTAGATTGCATTAAGATTGAGGATTTGTGTCGACTTGTTGTTGTCGTCAAATTTTAAGATCTCTGGTTGAAAATTACTCAATAAAGGATTCGGATAGTACTGTAGCAGACTTTTGCTATAAAATGATGCATCTTGGAGCTTCTCTTTCCTATCCTTTTTCTGTTGAAATTAATTAATCAAAGCTGATTCAAAATACCCACCAATAGGCCATAAGTCAAGAATGTTCTCATTACTTTCTCTTTTTCCTTATACTAAAAACTTATTAGGTTAAAAGGCGAATTCAATCCTTACAAAGTCTTCAAACGCCTTGAGGACAATTGTAGGATAGATTGAATTGCACGAGAAATAACTCCACTTCCGGATTTTATCGTTGTCGTTGCTTTCAAGAAACTCTACGGTGCGGTTGTAGATCATTTGTGTTATCTCCAGTTTTGCCTGGAAATGTCCATTTATCTTCAGATCTTCCAGCTTAATTCCGATAGGTTAGTTAGACTTACACCAATTTCTTTAAGTTCTTCACGCTCTTCATATGTTGCGAATGGAATCATCAATGAGAATAACTTCCCCTCAGAATGGCTTTCTAAATAATAGGCGCCAGCTAATATCTCATTCTTCTCGAGGAGAAATATCAAATTTTTTGTCATTTTCTGGAATTTAATTTGTCATTCAATATGAGTGGAAATATCGTCTTTTGAAAGAAATCATCCCAGTTCTTTTCTACTAGGTGAGGGTCAACTTTTTGAAATCTTCCACTTGCTTTCAATGTTCTACAAAGTTGTAGCTCTTGCCTCTCTCCTCTACAACTTTGCGGAACATCAAAAATAGGTCAAATCTATCCAAAATTATGAAAAAGATGAGAGATAGGTCGGAATCTTAAGCCTTACTTTACGATATTGAGTGTAGATGTCAAGTTCTGCCTCGGAGTAGCTGATATCTCCAGTTGTGTAGCAATAATTGTGTTGTACATAGCCTTTGATGTAGGCTACAATACGATCGCTTGATTCAACTTTCTGTTCATAGGTTTCACAGGATTTCTGATCAATTTAAGATTTTTTAAATAAACTTACACACTTTTCAAACAAGACGCTTGCAACTTCATATAAAATGCTGCGATATAGAAAGTTATAGGAGGCGATTTGTATCATCTTATGCAATACTGAAACGATTACTGTATTGTTCTTCTAAACGAACAGTTCGAGGCGCAAAAAAGGCAAAGAGGAGATGATTTTTGGGTAGAATTTTGGTCACTTTAAAAGCAGCCTTTTACCTGTACTTTCAAAGCTATCTTGTACCAGCGTTGGTCCTTTATCAAAAATATACAAAAGGATGTATTTGAAGCACTCAGGTGAAATCTAAACTAAACGTTTTAGTCGTGATTTGTCCTACAATCCACATATTTCTTGGACAATATTCATCCGAAAATTTCATAAAATAAAGATGTTTCTCGTCAAACCTCATTTTGCTTAGCATATCCATGCCTTTGACTTCTATAAACTCTTTTAGTCTGTCAATTAATACAACTGGCAATGTCTGTATTTAAGTTTTGTTAGCGTCAAAAGCCATTACCTTGAGCTTTTCTCTGTCTTCCGTCATTTGCCAAGAATAGTCTTCGTTGGCTAGGAGATCCGCGTTGATTTTCACTTGATCGGGAGTGGCTAGATGCTGTTAATTTCAATTATTGCTCTTAGGGAGGAAAACACCTCCAATCCGTCGTCGAAATATTCAGCAAAGATGTTTCTAATTTGAGTGTCGATCTCTTCCGGCATCCAGCTGTGAACAGCCCCCATCTTCAAGGCAGACTACTTCTTAAAAAAGGAGAGATCCTAGCAGTGGCAGTCTGAATCAAACTACTGAGAATAATTAGTTGTGTGACTAGATGAAAAAGTAGAAAAGAAGAAGGAGGACACTTGCTGACAATGCAAGCGGCTGGACAATCAATAATCTGATAAACTGAGACCAAGAGAATAGTTTCTCGCCATCTCAGTTCTCTATTTGATTTTATCCTCTGATCAACGGAAAAATCTAAAAGCTTCTTTTCTTCCTTGTTCAATCGACTATATACAATTTTCGGAACTATTTATCTTTAGGGACATGATTCAATTTTTGTGTTAGCAGGAGGGTCGCGGGTTCAATTCTCCTCCCTGGCTTACATTTTTGATTTATTTATTCAAGTATTTTTAAAATATTTTTTGGCGTTTTGACTCAATTCAGCCGCACAAAGCACACTGAATTAGTCTTTTACTGCTTCTTTGCTGCTCTGTAGCACTGGAATTATCTGGCTTATCGAGCTGTTAAGTTGGTCTGAGTCGAGAAATTGGATTTTTAGTTAAAGAGAATCAACTTTTCAGCAGGCAAGCATCCTTTATCAATAGGGTCGCTCAAAAAATGAGATAATGAGAAGATGCCAATACATATGTGCTTATAATGCAATCAAATTGAGTCATGGCTAGTGGGGCTCTTAAAGGTTAATAGTTCCGGATTTTCTCTATATCACGTACGCACTAAGCATTTTAAAAACATTTTTAGCTTTGCAGGGGTGGGCGGATAATCCGATACGGTAATGCTGAAATATCAAGTTTTAGATGGCTTTTCCACCTAGAAAGCTTAGAAAAAGTTTAAAAAAGTTAGTTAAAAAAGCTGTCCACTAAACATACTAAATGTTGAGCGTCAATTTCTGCATGTTGTGTTATTTTATGCCCTAATTATGATTTTACACATTAAAAATGTTTAAAAACTAAAACTAAGAAAGTAAAATTAAAAGAAACAAAAACCACGAGAAAACTTTGTCGACGCAGTCAACCTAATGAATCTTGACAAAAGTGAATAAAGCGAAGGATGGAATACTTTGAAACTTGGCTATTTTTGTATTTCTTTTCTTGAATATATTGCGGCACTGGCTGTCTACTAATCGAAGAGATCAAAAACAAAATTTTGTAAACATTTATTAATATACAAATATATTAGAACAGCTGAAGTAGCAATTGCTTTTCACTTTTTATTGAAAGAGGAATAGAAGAAAATGAGCTATGTATTTCTGGCAATTTAGATCCTTCTTTCCAGCTGATTCCATCGAATATTTCGACGGAATCTATTCGAGTTGTGTCGTTAATTTTTCCTCCAAAGACCATAATTCCATTTGGTAATTTGACAGCTCCATGCCAGTATCGTCCTTGTTTTAAGCTGGGCATCTTGATCCACTCCTTTTTTGGATCAAAGACGTCTATTTTCCAGACTTCATCTGAGAGCGTTCCATTAGATTTCAATCCTCCGATGATTATTAGATTTGTTCCTTCCACTATTGAACAATGATTAGCGAATTCAAGCGGCATATCACAGAATATTTCCCATTTGTTCTTGGCTAGATCATAGACTTCCACTGATTTTACTCGCTTTGTCCCATCCCAACCACCAGAAACAAAGATTTTTCCACCAACTATTGAAGCAGATAGGTTCATCCGTTTAAAATTGAGATTACTTTCTTTTTGTATTTTAAAAAAGACAACTTACGGCATTTTAGTCCAAATATTTGTTTGAGGATTGTATTTTTCCACAGTTTTTAGTGTAAAAAGCCCATTCGATCCACCAATCACCCAAATTTCTGAGCCAAAAACAATTGTGCTCTGTGAGATGCGATCTCTCTTCTCATTCATTTCAGCCATTTGGGTCCATTCACCATTCTCTCCCAACTTGTAGCAGCTTGCTAATGGTTCATTTGGATTAGTATAGCGGCCTCCCATAAAATATATTTTGCCGTTTAAAATAGCAGATCCATGGTTTGACACTCTAAAAGGAAGCTTCTGCTTACACGTCCGCCATTTGTTCTCTTTGGAATCGAAAATGTAAATGGAGTCAGTCAGTGTGTCATGCCATCCTCCAAGAATCAGCGCCTACATCGCTTATTCAAAGATTTTAACTCGACCTACAGAAGAGTGGAACCACAATTCTGAGGAAACATTTTCCAATTGAATTGACATATTTCCCACCATCTTTTTTGTTTCTAAAATTGCCGGCGTTCTTTAAATTCCAAACAAACCTTCATTTGTTTTTTCAACCAAATCGGCTCTTTCCAACTGGCTAGCCCTTAAGTTTTCAATTTCTCCAGATTGCTCATCAATTCTAATTTGTAGAGTTTCAATTTTTGTTTCAAAGTGCAGTCTGATGTCGTCAATTATCTCTCCCTTTTCAGCTAATTGAGCTTTGACGTTTTTCATATTTTCCTGATAGATCTCTTTATCGATTTTATCTTCCAAATTAGCTATGCTTTCTTTTAAAATTCCCTCAAATTGCCGCCTCATATCGGCGAGTTGTTCTTCAAACTTTCTCTCTAGAAATTCGTCCAATTTCTCACCGAAAGATTCCCCTTTCCTATCTGTGGCAGCACTTGTTGGATCAAATCTCATCTGTTGATTAAGCAGTCTCAATTGTTCTATTTCTTGTCGAGCAATTGTTTGATCAAATCTCATCTGTTGATTAAGCAGTCTCAATCGTTCTATTTCTTGTCGAGCATTTGCAATCTTCATTCGATGTTGCTGTAATTCCTCCTCTTTCTTAACAACCATGGCTTGAGCTTCGTACACTTTCATGAGTAAATCGGCCTTTCCACCATTTGATGAATGCGCCATTCTAAAAAGGCAATTGTTGTCAACAACAGCACGTAAGAAAAAGTTATTCGATAAATTGCTGAGAAGAGAAGGATCACTCTTCCAAGCGAAAGGCGTTATGGCAATAAAATTGTAGAAATAGTGTTTGTCAACTGATAGAGTTGAGACTAAGGAAGTCGTAAAATGAGTAATGTTTAGTGGATAGCTTTTTTAACTAATTTTTTAAACTTTTTCTAAGCTTTCTAGGTGGAAAAGTCATCTAAAACTTGATATTTCAGCATTACCGTATCGGATTATCCGCCCACCCCTGCAAAGCTAAAAATGTTTTTAAAAAGCTTAGTGTGTACGTGATATAGAGAAAATCCGGAACTATCTACCTTTAGGGACATGATTCAATTTTTGTGTTGTCAGGAGGGTCGCGGGTTCAATTCTCCTCCCTGGCTTACATTTTTGATTTATTAATTCAAGTCTTTTTAAAATATTTTTTGACGTTTTGACTCAATTCAGCCGCACAAAGCACATTGAATTAGCCTTTTACTGCTCTGTAGCACTGGAATTCTCTGACTTATCGAGCTGTTAAGCTGGTCTGAGTCGAGAATTTGGATTTTTAGTTAAAGAGAATCAACTTTTCAGCAGGCAAGCATCCTTTATCAATAGGTTGCTCAAAAAATGAGATAATGAGAAGATGCCAATACATATGTGCTTATAATGCAATCAAATTGAGTCATGGCTAGTGGGGCTCTTAAAGGTTAATAGTTCCGGATTTTCTCTATATCACGTACGCACTAAGCTTTTTAAAAACATTTTTAGCTTTGCAGGGGTGGGCGGATAATCCGATACGGTAATGCTGAAATATCAAGTTTTAGATGGCTTTTCCACCTAGAAAGCTTAGAAAAAGTTTAAAAAAATTAGTTTAAAAAGCTATCCACTAAATGTTGAGCGTCAATTTCTGCATGTTGTGTCATTTTATGCCCTGATTATGATTTTACACATTAAAAATGTTTAAAAACTAAAACTAAGAAAGTAAAATTAAAAGAAACAAAAACCACGAGAAAACTTTGTCGACGCAGTCAACCTAATGAATCTTTCGTTGCTAAAGTGAATAAAGAGAATGATGAAATACTTCGAAACTTGGCAATATTTTTATTATACAATCTTCAATATATTGTGACACAGTTTGGCTGCTAATCGGAGAGATCAAAAACAAAATTTTGTAAACATTTAATACAAATATATTAGAACAGCTGAAACAGCAATTGTTTTTCAGTTTCTATTGAAAGAGGAATAGAAGAAAATACGCCGTGTTTTTCTGGCAATTTAGGTCCTTCTTTCCAGCTAAATCCATCGAATATTTCGACAGAATCTATTTGAGTTATGTCGTCAATTGATCCTCCAAAGACCATAATTCCATTTGATAATTTGACAGCTCCATGTCTACATCGTCTTTGTTTTAAGCTGGGCATCTTGATCCACTCCTTTTTTGAATCAAAGACGTCGATTTTCCAGACTTCATCTGAGAGCGTTCCATTAGATTTCAATCCTCCGATGATTATTAGATTTGTTCCTTCCACTATTGAACAATGATTAGCGAATTCAAGCGGCATATCACAGAATATTTCCCATTTGTTCTTGGCTGGATCATAGACTTCCACTGATTTTAAATAATTATTCCCATTCCAGCCACCAGAAACAAAGATTTTTTCACCAACTATTGAAGCAAATGAGGAACTCCGTTTAAAATTAAGATCACTTTCATTTTGTATTTTTTAAGAGACAACTTACGGCATTTTAGTCCAAATATTTGTTTGGGGATTGTATTTTTCCACTGTTTTTAGTGAAAAATTCCCATCCCTTCCACCAATCACCCAAATTTCTGAGCCAAAAACAATTGTGCTCTGTGAGATGCGATCTCTCTTCTCATTCATTTCAGCCATTTGGGTCCATTCACCATTCTCTCCCAACTTGTAGCAGCTTGCTATGTATTCAGTTGACTTATTATTGTAGCCTCCCATAAAGTATATTTTGCCGTTTAAAATAGCAGATCCGTGAAATAGCACTTCAAAAGGAAGCTTCTGCTTACACGTCCGCCATTTGTTCTCTTTGGAATCGAAAATGCAAATGGAGTCAGTTATATCGTCATGCCATCCTCCAAGAATCAGCGCCTACACCGCTTATTCAAAGGTTTTAACTCAACCTACAGAAGAATGGAACCCCAATTTTGAGGAAACATTTTCCAAATGAATTGACATATTTCCCATCATCTTTTTTGTTTCTAAATTGCTGGAATTCTTTAAATTCCAAACAAACCTTCATTTGTTTTTTCAACCAAAGCGGCTTTTTCCAACTGCCCAGCTCTTAGATTTTCAATCCTTTTCATTTCTCCAGATTGCTCATCAATTCTAATTTGTAGAGTTTCAATTTTCGTTTCAAAGTGCAGTCTGATGTCGTCAATTATTTCTCCCTTTTCAGCTAATTGAGCTTTGATGTTTTTTATATTTTCCTGATAGATCTCTTTATCGATTTTATCTTCCAAATTAGCTATGCTTTCTTTCAGAGCAGCATTTTCTTCAGCCAAAGTTCCCTCAAATTGTCGTCTCATTTTGGCGAGTTGTTCCTCAAACTTTCTCTCTAGAAATTCGTCCAATTTCTCATCGAAAGATTCCCCTTTCCTACCTGCGGCAGCAATTGTTTGGTCAAATCTCATCTGTTGATTAAGCAGTCTCAATTGTTCTATTTCTTGTCGAGCAATTGTTTGATCAAATCTCATCTGTTGATTCAGCAGTCTCAATCGTTCTATTTCTTGTCGAGCATTTGCAAGCTCCATTCGATGTTGTTGTAATTCCTCCTCTTTCTCAATAACCATGACTTGAGCTTCATACACTTTCATGAGTGAATCGTCCTCCTCCTTTCCACCATTTGATGAATGCGCCATTCTAAAAAGGCAATTGTTGTCAGCAACAACACGTAAGAAAAAGATATTCGATAAATTGCTGAGAAGAGAAGGATCACCCTTCCAAGCGAAAGGCGTTATGGCAATAAAATTGCAGAAATAGTGTTTGTCAACTGATAGAGTTGAGACTAAGGAAGTCGTAAAATGAGTAATGTTTAGCTAAAACCAGCACTACTCTAAAAACGCCTCGAAAAACCAAAAAAACGAGAAAATGATTGCTACAGTAATCCTCGGAATATTTGGATGAGAACGTTCAGTTCCAAATGGATTTTTTTTCTTACTCTGATGTTACAATTTTACAAAATAGAATTTTTATAAGAAATGATTGAAGCAAAAAGAAAGAACAACGGTATTGCAGCGGTGTGATGACTCTTTTGAGTGCGAGAGGCGATTCTTCCGGCGCCAAAAGACCCGTTTTGGGCACCAGGAATTGCACAAAAATAAATAAATAAAAATAAATCTCCCAGATCAATATTTGGCAAATGGCAAGACGTAGTGGCTCAAATCGTGGACATAGCTGATGAAGGATGGAATGCCTTGGACCTCATGGTGAACTGAAATTCATTAATATTAAGAAGAAGGAGCTCTGCTTTTAAGTTCTTTCTAAAACAAAAATCAGCTTTTTGGATAAAAACCAAGCAATTCTTCTTGAAAAAAGATATCGTAATCTCTCACTAAAAATCACCTCCTTATAGGTCGTTAAAACGCATAAATTTGGGATTTTCTAGCGACTTTTACGAAAAAAAAAGCCGGGCAGGACCTATTTCTTCCCAATTTTTTTGGTTTTATTTAAACAATTTATTAAGCCAATTCTCTTGCAGAATCAATACAAAATGTCATTTTTCCTTCAAAATTGTATTTTTTGCACAAAAAATGGAGATCAAAGCGCATCTAATAAATTGAGAGCTTTTTCCAAGCGCTTTTCTGCCCTTTTTTGAATTAAACTGACCGTGATCTCCATATCCGAAGAAGTTCCTGAAGTACATCAAAAAGTCAAAGACGGTCTTGTGAACGGAGTGGGATTCCAGCTGAGCGAAGCAGGAAGCCAGCACTCCATCGACCAAGAGAGATCCCTCGACTGTCATCGGCGAATAAATTCCTTCAGAATATTGGCGACCAATCTAAGTATTATTTCCTTTTGATAGAAACGGAAGAAAACCCTGGTGATTCGATCGGCCACAAGCTCTCCTTCCTCATCAATCGAGAGCACACAATCGCCGACTCGGGCGTGTTGAGCGAAGCGAGAAGCTCCCAGAAGTTCGGAAATTCCCTCAGAGGTGTTCATCGCTCTGAAAAAAAGGTTTTTAACATCAAAAATCGCTATTTTCTCACTAAATTTGAAAAACTCGCTTATCATTTTTTGAGAAAAATGATCTTCTACAAATCTGTAGAGGAGATTGGACATAAAAAGCTGATTTTGACGGAGAGCCCATCAATAAAGTTATTTTTATTCCCCACTTGAAACAAAGGATTTCCAACCTGCTGATTTCCTCGCATTTTCCAAAAGGCAGTAAATGAAGAGGAGTGAGGGCCATTCTCTTCCCCATTCTCGTCATCAGCACCACAAATTGAGCTCTAGTCGTCTCCTCTCTGTGGTAGAACATCTCGACTCTCTCGTATTTCAGCACATTCCCTGCTGAAGGCACCAGAATCTGCAACAATAAAAAAACATGTTTTAACTAGGGGGACGGCAGTTTCGCCAAAATTTGACTTTTTTTCAATTTTTAAATAAAAAACCATTCTTTGGTTAATCCTCAATTCGTCAAAAAAGATAACTTTATAAACTTACAAAATCTCCAACTTGCAGCTGATCCATCCTCTTGGGACCCGCTACCGTAGCGACAAGGCTGTCAGCCGGGAAGCAGTTCATATTATTCATCGCGGCTATCATCGAACCAGAATCAGCAGCAGTCGCCGCTCCTCCAGAAGATGGTGTATCGCTTTGGGCAGTTCCACTCGATGATCCACCACTGGAGCTTTTGGGAGTATCGTTGGCCGCCGACTCGCCAGAACTGCCTCCTTGACTGTTTGAGCCTTGGCTATTCGATCCGCCAGAAGAGGTTCCTGAAGATGCGGAGGAAGCTGGGGCAGCCTGGGAAGTTCCTGCATCGGCAGCTACATCTTTTGGCACCTCGACTCCATCGGGATTCTCCTTTGTTGGCCTAAATTTCTTTCTTAATTCGCTTTTTTCTAACAAAATCTGTTTGTTTTAGCTACTGCTTTTTTATCTTTAATTTGGGCTAGAGATGGTTTGATTGAAATTTGTAGTAGAAATTGCTAATTTTATGGACTTTCCCCTAATTTTGGTTGGAATTGATGTTCTACAAAGTTGGAGAGCAGATCAAGGGATACAAAACGCATTTTTTAGAATTAAAATATCTCAATTTAGCGCTGAGAATGGAAATTTAACACATTCTCAATTCAATCAGCCGAGGCTTTTAGCCAATTTTGGAAGCGTAAAATAATCAAAATCTTACATTTGAGCATGCTGTTCGGTTTGAATCCTTTCTCCACGAGTCTTCACCGAAGCCGGTGGGGTTGGTCCTTGGTCGCCTCCAGTCGCCCCAGCTCCTGATCCTTCTAGTTGGCCGTCTTTCTCCCCTTCTGCCTGCTCTTTTCGCTCAGCGGCGGCTTCTTCCTCCGTCTTTCCTGAGGGTCCTCTCTTCTCTCCGGCTTCGCCGCCATCTTCTCCCTTCTTCTCTCCAGCATCAACGCCATCAGGCCCAGCTCCTGCACGGAGTTCTGTAATGACAGCCTTTCCATTGCCGCCATTTTCGATGTTTGGCTGGCGTTTTTGCTCAACAGGTGGGGTTCTGAAATTAATTTTTTAGGTGGGAATATATTTTTTTAAAAAAACGATTGGTTTACTCGAATATTTTCAATCAAAGTCCAGAATATCAAAAGGCATAAAAATTGTGAGAATTTTCTGAAAATTATAAACAAGAGTTGAGTCGAAATTTATCCTTACAAGAATGAGTTATTTTTTAAAATGTTTTAGAATGGTTTATTTTAGTTTTTCTTTTTTTCTTTCTCTCTCAGCAATCAAAAAACCAACGTAGCAACAAATGGGCTTTGAATTTGTTTCAATTCCTCCTAAAAGATTGAAAATAATCTCCAACATGTTTCTACAAAATTCCCCCCTTCTCGAAAAAAAATACGCTGATTATTATTAGATAATTCAAAAGAAAAGACTCACACGAATTCTGCTTCAGCATCGGGACCCCCTTCTGTCCAGGTGGCTTCTCCTTCTTTCTCATCTGGCACAAGTCCTCCATTTTTGTTGCCTTTTCCCGTCGCGTCAGTTCCATCGCCTCCATCCTTCCCGGAGGCTCTGATTTCATCCCCATCTTTTCCTTTATTTCCCTCGCCTCCAGAAGCTGAGCCTTTTCCATTTTTTCCTGATTTTCCATCAGATTCTTCGATATTTTTCCCGGATTTTCCGTTCTTTCCATCTCCTTCGCTATTTCCTGCGTCAATTCCATCTGGACCGTTCTTTCCAGAGGCATGGAGATCGTCGCCATCTTTTCCTGCTGGCTTGTTGGCTCCTCCGTTCGATTTTCCACCGTCGCTTCCATCTGTCGGTCCTAAATTAAGAGCTTTTACAAGGTTTCTAAGCATATTTTTCCTAAAGCCATGAAAGTGAATAAAAATGATCAAACTTACCGCCATTATCTCCTCCATTTCCAGCTAAAATCTTCCCATTCAAGCGATCTTTGTCTTCGCCGTCCCCTCCATTTCCTCCTGCCTTATTCCCTCCGTTTGCTCCACCAGTTGATCCATCTCCTTTGCCTCCATTGGCTGCATCTCCCCCTTCTCTATTAGGTCCTTTGGATCTGCCGTCTCCTAGGTCTCCTTCTCCTTTGGGTCTGCCGTCTCCTAGGTCTCCTTCTCCTTTGGGTCTGCCGTTTCCTAGGTCTCCGTCTCCTTTAGGTCTGCCATCTCCTAGGTCTCCTTCTCCTTTGGGTCTGCCGTCTCCTAGGTCTCCTTCTCCTTCTCCTTTGGGTCTGCCGTTTCCTAGGTCTCCGTCTCCTTTAGGTCTGCCATCTCCTAGGTCTCCTTCTCCTTTGGGTCTGCCGTCTCCTAGGTCTCCTTCTCTTTCTCCTTTGGGTCTGCCGTTTCCTAGGTCTCCGTCTCCTTTAGGTCTGCCATCTCCTAGGTCTCCTTCTCCTTTGGATCCGCCGTCTCCTTTGGACTTTCCTCCTCCATCGGATGGACCGTTATTGTCTCCTCCAGCGGAGGAGCCCTTCTTTCCTGAGGAATCTCCTCCATCAGTTTCAATTTGGTTTCCATTTGGCTGATCGCTTCCATCACCTTTGCCTCCATTCTTTCCTTTGCCTTTTCCAGAGCCTAAAATTCAACTTTATTATTTAAAATTTCAACTTAATCAATTTTAAGGCTTGATTGAAGATAAAATAATTTCTTATGGCTTATAGCTTCAAAAATTATTTATAAACGGTCATTTTATGTCGTTTTTTACTCTAAAAAAATATTAAAGTTCAGAAAACATCTAATTTTTAGACTAAATTGATTCCATTTAGAAAATAGTATTCGGAGGAAAAGCCGGTTGAAAATGAAATCTAATCAAAAAGTAAACCTACCGTTTTTGGCTTTTCCTCCTCCATCAGCGTCGCCATCTCCCAGCTCATTTCCATCGCCTCCTCCATTTGGCCTTTTTCCTATCATCTTTCCACTCTTGTCAGCTTCTTCTTCACTCGCCAAGCCACCTCGAGGTCGGCTTCCTTCTTCGCCGCTTCCTTTGCCTCTTTTCCCGTGGAGGCCCTCCTCCTCACTTCCTTCTCCATGCTTCAGCTTGCCCGATCCATCGATGTGGACATGATTCTGGGCATTTGCGCTCACCTAAATGGAGGAAGCTTAACTAAGGAATAAAAGAACTTCTTCGCTTTTAAACCAAATTTAAAATTTTTATCAAAATACGATTACTATTGCTCTAAAAAACGGAATTTTAAAATGCCTTTTACAATAGTATTGAGTTCAAAATCTTCACAGTACATTGAAATCCTGACAAAAACTTAAAAATTAAGCAAAAAAAACCGATTATTAAAGAAAGAGAGTAATCCTAAAAAGCGCTGGCTTCCTGGAAATTAGCTTTTTTGTGGAAAGCGATGTTCTACAAAGTTGGAGAGGAGATCGAGTTCTACGACTTTGTAGAACATTGCAAATTCTAAATATAATTGAGACCCGTTCTAAGTGTTTCACAGCATAGTGAATTCATCCAATAAAAATTTAAGTTGCAACCGAAACTTATAAGTTTCTCGCTTGGGCTCTTTTTACTTTGAATGACCCAAGAAAAAAACCCACATTGATGTTGGGCGACTGGCCATTCTGCTGCCCAGCTGTCTTCCCCTCGCCAGCCGTATGAATTGTGATGTTGATATGTCCAGCCGGTTCGCCATTTACCGTAGGCCGATTAAAGCCACCGCCTCCTCCTCCCTGCTTTTCCCACTGATTGTTGTTGTTTCCATTCGCGTCGACATCCACATTTATGCTTCCATGGGCTCGACTAGCCTCAGACGAAGAGGTGGAGGGCGAATTTCCCGTTTCGGCGGTCCTCGTGCGGGTTCTTTCCCCACCGGCGCCGACGCTATTCGCCCAGGCAGACCAACTGCAATTTGGAAAGATAAATCAACCGTTCGCAGGTTAGTTAGGTGGGTTTATTGCTCTCCCGCAGCAGGGAGGAGGTCGCAAGGCGTGAAAAGTCCTACGAAGACATAACTAAACGAGAAAGAGAGATTTTCTGATCTTCTAAAGTTTCAATAAAACCTTTAAAAAGTGAACTAAAATGAATGATTTACTAAGCCTAATTTGGCTACACATCGGATCCACCCATCGAATATTCAGATTTGTTTAAAATCTTATCAATCCAATCTAAAACTTTTTTTTGCATTTATTTTGATTTCTATTAGATTCTCTTGGATGATTTTTAAATCTAAGCCAAAGTCAATAAAATGTTTCTCAATTTTTTGGATGAAGAAGAGAGGTGAATTCAATGGAAAAAAAAACCCTATTGTTCCCCCAAATCCAATTACCTGGAACTGGTCCATTGACTCCAGCTGATCACTTTCCACTCAGCTCCATCATCCTAAATAGCTTATTTTGCAGTTGTTTTTTCTTTTTCTTACTCCAGTCCCACTGAGTGAAGAAGCTCTTTCTTGGCCGGCAGCTGCAATCGAAGTGCATCTCGGCCGGCAGATCGTCACTCGGTAGCCATCACTGTAAAATTCAACTCTTAGATTGATATTTCAATCAACTTTTAATTAAATAGAGCTTGGGAAACATTTACTTGTACTATTACTGTCATGTTCACTATTTTTGTCGCCTAATTTTGATCCAAATCGAGTGTCCTTCTTGGATAATTTGAGGATAAAAATTCAATTTCTCTCCTGAGATTACAAGAAAATGAGAAAATATTTCAAGAAGTTAATAAAATTAAAAATAAAGCTCTCCTTTGTTACTAGAAATACTACAACATAAAATTTTTTAAATTTAAACTATTTCAAAGTGCCGCTAAAAGTAGATTTTCAAGCTACTCACTTCTCCCTAATGAAACTACCGTATTTCCTATATTAATGGCACTGTGCTACTATTTTTTCAAGCCAAAATTTGCGCTTTTTTCGTAACATCTTACATAAAGGCAGCATGATCCTTTTGCATTTCCATCAATTTTTATGATTTATAATTTTTGAAAACCTCTAGAAAAGATGTAAATCTACAACTTTCCAGAACATTGAAAAGCATGAAAATAGTGGAAGGGCAACAAGATCAAGGGTGGCCTTACGTAAGGGGTGCGCTACTATTTCAGCCTGTGCTATTAATATAGAAAATACGGTAGTTTCGCTCCCTCAACTTCCCACTTACAGTCGTCTTTCGATGCCCTTGACTAGCAGAGTGGGCGGCGATTTGTTCTTCAAATGGAAGAGGCGCAGCCGATATCCCGACACGTTGTCAATATGTTCTGGGATCTCGTTGACACTCTGAAAGGGCGGCTTAAATTGTCAGTTGTTGGGTTTCTCTTACTTTCAAAACGATGAGAGGAGTATCAGAGGAGGGCGTTTCTTCCTTTGGCCGGGCGACGCTGCTCCCATCGGGCAGTTCGTAGATAAAACAGTCATTTCCAGCGTGAGTTGTCACCATGTGGGGAGGACGGGGGTTAAACAGCTGGCAGCAGGTGTGTTCGACCCTGTAAGATCAAATTCATTTGTTTTTTTTCTCCTTCAATTGGCTCTTATTAGGCCTCGGTTTAACAAAAATCTACTGAACAGTTGATTTTTTTTTCTCAAAGTTACTTAAAATTCAAAATTTCTCGATCTTTCAAAAGTTTCAATATTTCAACGCCATCTCTTTTGGGCTACTGTGTGTCAAAAAGAGCCTGCTTTTATTCATTTTTATCGCTAATTTCGACTTTTTAATGTTTTTCCAAGTTGAGATATACAATTTTTCTCTTTTTTTCAATTTTCTTTAAAGGTCGGCATTTTGAGAGAAGAGAAATAGAATATCACATTTATTAAGTGTTTTTCTTCGTAAAGCGTTGATAAACTCTAAGCGAGGAAAAAGGATGCTAAACCAATCGCATATGGTTCCCTTGGTTTTACGCCCTTCTGCCCCGAGAGAGATCTCCATCCCCCTCATTGAAAGTGCTTTTTGTCAAAGGAGAGGGAACGGATTCTTATCCAAAAATCTCCGACGACATCTCTCTTCATTTCCAGTCAATTTCGCCTGACAAAGTTGATCGATTTCAAGTCGACCGCAATGACACAAATTCCTTGTAGACTTTTTTGGAGCGACTCAAATTGAATACGTTTTTCATAAATCTTTGATTGATCTTCGCCTAAAGCAGTCTTATTCAATGTGAAACTAGTTGGAAAGCCTTACGACTTAAAAAAAACGCTTAGTAAAACCAAAAAAAGAGATAAATTAGCTTAAAGTAATTCGTTTCTCAAACAAATTTTGTTGTTGGTTTTTCTCTTTATTTTTAAGATAAAACCGAAAAGATTTTTATTAGGAAATATATTTAAAAAATCCTCAAATTGAAAGCGACTTTCATACATTTTTGATTAATTTTCATCTAAAATTTATTTTAAAATAAGAATCAATTAGAAAACCTCTTCTAGCCTAGAAAAGTGCTTAGAAAAACCAATCAAAAGAGAGAGAAATTAGCGTTTCAGCTTGGGAGAACGGTTTTCATAATTTTTTTTGGTTTTGGTATTTTTAATCGATATTGTTTTGAAAAGGCGTTAATCTGGAATCTCACGGGCTGGTGGCTGAGGATTGATGGACGTGAGCCACGAAGTTCATCATCCCTCCACACTGCGGCTGGTGCTCATCGTAATCACAGCGGAGCTTCTGATAGCCGCAGAGATCCAGCTTCTGGCAATGCATTCGAATTGTGTCGTTTCCAAAGCTTTGAACCACCAAAACCTGGAGGAAATCGTCTTTTTAATAGACAAAAAAAGGAGGAATACCTGGTCATTTTGGCATCGATAGTTGATAGCCCAAACCACGGAGGGGAGGAATATGAGAAGTGGTCGCAACCACATCTGGAATATTAGACAATACCCTAGATCCGTTAGAGAGGAGGAGGCTTGAGAGAATAAAAGGAGAGAGCGAAAGATATTTTCATTCAAAAGGAGAGTTACTAAGCTGCGTCCAGTCGAGGATTTGCTAATAATTTTCAAAAATATTGCCATTTTCAGCCAAAAGTTTGATCAGTTTTGTCGATTTTTGGCTAAAAAAATAGAGCAAATCTAGGGTTAAAAACCCAATTTACTTGGAATTAGAATAGCTCAATTTCTGATTTATAGCTCCAAAACTAAAAAGAAAGTCTGCAGTAATCCTTTTTTGGATGGTCGGGTTGAAAAGAAAAGGTTCGCCAGAGATGGCTGGAGGAGGATAAGTGGATCCAACTTTTTGAGATTTTGGGCGGACAAACGGCGTAATTAGCAGCTCTTTTGGACCGGTCGGCTACTCGAGAGAGATGGATCACCCGACCTTTCCAGTTGTCGCTTTCAGAGAGAGAGAGAGAGGGGGGATGAGACACAAAATACAGGGTGCGTCATAATTACTCGTACAAGGTTTGTCAAGCCCGTTACTTCGTTAATTTTTATTCATAGTTACTGTACTTGTGTTTTTTATATTCTTCTATGTCAGTTCTACCTGGTTTCATTGGGCTTTCCGTCAAAATTTGTTTTAATCTTCAGTTACAAACAAAATGACGATGCAAAGCTCTTCTGGTTCAAGCCGTTTGTCACAAACAATTGCTAACTCTCTTTTCGAACGAGAAATTTTTCTCGATTGATGACCCCCAATACTTGCTTAGTGCTTGCTAATAACTTAGGAAATGCTGATAAAAGCAAAAGAACGGCACTTCGGCCGTCGAGCACCGGCTCATACAAAGAGGACAATTCAGGACTGGTGCGTGGCAAGCTTTCCGACCTGATCACCAAAAGTGAATGGCTCCCCAACTCGCCAGGTCTCAACGCGGTGGACTTTTCCATTTGGGGAATGTTAGAAGCAACTATCAGCTCTCGAAAATACTCAAACTTGGATGAATTGAAAAATCTTTAGTGATGGTATGGAAAGAAATTCCGCAAAATGACTTTCGGGCCGCCATTGAGCCGTATTCAAAGCATATAAGGGCCGTTATTAAGGTAAAAGGAGGTCATACTGAATAATTTTTTGTTTTTGTTATTCCTTATTGACCCATAGAGCATTTCAGTTCAAAAGTTTTCTCCTCCTTAGGAAAAGTATGGTTAACTTCCTTCAATACATTGTACGGGTAATTACGATGCATCCTGTATTATAAGCGAGGGATTAACTAAATTTGGAATCGATGGACAAATCGCAGCAAATTTCTCTCCAATTTTTACTTTATAAAATTAATTCGACTTGAAATTAGAAAGTCGTAGAAATTCTTTTTCCTTCTGATAGATCAATTAAAGCTAAAGAAAATGGAGAATTTATGTGCAATATGAAGCGAATCTTTCGATAATTTAGGGTTGCTTGGAAAAATTGGCCATAATTTTCCGATTTGATTTATTGCGAATTGTAGAATTTTAGAAGTTCTCTCAAAAGATCTCCTCTACAGCTTTGATGAACATTATTTTCCACAAAAACTAGGAAAAGTTCCGAAAAAAATAAGAATTTTTCCAAATGGAATCCATTTTTGGATTACTTTAGCTCAAAAAATGGTAGTTTTTCAATAGCTTAGAGATGATTTTAGAATTATCAATGTTCTGCCAAGTTGCAGAATTGCAGAACATCACAAAAGAGGAAGATGAGATTAAAAGATCCAATTTAGTGTTTCTTCGTATCAGCAATTTGTACGCAAAAGGGAATTTTATTTATTACTTCTAGCTTAAATAATTTAACTCGGTGAGGGAAAATAATCTAGTGATTTGCTGCGAAACCTTCCTCATCTCAAGCCAGCAAAAAGGAGGGCAGACAAACAGAGAGACGGAGAAAGCGATTAAGGATGAGAAAAAAGCGGCAGAAAATTTGAATTCGTCCTTTTCCTTGGAAGCGAAAGAAGAAGTGCATTTTGCGCTTGAGGGGCGCGGCCTACATTGTGACCGACACACACTAAGACACGCAATGATAGCATCCCGAGAGAGTGCGGCGAATCCACGGCAATCAACGCAATTTTACGAAAAATTTTGAAATTTAATCCCAAATCCTGGAGCAAATCTTTTTTTTTTCAAGCCA
Source organism: Oscheius sp. JU1382 (assembly GCA_932521405.1). Classification (NCBI taxonomy): domain Eukaryota; kingdom Metazoa; phylum Nematoda; class Chromadorea; order Rhabditida; family Rhabditidae; genus Oscheius; species Oscheius sp. JU1382. The sequence continues at coordinate 1,868,284 of OW051476.1, forward strand.
GCTTAAAAAAGTGATCTTAACTTGATTTCGATGTTTTTTTTTAAAATCACTTCCACTTATTTGGTACTACTACTAGAATTTGAGAAAGAAATATTTAAGGACAATTCAAAACAAAATTGAGGGCAAAAAATAGTGAAACTCCCCTATTTTTATCTGAAAATTAATTGTTCATCAATTGATCATAACTTTTGATCCAATTATCCGTCCGTTTTTCCTCATTTTTGGCACCATTCGAAACCTCAAATCAAGGCGAACATTTTGATATACAACATTAATCTTTGAAATTGGAAAAAAATGTGAAAGATGAGCTGGAAAGGATGATTTGCTCGCCAATAAGTTTCCTGGATCAGTGGATATTGTTACAAAAGCATCCAAGAAAGAATCAAAATTTAAGGTTAATCCAAAACAAACAAAAAAATCGAAGTTTCGTGGCTATTTTATATTTCATGGGGGGATTTTTGCTAGCTAATGCGTACACCCTTAGTTCAACTTCGGAAATAAGAAGCCAATCTGTCGATTGGAATCTCTCCCCTCCGAAATTGAAAGTAAAAGGAGAGTAAATTGCCGGATGGGCGCGTCTAGCGCATCTTGTTTGTAACCATGAGATTAGGAAGAGTTCACCTTCACCCTTCGCCCATTGTTTTTTTTTTAAAGTTGATCTTTTATCAACGAAAAGTGAAGTAAAACTCTAAAGCATAATCGGAATAATCAATTCTCCAGGCCCTTCAGACTTTAAGCCGAATTTTTAATCAAAAACGGTAAAAATTTCGGAGAGAAGTCCCCCCGAAATAATGAAGAGTGAAGCAACGAAATAATTTCTTCATCATTCCTCTTTGCTTGTTTGGTTCATTTCTCAATGATTTTTCAACGAATTTCAATGCTCTTTAGGATCAAAATATAGGCAATTTTATGAGAAACAACTTTGTAGAACATTGTAAATTGTGAAATTCGCTCAAAAACTGAGAAAATTGCTCCTTTTTAGAGGTACAACAATCCTAAAAATGAACCAAGAAAACCCAAATTTGCTGGGTTTTATTACAATTTTGGTTAAAATGATGTTCTAAAAAGTTGTAGAGGAGATCGAGGGCTACAACTTTGTAAAAGATTGATGAGGATTTCTAGAAATTAAGAAGGAGAGCGAAAGAGAAAGAATTTTCTCCTAAATCCAGCTGTCAGCGCATATTTACGGTGATTTCTCCCCCCTTTTTTGCCGCCGCCGAATGGTTTATGGCTATCTGGCTCTCTCTCTCTTTGCTAACGATCAAACTGGGTTAACTTGACCCATTCGATCTCTCACTACATCTTTTAGACGGAGAAAACCACCAAGTTTGAAGAATGCCGCCCAGCTAGAAAACTCCTTTGGACTCATTAGGGGTCCCCAAGACTGACCGCAAACAGCCCCGATCGTTAATCATCCGAAAATGTACGCGGGTCTCATCTGCCGGCGATTTTGAAAGCGAAAGCGAAGATCCCGTGGAGGGGCAGACAAGGTCAATCCTGTCAGCCATTTTTTATTCCTCATGCTTCTTATTTTAGCAAATTCTGGTAGTGGTAGCCGCGGAGTTAAAATATAAAACCGGTGAGCAGCAAAAATTAATCGAAATAGTTCGCGCAATTTCAAAAAATCACCTGACGCTAGACAAAAATAAAGCTTGCGGGAAACAAAAAGAGCTTTCTTCCTAACTTTTGAAGGTCTCCTCGAAGAGTAATCATCACAACTCTCATCAATTATTCCTTCTTAAAAAGAAAATCAGACGAGGAATGATGAGATGAGAATCTCTAAAATATAAAATCGAGGAGAAACAAGATAAATTTCTGCTTCTCCTCGAATGGAGAAAACAAAAGTCAAAATCAAGAACTACAAGGGATTGAAATAATGTGACAAAAATAAATATAAATTAGACTAGAAATACATTTTTTTCTCCTAGTTCTTACGGTGGTGCAATTCAGACTTTAGAGCGATTTTTCCTCGTTTTAGCACAATTTTAGTAAAAAATGATGTTCTACAAAATTGTAGAGGAGATCGATGGCTATAATTTTGCAGAGCATTTTAAATTGTGGAATCAACTCTAATTTTAAGAAAAATGACGACTGCTTTTAGACTTTTAGCTTTTAGTAAGAAGCGAAAGTTAATGGGCCAGCCAATTTTTTTTAGAGAAAAGCTGTTCTTCAAAGAGGAGAAAAAGGACTACAATTTTGTAGAAACATTTTTCGAAATGTATAGTTTTGTTCATAAAAAATGGCGGCATCTTAATACTCCGAGAAGATTTTAAAAAAGCGGCGAGACCCATTTTGATCCTAAAATTTTTACTAAAGGTTTTTTTTAAGGATAAAATAGGTCTCGCCATGAAAAATCCCTTTTCTCGGAGCATCAACTGTCGTCTTCCGTTGGAAGTAAGAGCGAGTAGTTATGATAGGTAAGCGATTTTTAAGATAAAATGAAGCAAAAAATTCAGAGAATCAAAAGTACAGTGAGAGATCCTTCTCCAAGCGTTCAAACGACCCCGGAGAGAGGTCATTCTCCACCCCGGTTAATTGACCGAAATGTCTCAATTCTCCCCTCGGCCATGGCTATTTCAAAGAAAAGTGAAGGGGGAGACTTTTTGGCGACCGGATATATAGCTGGAAAGATTTCGAGAACGCCGATGAGAGAAAGAGAGAAGCAACTGGTTCTCTTGAAGGGATTTCCCGAAAGAGTAGTCGAGGGGGATATGGAATTATCACAAACTAATTGGATCAAACGAGGATTGCATTCTGATTGGGACGAAGCGTTTTGAGGTCAGCAGGATGGTGAGAGTTTGAGTCGAAAGATTCCATTTTTCCATTAGTTTCTACAAAATAAAAAGACGTAAAACATCCCTTTTCTTCAAAATTAGAGTTATTTAAAGTTTTACACGTTGATCTGCTTTTTATTTCGCTGAAGGCTTATAATAATAGAGATGCTTTCTTAATCTCATTGCATGAGAACAATCCTCTATTTCAAATATGAATTTTATTTGAATTTAGTCGCTATCGTTACTCGAAGTTGTTTTTAACGAAATTTAAGCAGACAAAGCGATAGAAATTTGAGAGTCGCTTTAAAAAAAATAAAGAAATAGTCAATTTTTGGCTACACCAGTCCCTTAAAAGTGAGAAAATTCTGGAAAATCTCGATTTATTAGCCTCTCGTCATCGCGAAAATCACTCTTTTTCTGCTCCTTTGGCGATAATTTTGTCGCAGTTTGGATGGGAGATTCCAATATTTTTTTAGGTTTACTATAGAGACAAATGGACCATTTTGAAGAATTCCAATCCTGAAATTCGCCTAAAAAAGTGTGAGGAAATTGGTTAATTTTGGACTACAACACCCAGTCTTTTGGCAGCAGAATCAGTCGGACAATGATAATCGAGGAAATTTATACCAAAAGTGAAACATTTTATTTTATAGTCTATTTAAAAAGATGGAGCAAAAAAATGAAAGCCTATTTAAACAGCGCGGGTTATTTTCTTATTGACTTTCCTATTGGCTTACTGTACTTTCTGATTTCATTGATAATGTCCAAAAAAACAACAAACGAAGAAAAAATATAAAATAATGGGCTTACAGTAAGCCAATAGGATAAGAAAATAACCGAGCTGTTTGACTCCATCAATTGAATTGATCTAATTGTTTGTTGAGTTTATAACCAAAAAATAAAACATTTTCTTTTGAAGCACTTTCCATTTCTATAAAATGTCCATTATCTAGATCTAGAGCAAAGATCCTAAACAATAATGTTCTACAAAGTTGTAGAGAAGATCACAAGCTACAATCAGATCCTAAAAACAACACTAAAAATGAGAAATCAGTTGATTTTTGGGCTAAGATTTCAAAAAAGTGGGTTCCAGCTGGAAAAAAGCCTATTTTTTGAGTTTCTCTCTAAATCTAGTGGAAAATGATGTTCTACAAAGTTGTAGAGGAGAATAAGGGCTACAATATTGCACAACATTGAAAATTCTAAAAAACAATCTGGAAGGAGGAAATCGCCGAATCAAAAACCATCTCCTCCTCCCACCAACAGTTAAAGGGAGTGTCAATGCCCCGAGCAGTGAATGACCCGTTTGTGTATTCGAATTGCGTTTTTGCAATGGCACTAACTGGGTTAACAAGGCGCCTCTCTCGTCCTCGAGGCCTCCCCCAACCCTCACTTGAGATCATGATTCTTCTCAGAAGAGAACGGGATCCCCCTCGGGTATCAAAGATGAGAAAAGCGGGCTGGAAGAAGAATAAGGAGATAAGTAATCAGGACTCATTTTGGGGTCATCAAGCCCGACGAACGAAAACAAAGGCGCGACGAGGGGTGTGGCCCCGCTCGACAAAAGCCGGACATTGCGGCTTTTTTTCCAGATCGACGGGATTTTTCAGAGAGAGAGAGAGGGGGGTTAGGCGATTGGTCAATTGGGTGAACGCCGAACGACGAGATGAATAGACCTAAGGAGTCTCCGTTTTCTCCAGGTTTCAACCAGCCAATAAAACACCAAAAGTCGATTTAATCGATTCGTGTTGATCAAGGTAAACTATGATGTGGATTATTGTACTTTCAAGATTAGGCATTTTCTCAATCTTATCGCAATTTTTAGAGTTTCCAATGTTCTACAAAGTTGTAGCCCGCGATCTCCTCTACAACTTTGCAGAACATCAAAAGCTTAGAAGTTGCGCTAAAATAGCTAAAAATGCCGATTTTTGGAAACTTCTTCGCCGCTTTTAAATCTGTCCTCGTTTTTTTTTTGGATTTCAGCCCAATTTTGATGAGAAGCGATATTTTACAAAGTTGTAGAGGAGAAAAAGCGCTACAACTTTGTAGAACATTGAAACTTTTGAAAGTTAATAAAAAAAGAAGCCATAATTGCGGTAATAATCGTGGAAAACGAGGCGCCAAGATGTCGCAAAACGGCGAGTAATTGCCAGAGCGCGAGAAAAGAAAGGAGAGAGATGGTACTTGGTGACCCAAAAAAGTGCGTAGTCTTACTGTTTCGAGAGGAGGACAACGGCTGACGATTGGAGAATATCTACAAATCTTCTAATTCTTCTACTTCCTTTGGATCATTTCTTAATTATTTTTTAACAGATTTCAAATCACTTGGGATCAAAATATAGGCAATTTTATGAGGAACAACCTTATAGAACATTGCAAATTACGGGGATTGGTCTTGACTAAGTTTAATATATAACTCCAATATTAATTTTTCAAGTCCAAATCAGCATTAACCGATTTTTCAAAACAAAAAAATAAATAATTCATTAGTCTATAAAAAGAAATAAAATGTACTTCAATCGAGAAGAGAAATCAATTGGCTTAGGAAGTAGAAGCCACTGGAGTTCTGGGTAGTCGAAGCCTGCCGAGAGCTTTCCTCCTTTCGATGTCGATCCATTTGATTAAGGGCAATCGGCACTTGAGAGGAGTCTAAAATGCCCTGAGATAGGCTAGAACTTTGAGATCAAACTTTATCGCAGACGATGAGGTTGACTCGAGTATTGGTGGCTGCCTCATAATGATCGGTTAGCTTGTAGCTGCGCTTAGAGAATCTTTCGCTAAAGACGAAGATTTGATATTCGTTGTTTCTTTTGACAAAAGTCACTGGAAAGATTCTGCCCCTCTTCAGGATTTCTCCCCTGGCTGTCAGGGTGTAGTAGAGACAATCGCCGCCCATCGAGTTTTCTAAAAATTCTTCTTTTTTTTGGCTTCTCAAAGCCTAAAATGGCTCAAAAATCTGAAAAAATAATTATTTTTCGGTTTCTTTAATTGAAAATTTAGCTGCAAAACCCTATTTAAGGCTTGACCTGAAGTTCTTTGACATATTTTGCTTAAAAATTAAGATTTATCCCATCTAATTGCTGCTCTCCTTACTCAGGTGTATCGCTTAAATTTCAACAAGATCTCATACCATAGATCATACGTCTGTCTGGCTGTTTTAGCCGCTTCCGGGATGCTCCTTGAGTCGTTTTCATTCCTCATCATCAGATTGATAAAGTTCTCCTCTTGATTCGGCACAAGACCCACACAATTCTCACTTTTTCTGCCTCTGGCGAGCTTTTTGTAAATAAAACCCGGCCGTCGAAGAGAAAAGCCTAGAGGGATTTCAGGGTGAGGAAAAAAGGCTTACCGAAGTGAGATTTAGTTGATTACTTTAACAGATTTTGAAGAGACAATGCAATGCAATGACAAGTCCAGCCGCTGATCTCATAGAGATTCGCCCCCGGGTCGTAGGTAATCGCTTCAGTTTTTAGTTTTCTCGCGAAGGAGTCGCTCGTCATGAGCATCAGAGTCTCAGATGTTGGGCTGGAAATTCAAAATTAAAACCCACCATAATAATCAGAAAAAAATGGCCAAATTTTAAAATTCGAGGCTCTAGCAAAATCTCAAATAAGTTGCAATCCGCTCTTTTATAAGCCCAGGCTCAAAAGCTCGTTAATTTGTCTAAAGCTGCGCTTACAAATTCATCATGGAGTAGAGTTTCGTCCTCAGATGGACTTTAACATCAGAAATGCGAACAATCGGTTGGGCGTGTGGATGAAAAGTCGAATTTTCTAGAAGAAAAATCCTCTTTTTTTTTTGAAGAACTACCACAATTAATCAATCTCCTCATTAGCTCGTCCAACCCCTCGGCGGTTTTCCCGCCCATCCGCTGTAAAAACGTCGTTTCGGGTGATTTGCCACTTTTGGCGAAGGCGATAAATCTCTCCAATTCTCTGCTTCTCTCGTATTTCAGCATCAAAACGGCAATCAGCCTCAGTCTATGGTGCGCGACCGTCTGCAAAAGAAAAACTACTGGCTTTTATTAACTTTCAGAATCTATTTAAAAGTGATTTGAAATCTAAAATTACATTCCAGCGCGAGTGAATTTTGGTTTTTTGAAATCTCGAAGAGCGCAAAGAAAGACAAATTCCTGCAAGAATTCGAGAAATTTATTGGCCTTGGCACGTTTTTTTTGGCGTTTTTAACATCCTAACATTTACAGTTGAAACAGCTTTTTCTTTTTTTCAGCATATTTAACCAGAAATTGAATTCTAAACATTAAAAAAAACCCTTTTTTAGGTTTAAAAACTCTTTGTTTCTCTATTTTTCACTTGCCAAATCAAAATGAGACCAATTGCAAAGTTGGAGAGGCTTTTTGGTCTTAAAACCGCTTCAAAAGAGACTTAAAAAGGGGACGGATTGAATAATTTCTTGATTGAAAATGCAAAAACAGTTATTAAAAAGTTGGAAAGGAAATCAAACGCATTTTCAACAAAAAACAGACTTTGAGAAGTAGGAGAAGAGCCATCTGGCCACCCCATATGCGATAATGGCGTGTCATTTGGTCTCCACGGCACAGATGTGATTTTTTGGGGGAACAGATGGAGAAAATGAACAAAATCCTCTCTCGCTGGGCGACGACTCATGGTTTTCAGCTCTTTCAACCGGAGCCATTATCTTTTCTCAAGTTTTGCCTATGGCTGTGTATTGAGCAGCTATTTTCTCTGTTTGAGTAAGCATATTATTCAAGGCGTTGTTAATTCTCGTTTCCCAATGGGAACGGCCTGTGTTGTCTTCCTTGATAGTGTCTTCGATAATCATTCGATTTTCCGCCAGCTGTTCAGCAATATCTGCTTTTTTCTTCCATTTCTTTCTATCCTATAGATATCGATTGTTTACTTTATTTTTAGAATCGAGTAGATTCTGAAAACGGCGGTGAAACTTGTTCGGCCCCCAAGTGAGAGATTTGTTCTGTCTGTCTAGGGATAAAAGCGAGTCTCTCACTACTCGCTAAGAAATAATACATTTTATACACTGCGTAAAATAATGATACGGTCACCCTCATTTTGACGTCTAGCGAGAACCCTTGGGGTTTTCACGCCTCGGACCCAATTCCATTCGATTCCTAGCTGTCTTAAATCCCAGAAAACAAATTTTCAGAGCAATTGGATTTTTACTTTTGTAGATAAGCCCATTTTCAAAAAATGTTCAATTTTCTACCCTAAAATAATGATACGGCCAAAACTTAAAAAGGCGAGTTATCAACGTTGTTTCTGAGTTTTTTTTTTTGCGTTTTTTGTGCCAATTTATTTCCCAAACTGATTAATTATGCTTGTAGAAATGGGTCGCGGCCCATCGCTCACCGATCAAGAGAGAGGAAAATCCCTGCCTTCTACCAATTAGGAAAATCAAATCGAGAAATTGCCTCAATTATCGGAAGAAGTCATGATGTGATTGATCGATTTCTAACAAATCCAACTGGTTACGGAACTAAAAATTGAATCAAAGAAATCTTATTTTGGGCCCTACTATGTAGCGCGGCGCACAGAGAATTAGGATCTCAGTCCCTCAAAAACTTGGGATTTCTCGGCTTCACCACCATTCCTCGCAGCTTGGAGAAGAGTCTTCTTCAGCAATTTGCGCCATTCTCCGTAAAAAATGGTCTCGTTGTTGACTGTTTTCTTCCATTTTTATTCAAATAAAAATGCAAAACATTGATTCGAAATCCTAAAATTCGAAGGAAAAACCTTTTTATGAAAATTCGAGGGGGAAGGAGCTTAAAGCTTGAATGGGAAGAGATGAAGAGCCTAATGCTTAAAATTAAACGCCGCCTAAGGCGCAGCCCCACTTTGTCGTCTAAAATAAAAGGAAAAATGAGAATTTTATTTGTTGGCATTGATTGAGCCTAAAAATCTGAGCTCCCTCCACTTATGGCTGTACTCTTTAAAATATTTTTCTAGGGGTTTTGATCCTATTTGATAGATATAATCTCGGAATCTTTCTTCTCGTCCTCTCTCTATTTTTTCTCGCATCTCCATAGGACATAGGCTAGGATCTTGTGTTTTGATCAATTATAAATCAATCAATTGGTTTCTAAAGTAGTGAGGCCAGTTGAAGAGGTTCTTCTTAGAGGAAGATGAGCACAAAAACCCAAAAATAGGCCAGAAAATGAAAGAAATTCATAAAATAGTCTAAAAGTAGCCGAAAACCCCAAGAGTCGTCCAAAGCCCCCGTGAGTTCCAGTCATTTTGAGGGTTATGAAAAGGCCCAATTTCGTTGAAAAAAAAAGCTTTGAAATTTTAGAAAATAGAAAGCTGTGTGTGTGCTCTTATCTATCTTTCCATTCCTTATCAGTTTGCGGTTTATTGTCTTCCAGCAAGAAATCCCTTTATTTCAGCCATCCTTCGCCAAATTGACTGTTTCTCTTTCTCCAAAATGTCTGTTTCAAGTCTAGCTGAGACTGATCCGGCCTTGCAATCATATGGAGCTATTATAATTGAGAAATTCAAAAATTACGAGAAAAAGATGTTTATCACCTTACCCCCACTCAGACGAAATATATTTTTTTCTTAAGCTTTGAGATTTTTATTATACGAGTAAAACTATCCAAATTTGTTCGAATTAGCTTGTATGAGCCCTCAGCAGGGACGGACGAGCGAGTATCCAGAACCGTAATCCTTGAATCTCCGGTACATGGGTAGCTTTGGGACTAGAACTCGGACAAAACAATCATAATTCGATCAAAAACCTAAGCTCTTCTCCTCTCTCTGCTTATTCTTCAGATCACAGTCACTCAAAATGACATTCAATTCTCCAAATAAAAACTAAACCGCCTTATTAAGACAAACAGCGGCCGAATCAATTGAAGTCTAACGCCGGGTTTGCCTATTCGCCATTTTGATGAGTGACCTTCTTTCTCTAGAAGTTAATTATGGTAAATCTACTCTAATAACCAATGCTTTTTTAGTTATTGATGAGTTTAGTCTCAACGATTTCAAAAAGGTAAAACGGATAGGAAGAGGAGGCATGGGAGAAGTCTTTCGCGGCTACAATGGTCGACTGGGGTAAGCAATGTTACTAGTTTATGAAAGTCTGACTGAAATTAAAATAGAGAGATCGATTTGCAGAAAAGTAGCTGTTAAGAGACTTAATTGGCGTCTCGATAAAACAGATATGAGTGAAGTTATGCTCTTAGCGAAAGTTAGTTTTATTTGTAAATATTTCAATAATCTTCCAAATAGCATTCCCATCACCCGAATATTATCCATCTTTATGGTCTTTTGACTCCAGAAGAAGGCTATTCACCTAATAACAGATCTTTCTGCATTGGCTACATCATGGAGTACATGAAGAAGGGGAGCTTATTTGACGGTTTGTTCGATCTTTTTCCCATATGTTGAGTGTAATAGCAAATCTTTGCGCTTTGAATAGTGGATTGGGCTTATTCAAGTGTATAACGTCGGCATTTTCTGCCGATAAGGGTGGGACTCGATTAGAGACACTAGAATAGCAATTGGTCGAAAATCTTTGGTTTTTTTTTAAAAACTTGCTCCTTTTCAACTTGAGACATTAAAACGCTATTTCCAGTAATTCATAATCCCTCAGTAGAATACAATATGAAACAAGTTTATTGCTGGATTAAAATGACTTCAAGTGGTCTGCAATATCTCCACGAAAAAGGAGTACTGCATCGACATATCAAGCCTCAAAAGTGAGATATTCTCTCTTTCTTCTCATATTGAAGTTACAGTATTCTACTTGGGAAATCTTTAGACGACTTGAGGATTTCCGGCTTTGGATCATCTAAAGCGGTTGAGCTACAGACAATTGCTTCTCATACCTGGGGGTGAGTGTGGCTTTTGGTTAAATGAGTTGTAAAAGAATTGGAACAAATGATTACATGGCTCCGGAGCTTCATAATGGAACTAGATATGGCAAATCGGCGGATATCTATTCGCTGACTATTACGTTTTGGGAGATTATTCACCGAGAGTTAGTGAAGTTTTTCAAAATAGTGATTGGAAGTTTAGAAGGCCGTACGGTTACTTGGAGAAAATAACATTATTCAAGAAAGTTAATCAAATTTTAAATGGAACTCGGCCAAATATTCAAAAGGAATTGGAGATTTCAGCCTTATTGAAACGGTAATTGATTATTTCTGGCCAATCTGGCTTACTAAAATCAACGTTTTCACTTTATCGGAGTTGGAAAGTGAGGCGTAGAATTGACAATGCAGAGAAAAACAAAAAAAAACTTCCAGTGGCTGGGACAGCAATCCAGAAAGTAGACCGGAAATCTCAGAATTTATTGAATTTTCCCGAAAAAAGAGGCCAGCTCAAGAGAATCTCAGAAAAGTTGTCAGCCAACAGAATTTACGAATTCAAAATGAAAAAGAAGCAGCTATAAACTTATCAAACGGAAATGATTGGCAGGTGGACTTAGCCCGAACGCTTATCGGATCTGGTTTTCTTTTTTATTAATGTTCAAGTTGTATTCTCAGACATACCTGCACATGCTGAATCAGAATTTGCTAAATCTAGACTGATTGGTCAAGGTGGTTTTGCAGATGTTCACGAGGCTTATCACAATAAATACGGGTAACAACTTTAGGTTTTTCGAAACTTTGTTCAGAGATGTTGCACTAAAAATGGATAGAAAAGCCTTTAATAACATAGAACTAGACCTTCAAGAAGTCAGACTACTTATCAAAGTTGATCATTTATTTTTCAAAAAAGACGATCCGTTTAGCATTCGAGGCATCCGAATATCGTCCAAGTTTTCGGCCTTCTGGTTAATGGCACTGGTAGTAATGAGAAATATGCTGGTTACTTTATGGAATTTATGAAACTTGGAAGTCTATATAAAGGTTTGTTTACTTCTTCACGTGTGAAAATAGAAATAAGAATGGATAAAAGAGAATTTTGAATAAAAACACCAAAAGACTGGTCGAAAGATAAAAGCACAGTACTTATTTTAAGATAATACGGTAACTGGGGTGGGTGAGTTCGAAAAAAAGCTAAGATTTGCTAATTCCTGATTATCTCTTTTCGAGATTTTCAGTGATTCATTCATTCCACCCAGAAATAGAATACAACATGAAACAAGTCCTCATACGGGCAGAGAAAGCTTCCCTTGGGTTACAGGGGACACTAGCATAGCAATTGGTCGAAAATCTTTGGTTTTGTTTTAAAAACTTGCTCCTTTTCAACTTGAGACATTAAAACGCTATTTCCAGTTATTCATAATCCCTCAGTAGAATACGATATGAAACAAGTTTATTGCTGGATTGAAAAGGCTTCAAGTGGTCTGCAATATCTCCATGAAAAAGGCGTATTGCATCGAGATATCAAGCCTCAAAAGTGAGATTCCTTCTTCTCATATTGAAGTTACAGTATTCTACTTGGGAAATCCTTAGACGACTTGAGGATTTCCGACTTTGGATTGGCTAAAGCGGTTGAGCTACAGACAATTGCTTCTCATACTTATGGGTGAGTGTGGCTTTTGGTTAAACGAGTTGTAAAAGGATTGGAACAATAGATTACATGGCTCCGGAGCTTCATAAAGAACCTAAATATGGCAAGTCGGCAGATATCTATGCGTTAACCATTACGTTTTGGGAGATTATTCACCGAGAGTTAGTGAAGTTTTTCAAAATAGTGATCAGAAGTTTAGAAGGCCATATGATCACTTAGGAGGAATAACAGAGTACATGCGAATTGGACGAATTGTAAATGGAGAACGGCCAAATATTGAAGAGGAATTGGAGATTTCAGCCTTATTGATACGGTAATTGATTATTTCTGGCCAATCTGGCTTGCTAAAATCAACGTTTTCACTTTATCGGAGTTGGAAAGTGAGGCGTAGAATTGACAATGCAGAGAAAAACAAAAAAACTTCCAGCGGCTGGAACAGCAACACAGAAAGTAGACCGGAAATCTCAGAATTTATTGAATTTTCCCGGAAAAAGAGGCCAGCTCAAGAGAATCTCAGAAAAGTTGTCAGCCAACAGAATTTACGAATTCAAAATGAAGAAGACTTTAATTCACCAGTAAGGAAGAGGAGGAAGCTTTTAGCGCAAAATGTGAATCAGAACGAAAATAAAGTTGAGAAACTGAGCAGAGGACAGCAAAATACATCGGTTCGATTTTTAAATTTTAGAATTTGCTTATAGGTCTTAATCTTGGGTGGAGTGATAGACGATAATGTACCTCTGAATACAATTTACTTGCTCGATGCGAAGGCTCAAAGTTGGAAGAACTTGAGCATCACTCTTCCAGTGGGAATGGAAGCTTTTGGAGCTGTTATGCTCAATGAGGAAGTCTATATTTTTGGAGGAAAAGCCAATAGTACTTATCAACAGGATTGTAATAAATTGAAAGATGATGGAAGTTGGATGAAATTGGCATCCCTAAATCAAAAAAGATCTGATATTTCTAGTAGCTCTCTGGTTTACAAAGGAGATATCTGGGTTATTGGAGGATATTCTGGAGATTCTAGAGGACATCTAAAATCAATAGAAAAGTATGATATTTCTCAAAATAAGTGGACCTTTATGCCGTTAGTTTTTCTCAAAATTCAATTAAAAACCTTCCAGAGAAATGAATTATCCAAGACGTGATGCAGCAGCAGCAGTATTTAAGGATCGAATATTTGTCACTGGAGGATGGAATGACGAAATTTTAAAATCTGTGGAGATATTTGATCCAATGCTACAGAATTGGTTTTTATTTTGTAATTTGCCTATTGGATTTTGTGGCCATACGATGCTAATCAGCAATTCAACTTTATCCATTTTTGGAGGCGAATCAGAATCTGGCCGATTAAATAGCGTATGGCAAATGGATATCAAAGATCCCGAGAAGAAATGGACAGAAAAACAGAGTTTTAAACGTCCACGAAGTAAATTTGGAATAGGAAAACTCTCAAATGGAATTATTGTGTTTGATGGTGAAACATCCGAAATATTTGATGGAAATGGCTGGATTGATAGACCCAAACTGCCTCAAAATCTATCATTTTTTGGTTACACATCCATTCCCCGATCTCTTGAAGAAAGTTTTCTAAAGAAATTTTCATAATTTTTAAGCCTTATTTGTATGAAATCCATTCCGCGTTCCCTCGAAGAATGGAATTCTCATAAATTGTTTAAAAATCAATTGTTCTCAATCACAATCATTTGAATGAAGGTTGATTCACTGTGATCTCTTGGATCAAACTGTCAATCTGACTAAAATCTCCTGATTTCGCCATTCCAGTAGATTCTTCTCATCCAAGACAGCTAGTCTCTCCACGATGAATCTCATTTTATTTTGTTGCTTCCAGCCGTCGCTTCAGTTGAGCTCCCAAATTTGGAATTTGAATTCAATTTGGAAACGGAGCTCTCTTCGGAAAATGTGTCCAAATTTGTGCAAAAAGCACTCGACGCCATCAAAAACAACACTTTTGTCGAGAAGAATAGAACTTTCTACGGCTCAGTCAGGATTTCTGAACAAAGCGGAGAGAATCTACGACACTTTGGAAATAAAAACACAACTTTGAAGAGTTTAGGCTTCTTGAGGAGATTGTCAAAGCTGATCGGGTTAAACAGTAGGAATTCAAAATATTAGGTTGTTCGGATATAAACGAGACTTTCGAAACTTTACGAATTTCGAACAGCAATTTGGACAGTTTTGGTTTCAATTTGTTCCTGGCGTTTTCCTGTATATTTTACTTTCTTTTTTGTTTATTTTTGATTTCTGTAATATTTTTTTAATGTCAGGTTATAATGGATTTGAAACACATTGTGCGCGCCGGCTTGTTATATGATTTTAAACGAGGTATTACGGCAGCCGATTCGCACCGCTCACTTTGCGAAGCATTCGGTGAAGATGTGATTTCGCGAAGTCAATGCTACAAATGGTTTCAACGTTTTGAAAATGGAAATGAGAGCTTAGAAGACGAAGAACACCGACGTCGTCCTCAAGTGGTAGACGACGAATTACTGAAGAAGGCGATCGAGTCTGATCCGACACAAACTACAAGAAAACTTGCCCTAGAGTTCGGATGTTCGAATTCGACAATTGACGAGCATTTACATACAATCGGGAAAACAAATCGGTGCGGCAAATGGGTTCCTCATAAGCTGAATGATGAAAATAAAGCTGTCCGCGTGACAATCGCTGGAATACTCATTCGAATGGCCAAAAACTCCGGATTTTATGATCGCATATTAACGTCGGATGAAAAATGGATTTATTTCGACAACTCTACGAGGAAGCGAGTATGGATCTCGCCAGATGAACTGCCTCCGACAACGCCAAAAAGAGATTTTCATGGAAAGAAGGCGTTACTCTGCGTATGGTGGAATAACAAAGGATTGGTGTATTTTGAAGTGCTCAATTCCGGCCAAACCGTTACTGCCGAAGTGTACGCCCAACAATTAACACGTGTCAACATGGCTCTTCGTCGTCAAGGCATTGAGGGACAGTCTATTAAATTCCTTCATGATAATGCTCGACCACACGTTGCGAAGATTGTTCAGCAAAAAATCGAAGAGTTGGGCTGGAAAGTTTTGCCGCATCCGCCGTATAGTCCGGACTTGGCTCCTTCGGACTACCATCTATTTCGATCGATGCATCACGGATTGTCGGAGAAAAAGTTCAACAATGTCGACGAAGTCCGATCTTGGGTCGCATCATACTTCGACTCACAGCTAACCAAATTCTTTGAGGACGGCATCCACAACCTGCATGATCGATGGCGAAGCGTTGTTGATGGTTGTGGAGAATATTGTTTGGAATAAAGATTTGTTATAAAAAAATTTGTGATGTTTGGAAGTTTGAGTCGAAAGTCTCGTTTATATCCGAACAACCTAATAGTTTCTTTTATTAATTTGCAGAGCAACCGGCGCTAATCATTTCGGGAAATTCTCTTTCTGTTAGGGCAATAGTCTGTCCATAAAAAAGACGACATACTTCGCATACAAGAAAGGGATTTTCTAGACGAGACACATTTTTATCCAAAATGTATTAAATACCTTTTTTTAGGATAAAATGGGTCCCGCATCGAACCCCAAGGCTCTAAAAATGAATTGAAATACCGTAAATTCTCTAATAACGCGCACCCCAAATTCCAACTTCTAGTTTATTTTCTCTAATCTTCACTAATTTTTATAATTTTTGATCTTCTACGAAGTCGTAGGCCTTGATCTCCTCTGCAAGCTGCAGAACATCAAAAATTAGAAGAATTGTGGGAAGCTTATGAAATTTAAGCAAGAAATTGCGTCTAATAGAGGATTTACGGTAACCATTTTATTCCTTTTTGAAATCCGTCAACTCAAAAAGCGAATTAAAAATAAAGAAATAATCCATCTTTGTGATATTACATTAATCTAAAAAATGTGAATAGTGGGTGTCACCTGGAAAACCTTTTCTCTCTCTAAATTTTGATTATTTTTGAAAGGAATCATATAAACTTGTGGAAGAAATCAAGGCTTAATTTTTGCAAAACATTAAAAAAACAACTAAAAGATGCATAAAAATGGAAAAATAAGCAAATCAATCTTCATGGTTACAGTAGCCCGAAAAATATGGAATGCGCCCCACCTGGAAACCTTCATTTTCTAATTGAGTTCTATCCTCATTTTGTGAGATAATTTATTTGCAAACGGAGTAGCAGATTCTGCCAAGACGTCGCGAATCTGAAGAAGCTAGTGATGACCCTGGGTCAACGATGGTCAAGACAAAAGGATTATCTGGAGAAGGATTAAAAGGAGAGTTGGCTGGTGTGGTGACTGGAGAGCGGTTGGTGCCTAGCACAGTGTTTTCTACTCGTATATTTTGTGGTCAAATAAATACAGTTTGATGAATTCACTGGTTTACTCCGACCGATCCCCCTTAGTAACTAACATCCACCACCTTCACAAGCTGCAGAAGGACACAAGCTGGATCGTACAAACAATAGCCGTAATGGAAAACGGAAATGGAAGAGAACAAAATAAGCTGATGGATAGATATGAAGTAATAGATGGAATCCTGTACAGAAAAAGAAACAGGATGGATAGTCCCGCAGCAATCATACCACCTGAGCCTCGGTTCACACAACCCATAATAAAGAAATACCATGAACAAGGAAACTTGGCAGCACATGGAGAAGTAAGTAGAACACTGTCAGCCGTGGAGAAAAGATTCATCTGGACGAATATGAAGAAGGAAATCGGAGACTACATCAAAGGCTGCCCGGAATGCCAGATGAGAAAAACGGACAACGTCCACGTCGACATCGTAGGACCACTTCCGCTGACAGAAAAAGGGAAGAGGTACATCCTAACAGCCATCGACGCCTTTTCAAAATTCGCAATTGCAATTCCTATCGCAAGGCAGACAGGACAATGCCTCGCCGAAGAATTTTGGACGAATGTGGTAATGAAGTACGGTACGCCAGAAACAATTGTCACGGATCAAGGAGCAAACCTCAAAGGAGGAGAAATGAGCAAAATCATGGAGATCGCTGGAATCAAGCACCACGTCACAGCACCGTACGCTCATCACTTAAATGGCCAAGTGGAAAAACTACAATCGAAGAAGCAATCTCGTCTTATGTAAACTCACAAAATCTCACGTCTCACAAAACAACTGGGACGAGTATATAGACAATGTAATCTTCGCGCTGAACTCGGCTCCACACTCAACAACCGACGTGTCGCCGTTCGAAATGTTGTTCGGATGGAACCCAAGACTTCCAGAAGACAATCAAATCGGACCAGAGGCGCCACTCTACACAGATGGGGCAGACTTCGTGGAAAGATTAAAGGAGAACAGAAGAAGGATTCGGAAATTGAATGAAATGAAGGAGGCTGGGAAAAGGAAAGAAACTGAAGAACCAGTGGAAGAGCAAATCAAGATTGGTGATTTAATCCTAGTAAAGAAACCTGCAAAGAACAAACTGGCCCCACTACGCTCTGGTCCCTATAAGGTGACTGGGATCAGAAACAACAGTATCTTGTATGATGGTGGAAAAGGAGATACCCGGATAGTACATTCAAACAACGCAACAAAATGGAGGGAGCGTGATGAAGGAGACCAAAGAAGACAACTCAACCAAACTATGTGAGGACGCAAAGCAATCTCCGGAAAAGGGGGATGTTATAGACGCGCTATAAAAGGAGCATTATCCTTTGATAAATCAGTCTTACCTTCTCTCTCTTATCTATGGGGAGACCTATGGGTCATGGGGATCATGGGTCTATAGCAAGCAATCTAAAATCAATTTCAACAGAAAAAAAGGAGAGAAACTAGCCTGAATTCTCAAGAGCTACTCGTATCAACAAGCTTCTGCATTTCCTGGATGATTCGTCCGCTATCTGGGATATGCGTTCCTTCTCCAAATGAAAGAATCGCAACATGGACGCCATATTCAGCACAAAGATTGAAGGCTCTCGTCAAAGCTGTGCCCGTTTCCATTGCTTAAAGACGATTGTCCCCAATGCAGAAAGAGACAAGTTTAGACCTGAGACAAATCCATTCTTTTTTGGCTCATCGGGGAAATGAGCAGCAAGTATCAACCAGATGCCGCACAGATTTCAACCCAATTTCCATTTTTTTGATCAATTCTGAAAGTGTAGGTCGCTTCGTCTGAAAGAGATTTAAAATAATTATAAAAAGAGTGCTCCTCCCGTTCGTCCAATCCCAGCTGGGCAATGAACTATGATTGGCTGCTTCGATCCGCGAATACCAGATAGCAGCTCATAAAAATCAATTTGCATTTCAAAAAGAAATAAAACCAACCATAACGGTTAGTTTGGGTGGTGGAACACCTCGATCAAACCAATCAGTCTAATAAAAATGGGTGACCAGTCGCGTAGTCATCTCTCCTTTGCGGTCTTTGTATTGAACGTTAAACCTAGTCTTCTTAATCGAGTTGTCCATATTCGGCATCACAAAGGAGTCGACAAAGATAGAAAGAGAATGGACTTTAAAAGATTCACTAGCATTTTGTGGCCAATACTGCGTGCATTTGTTCTTTCCACCTTCAACCGCTAAACGCCGCTTATGTGGCCCACAAATTTTGAAACTTCGCTAATATAAAGTATAAGATCACTTTTAAATGCTCAAAGAGCCGCTTATTATTTCTAATTGATTGAGTAGTTAATAAAGATTTTGAAACTACAAGAAGAGTAGTAAAATATACATTGAGCAAATGAGACAGAGTAGGGTTGATTTAACAGAGAGTTGGAGTCTTCTTTTCACTTAAAATACAAAATACAGCAATTCTCATGGACTATATGAAACTAATGTTTTCATTTTTCGAGTCGTTTTTCTATTAATGCTAACAGAAATTCTCCGGTCGTTTTTGTTCCATTGTTAAGTTCTTCTTGATTTATGTTTGTAGTTTCCGGGGCATTCTAAAATTAAATTTTAAATAATAGCAAAAGACTTACCTCTTCTTGTTGCTGAATGGTGTCTAAAGGGTCTGAAATGGTCAAAGCTTCTTATCGCTGAGCACGCTGAGCAATTGTTCTTGGAGCGGGCACGCGTCTTCTAATTCCTCGTCTTTCATTTACCTCTCTTGCGGCGTATTCTTTGTCAAGAATGCTCTGCTGTTCAGCCATAACACTTAGTACAAGTTTATCCATGTCTTCTTTTTTTACCTGAAGAAGACTCAAATGAACTTAAAATAAAGACTTACTGGACATCCTTTTGTCAAAGTCGGCTTAGATGTTGTGAATTTCCTTGACTTTGTTAATGGATGATTGATATCCGACGAGTCTGGAATCGACAAAGGATCTTGTCGCTGCGTAATCTTCATTGAAGTGGACACGGCCCGTCTTTTTATCCCTCGTTTTTCATTTAATTCTTCCTCTCTCAAGTTAGTAGAATTGGTCTTAAAAAATTTTAAACTTACCTGTTCACGCGACATGTTCTGATGGAAATGGGAATGATAGCGATTTGACTAGCTTTCATGAATGAAAGCGAAGGTTATACAGTTACGGAATTTTAAATTTTTGGCGTGTAGCATAAATATGGCCGCCATTTTAAATAGAATAAAATAATTTTTGGTTGAGGGTTAGTTATGCCACTTTTTTAGATGTTATTACCATCGAGAGAACTAACGAGGTCTTCCGTTTCCTCTACGATGACGAATTGTATTTTGTATTTTTTGCGTTTAGCGGTTGAAGATGCCAACCGTCACTCTATATTTCTATACTAGCGATCACAAATTCTATACAGAATCTAGCCATCGTTGCTACTCCGCTGATTCTTGTCAATCAGGAAGACGCGAAACCACAAAAGACAAATTGAAAGAATTCACCAACGCTGCCAATGAAGCTCCCGGATACACCTATTGTGCCGCCAGCTGTGGATGTGTTACATGCAACAGCTGTTTCCTATGTAATCCTTTATGCCTATTCTACCGTTACTATGCCCAATCTATAACAAATACGGCCTACACCATATTTGACTGTCCCACATGGCAGACGACCCTGTCTGGAACAGCAATTCTTGAAAAAGAAGGTGCATCATCTCAAACAGTCAACTTCAAATTGAATCCAGCTAGGCCCTTCAGATGGAGCGAACTCCTGTTTACCATGGCTCACAGTTACTCATCACCTCCTCTTCCTATCTTTGGAAGTAACTTTTTGGATAACGAAAAAACAATATCTCTACTACCTCCTACCATATCAAACTTTGGTTTAAATTCCCCTGGACAACTAAAGTGCTCATCCAAAGAAGCAGCTGAGAAGTTCTCATGTTCATTCTCAGAAGAAGTATGCAAATGCGTAATAACTGCATCCTCAGCCACATGTTCATGCATCAACGGGGACATGTCTAAGTACGCATCACAAGCTAAGCTACCATTATTAACCCAGAATGTTATCCTACATCCCAAGGACAACAACATAGAGGCTTCATCTTCATTAGGAACTGCCGTTCAATTGTTGATTACCACCTACAATATGACCTGGACTAAAAGAACTGCCAAAAATCAATGCAACAGCCACGGGGGAGCCCAATTGGAGGCCAGTTGTAAATCGACCCCAACTGAAGAAGTAGCCGACAATGTGGCAAGAAAAACACAGTTATGCGATGTACTCCCAAAGAAGAAAAACAAATTATTAGAATACATTTTGAAGAATCGCAAACCAACCAAGAGTGTATTTTAAGATGCCGATTCGACCAAAAGAAGTTTACTATCCAAGGACAACTATCATTTGTCGCTGAATACATCCCATTAAAACCAAATAAGACCCCTAATAACTGGAGAGCACATTACGAAGGAATATCTGAGACACTAGCAAAAGTGTGGTCATGGATAACTGATCAAACCCTAAAACTAGTTTTACTTGTAATAATCATTACCTTGGCTTTAAAAGCCTATTTCGTTAATTCACTATTCCCGTCCCCAGGGTCGCGGAAGAAACGAATAGAATAGTTGTACAGAAGAAAAACTATTTACAGTAATAGAAAAAATATTTTGTTTATCGGGATGACTAACGCTCTATCTGGATGACTCGCTTCCTACCACAACACAAATTAGTATATAAAAGCCCTCACGCTAAGCAATAAATATTAGAAAAGAAAACTCTCTCTTTCTACACTTGTGCCCACTTAATAGGCAACTGTCTGATCCCTCTCTCATTGAAAACACGAGACTTTGAGGCAAAGAAGTTGACAAGCCATTTTTTCACATCTTCGTCATTATCGAAGTTCTTTCCTACCAGTTCATTGCTCATCGACCGGAAGAGATAAAAGTCAGAAGGGACAAGGAGAGTACGCTGGATGAACAAGAAGTTCCCAATTCAGTTCTTTTATTTTGGAGCGAGTGAGCTTTGCAGTATGAGGGCGAGCGTTGTCATGAAGAAGGATGACTTTTTGAAGTCTCAGTCTCTTTTCTATGATTGCAGCTGCTACTCTATTCAATTGCTGGGTGTAAATAGCAGCAGTTAAAGTCGTCTTACTATCCAGAAGCTCCCAGTATATCACGCCCTCAATATCCTACCAAACACACAACATAAATTTCTTCTGATGTGGATCCGGCTTCACATCAGGTCTTGGTGTTTCTCCAGGACCCACCCACTGGCGCTTCCTCCGAAAGTTCACGGTTAACATCCACTTTCCATCGTCTGTTATTAGACGAGGAAGAAAAGACTTCCGCTCATATCTGGAAAGATGAGCGGCAGCAATGGACATTCGTTGCCATTTGTGAGCCTCGGTCAGGGTATGGGGCAACCAGCGACCCAGCTTTTTCGAGTAATCCAATCTCTTGAAATGTCTATCTATTGTTATGTGAGAGACACTTAAAGCCTCTGCCAGATCACGGGTTGACTGAGTATTATCTTAGTTGACAATGGCGAGAAGTTGGCTTTCTTCGAATTCCAAGGGGCGACCCTGACCAGAGACTCTTTCAAGCGAGCGATCTCCAGAACGAAACTTTTCAAATCAAAGTTGACAGCTCCGTGCAGTAGTAGGCCCTTCCCCATAATATTCGTCTATGTTAGAGGCCGTTTGGTGAGCGCTTGTCCCTCTGATGAACTCATAAAGAATGACATGGTGCAGATGCCCAGGTGGTAGATCAGTGATACTTACGATTACGAAGTTTCACAGTTATGTTAGCATTTGTTTAAGACAACGCAAAGTCGATATGAATCATTTGATCCCGAATTTGGCTACGACGATTTTATTGTAACAGAATCTACCTTCATCTTTGACAGAAAAGACACAGACGTAGTGTAAACCCCAATGAGCCACCATCGAAATCGCTGATGAAACGGAGGAGCATAAATGGGCTGCTGAGATTTTCCAAGGCTAAACAAGGCACTCAACCCGTCAACCTTTTCAAACAAGGAGAACAGTGCTACACATTCCAGTGGAAGTGTGACTTGAAAACTGACAGAAGTACTTATGTCTGCTTGGGCTGTACTAACAAGACAACAGAAGTCCTAGTAAGTTGCTTTTATACTCTCAAAGTTTTCCTAGTTGGAAGGCAGTTCATTTCTGGAAGACCCAACCATCGCAAGCACCGTGGATATATCGACACCCACACCTCATAACTCGG
The DNA here is from genome assembly GCA_932521405.1 of Oscheius sp. JU1382. Taxonomy (NCBI): domain Eukaryota; kingdom Metazoa; phylum Nematoda; class Chromadorea; order Rhabditida; family Rhabditidae; genus Oscheius; species Oscheius sp. JU1382. Next base: position 1,891,074 of record OW051476.1, read on the forward strand.
AACTTTTCCTCTAACTCTTCTATCACTGAGTTCAAATAATCAATTATGAAAATTGCTTCAAGAAGCCAGGAGACTAGGCTAAATGTAGTGGGAATCTGGTAAGAAGAGAAGTTGAAGAAAAAAAAAAATTCCAGTTTCCATGTGGGATGTGGATGCAATGATTCTAGCGCATATTCAAGGACAATTTCAAACGCCAAGCTTCTTTCTGACTTTGGCAAAGAAATCGGCTTCCAAATGAGGGTTCTAGATATAGGTGGTGGATATCCGGGAGAAGATTTGGACCATTTCCGAAAGGTAAGGAACTCTTTGAAGAGACTGTAGCGCGAGATTTTTGAACTCCCTGATATTGCTTTAAAAATAAAATAAAAAGATAGATAGCCAGAGTGGTTAAAAGCTCCCTGAGAGAAGAATTCAATGGGATGGAAGTGGAAGTATTTGGAGAACCGGGAAGATTCATGTCAACCACTCCATTCTCCCTCGTGTTGAACATCGTTGGAGTGAAGGAACTTGCAAAAGGTAGAGTTGATTTTGTCCCAATTAGTGAAGGCTGCAGAGAGAATATACTATTTGTCTGATGGAGTTTATGGAAGTCTTTGTTGCATCAGGGAAGATCGACCGAAGATGTCTTGTCGCCCTCTTCTTGTGAGAACTTTATGCTCGATTTTATATTCAAACGAGACCTTTTTCTTTCTTTTTGAACTCTTTTTTAGGATCATTCCAAAGATCTGCTTCCTTCTACTCTTTTTGGACCGACTTGTGATTCAACCGATCTAATTGAGGTTTATTTTCCTCCAATTTTAACTTATTTTTCTAAAAAATAAAATGCTACCTTCTTTGAAAATAAACGACTACTTGATTTACGAAAATATGGGAGCTTATTCTTTTCTTTAGCTTATTTTTAAAAAGTAAAATGATTCGATGCGCTTGCAGTGATGCATTTCTTTATTTTAATTTTCCAATACAGTCTATTAACAAAAAAAGAGAGTCATTCAATTCTGCGGAACTTTTACGACTTTCAGAGTTTCTAAGAGTAGCAAATAACTTTTTTAAAAATAGAATCTTGGAATTTATCCAGAAATCTTTCTTCAGGAGACTGAGGAATGGATGTTAATTTTTGAGGCAGATTGGGTCCATCAATTATTTCGGATGTTTCACCAGTATTCCCACGACCACCAAATAGAATATTAAAACTGATTATTCCATTTGAGAGTTTTCCTATTCCAAAAGAATATCGTTGATGTTTAAAGCTTTGTTTTTCTGCCCATTTCTTCTCGGAATCTTTGATATCTATTTCCCATAGGCTATTTAATGAACCATATCCCAAAGAGCCTCCAAAAATGGATAGAGTTGAATTGCTGATTAGCATCGTATGACCATAAACTTCAATAGGCAAAGCACAAAAGAAGATCCATTTCTGTAGTCTTGGATCAAACATCTCCACAGATTTTAAGTTTTTCCCATTGGATCCTCCAGTGACAAGTATTCGATCCATAAATACATCTACTGCTGCATGACGTCTTGGATTATTTAATGATCTGGACGACAAACAGCCTCTTTTTTGTTAATTATTAAATTAAATTAGCTTGGGATGTTGGCGCTATTGTATTATCGAGAGTGAGAATCGATCAAGAAGTCGCTCAAAAATAGGATTTAAAGAGCCCTTTGATGAAAGTTTAAGAAAAGCGGGATTTGAAACTAAAGTTAAAAAGATTCAAGGAACGCCTAGAGTTGAGCCTGTCAGACCGCAGTTGACTGGAAAGCCAATTGATGAAATCATCAGAGGGTAGAAGCTTTTAATGGAAATCTAAGAGAAATATTCAGATGTTGGTCGAATAATCCGATTGATCGATTGAATACTCTTGAAATCTTGATCAGATTCAACGTCCAACGGGACATTTTCCCCATTTTTGATGCTTAATTGTCTTTTCTTATTCTAATTTTATTTATTCTAAATCCTAGGCATCTAAAGCCTGCAGCTTTTTTTGTCCATCATCATTGAAGAGAAATTCAATAACTTGGGCCATCGTCATTCGTTGATTTGGTTCTGATGGCCAGCATCTGTAACAAAATTTTCGATAAAAATGACATCTTTCTCTTCTACTTGACGATTAATCCATCAATTACTAGATTTGAGAGAGCTGGACGGAGAGGTGGAGTATTGCCGTTTCCTTTAATCTGCTTTAGATAAGTGTAAGATTTCTTCTTCTGATCGAATGGATGTCTAAATGAACTGAGCTCGTCTAAATGTCGAGGTTACTTTTGATAATAAATGAAGTAAAGAACCATCGCGTAGGAATAAACATCGACGGTTTTATCATACACCTCATCTGTATGAATTTCCGGGGCGGTGTACATCCAATACCCAATTCTAGATCTCTTTTGGAGGATTTTATGCAAAAACCTACCCGCTTGTATGATTTTCAGGCTCTTGTTCCAAATTTTTTGAAAGATCAAAGTCGGCTATTTTGGCTACACATCGATCGCGAGAAAGGAGGATACTAGAGCAAAGTTTTTAAGCAAAAAATATCCCACTTGTTTGGCCTGATATCCCTGTGCATTACGTTCCTCGAGTGGATAAAATTCAATCCTAAAGCTATCTGTTTTGCCCAAGTATTTTGAAGAACTGGAGGTAGAAATTCGTCTGGCTTTGATACATGCTCTGTTACATCTGAAAAGGACTAATTAGGAATATAGGAAGCTAAAAATTGCATTTATCAATGTCTCCTCCAGCCATGAACTCCATCAAAATGCCAATTGGATGCTTTGGTCCTTTTTCATCTTCGATTACATAGCCAAAGAAGGAGACAATATTTGGATGATGATTAAGCTAAAAAAAGGTTTTAAACAAAAGCGATTTACTCGGAAAATAGCGTCGAACTCCCTTCTTCTCTTTTTTTCTTCTGAACCAGTCAGAATGACTGTGTTATTTTCCTTGAATACGGATAAACGAAAATCATTCTTGTTTAGACCAAAATTCAACTAACCCAACGATTGGGTTGAAAGCCTTTCGGCAGTAACCAAACTTTCCATAGCCTAGACAAGAATCCGGATAACAATAAATTGTATTTTTAAGATAGCACGGAGCAGGTGGACTTGAAGCTGAAAATGCGGTATCAATTTAATAAGGGGCTTAAACTTACGGTCACGGTCACCATCAGTTAATATGGGTGCAGCAAAATCGGCTCCAAATTTTTCTGAGAAATACTGGATTTTATTTTGGACAGCGATTTGGGGCACAATTTGACCAACAGATCCGCCACTAGCCATCTCTATGTTGCCTAGATTAATTTGTGATAAATAGTTAAAAGTTTCTTATTCATGGGAACGAATATTCTAGAGGAGAGAGCAAGAAGCGATCTAGATTGGAGAATAAAATGGAAAGGAAAGATAGGAAATAAAGTTCTCAGTTGATAACTGAGTCGGGGTGCCGCCATGCGATAAGAAAGTTTTATGTTTGCTTATCCACACAACGACTTTTATAGTGTCAAGATTTTTGCGTATTCCTTCAAGAGAAGTAAAGATAATTGATATAATAAAAACTTAGCAACAAAGGCCTATTGGCATTCAGACCTCCCCCACTCTTGGATGAAGAGATATTATATTTTTTCCCTGGTCATTTGCTTCCCGCTCAATGCGATGCATTCGCTAATCGAACTGTGAGAAACTTCAAAAAAACTCGAAGAATTACTCCCAATTTCAGTTGCTGGAAGTCCATTTGACACTATAAAAGCTGTAGTTCTTGATCTCCTCTACAACTTTGCAGAACATCAAAAAGTCTATAAATTGTGAGAAATTCGAAAAGAATTTAATCAAAAGATTGAGATGCGCATCTCTTTAAAGAATCTACAGTTATATCAAAAAAACCCTGCCAATTCCATTTTTCGCTGGTTTTCATCGATTCTAATGCTCTGCAAAGTTGTAGTCCTCGATTTCCTCGGCAAGATTTCAAAACATTAAAAACCATAAAAATCAGATTAAAGCGATGAAACGTTGATAAGAAAGAGTTCAAATTTCAAGAAGCTTACCAGAGCGATCAATTACTGTAGAGCATCTCTTTGAGATTTGGCTGCTTTGGCAAAGTGGATCATTCGCTTTCGATTCGTCCTAATAATGGCTATAATAACCCAGCTGCAAGCTGCCCAAGTTGTGGTATAAATAATGTCATTTGTTATAAACCCATGTTCCCCATGACCCGAAGGTCGCCCCATAGATTAGAGAGAGAAGGCACGACTGATTTATCAAAAGGATCTCCTTTTATAGCACATTAATTGCATAAAACAATCCAGTTATAATTACATCAAGATTATTTCGATAGAAAAATGGTGACTTCTTCATCAAAAATATTTGGATAAACCACTCGAAATTGCTGAAAAGCAGCCACTTTGAGAGGCTCTTGCTTCTGATCGAGGAGGAAAGCTAATCTTTATGACGCACGAATTTACAGCTCAAGCATAACAAATGGTCCTCTTTAGGTTCTCCGTCGAGCCTTTTATAAGGTGGTGGATGTTGCAAACTTCACACATTTCCTCTAGCCCTTTCTTGTTCAAAGTTCTCACACACACAAGTCTATCCTAATCTTTCCTGTCAACAGCTCTGTCAAAAACCTAAGCTCTTCTCCTCTCTCTGCTTATTCTTCAGATCACAGTCACTCAAAATGTCATTCATATTCTCCAAATAAAGACTAAACCGCTTTATTAAGACAATCAATAGAAGTCTAACGCCGGGTTTGCCTATTCGCCATCGTGATGAGAGGCCTTCCTTCAGAAAAAAGATTAGAAGTTAATTCTGGTAAATCTACCCTAACAATCAATGCTTCTTTAGTTATTGATGAGTTTAGTCTCAATGAATTCACAGAGAAAGAACAGATAGGAAGAGGAGGCGAGGGAGAAATCTTTCGCGGCTACAATGGTCGACTGGGGTAAGCAATGTTACCAGTTTATGAAAGTCTGACTGAAACTAAAATAGAGAGATCAATTTGCAGAAAAGTAGCTGTCAAGAGACTACAGGGTTGGGCACAATTACCCAGACTGGTGTTCGCTAGATTGCGCGAATAATTTATACGATTAACAGTCTTTCCTTTAATTTTTTGTTATTTTCTTGAAAAATACAACGTATAAAAGCTATTAACTTTGTAACATCCTTAAATTCTAGAAATGGCAAAGAAATCGGTGCACCGAAATTCCATCATCGAGTTTCATAAGAATGGCCTGCGGCAGAAAACCATTGTGTCCAGATTAGGCTTGTCCAAACAACTTATTTCTGACACGATTCGACGCTTTAATGAGTTGGGAACAAATGCTGATCGTAAAGGACGGGGAGCCAAACCCACTGCAGTCACGAAGAAGAACATCAAGAGGGTACTGGAACGAATTCGATACAACGGCACAAAAACGAAAGCAACCTCTCAAAGCAAATTGGCAAAAGCTTTAAAGATTTCAAGTTTTTTTTGGCTGGATGACGATCCAAAGTTTTGTATGATATCCCTGGTGCTGAGTACTTGTTTTGGCTAAATACACTGCGTAAAATAATGATAAGTCCACCTTCGTTTTGCGATTCTTGAATGTTTTTAGGGTTTCAGGTCTTTTGGATATTTCTAATCAATTTTTCAGAGTCGAAAACCTCCGGAAACGAGTTTTTAGGTCAGCCAATTTAATTTCACGTCAGGCGATGGTTTTTCCGAAAAAGGCCAATTTTCTACCGTAAAATAATGATAGATCCAAAGTTTTTTTATTATATCCCTGGTGCTGGTTTTAGCTAAACATTACTCATTTTACGATTTCCTTAGTCTCAACTCTATCAGTTGACAAACACTATTTCTACAATTTCATTGCCATAACGCCTTTTCGCTTGGATGAGTAATCCTTCTCTTCTCAGCAATTTATCAAATATCTTTTTCTTACGTGTTGTTGCTGACAACAATTGCCTTTTTAGAATGGCGCATTCATCAAATGGTGGAAAGGAGGAGGACGATTCACAAATAAAAGTGTACGAAGCTCAATTAGCTGAAAAGGGAGAGATAATTGACGACACCGGACAGCGCTTTAAAACTAAAATTAAAGTTTTACAACGTAAAATTGATGAGCAATCTGGAGAAATTGAAAAACTAACTGGGCAGCTGGAAAAAGTCGCTTTGGTTGAAAAAGCAAATGAAGGTTTGTTTGGAATTTAAAGAACGTCGGCAATTTTAGAAACAAAAAAGATGGTAGAAAATATGTCAATTCAATTGGAAAATGTTTCCTCAGAATTGGGGTTCCACTCTTCTGTAGGTTGGGCTAAAACCTTTGAATAAGCGGTGTAGGCGTTGATTCTTGGAGGATGGCATGGCGATATGACTGACTCTATTTGCATTTTCGATTCTAAAGAGAACAAATGGCGGATGTGTAAGCAGAAGCTTCCTTTTAAAGTGGCACAACTTGGATCTGCTATCTTAAACGACAAAATATATGTTATGGGAGGCCTAAATGATCTAATAGAACCATTAGCAAGCTGCTACAAGTTGGGAGAGAATGATAAATGGACCAATATGGCTGAAATGAACGAGAAGAGAGCTTACATTTCACAGAGCACAATTGTTTTTGGCTCAGAAATTTGGGTGATTGGTAGATGTAATAAGAGTGATGCACTAAACACAGTGGAAAAATACAATCCCCAAACAAATATTTGGACTAAAATGCCGTAAGTTGTCTTTTAAAAAATACAAAATGAAAGTCGTCTCAATTTTAAACGAGATGACTCATCTGCTTCAATAGTTGGTGGAAAAATCTTTGTTTCTGGTGGTTGCTATGGAGAGCAACTAAAATCAGTGGAAGTCTATGATCCAGCCAAGAACAAATGGGAAATATTCTGTGATATGCCGCTTGGATTGAGTTGTCATTGTTCAATAGTTGAAGGAACAAATCTAATAATCATCGGAGGAGAGAAATCTGATGAAACACTCTCAGATGAAGTCTGGAAAATAGACGTCTTTGATCCAAAAAAGGAGTGGATCAAGATGCCCAGCTTAAAACAAGGACTATATTTTCATGGAGCTGTCAAATCATCAAATGGAATTATGGTCTTTGGAGGAACAATTAACAACACAACTCGAATAGATTCCGTTGAAATATTCGATGGAATCAGCTGGAAAGAAGGACCTAAATTGCCAGAAATACATGGCTCATTTTCTTCTTTTCCTCTTTCAATAGAAACTGAAAAACAATTGCTGCTTCAGCTGTTCTAATATATTTGTATATTAATAAATGTTTACAAAATTTTGTTTTTGATCTCTCCGATTAGCAGCCAACCTGTGTTACAATATATTCAAGAATGTAAAATAAAATATTGCCAAGTATTCCATCGTTTTCTTTATTCACTTTGGCTCATTAGGTTGACTGCGTCGTCAAACAGTTTACTCGTGGAATGATATTTATAAATATGGTTGATCATGAAGTGTAGTTTTTGTGAGTCATCCTCTTCTTCCATTCTCTCGGCCATGTATTGTTGTGCTGCAATGAAAGATTCATTAGGTTAAAGGGACTGTCCGGTACCTTTTTCAAGTTGCTTTTATTAGGTGCAATTTTATGCACTGATTACGATTCCGCACATAAAAAGCGTAAAAATGAATGTTAAGAAAGAAAAAACAAAAAGAATGTAAAAAGTATGCATATTTATGGAAAAATTATTCGTTTGGAATTTGTACTTCTTCTGCTGGTTGAGCAAAGAACTTCTTTTCAATTTCCGAATAGACAAATCCATCAATAATTTGATCTTCTTGAATGACCACCGGATTTCCTTCCAATTCGATTGTAATCGGATCGGAATACTCCAAAATCCGTTGGTTGAAAGTCTCCACAATGAGCTCATAAACCCTCTTGATGTTGGTAGCAAAATCACAAGAGAAGTTAATCGTCCAAGTGTTTGAGTTTTTAGTAGATTTATCATAAAGAGCCAAAACTATGATGACTCCCTGTTTGCTAACTCTTTGGACAAAAATGTCATAATCGAAGATTATCTCTCTTTTGTGATCCATCTTCCATTTGATGGTCTTATGGAAGAGGAAGTTCTCCTCTGAAAAGGGGAAGAGCTCTTTGAAGGAATAGCTTGATAAAGAGTGTTTAAACACAACCAATTCAATGGTAATTGGGCCGGAGCTAGGATTCCTTTTCTTCATCTGCAAGCTTGCTATTTTTGAAGCGCTGGAATAGTAAATGTTTCACTTCGCTTTAGTTAGAAATTAGCGAAGTTATGACCCAAATAAGATATAGTCTGTTCATAAAAAATACGACAGCTGATGCTCCGAGAAAAGGGGGTTTTTGCGGCGAGACCCATTTCTATCCTAAAATTTACTTAAGGTCTTTTTTACGATAAATTGGGTCTTGTCGCGGTAACCCCTTTCTTGGGTATGCAGGATGTCGCCTTGTTTATGAGCAGACTATATCAATTTGACCTAATTTCGGCTAAAAAAACCGTAAAAAGTCTCATTTTTAGACCAAAATTCCCAACTTGTTCAAGCAGTAACTCCGTTGATTTACAACCGTTTTTTGAGGTTTAAAGTATTGTGAAATCATAAAAACAAGTTGAGTTAGATTCAGCATCATTCAACTTTTAATAGCATGATCGGCCTCGACTTTGCGTCATAATTATAGGTAACTCCCAGTTTGTTGGGCGGAAGATGAAATGTTTTTGGTGGGATCAGATAAAAATGGTACCAAGACTGCTAAAAAGACTTGGATTTACCTATTTGATGATGCTGGAGATTTTGGACAAAAACGCCATTATTCTAGCCCCGAATTCAGTGGAATTCGTTCCTTTTTAAGCCAATTTTTAGCATTTTGAGAATTTCCCAAATCATATGTTATGAAAAATACTTACCATTAAAATTGATTTTATCTCTTCTGTCAAATCAGCAATGTTGTCGAAGTTTAAGCAAAGCTCTAAGATGCCCTCGAAGTCTTTAATATTATCTATGAAATCGCAGAATGATTCATAATCTGCATGCATAAAGTCTGCTTCAATTTTTTTCTGAAACAATTATTGAAAATAAAATAGAAAAAGTCAAACTCACCAACGAACGAGGAAACGAATCAACTTGCACCAATTTCCGCTCCCAACTCTGCCAAACATTTAAAGTTTCGATTTGAAAAATTTCAAATAATTCGTTAACTATTGGAGAACATACAATGTGGATTTGATCTACCAAAATTCTAGCTCCTCTAAAACATTTCAATACTTGCTTGAGTACTTCTACCTGGAATTTATTCTTACTCTTTCTAAAAATTCGAGAAATATGGTACTCACACTATTGAAGAACTTAAAATAAATGTTTCGAAAATAGAAGCCTGTCCTTGATCTAATAAACGTCGAACGGAACCTTTTGGAATCAAACCGCTTGACCTAAAGCAGTTTTTTTAAATTTCAAAACTTAAAATCCAATTACATTACTAACGGAAACACTGAAAGAATATGGTTCATCTTCTTCAAAAAATGAATCCTCTTCATCCTCAGTAACATGCTTGATAAAAGTGTGTCTTCTTGCTTCGATTAGTTCTTCAATCCATTTAGCTGACCTATGCATTCGAGTGAATTCTCTCACTGGCATCTTAAAATATAAAAATAATAAAAGAGAGACCTACCTTTTTAATTACTTCTAGGAGGTAGGTAGTCGGCAATTCTTCTAAAATAAATTTCCCTCGTTGAAGAACTTTCAGCCTAAAATAGAGTTTTATTCATTGATTCACTTCTAAATTTTTGAATCTATTGCTACCCTTTTTATTGCTATTCACTCCTTGTCAAAACTAGAGAGCCTCTCTTTTTAGTTTAGTTTTACTTGAGGGTTTGAAAGAGATTTGGCTGATTTATTAGATTCAGCACGGTTAAAAACCTTTAGAAAAAGGCTAAAAATCCCATTAGCTGAACAACTCAAAAATGGGAAAAAATAGTCGGGATCTCTCTATTATCGCTCAGTTTCGCTTTGACTCGCAATATAGTAGAGAGAGTACGCCATGCTTTTGATAATTTAATTTAGCCTATTACCCTTTAAAAGCTCTAAAACCCACCATATCCTCCTATCTTTCACTCGCTCTAGAAGTTTCTCAACGTATGTAACGTTGGTATCAAAGTGAAGGAATTGTTGTGACATAGTTCTATAGAATTTTGGTAAGCGGGTAGCATTTCTAAGATTATTTTCAAAGCTCACTATAACAATTTGATCAGAAGAATTAATAGAAAATACCTGGAGTTGGAAAAAACGCCACAAATTCTTTTGGGAAGATCATCTCCCAATCACAAGTAATCAATTGAAGATCTTTATTGCCAAGCAATTTTTCTTTAAACATTTTAACGCTTATGTTGATATCATTCGTGGACTCTTTTCGAAAGCTTTGTATTTTCGTAGAGAAGTCTTCTAACGCTTGCAGTGTGGGAATCCTTGAAGCATGCATTGTATATACTAAGCGAGGGAAATTTGCGAATAAAATCGGCAGCACATCGCCGTGGATTCCAACCTTCGCCGGGAAAATGAAGATAGAAAATTCAATGACTTGTCTATTTTGAATCAATTCGTAGTTGCTGTGAGCTGGCAAGAGAACATTGTCCAAAACATTGTGTTCGTCAGTTATTCCCATTTCGAAATACAACGAGGAAAAAAAATATTCCGAGAGGTTGGAGGTTTCCTGCTTTCGATGTTTAAAAAAGAATTATTTAATTAAACCTCAATATATTGGCGAACTATTGCAATGAATGGATCAATATGCTGCTCAGTTTCGATAATCGCAGAGGTATGGCTTCTTATAAATGTTCTAAATTTATTCAAAAAAGTTGTTGTGCTGTCAGCAATTCCAACGATATGACGCTGAAATTTGACCTTCTTTTTCTCGATTTTCTCCCATATTTTTGTCATATTAGTCGCTTCCTTTTTTGGGCGGCTACTTCCATATTTCCACGCCTTTCTATTTGCCCCGGGAAATCTGGTCGAAAGTAAAACGCCTACAGAACCCGGGAAAGGTCAGTTCCTTTTCGCTTTTTGCTCCGAAATGTAGCCAATGCCCTGAGGAGGGTCGACGACAATAGAAGAGAGAGAGAGAGAACGATAAAGCGAGGTATACTCTTTTCCCCGAAAATTAGTGCCGATAAGAAGATTTTATAAAACACTAGAAGCTCGCAACACATAAAGAATAGCCCTGTACTACACGGGCCGTTATTCTAATAGAAGTCGGCCCAACGAGGTGGTTGAAAAATAGAAGCCCCAGCTTCTATTAGAAGAAATACAGTACATAGGCTGAGGTGACTCAATCATTCAATCGTGGAATCAACGACACGAAATGCTTTTTCGCCGCCAATGACGAAATAAAACCATTCTTGGCCATATTTCCGTTTAGGTTAGTCATTCTCTCTCTCTCTCATTTTGTAATCTTATAGTCTGCAGGTCTCATTCATCAATTGATTTTTATCTGTGTTGCGTTAAAATTTGGTGGGGTTGAGAAGGAAATAGTTTTTGCAGGGTTTTAGCTGAATTGGGAGCAAGATATAAAAAGTATAGCCAAGATCTCTAGCCTGCAAAGAACTCTTTAAAATCTTACCGGTTGTTTCACTGATGGTCTAATATTTTCATTGCGTCTATAGATGGTTTTATAGCAACTATTCATAAAGTTTCGAGAATCCCAGGTTTCCAAAGAATGGAGATCAATTCCCTCTTTGTTTCCGATAATCTGAGATAGATCACTCCTCAAAATGAATTGATAAACGGTCACAATATTCACACTTTTCTATAAAAATATTAAATAAAATTCTTCAAAGGACTACCTCCTCTCTTTTGTGAATTACATACTTAGACGTAGACAAGATATTATTGAATATGGTAATTTTCGGTCTTTTTTCTCTGATCAGACCGTAGAGCCACTTACAAGTTTGAATTAATCGAACAAAGGAGCGGGCATTTAGCTGAAAACTCGAACTATTTTTGGCTAAAGTAATCCACAATTTGTTTGCCTTTTTTCCCCATAATTTTGTAGTTAAATACGGTATCCAAGAAATAATGTGGAGATTTATATTGAAAAGTTTGGGGTGCTTGGCTGAGGTATGTTTGTCTCTCATTCCGAATACCGTATTTCTTCTAATAGAAGCCGAGGGATTCTATTTTTCAACCCTCCTGATGGATCGACTTCTATTAGAAGAAATACGGCATCTAAAATTCTTCACTTTTTGTCTATTTTCAAGCACAAATTCAAAAGAAACCTTTTTTCCAGGGTTACTGTATTTGTTATTGTCTTAGCAGTCACTAACCTTGGAGACAATTAAAATAACCGACTCATCTGGAAGATCTTGAATTAGGAATTTTCCTCGAATCAGTTTCTTAAACCTAAAAGAGTCGTCAGATTTAGAAAGATGTTGAGAAAAGTTACCAATGCTCTTGGAAATTAAATTCGTCTTCCAGGTCTGCGTACATCATTAGTTTGTCCCTCATTTTTCACTGAAAAAATGGAAGGATAGAAAACGATGAGAAGACAAAACAGATTATGAGAGAGTGCTGTTGTGAAAGGGGTTGATAAGAGCTGTGACTGGAAGGACAGACATGCTTTGGATAGAAGTTCGAGCACAGTATAAATGGGAGATATAGCAACAAATCGACAAAATAATATAAATAACACATTGGAAGATGATGCATTTTGAAATTTATTCAGCTCAGCTTCTCGTTTTAATAATCGATAGATTATGATCAAATTGACTGGTAGAAAAATAAAATGGTACCTTCTTTGAAGATGAACGACTACTTGATTTACGGAAATATGGGAGCTTATTCTTTTCTTTAGCTTATTTTTTAAAAGTAAAATGATTCGATGCGCTTGCAGTGATGCATTTCTTTATTTTCCAATACAGTCTATTAAGAAAAAAAGAGAGTCATTCAATTCTGCGGAACCTTTATGACTTTCAGAGTTTCTAAGAGTAGCAAATAACTTTTTTTAAAATAGAATCTTGGAATTTATCCAGAAATCTTTCTTCAGGAGACCGAGGAATGGATGTATAAGCAAAGGATGTTCATTTTTGAGGCAGATTGGGTCCATCAATTATTTCGGATGTTTCACCAGTATTCCCACGACCACCAAATAGAATATTAAAACTGATTATTCCATTTGAGAGTTTTCCTATTCCAAAAGAATATCGTTGATGTTTAAAATTCTGATTTTTCTGTCCATTTCTTCTCGGGATCTTCGATATCCATTTCCCATACACTATTTAATGGATCAGATCCTGAACAGCCTCCAAAAATGGATAGAGTTGAATTGCTGATTAGCATAGTATGGCCATAAAGTGTAAAAGGCAAATCACAAAATAAAATCCATTTCTGTAGTTTTGGATCAAACATCTCCACAGATTTTAATTTTTCTTTATTCGATCCTCCAGTGACAAGTATTTGATCCATAAATACATCTACTGCTGCATGACGTCTTGGATTATTTAATGCTCTGGACGACAAACAGCCTCTTTTTTGTTAATTATTAAATTAAATTAGCTTGGGATGTTGGCGCTATTGTATTATCGAGAGTGAGAATCGATCGAGAAGTCGCTCAAAATAGGATTTAGAGAGCCTTTTGATGAAAGTTTAAGAAAAGTGGGATCGGAAACTAGAGTTAAAGAGATTCAAGGAATGCCTGGAGTTGAGCCTGCCAGACCGCAGTTGACTGGAAAGCCAATTGATGAAATCATCAGAGGGTAATAGCTTTTAATGGAAATCTAAGAGAAATATTCAGATGTTGGTCGAATAATCCGATTGATCGATTGAATACTCTTGAAATCTTGATGAGATTCAACGCCCAGCGGGACATTTTCCCCATTTTTGATGCTTAATTGTCTTTTCTTATTCTAATTTTATTTATTCTAAATCCTAGGCATCTAAAGCCTGCAACTCTTGTTGTCCCTTATTATTGAAGAGAAATTCAATAACTTGGGGCATCGTCATTCGTTGATTTGGTTCTGTTGGCCAGCATCTGTAACAAAATTTCCGATAAAAATGACATATTTCTCTCCTACTTGTAGATTAAGTCATCAATTACTAGCTTTGAGAGAGCTGGACGGAGAGGTGAAGTATTGTCGTCTCCTTTAATCTCCTTCACAAAAGTGTATCGAGTTTTCTTCTTAGTGCTAACCGGATCGAATGGATCTCTAAATTAACTGAGCTCGTCTAAATTTCGAGGTTACTTCTGATAATAAATGAAGTAAAGAACCATCGCGTAGGAATAAACATCGACGGCTTTATCATACACCTTTTCTGCATAAATTTCCGGGGCGCTGTAGATCAAATTCCCAATTCTAGATCATTTTTGGAGGATTTTATGCAAAAACCTACTTGTTTGTATTATTTCCAGGCTCTTCTTCCAAATTTTTTGAAAGCCCAAAGTCGGCTATTTTGGCTACATGTCGATCGTGAGAAAGGAGGATACTAGAGCAAAGTTTCTGAGCAAAAAATATCCTACTTGTTTGGCTTGATATCCCTGTGCATTACGTTCCTCCAGTGGATAAAATTCAATCCTAAAGCTATCTGTTTTGCCCAAGTATTTTGAAGAACTAGAGATAGGGGAAATTCGTCTGGCTTTGATACATGTTCTCTTACATCTGAAAAGGACTAATTAGGAATATAGGAAGCTAAAAATTGCATTTCTCGATGTCTCCTCCAGCCATGAACTCCATCAAAATGCCAATTGGATGCTCCGGTCCTTTTTCATCTTCGATTACATAGCCAAAGAAGGAGACAATATTTGGATGATGATTAAGCTAAAAAAAGGTTTTAAACAAAAGCGATTTACTCGAAAAATGGCGTCGAACTCCCTCCTTCTCATTATTTCTTTTTTTGTGGCTTTTACACGAGTATTGGCTTGGTTATCTTGTTTAAATGCGGATAAACGAAAATCAATCATTCTTGTTTAGACCAAAATCCAACTAACCCAACGATTGTGTTGAAAACCTTGTGGCATATACCAAAATATCCTTTGCCTAGAATCAGACGTTCATTAGAATTCGGCAAAAGATAGTAATATATTGTATTTAAAGGATAGCATGGAGCAGATTGATTTAAAGCTGAAAATGCGGTATCAATTTAATAAGGGGCTTAAGCTTACGGTCACGGTCACCATCAGTTAATATGGGTTCAGCAAAATCGGCTTTAACTTCTCCTGAGAAACTCTGGATTTCATTTTGGACAGCGATTTGGGGCACAATTTGACCAGCAGATCCGCTACTAGCAAACTCTACGCCTAGATTAATTTGATAAATAATTAAAAATTTCTTACTCATGGGAACGGACATTCTAGGCTACAAAGAGAGGTAGAAGAGTCTAAAATTATGAGAAATTAGAACAAAATCTTTGGCAGAGAACAAGCGCTGGCCAGCTCGTTGTAATAGCAATTCTGACGGAAAAAAAACTGGACACCTTTAAGTGCTTGAGAGAAGATTCTACAAGAAGCGACCTACATTTGAGAATAAAATGGAAAGGAAATATAGGAAATAAGATCGCTTGATATTCTGGCGTCGGGGTGCCGCCATGCGATAAGAAAGTTTTATGTTTGCTTATCCCCACTACGACTTTTATAGTGTCAAGATTTTTGCGTATTCCTTCAAGAAAAGTAAAGATAATTGATATAATAAAAACTTAGCAACAAAAGGCCTATTGGCATTCAGACCTCCCCCACTCTTGGATGAAGAGATATTATATTTTCTCCCTGGTCATTTGATTCCCGCTCAATGCGATGCATTCGCTAATCGAACTGTGAGAAACTTCAAAAAAACTCGAAGAATTACTCCCAATTTCAGTTGCTGGAAGTCCACTTGACACTATAAAAGCTGTAGTTCTTGATCTCCTCTACAACTTTGCAGAACATCAAACGTCTATAAATTGTGGGAAATTCGAAAAGAATTTAATCAAAAGATTGAGATGCGCATCTCTTTAAAGAATCTACAGTTATATCAAAAAAACCCTGCCAATTCCATTTTTCGCTGGTTTTCATCGATTCTAATGCTCTGCAAAGTTGTAGTCCTCGATTTCCTCGACAAGATTTCAAAACATTAAAAACCATAAAAATCAGATTAAAGCGATGAAACGTTGATAAGAAAGAGTTCAAATTTCAAGAAGCTTACCAGAGCGATCAATTACTGTAGAGCATCTCTTTGAGATTTGGCTGCTTTGGCAAAGTGGATCATTCGCTTTCGATTCGTCCTAATAATGGCTGTAATAACCTAGCTGCAAATTGACCAGGTTGTGGTATAAATAACGCCATTCGTTATAAACCCATGTTCCCCATGACCCGAAGGTCACCCCATAGATTAGAGAGAGAAGGCACGACTGATTTATCAAAAGGATCTCCTTTTATAACACATTAATTGCATAAAACAATTCAGTTATAATTACATCAAGATTATTTCGATAGAAAAATGGTGACTTCTTCATCAAAAATATTTGGATAAACCACTCGAAATTGCTGAAAAGCAGCCACTTTGAGAGGCTCTTGCTTCTGATCGAGGAGGAAAGTTAGTCTTTATGACGCACGAAGTTACAGCTCAAGCATAACAAATGGTCCTCTTTAGGTTCTCCATCGAGCCTTTTATAAGGTGGTGGATGTTGCAAACTTCACACATTTCCTCTCGCCCTTTCTTGTTCAAAGTTCTCACACACCCAAGCCTATCCTAATCTTTCCTGTCAACAGTTCTGTCAAAAACCTAAGCTCTTCTCCTCTCTCTGCTTATTCTTCAGATCACAGTCACTCAAAATGTCATTCATATTCTCCAAATAAAGACTAACAGCCTTATTAAGACAAACAGCGGCCGAATCAATGGAAGTCTAACGCCGGGTTCACCTATTTGCCATCGTGATGAATGGTCTTCTTCCTTCAGAAAAAAATCTAGAAGTTAATTATGGTAAATCTACCCTAATAATCAATGCCTTTTTTTAGTTATTTCCGAGTTTAGTCTCAATGATTTAAAAAATATAAAACGGATAGGAAGAGGAGGCGAGGGAGATGTCTTTTGCGGCTACGTTAAACCTCTGGGGTAAGCAATGTTACCAGTTTATGAGAGTCTGACTAACAATTAAAATAGAGAGATCGATTTGCAGAAAAGTAGCTTTCAAGCAACACTATAGGAAGGTCAAGAAAAAAGATGTGAGTGAAGTTATCCTCCTAGCGAAGGTTAGTTTTATTTATAAATATTTCAATAATTTTCCAAATAGAATTCCCATCACCCGAATATCATCCGTCTTCTTGGTCTTTTGACTCCAGAAGAAGGCTATTCGCCTTATAACAGATCTTTCTGCATTGGCTATATCATGGAGTACATGAAGAACGGGAGCTTATTTGACGGTTTGTTCGTTTTTTCCTATATTGAGTGAAATAGCAATTCTTTGTTGTTTGAAGAGTAGATTGGGTTTATTCAAGTGTATAACGTTGGCATTTTCTGCCGATAAGGGTGGGACTCGATCGGAGACACTAGCGTAGCGATTGGTCAAAAATCTTTGGTTTTTTAAGAACTTGCTCCTTTTCAACTTGAGACATTAAAATGCCATTTCCAGTGATTCATGATACCTCAGTAGAATACAATATGAAACAAGTTTATTCCTGGATTAAAAAGGCTTCAAGTGGTCTGCAATATCTTCACGAAAAAGGAGTACAGCATCGACATATCAAGCCTCAAAAGTGAGATATTCTCTCCTTCTTCTCATCGGAGTTGCAGCATTCTACTTGGAAAATCCTTAGACGACTTGAGGATTTCCGACTTTGGATTGGCTAAAGCGGTTGGGCCACAGACAAGTTCTTCTGATCGTAATAGTTATGAGTGAGTGTGGCTTTTGGTTAAACGAGTTGTAAAAGAATTGGAACAGTAGATTACATGGCTCCAGAGCTTCATGCTGAAAATAAATATGGCAAGTCGGCAGATATCTATTCGCTGACTATTACGTTTTGGGAGATTATTCACCGAGAGTTAGTGGAGTTTTCAAAAAGTGATTAGAGGTTTAGAAAGCCGTATGGTTACATGGGGGGAATACCAGATTATAAGCGAATTGGACGAATTGTAAATGGAGAACGACCAACTATTAAAGAGGAATTAGAGATTTCAGCCTTATTGAAACGGTAATTGATTATTTCTGGCCAATCTGGCTTACTAAAATCAAAGTATTCACTTTATCGGAGTTGAAAAGTGAGGCGTAGAATTGACAAAACAGAGAAAAGCAAAAAATAACTTCCAGCGGCTGGGACAGCAACCCAGAAAGTAGACCGGATATCTCAGAATTTATTGAATTTTCCCGGAAAGAGAGGCCAGCTCAAGAGAATCTCAGAAAAGTTGTTATTCAACAGAATTTGCTAATTCAAAATGAAGAAATAGCAGCTATAAAGTTATCGAACAGAAATGATTGGCAGGTGGACTTAGCCCGAACGCTCATCGGATTTGGTTTTCTTTTTTTACTAATGTTCAAGTTTTATTCTCAGACATACCTGCACATGCTGAATCGGAATTTACTAAATCTAGACTGATTGGTCAAGGTGGTTTTGCAGATGTTCACGAGGCTTATCACAATAAATACGGGTAGCAACTTTAGGCTTTTCGAAACTTTGTTCAGAGATGTTGCACTAAAAATGGATAGAAAAGCCTTTAATAACATAGAACTAGACCTTCAAGAAGTCAGACTACTTATCAATGTTGGTTATTTATTTTTCGAAAAAGACCATCCGCTTAGTATTCGAGGCATCCGAATATCGTCCAAGTTTTCGGCCTTCTGGTTAATGGCACTGGTGGTAACGAGAAATATGCTGGTTACTTTATGGAATTTATGAAACTTGGAAGTCTATATAAAGGTTTGTTTACTTCTTCACGTGTGAAAATAGAAATAAGAATGGATAAAAGAGAATTTTGAATAAAAACACCAAAAGACTGGTCGAAAGATAAAAGCACAGTACTTATTTTAAGATAATACGGTAACTGGGGTGGATGAGTTCGAAAAAAGCTAAGATTTGCTAATTCCTGATTATCTCTTTTCGAGATTTTCAGTGATTCATTCATTCAACCCAGAAATAGAATACAACATGAAACAAGTCCTCATACGGGCAGAGAAAGCTTCCCTTTGGTTACAGGGGACACTAGCATAGCAATTAGTCGAAAATCTTTGGTTTTGTTTTAAAAACTTGCTCCTTTTCAACTTGAGACATTAAAACGCTATTTCCAGTTATTCATAATCCCTCAGTAGAATACGATATGAAACAAGTTTATTGCTGGATTGAAAAGGCTTCAAGTGGTCTGCAATATCTCCATGAAGAAGGCATATTGCATCGAGATATCAAGCCTCAAAAGTGAGATTCCTTCTTCTCATATCGGAGTTACAGCATTCTACTTGGGAAATCCTTAGACGACTTGAGGATTTCCGACTTTGGATTGGCTAAAGCGGTTGAGCTACAGACAATTGCTTCTCATACTTATGGGTGAGTGTGGCTTTTGGTTAAACGAGTTGTAAAAGAGTTGGAACAAAAGATTACATGGCTCCGGAGCTTCATGATGGAACTAAATATGGCAAACCGGCAGATATCTATGCGTTAACCATTACGTTTTGGGAGATTATTCACCGAGAGTTAGTGAAGTTTTTCAAAATAGTGATCAGAAGTTTAGAAGGCCATATGATCACTTAGGAGGAATAACAGAGTACATGCGAATTGGACGAATTGTAAATGGAGAACGGCCAAATATTGAAGAGGAATTGGAGATTTCAGCCTTATTGATACGGTAATTGATTATTTCTGGCCAATCTGGCTTGCTAAAATCAACGTTTTCACTTTATCGGAGTTGGAAAGTGAGGCGTAGAATTGACAATGCAGAGAAAAACAAAAAAAACTTCCAGCGGCTGGGACAGCAACACAGAAAGTAGACCAGAAATCTCAGAATTTATTGAATTTTCCCGGAAAAAGAGGCCAGCTAAAGAGAATCTCAGAAAAGTTGTCAGCCAACAGAATTTTCTAATTCAAAATAAAGAAGAGTTTAATTCACCAGTATTAAGGAAGTTTTTAGCGCAAAATATGAATCAAAACGAAAACAAAGATGAAAAACAGAGCGGAGGACAGCAAAATACATCGGTTCGATTTTTAACTTTTAGACTTCTTTTGCTTGTAGGTTTTAATTTTGGGCGGTTTGGGACCTTTGAATAAAATTTACTTGCTCGATTCGAAGGCTCAAAGTTGGAAGGAACTGAGCATCACTCTTCCAGTGGAAATGCAAGATTTTGGAGCTGTTATCCTCAATGAAGAAATCTATATTTTTGGAGGGCATTCCTATCCTATTACTAAACAAGACTGTTATAAATTGAAAGATGATGGAAGTTGGATGAAATTGGCATCGCTAAAGCAAAGAAGATACTATATTTCCAGTAGCTCTCTAGTTTACAAAGGAGATATCTGGGTTATTGGGGGATTCGATGGAAAGGCGTATCTAAAATCAGTAGAAAAATATAATATTTTACAAAATAAATGGATCTTTTTTTCCCAAGACAAATGGACCTACATGCCGTTAGTTTTTCTCAAAATTCAATTAAAAACCTTCCAGAGAAATGAATTATGCAAGACGTCATGCAGCAGCAGCAGTATTTAAGGATCGAATAATTGTCACTGGAGGATCGAATAAAGAAAAATTAAAATCTGTGGAGATGTTTGATCCAAAACTACAGAAATGGATTTTATTTTGTGATTTGCCTTTTACACTTTATGGTCATACTATGCTAATCAGCAATTCAACTCTATCCATTTTTGGAGGCGAATCAGAATCTGGCCGATTAAATAGCGTATGGGAAATGGATATCGAAGATCCCGAGAAGAGATGGACACAAAAACAGAGTTTTAAACATCTACGATGTGATTTTGGAATAGGAAAACTCTCAAATGGAATCATTGTATTTGGTGATTATGGAGGAAGTGGAGAAACATCCGAAATATTTGATGGAAATAAATGGATTGACGGACCAAAACTGCCTCAAAAACTATCAGCTTTTGCTTATACCCCCATTCCCCAATCTCTTGAAGAAAGTTTTCTAAAGAAATTTTCATAATTTTGAAACCGTATTTGTATGAAATCCATTCCTTGTTCTCTCGAAGAATTCTCATAAATTGTTTAAAAATCATTCGTTCTAATCCCAATCATTTGAAGGAAGATTGATCTAATACGATTTCCCGGATGATAACTGTCAATCTGACTAAAATCCCCTGATTTCGACATTCATTCTACAGCGTGTTTCATAAATATGGGTTCACTCCCTAAATTGGCGTATCTCCAAAACATTTAAAATCTTAAAATTCGGTTGAAAATGAGCCAAGTTATAACTTAAAACAATGAGACTTTTGGTCCAAAAAACGCGCTTTTTTATCCTAAAACAGGTGAAAATTGACGTCTTTTTTGAGTCATATTTCCACGAATTTCCAGTCTTTTTTTTGAGATTTGAAGTGTTTTGGAATCACGAAATCGAGCTACATCAGCCGAACTTTGATAGCTCAGAGTTTTTTGAGATTTCAAGAATCGCAGAATTGGAGATTAGGCTATCATTTTTACTCAACAAACTTGCCTGGCTAGATTATGGAGGAAAAGAAGGCCAAAATACCAGAGAATTAGGTTAAAGTTATTTCAGCCCAAAATAATCTCACCCGGCTAAGATACGCCAATTTAGGGGGTAAACCCATATTTATGAAACGCACTGTAGTAGATTCTTTTTCAGGATATCTGAGACGCACTTTGGAAATAAAAACACAACTTTGAAGGGTTTAGGCTTCTTGAGGAGATTGACAAAGCTGATCGGTTTAAACAGTAGGAATTTAAAATAATTTTTTATTGATTTGCAGAGCAACCGGCGCTAATCATTTCGGGAAATTTTCTTTCTGTTAGGGCAATAGTCTGTCCATAAAAAAGACGACATACTTCGCATACGGGAAAGGGATTTTATAGACGAGACACATTTTTATCCAAAATGTATTAAATACCTTTTTTTAGGATAAAGCGGATCTTGCAGCGAACCCCAAGGCTCTAAAAATGAATTGAAATACCGTAAATTCTCTAATAACGCGCACCCCAAATTCCAACTTCTAGTTTATTTTCTCTAATCTTCACTAATTTTTATAATTTTTTCTACAAAGTTGTAGGCCTTGATCTCCTCTACAAGATTGCAGAACATCAAAAATTATAAAAATTGTGGGAAGCTTATGAAATTTAAGCAAGAAGTTGCGTCTAATAGAAGATTTACGGTAACCATTTTATTCCTTTTTGGAATCAACCAACTCAAAAAATGACTAAATGCCACACAAAAATAAAGAAATAATCCATCTTTGTGATATTCATTAACCCAAAAAATGTGAATAGTGGGTGTCACCTGGTAAACCTTTTTTCTCTCTAAATTTTTGATTATTTTTGAAAGGAATCATATAAATTTGTGGAAGAAATCAAGGGCTTAATTTTTGCAAAACATTTTTTAAATAAAAACAACTAAAAGACGCACAAAAATGGAAAAATAAGCAAATCAATCTTTGTTGCAGTAGCCCGAAAAATATGGAATGCGTCCCACCTGGAAATTTCATTTTCTAATCGAGTTTTGTCCTCATTTTTGTGAGATAAATTATTTTACAAAGGAGATTGTAGGAGGAGAGATCAAAAACTACATCTTATTTGTTAGCAGAACCTCGAAAATTTATATAAAAGCGAGATTTGTTTTTAAAAAAATTTGCGCCAAATTTAGTCCCGGGGTGGCTGAAATTAAAAGAAATACGATATTTGGATTACCGCAGGATTGGAGAAAAACTTTTTGCTTCTAACCTATTCTGTTAGGCTTGATTTTGATTTATCTGAATGAAGTCCAACTCACCGAAAGCCGAAATAATAAAATTCGCGCAATTCTTATGAAATAGGAATATAGTAGCTTACTGTAGTTTTCCATAGAAGAATGCGAAAGTTCTGTTCAGCGTGATGGAAAACCCAAAAAAGTTTTGATTTGAAAAGCGATTTTTCTGATACTAACAACGGCTTCCAAATGAGGGTTCTAGATATAGGTGGTGGATATCCGGGAGAAGATTTGGACCATTTCCGAAAGGTAAGCAACTCTTTGAAGAGACTGTAGCGCGAGATTTTTGAACTCCCTGATATTGCTTTAAAAATAAAATAAAAAGATAGATAGCCAGAATGGTTAAAAGCTCTTTGAGAGAAAAATTCAATGGGATGGAAGTGGAAGTATTTGGAGAACCGGGAAGGTTCATGTCAGCCACTCCATTCTCCCTCGTGTTGAACATCGTTGGAGTGAAGGAACTTGCAAAAGGTAGAATTGATTTTCTCCCAATTAGTGAAGGCTGCAGAGAGGATGTACTATTTGTCTGATGGAGTTTATGGAAGTCTTTATTGCATCAGGGAAGATCGACTGAAGATGTCTTGTCGCCCTTTTTTGTGAGAATTTTATGCTCGATTTTATTCAAACGAGACCTTTTTCTTTCTTTTTGAACTCTTTTTTAGGATCATTCCGGAGAGCTGATTCCTTCTACTCTTTTTGGACCGACTTGTGATTCAACCGATCTAATTGAGGTTTATTTTCCTCCAATTTCAAATTATTTAAAAAAAATAAAATGGTACCTTCTTTGAAGATGAACGACTACTTGATTTACGAAAATATGGGAGCTTATTCCGTCTCCTGCGCCTCGACTTCTGATTGCGAAGCACTGTCGGATAGATCGGAAGTCAAGCTACGAATTACAGCCAACTGGTTATTTTGTTCTGCTTTCTCATAGCTGCTATCTCTCGAATTGAGCGTCTTCTGCAACCGTCTGATTTCTTTGGTATCTAGATCCAGGAGATCATAGAAATCTCTAGATACTTCATCGTCAGATAGAGGCGACATCGGCTGGCAGCGTACGAAATGAAACTAATCCGCCGTACCTTATAATCCATCAAGTCAGTTTTTCATTGTTTATTCAAAAGCGCTAGTGCTATATCTATTTTAAACTCTTATAACTATTTAGTCTAAAATTTAATGTTCTTCTGCCTGTTCAGATCTAGGATTTCTTATAGAAAGCTGGGAAGGATAGAATCCTAAGAGATGGGAAAAACATAGCGGACTATTAATAATCTGCAAGAAAAGCCTACGTGTTTGTTAATTCATACAAGAAAAAAATACAAAATAGATGAGGAAAACGCCCTCTGAAAACAGAATCAACAGAAACAAAAAAATTGAGTAGAAAACTATTCCGAAGCAATTACACTCTGGTTAATGCATTTTCTGACCATATTGATCGACCGCAAAAGGGTGGCTTTTGGACTTGTTGTACTTAGGTATTCGAGCAACAAGGATGGGCAAAACAATATATCCGCGGCAGTGGCGATATATTCGCAAGCACCGCGGATATATCGTCACCCACCCGCCATTGTCCATTTCCTTTGCAACGCTGATAAAGCACCAGATATGCGTGAGGAAAGGCCTCCAAAGTCTTCTACGGATCTCATCGAATTTTTTAGCTTTTAGACGACTGCGGTATTTGTTTTGGAGATTCTTCAATGTGTGCCAATTGTCTCTTCTATGCACAAGGCCAGGGAATTTCTTTTTTAATTCTGCCGCCAGAGTCGTATGGCTATCAGTAATGAATTCCGTTATTTCAAAATCTGTTTCATCTAGCAATACCTGTATTTGTTTCAAGCATGCGTCGACTTCGAGGCGGCTCGAGGAAGTGTTCGTGTCCTTCTTATCCAAAACTACCGTGCCAATTACCATTCTTGTCTTTGCGTCCACGATCGTGTATCTACATATTCTTGCAGTGTATCCGCGACTGTCATATTGAGCATCGCCGAGTAAAGTAATCTGAATTTTCCCATCAGCTCCGTATCCACGGTTAGCACTGGTAACAATCATATGTGTCATAAGCATCATATCGTCAAATTCTTCTGAAACCGCAGGAACAACGTACCGGGTAATATTCCGATAATATGTTGTTTTGGAAGGGATATAAGCTGTATCGAACTAGCGAAGCTTTTCATTTGCTAACAAGAAAAGAAGCAGTTAAAGAAACATTTAAAAAGCACGTCTAAAAGCATCTTGCAGCATCAGCAGCATCGGATCTTTTTTTGTTTTCAAGATGCTTTTAGACGTGCTTTTTATGTTTATTTGTGTCTATATATCAAATTCTATATGATTTTTTAAAAAAATATATGTAAAAAACATGGAAATCGTTAAATAAAATAAAGAAAAGTAAACATAAATGGCTCTCGCCGCGCAGGCTGCAAATCGAACCGAGTTGCCAGCTAAAGTACTACCGAGTATTTTAACCTCATCCCAAGTAAACCAGGGAAATCCTGGTTTTAAGCCTAATTTAAGTTACTTTGAGAAGATGTAGAAGAGACTGTTTAGACTATTTGTTCTACTTCAACCATCAGAAATAAACAAATAATCTAACACTCTTTATCGGCAAGAGGCTACAGGCAAGTGGATTAAATGAGCTCATTTGATTATGTGGTTATGATTAGAGTATAACGAGAATGTCTAAAAAGTTTTTCCGATCTTTGTTCTTTGATAGTCTTTCCAGGGGATGAAGAAAATTGTAGTAATGGTTCTGACCGGACGTCCGTCCTTCAGAAGCGAATCAGGCAGATAGAGTTGCGCCGAGGGGCAAATTACCATCACTTGTTTCGTTCCATTGATATCAGTGACTTCGAAACAGACTTGCAGTCGACCATTCTCATTGATTCTCTCGCCGAGATACCTACCGTAGCTGATATTTCCACGAAGATAGCGATAGATTTGCATTTGCAAGTCGCTCAATGCTGAAAGAAAATTCAGTTCTGACTTTTGAAATCCAGGTTACCTTCGATGTCGGCTGGATCCATGATATAAGCGTTTAGAAGAGCATTGGCATTTCTGGGAGTAGTAGCTAAGCCAATATCCTTCAAAGCTCTTTGAGTGGCGTTAGAAAGTCTTCCAAGCTGAGCATGGAATCCAGGAATAACTTGAGCCCATTCCGCACTGTGACGAAGCAGTGAATGCAGCAAGCCTTGATGATTTTCATTTCTCATGATAGCTCCCTGAATCTTTTTGTATACCTTGGGCTTGGGCTTACCGTATAAGTGAATTCTGGGCTGGGCATCGGCACGGAGAGCAACGAATTGGCTTCAAAGAGTTTGTGGCTGCTCGTCTTTTGGTTGGGATTGTTGTTTCTCTCGCGCTTCAAGTCGTCGATTTCATCCCCCGTAAAGATTGGCACATTTGGGTAGGTTTTTCCGACTTCTCCCTTTTGCTGTTGAATTTTATAAGTCTGTAGTTGCGCTTGTTTTTGGGCTTGTGTTGTACAATTTCCGGCGAATTCTACGCCATTATAGAGATCCGAATAAATGGCATCACATTGTCTAAAAAATTTTATATCTTCCTTTCAGTAACTTACAGAGAATAAGCTTCTCTGACTTGCTGTTCAGCTTTCTTTGGATCCTTTTCATCGAAATAGCCAACCACAGTGACGGCCGTATTGGTTGGAGGAGTATTCGTCACAACCACGCGATTGCTCTTTGCATCAAACCAATATTGAGGCGTTCCTTGTTCAATGATATTGATTTGACTCGTTAGTGCGTTGATCTGCTGTCCCAGAGAGGTCGCTTGAGCCGAAGTGAGTTCAGTCTCTCCGAAGATCGCAGCATCCAGTTGACCCATCTTGGCAGCACGTGCCGCTTGTAAATTGCTCAACTTCACTTGATTCACCACAGCATTTCCAAGTTTTCCGCCCGCATAGCCGCCCAATCCGTCGCCGACAGGTACAAAAGCGGCTTCAAAAATGTTCCCAGCGTTCGGATTGTCGATTGCATTGTCAATTGCTGCTACCAGTCCTTGTGGCTCATCGGTGATCAGCGTACCTGTGACATCATAAGCAGCTCCGGCCGCGATTCCAGCAGGAATGGCAGCTATTCCTATAATTTTTTGGTGTTTTGTTTAGTGAAAGAATACCTCCGGTAGTTATTCCCGCGACAGCTCCACTGGCAATGACGACAGTCGTGCGAGATGCAGCGTTCATGGCTTGATTTCCTCTTTTTTCATCGCCAACCGCATAATGAAAAATTCCTGTAAAATTGAGAATCTTTCTTCGCATAATTTTCCTCACCTTTAACATGACCGACGACGGGAATTCCGTTGGCGACGTTGTTGACAGTACCCAGACATTTCTTTTGAGTTTCTAGAGCTCCTTCTGCATCTCCTACAGCCAATTGAACGAGAGAAGTTGCTTGAGAAACGCCGGGACATTCTTGTAGAAAGTTGGCTTGCGTTCGAGCTGCGCCGTCAACATCTCCAGTGATCAACTGGACAGTTGATTTGAGCTGCGAAATGCCGGGAATCCAATCCAAGCCAGGCATCTGAAGACTCAGTTAAATGATTTCTCAGAAAACAAACAGAGCGAGTGAGATAAGGGAAAATACCGCTGGGCTGGGCACTTTGTTTTCACTTTTCTCACTGAACATGTGTCATCTCCGCCCCTTCACATGCCGATGAGAAAACTTTCCCAAATTCTCATTTGTTTTGACCAGATATGTTGCGCTTTGCATCCTCCTCGCGTTTTTATCTCTTCCGTAAATCTTTTTCAAATCCCTTTTCATATTTACGATTCAGATTGCAAGTTTCCTTCCCCTTCAATCGTCATGTCGTCTCCAACCGAAGACAAGGATTCCCATCCAGTCAATGAGAACCTTCCAGAAGACGTAACCTCTTCCGAAGGTCCAGAAGATGAAGAAGTCCAAGAAGATGAAGAATACGTAGAAGATGCCATATTGGCCGACAATTATGGAAGTGAAGAAGTCGAAGGGCCATACAATACGACTGAACAGAAAATGGAGCGACTGGAATTTTTCAAAAATCAGGAATGCTGTTCAAAAACTCTTGGAGAAGTCTATCCCAATGTTCCGATTGTCCAAGAAGGTGACGATCAAGAATAAAGATGTCAATTTCTCATTGTAATATTGAGAACATTCCTTACAAGGAGATTTTAAAAGCTCGCTAGCTACAAATAGTCTCTCGGCTAGTCTTCTATCGTCTTGTTTTTTGACAAAAATAATTGGCAATTTATGGAATTTCTCTTTTCAGTGCCACAGTGAGCGCTCAAAATATACAAGCGTCCTTCGCCCCCTTGGATCCTCTTTGATTTGTTGTTAGCCTGTCTGTCGTCTTGTTTTTGACAAAAATAATTAACGTTTTTATGGAATTCTCCTGTCTTCTTTCAGTGTCCCAGTCCAGTCCACACAAATGTACATCCGCCTCGACAAGAACCTTCCCCTCTTCGGATCCACTTTCATTTATTGCTAGTCTTCACTTAGAAGCACCAGACTCCAAAATATCGCTTCTCCTTTTTGTTCCTTTGAACCTTTTCAAGCTGAGCTTTGTGATGAACAAAAATAGACGGAGACATGTCAAATTCAGTAGCTGGCAAGCTCACAATAAACCATTTTTACTTTCTATTTTTCTCTCTTTCGGTTTAGAAAAGATTCCTTCGTCAAAAACTTTAATTAGAAACTCGAAATCTTCCTGTTTTCCCCGGCTGACTTTTAACTTCAAACTCAAAAAAATTAGTGCTATTTATTATCTGTCTACTCTACACGTTCTGCTCTGGCAAATCTACAAAATGACAACATAAATGCAATGGTAAAATACAACCAATATGGCCGAAAATTACTCGAGTATGGGCTCTTCGAATTCCGCCTCCGTGTGATAGATTGACGAGTGTTTGGCAAGAATACGCAGCAAGGGGCGCAATTTCAACCACCGCTGTGTTTTGGGCAGTCGGACGGAAAAGTCTGTCTCCTCTTCCAATTCCTTGATCGGCGTAAAGACCAATCTCCTTCCTGTCAAGCCCAAAAGTGTCATGGTATCTGACCTTGTGGCATTGACTGATCCATCGGGTTGAAGGGCTTCCTGCGAGAATTTTTGTCTAAAAAAAGAAATAAAAACAAACCTTAGCCTGAGTGATGAGATATTCCAAAGCTCTGGCAGCCAATTTCGTTCCCAAATTTCTGTCGAAAGGCGATGGACTTCCTCCCTGCTGCACATGTCCTAAACGTTGATCCTCACTCGGATACCAAATTTCCTCTTCATGACATAATATCGAATCATGGATGTCAGCTAACAAAGAATCAGTAGACGGGCGGGTCTGGCTATCTCCAGGTTTTAGGCCATCCAGAAGCCCAACCAATGGCTGATTAGAATGCGCTGCATTCATCTCCTGCCAATCATCTCCTGTAAGATCATCGATTATTGACTTGCTGGTTGCCTCCTGAAGGATCAGGTACTTAATAAAATCCTCCCTCTTAAGTAGTTCGATGGGAAGAGCCTTGTACGAACTGGAGTTGTATGACGGGTGTGACATAACACCTAATACAGCCTCAATGCGCTTTCTTCTGTAAACTATCGGACTTATATTGACAACAGTCGGGACCTCTACTCCCCCAAGATATTTTATGGTCTCAGATAGCTCTAGATGTGGAATAAAAATCAAATAGAGGTTGAGTAAAAACCAGCAAACGATCGGTTTATTTACCTGCAAAGGCTTACCGGTGACGTCAAGATGTGTCTATTATCTCAGCTGTCCGCCTTGCACCGGTGAATCACATTTCCGCTGTTAAGCCCCGTATGTTTATTTTAATACAGCTGTTTTTCTTATTAAAATCGCTTCAAAATTGTAATTGCTGAAATAAAATTTTTGCAAACGGCAACGTATAACAAATTACAAAATAGCAACCCCCTATCATGCGAAGCAGAGCGCTTGGATTTCTAAAAATGATGGTTATATTTGTAACGTTAAGGAGCGCCAAAGTTGACGATTCGAACACCAACAATCCCCAGCAGCATTCATCATATCCACGCTGCACAATCGAGTTGATAAGAAACGACATTAATGTGTCATGTCTGGGATGCGGAGATAATCCTAAAAAGTGCTTAAAATATCAAGTGGCTTGCAATAGAAACAGTAAGGGGCCATTGGCTATATCCTTTACCAGATGCGCTTGGAAGGAGAATCCATTCTTGGCTTCTGGAAAATCCCCTAATTGCAATAAAATACTTGAAAATGTTCAAAAAATCTTGCCTGCTTATTGCGAACTATCCGAGGAGCAAAAGAGCGCCGCTCTTCGTCAAATAATCGCCGACAAAAGCACTCCACTTGAAGATAGAATGATGATGATGATATACAAAAAGGTTTTGCTTGAAAACGTTTCTAAGTTGGAAGAGGAGCAGAGAAATAAGATTCTGGGCAAAATCGTAGATGTAGAATGTCCAACGAGTGATGATATAATAAGTATGTTGCAGGAATGGGTATGGGTATGGTGTGATGAAGAAAGTTTTAAAAATTTACCCTTCACGCTGGGTGAACTAGTTATTCTGCTAAATAAACTTGAGACTCAATCTTCTATGAAAGATCGTTACTTTATACAAAATTAAAGGAGGCGGCATTAGATAAAGGAAATCATCCCCATGGACTTAGCCAACTTGATGTTCACTTAGCTTTATTCCAGAGACTCCGCGGTATGATTGGAAACGAAGGGATTAAAAGGGTGCTTGATTATAGGTTTGTAGCTAAACTCAGTTCCAAGCAATTTATGGCTATGTTTAACCTTATATCAGAGCCTAGCCAAAGCGATGATAATCCTGGACTGGCAAGAAAATTAGTATATGTGATGCTGAGGGGAGCTAATTTCAATTCCAAACTTGAACTCACATCAAAAGATGCTGCTCGTGTGATTAGATATGCACTTAGCAAGAGCGAAACACATGGTGCCTGCGATTCCATACATGGCGGGTTTAAAATTCTGTCTTTTATTGACGCAAAGAACATGATCCGTTTGGTAAATGACGTCCGCCAGAACTTTGCGAGGGGCGAAGACATACCGTACACTAAAAGGATGCAATATATTTTGAGGTATGCAGTGTTGACCTCCCGGTATACCACTCAAAATACAGATCCCGCTGTTTTGGAAAAGCTTCACCAGCAATTTATCGATTTTTATAACAAGTATTTATCGTTCAATGATACAAACAAGCCGATAGTTTTGTGGAGGCCCTGGAGCAGACTTGGGCGGGTAGTGGTCTTTTTACTACCCTACCCGTTTCGGGTATTACCCGCTAGGGTACGGGTACGGGTATCCCGTCCAAGTCTGCCCTGAAATAACTTAAACGAAGAACAGAGGTTTTTAAAAATAATTGCTTGGCTTTCAAAAAGAATACTTCTATTTACGATGGTATTAGAATACCATGGCTCATTGCTAGCTGCGGCCCTGAGCGATACAAAAAAATACTTTCTAAACTCCAAACAGAAAGCAGATCCTGGTCCTACTGGCTGATAAGGAATTCCCAGCTTTTGAGATGCAACTCATAAAAATGCCAATTTATAGGAAGCTGCAAGGAATTCTTCGAGAACTGTGTCCAGATTGAAACGAATGATTTCTATCCGTTATGAATTACTTTGAGCCCAAGACAATAGACAACCATCAGCAGTTTGCGATATTAAACACAAAATCAAAGGAATCGTAGCAAACAGAACTTCTATCATTGTGAAGCTCTTTGTAGAAAATCAAAAATTATGAAAAGTTTTTGTTGGATATTGACCTAATCCCTTGGGATTAGAAGATGCTCATTCTATATAATTGGTGTCCAGATAAAGAGTTGCTGCATTCTCCCTCTTCCCTTGTATAACTACCAACTAAGGCACGGGACATAGCAGTTTTAACCCATTGACGACCGCGTGGCCCGCCGGTGGGCCACGGTGATAAAATTGTTGGCTACGGTCCATTTTTAATTTTTTCAAGCTTTTTGAGTATTCATCAGATATATTGCATTTTAACAAAGCTACATGCATAATGGTCCGGGAATTATTTATTTCTAACGGTAACATGAACAAAAACAAAAATGAACATTATTCACAGAACAACTACACACATTTCTTGTGGCAATTTTGAAAACAATCAAGACAAAAATATTTGTAACACTTGCTGCATCTTGTAATAACTTTCTTTGTACGATTCATAGCATACGTGCGCCCTTTTTCTTCACAAAGTTCCTTATAACAGCCGATGCATCTCCTGCGCTCTTCTTTCGAACCCACTCTAGCTTTTTCCAATTTGTGGTTTACCCTTGTGGAGGGAGCTCCATTGAGACCATCGTGAAGTAATGATTCCACAAGGTTCATCTTGAATTCGTTAAGTCGAATTTTTTCTTTCGAGTCACAGAATAGTCGCCAAGAGTTTACGATTGCCAGTTGGGTAACAAAATGGAAGAAAATTCTTATATACCATTTTGTGGTACGACGAACAAAAGGTGAATATGCTGACATCTGGTCACTTTGGTCTACAAATCCCATTAGTTTATTGTAGTCTTCAACGACGACTGGTTTGTTTGATGAACCAATTTCTCCATCGTGGACTGTTGAAATCATCAGGAGATCTCTCTTGTCCTTCCATTTTAAAATCATAATGCCATCCTTATTTTGTTGATAATACAACTCTCCTCGTTTCAATCTTTTCTCCTTGACAAGTATTGGAATTCCACGACGGTTTTTTCTCATCGTGGCGATCAAATGAGTTTTTCTATTTAGGAGTTTCTTAGCTAGTCCAACTGAACTATACCAGTTATCACAACAGAGTTGTCTGCCATGATCTAGAAGTCCATCCATCAAGGAGAATACGACAGAATCTGCTACAGATTCGTCTCGTATTGTTTTGCCAGCATAGATGGTTGTCCTCCATGTATAGCCTCCTCGGGAACAAAGCTTAAAAAGCTTGATGCCATATTTATGCTTCTTTGATGGAATATATTGCCGGAATAATATACGTCCTCTGAACGGTACGAGTGATTCGTCAATGGCTACTTCTTTACCAGTGCGATAAATTCTTTCACAGTTGGCATTGAATATGTCAACAAATGCTCTAATTTTATATAATCGATCACCATCTGGGGTTGTATTGTCACAGAAATGCAGGGAACGTAGCAGTTGTTCAAAACGGCTTCTGGGCATTATTCTTCCAGCGAATGAATGACCTCCTAATGCAGGACGCGTACTCCAGTAATCGCGTAGGCTAGGCATTTTCACAAGTCCCATCTGAATGCAGAGTGCTATGAACTTCTTCAATTCTTCTTTATTAGTTTCTATAAAGATGGAATCTCTAGCTTTTCCGTATCTATTTGTTTCTATCTCTATTATATTCATTAGAGCGTCATCCAGAAATAACTCAAAGAAATCAGTTGGTGCAGAGCACATCAATACTGTATTATCTGGCCCATGATGATCCGAAAAGTTCCATCTATTGTCAGCTTCAGCATCGCTTGTCCATCCCTCGCTATCATCATCATTGCTAATTGTACTGTTTGAACTAGAATCGGAATCAGAATCATTTTTTGGACAAAGAACTAGAGCGTCTGCCTGTGAATCGTCTATCTCGCCATCACTGTTTTCAGCATCAGAGTCTAACAATAATTGGCCTAAACTCTCATCCAGATCAGAATTATTGAGAAAACTCGAATCCATTATGATCTACAAAAAAAAATTAAAAATTAGAGAATCAATACAAAAATGGGGTCTCGTGGGACCGCGTGGCCCACCGGCGGGCCACGCCCGCGGCATATTGGAAAAGCGCGTGGTCCCACACGCCAGACACGCAAAGTTCGCGCGGTCGTCAATGGGTTAAGCTTGGTTGGCAATTGGAAAAAGAGTTTATGTATTAGTTATTCTTCGGGCCAGATATTCAGAGATTTAAATTCACATCTCAAGTTCCAATTATTCGCAGTCTTCCCTTCGTTCCAACTTTGAATATCAACAAACATAGCAAGACTTCTTTTACCATCAACACCTCCTTTTATTCGTCATAATTATTTCCAATAAAAACGAGAAAAAATTTTCCACCAGCGGAAGCGACATGTGCAGGAGT
Organism: Oscheius sp. JU1382; assembly: GCA_932521405.1. Classification (NCBI taxonomy): domain Eukaryota; kingdom Metazoa; phylum Nematoda; class Chromadorea; order Rhabditida; family Rhabditidae; genus Oscheius; species Oscheius sp. JU1382. The sequence continues at coordinate 1,924,968 of OW051476.1, forward strand.
GAGTACTTTATATTCAACGAAAATCTGGGAGATGTATGTTTAAACTTGACGCAAGAAAACATCATATTCTCATACCTGAAGAATTTCGCTTGGTGCGGAAAAATGCCACGATGAAGTTCTACAAGAATGTTCTATTGAACAAAGAAAAGAGTTTATCATGCCCTTTCACATGCGATCCACCAGCTTGTGTCTACTGTGCGGACATGGTTTATTTCAAATGGTATTGCTCGTCAACTATGGAAGCCTATCTAATCAAGCTTTTTTCCAGAACCAAAATCGTCATCAATATATTAATTCGCAAATCGCAGAAAATTGAAGTTTAGGCTCAATGCTTAAAATTAAGCCTCATCTTGTTTAAAAAATAAAAAGGTTTTTCTCGAATCCTACAGTAATCAAAATATCGTATTTCTTTTAACTTCAGCCACCCCGGGACTAAATTTGGCGCGAATTTAAAAAAATCTCGCTTTTATAATTTTGCTGGTTCTGTTAACAAGTAAGATGTAGCTTTTGATTTTCTCCTACAATTTCCTTGTAAAATAAATTATCTCACAAAATGAGGATAGAACTCGATTTAAAATGAAGTTTTCCAAGTGGGAAGCATTTCATATCTTTTGGGCTACTGTAACCACAAATTGATTGATTTGCTTATTCTTCCATGTTTTATGCGTCTTTTAGTTGTGTTTTTTATTTCCAAAGTGTCATAGATTCTCTCCGCTTTGTTCAGAAAACCAATCTGCTTTTTGAAAATCCTGACGAAGCGGTAGAAAGTCCCATTCTCCCCGACAAAAGTGTTGTTTTTGATGGCGTCGAGTGTTTTTTGCACAAATTTGGGCAGAAGAGAGCTCCTGAGATTGAAAACAAATAATTGCGAAACAATTTATAAGAATTCGATTCTTTGAGGGAACGAGGAATGGACTTCGTACTTACAAATGTAGCTCAAAAATTATGAAAATTTTTTTAAAAAACTTTCTTCAAGAGATCGGAGAATGGATGTATAAGCAAAAGATGGTAGATTTTGAAGCAGTTTAGGTCCATCAATCCATTTCTTTCCATTAAATATTTCGGAAGTATCAGCAGCACATCCACAAAATATAATAATTTCATTTGGGAGTTTTCCTACTCCAAAATTATATCGTGGATGTTTAAAACTCGGTTTTTCTGTCCATTGCTTCTCGGAGTCTTTAATATCCATTTCCCATACGCTATTTAATTTGAGAGATTCTGAATAGCCTCCAAAAATGGATAAAATTGAATTGTTGATTAGCATCGTATGGCCGGTATCTACAATAGGCAAATCACAAAATAAAATCCATTTCTGTAGTTTTGGATCAAACATCTTCACAGATTTTAACTTTTGCCAATTAGATCCAACTTCCATCAATTAGCAATTTAAAACAATCCTGCTAATAAGCATTGGCATATCCCCCAAAAATATAGATTTCATCATTGAGTACAACAGCTCCAAAATTTTCCATTTTCATTGGAAGAGTGATTCTTAGTTCCTTCCAACTTTGAGTCTTCGAATCGAGCAAGTAAATTTTATTCAAAGGTCCCAAACCGCCCAAAATTAAGACCTACAAGCAAAAGAAGTCTAAAAGTTAAAAATCCTACCGATGTATTTTGCTGTCCCTCGCTCTGTTTTTCAACTTTATTTTCTGTTTGAACCCCATTTTGAGCTAAAAATCCCCCAAATAAAATCGCTTTTGACCAAACCATTGGGCATTAAATTCTGCTGACTCAGCTTGTCTTTCTCATTCAGTTGTGTTACATTCAATTCCAGAGAAATCAAGCGATTAATCGGCTCAAAATTCTTATTTTTAGATTCAGCTTTTTGAGATAATTCCTTCTGATTCTTATTTTTAGATTCAGCTAGCTCTTCTTCTAATTTTTCAACTAAATTTCTGATCATCTAGTTTCAAATAGAAAATCAACCTTTTTGAGCCAATTTCAGCTGATTTTTGTTGGAATTCTCCATTTGAAGCCTTTCAATTTCTTGTCTTAAGCGCTCAATTTCTTGATCCTTCTAAACTACACTCCGTAAAAAAGTATAGCCTCACCCCATTTTTTATGGAATGAGATGATTGAAAAATGTCTACAGCCTAAGATCTATTTCATTCAATTTTTCGGCTTATTTTACCCTAGAATACACATTTTCAGGCTGCTAGCTCATGTTCCATAAAAATGGTAAGAGAATTTCAAAAATGGCCCAAAATCCTAATGTAAAAAAAGTATAGCCTCACTACCCTTTGCGCAATTAATACGCAAAGGAATTGCTCCATAATGGCAATTTTCCTTGAAAAATATTTTTCCTATTAGTGCTATTATCATGCCATGCGGTAAAGAGCTCAATGACTTTGAAAAGGGCAAAATTGATCCCTACCATGATGTCAGCTTTGAAAGATCGACTCCAGTTGCAGTCAACTCATCACGAATATTGGAGAACAATTCATCATAAATTTGTCCATTTTTTGCTGACAGCATGTGGAATATTGGAGCCGTATTCCCAATTGTTGTAACACAATGAACGCTATATAATTGAGCATTTCGATCGAGTTCCTTCTTTGCGAAATCAAATTTGCCATCACAAATCAAATGAGTTATACCTATAATGACAATACGATTATACATGGTTACGTTACCAGTTTTTATTACGCCTGTCAACAAACTTCTTAAAAATAACATAAGGAAATCTTCTCTTGCGTAATGAGCAACCTGTTCGTCTGAACCCGGCAAGTTTCCTTTTGCAAATTCTTCCTAAATAAAGTTCGAATAAGCAGCTAAAAACTTTCTGAAATGGAAGAGAGCGGAAAATCACAAACGCCAGCCGTTTTGGCTCTTCCGATCTGAGACTGATTTTAGAGGGGTATTTATGAGAGATATTCTTTCAGATAAAATTAATGATAAATTATAGATCAAATTTTACTTTATTCTTATAAAACACAATTACAAGTTATATTGAATTTATTTAAGAACTGAGAGAAAAACCTTTAGAAATTCTTTAACACATAACGTACCGAGCTCTTTTTTTAATCCGTTTTTGCGTGCATCACCATGTGATGCACGTGGTCCCAGAGACCACTTTTTTTTACTCGCACATTTTTTATCAGTGCGATTTCTCTATTTCTTGTGCATTTTTTTACTTTTTGTGTTACTAGTAATTTTTTATATTGTTGGATATTGATCTAATCCCTTGGAGATTAGAGAATCACTATTCTGTATTATTTGTGCCATATAAAAAGGTTGTCTGTATTCCCCTCTGTTCTGGTGTAGTTAACTATAACGCGGGACACAACATATATATCAACTTTATTTTGCTTTTCAAGAATATTATCTAGTTATGGATGACTTGGATGATTCATTAGACAGATTATTGTTAGATTCTGACGAGGAAGAAGAAGACTACTCGAATGATGACCCACAGCCTGTTCTGATAAGAGTAGAGGATGCTAATGATTCTGACGACTCCTCAGATAGTGACGACGATGAAGTTATATTGGAATCTCAATATCCTAGTTGGAGAAGCACATTTGAACCCAAGGAGCCGTGCAACGCAAGTCAACACAAAGTGCTCAATTTGTGAGAATTTTTTTGTTTGACTTGTTTCCAAACTAGTCACAAACGTTGTTCAATGCAGTTGTTATTGTTTTTTGATTGTTCTAAAATAAAAATAATCAAAAAATCCCATTGAATTTGAGCTTTTTTAGCTAGCGACAAAACATTTGACCTAAAAATCTGTCACCTTGTAACTCAGGCCTGGAAACGGCTTTTGCTGAACCAAGGTATTCATCATGTTCTTTGGGTCAAAATAAGGAAGTTTGCAAAGGTTCATAGCAAAAAACAACTGGTAATACGCAAAAAAAATTGATTAAAAAGGCGTGCATCACATGATGATGTACGTGGTACGTTATGTATTAAAAGGGCAAAAATGGATCTCGGAGACTCCAACTCTTGGAATGCGCAGTTTTTCCTTCTTTTTTTTCGAACAGACTATAAGTAGATCAAATAAACTTGAATTTTGCAGTATTTTGCTTGGAAAATCATTGGACGACTTGAGAATTTCGGACTTCGGTCTTGCTCGCCTATTAGACACAGAGGGCTCCTTAACGGCCGGGTATGACCTATTACTGATCCTTTATTATTAGTTCCTTTAGGACTGGAACTATGGAGTACATGGCTCCAGAAATTTTGGATGGCCAGCCTTATAGCAAGCCAGCTGACATTTATTCGTTGGTGATTACAATTTGGGAGATTGTTTATCGAAGGTGTAGAGGAGCAGAATTATTCAATTGAAATCTTGCAGCGAACCTTATTGCCAATTTTCCGGCTTCAAATTGGTTTCGCTAGTTTTGGCCGGAAGAAGGCCAGAAATTGTGACGGAAAATTCACTCAAACTGTTCTTTTCTCTCGCTGAAAATGAATTAATTCAAGAATTATTGAACAAGTTTGTTGTCTTTGCTTACTGTTGAATACAGGAATGATCTAGAGGGTGGGATGGGGATCCAGCAAAGAGACCAAATGCTTGCGCTTTTCTCGATTTTGCAAGCAGAATGGTAGAAAACTCGATGGGAAATCAATTCGAGGAGTTAGAGAATGTTGCTTCCTCAGAATTGGGGTTCCACTCTACTGTAGGTTGAGTTAAAACCTTTGAATTAGCGGCGTAGGTGCTGATTTTTGGAGGATTTCATGGCTATCTGGCGACTGACTCCATTTGCATTTTCGATCCCAACAAAAACAAATGGCGAAAGTGTAAGCAGAAACTTCCTTTTGGAGTATTAAGCCATGGATCTGCTCTCTTAAACGGCAAAATATATTTTATGGGAGGCTGCAATTATAATATCAACGAACCATTTGTAAGCTGCTACAAGTTGGAAGAGAGTATTGAATGGACTAAAATGACTGATATGAACGAGAAAAGATATTTCATTTCACAGAGCACAATTGTTTTTGGCTCAGAAATTTGGGTGATTGGTGGATGGGATGGGAATGTTACACTAAAAACAGTGGAAAAATACAATCCCCAAACAAATATTTGGACTAAAATGCCGTAAGTTGTCTTTTAAAAAATACAAAATGAAAGTGACCTCAATTTTAACCGAGATGCTTCACCTGCTTCAATAGTTGGTGGAAAAATCTTTGTTTCTGGTGGTTATGATGGGAGTAATTTTTTAAAATCAGTGGAAGTCTATGATCCAGCCAAGAACAAATGGAAAATATTCTGTGATATGCCGCATGGATTAGCCGGACATTGTTCGATAGTTGACGGAACAAATCTAATAATCATCGGAGGAAAGAAATCTGATGAAACGCCCTCAGATGAAGTCTGGAAAATAGATGTCTTTGATCCAAAAAAGGAGTGGATCAAAATGCTCAGCTTAAAACAAGGAAGATATTGTCATGGAGCTGTCAAATTACCAAATGAAATTATGGTCTTTGGAGGATCAATTGATAACAAAACTCGAATAGATTCCGTTGAAATATTTGATGAAATCAGCTGGACTGAGGAACCTAAGTTGCCAGAAAAACGCAGCATATTTCCTTCTTTTCCTTTTTCAATAAAAGCGTGTTGATACATCTAGTGGATTAAATGAAAGTAATAAAAAAATTCTTACATAGAAATCTAAGACTATTAAGTTGATAAAATCTGTGTAGTTTATTTGATAAATCAGTCTAAAACATCCATTGAAGTAATTGCTTTTCTGTATCCCGTGGTAGTGGAACAAACGAAAAGAAGCCAAATAAATCTGGAATTCTATTAGGTTGGCAACTTTGAAACGGGACACTTAACAGTTTTTCGAAAATTTATCATAATTTTTTTATTAAGCAAAGCTAATCAGTCAAATATGCTCCGTTAGAATCTACTACTTTTTCCCAACGGGTGGGCAGCTGATCGATTCCACTTCGATAAAAATCCGAGGTCTTGCTGTCAAAAAAAGATTGAAGTTCGCTTGCGAGGTGAGCTTCATTAACGAAGTGCTGTCCTTCTAAATGATGCGCCAAAGATCGAAAGAGGTGGTAATCCGAAGGAGCAAGGTCTGGACTGTACGGAGGATGCGGAAGAAGAGCCCAACCCAATTCCTTTATCTTCTGTTGAGTGGTCTTAGCAATATGAGGTCTTGCGTTATCGTGTTGCAGGTACACTTTGTCCTGTTGTTTCTTCAGCTTTTCTGCAAGTCGATCCAATTGGCTGGAATATACCTCGGCAGTCACTGTTTGACCCTTTAGCAGTAGTTCCCAGTGGACAATCCCTCTCATATTCCACCAGCAACACAGTAAAATCTTCTTCGGATGCAAACCGGGGTGCGGTGTCGGTATGCCGCTCTCATTGGGCTTCAGCCATTGGACTTTCCTTGAAAAGTTGGCGTACAGAACCCACTTCTCATCACCAATAACTAGATTTGACAGCCATGACATATTCCTTTTGAAAGTGAGCAGAGAGAGACAGGCATCTGATCTCAGTTTGAGGTGAATTGGAGCCAACTGGTGCGGGATCCAAACTGCGTATCTCCACTTAAATCTAACCTCATGAAAATGATTTTCGATGGTGGTATGAGAGGTATGGAATTGCTCTGCTAGACACCTTGACGTTTGCCGGGGATCTCCTTCAATTGCTGCCTGGAGAGCGTCGACATCGATGGCAGATGGGTGATTTGCATGAGTCAGATTCTTGAAGTCCCTTCGTCCTTCCACAAAACTTTGGAACTATCTTTTCACCGTAGATTTAGACATTGTTCCAGGACCAAACGACTCACAGATTTTCTCGACTGTAGCTCTCACAGACGTCCCCTGGCGGTACTCATGAAAAATGACGACGTGGAGTGCTTCCGAAGAAATAGGCGTAGCTTCAGCTTGATCAACCATCAGGGCGTGTAATTATTGGTAGTAGTAGATTATTAATAGGCTTATAAGTTTACAAATTATCGCGGGATTTGACAAAGCCGCAAAAAAATTAGAAGGATAAAACTAAAGTGTCCCGTTTCAAAGTTGCTAACCTAATACAGTGCGGTGCAAAAAGATAAAGGCACCTTATTTTTCGCCTGCCTAGAGTCATAGAAGGCTTATTTTGGAAAAATGATTCCGCCATCGTTTTCAGCAGACTTTTTAACCCTAGTATCCAAAAAATTAGCCCGGTTTATTTATTTCCAAGAAGGTAACCAAACCAAAAGAGGAAAATTGTCAAACTTTGTTGGTGCAAAAAGATAAAGGCAGTCATGGAAAACGGTAATTTATCAGGAATTTTCTTTTGTTATCCGTTAAGTTTTTGTGTCATTTTATATCTGACGTTCTCGGAACTACACCCCGTAAAATAATTATAGGTTCACTCCCTAAATTGGCGTATCTTGGTCGGGTGAGATTCTTTTGGGCTGAAATAACTTTTATCTAATTCTCTTGAATTTTGGCTTTCTTTTCCTCCATAATTTAGCCAGGCAAGTTTGTTGAGTACAAAAAATGATAGCTTCATCTCCAAAAGTGGCGTGACCCGAAATTTCAAAAACCCGAGCTATCAAAATTTGGCTGATGCAGTTTGATTCAGCTTGATTTCGTGATTCTAAAACATTTTAAATCTCAAAAAAAGGTTGGAAATTCGTGGAAATATGACTCAAAGAAGACGTCAATTTTCACCTATTTTAGGATAAAAAGCGCGTTTTGGACCAAAAGTCTCATCTTTTTTGAGTCATATTTCCACGAATTTCCAACCTTTTTTTGAGATTTAAAATGTTTTAGAATCACGAAATCAAGCTGAATCAAACTGCATCAGCCAAATTTTGATAGCTCGGGTTTTTGAAATTTCGGGTCACGCCACTTTTGGAGATGAAGCTATCATTTTTTGTACTCAACAAACTTGCCTGGCTAAATTATGGAGGAAAAGAAAGCCAAAATTCAAGAGAATTAGATAAAAGTTATTTCAGCCCAAAAGAATCTCACCCGACCAAGATACGCCAATTTAGGGAGTGAACCTATAATTATTTTACGGGGTGTAGACGATGGGAAAGGCTCCGACTTTGACTGATATAGAGAAGGGAAAAATTGATGTACTCCTTCAGGAGGAAAAAAGCCATCGAGACATTGCAAAACTGATTGGTCGTTCTCCAACAGTAGTCGAAAATTATGTAAAGAATAAAGCGTCATATGGCAAAAAGAGATCAACTGGAAGGCCGAAGAAACTCTCCCCAAGAGATGAAAGACTGGTGCTTCGAAAGGCCTCAAACTCAACGTTAAGCTGCCCCCAGATGAAAAGTGAGCTAAACTTGAATGTATCGCGCTGGACAATAAACAGAACAATCAATAACTCAAGTTTTATTGTGAGACAGAAGATGCTAGCCGCCCCTGCGCTCAATAATTGCCATAAAGCTGCTCGTCTTGAATTCGCTCGAATCAACATGAATAGAGATTGGACCGCTGTTATATTTAGTGACGAAAAAAAATGGAACCTAGATGGTCCAGACGGTTGCCATGACTATTGGAGAGATCTACGGAAGGAACCGGCCATTTTTTCGACTAGGAACTTCGGCGGCGGCTCGGTGATGACATGGGCTGCTTTTTGCTCCGGTGGCCAAGTCGACCTTGTTTTCACGTCAAGCCGCATGAATTCTGCTGACTACCAGAAAGTATTGGCAGACTCTCTTCTACCATTTTTGAATTTGAACCGACACCGCCCTCTAATCTATCAGCAGGATAACGCAAGTATCCACGGCAGTCGTTCGACTGAGGAGTGGTTTGCAGCCAACAACGTGACCGTTTTACCATGGCATGCTCGATCTCCTGACCTAAATTGCATCGAAAATCTCTGGAGAGCCATGGTGAGATAAGTCTATGCAAATGGAAAGCAATACGATACAATCAATGAGCTCAAGGAGGCGATAAAGCGAGTCTGATGGAACCTCAATCCAAATCTGATGAAGCAACTTGTGGATTCGATGCCCAATAGAATTTTCGAGGTTATCTCAAACCACGGATCTTCCACTATCTACTAAAGCTGTTTAAACTTTTGTTGAAATAAAAATCTCTCATAAATTACCGTTTTCCATGACTGCCTTTATCTTTTTGCACTGCACTGTATTGCAATGCTAATCAGGAATCCAACTCTATCCATTTTTGGAGGCTATTCAGAATCTCGCACATTAAATTCTATTAAAAAAAGTTATTTGCTCCTCTTAGAAACTCTGAAAATCATAAAGATATTCCGCAGAATTGAATGACTCTCTCTTTTTTTTCTTAATCTTAGACTGTATTAGGAAATTAAAATAAAGAAATACATCACTTCAAGAGCATCAAATTATTTACTTTTATAAAACTCAGCTTGCAGAAAATATTCTGATTGATAATAATTTATTTAAGAGAAACAACACTGATTCTTGTCAGATTTATCGAACGCTTTTTCCAGAAAAGTGAGAACAACGCAGCACTGAAGGGATGAATGAAAACCCAAAAGAGGATCATATTGATGGGGACCAGCAATACCCATTGAATATGGTAAACACCAAGATGTCGGCTCTCCAAAACGAGAAGGAAGCCAAATAAAATACAGGCATCAATGTTACAATCACCATGTAGGAGTAGATTATTACCCTCAAATGTTCCACTTCGGGGTGACTAGTTTTAGCTGCGGTTTTAACAAATCTGAATTAGAATTTTTCTAAGAACTTTTTATTTTTATGTCAGCGCGCTATTATTTAGCATTGGATAAGCCTAAGCCACAGAGAAAGTCTCCTCTATCAGAAAGTATACATTTTATTTCTCTTTTTTTCAATTTAACAAGGCCGAAAGCAAATGCGAGTAAAGAGTTCCAAAATTTTTAGGCCGGTCGTACAAATTCTAGTTTCGGTCAATCAAATTTTAGTACCTTTTTTAAAATTGAAATGAATGGCTTCGCTTTTTCGTGATTTTCTGCTGTTTTCTCATAGCTGACGTTGAAGAAAATTCGAAAAAAAAGACCAAAATTATAATAAAATCGTTTTTTTGAACTTACACTTGACATCATCAATGAAATCAGAAAGTACAAAGAAGACAAAAAACGAAGAAAAAAGTAGAAAATAATGGACATACAGTAAGCCAATAGAATAAAAAAATAACCCGCACCATTTGAATGAGCTTTCATTTTTTGCTCCCTGTGTTTTGTGAAAATGCTCAAGTAAAAGGGCGATCCACTTGTTGTTCCATAGATTCGAAAAAGATAAGATAAGCTCAAAGTGGTTTCAAAAGACAATTTTAACTTAAAACTTAGGAGAAACTAAGTGATCAGTCTTCCGACTCCGACAAATAAGATCTTTGTGCCAGATATCTCAGAATTAGTTTAAAAAATGGGAAGAGAGGAGAGTGCCTTATAATTATCTTATCACAATTGTCTTCCCATCTTCCATCCGGTTTCGAAACCTTTATCCTCATCGACTAGCATTGGAAATTCGATAAAAATATTTCAATTTAAATAAGCCCTCTTTGAATTGAATCTCCTCTGGGAAAGTGATAGCCAGAGAGGCGTTTCCCATCTTGGCTCCGTAGTGATTCGCAACTGATAATTTCGAAGTTGCAACCCACCATGTTCGCTTTGATTTTTAACAAATCTTCTCCATTCAAGCGGTGGCAAGTACTGATCAACATCGTCGTAAAGAGCCTTTCTCATCTAAAAACTCGACGAGTCTGATCTTTTTGAACAATTTGCAAGTCCGATAAAATAGAAAAAAGTAAGTTTTCCTCGCCTCGTTGATCTGGCTGAGAGTTGAGTAATCACATCGAAGGAAGGTAGCCCTCCAGACTTCTTCACTATAATCTCCCTTCTCGCTCTTCTCCATTATTCCAGCCAAGAGAGATAAGAAGAGTGCTGAGAAGTTATCAAATTCTACAATCAAAAAAGCTCTGCTTTATGAACGCTTTGAGAGGCATCAAATGGTATTAAATTGTGTTTTTTTAAAAAGAATTTGTCGAATCTAAAATGAGAAAAAGACTCTTTTTGTATTTCTATCAATTGCTTTCCATTCTGCGCAACTTTTCCCCACCTAAAAGCGAGAATAAAAAGCAGAAATATGTTTTACGGCGATCTCTTTCATCTCATTCTCAGCACTACAAAATGAGTAAACAATATTTCCAGAATTGTATGGACGACAATTGTAGAAAAATACAAGACAATGAGAAGCTAGCTATCCAATCGATTTATAAAAAAGAAGCCAGATTTGAAGTCAACGCATGGGAGGTTAGTCCATTTTCTTCATTTTTCTACAAAATAATGTGGAATATTTGTTGTTTTAGACTGAATTTTAGAGCAAATTTTCAGATTTGGACGCCGCTTAGCGTTACACTAACCATTACACGTATATATTCAACTAGTTGGGATGAAATCACAAAAGTTTCTATAGAATTGCGAGTAGTCTGCTCGGCTAATTACCCTCAAATGTAAGTTTTTCTTTTATTTTTGTTTCTGGACGAAAAACCCTTAAAAAGAAGGAATTTCACCAGTTTTCGCTGCTTTTTACCAAAATTTCAGTTAGACGGCTTTAAAGACAAAAATAACATTTCTCTTCTCTAATCTGATGTCGCTTTTTCAGTCCTCCTAAGGTCTCTCTTTTAAACGCCAAAGGAATCTCTAAAGAGTTAGTCCAAGTTCTCCAAAAAAATCTCAAAGACAAATGCAAATCTCTCATCGGAAGTGTAAGTCTCCCTTTTTCAACGCAATTCTTCATTTGAGGCTATGATCCTCAAGCTTTGCTCAGAAGTACAAAACTTTTTATACGAAAATACGAATACAAAACAAGTGGATCTAGATGCTGGAGGAAGTGGAAATTCGCGTTTTGGACCCTGGCATATTGATGAAAACTCGCGGCTTATGTATGACTGCATCTTTATGAAAAAACTTGGAAGTGGCGGATTTGGAGATGTTCTCCTCGCTCGAAACGAAGTAGATGATGGAAATTATGCAATCAAGCGAACTTCTCTCTACGCTCAAAGTGAAGAATTAAACAGTCGAATCATAAAAGAAGCTAAACTCTTCTCTAAACTAAATCATCCAAATGTGGTTCGCTACTACAGGTGATCTAATTTTCGAATAAAATTCAAACCTATAAATTTCAGTGCTTGGACTGAAAATGCAAAAAAGAAGGAAAGCGATGATGATGACCTTATTTACTTCGAAAGGAATGCTCAAGGATTCAGCCGAGAAACAGAAGAATCGGAAGATGTGGCTTCTTCTCCAAAATTGGGTAGTCTAGCAAGCGGTACGAGCCAAGAAACTCTACTAACTGCTACCACACGTGTAAGAATCATCATTTTAAACATTTTTAGAATTCATAATTTCAGGAAATGTCTCCGACTCGATTTCTTTACATTCAAATGGAATTTTGTGGTCGCGGCACCTTGCGCTCTCTAATTGATGCTAAAGGATTGGTAGGAAAGGCAAAAAACGTTTGGAGAATATTTCGGCAAATACTGGCTGGCTTATCCTACATTCACAAGGAGGGTATGATCCACCGCGATATCAAACCCGTACGTTTTAAAACTTCAAAATCGATCAAATGTTTCTAGATGAATATCTTAATCGATGAGAAAGATCGCATAAAAATAGGAGATTTTGGTCATGCTGCGAGAGATTTCTTCCACAAAATGGATTCAACTTCCGCCCAGCTGGAAGTAAATTCCAAAGTCTCTGGACAAACAAAAGACTACATCGGAACTGAGCTCTACAAGGCTCCGGAGCTATTTGATGCGGACGATCCAGCTCCCTATTCCTCGAAGATTGACGTCTACAGGTTGGTTTTGTTTTGAATTATTCTTTTAGAGTTTACTTTCAGCACTGGGGTAGTGCTGTTTGAAATGTTTTATCGACCTTTGCCCCTCGGAATGGAGAGAAATTCAACTATTAATAGACTAAGAAAAAACATCGCAATTCCTTCAGATTTCGGCCAGGAGTATCCTCAAAATCAGCAGAGTTTAGCCAAGATATTTGTGACGATGATGCTTCAAGAAAATGCAGAAAATCGCCCAACCGTAGACCAATTACTCGATGAGAGGATCGATGTAGATGGGGAGGAGTTGGGAGGAAGGGAAGCAAATACATCGGTATCATTTTACTTTTGCTTCATTTTATTTGTTAGGTATTAATTTTGGGCGGTGGATATTCGAATACAATTTACTTGCTCGATTCGAAGGCTCAAAGTTGGAAGAAACTGAGCACCACTCTTCCAGCGGGAATGCGAGCTTTTGGAGCTGTTGTACTCTATGAAGAAATCTATATTTTTGGAGGATATTCCAAGGATTGTTATAAATTGAAAGATGATGGAAGTTGGATGAAATTGGCACCGCTAAATCAAGAAAGATCTGCTATTTTCAGTAGCTCTCTGGTTTACAAAGGAGATATCTGGGTTATTGGAGGAGATTCTAGATTATTTGGAAGTTCTCTAAAATCAGTAGAAAAGTATGATATTTCTCAAGACAAATGGACCAACATGCCGTTAGTTTCCTCAAAATTCAATTAAAAACCTTCCAGAGAAATGACTTATCCAAGGAAAGATGCAGCAGCAGTAGTATTTAAGGATCGAATATTTGTCACTGGAGGAGAAAACGAAAAAATCTTAAAATCTGTGGAGATATTTGACCCAGTTCTACAGAAATGGATCTTCTTTTGTGATTTGCCTATTAAAGTTACCAGCCATACGATGCTAATCAGTAATTCAACTCTGTCCATTTTTGGAGGCAAATCAGAATCTGGCCGATTAAATAGCGTATGGGAAATGGATATCGAAGATCCCAAGAAGAAATGGACAGAAAAACAGAGTTTTAAACATTCACGAAGTGATTTTGGAATAGGAAAACTCTCAAATGGAATTATTGTATTTGATGATGAAACATCCGAAATATTTGATGGAAATGAATGGATTGATGGACCCAAACTGCCTCAAAGACTAACAAAATTTGCTTATACATCCATTCCCCGATCTCTTGAACAAAAACTAAAAATACAATTTGGTTTGTTTAAAAATTGATTAATTTGAGGAGGTTTTAGTTCCAATTGCGGCTAAAAGTGCAAATACATTTGAGAAACAAAACACATCGGTTTGATTTTTAACTTTTAGATTTTGCTTGTAGGTTTTAATTTTGGGTGGTGTTGGATATTTGGATACAATTTACTTGCTCGATTCGATGGCTCAAAGTTGGAAGAAACTGAGCATCACTCTTCCAGTGGAAATGTTTGGTTTTGGGGCTGTTGTGCTCAATGAAGAAATCTATATTTTTGGAGGAATTGCCAAAGGTTATCAACAGGATTGTTATAAATTGAAAGATGATGGAAGTTGGATGAAATTGACACCGCTAAATCAAAAAAGGGCTCATATTTCCAGTAGCTCTCTGGTTTACAAAGGAGATATCTGGGTTATTGCAGGAGTCAATGGAAATTATCTGAAATCAGTAGAAAAGTATAATATTTTGCAAGACAAATGGACCTATATGCCGTTAGTTTCCTCAAAATTCAATTAAAAACCTTCCAGTGAAATGAATTATACAAGACAGAATGCAGCAGCAGTAGTATTTAAGGATCGAATATTTGTCACTGGAGGAAGAAATAAAAAAAGGTTAAAATCTGTGGAGATGTTTGACCCAGTTCTACAGAAATGGATCTTCTTTTGTAATTTGCCTATTAAAGTTATCAGCCATACGATGCTAATCAGCAATTCAACTCTGTCCATTTTTGGAGGTGAATCAGAATCTGGCCGATTAAATAGCGTATGGGAAATGGATATCGAAGATCTCAAGAAGAAATGGACAGAAAAACAGAGTTTTAAACATCCACGTAGTGATTTTGGAATAGGAAAACTCTCAAATGGAATTACTGTATTTGGTGGTTGGGATGAAAGCGGAGAAACATCCGAAATGTTTGATGGAAATGAATGGATTGATGGACCCAAACTGCCTCAAAGACTAACAAAATTTGCTTATACATCCATTCCCCGATCTCTTGAACAAAAACTAAAAATGCAATCGGGTTTGTTTAAAAATTGATTAATTTGAGGAGGTTTTAGTTCAAAATGCGGCTAAAAGTGCAAATACATTTGAGAAACAAAACACATCGGTATGCTTTACCCTAACTTTTAGAATTTGTTTATAGATATTAATCTTGGACGGTTATGAATTTTTGGCTAGAATTTATTTGCTCGATTCGAAAGCTCAAAGTTGGAAGAAACTAAAAATCACTCTTCCAATGGGATTGTTTGGCTTTGGAGCTGTTGTACTCTATGAAGAAATCTATATTTTTGGAGGATATTTCAAGGATTGCTATAAATTGAAAGATGATGGAAGTTGGATGAAATTGGCACCGCTAAATCAAGAAAGATCTGCTATTTTCAGTAGCTCTCTGGTTTACAAAGGAGATATCTGGGTTATTGGAGGAGATTCTCAAGCGTCTCTAAAATCAGTAGAAAAGTATGATATTTCTCAAGACAAATGGACCAGCATGGCGTTAGTTTTTCCCAAAATTCAATGAAAATCTTCCAGAGAAATGAATTATGCAAGATCTGATGCAGCAGCAGCAGTATTTAAGGATCGAATATTTGTCACTGGAGGAAGAAATAAAAAAAGGTTAAAATCTGTGGAGATGTTTGACCCAGTTCTACAGAAATGGATCTTCTTTTGTGATTTGCCTATTGAAATTCATGGTCATACGATGCTAATCAGCAATTCAACTCTATCCATTTTTGGAGGCTATTCAGAATCTGGCCGATTAAATAGCGTATGGGAAATGGATATCGAAGATCTCAAGAAGAAATGGACAGAAAAACAGAGTTTTAAACATCCACGAAGTGATTTTGGAATAGGAAAACTCTCAAATGGAATTACTGTATTTGGTGGTTGGAATGAAAGCGGAGAAACATCCGAAATGTTTGATGGAAATGAATGGATTGATGGACCCAAACTGCCTCAAAGACTAACAAAATTTGCTTATACATCCATTCCCCGTTCCCTCGAAGAAAGTCTTTTGGAACAATATTCTTCAATTCGATATACCCTCTTCTCATATCCTTTGCTTCCAATCAGAAATCAAGTTTGATTATAAATATTTTTTGAATCTAATCGCGATCGGCTGAGAAAAGAAATCAGCCAGAGATGGTATTCTTTTGACTCGTCTGCAGGTCTTCCCAATTCGGTTTTATTTCTTCTTTATGAATGGTTGTTCCCACGATTTTATTTTTTGCCTCATCGGCTTTGATTTTTTTGTTTTTTGTTTTCTCGACATTTACTTGCAACTCTTCCTCAACTTTTTCAGCCTTTTCGTAGGCTTCATTGAACGAATTGCAGTTAAGATGAATCCAAAAGAGCAACAACTTCCCGTAGAAGTGAAGATTAAAGACAAAATAATAGTCAAAGTGATTTCTCCTTGAGACCTTCTTTTTTTAAAATCTTCTTCCATCATCTTTTGGGGATTCCTCGCGGAATATTTCTTGTTGCTCGGCTCCTTAAGGTCTTTTTCTTTTGAATAAATCGCCTACTCATTTGAGCGATTGATTCACCAGCCGAATTAGTGGAATTGATAATAACTTTGGCTGATGGAATCAAGAGCCTTTTGAGGAAGCTGGAAAAATCTGACTTTAAATAGAAGTAGATCTGTGTCCATTTGTTTGAAGCCTTGCTACATGCTGTCAAAATTCGGATTATACAGTGCGGTGCAAAAAGATAAAGGCAGTCATGGAAAACGGTAATTTATCAGGAATTTTCTTTTGTTATCCGTTAAATTTTTGTGTCATTTTATATCTGACGTTCTCGGAACCAGACGATGGAAAAGGCCCCGACTTTGACCGATATAGAGAAGAGAAAAATTGATATACTCCTTAAGGAGGAAAAAAGCCATCAAGACATTGTAAAGCTAATTGGTCGTTCTCCAACAGTAGTCGAAAATTACGTCAAGAGTAAAGCGTCATATGGCAAAAAGAAATCAACTGGAAGGCCGAAGAAACTCTCCCCAAGAGACGAAAGACTGGTGCTTCGAAAGGCCTCAAACTCAACGTTAAGCTGCCCCCAGATGAAAAGTGAGCTAAACTTGAATGTATCGCGCTGGACAATAAACAGAACAATCAATAACTCAAGTTTTATTGTGAGACAGAAGATGCTAGCCGCCCCTGCGCTCAATGATTGCCATAAAGTTGCTCGTCTTGAATTCGTTCGAATCAACATGAATAGAGATTGGACCGCTGTTATATTTAGTGACGAAAAAAAATGGAACCTAGATGGTCCAGACGGTTGCCATGACTATTGGAGAGATCTACGGAAGGAACCGGCCATTTTTTCGACTAGGAACTTCGGCGGCGGCTCGGTGATGACATGGGCTGCTTTTTGCTCCGATGGCCAAGTCGACCTTGTTTTCACGTCAAGCCGCATGAATTCTGCTGACTATCAGAAAGTATTGGCAGACTCTCTTCTACCATTTTTGAATTTGAACCGACACCACCCTCTAATCTATCAGCAGGATAACGCAAGTATCCACGGCAGTCGTTCAACTAAGGAGTGGTTTGCAGCCAATAACGTGACAGTTTTACCATGGCCTGCTCGATCTCCTGACCTAAATTGCATCGAAAATCTCTGGGGAGCTATGGTGAGACAAGTCTATGTAAATGGAAAACAATACGACACAGTCAACGAGCTCAAGGAGGCGATAAAGCGAGTCTGGTGGAACCTCAATCCAAATCTGATGAAGCAACTTGTGGATTCGATGCCCAATAGAATTTTCGAGGTTATCTCAAAGCACGGATCTTCCATTACCTACTAAAACTGTTTAAACTTTTGTTGAAATAAAAATCTCTCATAAATTACCGTTTTCCATGACTGCCTTTATCTTTTTGCACCAACAGAATTTGACAATTTTCCTCTTTTGGCTTGGTTACCTTCTTGGAAATAAATAAACCGGACTAATTTTTTGGATACTAGGGTAAAAAATGCCGCTGAAAAAGATGGCGGAATCAGTTTTCCAAAATAAGCCTTCTATGGCTCTAGGCAGGCGAAAAATGAGGTGCCTTTATCTTTTTGCACCGCACTGTAGCTTCCCCATGGGTATTCGCTTTTTTAAAAAAAGAATTTTTCTTTTTTTTGAAAATTCGAGGGGATGCGGCCTAAAATCCCAGAGAAGCATCTATATTTAAGCGCTTCCAAAGTGTTTGGTGCAAAAGTTATTGCTTAGCCTAACAGAATAGATTAGAATTAAAAAGTTTAAATTAGGAGTCTTGAAGGCCTCTCGATTACCCCCACATTTAGGGTCAAAGGTTCGTAGATCTGCCTTTCGCTGGGCCGATCGAAGGGAAGACTTTTTTTTATGGAAATTCGAGAAATTGGGACTAAAACTTGAACGAGAAAATATGAAGAGCTCAGGGTTTTTTTCCAGAACCAAAATCGTCATCAATTTATCAATTAGATTCGCAAATCGCAGGAAGTTAAAGTTTAGGTTGAATGCTTAAAATTAAACGCCGCCCAAGGTGGCGCAGCCCCACCTTGTCTTCTAAAGTAAAAGGAAAAGTCAGAATTTTATTTGTTGGCATTGATCGAACCTAAAAATCTGAGCTCCCTCCTCTTATGGCTGTACTCTTTAAAATGTTTTCTACAAGAGTGTAAAAGTGCAGTCCTGGAGAGAGAGAACAGATCTATCGATTATCGGGGAGGAGATCTGGGTCTCGGACCTGTTACACTTCCTTCGTCCCTCTTCAGTGCCCCGCTCCGTCGTTACGTTTAAATGAACACAAAACGAGTCGCATTCTTTTCTACTTTTTGCAACATCAATTTCTGCTTTCTCGCTCTTTCTTCTGTTTTTCCCCATTTTTAGTCCATCTCTTCCCGTTTATCCAGATTCCTTCACATCTTTTCATAAAAATGGAGAACAACCATGAAGAAATTTAAAATTCCTAGCTGTTTGTTTCTTTTCTTTAAAATCTCTCGCTTTTTCCAAGATTTTGCTAAAAATGGTACAATTTTTGAATGTTTTTCTTCGAGTTTTCCACGATTTGTAGGGCTTTTGATCCTATTTGATAGATATAATCTCGGAATCTTTCTTCTCGTCCTCTCTCCCTACTTTCTCTCGCATCTCCACAGGACGTAGGCTAGGTTCTTGTGTTTTGATCAATTATAAATCAATTAATTGGTTTCTAAAGTAGTGAGGCCGGTTGAGGAGGTTCTGATTCTTCAGATCACAGTCACTCTAAAATGACATTCATATTCTCCAAATAAAGACTAAACCGCCTTATTAAGACAATCAATAGAAGTCTAACGCCGGGTTTGCCTATTCGCCATCGTGATGAATGCTCATCTAGCGATTGAAGCTAGTAAGCCTGATTTATAATCAACGCTTCTTTAGTTATTGATGAGCTTAGTCTCAATGATTTCACAGAGAAAGAACAGATAGGAAGTGGAGGTCAGGCAGTAGTCTTTCGCGGCTACAATAAACGACTGGGGTAAGCAATGTTACCAGTTTATGAAAGTCTGACTGAAATTAAAATAGAGAGATCGATTTGCAGAAAAGTAGCTGTCAAGAAATTTTATAACCCAATCAATAAAACGGATATGAGTGAAGTTATCCTCCTAGCGAAAGTTAGTTTTATTTATTAATATTTCAATAATTTTCCAAATAGCATTCCAATCACCCGAATATCATCCGTCTTTTTGGTTTTTTGACTCCAGAAGAAGGCTATTTACCTAATAGCAGCACTTTCTACAGTGGCTACATTATGGAGCACATGGAGAGGAGCTTATTTAACGGTTTGTTTGGTTTTTCCTCTATGCTGAGTGTAATAGCAATTCCGATACGATGGGATTCAATTAGAGACACTAGCATAGCAATTGGTTTGCTATCTTTGATTTTTTTTAACTTGCTCCTTTTCAACTTGAGACATTAAAATGCCATTTCCAGTGATTCATGACACTTCAGTAGAATACAATATGAAACAAGTTTATTCCTGGATTGAAAAGACTTCAAGTGGTCTGCAATATCTCCACGAAAAAGGAGTATTGCATCGAGATATCAACCCTCACAAGTGAGATATTCTCTCCTTCTTCTCATTGGAGTTACAGCATTCTACTTGGGAAATCCTTAGACGACTTGAGGATTTCCGGCTTTGGATTAGCTAAAGTGATTGGGCCACAGATAATTGCTTCTCATACCGGCGGGTGAGTGTGGCTTTTGGTTAAACGAGTTGTAAAAGAATTGGAACAATAGATTACATGGCTCCGGAGATGCATAATGGAACTAAATATGGTAAGTCGGCGGATATCTATTCGCTGACTATTACGCTTTGGGAGATTATTCATCGAGAGTTAGTGAAGTTTTTCAAAATAGTGGTTAGAAGTTTAGAAGGCCGTATGGTTACATGGAGGTAATACCTCGGTACAACAAAATTAATCGAATTTTAAATGGAGAACGGCCAAATATTAAAGAGGAATTGGAGATTTCAGCCTTATTGATACGGTAATTGATTATTTCTGGCCAATCTGGCTTTCTAAAATCAAAGTTTTCACTTTATCGGAGTTGAAAAGTGAGGCGTAGAATTGACAAAGCAGAGAAAAGCAAAAAAAAACTTCCAGCGGCTGGGACAGCGACCCAGAAAGTAGACCGGAAATCTCAGAATTTATTGAATTTTCCCGGAAAGAGAGGCCAGCTCAAGAGAATCTCAGAAAAGTTGGCAGCCAACAGAATGTGAATCAAAACGAAAACAAAGTTGAAAAACAGAGCGGAGGACAACAAAATACATCGGTATTGGCTTGAAGTTTTAGACTTTGCTTGTAGGTATTAATCTTGGGCGGTTATGGACCTCTGAATACAATTTACTTGCTCGATTCGAGGCTTCTAAGTTGGAAGGAACTGAGCATCACTCTTCCAGTGGGAATGGAAAGTTTTGGAGCTGTTGTACTCTATGAAGAAATCTATATTTTTGGAGGAATTGTCAAGTGTCGTGAACAGCAGAGCTGTTATAAATTGAGAAATGATGGAACTTGGATCAAATTGGCATCGCTAAATCAAAAAAGATATGCTATTTCCAGTAGCTCTCTGGTTTACAAAGGAGATATCTGGGTTATTGGAGGATATTCTGAAAACTCTTTAAAATCAGTAGAAAAGTATAATATTTCGCAAGACAAATGGACTTACATGCCGTTAGTTTTCCTCAAAATTCAATGAAAAACCTTTCAGAGAAATGAATTATCCTAGGTGTGATGCAGCAGCAGCAGTATTTAAGGATCGAATACTTGTCACTGGAGGATCCAATAGGAAAAACTTAAAATCTGTGGAGATGTTTGACCCACTTCTACAGAAATGGATCTTCTTTTGTGATTTGCCTATTGAAGTTTATGGCCATACGATGCTGATCAGCAATTCAACTCTATCCATTTTTGGAGGCGAATCAGAATCTGGCCGATTAAATAGCGTATGGGAAATGGATATCGAAGATCCCGAGAAGAAATGGTCAAAACATAACTTTAAACAACCACGATATTCTTTTGGAATAGGAAAACTCTCAAATGGAATTATTGTATTTGGTGGTTATAGGGGAGAAATATCCGAAATATTTGATGGAAATAAATGGATTGGCGGATCCAAACTGCCTCAAGATCTATCATATTTTGCTTATACATCCATTCCCCGATCTCTTGAACAAAAACTAAAAATACAATTTGGTTTGTTTAAAAATTGATTAATTTGAGGAGGTTTTAGTTCCAATTGCGGCTAAAAGAGAAAGTACAGTTGAGGGACAAAACACATCGGTAGGATTCTTGGCTTGTAGACTTTGCTTGTAGGTATTAATCTTGGGCGGCGATGGATCTCTGAATACAATTTACTTGCTCAATTCGAGGCTTCTAAGTTGGAAGGAACTGAGCATCACTCTTCCAGTGGGAATGGAAAGTTTTGGAGCTGTTGTCCTCGATCAAGATATCTATATTTTTGGAGGGGATGCCAATCGTAATTTGCAGCGGGAATGTTATAAATTGAAAGATGATGGAAGTTGGATGCAATTGGCATCGCTAAATCAGCAAAGAGATGATATTTCCAGTAGCTCTATGGTTTACAAAGGAGACATCTGGGCTATTGGAGGATTCGATGGAAATGCAGATCTGAAATCAGTAGAAAAATATGATATTTCCCAAAATAGATGGACCTACATGCCGTTAGTTTTCCTCCAAATTTTAAAGGGACAGTCTCTAGAGTTGGGAACTTTGCCGGATTTCTGTAGCTACAGTAATAGCGGCGGACTCAAAAATGCAAAAAATTTTCTTTCTTCAATTCATTTCATGCAATTTCGTGTGTATTTCCGAAATATCAGCGCATTATTTTGTATCGAATAAAAGTAACTTATAGGAGGCTTCGAACTGTCCCTTTAATCGAAACCTTCCAGGGAAATGAATTATGCAAGATGTGGTGCAGCAGCAGCAGTATTTAAGGATCGATTATTTGTGACTGGAGGATGGAATGGAGAAAAATTAAAATCTGTGGAGATGTTTGATTCAAATGTACAGAAATGGATCTTATTTTGTGATTTGCCTTTTGGAATTTATGGTCATACGATGCTAATCAGCAATTCAACTTTATCCATTTTTGGAGGCGAATCAGAATCTGGGGTATTAAATAGGGTATGGAAAATGGATATCGATGATCCCGAGAAGAGATGGACGCCAAATCAGAGTTTTGAACATCCACGAGATTCTTTTGGAATAGGAAAACTCTCAAACGGAATTATTGTGTTTGGTGGTTGGGAAAGTGAAGAAACATCCGAAATATTTGATGGAAATAGATGGATTTATGGATCCAACCTACCTCAAAATCTATCATATTTTGCTTATACATCCATTCTCCGATCTCTTGAAGACAGTTTTCTGGAGAAATTTTCATAATTTTTGAAGCCATATTTGTAAGTATGAAATTCATTCCTCGTTCCCTCGAAGAATGGAATTCTCATAAATTGTTTAAAAATTATTTGTTCTCAGTCCTCCAAAAATCATTTGAAAATGGAAAATTGATTAAATGCGATCTCTTGGATCAAACTGTCAATCTGACTAAAATCCCCAAAATTCATTCTAGTAGATTCTTCTCATCCAAGACGACTAGTTTCTTCATGATGAATCTCATCTTATTGGCGATTTTGTTGCTTCCAGCCGTCGCTCAGTTGAGCTCCTAAATGTGGAATTTGAATTCAATTTGGAGACGGAGCTCTCTTCAGAAGTCGTTGGAAATGCCGTCCAGCCAACTTAAAAACAGACAGAATCGTGAAGTTTCGCAGATAAACTTTCTATAGGCTAGGATTATTATAGTCTGTTCATAAAAAAGACGACTTCCTTCGTATCCAAGAAAGGGATTTTCGAGGCAAGATCCGTTTTATTCTAAAATTTATTAAAGACCTTTTTTAGGATAAAATGGGTCCCGTAGCGAACCCCAGGGCTCTAAAATGGATCGAAATATCGTAAATCCTCTAATAAACGCGCACCCCAAATTCCAACTTCTAGCTTATTTTCTCTCATTTTTATAATTTTTGATCTTCTACAAAGTTGTAGGCCTTGATCTTCTCTACAAGATTGCAAAACATCAAAAATTATAAAAACTGTGGGAAGCTTTTGAAAGTTAAGTGAGAAGTTGCGTCTATTTGAGGGTTTACGGTAATCCCTTTATTTCATTTTGAAATCAATCAACTCAAAAACGACTAAATGACACATAAAAATAAAGAAATAATCCTTCTTTGTGATATTACATTAATCTAAAAAATGTGAATAGTGGGTGTCACCTGAAAAACTTTATTTTCTAATCGAGTTCTATCCTCATTTTTGTGAGATAATATTTTACAAAGGCTATTGTAGGAGGAGAGATCAAAAGCTATATCTTACTTGTTAGCAGAACCTCGACAATTAATATAAAAGCGAGATTTGAAAAAAAAATTCGCGCCAAATTTAGTCCCGGGGTGGCTGAAATTAAAAGAGATACGATATTTGGATTACCGCAAGATTGGAGAAAAACCTTTTTATTTTTAAACAAAATGGGGTTCCGCCACCTTGAGCGGCGCTTAATCTTAAGCCTTTGAACCTAAGCTGTAACTTCCTGTGATTTGCGAATAGAATTAACATATTGATGACGAGTTTGGCTCTAGAAAAACCCTGGGCTTAGTTTTAAGCATTAGGCTTTGCAGCTCTTCCCGTTCAAGTTTTAGGCCGCCTCCCCCTCAAAATTTAGTCCCGTTTTCCCTCGAATTTTCATCCCCTTCCCCCTCAAGTTTTAGTTCGAATTTCCATAAAAAAGGTTTCCTTTCGAACTTTAGGTCCAGCGAAAGGTAGATTGGGGTAATCGAGAGGTCTTCAAGACTCCTAATTTAAACTTTTTAATTCTAACCTATTCTGTTAGGCTAAGTAATAACTTTTGCGGCGAGACCCATTTTATCCTAAAATTACTAAAGGCCGACTTTGACTATTTTTTCTAGTTAGAATAGCTCTTTCTCTCTCTCTCACACACACAGCTGTCTCTCAATGATCAATTCCAATATTTAATAAAAGTTGAAGATTTCTTATTCAGATTTTAATAATTTTCCACCTGGCGCCAATTGTTTTCTTGGATAGAAACCCCTTTGTAGCCTTCTCTTACTCATATCCTCTCCCTCAGTCAAATTTTAGCTATCTATAGCCCTTGATTTCCAAAATGTTTAAAAAAATGATTAAATTGGCTTGATTTCTCGCTGAGAATTTGCTCGCTATTGACTAGGAGAAGGAAAGTCTTTAAAAGCGATGATTATTTTTGGCCATTTCTTTGCAAAAAATTTGTTTTTTGGCATACTGTAGTTCCAAAAAAGGCGACATGATTGACTATCAACCACTGCGCATCGGCTTGCTTTATCCTAAAATATAGTGTCTCGCGATTAAGAAAGTTGTCTTTGTTTTAAACAGACTGTGGCTCTAATTTTTTTCAGTGAAATGTCCCTCCCTTCGGAGGATATTCGCCCATCTTGTGGCAACTACGACCCGACAAATTATCAAATCATCATGAAGTCGACGAATTTCTTAAATATTCCTCTCACTCTGCTGGCCATTTTTATCATCATCTACAAGTCTTCGAGGGCGATGAACATCTACAAGTGGTTCCTCCTTCTCCACGTTCTTGTGTCAGTTTTTATTTGGATTTTTTGGGGGGAGAGAGGAAGCGAAAATCTCAGCAAAAAGATTGAGAAAATGCCCGATTTTTGGGCTAGATTAATCCAAAAAAAGTGCAAAAGCCGCAGCGAAAATCAATTTTTCTGGGGGTTTTCCCTAACTTTCGTAGAAAAAGATGTTCAGCAAGTTTGGAGGAAAGATCAAGGGCAGTCCATACGAGGCGCTGTGTATAATCGTTGCTCCGAGATTTTCGCAGCGAGGGCCTTTTTTCCTTCTTTAGTAATCATTTTTAGGATAAAAATGGGTCCCGGCGTGGAGATCCTAATTTTCCATGCGCACGGCCTCCTTTACCAATATGCAATTTTGTAGAGCATTTCAAAAATTCCAAAAACTGTTGCGTAGGTGGCCAATTGTAGTATTCAACGAAAATCCATCACACGAAATCGACTTATGGCCTTTTTATCGGTTGGCTGAAGCTGCAATAAAATGAGAGAAAAAATAATTTGGCTAAAAAGCTTAATTTTTTTTTCCAGGATGTCTGTCTCAACAATCCAGCTGAGTCTCTTTATCCTCCCCTACATAATCTTCCCGGTTTGGGGAGGAATGGCTCTTGGCCTTTTTTCCAGCTGGAAAATCCCCGGCAGCCTTCAATTCCTCTCTTTTATGGTGGTGACGGCGTTGGGAAATGTCACCACCATTTGGCTGTTCTATTATCGCACCCAGGTCGTTTTGCCGGATGGTCATTTTCTTAAACACAGTTGGAGAGGCCGCAAGGTGTTTTTATTCATTTTACTCCTCTCGAATTTGGCTTGTTTCCTTCATATTTCCATCTTTTTTGGAGCTGATCTCAACCTGGAGGCGATGAAGACAGAATTCGATCGGGTGAGATCGCATTTTGGTTTTAAAAAATCGACTAAAATAGAATTTGCCTTGTAAAATGAGTATTCTATTCGATGAGAGGATTTACGTTTTGGATCCCAAGGCCGCCAAATATTTGATGACTGTCTTCTGTATTCTTTATGCTTCTGCTACTGGATTGGTAAGTTATTACAATAGAGAAATGGTTTGCCCTCAGCTAGATAATTTTTAAGGGACTTTTGTAACCAAAAATATTCAATTTTCGATTTTCTTGTACCTTTTGAAACTTTTGAGCATTTTCTCAGCCTTACCGTAGCTTCTCCAGGTATTGTTGTTCTCCCTTACTCTCGTGAAATATCTCCTCTCTGAAAAAGTCTGCTATTCTCTCAACACGCGGCGTCTTCAAATGGCTCTTCTCAAAGCTCTCTCCATCCAAGTGAGAAATTAAGAATTTAATTTCCTTTTCAACCGAATTTTCCAGACTTTCGTCGCATTTCTCTTCCTCTTTATTCCCAATTTTGTCCTCCTAAGCATACGAGGAATCTCCATTAATCGACGCAAGATTTTTTGATTAAAAAAGAGAAATAATTCCAGAATTTGCGAATGAAGCTGCCATGATTATACAAACTTTGAGCCTCTCTGGGGACATTGTAGCCCTGCTGCTCTCCAACGCTCCTTATAGAGAAGCAATTTTCTACAA
This sequence comes from Oscheius sp. JU1382, assembly GCA_932521405.1. NCBI lineage: Eukaryota > Metazoa > Nematoda > Chromadorea > Rhabditida > Rhabditidae > Oscheius > Oscheius sp. JU1382. Next base: position 1,951,594 of record OW051476.1, read on the forward strand.
ACTGATTGGGAAGAGTAGGAAAAAAAGTACAAAAGTATCTTGCGTTAGTGCTTTATAAAGATAAATGGCTTATTATCTCTCGACATTTAAAGAAATCAGTTGATGCTTTTGTTTTTTTGCAACTTATTTTGTGAATTCGCAAATTTGTTTTTTAAAAAATGGCTACTAATCCAATAAGCTTGGGCTCCTAAATTGCAATTTTATTTGATAGATTTCGCCACTTTTAAGCAGGAATCAATAGGAAATTATAACAGCTGAATTGAATCGAGGCTATGGCGTGTAGAAACAGTAATATTTTTCTTTCAAAATTGTGTTGTTTTATATCCAACTTAAAACCAAATTTTATGATCATGGGAGGTTTTATCAGTGCAAACAGTTTGAATTTTAGAAGATCGAAAAAGAGAAAAGTGGATCTTTTTTCAGTGGGCTATCCAAAACGAGGAAGAACGCAAACAAGCAAAGGAAGGAAATTTCATTACGTTTCAAAATTGACTTATAAATTTGTCTTAAAAAAACAATAATATCCATGATTTCGATGTATCTCCAGATTGAGATATTTCAACCTGCTGAAAACTGCTTTTTGCAGCTTTTGATCTCCTCTCCAACTTTGTAATTGATCACTTTTTACCTAGGATCCAGGAAATTGCTTAAAAAAGGTGGAATTCCACCATTTTTGTTTCACTATCTAGTTTTATTCATTTAATTATTCTTCAACTTGTTTATTTCGATATTCGGACCACCCCGATCGTAAGAAAACAATAGAAGCATTTATTCGACTTCTTCTTTCATTACAAAAAGCTCTCTCTCTCTTTACCCTAGATTCTTGAACCAAGATCCGACGTTCTTGAAGAATCCGCCGATTCCTCCTTCCTGTGGGGCGGCGATCAAATTGGGATTCGCCATATTTTGGAGATATTGAGTTTGGGCAGCTGAGGCTTGCGCTGCGGTCAGATTGGAGGTCGGCAGTTGACCGAATTGTTGATTATTGACTGGCTGGCCATTGAAGTTATTCGAGCTGATTGGAAGAGAATTCACGGGATTTGTCTGGGAGCCGAAAGGATTCGAATTAGAGGAGGAGGAAGCGAAGGGATTGGATGGATTCGTGCCAAAGGCAGTATTCGAATTGGCGGATCCAAAGGAGTTCTGAGAGCTCTGAGATCCAAACGGATTCGAGTTTGAAGATGAGGAGGCGAAGGGATTTTGCACTGAAAAAAATTATTTTTATTAAAAGCTTTTAAGAATTAAAATTAGCAAATAATAATTTGGAGTAGAATCATATATTTCTCAGTTTTTAAAATTTTTCATAAATTCCACAATGATTGAAACTGTCTAAAAAATTAAACTAAGCACTTCAAATCATGAATTTATTGTTGGTTATTGTTGCCAAGGAGAGACCATTTTTGCTAGACACAACGCTATTTTCATAATTTTGATGTTCTGCAATCTTGTAGAGGAGATTGCGAGCGACAACTTTGTTGAACAGTGAAAGTCATAAAAATTACGATAACATTAAGAAAAATCGTCTTTTTTAGGCTACACAATCCCCAAAGTGCAACAAACCGTCGAGAAAATCAAATTTTCTGAGGCTTTTCCCCATCTTTTACAGTTACAGTAGATTCTGCTTAAAAAAAACGACATAACTGCGTATTCGCGTCGCACCGAGACCCACTAAATTTTAGGACAAAGGATAATGTTGTTAAGAAATTAAAATAATTTCTGATTGTTTTAAACGATTAATAAAATGAAAATTTTTGTTCAAATATCTGTTGTGTTTTTAGTATTAATATTCTCTTCTGTTTGAGCAAAAATGGGCAAGTTAGTCAAAGCACTTCTTCCCGACTCACGTTGGCTCAAATCATTTTGAAGCGTATTGAGGCCGCTTTGAAACGACTGGCCGACTTGCTGAGCCCCGTTCTCTAGCTTACTCACTCCTGAGTTCCAGGTACTCTGGGCGCTGGCCGCTAATTGCTCTACCTGGGGCTTAACCTCACTATTTAGCCAATTTCCAGCACTTGTCAAGTCATTTTTCATGTTGGTCGCTGAAAAATGGCGACTAATTTATTCAGTTTTTTTCAAAAAGAAATGCGATTCTCGCTAGTTTTTCAGCAAAAATATAATTTTATGTCCAATTTAAATGAAAATTAAAGCTACTAGACACTCAATTTGTGGAATTTAGGAAGTTTAGAGGAAATTTTTACTTTAAAGGAACAGTTTAGAAATTTGAGAATAGTGATAATTGAAAATGTATGGGGAATAGCCTTAACTCGTTTAGAAAACCAATTTAATAGCTGGCCGAAGCATTTTAAGAACTAACCTTGATTGGAAGCCCAGTTTTGAGCGGACGAGAGTCCATTTGACAGGCTGTTTTGAGCAGACGAGAGTCCATTTGACAGACTGTTTTGAGCAGAAGATAGACCGTTTGAGAAGGTATTTTGGGCTGATGCCAATCCGTTGGAGAAACTATTCTGGGCGGAGGCGAGACCAGACGAGGCTTGGTTTTTGATCGAATCCCCTGCAAAATTATCTTCAATTTAGGCTTCCAACAGTCAATTTAGGACTAGATCATATTTTATTCTAATCTTTTAAATTAGTTTATTTTTGACAAAAAAAAACCTACAGGAAGAGGAGAAAGTATCATCTCTCTTGGGCCGATGTGGCTCGGTTTCATTCCTCTCGCCTTCGGTTTCATTCATTAAGTGGAGATGAAGCCCCTCGTGGTCGTGATGGGAGTGTTCTGTTCCATTCTCGTGCGATTCTTTGGATTCTTTAGAGGCTTTTTCAAGCGGAGCCGCCTATCACATTTTTTTAACCAAGAGGAGATTTTAAAAAACGAACCGAAATGAGACAGAAGCCGAGAGAAAGAAGTAGAAAAACGGGGAGCCGCATGGCGTTGTTGGTGAGTCGAGTGTGGCTCGTGATCCGCGATCGGAAGCCTTTAATAACGAGGGATAATCGGCCGATGAATCAGAGGCAAAAGAGACGGATCTCGTTAGGTGGGAATAAATCGTTAGAGGATTAATCTCGAGAGGCGAAAGAGCAAAATATTTGGTTGCGATGGTTCCCTTGGATGGTTGGCTTTTTCGCTTCTTAAAAGGTTAAAAGCAGCCATTTTTTTCACAATTTGAAATCTTCTGCAAAGTTGTAGCTGTTGATCTCCTCTATAAGATTGCATAACAAGGTTTTAATCAAAAATTGAAGCAAAAATCAACAAATTTGATAATTTCCTGGTGAATCGACGCTTTTTATTCTACAGTAGCTAAAAATTGAAGCTATTTTTCTGATTAATTGAGAAAACTTTGAAATTTGCGATGTTCTACAGAAGTCAATTGCGAATTTATAGATCCACGATATTTGATATGGCTCCTTTAAAAGGAAACATGAAGTAAAAACGTAATTTCAGAGATCTTGAGGAAATTAGAAGAGAGCTTGTTGCGCTGCCGTTACTTGGAGACATGAATGCTGGCTGATTGGATATATCACGAAGTCAGACAATTCATTTGATGAAGTGGCAGGGGCAATAATATTTCAATTCGACCTGAAAGGGAGCTCAACAACTCTCTGCTTTTTAATATTCGCACAGGCAATACCGTATGATCAACAAAGGCGAATGAAGATGGAGTTCTGCAGGATTGATGAGCTGAAAATGGGAGAATTTCAATTTGGCTTGAAGAGTTCAGCCAAATTCAAAAGCCAATTTTCTTCAGACTTTTTCGCCTCGCTGGAGTTTTCTTGCCTCCATTTTCTGACCGAGAAGGGGCTCAGAAGATTAATTTTTTATATCATTTTCTGTTATAAAATAGCCCTATAAAACCTAAAAAAATTGATCAAATCAGGTTAAGGCGTATGCTCTTTTATCTGAAGGTTTCTTGTTTCCAGTGAGCCTTTTTTTGTGAAAAACCCACTCTTTTAAAAAAAATTCAAACTTTTTTCACTTTCTTTGAAATCTTCTCCAAATGACCTCCTTTAAAACAATTTGAGATTAGAGAATTTTTGGTGGAGTAATCGCTCAGTTAATTCTTTTTATTTAATTTTTCCGTCAAAAAAAGTCTAACAAAATCTAAAAAAGCAATACTTTTGTGATTATTCAAAAAACCAAAAAGGAATGAATCAATTGGAAGGGACTGCTGTGGTCGAGAGAAAACAGTTCCTCCTGTTATCGACCCGACGGATTATCGGCACTCGCAACAGCCACACTTTAGAGGTCTGTTTTTGAACTTTGTGAAGATGAGACAGATCATCGTACGTAACTAAAGATTCTCTTTCGATCCTGGCTTTTAACTCCTTTCTGAAAGAAAAGATTAATTTGACTTGTAGAGAGCTCCAGACATTTAGTTTTTGGTGAAATTATCCAAAATCTGTAATTGCTGAAAATAAAATGCATTTAATAGAATTTGCTGTGCATTTTTTTGGGAATTTTATTCTTAGAAAACGAGCTCCTCAAAAAGATAGATCGAATTCATTAATTTTGAAAAAACAAAACTAGGATTATCTTGATCTCCTTTTAAAAGCAATTGCTGAAAAAAAAATGTATTTTTTAAAATACAAGGATGCCGATTGCGTCAAAATATTTCAATATTTCTATCGATTTATTCTTATTTTCCTTGGCATTTCTTTATTTAAAAAAACTGAATTTAACAGAAAATTTGCACTTTTGGCGAGAAAAAAAAACTAATAAGACTATCATATACAGAATAATTCACTACGAATCCTAGCGCTTTGGCGATTAAAAAGAACCTGAGAAACGTGTAACTACATGGCGCAAAATGATAACCAAACAGGATAAAGGTGTTGCACACATTTCAGTCGTCTTATCGCCGCTTTTCTTCGAGGTTCTTTGGACAAACATCTGTTGCTTTTAGCTCTTTTTTCTCCTAAAAAAAAGCTTAGAATTTGAGTCGGTTAAGCAATTCCTGGTCAAATATAAATCAAGGAAAATACTGGAATTTAAGATTTAGAAGAAAGAGAATAATAATTGTATTTTCCAGAATGAATTGGATACTCTTCTTCCTAGTTGTGGTCTTTGGGTCAAGCACTTGGATGGGAACAAACTCCATTTGGATGCAGCTGCCATTGCTGACAATCACCCTGCCCGAGCATTGGAATCTTCCTTCTTACATTTCGATCATCGTTCAGGTCAGGTAGCTATCGTAATCTCTAGCGCGCATTAGGACCCATTTCAGGGTTACTGTAGAAAGCGATAAATAACGCATAATTCCAGGTGGCTTGTATTGCGCCTCTGATTTATGGACTCTTCACCCAATTTTGTGGAAAATTACCCTATGCTCCTCTAGTTTTTGGGAGTTTGGTCTTCGCCTCGGCTTGTCAGCTAGGTAGGTGAGAGAATCTCTTAATTTGTAGATTTTTTTTACAAACTTGTAGCCCGCGATCTCCTCTATAACTTTGGAGAACATTCCAAATGTTATGTCATTATTGTTAATGCTGTTTTTGATGAGTTGAGAATAAAAGCCATCTTTAAAACAAAATAGAATAAACCTTCTTTTTTTTAGGTTTGGTCTTCCTCTGGGAGGATACAATCTCCGTGAATGGAAAAGGCTTCTCGTTAGCTCTTTTTCTCCTTCTTTTCGGATTGGCGATGGTGGATTCTCTTTCCAGCGTTCTCTTCATGCCATTCATGGCCAAATTCCATACAAATTATCTCAACGCCTACTTCATTGGAATGGGATTCAGCGCCCTTCTTCCCTCCATCCTATCGCTCATTCAAGGTTCATTTTATTTGAATTTTGATGGACTAAAAAAGGCCTTTTTCGATTGTTTAACTCCCTCCCAAAATTTCAGGAACGTCTCGCTACGAATGCCAGCCAGATAGTAATGGAGTGAATCAGCCACACTACTTCCCTCCACATTTCTCAGTCGCCATTTTCTTCCTCATCGTCTTCTTTTGGACAGTCTTCGCTGGTGTCTGTTTTCTCTTCCTTTATCGCTACAAAAATAGGTAGATTTTATCTCAACAAATTATTATTAGCTTTTAGAGATACTTTAAAAGAAGAGATTGATTCACAAATAATAACTGAGAAGGCCGCTTCAAAGCAAGAAGAAGTAGTTCAAGTGGATGAAGAAGAAGAACCACCAAGGGGATGGAAATTGGCCTTCTTTTTGTGTGCGACAGCGCTGGTTAATGCCCAAATGAATGGGGTTATCACCTCTGTTCAGAGCTATGCGGCACTGCCTTATTCACAAGTAAGCTGTGGATTGGAATCAGGTGCAAAAAGCAAATTTTTCTAATCTACAAGCCAAAAAAAGTAGAGAAATTTGCTGCAATCTGTCCATAAATTCTAAAAGTATTTGATCGATTTGATCTATGGGTATTTCAAATGTTTTTCCCGACTTCCTTTCTAATAATCCTCAGCCAATCCTTTCAGCAAGTCTACCATTATGGAGTGACATTCAGCAATGTCGTCTCTCCGTTGGCCTCCTTCGTCCCCTTCTTCTATGTGATCCATTCGATTCCAATCCTGGCGGGACTTACGCTGTCTTCATCGCTGATCACCGCTTTTATCGTTTATCTCGCTGCTTTGAGCCCAAATCGTCTATTTGATTCAGAAACAGCTGGAGGAGCACTCTCAGTGATTTTTTTATTCAAACAAATTAAATTTTAGTAATGACTTTTTAGATAACTGCTGTGCTCCTCGCTTCGGGAATACATAATTATCTAAGATTGGTTTTTGCAAATCTTTTGAATCGAGGCCGAAACAGTGAGAGGAGACTCTTTTGGTGTGGAGCCTTTATTCAGGTAGACTCATTTTGATTTTGAAATTACTTTTCTTTCAGATTGGCTCATTTACAGGCTCGATCATCATGTTCCCATTGGTAAATGTCTGGAAATTGTTTGAAGACGCCCCAGCCTGTCGCTGATCCTATCTAGGCTTGAAATTTATTTGTTTTTTTCTTCGTTTTACGGGTCTAATAAAGATAGAGAGGGATGAACTATTCCAATCCTCTTTTGTGAATTAAAGACAACCCTCTGCTGAGATGATTGTTCTTGCCTGACTTTGCGATGAGCTGCTGTGTTTTTATCTTGAATATCCTTTTTAGTTTCATCACTTTGGCGGACTCTCATCTCTCTGTGTCCATCTACATCTTTTTCCTGAACTTTTACTTTTACTTCGTCGGATAGACTGACCCTTTGGATAGTGTGTGCAAGCCGATTCTCATTCTTTATTTCCTTCTTATCTTCAACTGAAAGTCTTTTTCTTGAGCCAGATCCCAAAGATTCTGATCGTCTTGTCGTCGATTTCAAATGGTAAAGAGTAGAAAGCGTAGATCGCAGCCAGAGCCATCCAGAGGAAGACATTCGTTCTCAATCCGACGCTTGTAAAGTTAGCGAAGTTGATCTCCGACAGAGCATCGTTTTTCGTGATCAAAAGCCTCTCTACTATTTCAAGATGTTTGTAATTATCGGTAATTACCGCGGATATATCGTTCAAAAGTTTTGAAAGGCGACAATTACGTAGCAGATTGTACGCGACTATTTAGATGCTATGAGTCTCTTTCTTTCTAGGAAAGCCTTCTTAATTTTCTCAAAGCTCGAAAAGTGAATAAAATTTGAGTATGAGAAAGATTCTCGAGATTATTAAAAACAAATTTCGAAGAGCGTCGAATTTCTCGAAATTATTAGCGCCGGTTGCTCTGCAAATCAATAAAAAAATATTTTGAATTCTTAGTTTAAACCGATCAGCTTTGTCAATCTCCTCAAGAAGCTTAAACACTTCAAAGTTGTGTTTTTTATTTCCAAAGTGCCGTAGATTCTCTCCGTTTTGTTCAGAAAACCAATCTGCTTCTCGGAAATCCTGATCAAGCCGTAGAAAGTTCTATTCTCCTCGACAAAAGTGTTGTTTTTGATGACGTCGAGTGCTTTTTGCACAAATTTGGGCACATTTTCTGAAGAGAGCTCCGTCTCCAAATTGAATTCAAATTCCACATTTAAGAGATCAACTGAAGCGACAGCTGGAAGCAAGGATATCGCCAATAAGATGAGATTCATCGTGGAGAGATTAACTGTCTTGGATGGAAAGAATTTGCTAGAATAAATGGCGAAATCAGGGGATTTTAGTCAGATTGACAGTTGTGATCCAGAAGATCGCTTTGAATCAATCTTCCTTCTCGTTTTCAAATGATTTTTGGAGGACTGAGAACAAATAATTTTTAAACGATTTATGAGAATTCTTCGAGGGAACAAGTAATGAATTTCATACAAATACGGCTTCAAAATTATGAAAATTTCTTTAGAAAACTTTCTTCAAGAGATCGGGGAATGGATGTATAAGACAAGTGTGATAGATATTGAGGTAGTTTTGGTCCATCAATCCACTCATTTCCATCAAATATTTCGGATGTTTCATCACTTGAGTCCATACCACCAAACACAATAATTCCATTTGAGAGTTTTCCTATTCCAAAAGAATATCGTAGATAATTAAAACTCTGTTTTTCTGTCCATTTCTTCTCGGGATCTTCGATATCCATTTCCCATACGCTATTTAATGAGCCAGATTCTGAATAGCCTCCAAAAATGGATAGAGTTGAATTGCTGATTAGTATTGTATGGCCAAAAAGTCCAAAAGGCAAATCACAAAATAAAATCCATTTCTGTAGAACTGGGTCAAACATCTCCACAGATTTTAAGTATTCTCTATTCAATCCTCCAGTGACAAATATTCGATCCTTAAATACTGCTGCTGCTGCACTATATCTTGCATAATTCATTTTTCTGGAATCTCTTGATTAAAGAGATAGTTCAACGTCTCCTACAAGTTACTTTTATTCTATGTAAAATAATGCGCTGATTTCATAAATACACACGAAATTGCAAAAATAAGAAATCGAAACTAAATGTTAAGTTCTACCGCAACCGACTTTTGACATTTTTTGTCATTTTTTTAATTCTACAGGGTGCGGGATAATTACGGTAACAAGAATATAGGCGCATAAAAAACTAATTCAAACATAAGCGGGGAAATGAAGTTAACGGTTTTATTCTCCATTAAATTCTATACAAAACAACACCTCACTTTTCAAAAATATCGCCATCGGCATCGATACACGATTGAAGTCTTCGAGGGAAATCATTGACAGTGGCGAGCAAGTAATCATTGTCTGTCTCGTTCCATGCTTTTTGAAGCGCTTGCTTTAAGGAGTCAATATTTTTATGCGGTTTTGAACACGTTTTAGCTTCTAGAACACTCCAAACTGAGTAATCAAGAGGGTTCGAGTCAGGCGATGATGGAGGCCAGCTACTGAAATTGATAAAATCCGAAAAGTTTTGCCGGCACCATTCTTGGACCGTTTTGTGTTTATGAGCAGGCGTACCGTCTTGCTGAAAGCACCATTGCCTTGCACCAAAGTGTCCATTCGCCCAGGGAAGAAGTTCTGTCTTCAACATATCTAAGTAATTGCATCCATTCATTTTTATGCCCTGAGGAACGAAGATCAATGGGGTCTTTCCATCAGAAGTTATTCCAGCGAAAACCATGACACTGGCCGGGTGTCCAGTGCGTCGAACAACTACTTTCGGCTTACTACTTGAATAAATGCGATCATTCTGCTTATTAAGGGACTGTTCAATGGTAAAAACCTTTTTGTCACTGAATAAAATTGACTTGTAAGCTCCTCTCCTAAAGCGTTTCAGCAACTGCTTAGCGCGTTCTTTTCTTTTCTGTTTGCTATCCTCAGAGAGAAATTGTGCTACTCCTTGTTTGTAAGCCTTTTTCTTTAACTTTTCTTTAACGATTCGGCCCATAGATCGTCCAGAAATTCCCAGATCTTTAGCCATATTACGAACAGATCTTGCTGGGTTGATGTTAAGCCTATCACGTGTTTTCTTTATGGCTGCTCTTGTGGTTACTGTAACAGGCCTGCCGCGACCAGGACGGTCACAACAGTTACCCAATTCTTTGAACCTCGAAATAGTCGTGGAAACCAGCTTTCTAGATACATTTAACCGCTTGGAAATGTCAATCGCACGAAGCCCTCCACGGCAAAGTTTAACAAGTTTCTCTATAGAGCGACGATTTTGCCATGCCTAAAAACTATAGCCATTTTTGGCTTAAAATATGCAAAACATCAAAGAATAACAGTTAAAAATAAAAATAACACAAGAAATGAATCATAAATCTCACAAAAATGAAGAAAGGTATGCTCGCAGTTTGTTACCGTAATTATGTCGCACCCTGTATTAGCTTTTATGGGATTTATCGTTATTTTTATGCAAATCTGACTATTTTCAGACAAACTTTTTGATTTTATTTTTCATCGATAAAAGAGTCTAAACGACGGCGAAATAGCATAATTCATAGAAATACAAAAATCACAATGAAATTTTAATTTGGGAAAATCTTTGGCGAGTTAGGCAAAGCTCCCAACGCTAGAGAGTGTCGCTTTAAAATTTGGAGGAAAACTAACGGCATGTAGGTCCATTTGTTTTGAGAAATATCATACTTTTCGACTGAATTTAGAAACTCTCTAACTCCATAACGTCCTCCAATCACCCAGATATCTCCTTTGTAAACCAGAGAGCTACTGGAAATAAAAGCTCTTGTTTGATTTAGCGATGCCAATTTGATCCAACTTCCATCATTTTTCAATTTATAACAATCCTGTTGATAATCTTTGGCATATCCTCCAAAAATATAGATTTCTTCATTGAGCACAACAGCTCCAAAACTTTCCATTTCCATTGGAAGAGTGATTCTCAGTTTCTTCCAACTTTGAGCCTTCGAATCGAGCAAGTAAATTTTATTCAATCCATCCAAAATTAAAACCTACAAATTGAAGACAAAAAGTTTAAAATCCTACCGATGTGTTTTGCTGTCCTCTGCTCTGTTTTTCAACTTTTCGGAGAATCTCATGAACTGGCCTCTTTTTCCGGGAAAATTCAATAAATTCTGAGATTTCTGATCTACTTTCTGGGTCGCTGTCCCAGCCGCTGGAAGCTTTTTTTTGTTTTTCTCTGCTTTGTCTATTCTACGCCTCACTCTTCAACTCCGATAAAGTGAAAACTTTGATTTTAGTTAGCCAGATTGGCCAGAATTAGTCTATTACCGTTTCAATAAGGCTGAAATCTCCAATTCCTCTTCAATATTTGGCCGTTCTCCATTTAAAATTCGCACAATTCGCATGTGCTCTGTTATTCCCCCCATGTAACCATACGGCCTTCTAAACCTCTAATCACTTTTTGAAAAACTTCACTAACTCTCGGTGAATAATCTCCCAAAAAGTAATAGTCAGCGAATAGATATCTGCCGACTTGCCATATTTAGTTCCATTATGAAGTTCCGGAGCCATGTAATCTACTGTTCCAGGGCTTTTACAACCCGTTTAACCAAAAGCCACACTCACCTGCTGGTATGAGAAGCAATTGTCAGTCGCTCAACCGCTTTAGCCACTCCAAAGTCGGAAATCCTCAAGTCGTTTAAGGAATTTCCAAGTAGAATGCTGTAACTCCGATACGAAAAGAAGAAGAGAATATCTCACTTTCCAGGCTTGATATCTCGATGCAGTACGCCTTTTTCGTGGAGATATTGTAGACCACTTGAAGTCATTTCAATCCAGGAATAAATTTGTTCCATATTGTATTTTATTGAGGTATCATAAATCACTGGAAATGGCATTTTAATGTTTCAAGTTGAAAAGGAGCAAGCTTTTTTTTTTAAAAATCCAAAGATTTTCGACCAATTTTTTATTCTAGTTCTCTAATCTTTCTAGTATCTCTACTCGAGTCCCACCGTTATCAGCAGAAAATACCAACGTTACACACTTGAATAAACCCAATCCACTATTCAAATAGCAAAGAATTTTACTATTTGACTCAACATAGGGAAAAAAAAAACCAAACAAACCGTCAAATAAGCTCCTCTCCATGCACTCCATGATGTAGCCAATGCAAGATCTGTTATTAGATAAATAGTCTTCTTCTGGAGTCAAAAGACCAAAAAGACGGATGATATTCGGGTGATTGGAATGCTATTTGGAAAACTATTGTAATATTAACAAATAAAACTAACCTGAGCTGGGAGGATAACTTCATTCATATCTGTTTTATCGACCTGCCTATAAAGGCTCTTGAAAGCTACTTTTCTGCAAATCGATCTCTCTATTTTATTTTTAGTCAGACTTCCATAAACTGATAAAACTGCTTACCCCAGTCGACCATTATAGCCGCGAAAGACTTCTCCCTCGCCTCCTCTTCCTATCAGCTGTTTCTCTGTGAAATTGTTGAGACTAAACTCATCAATAACTAAAGAAGCATTGATTGTTAGGGTAGATTTACCAGAATTAACTTCTAGACTTCTTTCTGAAGGAAGAAGGCCACTCATCACGATGGCGAATAGGCGAACCCAGCCTTAGACTTCTATTGATTCGGCCGTTGTTTGTCTTGATAAGGCGGTTTAGTCTTTATTTCAAAAAGGTGAGTTGTCTTTTGAGAAAGAGGATGACTATTTCTCAGTTCCATTATGATTACTGAATTAATCTCAATAAAATGTCCACTATGTTGTAGTCACTACATCGAAGTTAGATGCTAGACATGTGCGCTAACTATTTTATTAAGGCTTTGCCGTTTTTTACTTAAAAATATTGTTAACAAACCCCTGAAGAGTCGCACATCGAAAGTAGGAGGGTTGTCTGAACTGGTTGAACAAGTCCTACAATCGTCTGAAGGAAGCCCATTTGATGCAGCCTAAGAACGGGGAGATCCTCTGCAATCTGGCCTCTACGACTGGCCGTCTGGCTGAGGAGAGCGACTTCCGGACGAAGATCCGCCTCGGCTTCGAGTTCAAGAGTTACCTGGATCTGGTCATCAGTTTGGACGAGGAGACCGATCCCGACCACACTTTCCAGCTCTGCCACATGAGGGGTCGCCTCGCCTACACGGTGCTGACTCTCCCGCCGGTCGAGAAGTTCTTCGCCACCACTCTGGGCATCGTTTCGAGCTTCGAGTTGGACGACGCGCTGAAGGACCTCCGCAAGGCGCAGAGCTTCCATCCCGACATGGCCGAGAACGAGCTCTTCCATGCCAAGTGTCTAATCCTCAAAGGCGACGTCTAGGTCACTGTTAAATGCCTGCGAACCACCGTCGGCTGTGAGTTCGAATACACCATCGAGGACAACTACATTCAGACTCGTTTTTGCTGCAAATTTCATAATTTTAGTCAGAAAAAGCTATAATTTCGTTATTAAAATCCTGCTTCCAGGAAACGAAGAAACTCCTCGATGATCTTCTCCCCATTTGAGGACCCGCATGTAAATAAAGTGTTGCTTAATAATTTTTTGTTGCTTTAGGATGAATTTATAGAAGTACTAGGTTGCTTGAGTCTATTACGACGTGATAATTCCTGTCATAGTAAAATAATTTATTTAAGCCTCCGCGATAAAATTCAAAATGTAGGCCAAATTAGCGATCATAAACGCCCAGAGCAGCATATCTTTGGTGGTCGGCTCCTCCTCCTCAATAATTATTGGCTGATCCAGGTGGGATGAGCTCAAGTGGCCGAGACGACTGGCGATTCGGCTGGTCCCACTCGCGGCCGACTGGATTGGCCGCATAGCCGCCGACCAATTGGACGTTATAGCCCTGCCGGGTTTGGACCATTCTCGGCTGGAATTCGGAGAGCTGGGCCATCGAATAGCCGGCTGGTTTGGTCTAAAAGAAAGCAGTTTCGATTGGGACTTTTAAGGAATTCCCTGGAAATCTGAATTAATTATTATTTGGTCGATTTTAGCTTTCGAGATTAAGGGCAAAATACGAAATCCTTCGTATCCTTGAAAGGCGTTTTCAAGACGGGACCCATTTTCATCTTAAAATTTACTAAAGACCTTTTTTTGTTGATAAAATGGGTCCCGCCGCGATTGGATACGAAGGATGTCGTCTTTTTTCACAGCTTCATAGGAAATTCATGTTATGGAGAGGAGAGAGGGAAGTTTTCGAGTTTAAAAATATGGGAAAACAATGGAAAAGAGAAATTTTCGCCTAATAAAAGTAGCCCAAAACGAAAATATTTTTCCCCAAAATGAAAAGAAGGAAGATTACCTGTCCCGGCTCAGGCTGATAGGGGCTGATAGCCTCGTCTCCAATGCGATATGTCTGCGCTCCATGGGTTCTGGCTCGATTTGTTGCGAGAACGGGATGTGCTGAAAATGCTGAATAGGATAGACGACCTAATAAATTCGAAAAAAAAATTTTGAGATTATGACCTCACAAACTGGCAGCGAGGGATCAACTTGTTTTGGTTTCGAACTCACGAGGTTGGATTGGTCGCTGTGCCGGGTGTTGAGCAGTTCCACTCGCTCTATTATAAGCTGCTTCTGAGGCGACGACTGATGCTGCTGGCTGGCTTGGAGGATAAGGATCTGATCCTTGGCTTGAAACTGCTTGAGGCTCAGCTGGGGGATGATCGTCAGAATATTCAGAAGGAGAATAGACACCTTTCGACTGGGAGGATCGATCTACCGCGTAGTTTTGCTGGAAGTTTCTCTCTTAATTGGTTGCTATATAACAATGGGAACAGTATTTTTCTACAACAACAAAAAAGAAATCAATTGGGAGGATGGGAAAAATACCTCTTTTATGATTCGGCTGGCGCATAAAGCTGATGCAGTTTGATTCAGCTCGATTTCGTGATTTCAAAATGCTCTCAAAAATCTCAAAAAAAAGGCTGAAAATTCAAGGAGATAAGGCTTAAAAAGTTGGAAATTTTGGTTCAAAAAATGCGCTTTTTAACCTAAGACTAGTGAAAATGTTCGGCTTTTCGAAGTTTTGTAAAGCTCTTGATCTCCTCTACGATTTTGTAGAAGATTGAAAATCATAAAAATAAAGGAAATGTCCTAAAAAAATTTAGTTTTAAAACTAAATTTCTTAAATCTGTTCATAAACAAGAGGGCATCCTTCGTATCCAAGAAAGGGAGGTTTTCGCGACGAGACCCGTTTTTTTCCTAAAACTTATTAAAGGTCTTTTTTTAAGGATAAAAATGGGTTTCGCCACGAAATTTGCCTCTATCTCGGGGGCAACCCGTAGGGCCTAGTTTACCAGAGAGTTACAGTAATCTCCACTCACCTCGTTGCTGATAGAGCTGGCTGGGACGGGAGTTGGAGCTGGCGGTTGTCTGGTAGTTGTGCTAGTTGGAGTCGGCTGTTGGACTTTTCTCTGTGGCGAGTTGCGAGATCTGCCGTCGTCGGCTGGACAATGCGAGCAGGAGCCTAAAAATGCGATCCAAATAGGAATTTTTTGTTCGCTTTTATTTGAGCACTCCCCGATTTGTTTGAGCAGGGAAGGGAAATTATTGGGGGAAATTAACTATCCCGGTCAGTTATGATCTCTTCGGATCCAGGAAATTGCCCAAAAAAGGCCAGTTTTGACTAAGAGTTCCTTGTTATTTTTGACAACTTTCAGCCAAAATTATGTTTGAATTAGAAGAAGAAAAAAACCAAGAAAATCGCTATTTTCTTCACTTTGGTTCTCAAAAGGGAGACCATCCTCTGACTTTTTAAATTCCAGATGGCTGTTATAATCGAAAAGGAGAACTGTTATCTGGCTACACTTTCACTGGAATTCGACTCAATACGGCCATTTGTAGATCCGCCTAGGAGCTGGAAAAGGATGCTGTGATCAAAACGAATAAACTTCTTGGCTCAGGTTTTTCTCATTTTTGGCTTAAAATAGCACTAAAAGTCGATGGACCTTGGTGAAATTAGACGCTTTACGCCTCAAATTGTGCGATTTTGATCGATTTTAGATTCCAAAAATGGCTCGATTTCAAAAAATAGCGCAAAAAAACGACTCAAATTGGATTACTTTTGCCAAAAAAAGTTGATTAATTTTTAGGTGAATTTGGCGATATTTTCAAAGGGACCCTGAATATAAGATGAAAGGCAAAAAGATTGACGTTGCTCTCAAAATTATCATAGGCCCAACCGGAGAGAAAGCAAGAGACTATCCGAAACGAAGAACAAAAAGCCAGCCGCATATAAAAACGCAACAATTTACAGTTTAAAATCTCTGATTTTGGAATGAGCCGAGTTGGAGAGATCTACCGCTTGAGGCGAATAGTCAATCTGCCGATTCTGTGGATGTCACCTGAAGCGATCAAAAACAACGACTTAATCTTCAAATCCAATGTGTGAAGCTTTGGCTATCTAGCCTATGAGATCTACAACTACGGCGAGCGTCCACTCCCCAACTACTCGAAATTAAGAGAAAAGCTGGCTAGGAGAGAGTCGCCCGAAATAAAAGAAAATTTCCCTGAGGTCGCTAAAACCATCACTTTGAACTGCTGCCAGCCAGATGTAGAGATTCGACTCAGGATGAGTCAAGCGGCGAGGGTGAGTGAAGAGAAGAAGAAGCAGCCCTTCGCGATCTTCAGCGAGGACATTGAAGAGTCAAAGAGGCGACACAACAAAGCCAAGGAAAATATCAAATTGACTCTCGCTGCCTACGAGAAGAAGATGAAGGAGAGGAAGTAGCAGTCAGCAGCTAAGAAGGGAGGCACCGGCAGGAAGAAAAATAAGAAAATTCGATAAAAAAAAGCATCATCGCGAATTTATCCTTTTTTCCTTCTTTAGATCCAAATTTTGTTTTGTTTTTTTGCGAAATTTATGATAGAAGATATTGAGAAAAGTCAATTTTTTTTGGCCCGAAAAAGTATAATTTAATGAGATTTTTGAATCAAAATAGCTCTGAAAATCGATTTTTTTGGCTTAAATTTGAGATATAGCCTAGAAAAGTATTGGGGGAGTGAAAATTAGAAGAAAATAGCTCAATAAATCAGTTGATCAAAGCTCATCAAATTCAGAAAAAACTGACCTTTTCCTCCGGATTGTCCCTCGGGTCCAGAAGGTCCTGGCGGTCCTCTGGCTCCTTTATTTCCTCGATCTCCCTGAACTCCCCTGGCACCCAAAATGCCAGTAATTCCTGGATGACCGTCTCTGAAAAAGGATTGTAGGCTCAAAAGACAGACAGAAAGAGAGGCTGAATGCGTCATTATTTGACCAAGACTGGCTGGGAGAGGCGCTTAATGACCAAACAGTCGGGGGAAGCCGCCGGGAGGGTTGCTCAGAGGTCCGCTTTCCCCCTAGATACACAGGTTTTATCGTCATTTTTTTCAGAATCAGCATTTCTTGGCGATTTTCTTTGAATTTAAGATTATTTTATAACAAATTTTTAGGAGAGATTACCTTGCAAAATATCAAAAAGACATCTAGAAATAATAAGCAAAAAAGTAGCTAAAATCGCTTTGGGTCTATTACAGTCGCTTTTAAGCTTTATTGCTGAAGTCAAATTTTAGTCATTTCATACAGAAATTTTTTGAATTTAGGGTCATTGTATAGTCAATTTTCAGGAGAATTTGCTTTAAAACATAAATTTAGTTTTAAAAAAATGGTCTAGAAGAAGTTCTATCTAATTAATGAGAAAAGTTGATTAGAAAGCGAGATTTTTTTAAAAATCAAAGAGCCAATAAATTTGGATTGATTTTTAGTTATTATTTTCTACAAAATACTCATTGTATAGCTGAATTTATTTAAAAAGCTGTTCAGCAAATCAGAATGATCTACGAGCTGTAAGATAAGACACAAAGGGGGAGACCTCGCCAGCTGGCGTCTTTGAAACAGCCCTGACCTCGACGATAATTGAAAAATACTAAAAGAGTCTTCGAATCCGAATTTTGTAAGGTCGTAGCGAATCATCGACCAATCTGAGTGGGGAAAAGATCCATAAAGAGGACGATTTTCTCAGAAATGTAATGCAATATATCTCTATTGCTCTGGGAGAAGAGGGGAAAACAAAGAAGAAGAAGAGGATAATTTTGGGTTAAAAAAAATAAGGGGAACATCAACCATAAACTCATCCATCCTTTGAGGCTTTTTTTGTTGTAATTTTCGTCGAGAGGCTAAATTTTATGGGGATAAGCTTATTTTAATTGTAATTTATCTTATTCTGAATTAAAAGAAAGAGAGGCTCTCCTCTTTTGTCCAAACAATAGATAGATCTCGTCTCTTTGATGGCAACAACAGGAGGAGGCGGGTTTGCCCCCAAAAGAAATCAATCAAATGCATCAGAAAACGCAAAAGACCGGAAAACAACTGTAGGCGAAAGGTTTTTAGCCATTTCTAGGGCTACTATAGCTAAAAGTCAGCCATTTTTCTCAAATTTAGAGACGCTTTTTAGAATTTTCAATGTTTTATGACGTTTTAGCTCTCGATTTCCGAGTAGGTGAAATGCTCAAAATTATAATAAGAGCGGATCCAAAATAGAGAGCTGACCACTGCTAGGCTCCAGGGGCTATCAGATTACTCACTTTGAGACTTGGTCAGCTGTGTGTAATCGCTTATAAAAGGAATAGGGGGCTTCTCTCACTTTTTTTTTGGAATTTTTATGCCAAACAATCAAAATCTATTTGGCTGCAATTTGGATAAAGTGATAATCTTTCCTGTTTTTTTGACGATTGGAATCCAAAATTTCAGCCAAATCTGTGAGCCCTCTAAAATCTGATCTAAAACTCTAGTTTTATCAATTTAAATTTAAAGAATAAAAGCAATTTTTAAAACAAAAATCATCAGAATGAGTGAGATTATTCTAAACAAAAACAAGCTGAAGAGAGAATTGAGAGATGTTTACCAGTTTTGCGAAGCGATCACCATGGCTACTAATCTCTCCTCAACGAAATTTGAAATCCAAGCATCGTTCTAAAAAATTGCGAGAAAATCCCATTTTTATGGCTTATTTCTCATTTTTTTGCTTGACAAATGGCTCAAAGTCATCTAAAAGCTGAAAGAAAACGTTAGTAAAGCGCTTGAAAAACAAAAGCAGCAAATGTTGCTATATTCCCCTGCCTGTCAGCTGTTTTCTGAACTGACAAGTTATGTGTTTCTCTGGGCTCAACTTTCCGACTAAAATCGTCTCACTATGAAATAAGAGATCAAGACGAAAACATCGGGAACTTCTTATTTTTTTTACAACTTTTTGAACTTGCTCTGAAAAGTTGTAGCTTTTGATCTCCTCTACAAGCTTTGTAGAACATTTCAAAATCTTAAAAACAACTATAAATGAGAGTATAATTGGGTAGAGTCGAAGTAATCGAGGGCTAAAGCTTAAAAATGAGGAGAACAAGTGGGCTCTCAAGACTATCGCTCGCGCTTCTCTCTCCGACCAAAATTCAAAAAAAAAAAGAGTTGACCCACCTGCCGGCCGTTCCCGCCTTCCCTCGTGGCCCAATCGACCCTGAAAGACTTTCGCTTCGACAACAGCCACAATTGATAAGATCTGACCTGATTTGCCAGGTGGTCCTTGCGGCGCCCCGTTCAGTACTTTTCCTCCATCGCCGGGTGGCCCCTGCATGCCGAAGTCGCCTGGCGCTCCGCGGATTCCCTGCGGTCCTGGAGGGCCGATACGGCCAGGAGTTCCCGGAGTGCCATTTCGACCGGCGATTCTGAAAAAAAATCCTAAATATGGATCTAAATTGGAGAAAAGCGACTGCTTTTTGCCTAAATAAAACAAACAATTGTAGAAATAGTACCTACCCTGGATTGCCTCTTGGTCCCTTAGCTCCAGGATGTCCAGGAGGCCCAGGCGGAGCTGACGGACATTTCTGACAGGGCGGTTCAAGACTCTTCTGAGCGGCGACATAGCGCCCATCCCTCCCGTTTCTGCCGTTCACTCCGATAATTCCTTCACGTCCAACGGAGCCATCTTTTCCTCGTTGGCCGGCAGCACCGGGTGGCCCCTGCTGACAGCTGCAACACTGGCCGGCGAGACGGGGAGACGACGAGCCATACTGTCTCTTTTGGCGGATGCCCATCTCTGCCATCTGCCTCCAGGTATCTTGGGTGGTTTGCTGAAAGAAGCGATTCTCAAGCTCAAAATTAAACAAACTAACCTGACATTCGATAATTTGAGCCTTCATTATGCTGTTCCACCGCTGCATTTGAAACCAAAAGAGTGGCAATCCGACTACGACAGCAACCAGACAAATGGTTGACAGCACTGTGGCTGTTAGTAATGCCGTTCGAGACATAGTCAGCACCTTCGTATAGCCGATTGGCTATCCAAATGGGTCGAATATTAGAGAGAGGATGGCCTTGAGATGTTGCGAGATATATCCAGACGATAAACAAAACTTTGAGAGTGGCGGCGGTAAACTTTTGTCTTGATGGATTTTGGCAAAATTTTATATTTAAGCGAGAAGTTGAGGATAAAAATTCATTTAGAAGTTTTGTGACAACCGGAGCTTAGTGGCCGATGGGAGAGCTGATTCAACTCGACGCTGGAAGGAAAGTACGCGGCTGGACGATTCAGAAAAAGCTGGGAGAAGGAGCCTTCGGAGCTGTGTACAAATGCATCAACGATAAGAATGAACTCTACGCACTTAAGGTCGAAGGAAAAGACGAGAAGATCCAACTCCTTAAGATGGAGGTCTACGTCCTAACTGAATTGGCCAAAGCTGGTGGACGACATTTCTGCAAAATTGAGGACAAAGGCTGTCTGGAGAATTTCAAGTAATTTCAATTTTTGCTCAATATCCAGCTCCTCTTTTAGCTATGTTGTAATGACATTCGTAGGAATGTCGCTGGCTGATCTCAAGGCAAACTCTCCGAATAAGCGATTCAGCTTTGGGACTGCCATCTCTGTCGGAATTCAGTCTCTTGAAGCCCTTGAGGATCTTCATGGAATTGGCTACCTGCATCGAGATGTCAAGCCAGGGAACTATACAATTGGACGAGCTGAACTCGGCGAGCTGCGAAAAGTCTACGTTTTGGACTTCGGTATGGCCAGAAAGTTTGTCCATGACGATGGAACAATCAAAAAGCCGCGGGCGAATGCCAATTTCCGAGGAACGGTCAAATATGCACCAGTTAGTTGCCACGCCGGACGAGAGCTATGCCGTCAGGATGACTGTGAGACCTGGCTATATATGACAGTGGAGCTGACAAAGGGCTCTTTGCCGTGGAAAAATACGCACGATATCCAGCAGGTTGGAAATGAGAAGAGGGAAGTTCGCACATCGGGAGAAGTCGGCCTCAAGCGGTTGTTTGGAGGATGCCCTCGCGAATACATCGACATTTTGCGTGTCATCGATGGCGGTAAATTCTTCGAGGAGCCCGACTATAATCGAGTAAGTTTTCTTCTGAAATTATTAAACATTTTTTTCAGATTTATGGGCTTCTAAGAAAAGCAATGCAAAGAACGGGAGCGAAGGAGTTTCCCTACGATTGGGAAGACACGCTAACAGCCAAGATGAAGAAAGAGCAGGAGGAAGCCAAGCAGAAATCCCCACCAAAAAAGAAGAATTTGGACGAGAAGAAAGATGACGAGGAAGGTGAAGCAAAGAAAGGCTCTGATGTCAAGCCGAAGGATGGAAGCGACTAGCCCAGCGTTGAAGCGGAGAAAAATGTTTCAATAAAACTATGAAAAATTTCAGATCAACTTCTCTTATTGTTAAAAGCGAAAATTAGCTATTTTTCCTCTACTTTATTTTGTAATTTTAAGTGGCTTTTTGTTTTAAAAAATCTATGAAGCTTATTTATTTCATGCTCTCAATTGGCAGAAATGAGATCAATCTTCTACCCGAAAAGTATTTCAAAACTCTAATTAGAATTTGAAACAGCCGTTCGAACTCCATCTCGGATGGTCCGTCTTTTGATTCCCTCCTTGCTGTGATTAAAGCCGTAACAAATATAGATCATAAATCCTAGAAAGGGGATAGAAAAAGTGTCGAAAAAATACCAATAATTAGCCAAATTCCCATTCTGAACCAGGTCATTCCATTCAAATAAACCATCATAAACACATTGATTGTGAGACTCAGCGCTGGGATATAAGGAACGAAGGGGACCTGGATCTCTCAAGATTCTTTTAGAATTATTACCTTGTAAGCTAAATCTAGATCGTTTTGTTGATGACCGAGGATGAAAATAAAACAAAGGAGGGCGCAAAAGATACTCAATGTGAGCGAAATCCATCCAGGGATGGATTGATAAGCACCTAGATCCAGAATGATTCTCAATTGAAACAAAGCCAAACCTAGTCGGAAATTGGCAGCTAGCCAGAATTGGCTAGCGATCAGCCCAATCACAGCAATACAGATGGATCGTCCTTCTGGCATCGACTCCCAGAAGTTGCGGAAAGGCACCCAGCGGTAGAGATTTCCACCTAAATCTCACCAATTTGCAAGGGAAAAAAAGCTAAAAACCATTGTCCATTTTCTCAGGATTTCCGTTGATTGGAGCCGGCTGGTAGCGAAGGATAATTACACAAGCTGAGACAAAAGAGTAGGCCATTAAGGTTCCTGCAAGGTTTTTATTTAATCTACTTTTAGGAAGAAAAGGAACAAACCAATCGAAAGGAATTCCACAAGAGCCTCTATATCGAAGACTAGCGCTATTAATGCATTGATAAGAGTGAAGACGAGGATCGAATTGACTGGCACTTTGGTAACTGTATTAACCTTGGCGAGGAAAGAGAAGACGAGGCCATCATCCGCCATCGCATAAACTGCTCGTGGACCACAAAACGCTCCAGAAATCTGGAGAAAGAATGAAAAAAAAGAATAAAAACCTACTAGACTATTCCCCATCCCGATTAAGGCACCAATTGTGACGATATACATGGCATAGGTGGCTCCTTTAGCTTCAAATGCAGCAGCAAACGCCGCTTCTGGATCTACCTGAAAGAAGGCGAATTTTGATGGAAATCAAGGGAGGAGTAATAATGCAATTTTTAACGCTACATTATCCATTTTAAGTGATTTTTAAAAGGGGGCAATGATAAGGTGACTGTCCAAGAATTTGCATTATTTTAAAAATTATCATAATATTGGTTCGTTTGATATCAAAATTAGACGAAAATCTTTCAAAATTGCCTACTCACTTGGTCGTATTGAAGCATGAATGTGAGAGAAGCTCCCATCAGAACGTAGACTGTAGTGGTCACGGCTAGGGATCCAAAAGTAGCCAAAGGAATGGTTGTGTGTGGATCTGGAGGATATTTTTCTATCTAAAATTACTCACTTTTTGCTTCTTCGCCAGCTGTAGCGAGAGCTTCGAAGCCAATAAATGAGAAAAATACTGTAGCAGCTCCAGCTAGAGTTCCTCCCACGCCGTAAGGAGCAAATCTGAAGTTTGATTTTATCTTAATTAATTTTAGGAATTTGTTTACCTTGAAACTCCCTTCTCATCCGTTCCTAGCCAAAGACCAAAATCGCCATAACTGAAGCCGACTGCTATCACGACGCCAATTACCTGAAGAGTTGGCAATAATTTATAGAAGGGAGGGGCAAGTTACGGCTAAATTTAGAAGAACAAAGAAATTATTAAAGCTCGTTGAAGATTTGGAGCCCATTGCGACGAAAATTGATACAAAACAGATCAATAAAAAAGCCAAAATATCAGGATAATGGCCGAAAAATCCGGAGCCCTGAAAAAAAAGCGAAATTTTAGAATAGAAGCTCGCTTCTCAAAATCCTTTTCTACCAACAAACTCACATCGCTGATTGGTCCTACTGTAGAAAGAGTGAAATTGGAGACGGCATTATTCACTAGCTTATCGAAATATCCCGACCAGGAACGGGCAACTGCTGAAAAAGTTGTTATATTCTATCCCAAGGGTCTCTCTCTCTCCTACCGGCATTTCCTATCATATATTCGAGGAGAACGGTCCAACCGATGACAAATGCCCAGACTTCGCCAACTCCCACGTAGGCTAAAAGAAGCTTTTTGTAGAAAAGAAGTCTGATTCTACCATAAGTGTAGGCGCTACCCGCACGAGGGAATCTGGCTCCAAACTCAGCGTAGCTAAATGCGGAAAATAATGCTGCTATCCCGGCTAGAAAGAAGGAGATCACAATTGAGGGACCCGCTATATTTCGCACCACAGAGCCTGAAAAAAAAAGTTAGAAGTCGGAAGTCATTCTGTTCCAAAAAAGCGATCACGCGTTTATTATCATGATCATCAATGATCAGCTCATCTTTCCGTTCTCTAACCTGTAAGAACATAAATTCCAGCTCCGATCATCTGCCCGATAGCTAGGGAGGTGACATCTACAACTGAGAGGACTCTTGACATTTCACTAGCCAATACGGCACCTGGAAAACTGGTTTAACCTTTACAAACTGTGACACTTTTTTCAGTTTCTCCCCATTGTCATTGTCGAGACGAGGGGAGAGACAGAAAAGACCCAGTTATTTATTGCGTGTCTCGGATGGGCTTTTTCTTCAGATTTTTAGAAGTGCGAACTGGTTGGCGGCAAGAGTAAACCCTTCTTTCTCTTTATTTATGGCTATGACCAGCGTCTAGAGAACTTTTGAATGTTGAATTTCTACTTCAAATGTGGTTCTTAAATTCTTTTTGCGTAGGAGAGTCGATTAAAATGTAAAAATTGGACTCACCTTTCCCTCCTTCGAAGGTTTTTTTCCTAAAAAGGGCTGACATAAAAGATGAGGAGTGCATTTTCCTGAAAGACGGCGACTTTCTAGCTAGAAATGAAACAAAGAAAACTGTTATAAGTGAGAGGACAAGGCAAAAATGAACTGGGAAGGTTGGTGAAGGTCAAAACGAACGAGTCACATCAAATTAATGCGTCGCCAATGGCGTCGGAGGGCAAGACATTTTGGTCATTTGGGCGTCTGGGTGAGAGGAAATGCAGTCCCCAAAAGACTTCAAGACTAACTGGTCGAGATGGGTGTCCACTTTGAAAACAAGGTTCGTTTGGGAGAATTTCAACGCTATACATCCACACTCTAACAAACAGACAATGTGACCGGGAGGGGGGATCACTTTGCTTTTTCTCGCAGCAGAATCGCACCTATATGGCTTCGGCTATGAGAAAAAGCGACTAGACTGGACGGAATAAGAATAGTTTGTCAGTGAAGTTATGAGAAAATAGGGTCTCACTCGAGACCCATTAACCATTTTTTGGATGCCCAAAGGGGCAAATAATGAAGATATTTGATCTAAAAATGACTGTTCAAAGCCTATAATCTCCATCAAATTGATGATAATCACAAGGTAATTAAAAAATTCAATAAGAAAGGGACAAAAATAACCACTACCAGCGTCAAAAGACTACGACGAGGTTGACATTAAACTTGACCGAAAGGAACTCTCTCCCCCCTTAGGCTGATGATGGGTTGCTGAGCGGGGCTTACACAGCCAGCAAAAATTGTTCATTCAGTGTTCGTCTCCACAATGAAAAGAAACACATTTAGCTGGTTTAGAAGAGGTGAGGGTAAAGATCAATAAAGAGACACAAAACATAAAGGCAGAAAGGACAAATGACTTGCCCATACACGTCCTTTGACTTTTTACATTTTGATTGGAGAATTGGCCTTTGCGTCATGGTGGACAATAGTGACGAGGGGGGTTTTTCGATCACTCCTTGGAGCGGAAATGGAAGCGAAAAACACTGTGACTGAGTCAAAGAGAGGATTAGGAAGGAAGTTGGAGGAGGGAGTGATCCTTGAAATAGAAACAGTCTCAAGTTTTACTGACGAAATAAATAGGGAAAGGCCAAAAACAACAGGATATTCAGTATAGATGCGACATTTTTAAGAGATTTTCAGCGCTATAGGGAAGCCTAAACCCACAGTCTAGGAGTTTCCCCTTTCCCTTCTCCCTTAATTTTAGCTAAAATTCTAGAGAATTTTGATGAGAAGAACACAAAAAAGTTTGCTCAGCCCGAGGTTATCGGCTCTAGAGCTTGTCCACTCGGGGGGAGACAGACACTTACCCCAAGACTCTCCTTCGGCACGAAATGACCAGCCAAATTTATAGCTCTTGTCGGTTTCCGCTGCCCAAAAAAGGCACAGAACTAGAAGAATTATTGTCGAATCTTGGTAGACTTTACAAAATGGTCAGAAATAATCGTTCAAACTGATCACTTGATCACTGATTACTAAAAAGGAAGTTGCCTATTCGATCTCGTTCGATAAAGCTTGAAAAATGCTAGAAGATGGCACTTCCCGAATTTCCTAAACGACTCCCCAACATCTCTAAAAATGCCTCAAAAGGTTAGGAATCTCAGCTCTCAGAAATAATAAATTTATTTATGCAAGAATACCCGAAAAGTTTGATAACGCTGCTTCAAGTATCAAATCCGATTTAACGGAATACTTTCTTGCTCATCTCGACGGTACTTGATCCCTTTGACTCTAGAGAGAGTCATCAGCTCTTCGAATTCCGGATTCTGTTGATTTCTGCCGTGCTCCCTGGCCATATCAGCATCCTCTGCGCAGCAAATGAGCAGAGTATCTAGGGCCATTTCGTAAACGGAGAGGAAGCAATTGGCAATCAGATAGGAGCAAATAAAAATTATTAGAACCGGCAGCCAGGGATGATTTAGATCCAACGTGGAGATTTGATACGCGGCAATGGTTGCTGTGATAGCTGAGACGATAAACTTCGTCAGATAGAGGACAGCACCTCCAACGGTGTTTAGAGCCGCCACATCGACGGCATTTTCCAGCAGGGTGTTGACAGCCTAGAAATCGTAGGTCAAGTCATTTTTCCTAGGTTCCTCCCCTCAAACTCACCATTTTTGCCGCAGGACAAAAAGAAATCCCGCTATAGGAGATCACTGTATAAGCGTTGTAATTGATGTAATTGAGACAGCGCTCAATGCATGCCAGAATACAGATGAAGCAGGCCAAAAGACGACGGGCTATCGGATTCTCAACGGCTTTCATCCTAAGAAAAGGGCATTTTTTAGAAAAAGGATTGGATCTCTCACTTGGCATAGATGTACATAAGAATAAAGCGAGGAACTTTGATCAAAGTGATGATGAAAGAACCTAGAGCTGCTGAACCCAGATGATAGCGGAATGTATTAAAAAGTGAATGACAGATGGATGAACGTGAAGATTCCTTATTCAATCTGGAATCTTTTTTCTTCTTCAAACAATTCTTAATATCTCACCTATCAAAGTACCAAACGCTAATAGATCCAGCGATAAAAAGTCTCTGACAAGCGAGGACAAACTCCGTTAGCCAAACGAATCCAACTAGTTGATAAATGAACATAAGCCGGGTTGTTTCAGTAACATTCGTCTCGATAACAGTCACAACCTGTCCAGGCCGAAAGCCGATTTCTCTTGTTACTAATTCCCCGGCAGTCCAAAGAAGGAAACAAGTGCTAAGAGTGTACATCGCCACACAAATAATGAAGAAAGATGTGGCAACTGGCTGAAGAAGGAGAATCGGCATTGCTGCCATCGCTTTGGAGGCATGTTTGAAGAGCTTTATCATTTTTTTCCCTCTTGGGAGCAGACACCAAACCACGAAAGCCACAAAACCCTTAAAAAAAGTGTGGTATTACGGCGGCTTACAGTAATAGAAAAAGAAGGAAAAAAAACCTACAGTAATGACTGAAGCTCCAATTGCTAGTCCAATAGTTGTCATTTGACTGGTATTTTCCATCCTTAGCCATGAGTCGATGCGACTTTCTCCTAATTTAATGAAAGAAGCTATCTAAAACCATAAGTTTATCTTTAAAACTAAAAATCGAGTCACTTGTAGCTTTTCAGAGTCTTCAGCTGAAACTGGAGAAGATTGTGTAGAACTACTCTCAGAGGGGAGAGTAGTGAGATATACGGTATACCAAAGAGCTGAGGAGATGGCAATGAAGACGAGGATAACCAAAATGTAGATGAAATAGATGAGAACTGGGGCGAAGAAGCGTAAAACGAAGACGCTGACGATTGAAAGCACCAAAGCGATCAGACACATTTTGAGGATGAAACGAGCTGAGAGAACAACTTCGCTGAGATAACCGCGGATGAAATCCATCTCGACCACTTTTTTGGCCAACTCTTGGCTTAGGATGATGATATTCTCGGGGATACATCGATTGACAATTGAGAGACTCTTCTGCACGGGAAGGATGGGACAAGTCCGAGGGATCGACTCCAAGCAGAGGCTGTTGTTCGTCCTGCGAGAGTAGAAGGCCAATTCTAAAAGAAAATTGCTCAAGAAACTTAGAAGGAGAAACAGTGATTCACAATTCTGCCTATTAATAAATTAACCTGATTCAGAGCCGATGCCTTCTTGCGGACATTCCGAAACACAACTCCAAATGGTTTCCAAAGGATTGGTGCTATCCATAGGGAACATATATTTCTTGAGCCTCATATTTTGACCAGAAAGTTGAAATTCCTCGATCTCTCCAGCTGGATTTTTAATCATCATTCGATCATTCTCTCGTCCACAGGTGTTTCCAAAACTATCCGAGCCATACAGAATACGGTATGGGTCCCCACGTGTTGCCGCATACCAGCTTGTTACTCCCTATTCAATTCTACTATTAAAAATGGAAAAAAAAGGATACCAATCCTGAGCAGAAGAGGAGAAAAATTAGAAGGAAATGGATGTCAGTACAGCTTCTTTTAGCCTTTGGAGTGAATTCGAGTCGATCCGAGGTGGAACAACAGCCCAGACAGCAGCACATAGCAGGTCAAATACCTAAAAATTAATTAATATTCAAAAATAAATTAGAGGGATGAAAGGAAAAAGCCATAAGCTAGAAGCAGAGCTCGCTTGTGATCGATGGGATAATCAATGAGCAAGTAGTGGGCGTAGGGTTAGTCAAAAAGCGAGATATTTCTCAAGGACTAATATATAAAAATAGCCGAGAAGCAGGATTTTTCTGGATTAGAGAGTGAGAAAAAGCAAGAAATGACCAAAGAGAGGCGAAATATGATATCTTCTGGCTCTTTCTGCCTCAAAAATGAAAAGAATTGATTGGAGAAGGAACCAGTCGAAATCCAACGAAAGAATACTACTAAAAAACATAACCTCAAAAAACCAGTGAAGTAGCAGTAGCAAAAAGAGGAAAATAAAACCAGGAGATCTATCTATCTAAAGTGCGTTTGTCTCTGTCTGTGTTAAGCCTCTCAGGACCTATCAAAATCCTTTGAGGCCTCAAGCTTTGTCGGGCCGAAGGCCCCGACGACGATGAAAACCTTGTGAAAATATAAGGAGGAGATGAAGAAATAACTGAAAAAGGGGGGTAAAATCACATCATTGGCCTGTTTGAAAATCTAGGCGAGCAATCGATTTCCTAATAGGGGAAAATGAGTCAGCTGGGGGAGATATGCAGCTGGGAAAGTGACCTCTACAGGCGGGGGAAACCGAAGGCGATAACCCTCAGTTTGTTGGCTCGCTTTCTTCAATGCACTGGTCAGTGTTGATAAGATAAACAAATAAGAGAAGCGATCAGGTTAGAGAGTGAGGCAAAAAAACAATCAAAAATGTCTCATTTCTCCTAGCTAATCCAATTTTTAAGAATTTCAATCGTATTTTCCAGGATTTAAGCCATCAAATGAGCTAAAATGATCTCATTCCATTGAAAATTAGCATCGCTTTATACCATGTCGATTTGTTCCCAGTCTGCTAGTGCACCTGCTCTATTCCTCTGGCATCATCACCATCTGCTGAAAATGACCTCCACTCGTAAAAGTCGTAAAATTGCAAATGCATTGATCGATGGACTGAAAGAGGCTAACAAAGGGCAGCAAATCAAAGGAGTAGCGGGGAGTTGTAAGCGGTAGAAGCTCCCAGGTTTTTGTTTGTTTTAGCTGCTGCTGTCGAGAGGCATTTGTTTGGAGTAAGAGAAAAAAATGTGAGAATGAGCAAAGGGTGGGGGACATCCCGATCAAGAGCTACAACTTTGCAGAAGATTGGGAATCCTAAAAATGAGTGAAAAAAGAATTACAGAACCTTCTATAAATCTCAGAGAATAGGTTAATTGGCTTCATTAGTTTTGAGTGTAAAAGTTGATTGTCAGAATTGTGGCTCACCGCGCCACTTTTCTAACTATCGACGCCGCATAAGAAGTAAAATGCTAGAACTGTGATACAGAGAGATATTACAAGCGACCTTCTTTTAATTTTTTAGAAACATCAACAACTTTTTTTTAAAATGCCAATAAGCTCCTCCACGACCCATCATCTCCTCAGCCACTTGCCGACTGTTTTGTTTAGTCCTCTCCTCACAGTTTATTTATTTTCACACGACTGATGGCCGTAATCTCCCATTGTAACAGCTAGGTCATTGCCAGACCATCGACAACCGCGCTTGCCCTTCTCTCCACTGCTTTCGGATGGCTTCAAAGGCTGATGATTAACCTGATGAGTCAGGCTCAAATGGTTTGGATGATCTCTCACTATTTTTTTGATTATATTTTTGGCAGCGACGGATGATTAGTTTCCTTATTCATTATCAACATAGATTTTTGTTTGTTGCTTTCCCAACCATTTTTCATTTTGTCCTTTTATTCCCAATTTCAGCCTTCATTTAATTTCCTTTCCCTTAATTGTTAACAAAATGAGACTGATTTTCTAAGACTTTGGCCTTCTTCGTTCAAAATTGGCTCTACTAAGCCCAGGCGGCTCAAAGGGATACTTTTAGTCGAGCTTTTGCTATCTTGCTCGTTCAAAATCCATATAATTTATCAATTTGAAGAGAAAATTTGTCTCAAATCGGACAAAAATAATTTAATTAGTAGATAAATACGAAAAGCTAATGATTTTTATTAAATTTATCTTCAATTTATAGTCAATTTTCTTATCTTTCTTGAGTACACAAAAAGACTACTCATTGCCAAGCCAAAGACTATTCATTAGTTCTTTTTTAACTGACCAACTGTTGCCCGAGAGAGCTCCGTTCGCACAGCGGTCACACTCAGAAACTTGGAGTCCGATGGCCCATCACGCATTCAAATTGAAACTTATTGTTTCATAAAATAAATTTAACATTTTGATTTGGCTACAATTTGCTAAAGACAATATTTCAGAAAAGTCTCAAAATATTTGAATTCTGCCGTTTGAGTTGGAAAAGTGCTCCGCGGCTAGCGGGATAGGCCTGCGTCACGTGTGCGACAGCGGCTGTCCACTGACTTCGGCACAAAATGAGAGAGTGGCCTAAGAGACCTTTTTGTGCCCTTTCCCATCGGAAAAGAATGGCTTCGCTGTTCACTGTTGAAGGAGAATTTAATTTTCAGCGGAAAATTACTACTTTCTTATTAGGATTTCTCCATTTTTTTTGAGTTTTTCCTATTATTTAGGCTTTAGGGTCGTTAACTAACGCGTTTTTCAGATTTTTTAGCTACATTTTTTTCTTTTTATCTCTCTCCAGCCCATATCTTTCTCAAACCTCCACCAATTTGATTTATTTTATGATAATTTTATAGTCTCTATCTCTTCTACCATATGGTAAACGATTTTTTAAATTCTTCAAAAACGGGCGGTTAAAATTCATGTTTGATCATCAATTCTTTTAAACTTTCCTTTAACCAGAATCAATTATAGAATTTAATTAAAAACCGTGGCTATAAATTAAAAATTAAAGAATCGAATTAACTTGCCTCGCGCTGACTAAAGTTATGACATCAATGGGGAGAACAAGGAAGGAAAGCAAAGCGCTTTTTCGGGTTATTTAGTATTCACGGAGATCATCTCATTAGAGAAGTCAATTTATAGCATTTCCCCATTCCAAGCCATTCAAAAAAGTAATCAATGGCAATCCTGTAAAGAACAGATCAACGCTATTTAACGCAGTTTGAATAGGCGGTATTTAGAGAAAGTTCTCGTGCCCACAATCGATTAAACACAAACTGGTAATCTCATTTTATAGGCAAATTTCAGGAGTTTTTCTTTTTCCTTTCAAATCCCAGCGAATCACTATTTTGAAAAGGAGATCGAGCCATCAAAAAGCTCCAATAGAAATATTATATTCCTCCTTTAAAATTATCCTTTTCTTTCATTGAAAACTCGTCTTTTTCACAGAATCTCTATTTTTTTACAGCAAATTAACTCCCTAAAGCTTATAAAATGTCGTCTGCTGATAAGTTCCAGCCTTCGTGGATTCGCCAAGCCTTCCATGGCTCTGGAAATATCGCCAATCCGCGTCCATTTGAAGAGGAACAGCTGGTGAATATAATCCCCTTTTTCATTTTATCTTTTCTGTATTTTAGGCGCCAGCTACTCCTCTAGAGACTAGTCCAGCCATCCTTGCAAGAAATAGATACGGCCGTGAGGAGGTGTTGAACCTACATCCGAATCCAAGCAAACCACCAGCTGGATTGAGCAATTGTCCGATTTATGTGAAGGATCTTCGCGTGCCAACCGTCAAACTGGCTCAAACGGATATGGAACAGGTTTATTAGAATTTAGACTTCAAAATGATTCAAATTTCAGCGCCATCAATCGAATATCAATTCGTCGAAGGTGATGTCACTCCTGCCTCCGTCTGAACGAGTCACTATAGCAAGTGGCGGAACGCCTGGGCCAAATAGTCCCCAGGTTAAGGCTTCAAGAGAATGGACACCGGTTAAAACATCCAATTGGTGTATGTTTCATTCTTCGTTGATTTGTAAACATTCAGGGATAAATCATGGGTCAAAGCATTAGTCACTTATGGGGTAATATCGTTTTTTGCTCTATCGATGTTTTAAAAGATTTAAAATCGCTTTTATAGCACTTTGATTTTATTGTTCCCATGCATATTTTTTATAAGAAATTTAAGAAAATAATTCAAATTCCTTAGCTTCTCCGCGTTGCTAGGTAACTTTTACGCAGTTTTTATGACGAACAGCAGGACATGATGGTGAAATAGAGGAGTTTTGGTAATTTTCAGCGAAAGGAGCAACATCAGGAGCCACTCCAAATGTAAACGGCCGTGGAAATATCCAGCCCCGTTCGCTGGGAAGAGGTCTCAGCCAGTCGGGAGAGGAGAAAATGTCTCCTTATGGCCAAAGCTATGGTATTTTCCTACTCAGAATTAGAAAAGAAATATCTCTTTCAGTTCCACGAGGTAGAGGAGGAACAATGGCTGGAAGAGGGGCTAGTACAACGGCTGGCGCTGGTCAAATCAACTCACGAGCTCAAGGACTCTACGACCCAAAAGATCCTAAAGATCGTCCTCGCAATCGCCTGCGCAGTACCAGTGATGACACAGAACCAGCTGAAACGGACAACGGTGGAGGATGGCAACAGCCGGTTAATCGATTTGGAAGACAAAATTCTAGTAACGCTTGGAATAGAGAAGGTAATCAGACTCTTTTTAACTAAAAAAATACGTTTCAGACTCATGGACGAATCAAGAGAGAGAAGGAGGCTATGGCCAGAAGCAAGAAAACGGAGGAACTATGCCCGAATGGTTTGAGGACACTGAAGAAGCGGAGAAACCGTTAGTCTTGACGACTTTCTTCTATCTTCTTTTAGGAATGAAAATCTTGGGGGATCATTCGATGAAGATGGCAGATATCGCAAGGAGAATCACAACGAGCCCAGACAAATGCAGCAAAATCAATGGAAACAGCCTCTTCAGCCAGCAAAGCCACGGGTAAATTCCTCTATCTCCCCTTTTCTAATATCTCCTTTTAGAACGAAGCTCCCGCTCCTCAGCAAGTTCAACGAGCTGCCAGTTCGGGCCAAGAGCCCCCTCAAAACAATATGAATTTTGTGCAGCCGGTAGCGGCTATCTCTCCGCCTCAGCAGCAGCAGCAACAGCAATCAAATCAAAAAGTGGAATTCTTTTACCTCGATCCCACTGGTATTGTAAGAGGTCCCTTCACTAAGGTTTGTAGCTATTTTTTTAGCATAATAATAATTGAATTTTTAGGATCAAATGTACACTTGGTATAATATGAGCTATTTTGACGATAATCTCCAAGTGAGACGCACTACAGAGGAGGTATACAAGACTTTGGGAGAGCTGAAGCAGATAAATGGACAAATGACTGTCTTCGATTATAAGGAGCCTGTTCAAGCTATGGCCCCTCCAACTCTTTCTACCTATAACTTCCCTACAAATCAAGGAGGCTTTGTAGGCAATCCTCTTTTCGGGTAGGTGGTTTTTCAGTAAATAAAAAAGTAATGAAACGAACCTCATTATCTTTTCTTCTATTTTAAGAAAAGACTAAAACACTTGAAAGAGACCTCCAAATACCTCTGAAGATTTTTTTCAAATCTATTTCCATTTTTCCTTCCAATAAATCTTTCTTTCAGTGGTTCCACTTGGAATGAAATGTTCCAAAGTCATTCGCAACATCAGTCATTCAATCCGAATGTTGGATCAGCGTTTGATGAGAAGGCGATGATAGCGGAGAAGAAACGATATGATATGCAGAAGCAGCAGGAAATTAATGATATGCTATTGACTCAAAAGAGGATGATAGAGGAGCAAGCCAGACAAAATGAGTTGAAGGAGTTAGAAATGAAGAAGCAGCAGGACGAAATGCGACGACAATATGAGGAAGAGATGATTAGAAAAGAGAAGGAGAGAATTGAAATGAAAAGGCAGATGGAAGCAATGGAAGCAGAGAAGAATGCTCGAATTGAAGAAGAGCGTCGCAGGATGGAGGAGAAGCTCAAAATCGCGGAGGAGTTGAGAATTAAGGTGGAGGAAGAACGCAAAGCTGAATTGAAACGAATAGAGGAGGAGAGGAAACGAATTGAAGAAGAAAATAGAAGAATTTTGGATGCAGAACTCAATAAAAAGAAGGAAGAGGAACGCAAACGGTTTTATTAGATTTACTTGTAGATGAGAACAATTCATTTCAGAAGAGCCGAGCAAGCGGCTGAAGAACATAGCAAATTGTTGGCAAAGAAAGCCGAAGAAGATGCTGCCAGAATTCGTCAACACCAAGCTGCGGAAGCAGCCCGTCGTGCAGAAGAAGCTCGAAAAGCTGCTAAAAATGCCGAGATGATGTTCAATGAGGATGTCTGGAATGTGAGTTTTCTCAATAACGTATTTATTTCTATTTTTAGACATCAAAGCCAGCAACCCCTGCTGAGAACCCAGACAGCCCTTGGCAAACAGTGAAGAAGGTGTCTCCTCTTCAAAAGCCGAAGGCTCCAGCTTGGTCAACCAGCTCTCAAAATGCTGCTCGTGAAAAGACCCTCCGCGAGATTCAAGAAGAGGAAGAACGCCAACAAGCAGCTGAAGCTAGAGAAATGGCTAGAGTTCGCAAGGAGCAGGAGAATACCCTCCCGACTGGCTCGTGGTCCAACGCCAGTCGAACTCAACAATGGGTAGCTGGAACTGTCAAACCTGGAAAGCCAGCCTGGGGAGGAGCTGGAATTGAGACGCAGCCCGCCAAATCGTCCATTAATTGGGATGGACCGTCTCTCCAAGCAGCCAATAAGGCTGCCAGCCCTGTTGCGAACAACAAAAAGACTCCAGTTAAACAATCGCCGGCCAACGCCAAAAATTCTTCTAAAAATTCTGCACCAGTGAGATCATTTATTAATCTTGAGGTCTAGGTTTTGATTTGTTAGAGAATCAACTTTTTTGCGACGTTTTTCAGCCACTTTTCTAACAATCGCCTCCGCAAAAAGTCGCTTGTTAAAAAAGTGATTATTATCGCCACAACTTTGACAATCGATTTTCCGCGCGGAGTCGACTGTTAAAACTGTGGCGCAAGGGCATTCCTTATTATGAGTTTCCTGCCTAACTCAAATACAATCTTTCAGGCTGGTGATAACTTCAAGCAGTGGGTTAGCAAAAAGCTGAAGGATATCAACTCCTCCTTGGACGGTGATGTCTTAGCCGACTTTTTGGATACAGTCGAGAATCCAAATGAAGTGGAAGACTATGTCCAAGAATATCTGGGAGTTACAAAAAACGCCAAGGACTTTACTAAGGAATATCTCCACAAAAGATCCGAGTCTCGTAAGCGCTGGGACACGGATAAAGATGTAAGTCCTTTTTTTGAAAATCGCTAATCTTTATTTCAGGATCTCTCAAGCGCTAGCCAAGTACTGGGTACTGGAACGGGTGGATCTCAGGGAAAGAAGAAAAAGACTAAGGTAGCTCCCAGTTTGATTAAATTCAACTCTTTTTAGGGTACTCGCCTGATCGTCGACGGCTCATGCCTCGGCTTTCGTGCAACCGGTGATCCTAACAGAGTAAATCAAGGAGAAATAGAGACAGTTGGATTGACTCCCGGTCAAAAACGTTAAGCAACCCTCCATCTAATTCCATTTCTCTTGGTTGTTTTTTAGTTTCTATATCTATTTTGGGCTCTCTGTCATTTTCTTCTAATTTCCGTTATTCACGGGCTATTTTATTGTTACTCAACGCCAAATCTGACAAGTTGCACTTTTTTTTACCTGCGGTCGGGTCCCTCTAGTCCCTCCATCCCGAGAAAAAGTTTAGTTCTACCGGTTTCAAATTAGATTAGGGGTTTTATTTAGGGCTAATAGAGGAGGCTCACTTATAATTTTGACCAAATTTTTGTCCATTTCGACAAATTCCTTATTACTATTTGGGGGAAAAAGCCAGATTAGCTTCGTTTTTCTTGTTAGATGAAGTCACCCCACTGCCTGCCGCACTTGAAATTTGTTGTCGCACATTGTTGACATGGCGTTTTGTTATAAATTTTTCTTCCAACTGTGTATTAATATGTAACTATATTATACCAAAGCTAACATATTCGTTGATCAATCTAAGGTAAACTATCTCTAACGCCAAATTACATCTTATCAGCACAAAAATTAGCAAAATATTTCAATTTCTCCATGAACTCATCCTAAAGCAACAAAAAATTACTAAGCAACACTTTATTTACATGCGGGTCCTCAAATGGGGAGAAGATCATCGAGGAGCTTCTTCGCCTCCTGAAAGCAGAATTATAATAACAGAAATTAGCACTTTTTTCGACTAAAATTATGAGATTCAAAGTAAAAATTTAAAAACGAACCTGGATGTAGTCATTCTCGATGGCGTATTCGGACTCGCAGCCGACGGTGCTTTGCAAGCATTTAACGGCGGCCTGGACGTCGCCCTTGAGGATGAGACACTTGGCGAGGAAGAGCTCATTCTCGGCCATGTCGGGATGGAAGCTCTGCGCCTTGCGGAGGTCCTTCAGCGCGTCGTCCAACTCGAAGCTCGGAACGATGCCCAGAGTGGTGGCGAAGAACTTCTCGACCGGCGGGAGAGTCAGCACCGTGTAGGCGAGGCGACCCCTCATGTGGCAGAGCTGGAAAGTGTGGTCGGGATCGGTCTCCTCGTCCAAACTGATGGCCAGATCCAGGTAACTCTTGAACTCGAAGCCGAGGCGGATCTTCGTCCGAAAGTCGCTTTCCTCAGCCAGACGGCCAGTTGTAGAGGCCAGATTGCAGAGGATCTCCCCGTTCTTAGGCTGCATCAAATGGGCCTCCTTCAGACGATTGTAGGACTTGTTCAACCAGTTCAGACGACCCTCCTCCCTCGGGCAGTCGTTGCTCTGCATGTACTCCATCACGCCCAGGTAGTGCAACAGCTGGACGCGCTTCGCAGCATCCTCCGTCTCGCCCAGCTTCTCTTCAGCCTCCTGGATCCTATCCAAGTCCGTCTTGTTGGCCTCTTTCAGCTCTTCAGCAACAGAAGGAGACAACGGCATTCTTTGTCGACGACCTCAAGCACAAATGAAGTTTTCTCCCAGATTTGCGCTTTTATATCTCGTCGGATTAGCTTCTCGTCGAAATCTGTCGGGGATTACTTGCAGTTTTTTTAGTCACGCTGAAAAACAATTTTTTAAACTCAAAATTACCTTAGGAAGCCATATTTTAAGTCAAAATTTGGGATTTTTGCCTCAAAAATGAAATGCTTTGCCTAAAAATTAGAGCAAATCTCCTTGAGAACACAAATCATTTCTCTCTGACTCTTCCGCCATCAAATTTCCTGTCTTTCCCGGAAATTCCCCTCGATCCCCATAAGCTCTCTCTCTCTTGCCGCCTCCTCCATTTTTGTTTTTAGCTGAAATCTCCTCTCTAATCCAGATCACGCATGCTGAAAACACTTTTTTCCAGAAATAAAAGAGGAGAACACGTATAACCCAGAGAAGGTCAACTGAAATGGCTCTGACGCAGATAGCAATCTCCTCTAATCTGAGAGGGACACAAAAAAGTTGGAGGAGGCTTCTTCTCTTTCCATAATTGCTCATCTGAATGTGTAATTGCAGGCGAAGCGTTTGTGTTTTCCTTCCCTTTTCGGACTAGTCCTCAATAATCTAGGAGGAGTACTGTAGCTGGCGCGAATTTCGTTGCTCAAGAGGCGCTAAATGAAAAACTTTTTTACTTTTTGCTTTTAAAAGGTTCTTCAATCTAAGAAAATGTGCATTCGAGTTCTAGCTTTGCTTTTTATTTAAGGAATTACTGTAGAATTGATTTCTTGCAATTTTGAATCTTAGCGCTCTTTACCCTATAATTATCTAAATAATTCTTCCTTTCTTCGCCACTTTTCTCTCCAAGGAGCTCCTCTTCATTTTAAAAGTTTCAATGATCAAAATTGGATGACTCCTTCGGCAATTAGATCCCCTCTGCTCTCATCAATCCCGAGAAATAATTACAAGTCCGCCCTTCTCTGTCTCTTTCCTGTGATGAGCTGAGAGGATTTATCAATGCAGATTAGCCCCGAGGGAGCCACCAAATCGATCCGATTCATCACCTGAGCCCCCTCTTTTGGAGGGCTTCTCTCTCATAATCTTCTCACATTTTTAAACTCCTCCTTTTTAAAGGAGAAAACTACAGTATACTATTTTGACCGTTTTATGATTGAGATCAAGATCTCCAATTCCAAAGGGTGATTCATTCGAAAGTGCTTGAAAAGATCTGTAAAATTATATAATTTCCATCAATTTAAGAAATAATAAAAATCTCTGGAGAGAGAACTGTCTTGCAAGCAGACAATTCGCTTATAATCTTATTTTATGGGTTAAAGGAATTTTTAATCAAATGCACTTTCATTCGATTCATCTTCATTTAGTACAGTTGAACTCGCCAAAAAAGAATCTAGCTTTACAAGTGATTTTTACACTTGGTTGAGCTGATAAAGCTAGCGAAATGATTCTCCTCTTTCGCTTCTATTTAAACAGACGAAGACTTAGGCTGTTATTGCAGCCAATTTTTTAATTTTGCTCTCGATTCGGTTGTCAACTCCACCTACACTTTTATTTTTAGAGCACCCTGTTCTAAAAATGGCTAGTTTTCCTCTCGAAATAGAAATCGTGTTCATATCTTATTGAAAAATAGAGCTACCTTTTGTATTTATTACACATAAAAACGATTCAGAAAATTAATGGAGAGGGTTAGTTAGTTTCGTCGAGCAGAATTAGACGCCAAAGTTCAAAGTCAGAACGAATACTTCTCCAAATTCCACTTCTATACAACTGACTTTATAAAATTGGTAAAAGTTTAATTGCCTCTACAATTTTGCAGAACATCAATGGTAGCAATGTGATCCTATTTCAATTTCTTTATCAATTATTCTCCCCCTCAGAACAAGTGATTCAGCTAGATCAATTGTAAACAAGTGGAGGAACAGCTTCTAGCCTTGCCAGTTTTTGGCTTCCGCCTCTTATGTTTACTGATATAGTTTATACCCTTCTCTTTCTCCTTCGTTCATTTGGTTTTGAACTTCAACTTATGTTTAAATTTAGAGAGAAAGCGTCTAAAAATGATTCAATCAATTTATGACTGACTTCTCTGGGATTTTACAAAAATTTTTTATAAAGTTGTAGCACTTGATCTCCTCTACAATTTTTTAAACTTCATTTTTCACAAAAAGTAGGGGAAGATCCAGAAAAATAAATAACTTAGAGTACTTGAACTTGGAAGTAGTCCTAAATTTATTTCTTAAATTAATTTTCTTTTCTTGAAGCTATTAAAATGTATTAGATTTTTGAAATTTCTAATACTTAAAATCCTAATGCATAAAATCTAATACTTTTGCCTGATACTCGAAATGATAAGCCTTCCATTTTGGTAGTTCTAATGCGGATGTCTCGTTCCACCCTCAAATTCTTCTCACCATTGACGTCTATAACCTTTTCAAAAGCTCTATTAGAAGGCTTCTGACAAGCCCCCGGGTCTTCTCAGATCTTTTCAGCCATTAAGAAGCTGAAGAGACATTGGCCATCACCAGAA
Organism: Oscheius sp. JU1382; assembly: GCA_932521405.1. Lineage (NCBI taxonomy): Eukaryota > Metazoa > Nematoda > Chromadorea > Rhabditida > Rhabditidae > Oscheius > Oscheius sp. JU1382. The sequence continues at coordinate 1,991,498 of OW051476.1, forward strand.
TTCGAATCGAGGCAAAACGGCTCATTCGCTAATGAAATTATCTTTGAGAAGAGGGGAGGGTTCTCCTTCCAGCCACCACAGCTAATACTGAAATATGGATGAAGAGCTCCTCCTCAGTCTTTTTCTCCTAAACTTATATTGAAAGTATCGCGATACCTTTCTACTTGCTCAGCCTTTTTTTAGCTTCCTTTGGGCATCCAAAAAATGGTTAATGGGTCTCGAGACATTAAAACGCGATCTTGATAGAAAGAAAAACGAAGAGAGAACGTCTCCACGTTTCCTTGTGCTTTCTCTTTTAAAAAAATATTGTGTAATTCCGCATTATTACTCTAGGCCATCCAAAAAATAGTTAGAGGATCTCAAGAGGGCCCTATGTTAAAAAATGCAACAAGCTTTCACCCCTGCTGCCTCACCCCCTAGCTTCTTTCTCCTCCATACAGGTTTGATTGAAGAGAAAAACGCCCAAAAATGATAAATTTTTGACATTCCAGTACAAAATCGTCAGGCTCCCTATAGCAAACTATTTTCCAGGGTGTTAAATCTTCGTCTAGAAGTCTTTCTCTTCTCCGAGATCTCTGACCCGTTATATTCAACCATTTCCGTTGGAGCTATTTTCCGTAAATAAATCACTCCCTCACTATGGAATGAAATTCCGGAAGAGCTATTCCATTAAAACTTTCTATCGATTAAACTTTCGCTGTCATTTTTATTTTTCTCCCCCCTTCTCTTTTCTCAGTAATCCCTGTCAAGAGAAGCGTCCATTTTTATGCCCCTTTCCATATGCCCATTCGCGTAGAGAAATGACGCCAATTCATAATTGGAGCAGCCCCCAGTTGGAGGGAACAGATTCAGCCTCACTCTCCAGTCAGCCGGCTAATTGAACGAGGACGAAAAATAGGAACAAAAAACTACTCTTTTCTCTTGACAGCCTTTTTTAGTTCACCGCGCCACAATTCTAACGATCAACTCCGCGTGAAAATGAGTCGATTGTTAAATTTGTTAGGAGTCACTTTTTTTAGCAATCTTTTTTCGACGCGCCACAGCTTTAACAATCGAGTCGATTACCAATTGTGGCGCGGTAAGCAACTTAAAAAAGTTGACAGCCAAATTTGTGGCGAGCAAAACCACAATTCTAACAATCGACAGCCGCTACTCAATCGCCTTTTTGATTTTCGAAATTCTTGTGCCTTCAACCTTCACCCTGTGAAATTGTTTTTGAATCAGAGAGCAATAATCCTTTCAGAGGATCGGAGAAGATGATCTTGAAGGACTATATTAGCCCGCTTCTAACAACTTATCACCGGCAAAAGACGTAACTATTCAATCTTTAGATTGTTTTTCTAAGGATTTGGGGACACGATTCTTATCTTTATCTCTTCTATGTTCGACGAAAGCAGACATTTCTGTCGTTGTTTACGAAATTTTTTTATATAGTTCAAGCTTTAAAAGAACCTTTCTTGGCTCTTTTCTGATAAAAAATTTACAGTGGTTCGCCAGTCCAGACCCATAATTTTAATTTGTATTGGGCTTTTTTTCCAATAACCTTATGAGGTCGAGACACATTGTGTGTCCTGTCATCAAATCGCTTCCCTCGTTTCTGGCTGCGATGATCCGGCCCGATTAGAGTCCCTTCCGTTTCTCCAAGCCGTCATCTGCACACACACACATTCCATCTCCTCCTTGTGTCCTTTTTGAGCTCAATTGAGCATTCTGAGCCTGTTTTCAGAAGGGCGAATAGGTTAAATTCAAGTGGGTCTGAATCGTAAACAGGAGGAGTCTTCCATTTCGGAAAGTAGTTTATACCCCACTTATTTCTGGGGAAACGTGAAGCCATAGACTAACACTGTTGTCAGCAAATGAATCGATTTTTCATTAAATTTCCTCAATTTTTGGGTCTTTTCAAAGCTAAATAACAAAATTCTTTCTTGAAGTCTCTAATCCTTCATTTCCTGGTCAGGTATAATTTTTGAGTGAACTGTCCTCTCAAGATGTACTTTTAATCCCATCCTTATTGTTATTTCCTCTTTTCGTTTTAGATTAGCTTTCTCTTTATTTTAGCTTCCTGTACAAGTTTTTGCTTCTTATATTCAGCTTCACTCTACTGTAGCTTATTTTATATTTCAATCTTCCCTTATATTCTTCCATTCTCATATAAAATTTCTGATAGGTGTTCCCACTTACGACAAGTAAATAAATAAATTCGCTTTTAGAAATGGAGCACGAGGAGAATCCCTCCTGCTATCAGGTCACATCAGATCTGGATTACATGGATCTGGACAGTATCGATTGGGACAATTTAACCGAGAGTGAGTGTGATTGCTCAAGAAAAATATTTCGCTGGTTTCCGGTCAGTTTTTTCGATTTTTATCGACTAAAAAAGTCCAGATTTGCCAAGAAAAATGCAGCGAAAAGGTGCCAGGAATCTCAACACAAATTCTTTCGATGTCAGAAGAGCAAATATTGGAGATAGCTCTGCCGGCTATGCTATATTTAATTGTTTTTCTTGTAGGAACCGTTGGAAATGCTATGGTGAGTGGGGAACGATATTCTTCTGCGCCTCTAATCTACCGGCTGGCGTGCGCCTCCCCTCTGCGTCTCTGCCCGCGAATGGGGGGAATCGCCCGGAGATTGCCTCAGCAGAGGATCGCAGCGACCCGAGCGTATTGGGTAGAGAACGCTGAAACTTGTAAAAAAGTTCCAGGGCCTCCTTGAGACCCCAAGAACAATTTTTGGATGCCTTTTTAGGCAAAAAATAACTGAGATTAGGTATACAACAATGGTTTATTGGAATAAAATACCGTAATCATTGGGTAGCAGTCGATTCTTCTTCTTTCTTCTCTTCCAGATCGGCTAGAGTAGAAAGAGAGAGGCGAAAATGCGGCGGCGGCAGCGGCACGACCTTCTGAAGACGGGCCAGACGAAGACTGAACAAGCCGCCGACATCTCCTTGCTCCTCCATATCGGCTTCCTCACTCGATCGGCTCATCGACTCACGAAGCCAAACGACACGCTTTTCCAACTTTTCGCGATAATCCAAGAGGAGATCCCTGTACTGATTGAGGCGCTCCTTTTGACGTTCAACTGCCATCGAAAGGAAGAAACTTGTGCCATGAACGGTCTTTTTCAACTGAAAGAGACGACTTTCCACCTCTTCATCAGTCTTCTGTAGTTCTTGAACCAACTTCTGACTTTGAGCTTGTGGCCAAGGGTCGAAGCTTGTTGACAAAGTGGATGAGAGAGCATCCGGGGAGAGACGTCCAGTTGGCGATTCCATGCTTGGCTCAAATGAGGTGCTAGAGAATGGCTCTGCGAAATGAAAAGATTATAACAAAAATAGACAGGTTTTATGTGTCTAAAAGAGGACAAGGAGTGAAGAGATGAATCTTTTCTTCGCTTTTATTTCTCTCTCAGAGTCGCAACTATATGGCATCTGCTATTATAGAAAGCGAGGATGGAAGAAGAATTTTCGAATTAGTTCTTATCGTTTCTATCAGGTCTCTCTCGAGACGCATTAACCATTTTTTGGATGCCTAATGAGGGCAAAAATAGCAGGTATTGATAAGAAATCTTTTTCCAGGTAATTTTCGTCGTCAACCGCTTCAAACGAATGCGCAACGTGACGAATGTCTTCCTAGCCAGTCTGAGTACAGCTGATCTTTGTCTCATCTGGTTTTGTGTCCCAATCATGGTAATTCCCATCCCTTCCTATCCAAATGCATGTTTAGTTCGTGAAATACATGTCTTATTCATGGTTTATGGGGCGATTTGCCTGCTACTCTGTTCATTATATCCAGCAATTTACTTGTTTCTGCAGTGTTCTCACAATGACAATGATATCATTTGAGAGGTAATCCCCTCTCTGATGTTGAGAAGGGTAGATTTCTAGGTATTTGGCGATTGCTTATCCGATGCGAAACGTCTGGCTTTCATCCATCGGCCGGGCAAAGAAGGTAGGGGACATTCGAATATCAAACCGCATATATTCCAGGTAATTCTCCTAGTGTGGGTTCTTTCCGCTGTCCTGGCCATCCCAACCGCTATGCGAATCGACTATCAAATAGAAAAAGACGCAAGGGGAGAAGTCGTCAACTGGTGCCACCGACGATTTCCCGCTCATTTTGCCATCGTTATCGGCATAGCTCAATCCAAATTAAATAGAATTTACGCCGTCTATCAGGTAGGCACATTTTTCTCTCCATTTTTGATGGGGATTTCAGTTTCTTCTTCTCATCGTTCTCCCCGTGCTGACAATGTCAATCTGCTATGCACGAGTCTCAATAATTGTCTACACCTCCTCAAAAGATAGAATCCTCCTCTCGCAAGCTATGTGAGTCAGCTCTCTCTTCTCGCTTCTACCTTTGTCTTTTCCCTCTCTGGTTGTCCCTTGTTGTGTACGTTGCTTTTGTCTCAGCTTTTTAGTCCAGCACTTTATCAAGTCTATATAAGCTTCGCACGTTTTTTCTGAGCGAGAAAATGCTTTAGAAAAAAACGCTCCTTGAAGCGACCGACCCTCAATCTCCCAGCTGCCACCATGATTCTAGCTGTTCATTACGTGACAAGGTAGATTGACCTCTTCTTTCACAAAACTCTTTCCAAAAGTCTGCACAAAATAGACCCCTTTCTCTACTTTTTTTCGGCTATTTTTATCTCAAAAAAAGATGGATTTCTTTTAGGGTGGCGTTTAGCAAAGCCGCGACGGATGCTGTCCACTTCTCTGGCTACAGCACCATCCCTATGATTAGCACCTCAAGACAGCTGAAGAGTGCCACAACTCAAATAAACAGCTACAGCAATTCGAAGCAGAAAAATAGAGTAGCTGAGGCGAATAAAAAACAGGTAAAAGGCCTAAAAAACGATCGCTGTAGTATTAAAAAAGCTGGATTCTCTTCTATCCCAATTTATTCCAGATTGTCCAAATGCTGATCTCAATCGTCGTCATGTACACAATCTGCTGGCTGCCAACCATCGGTATTTCCTTCTTTCTTTCCCTCCTTAATCCCCCCTTTTTAGTTGATGAAATGCTAACCTCTTTTGGCTACATTTGTCGGATTTCAAACTCCCCCACTCTAAAGCATATGCGAATGGGATTCCACGCTCTGGTAGTTTTTCTCCTTTTTCTCTTCTAAAAACTGCTTCAGACTTATTGCCAAAGCTGCATTAATCCAATCTTATATGCGTTTATTTCACAAAACTTCCGAGCGACTTTTAAAAGCGCTTATTCTAGGATGAAACATCGTCTGCAGGTTGGCTTTAAACCACTTTTGAAAATGTGAAATTTTGAAGGGGGTCGAAGAAATTCGATCGAGGATGGGATCCTGCTCATCGCAGTCAATGCTTTCTACTAGAAATCATCATCGAATCTATGGAAGCTCCTTCAATACGTTGACTGTTCCTGGAAGGTTAGAAGATGTCGATTAAAAGACTTACCTGATACTTGGCTTTTCTAGGTCCCTAATTACTCCAAATATGTCGAGAGATGTTTCTCAACTTTCTCTTTGTCGACCAGCAAGTCAGTTGTCAATCCATCGGCCAAGAAGTTCTATTGCAATTGATGGAAACACAACTATTCGACCTCGTTCACCTACTGAGATCTCTAAAGACTCAGGCAGACCTAGGAGTCCAACTGATGTTTCTCAATGCTCAAGAAAATCTGTAACAAGGTGAGCCCTAACTCCCAAGATTAGCAACAAAAAACGATATTTTAGACCTAGGAGTCCAACGACAACCTCGGCTATTTCTATTGCAGTACCGGTTGCGAGAACAAGAACACCAACTGGCTGCTCAGAATCTTCGCTAAAAACACCTAGCCGGTATTTCTTCCCAAAAAAGTTGAAAAATGTGCTGTTTTAGATCTCGAAGTCCTACAGTAATCTCCAACGCTTCTAATATGAGTAGAGGATCAGTTATTGAGAAAGACCTTCTTACTGTAGCGGATGCTGTTCGTCCACGTACTCCTCCTTGCTAATTCTTAACCGTTTCTGTGAAATTATACACCAATTTCTATCCCTACACGGGTTTTCAGGAGTCAATAAATCTGTAATTACCAACAAGCAACAATGAAAGTAACAAAAACAAAAAAACAAACATCATCGGGTTTGATTACTTTAAATTATCGACGAGAAGGAAGGCTCCCTTAAATGTGTACTCTTTAAGTTGTTTCATATTCACAGCAGCCTTGATTTTTTCCTTGACTACCGGCGGTCCATTTTGGATCATTTTTGCAAGAACGTGGCATCCCTAGAAGAAATAAAATCAAAATCTAAATGGAATTACCTTATTACAAGCAATCCAAGATCCATACATTTGTGGCTTTAATTCTTGGACCAATTTGACTGATAATTTTTGCTCATCGGGGAGCTTTGGATCGCATCTGAAATAATTTATTCAATTTTGATACAATAAACCAACTAACCTTAAGGCTGCATTCAAAACAAATCCACCTCCTGCATGCTCAATCATGTGAAGTCCTTCAGGGTCCATTGGAATGAATTCCTTCTTACAGATTTCGGCAATTGCACTATAGCAAGCGTTTCTTAGTTCTGCTGGGATGACTCTATCAAAATGATCATAGTCAGCTAGAAAAAAGAGATTAGCAGTGACAAAATGACTCAACTTACTAGTTGTTTCGAGACAAGCAGCAATAAAATGAACTTTCTCTTGTTCATAGATCAAAGATTCCATATTAGCAGCAACATAAGAGTAGAGATTCTCTTGGATTCCTTTAAAAAGCTCTGCATAGCGATCGCTCTTGCTCTTTTTGCTATTGGAGTTCGAATCACCCTATAAAATTCATGTATTTCTAAGAAAAGATTAACCTCTTCTAACTTCTTAATTTCATTTTTATCCATACTACGTCCATCTCTGGGGTGAACAAGATAATAAAGGACAGTTTCTCCCCAGTTATCTGCCAAAAGTTGTTCAATTGCATTTGAAAGTTCCTAAATTAGCGATTAATTATTTAGTAAATCTACTAACCGAGACAATGTGCTTATTAACAAGAACTGTATCGTCAACAGAATCAAAGATCGCGTTCAAAACACGATGACCATAGTGTTCTAGTGCTGCTTTGACTGAGAGATCCTTGAAATTCTTTACAATTAGTTTCCTATCCTTTGCAGAAGAGTTCCAAATCAGCTTCATAGCTGCATAAGATCCTTCTGGTGTGTGCACCAATTCGGGAATTTTGTCCTTAAGCGAGTCGACCATATTAGTAAATTGTTCTTTGTCGCAATAGGACAAGAAGTCCAAAATAATCTTATGTGTCAGGGAAAGTTTAACTGTTGTCCTGAAAAATGGAAAAAGCTAGATGAGAATAAAGCACAAAAATACTTTTCTACGATTACTTGAAGCTGCTCCTCCATATTTTTCAAAATAGTTTTCTTTTTAGCTGGTTCTTCATTGATAATTTCCTCTAATGTTTTAGGTGTGCTACTCTTGAATTAAAAAATGAACTGAATTTGTAAATATACTGACTCTAAACAAAACAAATTCTGGTCCATAAAATTCAGAAACGTAGTTGTAGCGCTGATATTTGTCTGCATAATCATTGTAGGCCAGGTCAACCACCTAAAACATAAACTTTAGATGGATTTAAAGGAAGAACTAACCTCGGCTGCGTGAACAATTCTCATCAAACTAACGATGTGTCCATTAAATGCGTTAATAATGATATTTCGTTGATGTTTTGAGCCATGTTTGAGCATTTTTATGACAAAAAAGCGAGCATATTTACTCTTTGCCATTCTGACAATCTCTCCGCTGAGCTCATTGAAGACTAAAATAAGAAAATTATCAAGAAATTGCCAAAAACTTACGCAAATTGGTAATTCCTTCACGATTTTGACTGACCAAGAACTCGATCACTCGGCACGTATCATGAGCGTAGATGAATTGTGCGGCTTTTCCTTTAACAAGCCCGACGAGTTTGCTCACAGCTTCGTCTTTTTCAGCCTGTGGAGTCTTATTACTTCTGGCGACTTCCCAAAGTCTCTTAGCATCTAGAGCTTTCTTAGCAAGGGGATTTGCTTTCTCCTTGAGTTGTCTCAAGAAGGCTTTCCTTTCTTTCCTTGGAAGAGCCAAAAGTGCTTCTTTATCCTTCTTTGTTATCTAAAGAAGAGCATTATCAATTAAATATATAATACCTGTATTTTTTTCTTCTTTTTTGGTGTTTCCTCCTCATCAGCAGTTGGCGTATTTTCTTTATCTTCAGATGCTTCCTCTTTAGGAGCTGCTTCTTCTAATTTCCGTTTGACGGTTTTGGCCTTATCCTAGAAAAGAAACGGTACAACTCCTTTTACTTTAATCCTACTTGAGCTCCCTTTTTTTCTTCTGTTTTTACTATCTTCTTTCCTTTTGCGGCCTTAGTACGAAGAATACCCTTTCCAGGTTCAGCTTCTGAGGGCTTGATTACTAGATCTTTTACATTTTTGTCGAAAACCTTTGTTAGCTCAAGGTTTCCAGCAAAAGAAACCTAAAGAGTTGTGTAAAATACATGTAAATGGGTAAAATACTAACCCTTTTTTTAGCTTTCTTAGCAGGCTGGCTTCCAAATGAAGATTCTGAGCAAAGTGATTCTCTGGTGTCTTCCTCTTCACGTCCAGTATTTAATTTGTTCAGTTCTGCTTTTACAGCATCGCTAATCTGCTTTTTCTGGGCTATTTTCTCTTCAAGCTGAAATTACGCAATTTTAAAAAGGAAAACTAAGGTAACTCACTCTGACAACCTTTTTTCGTTCCACTTGATTGAGGCGAACACCTTTAGCCTTCTTCTCGATGAGGTTCTTGAATTTCTTCTTTCCCTTACTCTTGTCTGGCCTTCCTGGTTTGGGCATTTTGCTATAAACATAATTTAGTAGGGAATGAGTTTCTAAGAAATATAAAGCAATACTTTAATAATAATTGCTCAGTTATAAGTAATTTTTTTAGTTTTTTAAATTATTTTTCTGTAGAAAAAGCCTTAGGATGACAACTTTTGTCTTAAAATCAAAAAGAAAGACAAAGTTATGGATAAAAGCAATATAAGGCTTTTCTTCAATGAAGAGTTCATTTGAATCGATTTTTTTCATTATTTTTACCTACTACTGCAAAAATTATGTTTCTATCCTAATGGTAAAAAGAAGGGGTGGAAAAAGCAAAAAGAAAATGTAAAAGTTCGTCGGAAATCAAAGGACTGCCTCAAAAATGTCTGCCCATCCCAAGACCGTACGCTCTCTCGTCGCCGCTTCGTGTCGGGACTCTTTTTGATCCTATTCGCATTACTTGGTATTTGAGCTCAATTACGGCTCACTCAAAATGTTCTTTTAATTATGGAAACTAGGAAGGAATAAGCTCGTTTTTAGGTAAAATTGGTAGAAAACATTTGACAAAACAAGTTTATTTGCATAAAAAAGAATAAAAGACATTCATTTTATCCTTTAAATTGTTGTTGGCGGGAAAAGTTGGTTAATAGTGAGGGAGAACAAAGGATTTAAAGAGAATTGGCTTAATCTTGGGGAAGAATATGACTGTTTTCACTGATTTTTGCTTTAGAATGAGCGCAATCGGAACTGGATACGACCTTACTGCTTCTACATTCTCTCCTGATGGAAGACTCTTTCAAAGTAAGCTCTATTTTAAGTTTTTTGCAGATGTAATACAATAAACACCAGCAGTGCAATCTTATTTTTCAGATGAATATGCTCAGAAAGCTGTTGACGTTGGATCAACAATGATTGCTCTCAGAGGAAAGACTGGCGTCCTCATTGCTGTTGAGAAAATGACTCCATCGAAGCTTTGTGCTTCTGTATGTTTCACTCGTTTGCTTTACTGCTTGTTTTATCAGGGTTTCTGTCCAAGAATTGCCAATGCTAATGCTAATATTGGATTGGGACTAGCCGGTGTCTATCCTGATTGTTGTGCAGTGAAGAATTTTGCCATCGAGGAAGCAACCAATTATCTCAAAAATAACAGAGAACCGATGTTTATTGAGAAAATGGTCACTAATGTGAGTTTTTCTTAAAATTTTTAATTAGCTTTTTTCATTTTAGATAGGTGAATATTGCCATATTTTCTCATTAGGAATCAATAGACCATTTGGAGTCTCGACTTTCCTTGCATCTTGGGACAAAAACCAAGGAGGACGCTTATTCCTTATTGATCCAATCGGAACGTACTATGAATATAGAGCTTGGGCAGTTGGGAAACATCGTCAAGCCGCCAAGGTTGGAATCTTTTTTTCATTTCCATAATTCTTCATCCTTCAGGCCGAAATTGAGAAGTTGAAGCTGGATACGCTCGACTTGAAGGAGCTGGCAAAAGAAGCCGCCAGGATTATTATGGTTGTTCGCGACGAGAATAGAGAAAAAGCACACGAATTTGAAATGGGTTGGGTTGGAGAAGAAACCCAGGGAAAATATGAAGTTAGTTGTATTTTTGTTTTTACTAATACTCAAAATTGTCAGACAGTCCCTGATGAAGTCGTCGAAGAAGCTGAAAAATGGGCAAAAGAGAAGATCGAAGAAGACGAGGAAGACTAATTTCGATTACAACTTTTTTGTTTGATATTTAATTTATTTACAAAGTAAATTTCTATTTGTAAAATTTGTGCAGAATGTGAAAATCTGTTAGAAATCAAAGGACTGCCTGCCGCTTCTCAGTCCATGTGCTCTAGCGTTGCATCTTCGTGTTGGGACTCGTCCTCCCATCAATTTTGGTGTTCAAATCATCACTATGGCTTCTTGTTGATTTATATTCGCTTTTATAGATTCTTTAGCCTATTACGCTTTTAAAATTCTCTTCCATAATTTCTTACTTTAGTTAGAGATGAGTTCAATCGGAACTGGATACGATCTCGCTGCTTCTACATTCTCTCCTGATGGAAGAATCTTTCAAAGTGAGTTGAATTCCTTTTTCATTCCCATTCTATAAATAATTCCGACAAATAAAAGAATTTTTAGAATATTCAAACTGATCAATCTTTTTTCAAATAAATAGAATTGTTGGAATAAGATTTTTCATATGCTTTCTCCCATTATATTCTTAAAAAGACCAATCGCCAAAATAAGGGGTATTTCTGCCAGGAAAAGTGGATTTATTTTTAAGAAATTCTCTGAGAAAATAAAAAAAAACAATGAATTCTCATTTTTTAAATCAAAACTCTTGCGCTTCCAAAACAGCAACATTCTAAAGAGGTTGAAAAACAATTCCATAAGCAGTAAAAAATGCAGACATTTGATCCCAAAGATGTCAATAAATTTCAGTTGAATATGCACAAAAGGCGGTTGACAACGGTGGTACGATGATTGCCCTTCGAGGAAAGAATGGCGTTGTCACTGCCGTTGATAAACTCATCTCTTCTAAGCTCTACGTCGAGGTATGAACATGTGAATCGAGCCTATCAGACTCCTCTTTTAGAATGCCAATCCCAGAATGTTCAACGCTAATAAAGATATTGGAATGGCTCTAGCTGGCGTCTATCCTGATTGCCGTTCATTGAAGGATTACGCTTGTTCGGAAACGATCAAGTGGCTGAAGAATTACCGAGAGCAAATGCACGTTCAACGACTTTCTGAAGCTGTTAGTAGTTTTGAACTTTACAAAATATCCCTAGGTTGCCGAATATGTCCATATCTTCACTCTTGGAATTAGCAGGCCATTTGGTGCGTCAGCTTTCTTTTCCGCTTGGAATAAAAAGGAAGGTGGGCGATTGTTCCTCGTCGAGCCTTCCGGCTTGAGCTATGAATATAAAGCTTGGGCAGTTGGGAAACATCGCCAAGCCGCTAAGGTTAGTTTCCTTATTAAGCTTCTAACTCTCTTCTCTAGGCTGAAATCGAGAAATTAAAACTTGATCAGCTCGATATGAAGGATTTAGTCAAAGAAGCCGCCAGGATTATTATGGCCATCCGCGATGAGAATAAAGACAAGAATGTCCAAATTGAAATGGGATGGGTTGGAGAGGAGACCGATGGCAAACATGAGGTTTAAACTTTTTCTCTAGGATACACAGAGAGATTTTCAGAGAGTCCCTAAAGCTGTTGTCGAAGATGCTGAAAATTGGGCAAGAGAGAAGCTTGAGGAAGACGATTTGGACGATTAATTTTTTTGATCATTTATTCACCGGTTATCAAGTAAACTATTTTTTTCAGCTTTATCTTAAAGGTTTGAAACAAGGCTACTGGAGATCAACGAATTACCGTATTTTTTCTAGTAGAAGCCGGTCCATCAGAGGGGGTTGAAAAATAGAAGCCCCGACTTCTATTAGAAGAAATACGGTAAACAAATTATAGTTCCCAAAGGTCATTTTCTCTAAATTTGGCAAAAAATGCTTGTTATAAATTTGTTTATTGAATAGATGGTTTGATCGCTGGTTTTTAAGCAGTCTTTGCCGAAGTCTCTTTATTTTTAGCCGGGAGATCCGAATTCTCAGCAGTAGCTGGCGATTCGATGCACGAAATCTTCATATCAGGGGCCCTCTTATTCTCAGCTTTATTTTCAGTGGGCGATCTGAAGGCTCAGTGGCAACTAGTCTCTCGATGGCTGAAGTCTTTAGATCCTGAGTGCTCTAAGACTCCTTTTTTCCAGTTGGCTGTCCAGCAGAGAATACCTGCGTTTGTTCGTTATAGTCGATGAATTGCCCTTCTTCAAGGATCACATTGAAAATTATTTCTTTTTCATCCGCATCCAATTCAGCCACAACAGCCAGCTGGCTCTCCTGATTTCCGTGACCCTTTAGTCCTCTAGCGCTTGTTATAACATAGAACCAACTTCGATCATTCTTTCCAAATACTCCAAAGTCACAATTCAACGGCAAACTGGAAGAAGTAGAGAATTTGAGTGTTGAAGCAAATTCTTCTCAAAATCTCTTCTCCATAATAATAGCCATCACCAGCCTCAAACATTATCATAAAACGATTTGACAGTATAATTTGGAAGAGAGAATGCCTTAATCCAATTGAGGGAGTCCACCCCCATGCTCTCCTTTTGTTTGGCATATTCGTCTTCATAATTCTTCAAAAAATCAAATTCCGTCAATCCGCCACTGCTACAATAGGCTTCGTAAAGAACGCGGCAATTGTGAATCTCCAGCTTCCACCATTCTACGATATGTTATCACTTTTGGTGGGCGATTTTTATGGAGGAAAGCCATTGGCACAAGTTAATGGGCTAGTCATTATGCTTGGAGATGTTCACGGCTCAAAAGATCGATTGTCAAAGAAGTGGCTTCCCGCACCACAATTCTAACTATTGACTTTAATATATTTCATTGAAGTCGATAATTAAAACTGTGGCGCGGGGAGCCACTCCGCAAAAAAAGTCGATTGTCAAAAAAGTGGCTTCCCGCACCACAATTTTAACTATCGACTTTAACACGTTCGCGACAATGGGGCCCACCGGTGGGCCCCTTTGATTAAGACCTTGTAACTAGATACAGACAATGGTTTTCGGATTTTATTTTTGCGTAGACGGCAGCTATTGTTATCCACTATGTGTGCTGTAAGTAAGCAAGCCGGGGTTCAGCTATATTGCGATAAACAAAATCAAATAGGCTATAAGAAAATGTGGTTTTAGAATACATTTATTAGAACATACAATTAATTACATTTCTTATGTAAACGGCTAGTCTTATTGAATATATCCAACACGGGGCGTATTTTGTAAAGTTTGTCCGACCCGTCATTGCTATCATTCAAATGCAAATGAGTCAATACTTCTTCGAATCTGTTCCTTATCATCCATTTGCCACAGATGGGCTGATCCGCAAAAATTCCTTTTTGATTCCAATAGTTCCTTAGTTTTGGTAATTTTACTATTCCCATTTTGATGCACAGTCCAAGAAAAATGTACATCTCTTCAGAGTTGGTATCTGTCCAATTGCACTTCTTCTTTTTTCCGTAGCGGTTTGTTTCAATAACCAAAATGTCCAATATATTCTTCACGAATAATACGTAATAGTCCAAGGGAGTTTTGGCTGTATCAATGATGTCATTATAGCCGGCATCACAATCAACAAAAGGAAAATCATTCAAATCATTGATATCTTGTCTCCATTCTCTGCTTTAGAGCTTTCTTCAGCTTCTGTCAATTCATCTGAACTAGTGTCCTCTTCCACTTTCCTTTCTTCTTCCGATTCACTACATAAATCCTCATCTAAGTCACTATCAATCAATAATGCATCTAGTTTCTTCTCAAAATCATCGTCGTCCATTTTCTAATAAAAAAGGACTGAAATAAATACAAAAACACAGCGAAAATACCTAAAACTAGGTCAACTGCAAAAAAAAAATGATGTATGGGGACAATGGGGCCCACCGGTGGGTCCCTGACAGAATTCGGCAAAAAATTTATTGTCCCATCAGTTAATTTAGCTAAAAATGCCATTGTCGCGAATCTGTTAATATCTTTCACGATTATTCAAATCTCAACGAACACTTATTTCTTTCAGGTTAGATGGCCATACGTTCATCCCTCCTGTACAATAGGCGCATTCAAGCTACATGGATCAATAATTGGCATAAATTATAAAGTTGAAAATATCGATCTGCAGATCATGGATGACTATCCATTATTTGAAGAAGCGCTTGAACAACGGAAAGCTGACGTATGTGGCTATGTATTAAAGATGTTTGATCTAATACGCAAGTGTGGACACTATGCAGCACTTGATTCGTGGAGTTTTAAGAATGCTTTAGATCCTCAGAATTTCGAATTAGAGCTATTATGGAATGATCCAACGGCTATAATGGAACATTGTACAACGAGGCGATGCGTTGGACAGACTTACAACCAGGAGACGGTTAAAGACCTTTTCAGGAAGGCAAAAGATGGACGAGGAGTTATGGTCGTTAGAGGGCATTAAGTTAGCAGCTAACGCTTACTGTTAATTTTTATAGCATAAAAAGGAATAGCAGAAATACGCAGATAAGGAGAATAAGAAGCTGAAGTTTAAAAGAATGAAGATGCGAAGAGAAGCGAATAAGCCAAAAGTTATGGGCTCCAACGAGATACAGTCGTCCTCTTCAGCTTCCAGTAATAACCCTTCAGCAGCGAGTAGCTCAAATATACAAATGGAGTCGCCAGCCGCCGATTCAATGCGAAAACCTGCTGAGTGAAGAGAATGAAAAAAAAAGAAAAGAGATTTTATCAATAAATAACAATGCAAGGAGATCTACCAAGGCCTGCAACAGACACATCGATAGTCCGCATACAGATCAGACGCAGACAACGACAATCACTGAGAAGCTTTGAAAGAAGTAGAGAAAGGGACACGTCGCCTAAGTGTCCCCACCTCCTTCTGAGAAGCTTTTTGCCTCACTTGGTTATTGGTTAAGTCAACTTCGTCAAGCCACCAACAACGTCAATCACAAGCGTCACAACGACCCAAAACTCCCTCTATCATCGGGAAAGGTCGACATCGTCGTCATAACGCCAGAACCTGGTCAATATCAGGTTTTGAGACTTTTATCTCATAAAATGAGTAAAAGCTTTAGGCGATGGATTGTCAGCAATGCAAAAAACTACTGCAGACTTTGAAGGAAGAAGCGAAAACAGAATCCTATCGAGCGGTTCTTGTGATGCAATGCTGCTTCAGATATCCAGGCGAGAAATGCGAAAAATTCTTTGGAGATGCGTTCGACGCCGTCACAAGCGAGCTCGTCAATGATCTCCAAGTGAGCTCTTCATTTTAGAATCAAGTTAAATCAATTTCAGTAGTGCACAACCCACTATTTCTGCTTTGACGAATTATGAAATTAACTTCAAATCGTCATAAGTGTGCCGGTGGTTATCTCTCAATACGACTGCCTACAATAGACTATCAGCCATCGATAGATCTTTTTCGTCTTTCACCCATTCGAATACTTCCTTCTTCTTAATCTAATCCCCCCTAGAACCCCTCGACGTTGGTTTGAAGAAAATAACAGAAAAACATTTTTTGAGACTCTGAATGAAAATAAAATATTGGTCATAGATGAACACTAGCTGTCTAGAGAAATGACCGCCAGATGAGAGATGGCTCTTTTATTTTACATTTTCTAGCCTCGGAGAAAAAGTGTCCGGTTTGTTTATTTTACCCAGCAAATCAGTAGGCTTTCAAAGGACGGCGGTGATAAGCGACTGACGCTGGAATGACTATACCTGCTTTAATCTACGTTCAAAACTTGTTGGATTTAACATATTTCTGCTACGAATCCATAGAAAATTCTTTTTTCAATTTTTCTTTTCCAGTTCCTATACTCCTTTAATTAATTCTTGGCTAATTGAGGCCAAGGAGCTCATCAGACTCAGAAAATTCTGGTAATTTTTTCTCTAAATTTTTATCCAAAATAGGATGGATTTTCTACAAAAGAAAAACTTAATCATGAAGCTGCTACCCGAGAAGAATGTCTTGGATATAAAGTAAGCTCTCTTAATTAATGTTTAAGATAACTTTTTAGATGAAATCCAAAGAGTTTAGTCGATTTTTCCACTCATCGAAATGAATCAATGATTGCTTAGAAACCTCCCACTTCAAAATTAGAAATCACGGAGGAGGTTTTGGTATGGAACGAGCAGAAGTATGTCGTTTTTGTTAAATTTTTGGACATCTATCTCATCAAATGTTGAAATCAGATTCAGATACAGCAGGGAGATATCGATCTGTCGAAATGTAAAGAATATTTGAAGGGCTGCGAACGGTTTTATCTTGATTTTGTTGGGATTAGCTTCTTCCAAAGAGGAGTGAGATATTATTTTTTTTTTAAATTTTGAATATTTTTAAAGCAAGAACTGCTTAAATAAATTCTAAAAGTCATGAAAGAACATCAACTCTTCACAAAAGAAATTCACCTGTCGTCTCTGCCCTTCTTCCAAGAGATTCCGACCATCCTCAAACCTAGAGAAATCAAAGTTTATAGAAGAATACTCTATATAATAATATGAGAAGTTGGATCGAAGAGAAGAGCCATAGATTGGATGCAATTGAGAGAAAAAGATGAGACAATTGAGCCAAGAGAAGAGGATGTTGAAAGTTATAATGGCATCACCTCACCCTACATCCAATTCAATGAACAGAAAGAAGCCGACGATTTGGAAGAAGTCCGGAGACGATTCTTTGCATAAATTTTATTTGTTTTTCCTGTTTCTTTGCCTTTTCCAGTCTTTTCTGATCATCTATCTTTCCATGCACATTTTAGACTTTTTTTAGTTTTTTAGATTAAAAGAATGGAGGAAGAAATGCGAAAAATTGAGGAGGAATTCGCCTTCCAGGAGAAGTGGTATTTTTCTATTTTAAAAGCTTATAAATGTTTTTTAAAACATTCCAGGATCGAAATCTTGAAGCGAGGCAAATTCTTCTTTCAAAATATTCCAGAACATCTCATTCTTAAAATCATCACCAAGGTTGGAAATAAATTCACCAGAAAATTGCACAAATTCAGATAGAAGCGAAAGCCTTCTTTAATCTTCTAAGAACCGGCAAGTGGATGCATTTGCTTTGCAGAGAAAATCGAGATTCTCTCCTAATCCCTTTTGAAATATCAGTTAATCGCATCGATTATGTAGTACTCAGTAATCATTATGGTCATTATGTGGTACTCTTCTAAATGTTTTTTATAGATCAAACTTCAGAAAAAAACGCCAGAGGTGGTTAAAAAGGAAAGAAATCAAGATATCCAATACTTAAGAAAAATCATCCGATCAAAATATTACTTTTTCGTGTGGGATGTTTGGTATGGATATCCTATGGTGAGTAATCAGTGGCTGGGTCCGCTTTCTTCCCGGGAAACCATCTTCCCGTCCCTTCCCTTGGGGTTAGCTTGGGAAGCAAAATGCCTTCCCGGAAAAGGCGAAAAATCGCCCGGGAACTTAGCGGACCACGGGAAATTGTCCGAGAAGCCACGGGAGGATTAAAGGTTCCCGGAAAGAAAGCGGACCCGACCACAGGACTATACGATATCCACAAAAATGGTTCCACAGCCTTTTCTGGAAGATTTATGCTCAAAAGAAGCCTATCATTTCCGCCGAGAATGCTGGAATGCTGGATTTCTTCGAATCACCAAATTTCCAATCAATATCTCCATTGTTAATCACCTACAGCCAATTATCCTAGAAATATCAATGGAGCAAAATGGTCCACTTCCTGACCATTTTAACATCCCGGCTCGAACAGTAAGCTCTTTTTTTAAATATAAATGATTAATTTAGAAAAGCTTTTTTGTCAAATATGCCCGCATTAGTGATTTTGATTTTTACAAGGAGATCAAGCGTTTTGGATCGTTACCATTGATGGTAACATTTCTAAGACATGACCATCTTGAACTCAATAAATTATTTTCAATTTTGAAGGGAATAACTCAAGTAAGCGGGATGGTCACCCAGAATAAATCATATTTTTTATAGGAAAAACACCTTCATCACCCAATCCAACTTCGAACTTGCAAAAGAGTGAGTCGCACAAATTATGCGATATTTAACTCCTGGCCGATGGACATCTTTTTTCCATCGAGTGACTTGTTTTACTTCATAATCGTCGCTAAATCGGATGTTGGAGTTAGCGTAATTCATTTATATGGATCCACAAGACACGAAAAAAAAGAATACACGCTGCAAATAATGGGAATTAAAAGCTTCGATGAATGGGAGAAATTCACCAAGAGTGAAAAAGTTGATAAATATCTTCATTTTGGAGCTGGGATAAATTATAAAAAAAGTTGTAAGCAATTAGCTGGGATTTTGGAGGATTTTAGCGCCCAAATTGCTAACAAATTTTTTGAAGGAGGTGGGCTTAGAGAAAACCAGTCTCCTTAGTTACTGTATTTTCCAGGGAAATTAGTCTATCCTCCCTTAGCTCCTCCAGAACCAGCTCCAGAATTAGTGGAATTTCTAAAGAAATTTGAGGATTTCGATATCCAACCAGGTATTTTCCCTCTTCTTTGACAAAGAACTTCCAGAAAAATTGGCGCCTCATAAGCCAAAATGGAAAAAGACCGAGAAATTGCCCGATTTGCCCCGAAAATTACCAGAAATTCATTCAAACAACTGGCTAATTGAGGCCAAGGAGATCATCAAACTCAGGAAATTCTGGTAATTTTTTCTCTAAATTCATGCCAAAATAGGATGGATTTTCTTCAAAAAGGAAAATTCATCTTGGAGCTACTGCCCCTCAAAAATGTCGTGGATATAGCCAAAAGAGTAAGTCCTAAAGCAAAAGATTTAAAATAGTTTATTAAGATCGAACATAAGCGCTTCCCTCTCCTTTTTTCGTCGACTAAATGGGTGAATGAGTTGATCCAAAATTCTGCTTCAAAAATCCGAATTCATGGAGGACAGTCTCAGTTTTCGATTCATAGAGTGACTACATTTTAATTCACAAACAACCTGTGAAACTTCAGATTTATAGGGACAGCTCAGTTTTTAAAGAAGCCTTAAAATCTTTGGAGTTCTATTATCTTGATTCCATCAGCTTCAATAATTACGATGGTAATGGTTTCCAAGATTTCAATTATGATAATGTAAATTTTAAAAAAGGAATTTTAAGCATTTTTTAGATTAATTACCTCAAAGAAGTTCTGCAGTGGGTTAGAGAGCGAAAAATTTTTGTACGACAGATCTCACTCGACTTTCGCATGCCCCTGATCCAAGAACTTTTCGAATCCTTCGCCAGAGGACCCGAATCGCTTCTCGTCTTCCAGTATGCAACCCTTCCTGCGCCTGTTGACTTCTCTCCGCAACTGGTAGGATCGATTCTTTTTCTACAAAATGAAGAGTTCAGAAAAAAATTGTAGTCGAAATGGCGTGTGTTGAAGGAGATGAAATTAAAGAATTGATTGATGGATTTACTGGAATTAAGCAAGAGGTGACTTGGCTTTGTTTGGATACTGATGATGAAGATAATACAAATGGAATTATCACGCATCTATTAAAGGTAATTTGAAAGACAGATTGCTGAAAACAAATGAGCGAAATAAAATAAGAAAAAACCATTTTTAGACATTAAAATCCAAGAAGTGTCGGAGCAATATTCTAATAAGAAGTTGTGATGAATGTTATATCAATGTTGATTTCGATCCCCAATTTGATCTCTCTGAAATATCTGAAACAGTCTTTATCTTCCGCTCAATGGCTAGGGGAAGAGGAGGAGTTTGGAATTATTTTGTTCGATTGGAAAAAGCTGGATCTGGAGCTGTTGGAATCGCACATTTTGCTGATTCTTTGCACGTTAAAGAAGGGAGTGACATGAACTATTTTGAAATTCGATGTGATTATTTTCCAATAATGGAGAGCTTTTTGGATTATTTCGAGAGGGAAGTTGGATCCAAAAGACGAGCCAGAGATTGGATGCAATTGAAGAAAAAAGATGAGACAATTGAGCCAAGAGAGGAGGACTTCAATGATTATAAAATACAGCAGCCTTATATCCAATTCAATGAGCAGAAAGAAGCTGACGATTTTAAAGAAGTCTGGAGACGATTTTTTTCATAAAAATATTCCAAATTTTGGGTAATTGTAGCTCAAAATGAGCAAAGCATGCGTTTTTTAATTAAAAATTTATTTTAATTTTTAAATCCAGTCTTTTTCTGGCTACATATCTTACATAAAAAGTTATTAAAAAACGAATTCAGTCGATAGTTTTTAAAACATTGGATGGGGTTTACGTAGAAGACCAGCGCCAACAAAGTGATTCATCGCCTATTGCTGTGCTTATCTACGAGCACTTTGCTATCTTTTGGCTTTGAATTTCCGCTACGTTTGCCTCCAATTGCCAACTTTTTATTCTTCTAGCCCCTAAAAATGGAGGAAGAAAGGCGAAAAATTGAGGAGGAATTCGCCTTCCAGGAGAAGTGGTATTTTTCTATTTTTCCATTCCAAAGTTCAAGAAATCTAGGATCGAAATCTTCAAGAGAGGCAAATTCTTCTTCCAAAATATTCCAGAACTTCTTATTCTTAAAATCATCACCAAGGTTGGAAATAAATTCGCCGGAAAACTGCACAAATTCAGATGGAAGCGAGAGTCTTCTTCAATCTTCTAAGAACCGGCAAGTGGATGCATTTGCTTTGCAGAGAAAATCGAGATTCTCTCCTAATCCCTTTTGAAATATC
Source organism: Oscheius sp. JU1382 (assembly GCA_932521405.1). Taxonomy (NCBI): domain Eukaryota; kingdom Metazoa; phylum Nematoda; class Chromadorea; order Rhabditida; family Rhabditidae; genus Oscheius; species Oscheius sp. JU1382. The sequence continues at coordinate 2,012,548 of OW051476.1, forward strand.
AAATTATGACAACAATTATGTGGTACTCTTCTAAATGTTTTTTATAGATCAAACTTCAGGGAAAAACGCCAGAGGTGGTTAAAAAGGAAAGAAATCAAGATATCCAACAATTAAGAAAAATCATCCGATCAAAATATTACTTTTTCGTGTGGGATGTTTGGTATGGATATCCTATGGTGAGTAGTCAGAACTATCTGATATCAACCAAAATGGTTCTTTTGGCCTTTTTCAGGAAGATTTATGCTCAAAAGAAGCCTATCATTTCCGCCGAGAATGCTGGAATGCTGGATTTCTTCGAATCACCAAATTTCCAATCAATATCTCCATTGTTAATCACCTACAGCCAATTATCCTAGAAATATCAATGGAGCAAAATGGTCCACTTCCTGACCATTTTAACATCCCGGCTCGAACAGTAAGCTCTTTTTTTAAATATAAATGATTAATTTAGAAAAGCTTTTTTGTCAAATATGCCCGCATTAGTGATTTTGATTTTTACAAGGAGATCAAGCGTTTTGGATCGTTACCATTGAAGGTAGCATTTCATAGAGATGGCCATCTTGAACTCAAAAAATTATTTTCAATTTTGAAGGGAATAACTCAAGTAAGTGGGATGGCCACCCAAAATAAATCACATTTTTATAGGAAAGACACCTTCATCATCCACTCCAATTTCTAACTTACACAAGAGAGAGTCACACAGAATATAACATTTTTTACTCCTGGCCGATGGGCCCCTTTTTGCTATGTTATCCGTCTTACTTCATAATCGTCGCTAAATCGGATGTTGGAGTTAGCGTAATTCATTTATCCGGAAGACATGACGGTGAAGTAAAATATACGCTGCAAATAATGGGAATTAAAAGCTTCGATGAATGGGAGGAATTCACCAAGAGGGGAATAGTTGCTGGACATTTTGATTTGGGAGCTCGGCAGATTCATACAAAAAGTGAAAAGCAATTAGCTGGGGTTTTGGAGGGTTTTAGCGCCCAAATAGCTGGCAAATTTTTTGAAGGAGGTGGGTTTAGAGGGAATAAATCTCCTTAGTTACTGTATTTTCCAGGGAAATTAGTCTATCCTCCCTTAGCTCCTCCAGAACCAGCTCCAGAATTAGTGGAATTTCTAAAGAAATTTGAGGATTTCGATATCCAACCAGGTATTTTCCCTCTTCTTTGACAAAGAACTTCCAGAAAAATTGGCGCCTCATAAGCCAAAATGGAAAAAGACCGAGAAATTGCCCGATTTGCCCCGAAAATTACCAGAAATTCATTCAAACAACTGGCTAATTGAGGCCAAGGAGATCATCAAACTCAGGAAATTCTGGTAATTTTTTCTCTAAATTCATGCCAAAATAGGATGGATTTTCTTCAAAAAGGAAAATTCATCTTGGAGCTACTGCCCCTCAAAAATGTCGTGGATATAGCCAAAAGAGTAAGTCCTAAAGCAAAAGATTTAAAATAGTTTATTAAGATCGAACATAAGCGCTTCCCTCTCCTTTTTTCGTCGACTAAATGGGTGAATGAGTTGATCCAAAATTCTGCTTCAAAAATCCGAATTCATGGAGGACAGTCTCAGTTTTCGATTCATAGAGTGACTACATTTTAATTCACAAACAACCTGTGAAACTTCAGATTTATAGGGACAGCTCAGTTTTTAAAGAAGCCTTAAAATCTTTGGAGTTCTATTATCTTGATTCCATCAGCTTCAATGATTTCAATACCGATGTAAATTTAAAACAAGAAATTTTAAGCATTTTTTAGCCTAATGACCTCAAAGACGTTCTGCAGTGGGTTAGAGAGCGAAAAATTTTTGTACGACAGATCTCACTCGACTTTCGCATGCCCCTGATCCAAGAACTTTTCGAATCCTTCGCCAGAGGACCCGAATCGCTTCTCGTCTTCCAGTATGCAACTCTTCCTGCACCTGTTGACTTCTCTCCGCAACTGGTAGGATCGATTCTTTTTCTACAAAATGAAGAGTTCAGAAAAAAATTGTAGTCGAAATGGCGTGTGTTGAAGAAGATGAAATTAAAGAATTGATTGAAGGATTTACTGGAATTGAGCAAGAGGTGACTTGGCTTTGTTTGGATACTGATGATGAAGATAATACAAATGAAATTATCACGCATCTATTAGAGGTAATTTTAAAGACAGATTGCTGAAGACAAATGAGCGAAGTAAAATAAGGGAAAACCATTTTTAGACATTAAAATCCAAGAAGTGTCGAAGCAATATTCTAATAAGAAGTCAAAATGAAATTGATCCATATATAGTTGATTACAATCCCCAATTTGATCTCTCTGAAATATCTGAAACAGTCTTTATCTTCCGCTCAATGGCTAGGGGAAGAGGAGGAGTTTGGAATTATTTTGTTCGATTGGAAAAGGCTGAATCTGGAGCTGTTGGAATTGCACACTTTGCTGATTCATTCCACGTTAAAGAAGGGAGTGACATGAACTATTTTGAAATTCGATGTGAATATTTTCCAACAATGGAGAGTTTTTTGGATTATTTCGAGAGGGAAGTTGGATCCAAAAGACGAGCCAGAGATTGGATGCAATTGAAGAAAAAAGATGAGACAATTGAGCCAAGAGAGGAGGACTTCAATGATTATAAAATACGAAATCCTTATATCCAATTTAATGAGCAGAAAGAAGCCGACGATTTTAAAGAAGTCTGGAGACGATTTTTTTCATAAATTCTATTTGTTTTTCTTGTTTCTTGGCTTTTTCCACTTTTTTCTGACCATCTACCTTCCTCCAAATATTTTAGGATTTTTTTTTTGTTTTTTAGATTAAAAGAATGAAGGAAGAAATGCGAAAAATGGAGGAAGAATTGGCTTTCCAGAAGAAGTTATATTTTTCCATTTTCCCGGAAAGTCATTTGGTGCCAAAACGCTGAAAAATAATCCCGGACCTTGAAATACAAAATATTTACAACTTGATTGATTAAGAAATCCGATGCTTCTCCTACTTTAATCAATTTGAGCTTCTCGATCTTCTTATTAGGTATGTGAAAAAGTTTCCGCCCTTTTTTAAGCTAAATTGAGTCTTTATTGAAAAAAAATCAACGCAGATACATCAATCAAAGTATTGACCATCGTTGGCTATAACTTTTTCCCATCTTTCTGGGAGAAGACGGATGCCGCGGCGGTAGAAAGCCTCGTCCTTCGACTCGATCCATTCCTTCACCCATTTTTCGACATCTTCGAACGATTGGAAACGCTGCTCAGAAAGCCCGTGGGACATCGACCGAAACAAATGATAGTCTGATGGAGCACAGTCTGGTGAATAAGCCGCATGGGGTAGCACATCCCAGCGAAGTGCTTCAAGAGTTTCCTTGACGGCTTTTGTGACGTGTGGACGAGCATTGTCATGCAGCAAAATGACTTTGTGCTGTCTTGTCTCGTATTCCGGCCGTTTCTGGTGCAATGCTCTGCTCAAACGAATTATTTGCTCTCTGTAGAGATCGCCTGTGATTGTCTGATCTTGTTTCAGCAGCTCATAATGGATTACACCCTTCTGGTCCCACCAGATACAGAGCATTGCCTTCTTCTCATGGATATTGCGCTTTGGTGTTGATTGTGATGGTTGGCCACGGTCGCAAATGGTTTTTCGGCGCTTCGGATTATTGAAATAGATCCACTTTTCGTCTCCAGTAACGATACGATGCAGAAATCCCTTCCTCTTTTGTTTGTAAAGCAGCATTTCACAGATGGTTTTTCTTCTTTCGATGTCTCGTTCTTTCAGTTCGTATGGTACCCATCTGCCTTCCTTATAAAGCTTTCCCATGGCTTTGAGACGCTTGGAAATGTTGGATCTATCAATATTTAAATATTTGGCAAGCTGTTTCTGTGTCTGGCATGGATCTTCATCGATTAATGATTGAAGTTCGTTGTCTTCAAGCACTTTTGGCCTTCCACTACGTTGATTGTCTCCAACATCGAAATCACCACTATTGAAGCGTCGAAACCATTCTTTGCATGTTGTTTCTGATGGAGCATGTTCACCATAAGCTTCCATGAGCATTCTACGAGATTCGGCAGCAGTTTTTTTTTCAAATTGAAGCAGAAAAGAAGTGCTTCGCGCAAATGATGTTTTTTTGGCTCAAAAGTTGACATGATTATCGCTGTAAAGCACAGCGATGTTGATGCCAATCAAAACAAATATGTACTGAATATTATTGACAGATGTCAACCAACAAAATTAAACAGGATTTACAAGCATTTACAAAGATAACTAACTATTATAACTACTTATCGCTAGAGGGCGGAAACTTTTTCACATACCCAATATCTAAAGCAAAAAGTCAGGAATAATCTAGAAATTTGAATTTTCAGATGGAACCTAAAATAAGATTACTGCAATTCAAAATTTGGATAATTTTCATTCAAATTTGAGCGATTTCCTTTTTCTTTTGATCATAGGCAAAATCGATAAAAATGTTTGAATCAGATTTTCTTGCATTGTCCACTTAAATCACATTTCTTTCGACTGATTTCACGCCTAGAACGAGCCCATTGGGGTATAAATTCCTCAAAAATTAAACTCCGTTACTTTCCCTCTTTCTATTTAGTTTGGTCGTAACATTTAATTTTTCACTACGAGGCTAACCGAAGCTACAAGAAATAAGCGGCTAGTTTGTAGCTTCCAAGGGATTCTTCAAAGCCACCAAAGGGAGTTAAAAAAGGCAAAAGAGAGTCGCCAAGGCCGCCAGGAAATCGAAAAGAAGGTCGACGAAGAATTGGCCGCTTAGACAAAGGCTGCAAGTTTCCAGCAGAAAGTAGAGAAAAAATAATTTTTCAGTTTTGAGAAGAATAGTTGGCTAAATCTGAAAGTGGAGGAATTAATGTTGCTCGAAAAGAAGCAAGAAGTCACCGAAGCTGTGAGATTATTTTCCAATTAAAAACAATTTTGGAACTAGTAAATCTTTGGGGCATTATAAGCACATATGCATTGGCATCTCCTCTTTATCCAACGGCAAACTCATTTTTTGAGCAATCTTATTGATAAAAGATGCTTGCCTATTGGAAAGTTGATTGTCTTTAAATAAAAATCCAATTTCTCGACTCAGACCAGCTGAAAAGGCCAATTCAGTGTGCTTTGTGCGGCTGAATTGAGTCAAAACGTCAAAAAATATGAAAAAAGACTTGAATAAATAAATCAAAAATGTAAGTCAGAGAGAGGCATTGAACTCGCGACCCTCCTGACAGCATATAAATTGAACTACGGCTACTGGGGCCCCAAAGATTTAATAGTTACGTAAATTCTACTCTTCTGGGAAGTCAAAAGGCGCTGGGTTATCCTCTCTTTTCGTTTTTTTCAATTATTCGTGAAATTTTCCACAATTTTTTTAGCCAAAAAGTTAAGGAATTTATGAACTCACCATGAAGATTAATTGAATTTTTGCTTCTTTGAAATAGCTCCTTAAATTGTGTTTCTTTTGGTGCTTTAGAAGTAAAATAATCATAACGAGACTACAAATTCTAACTGTCCCTATTGTACTTAAGGAAAGTGAGTTTCTCCCCAATAAGTACACTTACAGCGAAGAGAACTCAGCTGTCTGAGATTAAAGGTACATTGCTTAATTACACTTTTGAATGCAAAGAATGATCTGTGAACGCCAAGCGTGATTTCCTACGAAAAATCAGCAAAATGTACAAAGGTCAAGCAAAAATCCACCTGGATTTTGGTAGAAAATTTGAGAGCAAGGGATAGAGATTGAGCACATTCTTTTAACCCGTTCAGCCTTATTCTTCAAGCCCAAACGCGAAGAATGAGTCCCATCTGGAAAGCAATTATTTTCTTTGTTGGATTTTTAAGGTAGCTTCTCATGAAAATTTTGAATATTCAAGCGAAAAAAAAATAAACAGATTTATTCATTTTCTAGAAATGGACTGGCTGAACAAATTGCCGTGCTTACAAGACTTTTGATTTGTGTAATTAACTCCAAGGAGAGAAAGTAGCGCCACTCGGAATGGCTTGCCTAATATTATAATAACCACCATGACGATTGGAATAATAGCTGTTCCATTATAGACAGCAAATGTAAAAATATCTGATCTCCATCCGCCAATAATGCTGGTATAAATGATTGGAAGGGTGACTGCAAGGACGAGGTAGGTGAAAAGAAGCATCTGGGGATTTAAATCGATTGGAGAAGAAGCCTCACCAAAGCGATGATTTGCTTAAAAAAATCTGAGCTTCTCTTCTGCGTCAATTTCGACGTTTGTTGTCGACTAGAAAGATAAAAAATGAATAAAGATGAGAATCCCATAATTATGACGAATGATCCTAAAACACCGACGATAATCGCTATAGCTAGTAGGGTTTGTGGAGTTTTTATGTCAATATTGAAAGCGAATATCTCCTTGTTGAATAAATTTGGATAGATTATGTGATATTTTTCAAAAAAATCAAATTTAACCGTGCTAGGATCGATATAAACTAGATAGATGACGACTAAGCTTGTTGACGAAATAACTGGATAGAAATAAAGATGAGAGAGGAATAATCCAATTGGAGAGTTTAGGATATGATTGGGAGGGAGCATCATCGTCATTCTGACGAAGAAAATAGGAAAAATGCTCGTACTACAGCCTGAAAAGAAGCTACCGTATTATCTCTAATTGAAGCACAGTAGTACCTCCGAGTTACTGTAACCGCATGCGAATTTTTGAATATTATTTTTATTTCTTAATATTTTAGTGGTTTTCCTATTTCTTTTGCTTTTTTCATCTCAAAAAAGCGAATATTCGCAATAAGAGGATTAGCAAACTGAATGTGAATCTAAATACTTGCCTTTTTGGTTTAGGCGTTAGCATTAAATAAATGATTTTTATACTTGAAAATATACAAAAATATAATTCCTCTTGTAGTCGATCTTCCCAAATATGTTACTCCAACATTATTTGACCTTTTTGAGATGAAAAAAGCAAAAGAAATAGGAAAAACCACTAAAATATTAAGAAATAAAAATAATATTCCAAAATTCGCATACGGTTACAGTAATCCGAAAAGTCATTTGGTGCCAAAACACTGAAAAATACATCGGAAAAGTTCAAAAAGACTATCGACTTTTTGACCAAATTGAAAAGAAATTCCAGCTGCGCAGTTAAATCACGATGTCATTGGTTTTAGATTTGTACCCCCTAGCTTACCAAAGTATCCCACTATACCGCAGGAAACTTGAAAAACTTGTGAAATCCCGTAGTCTGTAAATATTCCAATATAGTGAACAGCTGAATATGGCGATAGCATAACAGGAAATGCGAAGAAGGCCAGCATTGATTCGATATAAAATGCCCTAAACTATCCTCTTATAAATTGATTCAAATAGCCTACACTATGCATTGATAAACCATATGGCTTTTCAACTTCTTTGACATTTTCTTTGAAGGCTTGGCGAATAAACAATAAATCAATAAATTGCCGAAAATGAAAGTCAAAACACAATTAATTTTGATGGGATAGCTTGTGAGAAAAGGCTTATCACAATAGTAAGGATTTGTTAGATTCATTCTGATGGAAAGTACTAGACGACGGCGGTGTTAGTAGGCGAATTCTGATAAGCAGGTGGATAACCGCGTAATTCATTGGCTTTCCAGCAAATTGCTTCTACTTGATTTTTACTCTCAAAGACGATCTTGAATGCCTCCAAATATACTTCCTCCAAATGGAATTTATCACCTGTTCTCAGAATTTTTGATGTTTTGCAAAGTTGCAGACCTTGATCTTCTCCACAAGATTGCAGAACAGAAAAATTAGAAGAATTGTGGGAAGCTTATGAAAATGTAGCGAGAAGTTGCGTCCAATAGAGGATTTACGGTAATCATTTTATTCCTTTTTGGAATCAGTCAACTCAAAAAAACGACTAAATGCCACATAAAAATAAAGAAATAACCCACCTTTGTGATATTACATTAACCCAAAAAATATGAATAGTGGGTCTCACCTGGAAAATTTCATTTTCTAATCGAGTTCTATCCTCATTTTGTAAGATAGTTTATTTTACAGGGTGCGGCATAATTACGGTAACAAGAATATAGGCGCATAAAAAACTAATTCAAGCATAAGCGGGGAAATGAAGTCAACGGTTTTATTCTCCATTAAATTCTATACAAAACAACACCTCACTTTTCAAAAATATCGCCATTGGCATCGATACACGATTGAAGTTTTCGAGGGAAATCATTGACAGTGGCGAGCAAGTAATCATTGTCTATCTCGTTCCATGCTTTTTGAAGCGCTTTCTTTAAGGAGTCAATATTTTTATGCGGTTTTGAACACGTTTTAGCTTCTAGAACACTCCAAACTGAGTAATCAAGAGGGTTCGAGTCAGGCGATGATGGAGGCCAGCTATTGAAATTGATAAAATCCGGAAAGTTTTGCCGGCACCATTCTTGAACCGTTTTGTGTTTATGACCAGGCGCACCGTCTTGCTGAAAGCACCATTGCCTTGCACCAAAGTGTCCATTCGCCCAGGGAAGAAGTTCTGTCTTCAGCATATCCAAGTAATTGCATCCATTAATTTTTATGTCTTGAGGAACGAAGATCAATGGGGTCTTTCCATCAGAAGTTATTCCAGCGAAAACCATGACACTGACCGGGTATCCAGTGCGTCGAACAGCTACTTTCGGCTTACTACTTGAATAAATGCGATCATTCTGCTTATTAAGGGACTGTTCAATGGTAAACACCTTTTCGTCACTGAATAAAATGGACTTGTAAGCTCCTCTTTTAAAGCGTTTCAGCAACTGCTTAGCACGTTCTTTTCTTTTCTTTTTGCTATCTTCAGAGAGAAATTGTGCTTCTCCTTGTTTGTAAGCCTTTTTCTTTAACTTTTCTTTAACGATTCGGCCCATAGATCGTCCAGAAATTCCCAGATCTTTAGCCATATTACGAACAGATCTTGCTGAGTTGATGTTAAGCCTATCACGTACTTTCTTTATGGCTGCTCTTGTGATTACTGTAACAGGCCTGCCGCGACCAGAACGGTCACAACAGTTACCCAATTCTTTGAACCTCGAAATATTCGTGGAAACCAGCTTTCTAGATACATTTAACCGCTTGGAAATGTCAATCGCACGAAGCCCTTCACGGTAAAGTTTAACAAGTTTCTCTATAGGGCGACGATTTTGCCATGTCTAAAAACTATAGCCATTTTTGTCTTAAAATATGCAAAACATCAAAGAATAACAGTTAAAAATAAAAAAAACACAAGAAATGAATCATAAATCTCACAAAAATGAAGAAAGGTATGCTCGCAGTTTGTTACCGTAATTATGCCGCACCCTGTACAAAAGAGATTGTAGGAGGAGATCAAAAGCTATTGGATTGGAACATAATTAATGTCGCATTTTTGAAATAATTAGAACTTTGTTAGTTTACAACGAATTTATTCCAAATATTTACCATTACTATGGACTACTTGTGCCCACTTAATGGGCAACTGCCTGATTCCTCTCTCATAGAAAACACGAGGCTTTGAGGCAAAGAAGTTGACAAGCCACTTTTTCACATCTTTGTCATTATCGAAGTGCTTTCCTGCCAATTCATTGTTCATCGACCGGAAGAGATAAAAGGGGTAAGGTCTGGAGAGTACACTGAACGAGCAAGTAGTTCCCAATTCAGTTCTTTTATTTTGGAGCGAGTGAGCTTTGCAGTATGAGGGTGAGCGTTGTCATGAAGAAGGATTTTGGAGTCTCGGTCTCTTTTCTATGATTGCAGCTGCTACTCTATTCAATTGCTGGGTGTAAATGGCAGCAGTAAAAGTCGTCTTACTATCCAGAAGCTCCCAATATATCACACCCTCGATATCCCACCAAACACACAACATAAACTTCTTCTGATGTGGATCCGGCTTCACATCAGATCTTGGTGTTTCTCCGGGACCCACCCATTGGCGCTTCCTCCGAAAGTTCACGATTAACATCCACTTTTCATCACCTGTTATTAGACGGGGAAGAAAAGACTTCCGCTCATATCTGAAAAGATAAGCGGCAATGGATATTCGTTGCCAGCCTAAGCCTCGGGTATGGGGCAACCAACGACCCAGTTTTTTCGAGTAGCCCAATCTCTTGAAATGTCTTTCTATTATTATGTGAAAGACACTTAGACCTCTGCCAGATCACGGGTTGACTGTGTATTATCTTGGTTTACAATGGCGAGAAGTTGGCTTTCTTCGAGTTCCAAGGGGCGACCCTGACCAGAGACTCTTTCAAGCGAGCGATCTCCAGAACGAAACTTGTCAAACCAACGTTGACAGCTCCGTGCAGTAATAGACCCTTCCCCATAATGTTCGTTTATGTTAGAAGCCGTTTGGTGAGCGCTTGTTCCTCGGGTGAACTCATAAAGAATGACATGGTGCAGATGCCCAGGTGGTAAATCAGTGATACTTACGACAAAAGCAACCAGCGTAGAAAGAACAAGAAAGCTACTCATTGTTGTTATGATGGGGTGAGAAGAGGGTTATGTGAGTAAGATAAAACACCCATCAGTTAGTCACATGAAAACAAAACAACAAGATAGCAAGCATGAAAAACAATGCGACATTAATTATGTTCCAACCCAATACATCTTACTTGTTAGCAGAACCTCAAAAATCAATATAAAAGCGAGATTTAAAAAAAAAAAATTCGTGCCAAATTTAGTCCCGGGGTGGCTGAAATTAAAAGAAATGCAATATTTTGATTACCGCAGGATTGGAGAAAAACTTTTTATTTTTTAAACAAGGTGGGGCTGCACCACCTTTAGCGGCGCTTAACTTTAAGCATCGAACCTAAACTTTAACTTCCTGCAACTTGTGAATAGAAGTAATATATTGATGACAATTTTGGTTCTGGAAAAAACCCTGGGCTTAATTTTAAGCACTTTGAACACTTTGTGTTAACTCGGTTTAGATTCCTTCTAGCTTCGCTACTGCCCTCTAATTTTGTTTTTGCTTTATAACACAGATAGCAATTTCTTCTTGTTTTTCCTTTAGGTCCAGATATCTATGCGTTTTATGTCTTGATGGTTGGTCTATATTTTCCAGCAGCGTCTCAATAATATCCATTTTGAAATCCAGAAATGGTACCTGTTTGACATGCTTGCAATAAAGTCTGTATGAATTTACCAGCATCATTTGAGTAGCGATGTGAAAAAAATTTGCACATACCATTTACAGGTTCGAATAATACATTGATAATAAGCGGCAATCTGATCAGAGTTGTCCACAAATTGCATTGATTGGTTATAATCGTCGACAATTGAAGGCTTATTGTTTTCTCTTCTTTCTGTTCCATGACAAGTAGACATGATCAGTACTGGACGCTTGTCTTGCCACTTGATTACAAGGATTCCGTCTTTTTCTAATGCCATAGTTTCGCCTCTCTTCAATTTTTTCTGCAAAAGCCGCTTTGGAAAACCTTTTCTGTTCTTTCTAAAAGTACCCGCAGTCTGTTTTGTTCTTTAGCAGGTTGGTCGCTAGTGAAATTGAAGAATACCAGTTATCAGCATACAATTTCCTACCATTTCCATTATAAGAGCTCATCAAATCCGTAACGATATTTTCTGTTACAGATTCATCAGCTTTCTTGATTTTACCAGCATAAACAATAATTTTCTAAGTGTATCCGCCCACCGAGCAAAGTTTGCAGACTTTTATGCCAAATTTGTGACGCTTCAAGGGGATATATTGTCTAAAACCAACTTTGCCTCGAAACGGAATGAGGGACTCATCAACAGCAATGATTTCTCCAGGCATCCACGCTTTAGCCTTTGCATTGAAATCGTCTACAATACGTCGAACTTTGTATAGTCTGTCGTCATCATTGTTCTTGCTGTTGTTCACAAAGTGCAAGTTCCTCAAAATACGTTCAAATGTTTCTAGCCATAATATGAGACATATGGGAACGTCCACCAACAGCTACTCGGTCACTCCAATAAAGACGTAATGTAGGTAATTTTACAATACCCATTTGTAAAACCATCGCCAAAAACACTTTCCAATCACCTGCTGTAATATCATTCCAATCTTGATTCCTTTGAGCGCCATGCCTATTTGTTTCATCTACAATATAATCAATAATATCGGCGTTCATATAGTATAAGTAAAAATCCAAAGGCGATTCATAATCAGAAAAATCAGTTGAACACTCTACGTTGTCGAATACGAATCCACTAAGACCTTTTTCAACATTTTTCCAGCCATCTGAGTGGACATCCATTTCCATGTTTGAAACTTCTTCTTCTGATTCAACAGAGTAAGATTCCTCGCTTTCATCTTCGAAATCATTCTCACCGGATCCAGTACTGCTTTCGAGGTCGCTTTCTAGACGCAAAGAGTCAAAAGAATCGTTTAATTCTTCCATTGAAAAATAGACCTAAATTATAAGCATCAATTACAATGAAGCCTAAAATAGCACAAATATAATAAAAATAGTAAAAACAAGCTGAAATGTTAAAAAAAAGCTCAAAAATCAGACTCATAAAATTATAAACTTTGTAAAAAATAGTTTGGTCCGTACATGAAAAAAATGAAAAAAACGCGTTGGGTTCGAATAGGTTAAATTTCATAAAGAAAATAGTATTAAACCGTGAAAAAACGATGAAAAACCAGCTGCAGCCATATGTGGCTGTAGTGGGTTCGAATGGGTTAAGGGAGCACACCTGTCTTTTTGAATTTGCTCCAATTGAAACCGATTCTCGCAAAGAAAAGACCAAAGAGATAGTTGGCACTACGAGGCTAACCGAAACTACAAGAAATAAACGGCTATTTTGTAGCTTCCGAGGAATTCTTCAGAGTCACCAAGGCCGCCAGGAAATCGAAAAGAAGGTCGACGAAGAACTGACCACTCAGACAAAGGCTGCAAGTTTCCAGCAGAAAGTAGAGAAAAAATAATTTTCCAGTTTTGAGAAGATAGTTGGTTAAATCTGAAAGTGAAGGAATTAAAGTTGCTCGAAAAGAAGCAAGAAGTCACCGAAGCTGTGAGACTATTTTCTAATTAAAAACAATTTCTTTCAGTTTGAGCGAACAATAAAACGATTCATGGCTATGTCACTGTCGATTAAAACTGAGACCAAACCTCCCATCTTCTTCAAGCCAGCAGAGCATTGCGATGAATCGTTGAAAAGGCTTAATCTCACCAAAGATCTTCTTTTAGGTAAGGAAATTCAATTTATTTCTTAAATGGCTCCATAGTAGCTACAGTAATCCTTTTCAGCCCCTATAGACAGCATCCATCTGGCTTGTAGAGAAGTCCTTGAAAACATTGATAAGAAGAGTTTGCAATTTAAATCGATTCAAGTTGAAGCCAAGACTATTCTTTTAGCTCCTTCCAGCAGATCAGTTTGATACCCAATTCCTTAAAAAAATGGCCAATTTTTAGCTACTCGAATCGCCATTCATCTTCCTCCAGTTATTCGTCTTTTATTTCAGCTGAAGATAGCACAATCTCACAATAAAATCATTTTCATAAAGATTTTGTATTTCTATAATAAATTTAACCCCTGAAGTTCTAATTTTTCATACTTTTTTTAGTTATAAAACATTCATTGGCAACTAAAATTAATAAAAAAATCGTCTCCGAACTTCTTCAAAATGTTTTTCTTCTTCTTTTTGAGCATCGGAGATTAGATTGTCAAGGCCTTTCTTCTTTGACTTCTTTCCACATTGCCCAACATCCCTTTTGGATCCAATTTCTCGTTCAAAATAAGTCAAAAAATCTTCTATCTTTGGGAAATATTCGCACTTTATCGTCGCTTTTTGATCAGCAATTGACTGATAATCTTCATAAAATGCTACTCCAACTGCTCCTCCATATTCTCCACACTTTTCTAATCGAAAATAATACATCCATTGGTCTTTTACCATTGAGGAGAAGACATAGACTGTTTCAGAAGCGTTTTGATCAGTGGATAAAATCTCTTCACACACTTTTTCGTAATACTTTAGTTGGGATCGAATCACAATAGAAATATTGCTATTCAGACTCTTTTTGGCTTTTAATTCCTGAAATATTTTTGTTTAAAAATTGAGCAAAAAACCTGAAGATAGGCTACAACTGCCTCGCAAATCGAGAAATCAGATACTTTCCATTTTACTTGAATGGGGAGTCCAGTTAAACTGGCCATTATCTCTCTCATTTCTGAGCCTTTAATATTGCTAACTGTAATGTGTTTCTTAAAAATTGGGAAGTTGGAGGAAATTAAATTAATCTTACCAAAGTAGGAGGAAATTGCAGGCCGTTTGCTAAAAATTCTACATAAGACAAATGCACCTCGTTTGGCTTGAGAATAGAAATCAGTTCTTGGATGAAAGGTGAAAAAAATAATTTAATTTTCTTTATAAAAATTCTCTTCTCCCCAATTGTGGTGACTAATTCCTTCAAGAAAACCATCTAAATTTAAATTATTTTTGTTGAAGAAAACGGTTCTCACATCCGCATGAAAGTGTTTGAAATTGATTTGGCGGAGATAGAAATATTCAATTTGATCCAGTTCTCTTCTTAGTGATTCTAGAGCTGGATCCAAGTTCAACTAAATAAATATCTCCTTGAACTGAAAGGAAACAAACCATCTGTCGAGTTATATTCCACGAGCCACCGTGAATTCTAAAATGAGATTCTTGAATCAAATCGTGGATCCATCTACAAGAAGTGAAAAGGCTCGCGAATTGAGTGACTTTGATCTAAAAATAAATTAAAAATTCATCATAAAAATTACTCTTTTGGCTATATCCAGAATATTCTTCTCGGGCAGCAGCTCCATTATGAACTTTTTCTTTTGTAGAAAATGCATCCTATTTTGGTGCAAATTTAAAAGAAAAATTACCAGAATTTCCTGAGTTTGATGACCTCCTTGGCCTCAACTAGCCAGTTGTTTGAATGAATTTCTGGTAATTTTCGAGGCAAATCGGGCAATTTCTCGGTCTTTTTCCATTTTGGCTTATGAGACGCCAATTTTTCTGGGAATTCTTTGTCAAAGAAGAGAGAAAATACCTGGTTGGATATCGAAATCCTCAAATTCCTTTAGAAATTCCACGAATTCTGGAGCTGGTTCTGGAGGAGCCAAGGGAGGATAGATTACTCTTCCTGGAATTATTTTTCTTCTCAAATTATCTTTCCTCCAACCCACCGTTTTCAAAAAATTTATTGGCAACTTGATTTTTGAACTCCATCTGTAGCTGTTTTTCTATTTGTTCATGCGGATAAAAGAACTGTGCATATCCAAACTGCTTCCACTCTGCTAGACTTCTAATCCACTCCAAGGAGATCGTATAGCGATTTAGGTGCCCAAATTTTTCCCAAGAGATGAAGATTGCCTCCACTCCAACCTTCGATTTGGATACAATTACCCAATAAAAAGTGAAATTCTCATTTGTTGGATATTTAATTTCATCATGTTCAGTGCGAATCCTCCCCAAAAGAGATGAAAACTTCGGCCAAGAATTGATTATCTTAGCTTCCCATATCCTCAAAAATGTTAGATACTCGACTTCTTCATTCAAATGTCTCTCCTAAAAAAATTAAAAAATGATAATTATCTACGGAAAAAGGAGAACTTTTGTCATCTCAGCCAAGAGAGAGAATACTTTTTGATGGTCTCCACTATTTGCTAATTCGATTCTAGGCAGTGAATGGCCAAAGCGATCAATCGTTCGATAGAAATCAGAATCACTTATTTTGTTGAAAACTATTTGCAATCGTTTCTGAAATCTTGTGAACCTTTTTTGGAATTCCTCGATCAAATTTGATATTTTGTCGAGGCTAGCGGGAAGGAAACTGAGCCACAAAGTGACCGAGGATCTTGAAACGACTATCAAGAAGTGAAGACTGAAATGCCTTGGCCACCTGCTCCGCAGGCATGATAAGGACATCGCCCTACGATGTATTAGTCTACCTGCCAAGGTAAAAAGTTGAAAAAGGGCCCCTGAACGTAGACGCGCTAGTTGGAATGAGAGCGTCGAATGTGATTTCCGGTCAGCCTCAGCCAAGGAGTACAAAACAGCAATATCTGGCAGAAATAGGGAAGCAAGGAAATTGTGGCATAATTGGCTGGATGCGGCTAAAGCACTGGATTAGCCTTGTAGAAGGCGCCTCGCTTTGAATTCATCAGTTATTCATTTTTTTGTGATATGCCATTTTTGAAATAAATACTAATTTGATATTTTTCTGCAGCCTAGGTTCCAAAGAAATGAATTCAGCAGGCATCAATGAGAACATTCTTTAGAAGAAGTGAATGCAGTAATTCCTTTCTATTCCTATCGAAGGCGGCAATTTTATTAAATAAAAAAAACTAACAACATTCTTTGAGACTAAGCTAAATTCTTCTGGAATCGGCTCCGTTTGTTTGTCGATCCGCAAAAAGACTGGCTGTAGAAAGTCGACGCTTGTTGTACCCATTGGACAGAATGGACAAGAGACAACGGCTGTCCTCCAGTATCGTTTTTCAACTAATTTTCGACTGTATTTTCTTAGTTGATTAATGAATGTTTCCTGGAATGTTTGGATAAAGTAGCTCTTTAAAATTTACCTTAATGTCTTCGTCGCCTATTTGTTCGTCAAAATTGATCGAATCTTGGAAGTAAAAATAATACTTTGAGTTTAGTAATTTTTTAACATTTTTGATGATTTGGGCTTCTTTTTCTTTTTGAGATATACTCGCACGCTGAAATAAATAGAATAGAGTACTGTAGCTCCTGTGGTCCAACGTTGCAAAAAAAATTATAGCTCAGTCTGATAAGGAGTTGGCCTCGATTTTCCTCACAAAGTAAGAGCATCCATTTTCCGGCCATTAGAATCTTCAGGAAATCTTTAGCTTCCAACTATTTTATTTAGTCAGAAAAATGTCTTTTCCAACCTTGGTGATGATTTTAAGAATGAGATGTTCTGGAATATTTTGAAAGAAGAATTTGCCTCGCTTGAAGATTTCGATCCTGGAATGTTTTAAAAAACATTTATAAGCTTTTAAAATGGAAAAATACCACTTCTCCTGGAAGGCGAATTCCTCCTCAATTTTTCGCATTTCTTCCTCCATTCTTTGAATCTAAAAAACGGAAAAAAAAGTCTAAAATATTTATGGGAAGATAGATGGCCAGAAAAAGACTGGAAAAGGCAAAGAAACAGGAAAAACAAATAAAATTTATGTAAAGAATCGTCTCCGGACTTCTTCCAAATCGTCGACTTCTTTCTGGTCATTGAAATGGATATAAGGCTTCCGTATTTTATAATCATTGAAGTCCTCCTCTCTTGGCTCAATTGTCTCATCCTTTTCTCTCAATTGCATCCAATCTCTGGCTCGTCTTTTGGATCCAACTTCCCTCTCGAAATAATCCAAAAAACTCTCCATTGTTGGAAAATATTCACAGCGAGTGTCAATTCCCCACCCATTCTCTTCTATAACGTGCAAAGAATCATCAAAGAGTGCGATTCCAACAGCTCCAAATCCAGCGCTTTCCAATCGAATGAAATAATTCCAAACTCCTCCTCTTCCCCTAGCCATTGAGCGGAAGATAAAGACTGTTTCAGATATTTGAGAAAAATTAAATTGGGTATCGAAAATACGCGTACGAAGTGCATGCCAACTTCTTATTAGAATATTGCTTCGACACTTCTTGGATTTTAATGTCTAAAAATGGTTTTTCCTTATTTTACTTCGCTCATTTGGCTTCAGCAATCTATCTTTAAAATTACCTCTAACTGATGCGTGATAGTTAGTTTAGTTTCATTTATAATTTGATTATCGAAGCAACGCCAAATCACCGCTTGCTCAATTCCAGTAAATCCTTCAATCAATTCTTTAGTTTGATCTCCTTCAAAAAAGATCACATCCACCTCAATTTCTTTCTGAATTCTTAATTTTGTAAAAAAAAGAATCGATCCTACCAGTTGCGGAGAGAAGTTAACAGGCGCAGGAAGGGTTGCATACTTGGAGACGAAAAGCGATTCGGGTCCTCTGGCGAAAGATTCGAAAAGTTCTTGTATCAGGGGACAATTATTGCCGAGTGAGATCCGTTTTACAAAAATTTTTCGTTCTCTAACCCACTGCAGAACTTCTTTGAAGTAATTAATCTAAAAAATGTTTAGAATTCCTTTTTTTAAATTTACATCGAAAACATCATTAAAACCATCGAAATCATCATCGTAATTATTGAAGCTGATGGAATCAAGATAATAGAACTCCAAAGATTTTAAGGCTTCTTTAAAACGTGAGCTGTCCCTATTAATCTGAAGTTTCAAAGGTTGTTTGTGGATTAAAATATAGCCACTCTATCCATCGAGAAGTAAAGACTTCCTCCATGAATTCGGAAGTTTGGAGCAGAATTTTGGATCAACTCATTTACCCATTTAGTCGACGAAAAAAGGAGAGGGAAGCGCGTATGTTCGATCTTAATAAACTATTTTAAATCTTTTGCTTTAAGACTTACTCTTTTTGCTATGTCTAGGACATTTTTGAGGGGCAGTAGCTCCAAGATGAATTTTCCTTTTTGTAGAAAATCCATCCTATTTTGGTATAAATTTAGAGAAAAAAATTACCAAAATTTCCTGAGTTTGATGACTTCCTTGGCCTCAATTAGCCAGTTGTTTGAATGAATTTCTGGTAATTTTCGGGGCAAGTCGGGCAATTTCTCGGTCTTTTTCCATTTTGGCTTATGAGGCGCCAATTTTTCTGGAAGTTCTTTGTCAAAGAAGAGGAAAATACCTGGTTGGATATCGAAATCCTCAAATTCCTTTAGAAATTCCACGAATTCTGGAGCTGGTTCTGGAGGAGGCAAGGGGGAATAGACTAATTTTCCTGAAAAATACAATAACTAAGGAGATTGGTTTTCTCTAAGCTCACCTCCTTCAAAAAATTTACTAGCAACTTGGGCGCTAAAATCCTTCAAAATCCCAGCTAATTGCTTTTCACTATTTTCATCAGGTTGTTCTGCGTCCAAATCGTTAAAATGTTCATCAACTATTTCCCTCTTAGTGAATTTCTCCCATTCACTGAAGCTTTTAATTTCCATTATTTGCAGCGTGTATTCTTTTTTTTCATATCTTGTGGATCCATATAAATGAATTACGCTAACTCCAACATCCGATTTAGCGACGATTATGAAGTAAAATAAGTCACTCGATGGAAAAAAGAAGTCCATCGGCCAGGAGTTAAATATCGCATAATTTGAGCGACTCTCTCTTTTGTAAGTTCGAAGTTGGATTGGGTGATGAAGGTGTTTTTCCTATAAAAAATATGATTTATTTTGAGTGACCATCCCGCTTACTCGAGTTATTTCCTTCAAAATTGAAAATAATTTATTGAGTTCAAGATGACCATCTCTAATAAATGTTACCATCAATGGCAACGATCCAAAACGCTCGATCTCCTTGTAAAAGTCAGAATCACTAATGCTGGCATACTGGACAAAAAATTCTTTCTAAATTAATCATTTATATTTAGAAAAAAGAGCTTACTGTTCGAGCCGGGATGTAAAAATTTTCAGAAAGTGGACCATTTTGCTTCGTTAATATGCTTAAAATAATTGGCTGTAGGTGATTAATGATGGAGATATTGATTGGAAATTCGATGATTCGAAGAACTTCAATATTCCAGCATTCTCGGCGGAAATGATAGGCTTCTTTTGGGCATAAATCTTCCAGAAAAGGCTGTGGAACCATTTTTGTGGATATCGTATAGTCCTGTGGTCGGGTCCGCTTTCTTTCTGGGAACCTTTAATCCTCCCGTGGCTTCTCGGACAATTTCCCGTGGTCCGCTAAGTTTCCGGGCGATTTTTCGCCTTTTCCGGGAAGCCATTTTGCTTCCCGACCTAACCCCATGGGAAGGGACGGGAAGATGGCTTCCCGAGAAGAAAGCGGACCCAGCCACTGGTTACTCACCATAAGATATCCATACCAAACATCCCACACGAAAAAGTAATATTTTGATCGGATGATTTTTCTTAATTGTTGGATTTGTTGATTTCTTTCCTTTTTAACCACCTCTGGCGTTTTTTTCTGAAGTTTGATCTATAAAAAACATTTAGAAGAGTACCACATAATTGTTGTCATAATTTGATATTTCAAAAGGGATTAGGAGAGAATCTCTATTTTCTCTGCAAAGCAAATGCATCCACTTGCCGGTTCTTAGAAGATTGAAGAAGGCTTTCGCTTCTATCTGAATTTGTGCAATTTTCTGGTGAATTTATTTCCAACCTTGGTGATGATTTTAAGAATGAGATGTTCTGGAATATTTTGAAAGAAGAATTTGCCTCGCTTGAAGATTTCGATCCTAGAATTTTTTGAACTTTGGAGAGAAAAATACCACTTCTCCTGGAAGGCGAATTCCTCCTCAATTTTTCGCATTTCTTCCTCCATTCTTTTAATCTAAAAAAACTAAAAAAAAGTCTAAAATGTGCATGGAAAGATAGATGACCAGAAAAGACTGGAAAAGGCAAAGAAACAGGAAAAACAAATAAAATTTATGTAAAAAATCGTCTCCGGACTTCTTCCAAATCGTCGGCTTCTTTCTGTTCATTGAATTGGATGTAGGGTGAGGTGATGCCATTATAACTTTCAACATCCTCTTCTCTTGGCTCAATTGTCTCATCTTTTTCTCTCAATTGCATCCAATCTCTGGCTCGTCTTTTGGATCCAACTCCTCATATTATTATATAGAGTATTCTTCTATAAACTTTGATTTTTCTAGGTTTGAGGATGGTCAGAACCTCTTGGAAGAGGGGCAGAGACGGCAAGTGAATTTCTTTTGTGAAGAGTTGATGTTCTTTCATGACTTTTAGAATTTCTTTAAGCAGTTCTTGCTTAAAAAATATTCAAAACTTTTAAAAAAATAATATCTCACTCCTCTTTGGAAGAAGCTAATCCCAACAAAATCAAGATAAAACCGTTCGCAGCCCTTCAAATATTCTTTACATTTCGACAGATCGATACCTCCCTGCTGTATCTGAATCTGATTTCAACATTTGATGAGATAGATGTCCAAAAATTTAACAAAAACGACATACTTCTGCTCGTTCCATACCAAAACCTCCTCCGTGATTTCTAATTTTGAAGTGGGAGGTTTCTAAGCAATCATTGATTCATTTCGATGAGTGGAAAAATCGACTAAACTCTTTGGGTTTCATCTAAAAAGTTATCTTAAACATTAATTAAGAGAGCTTACTTTATATCCAAGACATTCTTCTCGGGTAGCAGCTGCATGATTAATTCTTTCTTTTGTAGAAAATTCATCCTATTTTTGGTATAAATTTAGAGAACAAATTATCAGAATTTTCTGAGTCTGATGACATCCTTGGCCACAATTAGTCAATAATTAATTAAATGAGTATAGGAGCTGGAAAAGAACAATTGAAAAAAGAATTTTCTATGGATTCGTAGCAGAAATATGTTAAATCCAACAAGTTTTGAACGTAGATTAGAGCAGGTACAGTCATCCCAGCGTCAGTCGCTTATCACCGCCGTCCTTTGAAAGCCTACTGATTTGCTGGGTAAAATAAACAAACCGGACACTTTTTCTCCGAGGCTAGAAAATGTAAAATAAAAGAGCCATCTCTCATCTGGCGGTCATTTCTCTAGACAGCTAGTGTTCATCTATGACCAATATTTTATTTTCATTCAGAGTCTCAAAAAATGTTTTTCTGTTATTTTCTTCAAACCAACGTCGAGGGGTTCTAGGGGGGATTAGATTAAGAAGAAGGAAGTATTCGAATGGGTGAAAGACGAAAAAGATCTATCGATGGCTGATAGTCTATTGTAGGCAGTCGTATTGAGAGATAACCACCGGCACACTTATGACGATTTGAAGTTAATTTCATAATTCGTCAAAGCAGAAATAGTGGGTTGTGCACTACTGAAATTGATTTAACTTGATTCTAAAATGAAGAGCTCACTTGGAGATCATTGACGAGCTCGCTTGTGACGGCGTCGAACGCATCTCCAAAGAATTTTTCGCATTTCTCGTCTGGATATCTGAAGCAGCATTGCATCACAAGAACCGCTCGATAGGATTCTGTTTTCGCTTCTTCCTTTAAAGTCTGCAGTAGTTTTTTGCATTGTTGACAATCCATCGCCTAAAGCTTTTACTCATTTTATGAGATAAAAGTCTCAAAACCTGGTATTGACCAGGTTCTGGTGTTGACAAAATTGGAAGCAGCCTTTCTGTCGTTTCCACAAGCTCCCAGAAGACTGCAACCCAGACGTTGATTGTAGGCTAATTTCTTGAAGAGATTCACGAAGAAGTCGACATCGCATGGCGTATTGAGCATTTTTGAGCTCATCCCATCCATTTCCTTCTTTATTTCGGAACTATTCCGCCCCTAGGGCCCCAGTGATCATGCCTCAAATTTTAGCGATAAAACGTCATGCTAGAGGTTGTGGGTTCAATCCCCCACCCAGACAAAAATTTTTTGCTTTTTTATTTTTACCATATTTCTTAAGGTTTTCAATTCTAACATGACGTAGGGAATTCGGCTCACCCGATATGATCTTCTACGAGCTGTGGGACCAGATAAGCCGCCTCTACCCGGTTCAATAGCCTTTCCTTGCCATTGTTTTGCAACTGTTAGATTTTTTATGTTAGAATTGAATAAAAAGTTGAAAACCTTAAGAAATATGGTAAAAATAAAAAAGCAAAAAAATTTTGTCTGGGTGGGGGATTGAACCCACGACCTCTGGCATGATGTTTTATCGCTAAAATTTGAGACATGATCACTGGGGCCCTAGGGGCGGAATAGTTTCGCTAATTCTTTCAAAAATCTTAGACTTTAGCCGAGGGGGAAATCTGTAAAAAGTGGCCGAAGAGGAGGGAGGAGGACAACGATATCGGAGCTTGTTATCTTTTTTTGATTCGCTTTCAATGCGCTAAATTTGTCAAGAACAACATAGTTTTTGATCTCTCGGAGTCGAAATTAGTTTATATTTGCCTCAATTGTGTGAAGAAATATTGACGGAATTGCTTGTGATGCCCGTAGTTATAGAGATTTCATTCTTCGACTTCTACAAATCACTCATCAGACTGGAATACGAAATTGCTTTTATTCCAAAGAGACTCAAAGATTCTCAAGGCGATAAAAAATGAGTGCTTTGGTCAGATAATGAAGATAATAAGTAGCCATTAAATATCAAATAATTCTTTCCAAAAGAATTCCCCTCATTTTGCCCAATCTCTGCTAAATCTATCTATCTAAAGCGTGTTCGTCTCTGCCTGTCTGTGTGTGTGAAGCCTCTCAGGTCAAGACCTGTCGAGAACCCTTTTTTAATTCTTTTTGGGGGGAGTGATCGTTTTTTCTCCTGAATTTCAGGAAATTCCAGGAAAACTCCCAGAAGTAGAGAATTAAAAACAGTACACAAGACGAGCACTGGGGAGGAGACTCCAAAGGGGACTAAAATTAAAGGGAAAGGGGCCATCCCAGGGAAGAAACTATTTATAAATTAATATTTGTGCGCTTCCAAAACTTGGAAATTACAAGTTGGTGCTTAAAGTTATTGTTCAGCCTAATAGAATACATTAGAATTAAAAAGTTTAAAATAGGAGTCTTGAAGGCTTCTCGATTACTGCCACATTTATGGCCAAAGGCCCTTGCCTCGATCTCTGTCTGTCTGTGTGAAGCCTTTTAGGACCTATTGAAATCCTTTGAGGCCTCAAACTTTGTCGGGCCTTAGGCCGCGACCCCGATGGTAAACTTGTTATTTGAAAAATGCGAAATTAATTATGTTCCAACCCAATATCTTGGATTTTTGGCAAAAATTGTTAAATAATAATCAGCTACGGTGTCTGTCCATCACGCTTTTGTAGAACCCCGCGCTTTGAAATTTTTGGATTGATGAATTTTAGACGCAAGGTCGGTTTTTGGTTCGATCCCCACTCACGCCAAATATTTTTGCTTTTTTTGTTTTTCACTTCCACGATTCCATCTCACGCAAAATCCCTAACAAGGGAATGTTCTGAGGACACTATGCGATCTCGGGAAACGGCATATACCATTCGATAGAGCTTGAAAAGCACTCCCAGGAGCCACTCTCCGAATTTCCATAACGACTCATCAACATTTCTAAAAATGCTCCGAAAGTGAACGACTCGCAGGCTTTTTTACGCCTCCGGAATGACCCGCGTTGTTTGACCCACGGTCCCAAGTGGAGCCGTGGAGTAGTGCGATTGCTGTAGGTTACCAATCTTTTGCCTATTTTAGTACGCGGGTTCGATCCCTGATCGACTTTTTTTTTGATTCACACTTTTTTCAAGTTTTTTAGCTACCTCGATTGAGTTGGTCAACACTAATTTATTGAACTTTGCGATAAATGACGCAGGCTAGTGGATGTGGTTTGACATAACAAAGTGGTCAAAGCACAAAAAACAACTACAGTATGAACAAATGCAAAAATAACTTTTCGTACAGTTAATTTTGTCACATTTTTTCGACGAGACAAATGGAGGAAAGCACACGATGACCGGGGTCTCAAAAGTTGGTGGTCTATTAGGAAGAAATGTGCCTTTGAACCAGGCGTACAATACGAAATCCTTAAAGCGGGGATTACAGAATTGATTGTGAACAACGGATATTACTTTGAGATGATTATCTCTGCTATAAATCTATGGCCAGTGTCATACAATGTTACATGAGAAACAATTTTTCTAACAAAGTTCTTGAAGTAGGCGAAATATCCCACATCGAGTGGTTGAATAATTCCTGTAGCACCAGCTGGAATATTCCGAATTTCAAGTTCCTTCCCTCTATTCGTCACTTCATGAAGGGATGCGTGATCAGTAAATGACGACCAGGAATCGACGATCATCAAAGCATTTTTGTCGATAAACGGCTCAACCAATTCTCGGTACCATTCAATCATCAAGTCCTTGGTCATTATATGCGAGCTATTGAAAGTTACATATAAATGACTGGCCTTATAGTATGCCGGAATCGGTTGTTTAGACGGCAATTGAAGAACGACGAATAGAATCGGATGGACACTTCCATCAAGAAAGACCATTGGCATGACAGTTGTAGAGTGAGTGGTGGCGCTGACGGAAGTCACTAATCTCTCGACCGTTTTTTCTCCACGAAATGTTAACGATCTATTCCCATGTAGTTCTTTTAAAAGGGCTGACTGATCAGCATTGAACACGCATGAAGGTGGGATTCGTTTTCGCTTTATCAAGTCCTAAAAGTCGACTATTTTTAAAGAGGAAAATACCTGAACGCTGTCGACAAAAAGTTTAGCTTCTTTCTCTGTTTCTTCGCGCTTTTTCAGAGACTTTACGGAAACGAATTTCGTTATTTTTCGAGAACATAATCTGTTTACCTGAAGAATCCTGCCTTAATAAAAGTGTTAGCAAAAACCTCTTTGAATTTTCTAATCCATGAGATCAAGGCCTTAAATTCTGGAGCCAATGTGCCTTTTTCCTCGTTGATTTCAATGGCGGCCTTTTGTAGCTCTTTGTCGTGAAGAGTATGACCGGTTTGAAGCTTTTCCATTGTCCATTCGTACAACAATTTAGACAAGTTCATTAAAGCCGTTTTCCTGTGGAAGACAGCATCAAGCCCTAGAGAGTTTGTTGATAATTAAGCAACACTAACCTTCTCTCTCAAATTTGACCAATGTCCTCCTATCCATATCATTTCTCACAAAAGGAAACTTTGTATGCATGCTAGACAAAGATCTTGATCCTTTCTGGGCGGCACGATAATATTCCAAAGCAGCCTGTACTCTTGCAGGACTTATTAATTCTCCGTCACCGTGTAGACCAGAAAATCTATACCCTAACATAAAGGAGCGAAGCTTGTACACACCTAGTCTTTTTGAAGTCATCACAATCATTCTCTTCCAATGTTCGACTGTAGTCGTCGTAGATGTCTTGATCCGGATCGAAAACGTCACAATCCATGTCCGGGACTATCACTTCTTCTTCTTCTTCTTCGACCTCAATACTCCCATTTTCATGATCCACGAGTAGGCTCTTGATGGCTTCGTAGAGCTGAAGAGCTCTCTTATCAAGGATACGGGGCGTTCCATTAGGAAAGTCAATGGCTAATGAGGCAATAAGATCAGCTGCAGACGTTTGCTGAAGACACAATTCTAAAAATCAGAAACACAAACAAAACAACAAGAAAATCAACTCAATCGAGGTAGCTAAAAAACTTGAAAAAAGTGTGAACCAAAGAAAAAAAAAGAAAAGTCGATCAGGGATCGAACCCGCGCCCTAAAATAGGCAAAAGATTGATAGCGTACAGCAATCGCACTACTCCACGGCTCCACTTGGGACCGTGGGTCAAACAACGCGGGTCATTCCGGAGGCGTAAAAAAGCCTGCGAGTCGTTCACTTTCGGAGCATTTTTAGAGATGTTGGGGAGTCGTTCTGGAAATTCGGAGAGTGGCTCCTGGGAGTGCTTTTCAAGCTCTATCGAATGGTATATGCGGTTTCCCAAGATCGCATAGTGTCCTCAGAACATTCCCTTGTCAGTCTCAATACACTTCTTCAAACGCTTGCGGAAGCTCTCGACGATGATCGCAAGTTCGGCCACGGTAATCTCGTCCCAACTTTTCTTCAAAGCGACTTTCAAGGCATTCACTGTTGGGTGACTCTTTCCAGAAATCTTCCGCTCCAAGATTGACCAAATGGAGAAGTCGAGAAAGTTCAAATCAGGCGAGTTACTCGGTCAAACATCCTTACCCCAAAATCCCGGGAACAACTGATTGCAAAGGGTGATCGTCGAAGCGGCTCCATGGGCTTGAGCCCAGTCTTGTTGCAACGTGAATCCTCTTTGACCAAAGTGATTTGTGGTCCATGGATACAGAACGTCCTTCAATACCTTTTCTTGGTAAATTTTTGAGTTGATTTTAACGTTGCGATCGATAAAAACGAGTGGAGTCTTTCCGGTGGCACAGACGCCAGCCCACACCATAACCGGCAGTGGGAAATGTTGCTTTGTCATCAATTTTGCGGCAGATGTCTTTTCATTTCTCTCTTGAGCAGTTGGCGACAATTTTGGCTATTGTGGACTGGCTGGACGGTAAAAATCTTCTTATCTGTGAACAACACCTTCTCCAAGCGACCAGCAGCGACCAGACGTAACATCTTCTTAGCTCGTAGCTTCCTGTTCATCTTCATTCGATCGTTAAAGAGATGGGCTCGATTGATTCGATAACTTAGCATGCCAAGTTTCTTTCGGACAATTGTGGGCACACTCTTCTCGTCAATTCCCAGGTGGCTAACCATCTTTCTCATCGATCGGAGTGAATTCCGCTTGATTCGACATCTGATCTTGTTGACGTGATGTCTCTCTCTCACCGCAAGGTTATTATCGCTCTCCTGACCGAATCACATTCTTTTTTCTGAGTCAGCGACGCTTATAGTTTGCTCTCTCTCGTGACTCGGTGGACGAGAACAAACGAGGGGTTAGGAAATGGCCTGCCGCGTTGGAGATTTCGCGTTGGCCTTCTGCCTCCATTTATACCCCGTGGGGGACAGCTGTTCCCAGTGGATTTATGAATTTCTTTTTGGTTTCTCTCTCTCATTTTTAATAAAATTCTTGACTTTATTTTAGAAGAAGAAGATGGTCAAACTGTATGAGTTTGGAGAAGGACTCCTGCGAACCCACGTGACTTGGGAGGACATCCAGCTGAAGGTGAAGGAGATCTGGGGAGAGGAAGCCGTTTTTGGTGAAAATAAGTCGGCAGGAAGTATTGGCGATGGAAGGGTGAGTCTAAATTAGTTTTAGGCTGTGGTTAAAAGAGAAATTATTCCTGAAATGTTTCAATTTTTTGATCTCGAAGTAGCCTGAAATTTGGAACAAAAATAGGCGAACTTTACCAAGAATAAGTAGATCTTACTGTAATTTGAAAATTACTCAAAAAATGAAAAATAATTAACCAATTTTTAAAGCATTTTACAATATCTTTATCTAGAAAATAGGTCCCAAAGCAAAGTTAATACGCAAAACACAAACAAAATGCATTTTTTCCCTTATTTGAAAGCCGCTTCAGGTAAAACCGTTTAAAAATTAGAGCTAATTGATTGATTTTTTTGTAGGGCTTCCTTTCGAAAATGTGTCTAATCACCCCAGATTGGAAGAAGAATCTCTCCGCCGACTTGCCGACAAAATTCGTGGTGAAAATCTCCTCCCAAATAGCTTTCACCGAAACCGGCGAGCTGATGAAAGAAAAGAACCTGGTGACGCCGGAGATGGAAGAGCTGACCAAGGAGTTAACCGAGGCGATGACTTCCAAAGTCTGCCGGCTGCACAATACCGAAGCAAATGTCTATTCGCTCATCGCGCAGCACAACATCGATTTGCCCCATCCTAAGGTAAATTTTCGTCTTTTTTTTCTTAAAAATAAAAAACTTTCCAGATTTTTGGAAAAATGCTCTACACGGAGGAGAATCAAGTGAAAGGATTCCTCATTATGGAATACATCGAAGGCGCTTTAAACCTCAATCTTTACGATAATATCTCCGTCGAGGAATTGAAAAAGGTTTGTACAGCGAAGGATGAAAGAAGCTATCATTCGTCTTTTAGGTTTTCCGAGGAATCGCCACTTTGGAAGCGGCTTCCCTTCGCTTCTCTGAGGAGGAGCAGGCCAGCTTGGAATACAACCCCTTCAAGGATCTAATGGAGGCGATTTTGAATCCAACTGTAGCTTAGTTGAGTTTGATCAAATACAGGCCGAATCCTAGACGATAAAGCAAACTATCGCTGGGTTGAAGCATTTCGCTGGACATGTGTTGGGCGAGAAGATTGACGTCTTCGAACAGGTTTATTCTTAACCATTTTTATCAATCTTTCACTCATTGTTTTGAAAATTCAATGCTCTGCAAAGTTGTAGGGCTTGATCTCTTCTACAAAATTGTAGAACATCATTTTCATCAAAAATTGCGATAAAATCCAGAAAATTGGGTTCTTTGCTTTAAAAATGGAAGCTTTTGCCTGCCTAATTTTACAATTTTTAGCGTTTTGATCTCCTCTATAAAAGTGTAGAGCAGACCTTTTGCAAATTTCATGATTTTAGTGAAAAAGAGGATTAAAATATTAGAAAATTAGGCATCCGAGTACGCTAAATAAGTGATAATTTTTTTTAAATAAAAAAACCGATATGTTCAAAATTAAGTGAAAAATTTACAGGTTTTCCATGATATGCTGGATTTGGACATTTTCACTCAGCTGGGACCCCGCCTTGGAATGCAGCCAGTCCTCGTCCACGGCGATCTCTGGGCAACCAATATGCTTTGGAAGAAAAACGAAGGTGACGGCGAAGGCCTTCATCTAGCAGCCATCGTCGATTTCCAGGTTTGTTTTTTGGCCAAAAAAGATTTTTTTTTAAGACTGCGTCCTTCTCCATGCCAGGATCCGATCTCTTCCGCGCAATGGGGGCTTGTCTATCGGGAAAAGATCGTCGAGAGCATTGGGAGGAGCTGACCGAGTATTTCTACGACCAGCTGGTTGAGCATCTCAACGGTCTGCCAGCTCCTTATAGCTTGGAGCAATTGAAGGAAAATTATAGGTAATCATAATTTTAGGGATTCTCCATGAGGATTTTCCATTTTTTAAAATCTCTTATTGTAGCTGAAAGATTAGATTTTAGACAACTTTTTGCTTTCCATTTCTAAGAAAGAGATTCATTCTCTCTTGATTTTATCAGTTCATCTATTAATTTTCAAAATTATAGGCAATACGTCCCGATGGGAGGATGCATGCTCGTTCCGATGATTGGCCCCGTCTTCCAGATGAATCAAGTCAATCCCGATCCGGAGGCCAAGCAAAAGGTTAGAACAGAAGAAGTCTAAAGCTGTATCATGATTAGAAGAATTTTCAAGCAAAAAAAGGGCACGCGAAACCAAATTATTTGCATCTTTTTTTAAAAACTTTGGGTCATTTGCAAAGCCCATATCTCTGTCGAAAATCAACCAAATTGAAATCCAAAGGCACCATCTTATAGATCTTAATTTCCTTTACAAAATGACTGTTTAAATGAAAAAAATTGGTTGACTTTTCGTTGGTACCTAGGCCCTACAAAAATTATCTTTGATCCCCATAATCTTCAGGTGGAGGACTTGGTGATGGAGAAGATGGGAGCTCTTTTTGATGATATGCTCTATTATCATCAGAGGAATATGGATTTGAAGACGAATTCTCACAAATCCAACTGATTTCTCCTCTTCTCTTCAGCTTCTTGCGCTTATTTTTTGTAATAAATTTGTGCATAAAATAGAAAAATATTCGATCCTGTAACGGCAACGAAGCACTTTTACACCAGCGATTAGGATAAAATGCTCGGAGAGAAGCAAAAAAAAAAAAAGCTTTTTTAGTTAGTTTTAGCCCTGGATTTGGCTGGAAAATACGATAACCTCCCAGAAAAATGGAATAAACTCGACGGGATTTATTTTTCCAGTTCAGAATTTTTTATTTTTTATTCTGGGATTCTGGAAAAAGATGACATAATTCATATAGTCCTAAAAAGACGACAGATGATGCTCCGAGAAAAGGGGGTTTTCGAAGCGAGACCCATTTTGGTTTGGGTGCTTTATTGCTCTCGAAATGAGAAAAAATCTAGGAAAATTCTGCTCTTGCTGGCTATCCCGACAATATCTGGATTGGATTCACTTGTACCAATTTCTTAAAGAATTCCTGCACCTGGGCTTAAAGTTACAGTTTATACCAATTTCGCTCCTGGTAAGATGAAATACGAGGATTTATGAGTAGATCAGGTCATCCGAATGCAACAATCGGAGGTTGTGTCTATTTCAATCCAGTGAATTACCGATGGTTCAGCAGAAGTTGCAATAGTCCATTTGTCTATTATTGTCGTTATACTCCTGAGATTAACGATGAGATTGGTTTATTAATTGCCTAGTTTGATGACTACAGTATAATTATATAATTGCAGTTTCCACTTGCTCCGGCATGACAAAGTATGATGATTGGGGAATGACTAGCCCGATGTATTACTTCGAAGGGAATTGTTATTAAAATATTCCCAGTGTTAAATTTTATGATCAGGCTCGTTCCTCATGCAAACAGCACAATGCTGAACTCATTTCGATTCATAATGAAGCGATTAGCTTTTTGTTTTTTATTTATTCGAGGAATCGCTTTTAAGGAAAACTCTCTTGTTCAATCAATCGGTGGCTTGTCCTATTTTGGAACGGATACTGTACTTCTCGGAACGACCGACAACTCTTGGGATGATAATTCAATCGTCGATTGTACCAACTTTAGTAAAATTCTTGTAGATTTTGATCTCCCTCTCTCGGGGAAAAATAGTCATAACTGTTTATTTTTTAGCAGTCAATAATCCTAATTTTGGTTCATGCGTCTTTATGATACTGAACACTGGATTTGGCAAACCAACTGCAGTAACTCCAGGGAAATGAATCAATGATAATTGTAGGACTCAGTCGATTGCCATTTGTAAACGAGGTAAGAGAAGTGAGGCCTCGTTAAAGTCAGCAAACAGCTAGAGAAATCAAAGAGGTCCATTTGGTGTAGCCCAAAATCAATCCTAAATTAGAGTAAAATGCGCCTTTTTTCAGCCATTCCACAAATCGCAACAACTTGCGACGGACAGCTGAATGGTTGACAAATTCATAGAGCAGAAATACGCAGTTAAGGATAATAAGAGGCTGAAGTTTAAAAGAATGAAGATGCGAAGAGAAGCGAATATGCCAAAAGTTACGGGCTCCAACGGGATACAGTTGTCCTCTTCAGCTTCCAGCAATAACCCTTCAGTATCGAGTAGCTCAAATCTACAAATGGAGTCGCCAGCCGCCGATTCAACACCAAAACCTGCTGAGTGAAGAGAAAGGCATCAAATCTTTAATAGTCACAATAAGTAAAATCAAAATAAATTAATCTTGATCTAGTTTTCCTTCATTCGTTTAGCCGAATAAACCATCATAAAAAAGAAGTAAAGTATAATTTTATATTTATTAGATGGCTTTGGACATCCCAAAATGCAATTTCTAAAGCGCCAGACTACGATAGCCGTTTGTCAAAAAATTCCGGTCGCAACACTTCAATTTGGCGGGAGATCCTCTTCCATTAATTTTCTTCTTCTTACATTTCACTTTAAATCGAATTTAAATTGGAACAGACCATGCCGCGTTGCAAAGTTGCTCCAACAGCCAATCGTACCCCCAAGAAGTTGACTACAAAACGTGTAAATCAGGAGGTTTTTAATAATTTTTTTTAGGATAATTTGACTAAATTTAGAAGGATGATGAGAGTTCTCCTGAGAAAAGGGAATGTCCATTCAGTCCTGGAGCCAAGGCAGCTGAGGAATTCTCAAAAATGACTGTAACTTCTCCAAATCTCCGCTCTAGGCGGACTTCCGCCTCACCGGCTAGGCTTAAAAGCCCGGGTAGACCACCGGTCAGGAATCTTTATAAGAATCTAGAAGTGAGCTTCTTCTCTTTATTTTTTGGTTTTTATTTTTAAGAAAGAAAAAACTTCAACTTCCCTTAAAATTCTTTCAGGCTGATGGTCAACGCAGTCCCTCCAGAGGTAGAGGAAGACCTCGAAAGAATCCAATCCCAGAGGCAGTCTTTAAAATTCTCCCAGAAACTGACTCCAATCTAGAGATGGAATGCGACGAAAATCAATCGCCGGAGGTTATTTCAAAGCCGAGAAAGAGCGTTGGTCGTCCGAGGAAGCAGTTATTCGTTGAAAAAGTTGGAAATTTATTGCAAAATCAATTAGAAATTTAGATGGAGGTGGATGATCCAAAGGAAAAATTGCCAGCTACTTCTTCTCAGTCTGTTTTAAAGGTGGGTTTACCACCTGTTTTTTTTTTCAACTTTTTATTTTTCAGATCCAACCAATTGTCTTAAAACGAGTCGATTTAAAAACCTACCGTATCTCCAATACTCCTCGCCAAGTCTCTAAGCCTAAATCTCACCAAGCCAGTAGAAATCCTGTCTTCTTTGACTCCGACTATGAAGAATCCTCAACCTCATCCAGTTCAGAGAGTGAAAGTGACTCTTCTATTAGGTAAAATCTCCTATTTTTGTATTTAAATTGCTTCCAGTCGATCTCCTTCACCAATCCAATCTAAGAAAAATAAATCAAATCAAAGAGAATCGAGAGAAGACAAAAGCCGTAGGACTAAAGCAGCTCCCAAATCATTGGAAGATCTGAGGCGCCATCTGCATACCTCCGAAATTCCGGTAAAAATGCCCTGCCGAGGGGAGGAATTTGAAGTCATCAAGCGGTTTATTGTCGAAGGCGTCAAACCAGTAAGTTTTAGGGCTAAGTACAGTAGTTTGCCGCACCTCTTTTCAAATCCTACAGTAATCTGATGCTAATTCAGGGAAGCCAAAGCCAGGCGATGTATATAAGTGGCGTTCCTGGGACAGGAAAAACCGCAACAACTCAATCTGTAATCAAGGAGGTAGCCAAGAAATACAGCTTTGACTATATCGCAGTGAATGCCATGGAACTAATGGAGCCGATTAACCTATTCTCCGAGATTTATAGAAGGTTCTTTTTCCTTTTTTTCACTCATTTTTTTTGGGATTTCCAAGCAATGTTCTAAACAAAGTTTTAACTCTTGATCTCCTCTACAACTTTGCAGAACATGAAAAAATATAAAAATAGTCCAAATCTTAAAGAAAATTGCCTTATTTTAGGCTGCAATAGGCCTTAAATAGTCCCATTTGTTTGTTTTCAGTTTAATAGATGCAAAACGTATTTCACCCCAAAACGCTAGAAAAAAGCTGAATGGAATCTTCGCTAAAGTTGATAAAAAACGCCTCCCAGTGGTTGTTTTAATCGACGAGTTGGATATGCTCTGCACCAAGAAGCAGGACATCTTCTATGATGTCTTCAATTGGACTTCTTGCGAAGAAGCTCGAGTCACTGTTATCTCCATCGCCAATACATTGGATTTGCCTGAGAGAGTCATGAGCCAAAGGATTACCAGTCGATTGGTGGGTTTTTTTTTCTCTCAGAAATTTCAAATTTAGCTTTAAAGCATTGACTTTGACTTCTAAATAATTTTGAGCCATATTATTCTTAGACCTAATTGTTGCTTATTTTGATGTTTCTAAAATCTTATTCTCCACGAAATTAGCTATCAAATAAACTAAAAATGATCAAATTTGCTGAGTTTTGGTCTAAAATATCCCTCGCTTTCAGGGCACGAATCGAATCGTCTTCCAGCCATACAGCTACCCTCAAATAGAAGAAATCGTGCGAGCTCGCCTCTCCCAAGCTTTTCATCTAGTCAACGAGCTGGCAATTGAATTTGTTGCCAAGAAGGTGGCCAATGTTTCTGGGGACCTCAGGAAGGCTATGGATCTCCTCCGACGGGGCATAGAAATAGCCGTGGAGAGGGGAGAAAAAAACCAGCTTTGCTTTGAACATGTGGGTTTTTTGGCTGGCACAAAAAATTCAAACCTTAGGTAAATCTCGCACAAAAAGAGTCAGCCTCAGCTGCGCGCAACATTTTGGGTGAGAATCTCTCCCTCCACGGATTTATTCTCTTCCGCGCCGGATTGTGTCAAGTTCAAAGCAGCGGCGTCGAAGAATTCCAATTCCACGAGCTCTACAAGCAATATCGAGTGCTCTGCACCAATTTGGAAGGCATCAATCCTCTCCACGACCAAGCTGTCAGAAGGATTCTCATGGAGTTAACCAGGTAGGGGGAAAATAAATTTTTTACAAAAAACGACTCAAAATATTACAGCAATCGCATGCTGGTAGCATCTCCTGTTGCTAACTTTATGCGCCAGAAGATTCGAATGGGAATGCCGACGCACGAAGCTCTTGGGGTTATTAAGCATGTAGAAGATGCTAGAAAAGAGGGCAGAATTGAGTAAAATAAACACTCACGTATTGAATTCTTTATCTCCTTCTAATTTGAAAATAATTTTATTTATTGAATTCTAATAAAAGGAAGATTACTAAATCTATTGCAATAAGCTCAACATGATAGCTGAAATTACTGTGCTTACTAGTTGAGGCGCCGGGTGCTTAAAAATAAAATAAAAAGATAGATAGCCAGAGTGATTAGAAGCTCTTTGAGAGAAGAATTCAATGGGATGGAAGTGGAAGTATTTGGAGAACCGGGAAGATTCATGTCAGCCACTCTATTCTCCTTAGTGTTGAACATTGTTGGAGTGAAGGAATTTACAAAAGATAAAATTGATTCTCTCCCAATTAATGAAAGCAGCAGAGAGAATGTATTATTTGTCTGATGGAGTTTATAGAAGTCTTTATTGCATCAGGGAAGATCGACTGAAGATGTCTTGTCGCCCTTTTTTGTGAGAATTTTATGCTCGATTTTATTCAAACGAGACCTTTTTCTTTCTTTTTAAACTCTTTTTTAGGATCATTCCAAAGAGCTAATTCCTTATACTCTTTTTGGACCGACTTGTGATTCAACCGATCTAATTGAGGTTTATTTTCCTCCAATTTCAAATTATTAAAAAAAAATAAAATGCTACCTTCTTTGAAGATGAACGACTACTTGATTTACGAAAATATGGGAGCTTATTCCGTCTCCTGCGCCTCTCCCTTCAATGGCTTTCCTCGACCAAAAACGATTGCTTTCATTTCTGAAGAAAATAGCAAAAGATTGAATTAGATAAAACAGTTTTTAATGTCTGCACTATTTATTTGATATTCGGAAATGGTGCACGTTTAATAGAAATCGGGATGAGTTTGCTCAGCGTATCATTCGTGTATCACGTCGTAAATGGTCGATTCATTTCTTCCTTTCAACATCAAACAGTCTCCTCAGGAATTTATCGAATATCTTTTTCTTACGTGTTGTTGACAAAAATCAACAATTGTCTTTTTAGAATGGCGCATTCATCAAATGGTAGAAAGGAGGACGATCCAGTAATGAAAATGTACGAGGCTCAGGCCATAGTTGTTGAGAAAGAGGAGGAATTACAACAACAGCGAGTGGAGCTTGAAAATGCTCAACGAGAAATAGAGCGATTGAGACAAATTAATGAGCAGCAGAGATTTGGCCAAGCAAGTACTGCCACAGGTAGGGCAAGGGGAATCTTTTGATGAGAAATTCGGCAAATTTCTAGAGAGTAAGTTTGAAGAACAACTTGCCGAAATAAGGCGACAATTTGAAACTCTGACCGAAGAAAACAAAATTGAAGCAAGACGGCTGCTGGAGAGAGAAAGAATGGATCGAGTTGCTGCAGGTAGTTTTAAAATAACCGCAAGCCGCGGGTCGATTTTAAAAAATTCCGGTCAACCGAAAACTGGAACTAAACCGACTAAAAAATTCAGAAACAGTGCATCCCTGATTGTGGATGAAAGAGAGAAACGAGTCAACGCAGAAAATTTCAAAAATCAACAAATCTGAAGACAAAAGAACTAAATGGAATTTCAGTTAGAAAGATCGAAGCTCAATTAGCTGGAAAGGAAGAAACAATTGAAACTTTACAACGTAGAATTGATGAGCAATCTGGAGAAATTGAAAATTTAAGGGCTAGCCAGTTGGAAAAAGCCGCTTTGGTTGAAAAAACAAATGAAGGTTTGTTTGGAATTTAAAGAACCCCGGCAATTTTAGAAACAAAAACGATGGTGAGAAATATGTCAATTCAATTGGGAAATGTTTCCTCGGCATTGGAGTTCAACTCTTCTGTAGGCTGAGTTAAAACTTTTGAATAAGCGGTGTAGGCGCTGGTTCTTGGAGGAATGCATGGCTCAAGAACTGACTCCATTTGCATTTTCGATTCCAAAGAGAACAAATGGCGGATGTGTAAGCAGAAACTTCCTATTAAAGTGGCACAGCATGGATCTGCTATCTTAAATGGCCAAATTTATGTTATGGGAGGCTACAGTAATGCAAATGAACAAATAGCAAGCTGCTACAAGTTGGGAGAGAGTGGTGAATGGACCAAAATGGCTGAAATGAACGAGAAGAGAGCTTACATTTCACATAGCACAATTGTTTTTGGCTCAGAAATTTGGGTAATTGGTGGATGGAATGGGAGTGATAGACTAAAAACAGTGGAAAAATACAATCCCCAAACAAATATTTGGACTAAAATGCCGTAAGTTGTCTTTTAAAAAAATACAAAATGAAAGTGATCTCAATTTTAAACGGACTGCCCTATCTGCTTCAATAGTTGGCGAAAAAATCTTTGTTTTTGGTGGTTGGGATTTTATAAAGCGAGTAAAATCAGTGGAAGTCTATGATTCAGCCAAGAACAAATGGGAATTATTCTGTGATATGCCGTTTGAATTAGATCATCATTGTTCAATAGTTGAAGGAACAAATCTAATAATCATCGGAGGGTATAAACCTGATGAAGTGCCCTCAGATGAAGTCTGGAAAATAGACGTCTTTGATCCAAAAAAGGAGTGGATCAAGATGCCCAGCTTAAAACAAGGACGATATCAGCACGGAGCTGTCAAATTACCAAATGGAATTATGGTCTTTGGAGGAGAAATTAACGACACAACTCGAATAGATTCTGTCGAAATATTCGATGGAATCAGCTGGAAAGAAGGATCTAAATTGCCAGAAAAACATGGCGCATTTTCTTCTATTCCTCTTTCAATAAAAAATGAAAAACAATTGCTACTTCAGCTGCTCTAATATGTTTTTTCATAATAAAATTTTTTTATAAGAATACATTTTTTTCTCTCTCTACATTAAGAGACAATAACGGCTTGAAAAATAAAAATATTGCAAAGTTTCGAAGTATTCTATCCTTCTCTTTATCCTACTTTTGCCCCTCTCTCTGTATTTTCTTCAATAAGTAGTGAGAAAAGTATCTCGAGTGGAAACAACAAGTTTGGGGTGCCGGCTATATTAGAGCAGCGGTTTATGGGTTTGTCCGAAATTCCAAAAACCACAATTCTAATATTGTTGTTGAATATTCTGGAGTCTTCTTGAAAGCAAGCGTTTAATCTGAATTGCCTTGATAGCCCCAGAACATAAAAATGAAATAGATTTATTCAATTTTCTCCTTTTCTACATCTTCCTGGCTATACGTCAACCAAATGACCAGCCTTATACCCGTTGGAGAATCGAATAAATGACAAAAGTTGCCAACAAAATATCCAAATTAAAATATTTGATGGCGCTGTAGTGATGCCCATCCGTCAGCAGCTCTTTCATCCCTCCATTTGCAATGATAAACTCAATAGTTTGGAGTAACCTTGTAGTTCTATTAGTTGGCTTCATTCTGATCAAATTGGCTACTCTTTTAGCGTTGTCTTTATATCTAAAACTGGCTTTTTTCTTAAATAAAAATCC
The DNA here is from genome assembly GCA_932521405.1 of Oscheius sp. JU1382. Lineage (NCBI taxonomy): Eukaryota > Metazoa > Nematoda > Chromadorea > Rhabditida > Rhabditidae > Oscheius > Oscheius sp. JU1382. The sequence goes on from OW051476.1 coordinate 2,050,747, forward strand.
TCCCTACTTTTGGCCACGAAGGGCTCCTCGAAGCGGAAGGTACGATTGCTTCAATTATAACTAGTTTTGATTGGAAAACTCAAAAATGTGAAGGATCAAAAGGTTCAGATCTTTGAATCTTCCTTCCCAAATCGTGGCGAATTCTCGTCTCAGAATTCCCGCACAACACTGGTTCAAATAGTTCTACAGTATTCCTGATGAGTTGCGCTTACAGTAAGTCCATAAATCTTACCATTAACGCTCGCTTAAAATATATGTCCAACTCCACTAAATCAGCAAATATTCTCGAAAAAAAATGATTAAAATAAGCATAGTCATTAGAAAAATAGCACAAACTTCGATCAGATCCGAATTTTGTCAATTTGTTGGGGTTCTTTAGGTTTATGCGCTTTCTAACCAGCAACAACATTGTTTTTATCGCCCTTTTAAACCCCCGGGTCCATAGTCTCAGCTTGTTTCATCGCATCTTTCAAACCTACGATCAATTTCGTAAATGTGGCCATTTTCCATCGTTCAATAAGTATGGAATCTTGATGAAAATTGTATTAGCGAGCAAAGAACAGAGAAAGACAATTACTTACAATGTGCAGCTACCTGAGCTACTGAGATTCGACATGGGAGTCTTCTTCAGCAGAAATATGGATACAAATATTTAGTCTCCTTGTCAGTGTCTCTTTTTTCAATTGCTCCCATCTCCAACTAAAACTTAAAAGTTTCAACTTTTTGACACAAACTGGCTCATTTTGCTTTACTTCTATGTTTGACCTCAGAATCAATTCCTCTCCAGTTTTTTGTCAGTTGGTTGCCGCGAGTGATAACTTGGCTTTTTAATTTCAGTTATTTCAACATAATCGATAAAGGAAGGAGAAAACGACTGAAGCTCATTCGCTGGTGTCATGATTAGATTCTGCGAGAAAATGTTTGTTTTCTGATCGACAGGGTTTGTTACTTTGAACCCGTACTCCAAGAAGCCTCGAGATATAAGTTGTCATTAATTTTTGCCGCATTTCTTCAAATAAAAGCCCCAAAACTTCGATTGCTCAACCCTTGTGAGTTTTATCGGCTAAACTGTATATATTTTACTTCTAAATCTTGGTAACACTCGAAGCAGCCGAAACTGTAGGACTTTTAGTTGCATCTTGTTTCCTCTTCAATAATCCAGCAATACCGAGTTAGAACCGAATTAAGAGCTGGATGGAGGCAAGTAGTTGCTGTATCTATCTGAAAGAAAAAATCTATTTTTCTATCCATTATCGTATGATTACTATGTAGATAGAATCTTCAAAATGTGTAGGATCATAGTCATCTGAAGAATTATTCAGCAGCTTAATTGAAATGTAAGTGTAGTCAACCAATGGAATGAAGGTGATAATACTCTAAAGAAGATCAGTCAAATGAATGTTTGGTGGCTTTTCAAACTTTAAGAAATAAGCTTCTGGACATATTTCGCGATTCCTTGGATAACAGAAGTTGAATAATTTGTTGTCCTCATCGTGGCCACAGAGATATGACAAGCCAAAGTAATTCCAAAAGCTCCTCCATTCTAGAAAATCATAGAGACGAAATAAATATAATTTATATCGCAGAAGTTATCAAATTACTAGAAGAATATAAGAAACCAATACCACTTTAGACAATACTTGGGAAGACACCATCCATACAGTATACCAGGCTTAAGTTCTGCGCGTAAATTTGAATTTTTGCGTTTTCTATCATTTTTCTTTTTACGTGCTATTTAGCCAAATAAACACTAATTTGCAATAAAATAAGCAAATTGCTAACAAAAATAATGTGAATTGCTGTAATCCTTTAGTTCAACTAGATTATAACCATGCACGTTTTTTCTACTGTTTCTTTCTGTTTTTTGATGCAATATAGTGTTTATTTGGCTAAATGGTACGTAAAAGCATTGAATAATGATAAAAAATGCAAAAAAATATAAGAAGATTCATTAGAAGAATTCAAATTTACGCGCAGAGCTTACGCCTGGTATACTGTATGGGGTGCTTGCCAAAGTACCACCTAATTTTATTCTCTTACAGTTAATAAATTCGGCAAATATATGTAATCATAAATTAGAATTGATTTTAATCGCTTGATCGCTTTTTGATTAGGTTTTTAAAAAAGTTTAAGATCATGGGTTGAGCCAAGTACAAATAATCAGATCTTCTCCTCTTCTAATCAATCGTTTTTAAGGGTTTCTGGGTGAGCGAGGGCACACTTTCTCACCATTCCATAACTAATCATTTCTTCTTATCAGCCGTGTATTGCACTTGTTGCCACTTTTCTTCGTTTTTTCTACTTATTTTTTCAGAATGGCTGGCGATTTTAGAATGGAAATGTACGAAGCGCAAGCGATGGTAATAGAAAGAGGTAGGGAATTAGAAGAAGCTCAGAGAGAAATTCAACAGCTGCGATTAGACAACTCACAGCAAAGAATCGATCAGGCCATTGCTGCGACTGGTAGAGCAATTTTATGACAAACTGCGCGTATTTTAGAAAAGAAGTTCGAAGATAAACTCGCAGAACTACGAACAAATGCGGAAGAGAGGATTCAACTAGCCGTATCAGAAGCGGGTTTATTTCTAGAAGGCTTTTACAAGATTTTAGATAAAAAGTTTGAAGATAAACTGAATGCAATTCTGAAAGGACTTCATATTTTATTTATTATTCTTGCTATTTTTTTATTTTTATACAACAATCGCCTTCAAAATGCAATTGATGATCAGAAAAAGAAAATGGAACTCCAGGCTGCTGACATAAGCAAACTGACGAATAATGCCTCGGTAGGTAGCTTAAAGCGATGATAGATCAAATAAACAAACACGGAGCCAATTCTTCAGTAATAAACATCAAATGACAAAGCAATCTTCAGATTCTGATGGACATGATTAACAACCAAAAAAAGACTATTAGTGAGAAGCAAGCGACTATAGACCGTCATGTGGCTGACATCGGAGAAGCAAGAAACAAAGCTTCGGTAAGTGGTCCTTCATGGATTTTTTAAATAATTGCAGCCTCTGAGGCACCAGGTGGATGAATTGAAAACGGTAATAGCCAGTCACGACGTTGATATAAATCGACTAAAAAGCAAAATTAATGAGCTGGCTCCTGAGCACACTTCAGTAGGAGTTCTTTAAAAGTTCTTTCAAATTTATAGGTAATGCTGCTTGGCGGTTATCATGGTTTCATTACAAACTCGATTACCATTTACAATTCAATGGAAGAGAGCTGGAAAAATTGTAAATTGACGCTTCCAAGCACACTTACAACTCACGGGGCAGCTATTATCAACAATAAGATTTACATTTTTGGTGGTTATGAAGGTGGAACAACTAAAGAAGCTCTTAAATCTTTATATAAGTTGGAAGCTGGCAATAAATGGGAGAGGATGGCTGATATGACTGAAAAGAGATCTTCAATTTCGCAGAGTTCTGTTGTTTTCAACTCGGAAATCTGGGTGATCGGTGGATGGAATGAGACAGATGCTTTGAAATCAGTGGAGAAATATAATCCAAAAACTAATAAGTGGATCCCAATGCCGTAAGTGATGCCAGATAATCCAAACTTTCTAGTGAATTGAACGAATCGAGATCAGTTGCTGCAGCTACTGTAGTCGATGGAAAAATCTACGTTTCTGGTGGATGGAACGGAAAAAAAGTAATGAATTCAATAGAAGTCTACGACCCAGAAAAGGGAAAATGGGAAATATTCACTTCTCGCATGCCTTATGAGGTTGATTCACATATTTTAATTGGAAACCATTCACATTTAATCGTAATTGGTGGAGACTTGTCAAAGCAAGAGCCAACAAATGAAGTCTGGAAAATTGATGTTTTGGATCCGAAGAGGAAATGGGAAGAGATGCCTTATCTAAAACAAAGACGATATTATTCTGGCGCTGCCATAATAGCCGATGAATTGATGGTTTTTGGAGGATCAATCAATAATACCACGCGAATTGATTCTGCTGAGATTTTTGATGGAATTGAATGGAAGAACGGAGCCAATTTACCGGATAATCGAGGTCTTTTTGCCTCTATTCCTCTCACTTGCGTTCAAGAGAGACTTTTTCTCAAACGATATTGTCAAAATTCCTGAATAAATGTGTCCATTGGGATTTAGGAAAAAAGCAGAAATCACAATAATTTTATTAAAAAACGTCAGTGCCGGGCGTTGTCCAGACCTCTCTTGTGCAAAGGGCTTCGAAATATCGCTGTTCTCGTGGGTTATTTGGTTTTAAACTTGATATTAAAAGTAAAAAAAGAAGAAAGAAGTCAAAATCTGTCACCACCTCTATGCTTCTCTAGCTTGTGTCATAGAGTCCTTTCTTGGGAAAATCTCGAATCTGAGCTGACTATGAAACGGGTCCTGTTTGGCTAATTCTAATTCTCCAAGGATTGAAATACTGTATGGGGTGCCTGCCCAAGTACTACCCAACTTGATTCTCTTACAGTTAATAAATCCAGCAAATAGACGGAATCATAAATTAGAATTGATTTCAAGCGTTGGAATAAAGGAAGAAGGACTATTAATGTCAAAATGATATAGGCAGATATGTCGAAGAAGCGATTACTGTACTTATCTGCCTTTAAAAAAAGTTTCCTCTCACCGTTTGAAAATATTCTTCCAATAAATCGAAAAAATACAAATAGCATAGAGATCCACATCATGCCAAGTGAAACAAATTCCCTTCACAATCAGTCCAAGAGCGTTATTCCTTGATAATAAAAAGAGAAATAAATAGCCAAAGATGGGTATCAAAATCGAAATAAAAAATTGTAAAATAATCCGAAAGTTATTCAACTCGGCTTCTTTTTTTAGTAATCGATAGATCATGACGAAATTTAGAGGCAAGGTGACTAGGAAGGAGATGAAGAAGGGAATATCTTCCATTCGAAGATAATTGACCCGGCTTTCAAAAAAGAAGGGAATCAAATCATCTTTAGGAATTTTTATTCCAAAAATAGAGAAAATAAACAAGATGAATTTCATGTTTGGAGAGAATGAACTAATTCTTCGTGTGGGTAATGAAGTTTTATTAGTCCACGAGGAAATAATAAAGCGTGACAGTCAAGATTGACGTCGAGATGATGTGAGTTGTCCTATGGATTTTAGCGATTTTCGTCAATAAAGACAGCAATTAAATTTTCAATTTGAACTATATGGGAAAGTGAGAGAAAATATCCCTCTCTTTGGAAGAATCGCTTTTCGATTAGGAATTTTTTAAAAAAAGTTTAAGATCATGGGTTGAGCCAAGTACAAATAATCAGATCTTCTCCTCTTCTAATCAATCGTTTTTAGGGTTCCTGGGTGAGCGAGGGCACATTGTCTCATCATTCCACAACTGATCATATCTTCTTATCAGCCGTGTGTTGCACTTGTTGCCACTTTTCTTCGTCTTTTCTATTTATATTTCAGAATGGCTGACGATTCGAAAATGCAAATGTACGAAGCACAAGCGATGCTAATAGAAAGAGAGAGGGAATTAGAAGAAGCTCGGAGAGAAAATCAACAGCTGCGATTAGACAACGCACAACAAAGAATCGATCAGGCCATTGCTGCCACAGGTAGGAAAGGGGGAATCTTTCGGTGAGAAATTCGACAAAATTCTAGAGAGAAAGTTTGAAGAACAACTCGCCGAAATGAGGCGACAATTTGAAACTCTGACCGAAGCAAACAAAATTGAAGCAAGACGGCTGCTGGAGAGAGAAAGAGAGGATCGAGCCAGCACAGGCATTTTTATATTCGAATCAATTTAAAAATCTTTTAGAACAAAATTTCCAAGAACAGCTGGCGGAAGTTGAGCAGCGAATGGCAAGGGAAAGAGAGGATGCAGGTAGTTTTAAAATATCCGCAAACCGCGGGTTGATTTGAAAAATTGCGGTTAACCGAAAACTGGAACCGAAGTCGGTTTGAAAACTCAGAAACCGTGCATTCCTGGTTGTCGATGAAAGAGAGGAACGAATCAGCGCAGATAATTTCAAAAATAAACAAATCTGAAGACAAAAGGACTAAATGGAATTTCAGTTAGAAAGATCGAAGCTCAATTTGCTGAAAAAGAAGAGACAATTGAAACTTTACAACGTAGAATTGATGAGCAATCTGGAGAAATTGAAAATCTAAGAGCTGGGCAGTTGGAAAAAGCCAATTTGGTTGAAAAGGCAAATGAAGGTTTGTTTGGAATTTAAAGAACGCCAGCATTTTAGAAACAAAAAAGATGGTGGGAAATATGTCAATTCAATTGGAAAATGTTTCCTCAGAATTGGGGTTCCACTCTTCTGTAGGTTCAGCTAAAACCTTTGAATAAATTATGTAGGCGCTGGTTCTTGGAGGAATGCATGGCTCAAGAACTGACTCCATTTGCATTTTTGATTCTAAAGAGAACAAATGGCGGACGTGTAAGCAGAAACTTCCTTTTGAAGTATTAGACCACGGATCTGCTATCTTAAACGGCAAAATATATTTTATGGGAGCCCAAAATAATTCATATGAACATATAGCAAGCTGTTACAAGTTGGGAGAGAATGGTGAATGGACCAAAATGGCTGAAATGAACGAGAAGAGAGCTGAAATTTCACAGAGCACAATTGTTTTTGACTCAGAAATTTGGGTGATTGGTGGATGGCGAGAGAGTGCTGCACTAAAAACAGTGGAAAAATACAATCCCCAAACAAATATTTGGACTAAAATGCCGTAAGTAGTCTTTTCAAAAATACAAAACGAAAGTAATCTCAATTTTAAACGAACTACCACATCTGCTTCAATAGTTGGTGGAAAAATCTTTGTTTCTGGTGGTTGGGATGGAAAGCGACTAAAATCAGTGGAAGTCTATGATCCAGCCAAGAACAAATGGGAAATATTCTGTGATATGCCGCTTGAATTGAGTTGTCATTGTTCAATAGTTGAAGGAACAAATCTAATAATCATCGGAGGAAGAAAGTCTGATGGAACGCTCTCAGATGAAGTCTGGAAAATAGACGTCTTTGATCCAAAAAAGGAGTGGATCAAGATGCCCAGCTTAAAACAAGGAAGATACTGGCATGGAGCTGTCAAATTACCAAATGGAATTGTGGTCTTTGGAGGAGTAATTAACGGCAAAACTCGAATAGATTCTGTCGAAATATTCGATGGAATCAGCTGGAAAGAAGGATCTAAATTGCCAGAAATACATGGCGCATTTTCTTCTTTTCCTCTTTCAATAAAAAATGAAAAACAATTGCTGCTTCAGCTGTTCTAATATATTTGTATTTTATTAAATTTTTGCAAAATTGTATTTTTGATCTCTCCGATTAGTAGACAACTTGTGCCACAATATATTTAAAAAAATAAGAATGTTGGCTATATTTCGAGGTATTCCATCCTTGTCGTTATTCACTTTGGCAATGAAAGGTTCGTTAGGTTAAAGGGACTGTTCGGCTCTTTTTTCAAGTTGTCTTTATTAGGTGCAATTTTGTGCGCTGATTACGATTTCGCACATAAAAAGCGTAACAATTAATGTTAAGAAAGAAAAGAATGTAAAAAGTAGGCATACACGCGATACGGTTTTACCCAATTAAAAAATGGGCATGAGTGGGCATGACTTTTTCATGCCTATTTTTACTTTCTTTTGACTTTTACCTTTCGTAGTTTTTACAATATTTTATGTATAAAGTCATAATGAGGGCATACAATTACACAACATCTAAAACAGTCCCTTCAAATTTGGGTCTCGGCGCGCCAAGCCTATTGGAGGACACCGGACAGTTCCTTTAAAAGGACGGTTGGGGACTAAAAACAAGTTTATCTTATATTATAGTAAAAAAATACTGTCAATATAGTCTGTTCAAAAAAAAGACGACATGGCCTCCTAGCAATACCGTACTTAGAATTGACTCTTTCAAATTTTGCGGTGCTCTTATCTTACTTTTGAATTTCCAGAATTTTCTTTTTGTGTTTTTTTTCTCATAATAATTTTTGTTTATAGATTTTTAACTTTTATTTGTCTTTTCATGATTTTATTTGTCTTATTTCTTATGTTTAGGTAGCTAGCATTTGTATTTCAAACGGATAAAACGATGGAGAATATTTTTGGCAATTACTCCAAAGAAGAAATGGCAGGTTAGTCTAGTTTTCGTTTATTTATTTAGAGATTTTCTCAAGTAAAGTATAACTTGCTCATCCGTGTGTTTAGAAATTCCGATGGATGTCTGGATTAGTGAGATGGAGACCAACATAGAAGCTGAGCCAAGATATAAAGTTTTGAAACACGAGATCAGTGAGGTTCGTCTATTGTTTCGTTTTTTTAAGACTGAAAACTGAGTATGCGCTAAGCTGGTTGTTGTTCGGGCCGATGCTCCATAATTTTTTTTCTGTGTAACGAGTAAGTTGTGTTTTGTCTCGATGAAAAATAAATATTAACAGCCAATCGTTTTCTTTTATGGGGTTTTATTAAATTCTCATTTAGATTGCTTACGATGTCATAAGCAAAAAGATCTCAGAGCATCTAGATGGGAAGGTATTGACCTCAAGACTGTACCAAAAACTGTGTGACAAGACAGAAACGATGATGATGCGTGTTTACTCATTCTTTACATTATTAAGTCAAGCTGTCGGGAGCCAAATCAAAGTTTTTGAAGATCCAAATCACCTAACTGCAGCTGCAACCGGATTTTCTATTCGAAAAGTTAAGGAAGTTGCGAAGAAGGCTGAGCTGATCCAGCTCACACCTGGAAGGATGATACCACTGTCCCCATGCCGCCTACTTCCGTTAAAGCCAAAGAAGAATTGCATGGAACGAGGCAAAGACTTGGTCTCTAAATTGGATCCTACAGTTATAGAGCATATAAGAATGACTGTCCATGATCAATACTGCCGAGGACAACGTGTTACACTCACGAATTTACACGCCGAATTGAAGAACCAGATGGAAGATCTTAACTTTAGCTATTCACGAACACATCTCTACATCATTCTACTGGGTCTTGACTTCCGTTTTCGAAGGGTTTCAAATAGATGTTACATTTTTGAAGAGCCCGATCTTGTAAGAAAGAGGCATAAGTATCTCAAGGAGATCAAGAGGTTGAGAAGTGAAGAAGCTTACATAGCCTTCTGCGACGAAACATGGGTTTTTCAAGGTATGAAGTCTACTCATGATTGGGTAAATATGGATGCACTAGGTTAGCCAATTTTTTACAGCTGATGAAAAGTTTTTTCTTCAGAAAATCCAACAAAATACCTTGATGCCGGACTAAAGATTGGACCTGATCCAGCTCCCTCACGTGGGAAACGAGCGATTGTAATTGGAGCAATAGCCGAAGATGGACTGTTACAAGGCTCCTTTAAAGTATGGCTGGATGGTGGCCGTTTGGAAGACGGTGATTATCATGAAACAATGGACTCAGCTCTATTCGAGAATTGGCTTAGAGAAGTTTGCCCCGAGCTGGTTACATCTGCCAATGGAAGAAAAGCTGTGTTGATAATGGATAATGCGCCTTACCATTCACAGTGCATAGAAAAGGGATGCCCTTATATTTTCTTTGACGATATCACTTTCAGGTTCCTACTGCAAGCTCCAAAAAACAGGAAATAATTAACTACCTGGAAAAATGTGGTATACAAGTACCAAAAGATCCGATAAAAAAAGAACTCACTCTATTACTAAATGCCTATATTGCAAGTCGAGGAGGAAGAAACAGCGTTAAAAAGTACCGAGCAGAACAAATCGCAGCAGACTTGGGCGTTGAGATTCTTCGTTTACCGCCTTACCATTGTATTCTAAATCCTATTGAGCACATATGGGCGTATTTAAAGCAAAAAATCTGCTCCACAACATCTGGAAAAGAAAAACTTGAATACTTACGTGATCATTCAATTCGGATCATGTCTGAAATAAGTCCAGAAACGTACAGCAAGTTTTTCTACAACGCCGTCAAAGTAGAAGACGATTTTATCCAAAAAGAATCCCTTCCGATTACTCCAATTGTTAATATTGAGGATCTTAATGTAGACTTTGCTGAATTAGAATTAAAATATTCTTCAGACGAAGAATATAATTAATGTGTCTAAAATATGTTAAAACTGTTAATTATAAAAGTTAAAAATCTATAAACAAAAATTATTATGAGAAAAAAAAACACAAAAAGAAAATTCTGGAAATTCAAAAGTAAGATAAGAGCACCGCAAAATTTGAAAGAGTCAATTCTAAGTACGGTATTGCTAGGAGGCCATGTCGTCTTTTTTTTGAACAGACTATATTGACAGTATTTTTTTACTATAATATAAGATAAACTTGTTTTTAGTCCCCAACCGTCCTTTTAAAGGAACTGTCCGGTGTCCTCCAATAGGCTTGGCGCGCCGAGACCCAAATTTGAAGGGACTGTTTTAGATGTTGTGTAATTTTATGCCCTCATTATGACTTTATACATAAAATATTGTAAAAACTACGGAAGGTAAAAGTCAAAAGAAAGTAAAAATAGGCATGAAAAAGTCATGCCCACTCATGCCCATTTTTTAATTGGGTAAAACCGTATCGCGCGTATGCCTACTTTTTACATTCTTTTCTTTCTTAACATTAATTGTTACGCTTTTTATGTGCGAAATCGTAATCAGCGCACAAAATTGCACCTAATAAAGACAACTTGAAAAAAGAGCCGAACAGTCCCTTTAACCTAACGAACCTTTCATTGCCACACAACAATACATGGCCGAGAGAATGGAAGATGAGAATGACTCACAGAAAACTACACTTCCTGATCAACCATATTTATAAATATCATTCGACGAGCAAACTGTTTGTCAGTTTTTCACAGTGAAAACGTCCGAAATCGAGTCTTTTTGGCTAATCCAATTTATTTTTGTCGATTTCTCTGTCTTCTACCGTAAAATAATGATGATGGATCTATCCTTAAGAAGACGATGGTTTAAAACAATTTTTAAACAGTTAACCTATCATTTGCACGGTGAAAAACTGATTAGAAAGACGCAAAAAAAGTAGAAAATCTCAAAAATAAAATTATACAAAAAGACGATTTAGATGAACAAATTAAACTTTGAAAAGAAACGAGCCTTCTCAAAATTGATCGATCCTTTTTATTAGTTGTTTTTATTAGTATTAGTAAAAATATCCATTTTATTGTTCTGCGAGGCCTTTTTGTACCAAATTACCCGGGAAACTCGTTAGGCTTTCAAGTTTCAGTAGAAATATGCAGTTTTGTCTTTTTTTTCAAATAGACAGAATAAATAATTCTCTTTTATGCACTTATGGAGGCCAATTGGAGGGACCAAAAGGCTTTTTTTTCGAGCCCATCCTTTCCCTCCTTCTATCCTCCAAATAAAAGTTGCATTTGGAATATTGAAGTCGAAGAAGGTCAGCACATTTATCTCAATTTTACTTCTTTTAACATTGAGATTTGAGGAGACGCCCGCCCACCTCAGAAATTGCAGGGATTGAAATCAGAATGTAGCTATGATTACGTAAGAATAAGCAGCCAATTATCGAATGGAGAGAAGATGTGTGGAGAATTGACTCAGCCTCTCCTTCTTGCTTTTCATACGAATCAATTGAAAGTCAAATTCGCCTCGGATGCGTCGGTCGAACGGCGAGGATTCGCAGCTCAATGCATTGTCGATACAGTCGAGTGTCGAACCAACAACGGCGGATGCGAACAAATTTGTCGAAATCGTCTAGGCTTATACGAATGCGGCTGTCAGCCCGGCTTTGTGCTGATCGCAGATGGGCACAATTGTAAGGAAGGCGGCTGCTTTTTTGAGCTAAATTCCCCCATCTGGGGCGATCTCCTCTTCCGACTATCCACTAGAATGTCCAAAGAATTTGAATTTTTTTTGAATCTGATCTAATGGACACACCAGGCGCATGGCATTTTGTCACAACTCCTGGCCATCGCTTGATCCTGACATTTTCCTCATTTCAAGTGGAAGAGCACTCTCAATGTAAATACGATTTTGCTGCTATTTTTGATGGGGGAGATAATGCAACAATGCTAGCTGGTAAGTGCTTTTTTTTGTATTCTATAAGTCAAAAAAAAGTTTTTTCCAAACTTTTAAATTTTTTTCAGCCTATAAAATTGCTCAATCGTTACCATTTTTGAGATTTAAAGTGTTTTGGAATCACGAACTCAAGCTGAATTAAACTACATCAGCCGATTTTTGGCAGCACAGCTGTTTTGATTAAAAATTGCCGAATTTGAAGAGAAAAAAAAGATGGATTACTGTAGTGCTTCCATACTTATGAAAATTTAATCAAAACTGCCGTGCTGTCAAAATTCGACTGATGTAGTTTAATTCAGCTTGATTTCATGATTTCAAAACAGTTTAAATCTCAAAAAATGGTAGCGATTGAGCGATTTTATAGCTTGAAAAAACTGAAAAGTTTGGAAAAAAAACTTTCTTTGACCGCCCAAAGTGCAACAGAGCAACCGGCTTTTTTAGGGGTATATTGCGGTGTGACGCCTCCTTCTTTATTCCTCTCTACCAGCAATCAACTCATTTTGATGTTTTCTTCCGACGCTTCTGTCTCTAGGAAAGGCTTTGAGGCACAATATGCGTCAGTTTGTGGAGGATTTCTTACTGCCGAAGAAGCTGTCGGCCATATTTACTCCCACGCAGCTTATAGCAACAGCCGGTATCCAAAAGGCCAAGATTGTTGGTGGAGAATAGCAACTAGTTCTTCTCAACGAGCTGTTCAAATCTCTTTTTCCTCGTTTCATATTGAACACGATGTGGGTTGTCAATACGACTATGTGGAGGTTTACGAGGGGCTGGAACAATCGTCGGATTCGTTGGTTGGACGCTATTGTGGAGATACGATTCCGCCACCGTTTTCGAGCTCTTCTTCTCTTTTGTTGATTTTTCATTCGGACGATAGTGAGGACGAGAAGGGCTTTGTTGCCGAATATAAGGAAGTCTCTCAACGGGTGAAATCATAATTCACTTTCAGTTTATTTTTGCGTTCAAATAAAAGAATAAATGGTAGCTTAATCAATGGATGAGATGCTTAAAAAATGAGAATTTTTGACAAAGTTGCAGGGTGATCCACATGAAGTGTGACGGTCTATTAAAATCCACTTTTGGGCTGCCCACAGCTCAAAGAAGACACCGGGGGTGGTGTGAAATGAATCTTCCGATCTTCGAATCCATTGGATTGATCCACTGTTGAACTATTTAATGGAGGACTTTGGAAAGAAGTTACTAGAATTCCAGATTTATTTGGCTTCTTTTCGTTTGTTCCACTACTACGGGATACAGAAGAGCAATTACTTCAATGGATGTTTTAGACTGATTTATCAAATAAACTACGCACATTTTATCAACTTACTAGTCTTAGATTTCTATGTAAGAATTTTTTTATTACTTTCATTTAATCTACTACATGTATCAACATGTTTTTATTGAAAAAGGAAAAGAAGGAAATACGCCGCGTTTTTCTGGCAATTTAGGTCCTTCTTTCCAGCTGATTCCATCGAATATTTCGACGGAATCTATTCGAGTTGTGTAGTTAATTTCTCCTCCAAAGACCATAATTCCATTTGATAATTTGACAGCTCCATGCCAGTATCGTCCTTGTTTTAAGCTGGGCATCTTGATCCACTCCCTTTTTGGATCAAAGATGTCTATTTTCCAAACTTCAGCTGAGGGCGCTTCATCAGATTTCCTTCCTCCGACGATTATTAGATTTGTTCCTTCAACTATTGAACAATGATGACTCAATTCAAGCGGCATATCACAGAATATTTCCCATTTGTTCTTAGCTGGATCATAGGCTTCCACTGATTTTAAAACTTTCTCATCCCAACCACCAGAAATAAAGATTTTTCCACCAACTATTGAAGCAGATGAGGCATTTCTTTTAAAATTGAGATTACTTTCATTTTGTATTTTTTTAAAAGACAACTTACGGCATTTGAGTCCAAATATTTGTTTGGGGATTGTATTTTTCCACTGTTTTTAGTGTAAAATTCTCATTCAATCCACCAATCACCCAAATTTCTGAGCCAAAAACAATTGTGCTTTGTAAGATGCCAGCTCTCTTCTTGTTCATTTTAGCCATTTTGGCCCATTTACCATTCTCTCCCAACTTGTAGCAGCTTGCTAATGGTTCATTTGAATTAACGTAGCCTCCCATAACATAAATTTGGCCATTTAAAATAGCAGATCCGTGAAATACCACTTTAAAATAAAGTTTCTGCTTACACTTTCGCCATTTGTTCTCTTTGGAATCGAAAATGCAAATGGAGTCAGTTATATTGTCATGAAATCCTCCAAGAATCAGCGCCTACACCGCTTATTCAAAGGTTTTAACTCAACCTACAGAAGAGTGGAACTCCAATTCTGAGGATTCTGAATTCTGTCCTATGGTCTGTCCAAAAAGATCGACATGCTCTAACTCCTCGAGCTGATTTTCCATTGAATTTTCTGCCATTTTTCTTGAAAAATCGAGAAAAGCGCAAGCATTTGGTCTTTTTGCTGGATCGCCATCCCATCCACTAGATCATTCCTTATTCAAAAGTAAGCAAAGACAACAAACTTGTTCAATAATTCTTGAATTAACTCTCTTTCAGCGGGAGAAACTAGAGAAAAGAACCATTTGCGTGAATCGTCCGTCACAATTTCTGGCCTCTTTCCTTTTAAAACTTGCCCACCAATTTCGTAGCCAGAAAGTTGGCAATAAGGTTTGCTGCAAGATTTCAATTGGATAATTCTGCTTCTCTACACCTTCGATAAACAATCTCCCAAATTGTAATCACCAACGAATAAATATCAGCTGGCTTGCTATAAGGCTGGCTGCCCAAAATTTCTGGAGCCATATACTTCATAGTTCCAGTCCTAAAGGAACTAATAACAAAGGATCGGTAATAGGTCATACCAGAACGTTAAGGAGCTCTCTGTGTCTAATCGGCGAGCAAGGCCGAAGTCCGAAATTCTCAAGTCGTCCAATGATTTTCCAAGCAAAATACTACAAAGCACACTTTTCCACAATAAGCAACTTTGGATAAAACTATAGAGCTATGAATCTATAGTAATTAATTATTTTAGGATCAGAACCCCGCCAAAGGTCAACTTTTTTTAAAAATAAAAGCTAACTTAGACGGCTTGATATCCCAATGGATGATGTCTTCTTCGTGTAGATAATTGAGCCCATTTGAAATGAAATAAATCCAGCGATAAATCTGCTTGCTCTCATATTCTTTTGAGTGATCATGAATTACCAAAAAACTAATTTTGCTTTTAAAAAAATCAATCATCCAACCTTTTCCAAACTACCCATTTCCATGAACTCCATGATTATTCCATTATAAACTGGTGATGTGGAGAGTCTCGCCATTCCTGTCAGAATCCCAAAGGTTCGGATTATATGGGGATGGTAGCCTTTCTCAAAGAGCAAAAAAGCTTCTCGAAAATCCTCTTTCTTTACAGATTTGTTTAATTGTTTTATAGTCACACCTCTAATTGGTCTCGATTGGTTAGAAGTAGCCAACTTACCCGAGTTTTCGGTGGTTAGCATGATAAACTATAGAAAAGGTTCCTTCGCCAATTTCAAAAGAGTTTGTAAACTCATTTACATCATATTCGGGGAAAGCTGAAAGATTTTTAAACTTCAAAAGGCCAAAAAAGTAACTGATAAAAATACGCTTCTGGTCAATATTTAAGGCTACTTGCTTACCTTTTGATATAATTACATTCGCAGAAGATGTTGATGCCATTGAGAATTATTCACAATAACGTAGAAGAAACTAGGAAAGAGACTGCGAAAATAATGTTTCAGTTCCGATAAGAGAAGCAATCAATAATAAGAGCGTCTAGCAATAGAGACTGCAATTTCTCACTCCTTCTTCGCTTTAAATGCGCATTTAAGGCGAAAAATCTAAAACAACTAGAGAAATAGCTTTTAATTGCAATCATCGATTTTCTTCTCCCACCACACTCAGTTGCTTTCTTCCTTTATCCACACCAAACCTTCCTTCCTCCACTTTTTCCTTTTTTCCACCCACCTTCCCCGACACCCAATTTTATGAAAGTATTTTCAGCTACCATAATGCGTCAAGCAACTAACAACGCCGCCATCGTCGAAGGAGTCAGAAAAAGTTGTAAGTTAGCCTTTTCCTTTATACAGTAGTGGTCAAAAGTTTATAAATGTTTTTGTTTTCGCCATAACTTAGCCGGGGATCATCCTACTAGTCAGAACAGAACTAGAACTGGAAGTCGCCTTTATCGGAGTGAATTCAGTTGGATCTTCCGCAATAAAATGATTCACGACTTACCTCACGAATTTTTTTAGAGACGCCTACTGTTTTAAGAAAAAGGCACTGCGACCAAAACAGGGAGTGTGAGTCTTCCAAAAAACGACATGTCCCATCTTCCCCAAAATAAGAACTCCCCTCTAACAAACTTTAAAAAACTTTTAGAGTTAAAAGGGCTTCATATATCATCTCACCGAAGATTGTGCGGCTCGCCTCACCACCTCCCTCCCCGATCCCCAAGGACTGTCCGGCCCTATGTGCCGCTGTCCCCGGAAAGGTAAGACTCTTTTCTTTTAGAAAAATTAAAAAAAAAAAACTTTCAGATCAATTAAAACGCCAGATGTTCTAAAAACTCCCCCAGGATCTCCGAGTGTCGCTAAGCCATATGAGCTAACATCCCCGCGGATCATCATCCCCATGGAGGTGCCGGATTTCGTAATGAAGCATGTTGACTTTTCATTTAACACATTGACGACCGCGTGGTTCCTATGGGGCCACGATCGAAAATTCAACTTTTTTTCCCATTTATGTCACATTTTTTAATTTCTTAGAGATAATTCAGTAGAATAGAACTTAATAATATTATAATTAGTCTGGGCAAAGAAACAAATTTATTTTGTCAAAATTATGGGCATCTCATATGGATATTGTTGAAACAATTATTACAAAAATATTTTTGTCATTTGTTACATCTTGTAAGGACTTTTCTTGTGTGGGACATTGCGTACACACGGCCATGTGTATTGCTCAAACTATTGTAGCATCCAGTGCATCTTTTGCGTCTTGAAGTTTTCTGAAGCTCTTCTAATTTCTGACGACTGTTTGGTGTTGGTGGTCTTGATATGGTTAGCAATGCTTCTACAGTGTAGTGCAAAAAGATAAAGGCACCCCATTTTTCGCCTGCCTAGAGACATAGAAGGCTTATTTTGGAAAACTGATTCCGCCATCGTTTTTAGCGGTCTTTTTAACCCTAGTATCCACAAAATTAGCCCGGTTTATTTATTTCCAAGAAGGTAACCGTACCAAAAGAGGAAAATTGTCAAATTCTGTTGGTGCAAAAAGATAAAGGCAGTCATGAAAACGGTAATTTTTCAGGAATTTTCTTTTGTTATCTGCTAAGTTTTTGTGTTATTTTATATCTGACGTTCTCGGAACCGGACGATGGAAAAGGGCCCGACTTTGACCGATATAGAGAAGGGAAAAGTTGATGTACTCCTTAAGGAGGAAAAAAGCCATCGAGACATTGTAAAGCTGATTGGTCGTTCTCTAACAGTAGTCGGTAATTAAGTCAAGAATAAAGCGTCATATGGCAAAAAAAATCAACTGGAAGACCGAAAAAAACTCTCCAAGAGACGAAAGACTGGTGCCTCGAAAGGCCTCAAACTCAACGTTAAGCTGCCTCCAGCTGAAAAGTGGTTCCGGGTTTAAACGAATCAGTCCTAATTCATAGCCCTAAAGTGCAATTCTATATAAATGTCCCAATGATCAAGGGTAACGGTCTGATTATTTTCATTTACTAACTTCAATGCTATAATGTTTGATCTATTGATCACCTTGTGATATACTGGATTGTAAGGTTCATATAGAGTAGAGTTCTCAAACACAGTAGAGTTAGCACAATTAAATTTGCAGATGACATTACTTTGCATATCGTAATGTACGAATTTCCTACAAGATTGCAGGAAACGAAAACATTTTTATTCCTTTTCTTTGGCTCAATCTCTTCATCAATCTTTAAAACCGTTATTTCGTACTGCTTCACCATTTCAGAGGGGAATTCAAACATCAATTCATTAGAGTTGATGCGAAGATAAAAATTTGGCATACTGTAACCCCTTTTTTATTTAACGGTTAGTAAATTGAATATCTATTCTAAAATGGAGAACTTTTTCAATTACTCAATTGAGCATTTTTATACAAAAAGGAATAACAGCCCATTACTACCAAATTCAATTAGAGCCTGTATCATAGGTAAATCTGGATGTGGAAAGACAAACTTATGAATGAATTTACTTCTGCAAGACTATCTTGATTACAGCAACTTGTACATATTCTCAACTACATTATTTCAACCATCGTACCTTGCACTCATTAATGGACTAAGAAATGGATCAAGTAAGAAAGAAATTAATGAATGTTTCAAAAAGCAAGACTTCACAGTTGTGAAGAAAGATTCAGAAAAGGCACAAATAAAAGTACACTGTTTTGATAATTCTAAAGTAGTTCCAGATCCAAGTGAAATCGATCCAAACTTGAAAAATCTTATTATTTTTGATGACATTATGCTTGAAAAACAAAATAAAATAGAAAACTACTATACGAGAGGACGACATAACAATATAGACTGCTTCTATATTAGTCAAAATTACATCAAGTTGCCAAAGAATACAATTAGGGAGAACGCCAATTTGTTTTTAATATTCCCTCAAGACAAACTGAACTTAGACTACACCCCATAAAATAATTATAGGTTCACTCCCTAAATTGGCGTATCTTGGTCGGGTGAGATTCTTTTGGGCTGAAATAACTTTTATCTAATTTTCTTGCATTTTGGCTTTCTTTTCCTCCATAATTTAGTCAGGCAAGTTTGTTGAGTAAAAAAATGATAGCCTCATCTCCAAAAGTGGCGTGACCCGAAATTTCAAAAACCCGAGCTATCAAAATTTGGCTGATGCAATTCGATTTAGCTTGATTTCGTGATTCTAAAACACTTTAAATCTCAAAAAAAAGGTTGAAAATGAGCCGAGTTATGATTTAAAAAAGATGAGACTTTTGGTCCAAAACGCGCTTTTTATCCTAAAACAGGTGAAAATTGACGTCTTCTTTGAGTCATATTTCCACGAATTTCCAACCTTTTTTTTGAGATTTAAAGTGTTTTAGAATCATGAAATCAAGTTGAATTAAATTGCATCCGCCAAATTTTGATAGCTCGGGTTTTTAAAATTTCGGATCACGCCACTTTTGGAGATGAGGCTATCATTTTTTTACTCAACAAACTTGTCTGGCTAAATTATGGAGGAAAAGAAAGCCAAAATGCAAGAGAATTAGATAAAAGTTATTTCAGCCCAAAAGAATCTCACCCGACCAAGATACGCCAATTTAAGGAGTGAACCTATAATTATTTTACGGGGTGTATATTTCTAAATTGTACGATTCTATGTCTCGCCGTTTATGTGATGTTATCCAACGCCAGGGAGGTGCCTGTTCTTATTAATAAACATACAAGACAGTTTACTCAACTGATTTGCTCGAGAATTTGAGATTTAAATGAAGTATCTATACTTTTGTTACATCTCTTTTTTTCTACAAGCGATGGGGCGGTTGAGCCAAAAACATAAATAGCCTAAACGCATGATTTTTCTAGGTTTTCTCAGATGATCTTTCATTCTGGAACGATTACGGACTTTGAAAGTACTGAAAACCTGATGAAACAGCGAAAAGCGGGCCGTATCTATACTTTTGTTACAGACTGTATAATAGGCCACTAAGCTAAATCAGATGAAGAATTATATCTTTATAATTATATTTTTCTAACATTTTTAATACCAACAAACAATAATAACCACAGTGATGCGTATTGAATTTTTGAATCTGAAATGTTGAAAGTTCGATCGGTCTACCTAAATAATTTCGAATTTCAATTGGTGGATCTAACCCAAAAGAGTCAAAATAAAAACATGATTTATCAACATTAAGGGAATAACACACCCAATGAGTGCCATTATTTTCATGTGAATCAAGATTTACAATGCCTACTTCTATGTCATTGATTTGTTTTGGTAGCGTATCCCTCATGAATACACCTCTGAAATTGTTAATCTTTAATTTCTTTGCTATTTCTTCTAAATCATGACCAGACTTGGGCGGGTAGTGATTTTTTTTGCTACCCTACCCGTTTCGGGTATTACCCGCTAGGGTACGGGTACGGGTAACCCGTCCGAGTCTGTATGGGCATGTGGGCCAAAAGGTGGCTTAGAAAGGACCGGTGTATACTACTTGTGAAAAACAAGCTAAAAATCACGCCTTACAAGATCTACAAATCTGCTGGCCTTACGAATAAGAATAAAATTATGAGACTCAAGCGATGCCGAGAACTCTTGAAGAGGGTACCAATGGACGCCATCGTCACTTCGTCTTTAGAGATGAGAAAATCTTTACCGTCGAAGCTGTCGTCAACCATCAAAACGATAGAATTTTGTCAAAGGATAGAAAAATAGCAAATTCTATTGGTGGAATCGTTTCCAGAAGTGCACATCCAGTAAGTGTCATGGTCTTTGGTTGCACTACCAGTGACAGCAAGTGTCCGCTTGTTTTTGTTGATGATGGAGTCAAAATTAATCAGCAAATTTATTTAGAAGATGTCCTAAAGAACCACGTTCAACCTTGGATTAAAGCACACTTTGGAACTACACCATATGTCTTTCAACAAGACTCCGCTCCTGAGCACAAAGCAAAAACAGTTCAGCAGTGGTGTCAGAACAATCTTCATGATTTCATTTCTTCATCTCAATGGCCGCCTAACAGTCCTGATATCAATCCTCTCGATTACTCCGTATGGGCTGTTTTGGAGAAAAAGGCGTGCGCTACTCCACACAAATCATTGGACTCTCTAAAAGCATCTCTAAAAAAAGCCTGGGCCGAATTGGACGACGACTACCTCCGGGCAACAGTTGACTCATTTCCTCGCCGTCTTCGCCTCTGTGTTCGTGCCAAAGGAGGTCGAATCGAATTTGACTGTTAAAATAGTATTTCTAGCTTAGTTGTTGTTATGACAAAATAAAAATTCAGTTGATTTTCCTTTTATCTTTAGCAGTGCGACATTTTTTAAAGCGGTCAATACTTTTGCCGCACCCTGTATGGCTGCTTTTATACCACTTATCTCTGCGATTGGGTTTTGTTCGTCGTCTCGTAGACCAAGTATAGCATCCATTTGGTCGATTGCGCTCTTGTTTAACGCAGCTTCTTTTAAGAACTCGTTGAAAGCATTTCCATCATGTATTATAGTTCTGATAAGATCTCAGAGATCTCTGCTTGAGTGATAATCATTCTAGAGAAGTCCTTGATATTGCCTTTCAGCTCTTTCAACCGGAGCCATTGTTTTTTCTCTAGTTTTGCCTATGGCTGTGTATTGAGCAGCTATTTTCTCTGTTTGAGTAAGCATATTGTTCAAGGCTTTGTTAATTCTCGTGTCCCAATGGGAACGGCTTGTGTTGTCTTCCTTGATAGTGTCTTCGATTTTCCGCCGGCTGTTCAGCAATATCTGCTTTTTTTTCTTCCATTTCTTTTTATCCTATAGATATTGATTGTTTTCTTTGTTTTTAGAATCGAGTAGATCCTGAGAACGGCGGTGAAGTTTGTTCGGCCCCTAAGTGAGAGATTTGTTCTGTCTGTCTAGGGATAAAAGCGAGTCTCTCACTACTCTCTAGGAGATAATACATTTTATACACTGCGTAAAATAATGATACAGCAATCCTCATTTTGGCGTCTAGCGAGAACCCTTGGGGTTTTCACGCCTCGGATCCAATTCCATTCGATTCCTAGCTGTCTTAAACCCCAGAAAACAAATTTTCAGAGCAATTGGATTTTCACTTTTGTAGATGAGCCCATTTTCAAAAAATGTTCAATTTTCTACCGTAAAAAAATGCTACGGCTAAAATGTAAAAAGGCGAGTTATCAACGTTGTTTACTGAGCTTTTTTTGCGTTGTTTGTGTCAATTTATTTCCAAAACTGCTTTTTATTTTTACTTGAAAGCGGCAATGTTTTCACTTTATACTAAGCCAAATGGGTAGAGCTAAAGCCCAACTGACCAAGAAATAGGCAAAATTCTTGCTTACAGCCATTCTGGCAAGTCAAATCGGGAAATCGCCATCCTTCTCGGCCGGAGTTACAACTTGATCAACAGGTTCATTGCAGATCCAGCAGGATATGGAACAAAAAAGTCTCCAGAACGACCAAGAAGCCTAAATGATCGTCAAGTGCGTCTCCTCCATAGAGCTTCTTCCAGCAAAGTTGTCACTCTAAAAAAATAAATAAAAGGGAACTACGAACTTCCGGTAAGTCGGATGACGCTTTCTAATGAGCTAAAACGTGGTAGAACAATTGTCGTCAGGCAGATGAAGAAAGGACCCAACTTCAAGCCCGTCATAAAGTCGCTCGACTTCAATTCTCTCAGAACCACATCGGTCAACAAACCGATTAGAGCAAAGTTAGCCTTTTTATGATACCTTAGCATTTCAAAGGTCATCTGGTCGGATGAAAAGCGTTTTTGCCCTGACGGTCCTGATGGGTACAACTCCCATTTCCACGATTTGCTCTTTTGTTTAGATGTTTGATTTTCGTCTAGAGAAATTGAACCAATTGCGGCGAAAAGGGAGAACAGGCAGCGCGAATGATCTCTAAAATTTACTCTCTACGAAAAAATATTCTTTAAAAGCTACCCAGGATTTCCACAAAAGTTAGAATTCTTGTTTTTTAGGATTTCGCGATCAAGTAGTTTCTCGAGAAGAACTGGGAAAGAAAGGATTGAAATTTCAAAGGAAATTTAACCTAGGTAGGCGTCTGGATTCCATTGATACAATGCTTGGTTTAAAGAAGACTTCAGAAACTAAAAATAACAAAGATTTTTCTATTTTTTAAAAATTTTTTTCCCGCTTGTTTATTTAATGTCACTTTGATCCTATTGTGTATATTGACATTCAGCAGGTTTCAATTTCTGTTGTTTCTCCTGCCTTTCGAGCTGCATCTTTGCTTTCTCTTTAGCTTCAAGCGGAGCATTATTCCACGGCTTGTGTGCATAGACGCTGCCTTCATTCGCATTTACTCGGGTGGCTCGTATGATTTGCTCGAGAGTGATTTGCTCTTAACCGAGAGAATGGGAGATGAGGGTGACTCACAGAAAATTGTACACTCCCTGATCAATCGTATCTATAAATATCATTTCATGAGCAAACTGTTTGTCGACGAAGTCAACCTAATGAATATTTCGTTGCTAAAGTGAATAAAGAGAACGATGAAATACTTCGAAACTTGGCAATATTTTATTTTAGTCTTGAATATATTGTGACACTGGTTGGCTGCTAATCGGAGAGATCAAAAACAAAATGTTGTAAACATTTATTAATATACAAAAATATTAGAACAGCTGAAGTAGCAATAGTTTCTCAGTTTCTATTGAAAGAGGAAAAGAAGAAAATGCGCCGTATTTTTCTGGCAATTTAGGTCCTTCTTTCCAGCTGATTCCATCGAATATTTCGACGGAATCTATTAGAGTTGTGTTGCTAATTTGTCCGCCGAAGACCATAATTCCATTTGATAATTTGACTGCTCCATGTTGATAACGTCCTTGTTTTAAGCTGGGCATCTTGATCCACTCCTTTTTTGGATCCAAGACGTCTATTTTCCAGACTTCATCTGAGGGCGTTCTAACAGATTTCTCTCCTCCGATGATTATTAGATTTGTTCCTTCAACTATTGAACAATGAGAATCCAATTCAAGCGGCATATCACAGAATATTTCCCATTTGTTCTTGGCTGGATCATAGACTTCCACTGATTTTAGTCGCTGTGTTCCATCCCAACCACCAGAAGCAAAGATCTGTCCACCAATTATTGAAGCAGATGAGGAATCTCGGTTAAAATTGAGATAACTTTCATTTTGTATTTTTTAAAAGACAACTTACGGCATTTTAGTCCAAATATTTGTTTGGGGATTGTATTTCTCCACTTTTTTTAGTATTTCACTCCTATTAAATCCACCAATCACCCAAATTTCTGAGTCAAAAACTATTGTGCTCTGTGAAATGTCAGCTCTCTTCTCGTTCATTTCAGCCATTTTGGTCCATTCACCATTCTCTCCCAACTTGTAGCAGCTTGCTATGTATTCATTTGGCTTATAATTGTAGCCTCCCATAACATAAATTTGGCCATTTAAGATAGCAGATCCGTGGTTTTCCACTTTAATAGGAAGTTTCTGCTTACACATCCGCCATTTGTTTTCTTTGGAATCGAAAATGCAAATGGAGTCAGTTATTGAGTCATGCTTTCCTTCAAGAATCAGCACCTACATCGCTTATTCAAAGGTTTTAACTCAACCTACAGAAGAGTGGAACCCCAATTCTGAGGATTCTGAATTCTGTCCTATGGTTTGTCCAAAAAAGACGACATGTTCTAGCTCCTCGAGCTGATTTTCCATTGAATTTTCTGCCATTTTTCTTGAAAAATCGAGAAAAGCACAAGCATTTGGTCTCTTTGCTGGATCGCCATCCCATCCTCTAGATCATTCCTTATTCAAAAGTAAGCAAAGACAACAAACTTGTTCAATAATTCTTGAATTAATTCATTTTCAGCGGGAGAAACTAGAGAAAAGAACCATTTGTGTGAATCGTCCGTCAAAATTTCTGGCCTCCTTCCGGCCAAAACTAGCGAAACCAATTTGAAGCCAGAAAGTTGGGAATAAGGTTTGCTGCAAGATTTCAATTGGATAATTCTGCTTCTCTACACCTTCGATAAACAATCTCCCAAATTGTAATCGCCAACGAATAAATGTCAGCTGACTTGTTATAAGGCTGGCTGTCCAAAATTTCTGGAGCCGTGTACTTCATAGTTCCAGCCCTAAAGGAACTAATAATAAAGGATCGGTAATAGGTCATACCAGAACGTTAAGGAGCCCTCTGTGTCTAATAGGCGAGCAAGACCGAAGTCCGAAATTCTCAAGTCGTCCAATGATTTTCCAAGCAAAATACTGCAAAATTCAAGTTTATTTGATTTAGTTATAGTCTGTTCGAAAAAAGAAGGCAAAACTGCGCATTCCAAGAGTTGGAGTCTCCGAGATCCATTTTTGCCCTTTTAATAAATTTTAGAATAAAAATGGGTCTTGCCGCAAAAAACCCTCTCTCCATCTCAGTGCAATGCAAATACGCAGGTTTGTCTTATTTTCTACGGTAAGCAACTTTGGATAAACTATAGAGCTGTGAATCTACAGTAGTTCATTATTTTAGAATCAAAACCTTGCCAAAGTTCAACTTTTTAAAAAATAAAAGGAAATCAAACTTAGACGGCTTGATGTCCCGATGAATGATGCCTTCTTCGTGTAGATAATTGAGCCCATTTGAAATGAAATAAATCCAGCGATAAATTTGCTTGCTCTCATATTCTTTTGAGTGATCATGAATTATCAAAAAAACTAATTTTGCTTTTGAAAAATCAATCATCCAACCTTTTCCAAACTACCCATTTCCATGAACTCCATGACTATTCCATTACAGTCATCAACCAGTGATGTGGAGAGTCTCGCCATTCCTGTTAGAATCCCAAAGATTCGAATTATATGGGGATGGTGGCCTTTCTCAAAGAGCAAAAAAGCTTCTCGAAATTCTTCCTTCCTTACATCTACGTTTAATTGTTTTATAGCCACACCTCTAATTAGTCTCGATTGGTTGAAATAATCAACTTACCCAAGTTTTTGATGATTTGCATGAAAAACTGTAGAAAAGCCTCCTTTGCGAATTAGACGATAGTTTTTAAATTCAGTTACATTATATTCGGGGAAAGCTGAAAGATTTTTGAACTTTAAAATGCCAAAAAAGTAACTGATAAAAATACGCTTCTGGTCAATATTTAGGGCTACTTGCTTACCTTTTGGTATGATTTCATTCGCAGAAGATGTTGATGGCATTGAGAATTAGTCACAATAACGTAGAGGAAATTAGGAAAGAGACTGCGAAGATAATGTTTCAGCTCCGATAAGAGAAGCAATCAATAATAAGAGCGTTTAGCAATAGAGACTGCAATTTCTTACTCCTTCTTCGCTTTAAATGCGCATTTAATGCGAAAAATCTAAAACGACTAGAGAAATAGCTTTTAATTGCAATCATCGATTTTCTTCTCCCACCACACTCATTTGCTTTCTTCCTTTATCCACACCAAACCTTCCTTCCCCCACTTTTCCTTTTTTCCACCCACCCTCCCCGACACCCAATTTTATGAAAGTATTTTCAGCTACCATAATGCGTCAAGCAACTAACAACGCCGCCATCGTCGAAGGAGTCAGAAAAAGTTGTAAGTTAGCCTTTTCCTTTATACAGTAGTGGTCAAAAGTTTATAAATGTTTTTGTTTTCGCCATAACTTAGCCGGGGATCATCCTACTAGTCAGAACGGAACTCCCGAATCGCCTTTGTTGGGGGTGCTCGGAGAGAAAGAACTGATAAGAATATTTTGTATCAATGAGATAGGTGCTTCTTATAGTCTGTTCAAAAAAGGCGACATGGCCTCCTAGCAATACCGTACTCAGAATTGACGGTTTCAAATTTTGTGGTGTTCTTATTTTACTTTTGAATTTTCAGAATTTTCTTCATGTTTTAGTTTCTTTTTTGTTACTAGTTGCCTAAACATAAGAAATAAGACAAATAAAAGCATAAAAATTTAAAAAAAACTAAAACATGAAGAAAATTCTGGAAATTTAAAAGAAGGATAAGAGTTCAAAATTTGAAACCGTCAATCCTGAGTACGGTATTGCTAGGAGGCCATGTCGCCTTTTTTTGAACAGACTCATCTAAAATTTAAACAAAAAATCGATAGCAATCTTATTTATAAAAGGGAGGATGCAGCCGCTTTAGTAGTTGCTGGAAAAATTTATATTTCTGGTGGATGGGACGGAAAAAAGCGCCTAAAATCAGTAGAAGTTTACGACCCAATCAAGGGCGACTGGGAAATCTTCTGTACTTTATGGAAGCGGTCTTCCTAGAACAGAGCTGCCTCCCAGTTTTGCCTTTTAATTCTCTTTCTTTCAAAAAGTAGGAACAGCCTTAACCGAATAAACGATAATTATTCACAAAATCTAGTTTGATTTTTTTTAAATTCTTTATTGCACGAGTTCGATGGATCCTCTTTTATAAAATTATAATGTACCAATACGAAAATTGTTAAATCGAGACGAAATTCTTAAAAGAATATTCCAAACGAACTGACGATAGGGTTTGATCAATAACATAGTTGAAAGAGAGTTTGTCAGCTGATAGATTAATAAGAAAATCGTTACAGAAGAGGTTATAAGTTCACTGGTATCATAGCCAAAATAGATAGAGGAGACGAACAATCCGCCGGGAATATCGTAAAACAAAATGGGGAGAGTTCCTTGAATTATCAGAAAGATGGTAAAATTAGTATATCACTTATCTCCCGCTGCTTTTCTCACTTGACATTCTGACAACAAAGATAGAAAATAAATGAAGAAAGGCTGGGCAAAAATGAAAACAAAGCATAAGCTTGCTAAAAAAATTTTGTTATACTCTGTTCATAAAAAAGACGATATCCTTCGTATTCAAGGGGTTTTCGAGGCGAGACCCATTTTCATTCTAAAATTTACTAAAGGCCTTTTTTAAGGATAAATAGGTCTCGCCTCGAAAGCGCCTTTCTTGGATACGAAGGATGTCGTCTTTTTTATGAACAGACTATAATCCTATTTTAAAATAGTTGGATCCTACCAACGATGCGAATATAAAGGTTATTGAGATCTCCAATTTGCACATAGCTCTCTCCATAGCCAGGTATTGGATCATTTTCCACATAAAAAAGATTCCGAAATATTGCCCAAACATGATGAATATTGCAAATCCAATATAAAGAAGACAAATGAAAGAAATCTCAAAAATCCAATAGCTTAAATATTCGTTTTAAAGGCTGTCTGGATTGCAACTTGCCTTTGATTTTTTAACTGGAAAATCCAATCGAAATTATAAACTTTCAGAAAACGTAAAAAAGCCAATTGGATCGTCGAAATGCCCAGAATCACTATAGCAGCACCAGCTGTGGTCTTAAAATTTTACAAATTTGTTGTCTAAAAATTAAACAAACGGAGCTAATTACGACAAGAATTTTGTTATTTTCAGCCAGACCCTTGAAAAATACAGCTCTTTTTGAGTTATTAATCACGGGAAGCATGAAAAGGCCTCCAGAAGTGGAGAGAAGAATATCAGCTACAGCGACTTTTATAAAAATCGGCTTGAAAAAGACCATTTTCGGAGGGGATTTCTTCCAAGCCAGATAGATGATTAAACACGCTAGTAGGATATCTAGAATCGACAAACATATGCAGATCTTATCGTAGAGGGAGATCATTTAAGAAGAGTGAAGTAATTTCAATGCAAAATTCTAATTTAAATGTTAAAATTCACCTGTTCCGCCGCCTACTTGATCTGTGTTAAATAAGCTTTGTAGGAGGAAGTCTGGAGGGTCTCACCGGGAACAGACGATATTTTGGATACGCAGTACTATTATTTTAACATTTTCTAAACTAGCCTGAACTTGACGTTGACCGTATGAAAAAGCTCTTTGGGCCCTGTTGCTAGCCAAATCTAACCTTGCGTATTTTGAAATTAGTTCCATCTTTCTTTTCCCTGAGTTTTTCACCTCTTTCCCTTGGGATTTAAGTTCCTTTCCCCGGAGATTGTCGTTCCTCTTCCCTGAAATTAAAGTTCCAGAATAAAAAAAAAGCGGAAGTCCAGCTCGGGCCACTCGGATTATAAAGCACGAGACTTGATACTGTGCTATGGCGGATCGCTTTCGGTACTCGAAAAACGGAGCCTACGGCTAGACAGACAGACATTTATTCTTTTTGAGAAAGAGAAGATATGTTCTACAACTCTTTATCAACGTTTCACGAAGAAGGAAGAACTCATACTTTGAAAATGTATTAATTTAGTTGAAATTGTGCTCGTCCAAATCTGATGGGAGGAAGTATTATTTCTCCTCTCCTGCGAAAATTCCATATTTTGGAAATAATCTTCCAAATAGCTTGTCGATACGGCTTAAGCAATAGAATAGTTGCAATTGAATTAGCCAACTGATTGAGAATTAGGCATATTCCAAAAAAATAAATTGAAAATTCCGTATAGACGGATCCAGAATATGTATAAGCGATGGCCACTCCACCAGGGATGACAATAAACAGGGGAGAGTTCCTTGGAGTAGCATGAGGCTGGTTAAAGATCCATATCTTTCTTTTCCCATCAGCTTTCGAACTTGACAATCTGTCAATAGAGAGATGAAATAGATGAAAATCATCTGGCAGACTCCAAGAAGAAACAGACTGAAAAAAAATTAAATTTCTAAATAAATTCGCAACAGAGCTCACAAACATCCGAAGAGACCTTAACTTCGATTGGAAATCAAAATGTTGTCCCAAAGTACAATTGTTACTTACTGTAGCATGCAAAAAAAGTATCAAAAGGCCCATCAAAATTATTTGACTAATGCAGTTTGATTTCTTGATTCCAAAACACTTTAAATGACAAGATTCTGATGGAAAGCCGAAGAAAAGTCCTCGAAATTAAGCAATATCGACCGCTTTGGATCATCAGCCTTTTCTGATGGTTAGTGACCAGCTATTTGGTTTTCACCGGACGGGGGGAAGTACCACTTTTTTTGAGGTTTCTGATAAGATAGTGCGAAAATATAACTGGAAATTGAGACGGAAGATGAAGCTCAAGCTCCTTGCGAGACACAGAAGAAAGCGATTTACAAAAAATTGACGCAGTGATTGGCATTTGCTGAATAGAATATTCAGACAGAAGACACTTCTCACTATTTTATTGAAGAAAATACAGAAGCGAGAAGAGGGGCAAAAGTAGGATAATGAGAAGGATGGAATACTTCGAAACTTGGCAATATTTTTATTTACAGTATTGGATATATTGTGACACAGGTTGTCTACTAATCGGAGAGATCAAAAATAAAATTTCCAAAAATTTAATAATATCCAAGCTATCTATGAGCTTCAAAAAGCGATCTAAAACCATTAAAATTGTCATTTTTAGACCGTAAAAAAGAGTTTTTCTAGATTCAATTTATTGCAAATTATCTTTATCACAGGATTCGAAATATAAGACCATAATTAAAGGTGAAACCGTTAAAAAATGACATTGAGACCTACAATAATAAAGCGAATTAAAGCTAAAGATCATCAGGATGGGAATGGAGAAATTCTAGATATTCATGAGATCTTGTAGGGCAGCTTCAAGTACAGTTGATTTAGCTGCGACCATAGGGCTCTTCGGCTTTTTTACTTTCTTTTTTTTCTCGTCCTCTTGGGTTTCTTCCTTAGGTTTCTTTTTCTTCTTCTTTTCTTCAGAAGTAGTTCCTCCTCCTTGGATTTCGGTCTTTTTCTTAGGGAATTTTACTTTTTCCTTTGCTTCAGTTGCTTCTTGGGATTCAACTCCTCCAGAGGAATTGACGGGGACTATCGTATCCTCCTCTTCCTTGACTACTTCATCAGCTTTAAGAGCCACAGTCCCTTTTTCTTTTGTATTTGACGCAGTGGGAGCTACCGTATCATCCTTCTTTTTGACTTCTGGATTCTTCATTTCCGAACTAGATGAGGCGCTTGGCGGTTTGTAGTTTCTTCTTATTGGCTTGAGTTTGAAGCCTGACTGAAAATTTGAAGGATTTTATTTGTTTGAAAAGCTTATTTTACCGTAGTCGGATCAGTTGAGTTTGACTTTCCACTAATTTGAAGTAAGTGTGCTCTCTGTCGTTGTATTTGTTCTTCGTCGATAGCATAGGTTGGCTTGGACTCTTTGGCCACAGTAGGCAGCTGAAAAATGAATTTTAGTGACTCTTCATCAATTTTTTGTACCCAATAAAAAAAATCCCAATTTTGTGGGCCTTCCTCCAATTTTTGAGGAAAACGATGTTCAACAAAGTTGTAGAGCTTGATCTCCTCTACAACTTTGCAGAAGAGTGCAAATAGTAAAAATTGAAAGCTAACCTGTTCGATATTCTGAACCGGTTTGGGCTTTTTTTCGAGCCTGTTGCCAATTTTCCTCAATGTTGCGTCAGTTCGTTGATCGAAAAAACTATTCAGCTGAAAGAATGACTTATTTCTCAAAGCTGAAAGAACTCACAAAAGGGCCGTGACCCTTGACCGCTTCGATGATAATCTTCTTCCAAAATGTCGACTTCACCAAGAGGGGCCACTCTCCCAGCACATACATAAAATGCTGAGCTCGACTGACAGCCACAGTTGCGCGTTTTGGATCGCCAATGAATTTCAGCTTCGACTGCATCTCACCGGCAAAGCCGTTTGACGTCTTCGTCGTGCAGAGGATGATAATTTTGGCTTCTTTTCCTTGGAAACTGTCGACCGTATAGACGGGGACTACTGTCTCCGTAGAGCCGAAGAGGGTCTTATCTGCAAAAAGATTGCTCAAAACAAAATTTATTTTATCCAAAAAAAGAGTGCTTTTAGATGAGCTTATAAGGTGGAAGAAGAGGAAAGGAGCACTCGCACTTGGAGAATTTAAAAGTGTTTTGAGATTAAAAAAGGGGAAATCTTGGAGGAAAAAAACCAGGTAATCAAAGTTTAAAATCAGAGCTAAACGTGGCGAGACTCATTTTTATCCTAAAATTAAGTTAAAGGTCCACCTATCTCGAAATACACAGCTTAGTCGCGCTTTTAAACAGATAGCATATCAAAAGAAAACTACTGTAGAATAATTGTTTTTAAACCCGCCTTAAAACGAAAAATTGTTCGACTTGTTTGAAAAAAAAAATAAAACTCACTCCTCAGATTGTCCGCAATGTAGTCTTTTTGAGCTCGATGGTAGGTCAAAATGGCTATATCATCTCGACTAACTTGCTTTTGAAACTGAAGTTCATATTTTTTCTTCACAAATTTAGCCAAAACTTACGATCAGATGATTGATTAAAGACATGACAGTGTTCATTTCGGTTGCATTAGTGTTCTGCATCTCTTCGCTGACTAAATCAATCAAAGCGAATGGACTTCCGTCGTACGCTCGGAAAATATTGTGCTTCTCAGCAAGATTTCGATCCTCAGGTTTGGTCGCAACCTCGATCTCATCGCCATAGATTGGCTTTAAAAAGACCTCTGTGATGGTTGGATGGCATCGATAAATTCTCTTCAAATTGCATCTCGTGGCGGATTTGAGATTGATCATCCGATTCAACTCGCCAATAGTTATAAAGCCATGGACTTGGCTTTTAGGATCCAATCTGGAGTGAGGTCCCAACTGGAATATATCTCCAAGAAGGGTGATGTACTTCAAATTGGGAAAAGTGCAATAGATAGCCAGGGCTTCTACTGGATTCAGCTGGGAGGATTCATCAAGAATTATTCGTTCGATAGTCTGATTCAGCTGTTCATCTTCTTCTGTTTCGTTACCGCCGAAGAT
Organism: Oscheius sp. JU1382; assembly: GCA_932521405.1. Classification (NCBI taxonomy): domain Eukaryota; kingdom Metazoa; phylum Nematoda; class Chromadorea; order Rhabditida; family Rhabditidae; genus Oscheius; species Oscheius sp. JU1382. The sequence continues at coordinate 2,083,174 of OW051476.1, forward strand.
GCTCGCTTCACTGCCTTTCCTAACCAAAAGTTCGGCTGTTGTCGCATAAACTTGGATGTCATAATGCTGAAATATAGACTTATTTGTAAAGAGTCTCTTAAAAAAATTGTTCTAAAATGATTTTGAGAGCTGCCGCGTTCCTAAAAAAGGTGAGAAAATCCCTCCACTTTTTTGGCTAATTTTTTTCTTATAGAATAAACAAACCTCCAGGAAGGTTTGCTTCAGCTGTCTTTCAGCCTGCTGAATCGCCGAAATTTGAGTCATTCGCTCTTGGGCTCGTCTTCCACTCTTTTTGTCGGCTTTGCTGACAAGCTTGGGTCCCCTCTCCCAACATTGTTCCTTGATCTCCAGGCGATTCAACATCTCTTCAACCAGGGGATTCTCCTCCAAATTAAGGTGATCCTTGGCATTTCTTGCCATTCTGCAACACAATTTGGTTAAAAACGCGTTTTTTTTCTTGCTGGAGATCAATTTGATTTTTGAAATTGATCGCCTAAAATTTAGGGGAAAAACTAACTCTGCGAGGGAGTGTTTCAGCGACTTTTCGCGAGCTTCACTTTCAGCTTTTAGCGAAAAGTCGCGAATAATGTTGATCTCTTCAAAGTTGGCTTTAACCGCATCGGCAGCATTGGTCACGGCAGCATTCGTCGTCCCAGATATGACCACTCCTCGAATAGCTTCTCCCTGCTTAGCCATCTCATATCTGAATTCGGGAGAAGCCCTTAAAAAGCCAAGGAAGAAACTTACAGATAAGCTATCAAGGCCGAAGTGGTATGCGTTTTGCCACAACCGGGTGGAGCTTGAGCGCAGGTCCATCCGGGCGAGATGGCAGCCGTCTTCATGAATTCAAGTTGGCTGGGATCCAAGGGGCGGCCTAAAAAGTTTGAGGAGAAATAGCCAGAAATCCTACCGCTGACGAGAAATTCGTCCTTATCCTTCGATTTGACTTTTGACGCCGTCGAGTGCCCACAATAGGCCATGAAGAGATCCTTTTTCTCATAAAAGTCGGCAAATCGCTGGTTGATCACTTTGGCAGTCATGCGGTGCATATTTTGCGGTCCGATTGAGAATTTATAATCAGGATCGGCGAAGAGCTTCTTATTCTCGATGATGACTCGCATAGTCTTTTCTGATCGCTTGCAGCCAATGAGAATCACTCTCGAACCGCCAGTTGAGTTTGTCTGCAAATTTGAGGGGAAAATGAAGGGGACAAAAATCACCTTTATCTCGGCGATTGTCATAAAGCCAGTGATTTTTTTAAATCCAACCTTGAGCTTCGAGTGACTGATCATTAATTCCATTCCTTCACGCCATTGATAGCGACTTTTAGTCCTAAAATTTGAGTACATTTTTCACTCATTTTTAGCATTTTAAAACAGCTCTTGATCCCCTCTACAACTTTGTAGAACATCAAAAAGACTAAAAATTGAGCTAGAAGCTAGAAAAGGCCGATTTGATTATGGAAAAAGGGCTAAAAGGGGTTTAAAAAAACTCACTCGACTAATAATTCTCGCTGATCCATGTTCAAATTCAACACAAAATGAAGGATTTTACTTGCATTTAGCATAAACTCAGGGTTGGTTCTAATGGTAACCGCTTCCCTGGCATCTTCCTCGAAGGCATTTTCCAGCATAAAGGCGGCAATAGCCGGCTCCTTGATATATCGTACAGCCTGGAAGACTAATAATAAATTTATTTTAATTGGAGATTCTCACATCTTCATAGGAGATCTCCTCTTTGCTTTGGAGGCGAGTATCGATATAATCCAGCTCAGTGGGAGTGATAGGTTTGATATCAATCGGGAAGTACCGTATATTTTCGGTTTCTTCGTTGGCCTCTACCGCGCGATTTTTAAAACGCTGAAAAGCTTGATAATTATCACAATTGAATTTGAGGAGGGATTGGATGGAGCTAAAATAGTACAGTAGTCCGCAAAATTCAACGCGAACAATCAAGAATCCCAAATTGTTTTGTCCTTTTAACGGATTTTTAGAACCAAAAATTGTCTAAAATTCTCCTAAAAATGGCCTCAATTTTTGAGCGAAAAATTGTAAAATTTGGGCCAAAATAGCGAGAAAACTCATCCAAAATTGAGACAAAATATTTAAAATTAACAGATATTGTCCAATCTCATTCAATTTCTGACATTTGTCTCGTTTTTAAGCGATTTTTTTAGAAAAACAACAAAAAAAAGAGAGAGGCCCTACCTTGAAATAAAACTTGAAGTCCCAAAAGTCCAGCACTTGCTTCCCTAAAAATCCACCACTTCCTCTCAGCCGGTTGGAAACACTGTCCATTATGACGTCGCTCTCAAGGGGAACGCATCCAACCTGGACGAAGTCGCCCTCCATGAATGGGACGAATTGCTCAGCCTCCGGGTACCACAAAACCGTCGGCTCTTCAAAGCTGCTGCCAATTATCGTAATCTGCTTGCGATTTATCTAAAAAATTAGAGAGGAATTATTGATTAGTTTAAACTATTTTTGCAACAACACGAGTCTTTGACAAGCGAATCAAATCGTTTTCGCCGGTTTTTAACCAATTTTATAACAAAAAATTATCAAAATTTTCTTTAAAAAAATGGCTTAAATCTTTGTTTTTTTTTAATTTTTAGAACAAAAATGATCAACATTTTCCCAAAAGCGACTTTAAATTTCCAAAATAATTGAGAGAGAATCTTGGAATTTATTCAATTTTTGCTCAATACTGCTTTAAATTTCTTCTGGAATTTGTTTCATTTTTTAGAGCATTTTTCATCAGCCGAAAGGAAAGAATATCAGCTGACCTGATGAACAACAACAATTTCGTTCTTTACGGCAACCAGAGGCTCAAGAGTGGCTGAGTAGATTTTGATCAAGTTGGCCGGCTTACAAACAGCGTGAAGAGCGGTGAGAGTTTCAGGATCTACGTGATCATAAGAGATTGCAGTTTTCGAGTGGATCTGAAATAAATAATCTGCTTTTTGAAATCAAAACTCACTGAAATCCTATCCTGCACGGCGAGTTCTCGCTGCCCCTCGATTCTGTTGACAGCCGTTGGCGGGAGGAGGTAATAGGCAGCTGGATTTTGCTCATTATAAGGTGATTCGTCCTGAAAAAAGACATTTTTTGGGGGTTACATTAGCCATTTTATCAAGGAATTTTAAGGGACTTTTTAATTGTTGTTCTTGGCCTAAAAAGCCCCAACTAACCCAAACTATCCAGTCAGCTCCCTCCTTTCCAACCACAACATAGACCTTATTCGTCTTGACGTAGGTGACATCTTCTCCACAATCGAAGATCAATCCTGTTGGTATTTGGACGCCAGCCGTGTCGCCAAATTCGCGGAGCAGATCAGACGCCATTTGTTGTTTGTAGAATTCGGTTGAATTTGGAGAGTTGGAAGCCAAAGATCTTTTCTCACTCTAAAAAGCAAATTAGCTTTAAAATAATCGCCCATTCAAACTAACAAAGAGAAAAAAGCGAAAGGTGATTGAGATGAAAAAGCGCTAAGAAATAAAAATGAATGGTGGAAATAAGAGAAGAGAAATAAGCAAAGCAAGCGTGGCACCTAAATAATCACTAAAAAGCCCGCGTTTCAAGCGCATTTTAGCGCCCACGGTAGGGATTTAAATGCTTTTCTCCTGCATTCTCCTGCATAGAAAATAGCCAAGCTTCGAGACCCAATTTCATTTTAAAATTTACAACAAAGCTTTTTCTTTTTCAAAGCGCTACGAAGAGATGACGCAAAGCAACTCAAAAATGCGTATTTTGAACCGTAAACAAGAGTTTTTCTAGATTAAATTTATTTCAAATTTTCTTTGTCGTATGAATTCAGAAATATAAGGCTATAATTAAGGGTGAAAGCCCTACAATTTTAGATTTAAAATAACCTAAATCAAAATTAAATATTGCAAATTTGGGGGGAGATTCGACAGATTGATCTTATAGGATAACTTAAAGTTCCGCATCTCTTGTCGATTCATCTTCATTGACCATATGGCTTCCGGCTTCATTCTTGGGACTCTTCAGCTTTTTTACTTTCTTTTTTTTCTCGTCCTCTTGGGTTTCTTCCTTAGGTTTCTTTTTCTTCTTCTTTTCTTCAGAAGTAGTTCCTCCTCCTTGGATTTCGGTCTTTTTCTTAGGGAATTTTACTTTTTCCTTTGCTTCAGTTGCTTCTTGGGATTCAACTCCTCCAGAGGAATTGACGGGGACTATCGTATCCTCCTCTTCCTTGACTACTTCATCAGCTTTAAGAGCCACAGTCCCTTTTTCTTTTGTATTTGACGCAGTGGGAGCTACCGTATCATCCTTCTTTTTGACTTCTGGATTCTTCATTTCCGAACTAGATGAGGCGCTTGGCGGTTTGTAGTTTCTTCTTATTGGCTTGAGTTTGAAGCCTGACTGAAAATTTGAAGGATTTTATTTGTTTGAAAAGCTTATTTTACCGTAGTCAGATCAGTTGAGTTTGACTTTCCACTAATTTGAAAGTAAGTGTGCTCTCTGTCGTTGTATTTGTTCTTCGTCGATAGCATAGGTTGGCTTGGACTCTTTGGCTACAGTAGGCAGCTGAAAAATGAATTTTAGTGACTCTTCATCAATTTTTTGTACCCAATAAAAAAAACTCCAATTTTGTGGGCCTTCCTCCAATTTTTGAGGAAAACGATGCTCAACAAAGTTGTAGAGCTTGATCTCCTCTACAACTTTGCAGAAGAGTGCAAATAGTAAAAATTGAAAGCTAACCTGTTCGATATTCTGAACCGGTTTGGGCTTTTTTTCGAGCCTGTTGCCAATTTTCCTCAATGTTGCGTCAGTTCGTTGATCGAAAAAACTATTCAGCTGAAAGAATGACTTATTTCTCAAAGCTGAAAGAACTCACAAAAGGGCCGTGACCCTTGACCGCTTCGATGATAATCTTCTTCCAAAATGTCGACTTCACCAAGAGGGGCCACTCTCCCAGCACATACATAAAATGCTGAGCTCGACTGACAGCCACAGTTGCGCGTTTTGGATCGCCAATGAATTTCAGCTTCGACTGCATCTCACCGGCAAAGCCGTTTGACGTCTTCGTCGTGCAGAGGATGATAATTTTGGCTTCTTTTCCTTGGAAACTGTCGACCGTATAGACGGGGACTACCGTCTCCGAGGTCTTATCTGCAAAATGATTGTTCATACTTTTAGATTAGCATTATATCAGGTGGAATCTTTCAGATTGTTTGAGAAAAAATAAAACTCACTCTTTAAATTGTTCTCGATAGTAAGTCAAAATGACTATAGGCGAGTATCGATATAATTCAGCTCAGTGGGAGTGATGGTTTGATATTATACGGGGGTACTGTATATTTTCGGATTCTTCGTCGTCCTCTTCCGCGCTATTTTTAAAACGCTGAAAATGATTATTATAGTCTACTCAAAAAAAGGGTTTTTTGCGGCGAGATCCACATTTTTATGCTAAAATTTACTCGTTTTGAATTTAATCAAGATTTGTCCTTCTAACCAATTTTTGTAGAAAAAAAAGTCTACCTTGATATAAAACTTTAAGGATCAAAAATAGTCCAGCTCTTTGTCCAGAAAAAAAGTTCTTCTCAGCCGGTTGGGAACATCAATCATTGTGACGCCGCTCTCAAGGGGGTGCATCCAGCCTGGACGAGGTTGCCCACCGTGAATGGGATATATTCATCTTCCGGATACCACAAAGCCGTCGGCTCTTCAAAGCTGTTGTCAATTAGCGTAATCTGCCTGCGATTTACTATTTTTAGACTTCATCCATTAGCACAGAATATGTTTGAAACGGCTCCGATTGTTTATTTTCTCATGGGGTATGCCTTAGCCATTGTATTGTCACTGTATTAGTTATCACATGAACATCTCAGACGAGAAATGAAATACTTCAATGAGGAATTGAAGAAGACTTCAGATGCCGGCGAATTTGATGTACGCAGAGAATTCATTTAAAAATAATTGTGTTTAGAATGTGGATAATTTCGTTGAGTTTGGAACTCGACACATGGGTTTGATTGGCTTATTGGATCTTCTCAACTCTCACTTGAGCAAAATGGCAATGGTCAACTGTTTTACTGTTGGAACAGTTATGTGTTTTTCTATTTATTTTGCCATGGGGTTAGAGGCATATACTCGCAATGACAAATGAGCTTTTTAGATTCATGAAAGACTTATTCATACCGTATTTCATTCTGATTGGTATTATGAGCATCATGATTGGTCATTAAATGTCAACTATTATCAGGGAACCTGGGAAAATTCAAAAACAGGTAGGATCACGATTAATGATTATCAAAAAGTGTGCTGTAGGTACATCACACAAAGAAAATCCTTTGTAGTTGTCAATTTGTTCATTAGGAAGTCGCTAAAGTTTTTGAAAAACTTTGAGTTTTGCTTTCAACTTACTCGGAAGGCCTTTACTCTAATCAGTTCGTTTTGGAACAATTCAACGAAATCATTTTTGTCCAGAAAATGAGACAGATTCCACAGATGAACCCAAAAGCATTAATCATTGCATAAATGTCTCTATCTGCCCATCTAATTGTGAAAGGCTAAAGCGATTTTAGTCTTTAGTAATGGTATGTATTCACCTGTGTTCCTTCAGTTCCGGAGGTCAGGGTAGATAGGAAAAAAACAATACAAAGAAGGATTGACACTGTTATACGGAAGGTTTTGTGGCATTTGTTATTAAAGCTTTTGATTCTTCGAAGATCAAATCCAGAGAATCTGAGAGGCCATTCAAAAATCCCCGCTACATTGGGCACACTCTGTAGAAACTACAGTTACAAAAATTAAATTGAACTTACAATGTCAGGTTTTGATGTCATTCTGGAGGCAAATTATTAATAGAAAACCTTTGTGGTCGAAGATCGATCAGATAAAGCAAAAGATCAATTTTAGCACATGCAAAGTTTGAGAGTGTTTGTTTACTTTTTGTGGCTATATCATTTTTCAAAACAAATGCATAATTGTTCTCTTGCTAGTCATTCATACATGAACGTCAAACTGTACATAACCTTTGGTGGACAGGTGCTGGAAGAGTTGATTTTGTAAAACAAAAAATCTTGAAAAACAAAAAGTAATCTTGTAATGTTTATTGCGATGGAGGACTAGAGTTCAATAATTATAATATTTCTAATATTACAACTTGACACGAGGTCTAACTTTACCCAAAAATGTATCAATCAGCTGAAGATATTCAGTTGGATGCTTCCTCATATGAAGCACATGTTCTGAGTCCTTTAAGTGTAGCTCATCAATGGAGTAGCCTTTTGAGCGCCAATGCTGACAGAACTCTTCAACTGATCTAAAATAGAAAAAAAGAATTGCTAAAAGATAAACAAACTTTGCTGGGCAAATTACATCTGCGTCCGAGTAGATAAAGGAAATAATCTTTGGCATTTCAGGATGACCAAGAAGGAAGTGATACGCACAGAAATTTGACTTGTCCCAACCAGCGAGTTGATACGCATAATACTAAAATCAAGCCTATAAAATATACAAAAAATAGAAACCTTCGTAATATATCTAAAAATCTTAGTCGCCATGATTCCTTTCTCAATTTTGTATCGCATTCTCTCACTCCAATCAATGTTCTTAATTCTATCTTCGTTTGCATAGTCCATTACTTGCAAATAAGAACTGAATACAGTTCCATCCATTCTTACTGGACAACTAAATTTGGAGTTGGCAGATCCAAGAAATGGATAGTGCCTACCTGTCAAAAATAATGCCTTCAGTATTTTTGAAAACATCCAGTTCGGGATATTGTAGCAACAAAGATACTAGCGTATAAATCCCATTCATACTGAAGCAATGTATGGCCAATTTTTTGTCAACTAATGCATCCCTCACATCTTTCGCAAGATTCGAAACCTCTCTTGTGTTCTGAATATATATGAATAAATAATATTGCTAAAAACCTTAAGTTCATCTCCCCATATTTTATCAGACAAGGCAGATGTAAATCTAATTGTGTCATAGCTAGAAAATGTGCAAATTTTTGAGACAAAAATACCCTTTTTTCTGATAAATGTTCGCATATTTATCAAGGTGTTCGTCTCGCGCACCAGCCCAACCTAACAGAAGGACGACCGGGTCTTTACTTCCTGTCGAGTGTCGTATGAAACGGCTTGCTACTTTTTTCATTAGCTTCTGAACAGTTAAATTGCAGCTGATGGTGACAAAATTTTATTCAAAAGACAGATTCAGAAATTTATAAAGCACAAGTATCGACTTTAATTAGTTTTATGAGTCTATTTGCAGGCAAATTTCGAATTCTATACTATTTTTCATTGAGAGGGAGATGTAAAAGTATTTCAGACATTAATAGAAAAGCCTATCAAAAATTGATAAAGATAGATAGATTGCTTTTTCGGGCACAAAATACACTGTCTGCGATAAAGAAAGATGGCTGTGCAGAGACAAAAGACGATTATCGATTTTACGAGACTGACCCGAGTGAACACAACATCACAAATCAAAATAAGATGTTAAGATGTGTGGTTCTTCCTTTCGTTTTTCTAGACTCGGATGTCTGCAGTTCATCAGGATTAACACGGCGCATTTCGCGAACTGACGCTTCATTGTTTTGGACCCTTCGTCAAGGCTGGGTCAGTCTCCGGAATGCGACTTCCAGCTTTCTGATAAAGAAAAGGAGCCTTTACCAATATTCTTAAAAGTGTGCACAGATCCGAGCACTATTCAGATAACATGGCATGAACAGGATACAAATAGAAACTATGGAAAGTTAACCTGGACAACTCTACACGTCAGAACATAGCGACCAGGTGAACAAGGCAAGGTCTGACGCCCAGTGATTAGGACTGGGGTCCGGGGATTTTCCCATTTTTATCCTAAAATGTACTAGTCGATGAACCAAAAATGTGTCCCGATGCGGGAAAAAACCCTAATTCTGGTGCATCGCGCGCATACGCAGTTTAATCGATTCTATGAGCAAGAAGAGAGAGAAAGAAAACATTATTTATAGTGGGAAGTGTAGTCTTCGATAACAATCAGCTAAGCTCTCGTAGATCAGCAAGACCAAGAAGGAATTGCAAGAAAGTTGCTGATAAAATAGGAGGGATTCTCAACTCCACTCTATTAGGTTTTTTACTGCTCTCTTTGGCATATAAATTTCTTTAAAAACCGTTGAATTTCAATTTTTTCACAATTTGAAGCGAAAAAAAACCCTAAAGTTACAGTAATCTCTCTACAAAGCGATGTTTTTGCGTTATTTTTGACTTTGAAATGTTTGAAAAGTGCCCAAAAAATGAAGAAATCAGTCTATTTTTTTAGTTATTGTGGCCTAAAAATGGCCAATTTCCTCCTAAAAATAAAAATCCTCTATTTGGCGACTTTTTTGCTTTATCGAGTTAACAAAGGGACCTTTTTTGGTTTCTTAAATTACTTGAGTAATTTTTTTTCCGAATGTAAAGGATGTAAAATGTAAAAGATTTATTCATTTTGAGCACCTATTTTCAATCTCAATCGAGCTTCAATCGTTATCTATCTAAGCCAAAACGGCAGAGCATTTCTAAACAAAAGAAATAACTCTCCCTTTCTCAATTCCTCACTACTTTTCTACTCAAATTTTTATCCAATTATTCATTTTTGATGTTTTGCAAAGTTGATCCCCTCTACAAAAGATTGTAGAAAATCTTTTTTCTTATTCTAAAAAGCGAACTCGCTTTAAAATAATCGCCTATTCAAGAGAAGATCAAGAAAAAAGATCGCTTTGGGTAGATAAATCTGAAATTTTCGCCAAATTGATCCAAATTCCTATTTTTCGTTGTCCAGAGAGAGAGAGAGAGATCAGTCGACCACCCATTTCGCTTGTTTGCTACCCATAATTTGAGAGAGCGATTGTGAAATTGCGCCGCCTGCCTGACTCAACCAGCCAGAACCTCTCTCTCTCTCTCTCTGTTAGCCAGTAAGCTTTGTAATTGTCGCTACTGTCAACAGAGAGTGTGACTCACAGAGAGATTTCTCTCTCTCTGCCCAATTGTTCGCCCCAGAGTGTAACCAACCATCGATTTATTCCCCACCTCTCTCTTATTCAAAATGCAATCGGTTGGTGTTCTTCTCCTCCTGGTTTCCTCAATCTATTCTGTTTATTCGGCTACTATTGGAAAGAAAATACCGGTTCCCGATTCCAATCCAACGCTTCAGGTTGGTTTTATAGCTGGCTGGGGAATGATCTTCGTTCTTCATTGCTCCTTTTAAAATCTCCAAAATCTAAAGCCCGCGATCTCCTCTACAACTTTTTAAAACATAGCTTCTCACAAAAATTAGGAGAAAACCCCATAAAAGTTTATTTTTTTCCAGATGGGACCCATTTTCTGCTAATTTCTAGGATTAAAACAGGCATTTTATCCTAATTTTTGAGCAATTTTAGAACTTTTGATGTTTTACAAAGTTGTAGAGCTTGATCTCCTCTACAAAATTATATAAACTATGAAAGAAATGACGCTTATTTATCTTCAAATAGACTCTAGTTGAGATAGGCGGAAGCCAAAAAGATGAGAACTTTGGTTGGAAACGATTATCTTATCTTCCCAGCCTATTCTTATTTTTTCATCAACAATAGAAAAAAAAAACCTTAATTGGCACTGGCTGATTTCGATTTCTGCGTATCAGTTAAAAAAGACAACTAATTTTCTAGGCAGAATCCAATTTAGGATTGCTGCATCCACAAAATGGCCGTTTTCTCATAGGCTTTGTGCAATTTTCTGTTAAATTTGAGCTAGAATAAAAGCCTAAAATCTGAACCTGATTGAGAAAAAAGCCGGTGGTTGTTAGTTTAATTTCCTATTGAAAAAAGGTTTTCTACAATCTTAATGTAGAGGAGATCAATCGCCACAACTTTGCAAAACATCAAAAATGAATAAAAGTGGGAGAGATTTTTTTTGTTCCTCATCTTCTTCTTATAAACCTAGTCTCAATCAGTTCCAATTTGTCCTGGCCAGGAGTTTTGCATCCTACACACTTTTTCAGTACTGTAATTTATATATTTTCCTGCCAATACCTACAACAATCCAGAGCATTTGCAGGATCTCGTCTATCGCTCAGCTGTGCCCAATGCCAACCAGCAGATAGGCGATAGTATGTGGTGGATTCCCACTGAGAACAAATACCAAGCCAGCAAGGTTTGAACTCGTTTTTAGTCAGCAGCAGGGCTGTGCTGGATATCAAATTATTTTCGGATAGTAACTAGATAGCAAAAAAATCCGGGATATTTGAAAATCTACGTTTTTCCACTTGGAAAAGCTATTCAAACACTATTTCTAGTCAACAAAATAATATTTACAGTACAATTTGCCTGAAGCGGCTTCAAAATTTTCGAGACTATTTCTTAAACAAAATCCGCCAAAAATATTCGCAAAACCGGATCGGATATCTATCCGGAAAACCCCGGATTGTCCGAATCCGGCACACCCCTGGTCAGCAGCTCCAAAAGCACAAAATAATTTAGATTTCTGTTCCAACTGGAGGGAAAACTTACAGCACCTACTCGTTTTCTTATACTCTGCAGAGGAGTACCTGCAGCAGCCAGCAGACGGCTATTTCTGCTTTAAGGAGCTGCAAATTGGATAAGAATTCGAGTAGAAAAGTGGTGAGGAATTGAGAGAAAGAGAAAGTTAATTTGTTTGTTTGTTTAGAAATGCTCTGCCGTTTTGGCTTGGATGGATAACGATTGGAGCTCGATTGAGATTGAAAATAGGTGCTCAAAGTGAATAAATCCTTTACATTTTACATCCTTTACATTCGGAAAAAAAATTACTTGAGTAATTTAATGTTGGATTGTGTCAAGACTTGTCCACCGAATATGTGATATAATCCCAATTGGGATTTGACAGTGTATGTTAGATACTCGTGAAATAAAGTGATAATAACTCGCTCTCTTCTCTAGCCCCATACATAACATTTAAGAAACCAAAAAATATTCCTTTGTTAACTCGATAAAGCAAAAAGTCGCCAAAAGAGGATTTTTATTCCATTTTTAGGCTACAATAACTCAAAAAATTGACTGATTTCTTCTTTTTTTATGCACTTTTCAAACATTTCGAAGTCAAAAAAAGCATCGCTTCGTAGAGAGAGATTACTGTAACTTTAGGGATATTTTTGGAACTAGTAAACCTTTGAGGCCCCAGTGACTATGATTCAATTTTTATGTTGTTAGGAGGGTCGTGGGCTCAATTTCCCTCCCTGACTTCCATTTTTGCTTTATTAATTCAAGTCTTTTTTTTCATATTTTGACTCAATTTTATTGCATTATAATCATTGGCATCTCTTCATTATCCAATTTATTATCTTATTTTAGAACAATCCCATTGATAAAAGATGCTTACCTGCTGAAAAGTTGATTCTGTTTAAATAAAAATCCAATTTCTCGACTCAAACCAACTCGATAAGCCAGAGAATTCCAATGCTACAGAGCAGCAAAAGGCCAATTCAGTATACTTTGTGCGGCTGAATTGAGTCAAAACGTCAAAAAATATGAAAAAAAGACTTGAATTAATAAAGCAAAAATGTAAGTCAGGGAGGGGGACTGAGCCCTCCTGACAACACAAAAATGGAATCATGGCTACTGGGGCCCCAAAGGTTTACTAGTTCCAATTTTGTTTCACTTCAAATTGTGAAAAAATTGAAATTCAGCGATTTTTTTTAGAAATTTTTATGCCAAAGGAAGCAGCAAAAAACCTAATAGAGTGGAGTTTAGAATTCCTCCTATTTTATCAGCAACTTTTCCGCAATTTCTTCTTGGTCTAGCTGATCTACGGGAGCTTAACTGATTATTATCGAAGACTACACTTCCCACTATAAATAGTAAATTTTTCTCTCTTTTCTTGCTCACAGATTCGATTAAACTGCGTATGCGCGCGCGATGCACCAGAATTGGACAGGGTTTTTCCCGCATCGGGACTCATTTTTGATCCATCGACTAGCAAATTTTAGGATAAAAATGGGAAAATTCCGAGGCTTTGCCGATTTTTTTCTCTTCATCTTCTAAATGTCATCAACAATTAACAAAAAAGACGGTCATTAGAAGATTTGCTTAAATTTGTTGCTAAAATAATTAGTCAACTATTGATCTCTCTTTCCTTATCTTTTGGAAAACATTGGTCGTTGAATTTGTTTTATCTTTTTGCTCTTTTGACCGTCAGAGTCCAAAGACTGCGATAAGTCAAAGAGAAGGCAGAGTTTCAACTCTAATCAGAATGATTCCTGGCTGATTTATAGCGAAAAACAAAGCAAAACAAAACAGTTTTGCTCGCTTTTCCCATTCAAAATTTGAGCGCTTTTTCTATTTTGAAATATCAAAAAAAAAGCCGACTTTTAGGCAAAAGTATGAGAAATCAAGCCCTATTTTTTAATTAATTCTCTTGATTTTTAGCTACGATTTGAGCATAAAATGACCCAATTTGGTTGGAAATTGATTATAGATTGCTTTCCTAACAAATATCATTATTAGTTTACCCGGATGCATCCATTGTAAATTCTCCCCTCCCTATATGATAAGAGAAAATCTATCTCTAGCTGGGCCCTGGTTTCGCATAATCCTGCTATCATCACTCCCCTCTTTTCCTGATAGTAAGGCATTCCAGTGACGCTTTTACTTCACTAACCACGATCAGTTTGCAAATCTCTTGCCTCCTTTCTCGCTCAATATGTTCAACAACAAAAAAAACAATTATTTTCTACAGTAAGACAAAAAATTACGCGAAAATTCAAGAATTTCTGGACAATTGCCACAATTTTTAGCTGAGGTAGCAATTTTTTTTCTTCTTTTCAAATATCTCTCAAAAAGTCGTCGTCATTTTTTAAATTTTCCATTAAAATTAATAGCTGGCCAATAACAAAAGATGAACAAATGCTTTGCTTTGGATTTATCTGCTTTTCTAGTTTTTTTGTATCAAAAAAGTCGCAGAATGAAGCTCCTTCTCGTCATGTTTTTGTGCATTTTGGTCTCCAGTCGACCGCCGATAAATGAAGAAGAAAAGTTCTTCTTGGTAGCAGAGCAGGTCCTCGAAAGTGAGTCTAAAAATTATCTTTAAAAAAAAACTCCGTATTCCGGGTTGTCTTTTTTTCGCAGCGAAACCCGAAAAATTGAGTGAATGTGCGGTTTTTTTCTGGCCAATTATTCAGCAAATTTGGGATTATTATTGGCCTCTCCTAGTTAAAATTTCAATTTGCAGATCGAAAGGACAAAATGATGGAAGCGCTGGAGGAACTTCGGTCGTGTATTGGTGAGATTCGGGCAATACGGCTCAAGCTCAGAGCGGCTAGGCTGCGGAGAGAAGAGATCGAAGAGCTTCTTGAGATAGACGATAGCGATTCGCTATAAAATTAATAAAATTCCACCTGGAGAGAGTGAAAACTGAAGATTGCAGAAGATCATTTTCTCCAAGAAATAGTGAAAAACTTAGAAAATTTCCTTTCGCCTAGGCGACTTAAGCAAGATGAAGAGTCCGAAAAATGATCCCTTTAGTGCTTTTATTCGAATCTCAAAGGAATTTTCGTTTTCCGTAAAAACCTGTCAGAAGATTGCCGTAATCCATCCAACTGATGATCAATCGCTAATAGGTAATGACTGAGGACGAAGATAAGGAGAATCCCTGCGCCAATTTCGAGAAGGTGAGCCTTCCTCTGCTCGAAAAAAAATGACTGAAAATGTAGGGAAAACGCTTCGGCGAATGGTCGATCTGCATGAAGCTGGATGAGGGCGGCTTCGGCCAGGTCTATAAGGTGGAGAGCGTCCGGCAGCCCGGCAGATACGCGGCTCTCAAAGCGGAGCCAAACGATGTCGAGGGCGGCTCGGCGATCAAACTTGAGATGTACGTCTTGAAGCTGATGCACTCCGACGGCGAGAAAATCCACATTCCCACGATCTACCACGCGGCCAAGCACAAGAAGTTCTGCTATATGGTGATGATGCTGCTCGGCGAGAATCTCAAGCACCTCAAGGCGAAGAGTTAGTCATTTTCTATCTTTTTTCTCTCAATTTTGGGGAATCTTCCCCCATCCAGATCTATCGCAAGCTCTACCACAAAAGTACGTTTCTTTGCTGCTTTGTTGACTCATTTTCCAGTCATTTCGACAAAAACTAGTCTCCGGGAAGTAGATTTTGGAGATTTCTGACCAATTTTGGGGAGTTCTGCAGCGCGTTTTTTTTAATTTTGAAAGAGTCCCTCCAAGCTATCAAACAAATAGAATTGAGAGAGCTTAGGAACTCTAAATGAGCTATTTTTCAGTGAATGGGAATCTGTCGGTGGCGACATGGAGCCGAATCGCAATGCAGTGTCTCTACGGAATCAAGCTGGTCCACGACTACGGCTTCATCCATCGCGACATCAAGCCGAATAACTTCGTGATGGGCTATCCGGAGGATGATGAGCGCTGTCGAATCGTGCACATTTTGGACTTCGGACTCACGCGGCCCTACGCCTCCAAGGACAAAAACGGCGTCTGGAGGGCTCGACGCGCCCGAGGATCTGCTGAGTTTCGCGGTGATTTTTTACTGCTTTCTAGCGGGTTTCAGGTTTTGTGATGTTCGGCAAAGTTGTCGAGCTCGATCTCCTCTACAAAATGAGACCAAAAAAGTTGCAGGAACACTGCGCTACTGCTCACCCAATGTGCATCAAAAGCTGGAACAAGGCCGAGTCGATGACCTCTGGGGTCTCCTCTACGTTATCATCGAATGCCACACCGATCTGCCGTGGCATAAGGATTATGATAGGGATGATGTTGCGAAATTCAAAGAAGGCTTCAAAAATAAAAAACTGATGCAAAAGATGCCGAACTGTCTTGAAATTCTGCCGCAAACGCTGAATGAAATCAATTGCTACCAGAGGCCCCCCTACAGGTTCGTTTGTTGATCTCAGAAAGCTATTTTATCTCAATAATTTTGGATAATTTTCTTCAAAAAAATTAGGCTTTTTTTGATGATTTAAAAGCAAAAAAAGCAATAGATCTCAACTAATCCGAGAAAACTAATAGGTTTTACCTGCTGTTTATAAGAGAGATCTAGGCTGGGATTTTCATTCAAACTATTCCTCTATTTCAAGCAAATTTACAGCATCTGGTACAAGGCGTTCAAGGAGCTGGCGGTGAAAGAGACGAATCAAGACTATTGGAAGCCATTCGACTGGGAGGACAAGTCGAAAGTGGATCAGTTGAAGCAGAGGTGGGGAGCCCGCCCGCTGCCGCAGTGGTGGTCCGACGGGGAGTCCTTCTTCGCCTCGGATCCTGTCAACATCTCCGGGCCACCGCCGCCCTCGGCTGACAAGAAGATGACCGTCAGGAAGGACACTCGCACTCTGCCATCCAACGACTCGCGGAATAAATAGAAACGTCACTTTTTTTGGCTCCTACTTTTCCTTTACTCTTCAACGATTTTTGCTCAAGCATTTATTAGAGCGGCAGCACTCCCAGCCGCCTATTCGAGTCGATTCCGATTCGAAAATAAGCCCTAGATTGCCAGTGTGCAAAGAAGTTGAATTCGATATTCTCTAGGAGTGTTTTGTTGTTTCGGTCGGGATTTATTTGCAAAAAATTTTACTTTTTCTGCTTTCCTTCAAGTTTTGTTTTCCCAACATCTCAATGGTCCCGAGGATTTGATGAAAATGGTTTTTGGATTGTTTTTTTTTCGTTTCGAATTGTGTATAAATTTAAAATTCGGTTATTTTGTAGCTTCTATCGAGTTTACAGCAGATCCTTTCTAGCAGAAATTGCGAGAAAAAAAAGCTAGAAGAAGCAGGACTTTCGGGTAGGAATTACCGTAATTTAGAGGGTTTTTCTCGCTTCAAATAAATTCAAAATTTGTATTCGGTCAAAGTCTCGATTGCCAGGATTAGTCCCCGGTCGGAATCGACAATGGACTTGGCGATGTCGCGGACTCGTTCCAAGCCCCGGCGGGTGGCCAAAACGGCTATTTCGAAGCCGTCACCTAGCACTTTCTTCGATCATCCGGGAACGCGAAAGATGAAAGTTTTATCTTACTCCCTCCAGGATTCTCAAAGCTCGAGACCCATTTTATGACTTTGAGAACTCTGTCTCCCCTCCTCCCAGCCTCCGCCAACAACAACAAAACGCAATTATGAGTTCTTCTTCGCGCTACTTTCGCCACACTTCCAACATTATGAATTGAAAACCAACAACACAAATCTCGCTTAAAAGTCTCAAGTAAATCCTATTTTTCTCTCAATCAAGACTCACTCTCATGTTTTTGCTAACTTTGACCGAAAATTATGTTCTACAAGGTTGTAGAGGAGATCAAAGGCAGAACTTATTGAAAATGATTAAAATTAATGGAAATTGTTCAAAAATATGGAAGGAGCCCCCATTGAATTATTTTAAAATGCATTACTTCTCAATATAATTCATTTTGAAACAAACAACCAACTCAAATCAGATTTCTAACTTTCAGCCGACGCCTAATAAATCCATTTTGAAATAGAAAGAAAGAAAAAAAAATCAGAAGCTGCACTTTAAAAAGCTATAGAAATTAAGAGCTTTTTTCTACAAAATAAAAGGGTTATATTGAATGTTCCCAGAAATTTGGTTAATAAAAAGCCTTCCTGAAAATAAAAATTATATCCTAAAAACGCTGATATTTGGCGTTTTTCCGCACCGAGACCCACATTTATTCTAAATCTTAGGATAACGCAAGCTGATATGCAAAAGTACTTCTTAATTCAAAATCACGAAAATTTAGAATAAAACTTGATCTTGCAATGCAAAAAGCAACAACGCGAATGGTCAAATTATTTCGCTAATTTCAAACAAAAAAAAAGTTGTCCACTGTTTTGTTCCAATTTCTCTGCCAGATCCAGTTGTCTCCCTCCTCATTCGCTCCCCGCTTGTTGCACAACAGAGTCGACCCTCAAACCGGTCCGGAGGGAGAAAGTTTTTGAGTAATTTCCGGGTGTCCAGCGGCAAAGGCAGTACGTCACGTGGCCATTTCTCCGGCGAAGCGAACAGGTTTGAAAACCTTTTTTTCTCTTGGGTGCATCCTTCTTCTTTTGGCAAATAGCAGATAACCCAGCGGATTATTTTGTTGATCTCGCTATTGACATTTTTACCTTTTTATTCTTGAATGTTTTCAGTTGTCGAACTATATTTTTTGGAAGCAAAAAACACCACTTTTGAGAAAGCAAAGAAGCTATTTTTGCCTTAAATGCCCCTTGGGTTACGGTAGAATTACGATAATTCACTCAATTTTATTCAATTTTAATCCGTATTTTGGCCTTTTTGTCTGCTATTTTAAAGAAAAGGTGGACATTTTTGTCAGATCTTGTCTTTTTTCAGTCTCTGACTGTCCCTTTAAAAGCCAAATTCTTTCCAATTTGGCTTTTTTCATCGCTTCTCATGATTTTTACTGTTCTGCAAAGTTGTAGCTCTTGATCTCCTCTCCAATTCCTCGTAGAACATCATTCCACCCAAAGAATTTACGGAAAAATCAAGACTTTATGGAGGGATTACTGTAACTTTAATGAGTTTTTTTCGCTTCAATTTGTGGATTAGAAATTAGAAAATTCAGCTATTCTGAGATCTGGTAAAGTATAATTTTCACCAAAACTTGTGAAAAAATTCAAAAAAGTGAGGGCTTCAAAGCTAATAAAAAAAGGCCAATTTTATCTAAATAATTATCGTTCCAGGGACTGTCGAAGATTATAATTAAATGATTTTTTTCTTCGGCCATTTCTTATAAGCCTTAGTTGAAAGGATTCAAATTGCTTATAGCCACCGAAACGCTAATTAGCTGAGAATAGGATCTGCAATAAATCAGCCGCCTTCTCTCCTCCAAACGAGTCAATTTACGAGTCTAGTTCTTCTATTTGAAAACGGT
Organism: Oscheius sp. JU1382; assembly: GCA_932521405.1. Taxonomy (NCBI): domain Eukaryota; kingdom Metazoa; phylum Nematoda; class Chromadorea; order Rhabditida; family Rhabditidae; genus Oscheius; species Oscheius sp. JU1382. The sequence continues at coordinate 2,102,005 of OW051476.1, forward strand.
GGCTTTTCTCCCTCTGACCTCGTCCAGCAATTTTTTCGCCTCTCTTTTGGCAAAGAAGAGAGCAATTAGATCGGCCATTGGAGCCGCTTAGGCACACGGCTGAGCCGCTCGCTTCTCTTCTTTGTCGACCTCTGCGCGGACTGCTTAAACCCTCAAGGTCGGTCTCAATTCCTCTCGAAGGAGTGGTGAAGAAGAGGGGGACACTTCAACTTTCCTTTTCTTCTGGTCATTTTTAAACCATTCGATTTGATCAAAGAAACACTCGAGTGATACGAAGTCTTTTCAATTGGAAGAAGAACCTTCCTCTTTGCTTTTACAAAATAGCTTTCAATTCTCTTTTTTGTTCAAAATCCACATAAATAAAGCTAAATCCTTCTTTTAAAATTTGCTTTTATTCGATCTATTTCGCTCAATTTTGAGTCCCGCCGCGGCTTTGTAAATTAATCTACAGTATTTTATTAAATTCAGATGAAATGCGTCTTTCCGACGCTCGACAAGAAGCTCGAGCGGGCATTCGCCTGGTACACGAGGCATCTTCTCGTCGATTATTATTTGGTATACTTTTTCTTGGCTGAGAAGGAAATACAAATAAATTTTTCCAGGTTTTTCTAATAGCCCCAGTCATATTAACCGCCATTCTGGGAGGCGGCTTCTTTTGGATCAAAGAACTGACTTTATTAGACGCTAGGAAATTATATACGCCAGTGGGGGCACCTTCTTGGGTTGAGGAGAGGACATTCAGCGAGGCTAGTTGGAACTTTTTTATCTTAAAAAAGCTTTAAGCTAGGTGGAAATTTAATAGATGCGATTTTTTACTTGAAAATTTCAGAAGAAAGGCATCCTTTTAACCCACTGAGGACTGGTATTTGCTACGCTTTTTGAGCTTTTTTCATTTCTTTTCGTGATTTTAAATGTTTAGCAATTTTGTAGGTAGCGATTTCCTCTACAAGATTGCAGAACATCGCTTTTTACAAGAATTATGGGAAAAGCTAGAAAATTTGAATTTGTTGCAGGGATTTTGGCAATTTTAGGCTATTGTAGATCCAAAGTTCGGCTGTTTTTCTCCGCTTTTTAAAAAATTTTCGCATTTTGCGATGTTTTGTAATTTTTTAGCCCGCGATCTCCTTTGAAACATCATTTCTGCCAAAAATTACGATAAGCTCTTAAAAATGTGAATTTCGTGCGCGAGATTCAGATTATTTTAAGGGTTATACTGTAGATTCAACCAGGTGGCCTTTTTTTTAAAATTTTTGCGATGTTTTGTAGCCTGTGATCTACAAAATTGCTGAACAGCAAATAGGCCGACAAGAACTGAATACTTTTCAGACTAAAATTGACTAATTAATAGCCATAAAAAACCAAAAAAATTACAGCTTTGGCCCCTCAAACCGGAGGAATTCCTCCCGGAGAGGACTTTCGAATGGACGAGGTATTTCTATCTAGTCGTACACGGAGTGCAATACGAAAATGGGAGTTATCCCAATTTATTAGAAGGTTTTTTTTCTGGCTTGAAAACTCGCCTTTTTTTCCAGATAAATATTTGAATTCTATTGAGATTTTGGAGAGAGAAGTCGCAGAAAATGTCACCTTTCCCATGCGAGATCAATGGCGAGGAAATGGCACAGCCGAGATCAAGGAAACTGTCTCCTTTCAGGTATTTTTTTTTAATGAAAAAAGACTCTCCAAAGGAAATTTTTCCCACTTTTTTCACTAGATTTGATAGGAAAATTTTGATAATTGCCCTAAAAATCGCCTATTTCTAGGTCAAAATGAGTTCCTCATAATTTGGAATGTACTGCAAAGTTGAAGAGGAGATCAAGGGCTACAAGAAAAGTGCAAAAATTGCTCAAACTTTGAGAAAAAAAATACCCTAAAAAGGCAACTTTTTTTTAGCCAAAAGTCGATTATTTATTTCCAAATGAATGCCATTTTTCTGCAAATTTGAGCAGTTTTTAGAATTTTAAATGTTTTATAAAGTTGTTGAGCCCGATCTCCAATATCGCTTTTAATTAAAATTACTGTAACAATTTGACAAATCCGCCAAATTTCTAGGACGTCTGCATGAATTGGTATGGGGAGTGCTACCGCCAGACGGGAATAATCACCATGTTGAAGCGGCGTCATGAGTTAAACTCGAGGTATGTTTCAAAGACGAGTAAAAAGAAGGAAAGAACGTAATTTATTTGCTCCTTGCAACGATTTATTTTTCACATTTTTAGAGGAATATCCGTCTCTTATCCTCGAGTGAATGAAAATGGAACCGGCGTCTATATCGCTTTTAATGTTGGTGGAGTCGACACTTTTCCCAACAACACAATCAAGGTGATTTATCCTATACCGTAATCCACGGAATTCGCCCAAAAATATAGCGGATTTTTGAATTTTTATCGACTTTAGACAGTCGTCTTTTTGGGTTATTGTAGCCTAAAAAGAGCATTTTTCTCCAAAACTTTGAGCGAATTTCACTAATTTTCAATTTAAAAAAACTAGATGGAAGTACCGGCATTTATAAGCTAGGTCTATCTCAGGCTGTTTTAGAGGGTTTTTTATAAGAGATGTTTGAAAAGAAATCCAATATTGGAATCTTTGTTTACGAAATTAAAAATAAAAAATCCCAAATTTTTCAGATTGCCAGAGCCATGAGATTGTGGTATTTTCTCCGCTTTGATTCTCCCGAAATGAATGAAGTCTCAAAGGAATGGGAGGAACAAGCCGCCGCTTGGATTAGAGCCAGCTATGCTGATAATGAGAACATTAGGGTGAGATGTAGCAAATTGAAAATTTTCACCAACTGCTTATAACCAAGAGCTGCTTCAAATTAATATTAAACTTGGGCAATTCAACTTGTTTATAATTTTTGATGTTCTGAAAAGTTGTAAAGCTTGATCTCCTCTACAATCTTGCAGAAAATTGTTGTTCCCCAAAAATTAGGAGAAAATCCACAAAAGTAGATGATTTTCTAATTGATTTTGCAGAAGATTAAAAAAATTAATGCTAGAACTGAAATGTCTTTTTTTTTTTTTTTAGCTAAAAAGAGTATTTCAGTGCCATATAAAACACTCGCGAATTGTGGACCAAGGATTGACGAATAACGCAAACAGGCTGAAGCCCTACTTCACAGTTACTGTGGTCGTCTTGATTCTTTTCACTGCCTTCTATTCAATCAAGTGGAACTTCTGTGCGACTGATGGCTCTTGGACAGGTTTTTATTTCATTTTTTTTTTTTGCTTAAAAGGACAGCAACAAAATTAGCTATCGGTGTTGGATTTGACTATCGGCTTAAAATAATCTAGAATCGTAGAAGAATTTTTTTCAGTTGGGATCGATTTCTTACGCTCAAAGCCACTTCTAGCTCTTGGCGGAGTTTTGTCCTCAGGATTGGCCATTTTTAGGTAAGAACAATGCAAAAAAAATTCAAAATTTTTGCGCTACAGTAACATTTAAAAACAAGCTGAATGCAAACTAGCGTAATTTAAGAGTTTAATGCTACAGCTGTATTTGAGGCACATGCGCCACTATTTTTCATTTGAAAAAGGATTGGATTCCGATCATAGAATTTGAAAATTTCTTTATGTATTTATTGAAGACGCCATAATTATTTGACATTTTAACATCAAACTGAAGCAAAAACATTCCAGTGGGATTGGCCTAATGCTCTGGTGTGGGATGTTCTTCGCCGAAATTACTCTCATCGCTCCCTTCCTTGTTCTCTGTGAGTTTTTTTGCTCCAAAGCCAGGTTTTTAAGGCAATCAATTGATAAAACGAGTGTTTTCTATCAATGTAAATCTATTTTTTCAGCGATTGGAGTCGACGATATGTTCATCGCCGTGGCTGCCTGGCACAACACCGAGCTCAAATATCCAGGTTTCTTTTCTCTAAAAGCCAAAATGAGTGAGAAAAAAAATTTCAGGGAAAAGCCACGCCCAGCTCAAAGAGAGAATGGTGGAAGCAATGTCCGAATCAGCTGTCGCCATTTTTATCACCTCCATCACTGACGTAAGTTGGCTTGGGAATTTAGGATTTCTTTTTAGCAGAAAAAAACCATTTTGAACAACAGAAAATCAGGATTATCAGGGTAGCTGGTTAAAATGTGGGGAATTTTCCTAATTAGAAGTTATAAATCAAAATCTCCCAATGAAATTGTCTAATAAATCATAAATAAAGCTTAAAAAGAAAAAAGGCGACTTTTTCAACCTCCAAGACTATAAAATTGGAATTTTTTGAGAGAAAGCGAGAATAATTAGGGATGTTGTAGACTAAAAATTACCATTTAAAAAAGTTTTAGAGCTTGATTTTCTCTTTAAAATGAGTTTAGGTGCTTTCCTTCGCCATGGGAACCTTTACTGATATAATAGCTGTTGAAGGTTTTTGCGCGATGACAGCCGCTTGTATGTTCTTCACCTTTCTCTACCAGGTTTTTCCCCAATCCCGCCTAGAAAAACAAAAAAAATCACAAAATAGGTGACATTCTTCGCCGCATTGATGGTCATCAGTGGGAAAGCTCAGCTGGCCGGCAGGAATTCGTTTTTCCCGCTGGTTAAAGCGGAAGATTTGTACACGAATGAGAACAATTCTCTCCGGCCGAATAAGCGAATCCAACTGGAGAAGCAGCTAGAAAAGGAGATTTCAACCATCCAACCGAAGAATTCAGGTAAGAGGGGGGATTTTTCTGTTTTAAGGCGGCCTTTTAAAGCAAAATAGGGTTCAAAAATAATAAAAATTGAATAGGAAAAGGCAGAAATTCTCTCTTTCTTCTTAATTTTTAGTCAATTTCCAACTTATTTTTGATTTTGGCTGTAGTCTGTGATCTCCTCTACCAATTTTTTAGGGACTCATTTCAAAAACGCAAAAAACTAACAAGATTTTCTCATCGGGACCTTTTTAAAGGATTATTGTAGTTTTTCAAAAAAAGTAAGAAAGAAAGACGCTTTTCTCCATTTTCAAATTTTCTACAGAGTTAAAGCCATTAATCTCTTCTTTCTTCCAATACTGAAACTTTTTAAAAATATTTTAAATGCCATAATTAATGAGAAAAAGCTCCTTTTCAAAAGTAGAAGTTAGATTATTTTTTCAACAATAAAAAATTTGAATGTTTTGAGTAGAGAATAAAAGAAAAGCAAAAGAAAACGCTGCTAGCTTTTTCTTTATTCTTTCTAAAGACGATTTAAAACTGAATCTGAACAAAACTCCTTTTTTTTAAATTTTAGAATCCTCCTCATCGATGAGCTCAATTGAGGAGAGAGCCAATCAAATCAGTAAGAATCCTCGCCACGGCTCATACGACAGCTCTCCCGATCCGTCGGAAGTCAACATTGCGCTTAAAAGCCACGGCGCGATGGGTCGCTTCTTCAGGTTTTTTTTCTCCCCAATTTTAACTCAATTTTAGAGATTTTTATGTCCCAGTGCTGCTTCATCCAATCACTAAGACCCTCGTCTTCATCATTTTTGGACTCTATGTGGTGGTAATTTTAAAAATTTCGCAAAAAAGGCCGTCAAAATCTAGGTTTCTATCTATGGCATTACTGTAATGGAACAAGGACTGGATTATGACAAACTTTTGTTGGATACAGACCCCCTGGTGAAAGCGTTATCCACCGAGATTGAGCTCTTCCATGGAGGAGATCAAATTGAGATTGCAATCAAAAGAGCGCCAGATATGACCAACACGACCAATCGCGAATGGATCGAAAATGTTACCAAAGAATTTGAGAATATTGACTACGGTATTTGGCGGTTTTTGTTTTAAAAAAGATTGAGGAGATTTTTAGGTCTCGGCTCGAAGGGAACAACAATGTGGCTGAGGGAATACATCAACTATGCGAATCAAACCGGCTCTTATCTCAACGATGACCGAGAATCCTGGGTTATTGGCGTCTACGAGTGGTCTCAGCTCTTCGCTTTTTATAAACTTTGGTTGGTTTTTTTGCGATTTTTTGGGAAAAGACGACAATTTTCAATAGATATGGTAGAGGATTTTTACGGTGGGAGCTAACTAGCGAATTATTGGCCGTTGAGGAATGAATAAAAAATTCCTTGTAAAACAGAAGAATAATTTTGCTTCATTTCTTCAATAAAATATTGAATTTTGAGAGCTCTTCACTATCTAGTTTCTAGACATTTAAAAATTCAGGGCGCTGGATTTTGTCTGGGCCAATGCGACGGATTTTGATCTGCTCGAATTGAAGTCCTTCCGATTTCGGATTGGAGTTCACCATTTCAGCACCCCTACCGATCTTGTCATGTGAGTTCTACAAGCTAAAAAATTCCCAATTCAAAGGAACTCGACTTTTTTAAAACAAATCTTGAAAACTAACTCTCATTCCGACAAAATTTTCACAAAGTTTTTCTAATTTTTATGATTTTGATGCTTTGCATAGTTGAAGAACTCGATCTCCCCTAAAAGATTATAAAAAAGCGTTTCAGGGTGACGAGGGAATTGCGATCAATCGCTGACAGACATCCCGAATTGGATATCGTCACTTATCAGCAGAGTAGATCCATCGCCGATCAGGTATAAAATGACTAATTTTGACGACGCGAATCGATTTTTTGTGGCTATTTTATCCCAAAAAGTGGAGAAAAGCACTCAAATTTAGGGAAAATACATCCGGCCTCTGATGCCCAATTCAAAAGGTTCTCAAATGGCTATTTATCCAATAGTTGATAGAATTTTATTTCAGCTGAATGTGATCCTCCCATCGACCATCCAAAACGACTCGTTGGCTGTCCTCTGCATGGTCATCATCGCCCTTCTCTTCATCCCCAACCCGCTCTGCTCAATTTGGATCACAATCGCCATTATCACCATCGATATTGGTTAGCTCAATTTCCGTATCTTTTCCACCAAAATTAGGAAGAAAAGCCCCCATCAAAATTTGACCTTCTTTGCGGTTTTTTCAAAAAATTCGCGGAATTAAATCGCGCCCACCCTTCCAAATTTATTTACAATTTTACGCCTGATTCCCGCAGAGAATTACTCAATTTTTTTAAAATTGATTTTCCCCTAGATTTTCTAAAAAAAAAAAGAGTTGCTTCTAGGAGTGATTGGAATGCTCTCGCTGTGGTCGGTCAAGTTGGATCCAATCTCGATGATCACCATCATTATGAGCATCGGCTTTTCCATCGAATTCTCAGGTTTTTTAAGCAGCCATTCTCTAAACCAGCTAATTCCAGCCCACATCACCCACGGCTTTGTCAGCAATGAGGGCAATCTGACGCCACGAGAACGATGCATCGACTCGATGGAGAAACTCGCCTGGCCGGTTGTACACGGCTCTTTATCCACCATCCTGGGGGTTACTGTCTTGGCGTTTATTCATTCCTACATGGTTTTGGTCTTCTTTAAGACCATCTTCCTGGTGCTCGTTATTGGTAAGTGGCGTGGTCATTTTTAGTTTTTTATTTTTAATCCTACTTAGTATAGCCAACTATTAAGAACTGAAAGAATCTGTGTTATTTTATTAGTCTTTATCGCAAAAAAAAAAAACCATAAAATTGGCTTTTTTCAGCAAGATTTGGCAATTTTAGCCTAAAGGTCTTCTGGATTTTTCTCTATTTTAGAGTTATTTCCCCGCTTTTTGATGTTTTGCAAAGTTGTAGAGCTCAATCTTCTCTACAAGAAAATACCAAAATTTGGTGAATAAGAATTCAGCCAATTTTTGTTTAGGAGTCTTCCACGCGTTGGTCCTTCTTCCTATCGTCTTGGTGATCACAACTCCTTGGGTCGAAAAGCTAAATCGAAAGCTACAAGTGAGTTTGAAAAAAGAATAACAAATTGCTTCAGAACGCAGCCCATCAGCGACAAGTGAAGAAAAGCGTTTATGCCATCAATCTACCGGTTAATGTCCATTCATGAACTAGAATTAAAGAAGCAGTTTTTTTTTAAATTTCCCGCCTAAAATGCATCTCATGAAGACATATTTGTACATAAAAGTATCGAATTTCAATCGTTTTTTCATTAATTACAGATGGAAATAAGAAAAACCGAGGGGGAACACTCAATTTTGCAGCGAAAATTCAAATTTTTACGTTGCACGTTACGTTTTCGAGTAGAAATTCCATCAGCTGGACTTCAAATTCTGGGAAGCACAAGAATTCTTAAGCACACTCAACTTCTCATTTTTAAGTGTTTTTTTTTCAATAAAAATGACTAAATTTGTTGAATACATTTTAGATGAAGATAGAGAGAAAAAGCTCTAAAATCTGAAAAAAAAGATCCATCTCGAATAAAATTTCCGTATGTTCCCTACTTCCAACAAGAAAGATGAGCAACTCTTTCAAGAAGATCTCCCTCAATTTTTTTCAAGAAGATTTATCTTCTCTTCATTCAATTTTTTAATTTCTCACCGCTTTATATTAAACTATTGCCTTGACTCTATGTTGCCTTTATTAATCGCCCAACTTTTATCGCTATCGCTTGCCAGCTATCTTTCCCTTTTCTACCCTCCAATAAGGTTATTCAGAATGGCTGAAAATGCGATTGATCCAATGAAAATATATGAGCTCCAAACAAAGCTGGCGCAGGCTCAAGAAATTATTTTTGAAACTTCGGTGAAATTAAAAGCGAAGAACGCAAAGCTGGAAGAAAAGAATAAAGAAGTCGAAGAGTTGCAAAAGTTGAATGAAGAGCTGCAAAAAACTATTGATTCTCTGATCGAAGGTGAGAGATATTCTCTATTCGAAAATATCGATTTCAGATGAGAAATTGGTCGAAATGTTGAGAAAGCAGCTGGGAGAAAAAAACGTCGCCCAAATAATCAAACAACTTTGTCAGTTGGAAGTCGAGACTGACAGTTTGGTTGGGATGGAGGGAGGAGGGGAACTCGGCAGAACAGCTGGTTTGTCTCTTCTTTTGAGAGTGGAATCAATTCAGAGAGCTCAACTCAAACAGAAAATGAAGCAGAAGAAGTGGAGGAGTTGGAAGGTGATGAAAGAAAAAATGCTATTGATCCAATGAAAGTTAATGAACTCGAGGTATTCCTAGCTCAAGCTCAGGCAATGTTGGAGCAGAAGAATAGAAAAGTCGCGGAGTTGCAAAAGGAAAAAGAAGAACAGGCGAGAACAATTGAATCTCTGGTTGCAGGTGAGAAAATAGTTTAATCTTTTTCGATTAACAGAAAATGAGAGATTGGTCGGAGAGAGAGAGTTAGCAACAGAAGTGGAGAAGTTGGAAGGCGATGAAGAAAATACATCGGTAAAATTTTACTTTTACTTCATTTTATTTGTTAGATTTTAATTTTGGGTGGTTTGGGACCTTCGACTACAATTTATGTGCTCGACTCAAAGGCTCAAAGTTGGAAGGAATTAAGAATCACTCTTCCAAAAGGAATGTATAGCTTTGGAGCTGTTGTACTCAATGACGAAATCTATATTTTTGGAGGAGTTGATAAGGGCTATCAGCAGGACTGTCATAAATTGAAAGATGATGGAAGTTGGATGAAATTGGCATCGCTAAATCAAAAAAGAGCTTATATTTCCAGTAGCTCTCTGGTTTACAAAGGAGATATCTGGGCTATTGGAGGATATTCTGGAGAGTATCTAAAATCAGTAGAAAAGTATGATATTTCTCAAGACAAATGGACCTACATGCCGTTAGTTTTTCCTCAAAATTCAGATTTTTCCTCTTCCAGAGAAATGACTTATAAGAGAGGCAATGCAGCAGCAACAGTATTTGAGGATCGAATATTTGTGACTGGAGGATGGAATGGAGAAAGATTAAAATCTGTGGAAATGTTTGACCCACTTCTACAGAAATGGATTTTATTTTGTGATTTGCCTTTTGGACTTTATGGCCATACAATCCTAATCAGCAATTCAACTCTATCCATTTTTGGAGGCATCTCAGAATCTGGCCCATTAAATAGTGTATGGGAAATGGATAACGAAGATCCCGAGAAGAAATGGACAGAAAAACAGAGTTTTAAACATCTACGAAAGTATTTTGGAATAGGAAAACTCTCAAATGGAATTATTGTATTTGGTGATGCGGGAAATAATGGTGAAACATCCGAAATATTTGATGGAAATGATTGGATTGATGGACCAGAACTACCTATACGACTAGCGTGTTTTGCTTATACACTCATTCCTCGGTCCATCGAAGAAAGACTTCTTGGGTGGATGACGTTAGGTCCGCGGACATAATGTCATCCCCCGCAAGATACAAACAATTTCCAGTCGCTATATTTTTTAAAATCTAATTGCTTTTCTTGAGACAAATCGAGTCATTTTGTCCAAGTATGAAATGCTCGATTGTTTCTACAGATCCTACTAAATTTACAGCAAAGATGGTAATAAATAAGTTACAACTAATAATTCCAAAAATTATGCCTAGTCTTGAAATGCAAAATAAACTATTAAACATCTTTGAGAGCAATAAATTAGTGCAAATGCCTTTTATATCTCGTCAATTTGAAAGTTATAATATTCCTAATGGTAACAGAGAATTTACTTGGAAACTTGGTACTAAATATGATAAAATAAAATATCTTGTCATAGCATTTCAAACTGCTAGAGACAATAACTATCTAAATGCTGCAAAATTTGATAATTGTGGGCTTGAAGAGATTTATGTAGAACTAAATTCAGAAAGATATCCATATGAATGCCTAAAGTTTGATTTTGATAAATTCAATGCAGTCCAACAATACAATTTTGCCAAAGAATTCAGAAATAGTTATTATGAATCAGTCAAAGATTATATTTTCATGGAAGAAGATGTCTATTATTATTATTATCCACTTCTAGTATTCGATGTATCAAAACAAAATGATAGAATTATTCAAAGTAGACCAGATGTTACAATAAAGGCAAGTTTCAATAAAAATATTGCTCAAAGTACTAAATGTTATTGTCTTATTTTAAGTGAAAATATTGTTGAAGTCAAGGATAATAGAGTTAAGGTTGTCAGTGTATGAATTCATAGGTGAATCCGAAGGAGATCCTTTAGAATACACCTAGATTTTCATAGAAAATTGTTAGCATTTGATAAATCAAACTTGATTATTTAAGATCCTTCTCTGGAATCCAAGAATTAAACTTATCAGGATATCCATACCACTTGACAAATATTTCTTTAAATGGCTTACCATTTTCTTTTCTAGTTCTCTTCTTAAGAATTTTTTCAATTTTATACTCCTGTGTAACATTATTATATAGTGTAAGTTCTTCTTCATAGAATTTTCCTTTAATTTCTTCATCTGCTAAGTCTTTAATAGAATACATACCGTATTTCTTCTAATAGAAGCCCCCTTCTAATAGAAGCCTCCCTTCTAATAGAAGCCGGTCCATCAGGGGAGTTGAGAAATAGAAGCCTCCCCTCTAATAGAAGCCCCCCCTTTAGAAGTTCGGTGGTTTTTAAGATATTTTTGACTAGTATCCAAATTGGTTTAGACAATCATTTGGATTATTTCCTGTTTATTCAGATTAGCGTTAGCTTTTCAAGGATTTCATTCTTTCGAAACAATGGGAAGCTCCGATAGCGATCCTGATGTAGCTGCTCCATCGCTCACCGACTCGAGTACTAGCTCGAAAAAACGTAAGTCGTATCCATTGTCAATGAAGGTGGATGCGATCAACTATGCGGAGAAAAGTTCGAAGTGTGCAGCAGCCAAGCATTTTCAAGTCGATGAAAAGCAAATTCGAGAATGGTGCAAAAAAAAAGAGAAGATTTTGGAGCAAGCTGGCAAAGAGTCGAAATCATGCAAGAGGCTGAAAGGTGGAGGAAGACACTTATCTGATGATGCGATGGAAGCAAAGCTGATCGAATGGATTCAAGAACAGAGAAAGAAGAAATTAAGAGTCACGCGGCGAATGGTCAAAGAAAAGTCAAAAGAACTCAGTGTTGCTGATGATTTCAAAGGAAGCGAAGGTTTCTTGGATAAGTTGTTAAAGCAAAACAAGCTCACTAGTCGAAAGCTTCCTTCTAATTTGATTGTTTCTTCATTCAAGTCATGTAGTATTGGAATCAACAGCGATGGAGTAGAAGACAGTTTCATTCATTATTTCTCAAAACATGAATCGATTCTAGAAGGAGTTCGAGCCCTCAAAGACAAGAGAGCCGAAGAACAATTGGCTGGACTCATCGAAGAAGTTGAACTTGATGACAATCAAGACCCTTCGGATTTATCCTTGGAGTCGGAATAAATGATGTCCAGAATTCATTTTTAACAAATTTTGTTTACCCCACCCACCCAAAAAAACAAAGTCAAAAAATAGAAGCCTCCCTTCTATTAGAAGCCTCCCCTCTAATAGAAGCCGGTCCAACGAGGGGGTTGAAAAATAGAAGCCGGGGGCTTCTATTAGAAGAAATACGGTAGTTGGCCCTTCTGGGGCTAGATGAACTTTAGCAATCTTGAATTGTTCGGTACTCCAATTTGGAAGATAACCTTTATCGAAGATAGCTTTATATTTTGTAATTCTAACAGTGTCTCCTACTTTGAATTTTGTATTTATTTCTTTATCTATTTTCTCTACTTTAGGAAATAAGTTATTGTAAACTATCGATTCATTTTCTATTTTCGAAGCTTCTATTGGAGTCATTTTAATACTGGAGTGATAATGATTATTATATCCTTGAACTAAATCATCAAGTATATCAGTCCATTTATGATTTCCTTGATGAGTAAACATTTTCCACATCTTTTCTTTCAAGGTTCTATTAAATCTCTCAACTATTGATGCTTTCTTATCAGAGTATGTTGAGAAATGGTGAATTTTCAAAGATTTGAAAAGTTTTTGTAAAATAGAGTTATAATATTCCTTTCCATTATCAGTTTGCATCTTTTTGGGTTTTCTTTTACTTTCAGAGAAAACTGATTCCAAAGCATCTGCGGTTTCTTTGCCACTCTTCGTTTTCAATGGAACAACCCATGCAAACTTTGAAAAACAATCTATAATTGTCAGTAGATATCTGAAGCCATCATTTTCATCAGCATAAGGAATCATTTCTACTAAATCTGATTGCCACTGATCATCTATGCCATCAAAGTAAACTCTTTGACTCTTGAAGTTCTTACGAGCTGGCTTATATAAAGTATAAACATCCTGCTGATTCAGAAATTCTTTGATTGGTTTTTTGGTAATTCTTGAAAGTTCGTTTATTCCACAAAATCCTGTTTTAGGAGAATAATAAGCTTTTTCTAAAAGAATTTTAGATTTTTCACTAATTTCAACCTCCTTGATATCTTCTAATCCAGAACTTTCTGTGATTGTTGGAATTAGCTTACACTTCATGGTATTACAATCTTGGCATAACCCTTTTATCATAGAACGTTTCGAGCTTGTTTCAACATTAAATATGTCAGTAGTATCAGTATATTTTTTACATTTGAAACAGTATACTAATTCCATAATTTAGAAGTTAAAATTTTTTGGCTACAAATATCTTATTTGATTTTGTGAAATGGGGGACGTTCAGTGAAAATGGATGTCTTCACTAGAAAGTGAATTCACTTCCACCTAGCCATGAACCTCAAACATGGCTACCCCACCTGAGGTATTAACTTTTTCACTTGGCTTCAATCAAATAAGATATTTGTTTTACTTTTTCAAAATAAAACAAGAAGATAAAATAACAACAAACATGAAATAACAAAAAATTAACAACAATCAAATGATTATTCATTATAGGCCTTTCTTCCCTTCCGGAGAAGATTCTTCAAGTCGTTTCATAGCCTTTTTTCTCAGAATTTCGATTGCTCTTGACTCATTCAACATTTCCTGCTGAAATATATCTTATTCATTTAAAGTCTTTGGTCTTTTCGACTTACCGTTTCAGTATACCATCATCAAATTCTTCCCATATTCCCTTGTTGTTATTTTCCGTTGCACTCACTCGTATTAGTATTGTTCTTTTCTCTTTTGTAGAAATGAGCACTCAAACATTAATTCATTCGAGGTTAGATTTAGAATGATCATTTATAGATGGTGAAAATTTGAGTAACAAAATTTTTCATACGTAATGTGTCAGCTTTTCACGTGTCATTTTTTTATTGCTCTACTATTTTCATTTTGATTTATTGGCACGGTATTTTATATAATTTTTTAGAATGAACTGGCGTCAGGATCCTCGAATTCAGAAATTGCTCGAGAAGGCGACGCTTGAAAGCCTTTTGAAATGCTATTTTCAACGTGTCTATGGAACAAAAGAAATCCTGGAGATGGAAAATCCATTGAAAAACGTTCTGGCCAAGTACAATAAGAAAGATACCTTATATGAGGTTGGTTTATACATTTATTACAATGTTAATGTTAAAATTTATTTAGAAGCTTCTCGAGAATGATGAGAATGCAGCTGAGCCTCTTGTCAATGAGTGTTTGAATACACTCTGTGAGGTAAGTGGTGTTTATAACAATTAAATCAGTATTTTAGTAGCTTTATTATATATTATTTCAGAAAACGTTTAATCGTGGAAAGAACCATTCTCCGGAGACTCTTCTGATTCTCGCAAAGCTGTTTATTAAAGTTGGAGATCATCGGCTTGCCTGTGAGGTCATTTGGTGTAGTGCTTCGCTTGCAATTCAAGGTAATTTTTATTTCTTAATATTTATGCAATGTATTCGTTTTAAGAGTTTATCGCGGATCGCCAGCTGAAGGTTGAGCTCTACTCGCACAATGGGAAGAGAGGTTTTGCGAGGGCGCTTTCACGTGATATCGGAAACAGATTTTCGGTGTTTGAAGCGTAAGTTAAAAAATTATGGTCCATTTGTATGTGTATTAATTATTTTAGGTGCCATTCGTCATTCTACACCAACAGTCATAACGCTCGCGATGTGAATGCTGCATTCGTGGAAGCGAACGACTTTATCGAACAGCTTCGGACGTTCCAATTATCTGATGAGAAGAAGGAGGAATTGGAGAAGGACAATTTCAATTATTAAGTGATGACCTTGAATCAACGATGGTCAAGACAAAAGGATTATCTGAAGAAGGATCAAGGAGAAGGATCAAGGGAAGTTGGCTGGTGTGGCGACTGGAGGGCGGTTGGTGCCTAGCGCAGTGTTTCCTACTCATATATTTTGTGGTAAAATAAACAGAGTTTGATGAATTCACTGTTTCACTCCGACCCATCCCCCCAAGTAAATACCATCCATCACCTTCACAATTAGTTTGTCATCTGTGATTCACCTTTCCACTCTTTGTGATATCATTTATTCATTTTTTTTAAGAATCTAAATTTACAATACCAACTTCTCTTGGTTGTATCCCTTGTGGTGGTAATGTGTCTCTCATAAAGATGCCTCGGAAATTTTTGATTTTTAAACTATTGACAAGCTCTTCGAGATCAAAGTTGGTTAATGGCTTCAGGTCTTTCAAAAATTTTGTCATTTAATAGTGTATTTTTATTCAAATTGTTAGCCCACTTTTCTCGACCATTTCGACCACATTTTTTTCTCTAGCGCATTTCGACCTTTTTGCCATTTTTGAAAATTGTTGAAAATGACACATTTTCGAAGAGTTGAGAAACAAAATCAATGATAATAAGCCTTAAAATGGCTTGAAAACAACGAAAACCGCCAATGGGCGAAAAGGTGCGCTAGAACGGCTTTTTATCCATTATTCATAAGCAGTAGGATCTATCAGGAAAGAGTTGATCACTTTGTGGCTTCGACTAATTCTTCTTCCGATTTCTCGGTTCGAGAGTCCCATCTGATTGTACGCAATGATTTTGCCTTTCTCGCCGGGAGAAAGTTGTTCACCAGAGGGCGTGGCAATTTCAATTGAAGATTTAGGCCCCAGGCAACATCATAGACGCTTTCCCTACTGCATATTAACTTTTCTTGACAAGAAACGTTCATACCTTCATGTGGATCCATAATTTCTGGACACCTGTTTTTTCGTGTTTTCGTCCTAACCTCATAAGGACTGATTGGGAATTGATAATAATTTGGCCCTGGGGGTTTTTTCGGGCGAGAAAAACAATGGCACTCACCATTTTTCTTGAAAGCTTCAAAAATCACCTGAACCGTCGAAAAAAGGGGTGGATCCATAATTTATGGACGCAGTGTATATTATCCAGGCGTCCATCCAGCCATAGGCGTTTCTGGTACACCCATTCTTCCCTTCTATATTTTAAATAATATTTGCTCAATCCACTAGTGATGTACCGCCAAAAACAGAGCTTTATCAAATAGCCATTTTCTGGCAGTTTCTGATCCTCAGCTCTTCATCGTCGCTTATCAGCGATTTTTATATTTATAAATAAGCAAAGCTTATCTAGAAGAACTCAGATCTTTTATAAATGTTTATTAAAACGTTAAAACCATTGACAAATTACGATATTACAAATCTTGCAAATGAATTAAAAATTAAAGATTTTAGAGGAGTATTTATGAGGGATACAATACCAAAATTTGGTGAATAAGAATTCAGCCAATTTTTGTTTAGGAGTCTTCCACGCGTTGGTCCTTCTTCCTATCGTCTTGGTGATCACAACTCCTTGGGTCGAAAAGCTAAATCGAAAGTTGCAAGTGAGTTTGAAAAAAGAATAACAAATTGCTTCAGAACGCAGCCCATCAGCGACAAGTGAAGAAAAGCGTTTATGCCATCAATCTACCGGTTAATGTCCATTCATAAACTAGAATTAAAGAAGCAGTTTTTTTTAAAAAAATTTCCCGCCTAAAATGCATCTCATGAAGACATATTTGTACATAAAAGTATCGAATTTCAATCGTTTTTTCATTAATTACAGATGGAAATAAGAAAAACCTAGGGGGAGCACTCAATTTTGCAGCGAGAATTCAAGTTCTTACGTTGCGCGTTACGTTTTCGAGTAGAAATTTCATCAGCTGGACTTCAAATTCTGGGAAGCACAAGAATTCTTAAGCACACTCAACTTCTCATTTTTAAGTGTTTTTTTTCAATAAAAATGACTAAATTTGTTGAATACATTTTAGATGAAGATAGTGAGAAAAAGCTCTAAAATCTGAAAAAAAAAGATCCATCTCGAATAAAATTTCCGTATGTTCCCTACTTCCAACAAGAAAGATGAGCAACTCTTTCAAGAAGATCTCCCTCAATTTATTCAAGAAGCTTTCTCTTCCCTTCATTCAATTTTTTAATTTCTCATCGCATTATTTTAAACTATTGCCTTGACACTATGTTGCCTTTATCAGTCGCCCAAATAATCGAACAACTTTGTCAATTGGAAGTCGAGGCTGACAGTTTGGTTGGGATGGAGGGAGGAGGGGAACTCGGCAGAACAGCTGGTTTGTCTCTTCTTTTGAGAGTGGAATCGATTCAGAGAGCTCAACTCAAACAGAAATCGAAGAGGTGGAGGAGTTGGAAGGCGGTGAAGCAAATACATCGGTATGATTTTACTTATGTTAATTATTCTTGTAGGTTTTAATTTTGGGTGGAAACGGAAAGCTGGATTCAAATTATTTGCTCGACTGGAAGGATCAAAGTTGGAAGAAACTGAGCATCACTCTTCCAGTAGGAATGGAAGGATTTGGAGCTGTTGTACTCAATGAAGAAATCTATATTTTTGGAGGAATTGCCAAGTATGGTGAACAGCAGAGCTGCTATAAATTGAAAGATGATGGAAGTTGGATGGAACTGGCACCACTAAATAAAAAAAGAAGATATATTCTCAGTAGCTCTCTGGTTTACAAAGGAGATATCTGGGTTATTGGAGGATCTTTTGGATTTTTTGGAAACCCTCTAAAATCAGTAGAAAAGTATGATATTTTCAAAGGCAAATGGACTTACATGCCGTTAGTTTTTCTCAAAATTCAATTAAAAACCTTCCAGAGAAATGAATTATGCAAGACGTCATGCAGCAGCAGCAGTATTTAAGGATCGGATATTTGTCACTGGAGGACATAATCGGAAAAACTTAAAATCTGTGGAGATGTTTGACCCAGTTCTACAGCAATGGACCTTATTTTGTGATTTGCCTCTTGGAAGTCATGGACATATGATGCTAATCAGCAATTCAACTCTATCCATCTTTGGAGGTGAATCAGGATTTGATTCATTAAATAGCGTTTGGGAAATGGATATCGAAGATCCCAAGAAGAAATGGACAAAAAAACAGAGTTTTAACCATCCACGATATTCTTTTGGAGTAGGAAAACTCTCAAATGGAATTATTGTATTTGGTGATAGAAAAATATCCGAAATATTTGATGGAAATGAGTGGATTGATGGACCAAAACTGCCTCAAGCTCTATCAGAGTTTGCTTATACATCCATTCCTCGATCTCTTGAAGAAAAACTTCTGGAACAATTTTCTTAAATTCGATTTACCCTCCTCCCACACCTGTTGCTTCCAACCAGAAATCAAATGTGATTATAAGTATTTTTTTGAATCTAATCGCGATCAGCTGGGAAAAGAAATCAGCCAGAAATGGAATTCTTTGGACTCGCCTGCAGGTCTTCCCAATCCGGGTTTATTTCTTCTTTATGAATGGTTGTTCCCACGATTTTATTTTTTGCCTCATCGGCTTTGATTTCTCTTTTTGTTTTTCTTTTTTCAACATTTTCTTGCAACTTTCCCTCAGCTTTTTCAGCCTTTTCGTAGACTTAAATCCTGGAGTGCTTACATTAGTGATTAGCATCATATGAGCAAAAAGTCTAATAGGCAAATCACAAAATAAGATCCATTTCTGTAGTTTTGGATCAAACATCTCCACAGGTTTTAAGTATTTCTCATCCCATTCTCCAGTGACAAATATTCGATCCTTAAATACTGCTGCTGCATGACGTCTTGCATAATTCATTTCTCTGGAAGGTTTTTGATTGAATTTTGAAGAAAAACAAACGGCATGTAGGTCCATTTGTCTTGCGAAATATCATATCGATGTAGTGACTACAACATGGCGGTGGCGGCAGTGGCGGTGAGAAATTTAAAAAAGTGTAATAATGGGGAGTTCTCTTAGGTGGAAAGAGTAGATATTTCAGTTCATCTTCACGTCTTACTTTTTTTTTCTTGTTGAAAAAATAATGAAAAAGAAATAATTACATTTATTGAATGTAATAATCACAAGCAAAATCTCTAAATATTTCCTTCAAAGCGAGCATCCAATGCTGATTGCCTCTTTTTCAATCGTATTCGACTCCAGTATTTTTTTGAAAACAACGCTTATAACAATCCCTTTTTTCAGCAATCTTTCACCAAATTTACTTTTCTCTTTCTCCAGAATGTCTGCTTCAAGTCTAGCTGAAACTGATCCAGCCTTGCAATTATATGAAGCTATTATAGTTGAGAAAAAACAAAAATTACGAGTAAAACTATCCGAATTTCTTTTCGAAATTTGTTCGAATTAGCTTGTATGAGCTCTATATCCAGAACTGTAATCCTTAAACAGAATCTCCGGTACATGGGTAGCTTTGAGACTAGAGCTCGAACAAATAACCATAATTCGATCAAAAACCTACGCTCTTCTCCTCTCTCTGCTTATTCTTCAGATCACAGTCACTCTAAAATGACATTCATATTCTCGAAATAAAGACTAAACCGCTTTATTAAGACAATCAATAGAAGTCTAACGCCGGGTTCGCCTATTCGCCATCTTGATGAGTGGCCTTCTTCCTTCAGTTAATTCTGGTAAATCTACTCTAACAATCAGTGCCTCTTTAGTTACTTACGAGTTTAGTCTCAACGATCTCACAGAGATACAGGAGTTAGGAAAAGGAGGCGAGGGAGAAGTTTTTCGCGGCTACAATGGTCGACTGGGGTAAGTAATGTTACCCATTTATGAAAGTCTGACTAAAAATTAAAGTAGAGAGATCGATTTACAGAAGAGTAGCTTTCAAGAGACTCTATAGGCAGGTCAAGAAAGAAGATGTGAGTGAAGTTATCCTCCTAGCGAAAGTTAGTTTTATTTGCTAATATTTCAATAATCTTCCAAATAGCATTCCAATCATCCGAATATCATCCGTCTTTTTGGTTTTTTAACTCCAGAAGGCTATTTACCTAATAGCAGCACTTTCTACAGTGGCTACATTATGGAGCACATGGAGAGGAGCTTATTTAACGGTTTGTTCGATCTTTTTTCCCTTTTTCCCTGTTGAGTGAAATAGCAATTCTTTGCTGTTTGAAGAATGGATTGGGTATACACTCCGTAAAAAAAGTATAGCCTCACCCCATTTTTTGATGGAATGAGATGATTGAAAAATTTCTACAGCCTAAGACCTATTTCATTCAATTTTTCGGCTTATTTTACTCTAGAATACACATTTTCAAGCTGCTAGCTCATGTCTCATAAAAATGGTAAGAGAATTTCAAAAATGGTCCAAAATCCTACTGTAAAAAAATTATAGCCTCACTACAGTTTGAGCAATTAACACGTAGAGGAATAGCCTTATAATGGCAATTTTTTTGAAGAATGTTTTTTCCTATTACTGCTGTTATCATGCCACGCGGTAAAGAGCTCAACGACTTCGAAAAGGGCAAAATTGATGCCTACCATAATGCCGGAAAATCAAACAGGGAGATCGCTCGTCTCATTAGCCGCTCGCCAAAACTCATCAATAATTACACGAAGAATCCACAAGTATATGGCTCAATTCAACGTTCTGGACGTCCACATACCCTTTCTGATCGAGAAGTTCGTCTAATCCAGCGTCATGCCTCTAATCAAGTCACTTCGCTCGCCAAGATCAAGAAGGATATGAAGCTAACTTGTTCAAGGATGACCATTTTAAACGTTTTGAAGAGAGGAGGGATGATTATCCATCGAAAAATGAAGAAAGGCTCGGCTCTCACAGCTGCACATCGCCAAAAGCGCCTTAATTTTGCAACACAACACATTACTCAAGGTACTGATTGGAGCAAGGTTAGTCTTTTCGTGGAGTTTTTCTAATTCAGGTTATCTGGTCAGACGAAAAGAAGTTCTGCCTAGACGGCCCAGATGGCTATCGATCGTATTTCCACGATCTACGGAAGGATCCTCTCATTTGTTCGAAGAGGGGTTTTGGGAGTGGAACCGTCATGGTTTGGGCGGCATTTTGTGCCGATGGACAGGTGGCCTTAGAGTTCATTACACCAAAAATGAACTCAATTCAATATCAAGGCGTCCTCGGCACACATTTGCTCTCATTCCTGAACACCGCTGGCCGACAAGGCTACGTGTTTCAACACGATAATGCCCCCATTCACGCCAGTCGTTCGACTTGCCAGTGGCTTGCTGCTGGGGCGTGAGAGTTCTGGACTGGCCAGCATGTAGTCCAGATCTCAACCCCATCGAGAACATTTGGGAAGTGTTGGCCAGGAAAATTTATGAAAATGGTCAACACTACTCGACCAAAAAAGACCTCATCCAAGCCATTAAGAGGGAATGGGCAAAGCTGGACGTCAACATGTTCAAGAAAATTGCAATCTCTCTCCCAAATCGCTTATTACAAGTTATTCAGCGTATCGGTGGCACAACAGATTATTAAAATTGTTCCAATATCAATAAAATGTGATAAAACCAAAGTGAGGCTATAATTTTTTTACAGTAGGATTTTGGACCATTTTTGAAATTCTCTTACCATTTTTATGAGACATGAGCTAGCAGCTTGAAAATGTGTATTCTAGAGTAAAATAAGCCGAAAAATTGAATGAAATAGGTCTTAGGCTGTAGAAATTTTTCAATCATCTCATTCCATCAAAAAATGGGGTGAGGCTATACTTTTTTTACGGAGTGTATTCAAGTGTATAACGTTGGTATTTTCTGTCGATGAGGGTGGGACTCGATCGGAGACACTGGCATAACAATTGGTCGAAAATCTTTGGTTTTTTTTTAAAACTTGCTCCTTTTCAATTTGAGACATTAAAATGCCATTCCCAGTGATTCATGATACCTCGGTAAAATACGAAATGGAACAAGTTTATTCCTGGATTGAAAAGACTTCAAGTGGTCTGCAATATCTCCATGAAGAAGGCGTATTGCATCGAGATATCAACCCTAAAAAGTAAGATTCCTTTTTCTCATATCGGAGTTACAGCATTCTACTTGGGAAATCCTCAGACGACTTGAGGATTTCCGACTTTGGATTGGCCAAAGTGGTTGGGCCACAGACAATTGCTTCTCATACTTATGGGTGAGTGTGGCTTTTGGTTAAACGAGTTGTAAAAGAATTGGAACAATAGATTACATGGCTCCGGAGCTTCATAATGGAACTAAATATGGCAAGTCGGCGGATATCTATTCGCTGACTATTATGTTTTGGGAGATTATCCACCGAGAGTTAGTGAAATTCTTCAAAATAGTGATTAGAAGTTTAGAAGCCCATATGGTCACTTGGGAAAAATAACACGACACAAGAAAATTGAACAAATTTTAAATGGAGCTCGGCCAAATATTCAGGAGGAATTGGAGATTTCAGCCTTATTGAAACGGTAATTGATTATTTCTGGCCAATCTGGCTTTCTAAAATCAAAATTTTCGCTTATCGGAGTTGAAGAGTGAGGCGTAGAATTGACAAAACAGAGAAAAACAAAAAATAACTTCCAGCGGCTGGGACAGCAACACAGGAAGTAGACCAAAAATCTCAGAATTTATTGAATTTTCCCGGAAAGAGAGGCCAGCTCAAGAGAATCTCAGAAAAGTTGTCAGCCAACAGAATGTGAATCAAAGAGAAAAGAAAGTTGAAAAACAGAGCGGAGGACAACAAAATACATCGGTTCGATTTTTAACTTTTTGTCTTCAATTTTTAGGTTTTAATTTTGGGCGGTTCGAGATATTTGAATACAATTTACTTGCTCGACTCGAAGGCTCAAAGTTGGAAGAAACTGAGCATCACTCTTCCAAAAGGAATGCATAGCTTTGGAGCTGTTGTACTCAATGAAGAAATCTATATTTTTGGAGGAATTGCCAAGTATGGTGAACAGCAGAGCTGCTATAAATTGAAAGATGATGGAAGCTGGATCAAATTGGCATCGCTTAATCAAAAAAGAATTGAAATTTCATGTAGCTCACTGGTTTACAAAGAAGACATCTGGGTTATTGGAGGAAGATCTTTTGGCTTTTTTAGATATTCTGAAAAATCAGTAGAAAAGTATGATATTTCCCAAGACAAATGGACCTACATGCCGTTAGTTTTTCTCAAAATTCAATTAAAAACCTTCCAGAGAAATGAATTATGCAAGATGTTATGCAGCAGCAGCAGTATTTGAGGATCGAATATTTGTGACTGGAGGATGGAATGGAGAAAGATTAAAATCTGTGGAGATGTTTGATCCAAAACTACAGAAATGGATTTTATTTTGTGATTTGCCTATTGGAATTCATGGCCATACGATGCTAATCAGCAATTCAACTCTATCCATTTTTGGAGGCTCTTCATCTGCCCGATTAAATAGCGTATGGGAAATGGATATCGAAGATCCCGAGAAGAAATGGACAGAAAAACAGAGTTTTAAACATCTACGAAAGTATTTTGGAATAGGAAAACTCTCAAATGGAATTATTGTATTTGGTGATGTGGGAAATAATGGTAAAACATCCGAAATATTTGATGGAAATAAATGGATTGACGGACCAAAACTGCCTCAAAAACTATCAGCTTTTGCTTATACCCCCATTCCCCGATCTCTTGAAAAAAGTTTTCTAAAGAAGTTTTCATAATTTTTAAGCCGTATTTGTATGAAATCCGTTCCTCGCTCGCTCGGAATTCTCATAAATTGTTTAACAATCATTTGTTCTCAATCCTCCAAAAATCATTTGAAAACGAAAAAGAAGATTGATTGAATGCGATCTCCTGGATCATAACTATCAATCTGACTAAAATCCTTAAAATTTAAAGTTTTGCCATTCATTTTAGTAGATTCTTCTTATTCAAAGCACTCGACGCCATCGAAAACAACACTTTTTTCGAGAAGAATGGAACTTTCTACGGCTCGGTCAGGATTCCCGCGAAGCAGATTGGTTTTTTGAGCGGAGAGAACCCACGGTACTTTGGAAATAAAAAACATAACTTTGAAGGATTTAGGCTTTTTGAGGAGATTGGCTAACAAGGGAATGTTCTGAGGACACTATGCGATCTCGGGAAACGGCATATACCATTCGATAGAGCTTGAAAATCACTCCCAGGAGCCACTCTCCGAATTTTCATAACAACTCATCAACATCTCCAAAAATGCCCCGAAAGTGGACGACTAGCAGACTTCTTTACGCCTCCGGAATGTCCCACGTTGTTTAACCTTAGTCTGCGTCATTTACCGCAAAATTCAATAAATTAGTGTTGATCAACTCAATCGAGGTAGTTAAAAAAACTTGAAAAAAGTGTGAATCAAAGAAAATTCGATCAGGGATTGAACCCGTGTACTAAAATAGGCAAAAGATTTATAACTCACAGCAATCGCACTACTCCACGACTCCACTCAGAATTGGGGTCAAACAATTTGGAACATCATGCGATACACTGCGCGTCAAAATTATAGACAAATTACGGTATTTTGTCGCTTACCTACCGTTTTACCGTTCTATACACCTGAAAATAGATTATTTCCTAAGTTAATCCCAATTCTTTTATTCGTACTGAAAAATGCCGCGCAGTACACGCTTCACTCCAGAGGAAAGGGCAAAGGCAAAAGCACTCCGTCATGCTGGCAAGAATTACTCTGAGATCACCTACTATCTTAGCCGTTCCGTCAACGCCGTTCGTCAATTCTTTATTAGAGAATCTTACATACCAGCAGGATAATGCTGCTATTCATGTGAGCAAGTCTACTGTTGATTGGTTCCGTACAAAGAAGATCGATCTCCTTGAATGGCCAGCTTGCTCGCCTGACCTCAACCCAATGAAAAATATGTGGAGCTATTTTGGTGTTAGGAAATTCGAGGAATGAGATTTTTTGCTGAATCCTTTTTTCTGGGGGTTTTTAGAGTCGCTAAATCGAATAAAATAGGTCCCAAGAAAAGAAAATGCCAACAAAGCCCTCAAATCGCTAAAAATGGGGGTCACCTATAATTATGACGCGCAGTGTATCTCTACTATTTCGTCGATTTTAAGGCTAAAATACCTAAATTAGATGAATTATCAGCATACTAACATTCATCCCAATCCCAGGGAAAACCCTGGCTCACCTAAATCACCCATTCTATATTTTAAGCAATATTTACCCAATTTATCAGTTATGTATCACTAAAACCAGGGTTTTATCAAATAACCATTTTCTAGCGTAGTTTCGCTCCTCAGCTCATCATCGTCGTTTTTTAGCGATTTTTTATTTTTATAAAAGAACTGAGTCCTTCTAGATAAGCTTGGCTTATTTATAAATGTTTATTGAAACGCTAAAACCACTATCAAATTACAACATTATAAATCTTGCAAATGAATTAAAAATTAAAGAATTTCGAGGGGTATTCATGAGAGATACAATACCAAGTAAAATTAATAAGGTAGAATGTGGGGTTGTAAATCTAGACTTGAGTAAAAATAATGGAACTCATTGGGTGTGTTATTATAAAAATAAAGATACAAGTTATTACTTTGATTCTTTTGGATTGGATCCTCCATTAGAATTACAAAAATATTTAAATACTAGTAGCACACAAGTACTAATTCTGGGCCAATCGCCCGCCCTTTGGTCAGGCGTGAAGCCCGCCTCTTGGGGAATCAACTAAATTGTAAAAAGTTTCACTTCCCGCCTGAATTAGTACTTGTATACTACTGAGATGTAGAGGATAATGAGAGGTCAACTTTTGTAGTTTTACGGAATTTCATTAGACAACATGTTATAATGCATTTGCTATAAATTACGACCAGGATTTGGACGACGAATACATTCAAACTTTTTCCACAAAATACTCTTTCTCTCTATGTAGATCCAATTAAAAAGTAACATTTTTATCTAACGACGATGATAAAATTGTAGACATTTTTGATAAACAAAACACATTAGGACAAATGAAGCAGCAGTACTAGCAAATTTGAGACTACGTAGGAAAAATTGGAGTGAAACGCTGTTTTCCAAGAGTTTCTCTGCTTCTGGAGTGGCTTGAACAATGATACTTCCGAGCATCGATTTAGCATTATATATTGTTCTTAGAACATCTGCCATAGCTACAAAAATTACCTAAAATTATAGATCAGAAAAAATAATATATTTATGCGCAACAGTAGGTGTAGTTTTTTCTCCTTCACATCTTAGTCAGACAGTAGATTAGAACGGTGGACAAGAGAATAAGAGAAATAAGATAAGGAGTGAGTTGAGTTAGGAAGCTGGTTTAGGTAGGATGCAGTATTCGTACTGTATGTATAGAATCAGCAACTTTTGGGTTTGAAGTTTATTGATTAAATAAGCAAACGATTAACTGGACTGGCACGAGAAATAGATAATGAAATTTGCCCCGCCTCCTTTGGTAAGAGATCGAGGAGGGAGGCAAAGAAAGATATAACTCAAACCTTACGAAATAAAGAAATGAAATAGATAAAATAAGAGAAAAAGACGGTTACTACAGGAACATTGGCTACAAAAGAGGCTGACTGGAATAATAAAAACAAAATTATTTCAAGAATCTCGAAAGATATTGATTAAAAATTAAGATCACAACTAACCAGTAAGTTCTTTACCCTTCATATTTCCGATCCTTTGTCCAAAGTAATAAACAACAATTGTCGTGCCGACAATCACAATTGTAATTCCGAAGCAAATTAAGAGAATTTGGATTACTGGATTAGACAGCAAAGCGAGTAAGCCTTCGTGAGAGATTGCACACGTGAAACTTCCTCCAGCAAATTGGACTCCTATACTCACAGCTGTAGCCATTGCTGCTGCCACTGCTACTCCAGTCATGGTTGGATAGTTTTGAATCTGAAATTAGGAAATCTTTTAGGGCTGGTTTTAATTGTGTTGTGCACCAATTTCCAAAGTAAATGTCAACTTCCCGTTGCTACTTTAAAATAACTTTCAACATTAAAATGTTCAATTACATTTTAAAAAATTATGAAAATCAGATAAGTTTAGCGCAAGTATAAGCAAAAATTTGCGAAAACTATTAACGAAGTCAAGTGGAGGAGCAAAAATAAACACTTCTCGATACAGAAATGATAATGCAGAAGTGGGACTGGAATCAAGACTAAATGAGAAGGAATTAATAAAACGTTATTTATATCATGACAAAGGATGACTACAGAAGTTCTTGATTGCCCTGGCGTCATACTGGTTATCTATCTTCTTGTTAGACATTTGACTGACTTTACTGACTTAAATGACTATAAAAGCTATACACTGCCTAAATTAATGATACGGCCACCCTCGTTTTGGCGTCTAGCGAGAACCCTTGGGGTTCTCACGCCTTGGGACCAGACTTGGGCGGATTACCCGTACCCCTCCCTAGCGGGTAATACCCGAAACGGGTAGGGTAACAAAAACCAAATTTACATTTTGCTTTATTAATTCAAGTCTTTTTTAATATTTGTTGGCGTTTTGACTCAATTTTATTGCATTATAAGCATATATGCGAAATTGCGAAGTTAAAACACCGTTCTCGAAATGAATTCGCTCTCAAATCCCGACCATTTCTACTGTTAAGGAGTAAAATAAATTGCATTTTTTGAAGTATTCACCAATTGGTCGAACGAAACGAGAGATGGATAGAGTAATCGCAAAAAAATTGAAATTCATCTTGTAGACCATTTTCTCTTCAAACAATCAAGGTAGATTCATTGTGGAATTCGACTATTTCGAGATCACTTAAAAGGAATGGCAAAGACCATGTAAAACGGTAATGGAGTATAAGACGACTTCAATAGCCACCGCATTATAGAAGACAAATGCATTGTAAGAGGTCTATTTGGGAAAAATATCAAGGAAATCTAGGACAAACGTGAAAACGCAGAATGAGATAGATGTTGTGCCACACATCCTTATTGACTCTGCGATAGTGTTCGAAAATAGTAAGTGCCTAAAATCAAACTTTTTTATCTACAAGTTTACCGTCGTCGTCGTCGGGGCCTTCGGCCCGACAAAGCTTAAGGCCTCAAAGGATTTTGATAGATCCTGAGAGGCTTAACACAGACAGAGACAGACGCACTTTAGATAGATGGAACTCATTGAGCAGACTAGGATACAAATAGCTTTTACAAGACTGTCAGACAAGTTTTGGACAGAAATGATCTGAAAGTTCTTTTTGAAATTTAAATGGAAGGGAGAATAAAGAAATAACCGCTCAAAAAGGAATCGCGACCACATTAACCCATTCGAATCCAACGCGTTTTTTTCATTTTTTCATGTACGGACCAAACTATTTTTTACAAAGTTTATAATTTTATGAGTCTGATTTTTGAGCTTTTTTAACATTTCAGCTTGTTTTTACTATTTTTATTATATTTGTACTATTTTAGGCTTCATTGTAATTTATGCTTATAGTTTAGGTCTATTTTTCAATGGAAGAATTAAACGATTCTTTTGACTCTTTGCGTCTAGAAAGCGACCTCGAAAGCAGTACTGGATCCGATGAGAATGATTTCGAAGATGAAAGCGAGGAATCTTACTCCGTTGAATCAGAAGAAGAAGTTTCAAACATGGAAATGGATGTCCACTCAGATGGCTGGAAAAATGTTGAAAAAGGTCTTAATGGATTCGTATTCGACAACGTAGAGGGGTGGGTGACGATTCGCACGAAAATCAGTCGTATGGGTGGGTGACGATTCGTACGCGTGCTAATCGTCACCCCCACGTACGAATCGTCACCATTACCCATAGTCAACAAATTAGAACTTCAGATTGAAAAGGCGATTCGTTTGAGTCAATTACTCCTCCTAGAGATCGACGAAGTTTTCTTATTTTATTCGAATCTAGATCTAAAATATCTAGGAAATCCTGTGATAACTCGTCACCATCCATCTCTAAATTTTCCCTTAATTTAAATAATAAGAAACACAATGTTATAAACAAATATCAAGTACTATCCGAAAAATTAGCTTAACAAATAAAAAAGCAAGGGGCAGAATATTACAATTCTAAAAAAAACACAAAAGCGATTAGCACGCGTACGAATCGTCACCCACCCACGTAGAGTGTTCAATTGATT
Source organism: Oscheius sp. JU1382 (assembly GCA_932521405.1). Classification (NCBI taxonomy): domain Eukaryota; kingdom Metazoa; phylum Nematoda; class Chromadorea; order Rhabditida; family Rhabditidae; genus Oscheius; species Oscheius sp. JU1382. The sequence goes on from OW051476.1 coordinate 2,130,974, forward strand.
TTTCTGATTATGAATCACTTTTGGATTTTTACTTATACTATATGAACGCCGATATTATTGAGGCACTGCTGGAAAATATAGACCAACCACCAAGACATAAAACGCATAGATATCTGGAAGAAATCTCTGGACCTAAAGGAAAAACAAGAAGAAATTGCTATCTGTGTTATAAAGCAAAAACAAAATTAGAGGGCAGTAGCGAAGCTAGAAGGAATCCAAACCGAGTTAACACAAAGTGTTCAAAGTGCTTAAAATTTGTTGATGTTAATTGTTTTGCACAATTCATACATTTTGCTAAATTACATAAATAAAATTGTATTAAACCGTGAAAAAACGATGAAAAACCACCTGCAGTCACATGTGGCTGCAGTGGTCCATTGCGACCATTTTTGCTGCAGCGGGTTCGAATGGGTTAAATAGGGGGGCGGGGTGGTGAGAATTTCGCGTGAGCAAAGTCATATGATTATCAAGGGCTTAGATAAACACAGAAACTTTCCTAATTGGTTAGAAAGATAAGAAGATCCTAGCCAGAGAAAATTTCTCATCCACTTTATTGAAAAAAAGATGCAGCAGGTGTACCTTACCGTACCTCAGCAAACGCTTGAAGAAGTGCTTGTAAAAATAACAGAGTATTGAAGAGCTTTGTGTTAGTCATTTTACTTATGTTTTATCATATCGTATTTTTTGACTCAATTTTATTGCATTATACAGGGTGAGGCATAATTACGGTAACAAGAATGTAGGCGCATAAAAAACTAATTCAAACATAAGCGAGAGAATGAAGTCAACGGTTTTATTCTCCATTAAATTCTATACAAAACAACACCTCACTTTTCAAAAATATCGGCATCGATGATACACGATTGAAGTCTTTGAGGGAAATCATTGACAGTGGCGAGCAAGTAATCATTGTCCATCTTGTTCCATGCTTTTTGAAGCGCTTTCTTAGTCGTAATTATGCCCCACCCTGTAACCACATGCATTGGCTTCTCCTCATTATCAAACGGCAAACTCATTTTTTGAGCAATCTTATTGATAAAAGAAAGAATTGGGTAACTGTTGTGACCATTCTGGTCGCGGCAGGCCTGTTACAGTAACTACAACAGATGTCATAAAGAAAACACGTGATAGGCTTAACATCAATCTAGCAAGATCTGTTCGTAATATTGTATATCAGGAAAAAGGACGACTCGGAAGTTGTCGATTGACCTGGCGTCATACTGATTTTCTATCTCCTTGGCTGGTTTGGGCAGCATTTGTGCTGATGGACAAGTGGCCTTAGAGTTCATTACCCCAGAAATGAACTCTCTTCAATATCAAGGCGTCCTCGGCACACACCTGCTCCCATTCCTGAACACCGTTGGCCAATAAGGTTACGTGTTTTAGCACGATAATGCCCCGTTCACACCAGTCGTTCAATTTCTCAGCGGCTTGCTGCTGGGGGCGTGAGAGTTCTGAACTGGCCAGCGTGTAGTTCAGATCTTAACTCTATTGAGAACATTTGGGGGGCGTTGATAAAAAATCTATGCAAATGGGAAGCATTATGACACAAAAAATGAGCTTATCCGAGCCATTAAGAGAGAATGGGCAAAGCTGGACGTCAACATGCTGAAGAAGGACGTCAACATCGCTCCCAAGTCGTTCAGTACAATGTAGCACAAACTGACTATTAAAATTGTTCCAATATATCAATAAAATTTGATGAAACCAAAGTGAGGCTATACTTTTTTTACGGAGTGTATATCAGGAAAAAGGACGACTCGAAAGTTCTCGATTGACCTGGCGCCATGCTTATCCTATCTTCTTGTTTGACATTTGACTGGCTGTGTGCACTTGCCGATAAGGGTGTTGAGAAATCATAAAATTTGTATTGGCGTCAAATTTCATAATTTTGCAGAAATCAAATATGGTGATACTATATAAATCAAAGATCTTGCAATGAGAATATAAACCAAAGTCACACCAACTGTCACATAAATCCTCCACTATTACAACCAATACGATTCAAGGAAACTATCTAAATCTTTTATAACTTCATGGGGAATTAGTGAGTTTTGTTCATTTTCTTTCAATTCTATTCCAACGTTCGATAATGAGGAGAAACCAGTGCACGTGCTTACAGGGTGAGGCATAATTACGGTAACAAACTGTGAGCAGATCTTTCTTCATTTTTGTGAGATTTATGATTCATTTCTTGTGTTTTTTTTAAATTTTTAACTGTTATTCTTTGATGTTTTGCATATTTTAAGACAAAAATGGCTATAGTTTTTAGGTGTAGCAAAATCATCGCCCTATAGAGAAACTATTGTTAACCTTTACCGTGAAGGGCTTCGTGCGATTGACATTTCCAAGCGGTTAAATGTATCTAGAAAGCTGGTTTCCACGCTTCGAGGATAGCTTTTTTTAAAGTTCTTCTGTGCTTATATATTGTTTGGCATTTTTGTAGACATCTCTTGTAATAACGCTTCACATATTTTCCATTGAGTTGAGGTCAGGCGAGCAAGCTGTTTATTCAAGGAGATCGATCTTCTTTGTACAGAATCAATCAATAGTAGACTTACTCACATGAATAGCAGCATTATCCTGCTGATATGTAAGATTCTCTAAGAAAGAATTGACAAACGGCGTTGACGGAACGGCTAGGATAGTGGATGATCTCGGAGTAATTCTTGCCAGCATGACGGAGTGCTTCTGCCTTTGCCCTTTCTTCCAGAGTGAAACGTGTACTGCGCGGCATTTTTCAGTACGAATAAAAGAATTGGGATTAACTTAGGAAATAATCTATTTTCAGGTGTATAGAACGGTAATACGGTAGGTAAGCGACAAAATACGGTAATTTGCCTATAATTTTGGCGCAGTCACTTTTTACCATTTTGGTGCTAGGAAATTCGGGGAGTGAGGTTTTTTTTATTGAATCCTTTTGTGTGGGGGTTTTTAGAGTCGCTGAATCGAATAAAATAGATGCCAAGAAAGGAAAATGCCAGCAAAGTCCTCAAACTGCTAAAAATGTGGGGTTACCTATAATTATGACGCGCAGTGCATTCTACAGTAATCTAAAAGGATAGTTCCAACAAAATCAAGAAATTGCATTTTATTTCATATTCAATAGAGGAAATTCAGCTGACTCCATTGGTGATAAAATAAAAGCTAAAAACGTTTAAAAAAAGGAAAAAAAAGCGAGAATTTTAAAAATTGTTCTTCGATCGAGCAAACCCTTTAAAAACTCTCTTTTTAAAATTCTAAGCTAATTTTATAATCTTGTAGGGGAGATCAAGAGCTGCAATTTTTCAGAACTCAAAAATCTGATACTATAAACACTGATGGAATCAGGCTAGAAGTTGAGCCAGAATTTTAAAAAAGAAGTAAAAATACCTTTAACAAAATTGGCAAAACTGCCAGGGAGAGTAGGCCTTCCTGTGGCATCCCAGAGACAGGAAGTCTTCTCATTCGAAAGGCAAGTCAATCCCAGCCAGATGGTCTCAACTGTTCTAGCTCTTTGAGCAATTTGAGTATTTCAACGCCACTGTTGATGTCATAGAGGTAGCCTCCATCAACGGAACACTTTATTGTAAGCAATATTCTTCGAAGTTCTTGCAAAATGGAGGAATAGCAGCTTCCATCCCCTCCATCGGCATAGCCTATTGGGTAATTTGTGCAATTTATTCCAAAGAAGAGGGCAGATAAAAGGAGAGAAATCAGCTGAATGGCTCAAATTGACGCGAGTTTATCCGAGAAGAACTGATAAGGGGACGACTATTTTAAAACTCGATAGAGGTATTACGGGTCCAAGTATACGGAGTATGGGGCTCCCATGCGGGTCCGAGAGGACTAAATGTAGGGGTTGTTGCCTCGTTGAGAACGAAGAAAATCCTTGTCCCTTTTATTTCTAAGAACCAAGAATAATTCTTGATAGCAACTTGCACACCAAAGACTACTGTATCTTCTAGAAGTTTGTGAAATTGACCAATTGACAGGAAAAAGACCTAATTGATGTCGCTTTTTCAAGCCTCCCTTCAGATTGTTAATATCAAGAACTGGAAAATCCATGGTTTTTTTCCGTTGCGCATAGGAAAATACTTGAAGAGTTGGGCAACAATCAGGGGTGTGGATCAAAAAAATTGCCGAAACTTCGTGATTGATTTCTTATGTCAACAGCTCTGTTTATTATCTTAATTGAGAATAAATAAGTGAACAATATTTTTTGAGTTTTTTGGGAAAGGTGGAAGAGGGCTTTTTGAATTTCTCACAGCTGTTACACTCCATTTTAGACTTGTCTCACAGTCACGCCTCATCAGTCGCTTTTATCGATATTCTTGCCAGCTTTTTCCCCCTTTTTCTATCCACTAATAAACTTGTTTAGAATGGCTGAAAATGCGATTGATCCAATGAACGTTTATGAACTCGAGGCACTGCTAACTCAAGCTCAGTCAATGTATTTTACAAAATCACTTGAATTAGATAAAAAGAATGAGAAGTGGGAACAGATTTATTCGTTTTTCAACTTCTCTTTTGAGATATAAAAACTGATGTCGAAGAAATCAGAAAAAGCGTCGCCCAAATAATCAAACAACTTTGTCATTTGGAAGTCGAGGCAGACACTTTGGTTGGGATGGAGGGAGAAGAGGAACTTGGCAGACCAGCTGGTTTGTTCCTTCTTTTGAGAGTGGAATCAATTCAGAGTGCTCAACTCAAACAGAAATCGAAGCAGAAGAAGTGGAGGGATTGGAAGGCGATGAAGGAAATACATCGGTATAATTTTCTTTTTGTTAATTTTTCTTGTAGATTTTAATTTTGGGCGGTTGGCCATCTTTGAATACAATTTACTTGCTCGATTCGAGGGTTCAAAGTTGGAAGGAACTAAGTATCACTCTTCCAATAGGAATGCGAGATTTTGGAGCTGTTGTGCTCAATGAAGAAATCTATATTTTTGGAGGATATTTCAAGGATTGTTATAAATTGAAAAATAATGGAAGTTGGATGCAATTGGCATCGCTAAATAAAAAAAAGAGCTGAAATTTCAAGTAGCTCACTGGTTTACAAAGGAGACATCTGAATTATTGGAGGAAGAGATTCTGGAGTTTCTGGAAATATACTGAAATCAGTAGAAAAGTATGATATTTCCCAAGGCAAATGGACCTACATGCCGTTAGTTTTTCCCAAAATTCAATTAAAAACCTTCCAGAGAAATGAATTATGCAAGACGGAATGCAGCAGCAGCAGTATTTGAGGATCGGATATTTGTCACTGGAGGAAGAAGCGAAAAATTCTTAAAATCTGTGGAGATGTTTGACCCACTTCTACATAAATGGATTTTATTTTGTGATTTGCCTATTGGACTTTTTGCTCATACAATGTTAATCAGCAATTCAACTCTATCCATTTTTGGAGGCAATTTAGGATTTGGCTCATTAGATAGCGTATGGGAAATGGATATCGAAGATCCCAAGAAGAAATGGACAGCAAAACAGAGTTTTAAACATCCACGAGAGTCTCTTGGAATAGGAAAACTCTCAAATGGAATTATTGTATTTGGTGATAGAAAAATATCCGAAATATTTGATGGAAATGAGTGGATTGATGGACCAAAACTGCCTCAAGCTCTATCAGATTTTGCTTATACATCCATTCCCCGATCTCTTGAAGAAAGATTTCTGGAACAATTTTCTTAAATTCGATTTACCCTCTTCTCACATTGCTGCTTGCTCTTGTTGCTTCCAACCAGAAATTAAATTTTATTATAAATATTTTCTTTGAATCTAATCGCGATCAGCTGGGAAACGAAATCAGCTAGAAATGGCATTCTTTTGACTCATCTGCAGGTCATCCCAATCTGGTTTTATTTCTTCTTTATAAATGGTTGTTCCCTCGATTTTATTTTTTGCCTCATCGGCTTTGATGCTTCTTTTTGTTTTTTTCTTTTCTTTAACTTTTTAAAAATTTATGATATATTCTCAATAAATCTTTCTTCAAGATATCGGGGAATGGATAAGCAAGTCAATGAGTTCAAATTCCACATTTAAGAGCTCAACTGAAGTGACGGCTAGAAGCAACAAGATCGCCAATAAGATTCATCGTGGAGAGACTAGCTGTCTTGGATGAGAAGAATCTGCTAAAATTAATGGCGAAATCAGGGGATTTTAGTCAGATTAACAGTTTGATCCAAGAGATCGCATCCAATCAATCTTCCTTCAAATGATTTTTAAACAATTTATGAGAATTCCAAGGGAACGAGGAATGGATTTCATACTTACAAATACGGCTTAAAAATTATGAAAATTTCTTTAAAAAGCTTTCTTCAAGAGATCGGGGAATGGATGTATAAGCAAACTGTGATAGATCTTTAGGCAGTTTTGGTCCATCAATCCACTCATTTCCATCAAATATTTCGGATGTTTCACCATTATTTCCACTATCACCAAATACAATAATTCCATTTGAGAGTTTTCCTATTCCAAATTGATGTCGTGGATGTTTAAAACTCTGTTTTTCTGTCCACTTCTTCTCGGGATCTTCGATATCCATTTCCCATACGCTATTTAATCGGCCAGATTCTGAATAGCCTCCAAAAATGGATAGAGTTGAATTGCTGATTAGCATCGTATGGCCATGAAATCTAAAAGGCAAATCACAAAATAAAATCCATTTCTGTAGTTGTGGGTCAAACATCTCCACAGATTTTTGTTTCCATCCTCCAGTAACAAATATTCGATCCTCAAATACTCCTGCTGCAGCGTTAGTTCTTCCAAAAACCAATTCTCTGGAATCTTTTGATTAAAGGGGCAGTCCAGCGCCTCCTACAGTATACTTTTGTTCGATGCAAAATATTGCGCTGATTTCGGAAATACACACGAAATTGAGTCAAATTAATTGAAAAAAGACAATTTTATCGCACTTTTAGGTCCGCCGCTATTACTTTAGCTACAGAAACCCGGCAAAATCACCAACGCTAGCGAGTGTGCCTTTAAAATTTGGAGGAAAACTAACGGCATAAAGGTCCATTTGTCTTGAGAAATATTATACTTTTCTACTGATTTCAGATAATTTCCATTGAATCCTGCAATGACCCAAATATCTCCTTTGTAAACCAGAGAGCTACTGGAAATATGAGCTCTTCCTTGATTTAGCGATGCCAATTTGATCCAACTTCCATCATCTTTCAATTTATAACAATCCTGTTTATAATCACTATTGGTACATCCTCCAAAAATATAGATTTCTGCATTGAGTACAACAGCCCCAAATCCTCGAATTCTCATTGGAATAGTGATTCTTAATTCCTTCCAACTTTGAGCCTTCAAATCGAGCAAGAAAATTGTATTCAGACGTTCATTACCGCCCAAAATTAAAACCTACAAGCAAAGTCTAAAAGCTCAAGCCAATACCGATGTATTTTGTTGTCCTCCGCTCTGTTTTACAACTTCGTTTTCGTTTTGATTCACATTCTGTTGGCTGACAACTTTTCTGAGATCCTCTTGAGCTGGCCTCTCTTTCAGAGAAAATTCAATAAATTCTGATATTTTTGGTCTACTTTTTGGGTTGCTGTGCCAGCCACTGGAAGTTATTTTTTGCTTTTCTCTGCTTTGTCTATTCTGCGCCTCACTTTTCAACTACGATAAAGTGAAAACTTTGATTTTAGAAAGCCAGATTGGCCAGAAATTATCAATTACCGTTTCAATAAGGCTGAAATGTCCAATTCCTCTTCAATATTTGGCCGTTCTCCATCTACAATTCGATCAATTTGCTTGTACGGTGGTATTCCTCCCAAGTGATCATACGGCCTTCTAAACTTCAAATCACTATTTTGAAAAACTTCACTAACTTTCGGTGAATAATCTCCCAAAAAGTAATAGTCAGCGAATAGATATCCGCCGACTTGCCATATTTAGTTCCATTATGAAGTTCCGGAGCCATGTAATCTACTGTTCCAGGGCTTTTACAACTCGTTTAACCAAAAGCCACACTCACCTGCCGGTATGAGAAGCAATTGTCTGTGGCCCAACCGCTTTAGCCACTCCAAAGTCGGAAATCCTCAAGTCGTCTAAGGATTTCCCAAGTAGAATGCTGTAACTCCGATATGAGAAGAAGGAGAGAATATTTTACTTTTGAGGCTTGATATCTCGATGCAGTACGCCTTCTTCATGGAGATATTGCAGACCACTTGAAGTCTTTTCAATCCAGGAATAAACTTGTTCCATATCGTATTCTACCGAGGTATCATGAATCACTGGAAATGGCATTTTAATGTCTCAAGTTAAAAAGGAGCAAGTTTTTTTTAAAAAAACCAAAGATTTTCGACCAATTGTTATGCTAGTGTCTCCGATCGAGTCCCACTCTTATCGACAGAAAATGCCAACGTTATACACTTGAATAAACCCAATCCACTATTCAAACAGCAAAGAATTGCTATTTCACTTAACAGGGAAAAAAGATCGAACAAACCGTTAAATAAACTCCTCTCCATGTGCTCCATAATGTAGCCACTGTAGAAAGTGCTGCTATTAGGTAAATAGCCTTCTGGAGTCAAAAAACCAAAAAGACGGATGATATTCGGGTGGTTGGAATGCTATTTGGAAGATTACTGTAATATTAACAAATAAAACTAACCTTCGCTAGGAGGATAACTTCACTCATTTCTGTTTTATTGACCTGCCATTTAAGTCTCTTGAAAGCTACTCTTCTGTAAATCGATCTCTCTTTTTTAATTTTTAGTCAGACTTTCATAAACTGGTAAATTGCTTACCCCAGTCGACCATTGTAGCCGCGAAAGACTTCTCCATCGCCTCCTCTTCCTAACTCCTGTATCTCTGTGAAATCATTGAGACTAAACTCGTAAGTAACTAAAGAGGCACTGATTGTTAGAGTAGATTTACCAGAATTAACTGAAGGAAGAAGGCCACTCATCAAGATGGCGAATAGGCGAACCCGGTGCTAGACTTTCGTTGATTCGGCCGCTGTTTGTCTTAATAAGGCAGTTAGTCTTTATTTGAAGAATTGAATGTCATTTTGAGTGACTGTGATCTGAAGAATAAGCAGAGAGAGGAGAAGAGCTTAGGTTTTCAATCGAATTATGGTTGTTTTGTCCGAGCTCTAGTCCCAAAGCTACCCATGTACCGGAATTCAAGGATTACAGTTCTGGATACTCGCTCGTAGCCGGATCAGTCTCAGCTAGACTTGAAGCAGACATTTTGGAGAAAGAGAAAAAGTAAATTTGGTGAAGGATGGCAAAAAAGGAATTTCTTGCTGGATGACAATAAAGCGCAAACTGATAAGGAATGAAAAGAGACAAGAGCACATAAGAACAGAGCTTTCTATTTCTTAAAATTTCAAAAGCTTTTTTTCAACGAAATTTGGCCTTCTCATAACCCTCAAAATGGCTGGAACTCATGGAGGCTTTGGGCGACTCTTGGACTATTCTATGAATTTCTTTCATTTTCTGACCTATTTTTAGGTTTTTGTGCTCATCTTCATCTAAGAAGAATCAGAACCTTAGAACCAAGAAATCTCGTTACTGCAACCCATTAATTTTAATTTGAACAATCAGAACTATAATGCGTCGAAGTAACTACAAAATAGTATGTAACTAGTGAAAAATCGATTGAAAGAAAGCTGATAAGAGAAGAGCTAGTGAATGACTAGCTGATAATTTGCAATACGGCGGATTTCAATATATATTGGAATTCAATCAGCAGGTCTTCGATTGGCTCAAAGTCTCATCGCGAGCCATTATGGCTAGACATCACAATTCCTCGATGGCTCAAGAGATGGCATAGATCGATATTCTATGAATCGTTACATATCTTAAGAAACGATCAAATGATGTAAACCCCATTAGTTGCGTTGCTAAAAATTTTACAATGCCGCAAAGAAACAGCCCAAGAACCCTATTGAAGCTTTATGAGAACTAGGAAACAACATTAGACATAATAAGATAAGGAACCTATTAAGTGTTATTAAAAAGATTTAAAGTTCAATGAGTTCGACGTAGCCACAAAAAGAAAAGAAACTTGGAATAGATCAAAGATCAATTGGAGTCGGAAGACTCAGAAGAAGAAGAGGTAACCCATTTTATTAGGTTGTCCCAAAAGAAATGCGCGCTGCGTAAATACCTTTGTTTCGAAATTATTTCAAAACTATTTTCAGCCATTGTTTGGGTGGATTTTCAGTGTTTCATTGTGTTGTTTTTTTCATTATTATAATTGACTTTGATTGATTTTCAAAGAAAATATTTTTGTTTAGTGATGAGTGACCTAAAATCAAGGATTCGGGCATGCATGCTGTACGACTTTAAACAGGGCAAGACGGCTGCCGATTGTCACCGCTCACTGTGCCTCGCGTTTGGACATGACGTTATTTCCAGCAGCCAGTGCCGCCGTTGGTTTCAGCGTTTTGCTAATAGAAACGAATCCCTCGAAGATGAAGAACACGGTAGCCGCCCAGTCGTCATCGATAACCAAGCGCTGCTAGCCGCAATCGAGGAGGATCCCACTCAGACTGTTCGCTCTCTTGTTGAATACTTCGGATGCTCTAAAAATACCATCAATCGCCACCTTCACGAGATTGGCAAGAGTAATCGATGCGGACGATGGATCCCTCATCAGCTGAGTGATGCAAACAAAGCGGCCCGTGTCACTATGGTTGGCATTCCTTACGCTCAGACCAAGAATTCGGGATTTATTGATTCCAATGTTACCGGTGACAAAAAATGGATCTTTTTCGACAATTCAACCAGAAAAAGACAATGGCTTTCTCCTGAAGAAGCTTCAAAACCAACGCCTAAGCCGGAAATTCATTGCTAGAAAGCTATGCTGTGTGTATGGTGGAATTCCAAAGGAATCGTCCAGTATAAGGTGCTGAACACTGGCCAAACGGTGAATGCTGATCTCTACTCACAGCAGTTAACGCGTGTAGACCATTCCCTTAGACGCCAAGGTGTGGACACTGCGACGACAAAGTTCCTCCAAGATAACGCTAGGCCCCACGTCGCAAAGCTCGTTTATAAGAAGATAGACGAACTGAGTTGGACTGTTCTGCCCCATCCGCCTTACAGCCCGAACATCGCACCTTCGGATTATCATCTGTTTCGATCGATGCAGCATGCCCTGGGAGAGCAGAAGTTCGAAAACATCGACGCGGTGAAAATTTGGGTGGACAACTTCTTCAAGTCGCGTTCGGCCGAGTTCTACCACGACGGCCTCCATTCTTTGCGTGCACGATGGAAGAGTGTTGTTGATAATTGTGGAGAATATATTTCTGAATAAATGCGCTCCTTGTCATTATTTGTAACGTTTGAATCATAATGTTAAAACGCGCATTTCTTTTGGGACAACCTAATAGAACTATTATTTAAAATATTTAGAAAGCTTCAAGAAAGACATCGCCACAAAAAAAGAAAAATATCATCACAATGATTTTCAATCTGATAAGAAAATGCTTATTAAATTTAATTGTGATCATTCAGAAAAACGAAAAAAATATACAGGGTGCGGCAAAATAACGGAGTTAAAGTTTAATGCGTCATGGCGCGAATGTATTCTATCCTAGGATAGAAATTTTTATGGCACTGAATTCGCCGTATTTTTGCTCTCTCTTCCAGCGAATTTGATCATCATCTATCGACTGGTAAGAAGAGAAGCTGTGATGAATAACTTCCAAAAAGCAACAATTTTCCATTGCGTAGTCATAATTTTGATGACTTCTTCCGATCAAGCAAACAAAATCTGCTACTCTAATGGTTTCACCAAGCTTAAAGCTATCGTCGAATCGATGCTTAGTATATTTTGCAATATTGAGCTCTACGCAATCTGTGTTTTTGCCATCTATTGGAAGAATATCTTCGTAAAGTGAGGGAAAAACTAAAAGACAGTAGATAACTGAAGAGAATTCCAGGCATCGGAAATTTGAAATTACGTCTTATACTTTCCTAACTTTAACATGTGCTTACCGTATCTGGGGGCTTATTCGGAACTACTTACATCAATATTACTACGAGCTTTGGGCTGATTCATGGGTAAGTCAATAAGGAAAAAGCGTATCCCTAACCTACCTTAAAGAGTCAACTTACTCTCTATTTATCGGGGTTTAAAACTGGTTTTTAGATTTAAGAATGTTCAACAAAGTTGTATAGGAGATCAAGCACTACAGCGTTAATGAACTTTGAAAAATATGAGAGTTCAAGAGATTAGGCTACGGTATGCAAAGCTCTCTCCCTGCTTCCATAACTTTTTGCTGAATTTACCGATTGGCTTGAAATTATGTAGCTTTATTTGTTGCTATCTTGACTATAATAATCCAAAATTTCAATTGATTTGGTTGAATTTTTAATGAGATATGACTCTTATAAAGCGTCGCTAGGATTACAGTATTTTTCTCTTTCAGAATTGGGAATTGAATCACTTCGGTCAATTTTATCAATTAGGTCCAATTATTTTTCCACTTGGTGTTTTGATCATCTCTTTCACTTGTTTTCTAACTCTAATGACGTTGAAAACTAAAACCTATTCTGCCCAAGTGCTCAAAGCAATAAGGAGAATGTCTCTAGCGATCTTCCTCAAGGTTCTTTCCGATCTAAACGTCTAAACTTCATTTTCCAGTGCCTATTTACTATTCCTGCACTTGCTATTATGAGTTGGATCTATTTTCCTCGTATTTTTCCTTCCACAAAGGACTTGTTTGATTCTGCCGAATTTAAGCATATTGAGACAGTAATCAACAGAGTAAGTTCACCAACAATTTAAGTTAATTGATTTGTTCAGTACTACTGGATATCGGTATCACTATATCCAGTATTCCATTCGATCCTCACTTGGTATAGCATTGGTGGTCTTCTAAAGCACCACAATGAAAGCGACCAATCGCAGTCTAATGTCTTCGTTACTTCTGCCTCCAAGTTGACACTTTTGTAATAAGATCTCTTCAAAATTTTGAAGCTCATTTGCTGTAAATCTTTGAGTTTATTTTCTAGGAAAATTGTTGGAGAAATGACTAGTCGCAGATTGTATTAGCTATTTCTTGTTGACTATTAGCACAGCTATTTGGTGGCATAATCAGCGACTTTATATGTAGCATTGCTAGGAAATGTTAGTCATAATTAATCGGATCTTGTAAAAGAGTGAAGGTTACTCCGCAAAATTTTGCACGAATTACTGCCTTCTTGGCTTAATTTTCAGCGAATTTTTGAAGTTTCGTAGCCTAATTGGCAAAGATGCAGCTATCTTTTGATCAAGTCCAAGAGAAAAAAATATTTTTCTCCAGAAAATTATCCATTTTCAGGCTCTCTTTTCTTTGTTTTAAATGAGGATGAATTGAGTCAACTCTATTTGCTCATCTCTAAAAAGGCGTAGAGGCTGTGAGCGGTGAAAGAAATCAAAATCAAAGCTCCTACTATGCTCGCGTAAATTGAGGTTAACCTTGTTATGAAAGCATTCATTTGCTCCTTTGTCTCGCTATTAATTATGGCCGAATCGACTTTTATCTACATCGCCATATCATTTTTCTCCCTTTTTGGGGTGATCCTAAAGGAGCAAGAATTTGTCGCTAAAGTTTATTTCGTCGGTCCATTCATCTATTTATATTTACCAACAATGATTTCATTGCTAACCGCTATTCCAATAAATTTAGTAATCATTTATCGACTGGTGAGGCGAGAGGCTGTGATGAATAACTTCCAAAAGGCAATAATATTTCAATCTGTCGCTATTATTGTCATGGCCTTGTCTGATCATGGCATTAAAGTCTGCTTTACTCACGACTTGACCGAGCTTAGGCAGACTTTTCATGGACTCCAAAACACACTTCGCGATATTGAGCTCTGCGCGATTTGTGCTTTTGCAATCTATTGGAAGAATATCTTCATACAGTGAGGGAACTAAAAAGTGAAACTAAAGAGAATTCCAGACATAGGAAATGTGAAATCGCCGCTTATATTTATTTAGCTCTGACTTTCGCTTATCGTTCTTAGGGAAATGTTATGCTGTTCTTGGAGCAATATTACTACAAGCTTTGGTCTGATTTATGGGCAAGTGATCTATCGAAATTTGAATTATAGTATTTGTTTTCTTCTTTCAGACTTGGGAATTGGATCACTTCGATTGGGTTTATCAAGTGGTTCCAATTATTTTTCCACTTGGTGTTTTGCTCATCGCCTTCGCTTGTTTTCTAACTCTAATGACGATGAAAACTAAAACCTATTCTGCCCAAGTGCTCAAAGGAATTAGAAAAATGTCTCTAGCGATCTTCCTCAAGGTTCTTCCCGATCCAAACGTCTAAAATCCATTTTCCAGTGTCTATTTGTTATTCCTGTACTTGCCAATATGATTTGGATCTATTTTCCTTTTTATTTTCCCTCGCAAGCGAAGCTCTTCGAGAGCGACAAGTTTCAATACATAAAAATGATAATCAAGAGGGTAAGAGTAAATCAAATTCATAAAATTTGATTCAGATTTCCGCAATTGTAGTATCACTGTATCCGCTCTATCATTCCATCCTCATTTGGTACAGCATTGGGGGTCTTCTAAAGCAACAAACAAAGATCAAATCGACAAAAGTTCATTCAATCACTTCGCTTGCAAAGCTAACCAGTATAGACTAATAAAATGATGTTTATTAAATTATCGAGACAAATTGGAGTCACGCAGAGTAGGAGTAATGAAAATGTCTGAGAAAAATGAGGGCAATAAGCCACATATAACTGGAGATAAATCACATGGAATAACTTGCTATTCGAATATGCAATTATTTCAGTTTAGAGTAAGGAGAAAAAATTATATTTATGGGGGTTTTCTAGGGATAAAAGTTGGTCCGATCGGGAATCTATAGTAGCTTCTAGTTTTTTAAAGGACCCCAATAATATGTATTTTGCCGTTCTAGCGCACCTTTTCGCCCATCCTCAATTTTCTCATTTTTAAGCCATTTTAAGGCTTATTTTTAACATAAACAAGTCTTAACTCTTCAAAAATGTGTCATTTTAAACAATTTTCAAAAATGGTAAAAAGGTCGAAATGCGCTACCTTGAAAATGTGGTCGAAATCCAGTGGTCGAGATGGTCGAAAAGGTGCGCTAGAACGGTGAATAAAAATAATGCTAAATAAATGATCTTTTCAGAAAATCTTAAACCTCTGACAAATTATGATCTTGAAGAACTTGTAAAATTATTAAAGATAAGAAACTTTAGAGGAATCTTTATGAGAGACACTTTACCAAATGAAGGAATTAAAGAAACAGAAGTAGGTATTGTAAATTTAGATTCTTCTAGTGGTAAAGGTACTCATTGGGTTTGTTATTCTAAAAATAAAGGAAAGATTTATTACTTTGATTCCTTCGGACTTGATCCTCCTTTACAACTTCAAGAATATCTCAAGAGTAGAAATAAAAAAGATAAAATAGAGCTTTCAACATTCAAAGTTCAAGATTTTGGAACACATCATTGTGGTTATTATTGTTTACTACTTTTAAAATTATTAGAAAAACATGATTTTCAAAGTAGTGTTTTATCTCAATTTTTATAACCATATGCCAGAGTCTCAAAAGAATCTGGAATAACAACTCTTTTGAATTGTAGCATTTTCGCTTGAGTCAATTCATTATCAAATACAACTTTTTCCTGTTCTTGGGTGTATAATTGTTGTTTGATACTTCGAATACAACATTGTTTCTTTCTAACAATACTCTTATTGAAAAGACTTTCTCGAAAATCTTCAACTTTTAACTTCTTGACAACATTTTTCTTTATCCCTTTACTCTTTTTAACTTCATCTCCAGGTTTTGGAAGTTTAGGATTCTCTATTTCATCTTGAATTCTTTTATTGTAATAATCGACAAACTCTTGACGTCTTTCCTCAGCAATTTTATATGCATATTGTTTGGGTTTCAAGGCTAAAAGTTCTTGCATTATTAATCCATTTAATTCATCTTTGAATTTGCCAACAACTTTTTTATTTTCTTCATTATACAATGGATGAACTTTAGGATATTCACTGAAATCGAAATATTTTTTAATGAAGAATCTTCTAATAGGTCTTCATAAAAGTCAGATGTAAAAATTTCATAAATAAGGGAATCAGTATCCTGATAGCATAATTTAATGTTACCTCCATATTTTTTCTTCATAACATTGTAATGAAAATCGTACATCAGCCACTTACTCAACTCCAGGATAGCAAAGCCAACATAAATAGGCTTATCCAGAACTATTTTAGTTTGAGCCATTTCAACAAAACTCAATTCTTTGTTTATTATTATATTCCTATTAAAGTTAGGTTTCTTTGCTAACTTAGTTATTCTATCTTTCTTTGAAATGTAATGCATTTCACCATTTTCCATACATTCATACTCACCAGAATACACCAACTTTACATCTACTCTATTACGAACATTCTCCATAGTTTTCCCAAAAACACTATTATTCATCAACTTAAAGAAGTCTTTTTCAAAATCATTTTTAGCTTTTTTCCTAAGGTTAGTATTCAAATCAATATAGCTCGCAAGCCAATTACTCTCATCAAATTTAAGAATTCTCTTAATTTTTTTCAATTTCATTCCAAGATCTAAAGCTTGTAGCAAATTTTGATAATGAATAACATAGTTTGTTTTATCTTCTAAAGTATTACACAACTTTTTGATTCCATTACCAAACTCTCTGATTTCAGGGCATAGAGGGAATTCATTATGCATCTTGTGAATTTCTGTAGGATACTCGAAGTCTACTTCTAATATACATCCTTTTCCTTGTCTATTCAGGTTTTCAATGTATTTCTGAATCATTACTTTGCTTACTTCGTTCATGGAAATATTTAAAATACTAAGTTGTTTTTGACTTTCGAAAACAAAGTTGCTTTGAGGTAATTTCAATTTCATTGCCCAACCATATAAATTGTTTGCATCTAAATACAAAAGGAAGTTTGAACATAGTTTAGGATTAAAATTCTTCATATATTTATTATTAGCTTTCGTATACCTTTTAACAGCATTCACAATTCCACCTCTAATACCATTTTCAATCATGAAAAACTTCTCAGTATCGTTAATAGTGTCCAGTTTAACTTTAGTGTATTTTAGCATAGCGTCCCAAGATAATCCTGGACTTGTATAATACCAGCAAGGATCTAATTCATAGACATATCGAGTAACATCCCTAAAGTTCTCAAAAATATCTGCCAAAAGGAGCACATCATTAATCATATATATTCTAGTATAATCTTCTAAACTAGAGCATCCCATTTTTTTCCAAACTAACTTTGCATACAAGTATTCCTTAGTTGTACATTCTTTTCCATTGAGGCTATCATAAAACGAAGAAATACTCGGGAGTTCAGTTTCTTTGTATCTCTCGAATGAGTTAATATATTCATATGGATAAACACCCTTTTTCCTCATAGTTTCGAAGATATCATTACCTTGAGTGGAGTAATAATCTTTTGATATATTCATTTGATTATCATCTAAATTTTCTGCAAGCTTATCCAATGAAGATAACATGAAACACATCGAATCTAGAAATCTTACTTCACATGTTTCCCAAATATTTTCTGTCAAAGAAGGTAAATGATAACTAAAACTGATGAATTTCTCTGAGTTAGCAGAAATATTTGACACACCTACATCATTTTTTCTCAGAAACTTAATACTCATAGGATCTCCGAGAATGAGATGTGAATCATAGCCTTTTAGGTTGTGAAAAAATACTGGGATGAACTTATTTTTCTTTTTCTTCAAATTACATTCTCCACATAATGGACTACGATATTCTCCAGTCCAATGATCATGATCTTTCACTTTAGTTGTTTTCATATTTGAAGGGTCAAAAACAACATCACACATAGGACAACTTCTGCATGCATAGAATTCTTCCTTTTCTATTGAAGACAAATCTCTACAAGCAATATCTTCAATGCTCATAAGATTTCGAAGAATTTCAATAATTGAAGTATTAAACTTTAATGCAGCATTATAACCAACATAAGACTCGATGTCGTATATAGTCTTAGTATACGAATCAATTACTAAAATGCAATATGCAGATGGAACATGTTTTCCAATATTCTTAGTCCATTTATCTTTTTCCTTTTTTTCATCAGTAAGCTTCCTTGGATTATGAATTTTTTCTATCAAACTTTCGAAATCTGAATAGATAACATAACGATGCTTTTGAGTATTCTGATGATTAACGAATTCAACAATGTTTTTACGAGATAATTTATGCTCAATTGGTGGAGTATTTTCACAATTCTCAAAGTGTCTATCTAACTTTTCTTGGTTATAGTAATATGATAAACATCTACAACAATAATATTTCATGTTGTCCCCATTACTTCTACTTAGAAGTCTACTTAAATTTGTGATAAGACTAAAATGTCCATTACCTTCTGAATCTTCATTATAAAAGAGGTTAACAGTTCTTTCTTTTTCACATTTATAAGTTGAATGACGAATTTTATATATTCTATGTTCATAATCATCGGGTGTAGGTTGGTAATTATTTCTCGTTTGAGCATAATTTGAAATAGAGTATTACATATGCAAAAACATGAACACTTAAATTATTCATACCCTCAAATTTTTCAATATCTTCAAACTTGAAAGGAAATTCAAGTCCATCAAAATTCAATTCATCCTTAAAAGACGTGTATTTAGTAACTCTTTCTTTATCTCTTTTAGCAGGATGTAGATGAGCTAGAATACACCACTTGAAACACATGTTATCTTTGTTCTGGATATTTAAAACAGACCTTTTACTAATAACAAGCTGAGGATTCGGTATGTATGATGCTCCTATCATTACATCAGTTTTAGTTTGAAACATAGTCAATCTCAAAAACCTAGTTATCACTAATCCTGAAGCATGATGTTCTCTATTCTCCACGTCATTCATTAATGTGCTACATGCTCCTTGATAGAATTCTTCCCTACTTTCACCAGAATGTAAAAGTTGAGTTTTCGTATTTACATGAAACTTATGCGGATCAGTAGAATCAGGCTTCTTTGTTTCACATTCTAAATATAGCGTTATTCTCACATTAGTATTTTTGTAAATATCGTTGACTACAGTATTTTGCTTCTTCTTGAGAAAAGAAGTCAATCTCTTTTTTACAATCGTGGTGTAAAATTCAATACCTTTCTCTTCGATCATTTCAAAAGGATTTTCTAGGAAATCTTTGTTGTTCTTACTTCTATAATTTGTTACTCTTGAATTAGCATTTTCTCTATCTTCTTGTTCCATAAAAATCAAATCATCCATAGGAAAAATCTCATCTGGAGGTGGTAATGGATTTTCATGATTTTCTTGAGAATGATCATTAATAAATTGTTTCATTTCATCCACCTTCATCTTTTTCATTTGAGCATCAGTCATTAGTAGTTTTTTCTTTTTATTAATTTTTCTAACTTCACGGAGCAGCTCATCTCTCGACATTGTCAGATGAATTGGTTTAAAACTAAAAAAGATATTACTTTTTCAAATTCTAGAAGGAGTCAAAACTTCCTTTTATATAGAAAATTTTTTTTAAAGAAAAATTCAAATTTCTAACTCAGTGAAAGTAACGTCTTTGAACTTCATAATAAAATCAATCATTTCTTGTTTTCTCATAGTTTGGATTTCCCTAGATTTGAGGATGTATTTTCTCAATTCACTTCCAATCATTGCAACTTTTCTACGAACTTCATCTCTTTTCATTTGTTTGAGACTTTCTTCACTTAAAGACTTCTGTTCACAAAAGTTTGTATTCTGATGAATAGCTTCAGTAATTTCTTCCATTTATAAATACAATAATTTTTTATAAATAAATTACTTTTTCAAAAATGTCCAAAGGATTGGTAGAAATCTATGATCCCAAGAAAAGGAATGAGATAGTTCACTCATTCTTGAAGAATAGAAAAGAACACAAGTTCAAGAATTCACAAGAACGCAGTAATCTAGAGAATGTAGAAGATCATCGTATAGAAGTATTCAAACCCATACTAGAATCAAATAAGAAATTACAGGAAGAAATTATTGATGAAAAGAATAAGATAGTTCAAACTCTCAACAGCTTTAAAGGATCTCCTTCATTCAATCAACCAAACATTTTACAAAGTACACCGATGAAGCAAATCCAATCTGCAAGTAGCCCCAAAAATACTCAAAGTCCATCAATCAAAGTTAGTAGTCTAATTGCTACTTATCTTCAAGATCCTAGAGATAAAAGTAATGCAGGATACTCAATAAGGTATAATAATGATACTAAAGGCTATTCAATTGGAAATAAAGAAGTAAGCTTTGAAGATAATACGATGGAAATCAATAATTCTGTTTACATTGCAACGAATGGTCTTATGGAATTATTAACTAAAAAATCTCCAGATCTCAGTAAAATTAAGAATGATGATACTCAAAATTATCGAGAAATCTTACTTTGCTCAGATGCTCTGTATCATAAATTTAATAAAAGTAGTAAAAGATATAATGCTGATGCTAGTGATAAATGGAAATTCATTAAAGAGAATTATTTTGTCGCGAAAGCTCAAGCTACTGAAAGTAGTGTTACAAAAGGTCAAAATAGTCAAAGTACAACACAAAATACATCACAAACATCAGCACAAGGTAGTTCAATTCAATTTGATTTCCTACCAATCCAAAGGATCTCGGAATCTGTGATTCTACCCTCAAAAATTAATGATCTCATGGATCAACTAAGATTAAGTATTGGTTCTTATCAAGCTGGAAATAATGGAGAATATAATAAGATTCATGCTATTTTAGATGAATTAATTCGTAGGAGAAAAATAAAAAAGAAAGATTTACCAAGTATTTATTTAGGTATTGGATTGTAAATCCTAATGACCTAAAGGAGTATTGGTCTTTAGCTAAACCTATGAATTTGAAAAGTATTACTTTGATTTCTGGATTATAGTATTTTCTGACCCTTTACCCTTTTTTACATATGCTCTTGAAACATTTGGAAATTCTTCAGAAACACCAACTCTTTTAAACTTATCACTAAGTGTATCATCTATATCTAGATCATTGAGAAAATCTAGGCATTCTCGATTTGTTAAAGTTTTCTTATTCTTTAGAGTAAGAGAAAGATCAATTGAAGGTACTTCTACTATTTGTTCCTTTTGTTTTTCATTATACTTCTTTCTAAGCTCATTGTGTTCATCTCTTTCTTTTTGAAAATCTGAATGCATCTGTTCTAACATTAATTTATATTTCTTGTTCGATAATCCAAGTGTATTAATAATAATAGACTTGCATTCACTCTCACATTTTGATGTTAATAATTTAGTGAAACCATATTTATAAGCAAATTTATCACTTTGAGACATCTTACATCCATCTATTGCGTGAATCATTTGTTCTAAAGAATCTAAATACATTTGAGCTGTTTCTTTTGTCGCATCATTTTTGGTATAAACACTGATTTCTGAGAAATCTATTTCTTTTTTACCATCAACTTTTTGAACTTCTTGGATGAAAGCAGATAATTTAATTTGATTTTGAGATTTATCCATTTATATAGGATTATAAATCCAAAGCATTCTTCAAATGAGTATATCTAATTTTTTCAAGGTAATAATTACAAAGGTATTTACTTATCCCTTATTATCTATAATAATTCATTTATATTCATCAGTATCCATTTAAATTCATTAGTATCCATTAATATTCATTGCAATCTATTGAAAAAAATTTTATGATATAAATGACTAATAGAAAAATATTCGATGCCTGGAATGATTACAAAAATAAAAATGTTTATGTCAAGAAAACTAAATTCTGTAGAGACATCGGATGTAGTGTAGATTATCTAAATAAAATAATCAGAAAATTCACAAGCACTTCAGGCGAAGGAAATCTTAGAAATTTTGAAAACCCAGAAAGTTGTAAAATTGTAAAAAATAGGGATAGTAAAGGTAGATTTCAAAAAATAGAATCCTCAAACACATCATCACAAAGAGAAGATGATCTGAATCAAATAGATGTAGGAAGTAATAGTATAAAAGTAATAGATATTTCTAAAAAGATTACAAAAAGAACACCAGAAGAACAAATTGCTTTCATTCAGAAGAGTATAACTCAAAATAAGTAAAAGTATTTCAAACATTTTCTAAATCTTCCATCATCAATGTCTGAAGTCTTATCAATTGATAAAAAGTTATACTCCCTGAGGTCGCTATGTAAATAATTCTTACTCCATATTTCTCTCGACATTTCCAGGAATTCTTCCTTCGAAATTTCACTAGCATGATCTCTGTAGATGTAATCTAAATTCATCTTATCTTGGGGGAATATTATAAAGAAGTTAGCATTCTCTCTAATTGTATTTTTTGGTAACTTAATATAATTTTGAGAAATGTAAAAACAATCTACCCCAGAATGTCTTCCTCTAGTATAATATTGTTCTATTTTATTTTGTTTTTCTAATAAAAGATCATCAAAGATTATTAGAGTCTTCTTATTGGGATCAATTGAACTAGGATCTGGAATATCTTCTAAAGAAGAACTAGTGAAAACGTCAATGATTGGCTTGGAATCATCTTTTTCTTCAATTATGAAGTCTTGCTTTTCGAAACATTTTCTAATTTCTTTTTTACTCAATCCTTCATTCATTCCATTAATTAATGCTTGATAACAAGGTTGAAATAAAGTTGTACTAAAGATGTATAAATTATTGTAATCAAGGTATTCTTCTCCTTTACCATTAGGTGAATCAAGGAGTAAATTCATTAGTAAATTAGTCTTTCCACATCCACTCTTTCCAATAATACATCCTCTTATACTTTGGGGAAGTAAAGGATTGTTATTTCTTTCAGGATAGTAATTTTGATACTGTAGTCACTGAAATCACTCATTTTAAAATTTATACCTAGGTATTTAAAATGTTTGAAAAATATAAAAGTATTTAAATTACGATACTTTCTTGATTTCCTTCGGAAATTATAAGATAAAATAAATTATTCAAATAAATAGAATCTTTAATTAAGAATAACAAGTCTCTTCTTAAATATATATCGAACAAATGAAAAAACATTTCAATTTCCACAAGATTTAAAAATTAGTAGTATTAGTGTTGTGAAGATTGATGGAATTTTGGATTGTTCTAATGAGCCTTTTGTCAGATCTAAAGATCTAGGAATCTCCGATTTCGTTTATCTATCATGCAATCTTATTTGTGATACTTTCATTGATGAACGACAAAGTAATATCATTTGCAAGCTTCCTTTAGATTCGACTTCAGTAAAATATGAACCAATAAACTTAATTTATCATCGAAGTGTTAATAATTGTAATACTTTAACATTAAAACTAGTGGATGATAAAAATAACCTTATTGACTTTAACAAATGTGATCTTCATATAGAATTACACTTCAAAACGTAGTTTCAAGGTTTTGCTACGCAAAAACGAATGTAAAAACGTAAAAAAAGAAATAATTTAAATTAAATTCTTTTGAATCCTGATCCTTCACTAGGTCTTGTAGATCCTTTCTTTAGAGCTCTAAGAAATGCTGCATTCTTTTTATTCAATCCTTCTGATCTATTAGTATTCAATTTTTCATTTGTAGTATTCATTGATTTTTGAGTAATACTTCCTCCTTCACTAAGTGAATGTCTTGCAGATCCTTCCTTGACTTTTACTTTTTCATTGATTTCTATTTTTTGTTCATGTTTAATATCTTGAATCAATTCTATTTTATCTTTCTCTTTTGGACTTATGATAACATATTTTGAAGAATCACCAGAATTGAAGAATCTCATTTCGTTTTGTAGAAGATTATAATTTATTAAAGAATAATAATAATTAAAATAATTTAAAGATAGAAAAATTTAGTCTACAACAAGAGATCTTCGATGTTCATTTCTGAAATCTTGCAGTTCAACACCTTGGTAATCTTCACCTTGGAAATGATTTTTTGTTCTCACAAAAATTGGATTCCTATTTCTCGGATTTCTATTTTTTCTTGAATCAAAGAATGTTTTTGGAGAAAGGACCATCCAAATAGATCTACCTATAAATATGTAAAAGAGAGTAACACCAATAGTTACATAAATCCTCCAAATTCTAATGTAATACTTCTCAAAAATGGATTCTACCTCGTCTAATATTTCATGAGGAATCATACCATCTTGACTATTTGAGTGTAATTGAATGCTAGTATCAGCTTTTTCTCGCATCTCATTAATTAATTCTTCCTCTATATTCGTTTTTGTATCAAGGAGGATATGTTCATGAAAGATTACTTTATCATCTAAGAAATTTAGATCGAACTCTTCAAAGTTTTTGAAATTAGTAACATTATTAGCCATAGGATGTAGTGCTAGGCTACTAGAAATTATTCCCCCACTTGGATCGTTCTTGTAATACCAAATCTTGTCTCCAAATTGTTTAATTCTAATGGGTATTTGTCCTTGAGTAAGAGCTAAACTTGTCTTGAATCCATCAAAATGTGTTAGATCAACAAATTCAATGTCAGAATCATCAATTTCTTTACAAAATGTCACTTGAATAATATCGTCATTAGTGTCCATTGATCTTACCCGTACTGCTGAATGATTTAGTTGTTTTTGAATGTATCTTCTAGGATTTTCTCTTATTAGTGTTTCAAGAAGAGAAGTATGTTCATTAAAGATATCACACATTACTTCAGTTGTATGTCTTAGTAGATTATTTGATTTGTTCTCAAGATATTGAAACTCTCCAGCTGCTTGAAAATCTGAGTAAACTTGTCTTCTTGTTCTACCAATCCTCTGATTTCCAAAGGTCTCGGTATTTTTAGATTTTCTATTTTCTAATTCTTCGAGAGCGTATTTAGCAAATTTAGTAACGTATTCATCATAGGTTGGAAAAGTATCACATGCATCTCTAGTTTTGACAAACTCTTTGAGTTCTTGATCTTTAGATTGAACAAAATCAGAGATTTCTAGATCTTTGGTTTTTAAATAGTCTTCAAAACTTGGAAGCAGTAAACAATCATTTTTAATCTTTGAGTATTCTTCATAAGTGGGTAATGGAAAAGGTTCTTCTAAACTTTGATTCGTAGATCTTTTGACCTTTTTGGTAGTATTCGAATTCACAGAAGTAGTAGTATTTGTACCAGTATTCAATAATCGTTGTCTTTCCAATTTTTCCTTCTTTCTTTTCTCGAATTCAAGATATTGCTTCATTTTTTCTTCTCTTCTCTTCTCAAATTCTTTACGATCAGCTTCGTATTTATCTCTTGTTTCTTTGTCTTTTTGATTTTGAATTTCTTGTTGTCGTTTATAATATTCTTCTCTTTCTTTTTGATATTTCTGAGGATTCATCAATCCTTCGGATCTAGGAATCTCTGTTTTTATACTCATTTCTTGAAGACTAGGAGTTGATGTTAGTGCTTGTGGTGTTGGAATTCTTGGTATTTCGTTTTCATGTAAATGAACAACGTGTTGACGTACTGCAAAACCTTCATCACTTACTATTAGATCAAGATTACAATCTTTCACAATTTTGTTTTCCCCAAGACTCAGAGCAATTTGATTTTTACTATTTATCCACAGTCCATTACTCATTATTCCATCTAGTTTTCCAATTGAAATGTATTGACAATTTTGATTTTTATTAGCATCCCAAATCATAATTTCATTAGTTTTTGAACTACAATAACCATCCTGATATTTACAATTACTTAAGTCGGAGAGAACATTAGATGGCCTACTTTGATTGAAGTGTGAA
Organism: Oscheius sp. JU1382; assembly: GCA_932521405.1. Classification (NCBI taxonomy): domain Eukaryota; kingdom Metazoa; phylum Nematoda; class Chromadorea; order Rhabditida; family Rhabditidae; genus Oscheius; species Oscheius sp. JU1382. The sequence continues at coordinate 2,156,655 of OW051476.1, forward strand.
TATACTTTAGTTTCAATGATGATACAATTCTCTTTGTAATATCTTTTGCTTGTAAAGAAACTAGTAAATCTATTTGGATAATCCACTTCAACTTTATTATTTGTACTATATATTCCTTCTTTACCTTTCCCTAAACTTCCATATTCACATTTCTTGTTTGCAATCCATTCTCTACATTCTGCAACACTTATACTTCGATGATTTAATTCCTTTTCTACTAAGTGCTCATATCCGGAAAAATCTGTATACATTGATACTTCACTAACTAATTTCTTACACAATTTAGCTTCACTTGAATATTCGATAATGTTCGGTTTGAAGACTTCATAACTTACTACTTTTGATTTTTCATTCAATTGTCTATGGTAATTACATTTGTGTAATTTTGGTAATTTAAAGTATTGAACTGGTGCACTAGGAGTACATATAATAGCTGCCAAAATATCATAATGAGTAAATGTTAAAAAGAAATAGAATTGCAATAGATTCATTTACTTTAGAAAATTTATTTTAAATAAATTGAAAATTTATCCTGACTTTCTTTGAAAGTTGTAATTAAATTGAAAATATCTTAAATGGCTGAAGCAGTAGACAGAATACTCATCGTTGATAGTCCAATTATTCAGGATACATCAATTCAAAAGGAAAATTTGATTAGTATTTTTCCTTCATCTGGATCTTCTTTGAATCAGCATGGTGAAATAAATTTTATCATTGAAACTTGTGATCAATATCTATTACTTCATAAATCTTATATTTATTTAGAAGCTTCCTTGAGTAAAAGTGATGCCGCAGGATCACCACTTGCAGATACAGATGAAGTCACATTAACAAACAATGGACCTATGTTCTTATTTGATAGAGCAACTTACTCAATGGATGGTATGCAAGTTGAAAATATCATTGATCCTGGAAGAGCAACACTATTAAAAGGCCTCCTTACTTATTCTTCAACAATGAATAAACAAAATACTTTTGGTTGGATCCTTGAGACAAAGGATATCATGACTTATAAAATAAATAAATATACAAAAAATAGAAAAGGAAACCTTACTTTTTGTATTCCACTGACTCATATTTTTGGCTTTGCTGAATGTTATAATAAAATAGTTTACGGAAGAAAACACCAATTAAGTCTTTATAGATCTCCAGAAAACAAGAATTCTATTACATCCACAGATCCTACTAAATTTACTGCTAAGATGACTATTAATAAACTTCAATGGATAATTCCTAAAATTATGCCTTCCTTAGAGATGCAAAACAAACTTCTTAATTTATTCGAAAGTAATAAATTAGTTCAAATGCCTTTTATTTCTAGACAATTTGAGAGTTATAATATTCCTAATGGTAATCGTGAATTTACTTGGAAACTTGGAACAAAATATGATAAAATAAAATATATTGTTCTCTCTTTTCAGACTGCAAGAGATAACAATTATCTCAATGCTGCTAAATTTGATAATTGTGGACTTGAAGAAATCTATGTTGAAATGAATAGTGAAAGATATCCATACGAATGTCTGAAGTTTGACTTTGATAAATTCAATGCAGTCCAACAATACAATTTTGCTAAAGAATTCAGAAATAGTTATTATGAATCAGTGAAAGATTACATTTTCATGGAAGAAGATGTGTATTATTATTATTATCCACTTTTAGTATTTGATGTATCAAAACAGAATGATAGAATTATTGCATCTCGGCCTGATGTTACAATAAAAGCCAGCTTCGCTAAAAACATTGCTCAAAGTACTAAATGTTACTGTCTGATTCTTTCAGAAAATATTGTTGAAGTCAAGGATAATAGAGTTAAGGTTGTTAGTATTTGATAAATCAAAATAGATTATTTAAATAATTGCATCTAAGATGCTCTTGATTATTTCTAATTATTGAGTCAGTGTATAAAATGCTTAGGTCTTTAAAGGATCTCCTTCGGATTCACTTGTGAAATTTAAATTCGTTTCCTTTATCCAAGAGTTGAATTTCTCCGGATATCCATACCACTTAACAAACACTTCTTTTACTCCTTTAGATTTTCTATGTTTTATCACTTTTTCAACTTTATACTCTTCATTGATATTATTGTAAAGTGTGAGTTCTTCTTCATAAAACTTTCCTTTGATTTCTTCATCTGCTAGGTCTCTAATAGAATACATTGTAATCCCTTCTTCATTTGGGTGAACTTCAGAAATCTTAAATTCTTCAGTACTCCAATTTGGAAGATATCCTTTATCGAAAATAGCTTTATATTTTGTAATTCTGACAGTGTCTCCTATTTTGAATTTCGCTTTGATTGGAGTCTTTTCTTCCTCACTTGAAGGAAAGAGATTTTTGTAAACTATCGATTCATTTTCTATTTTTGAAGCCTGTGTTGGAGTCATTTTTATTGAAGAGTGATAATGATTGTTATAGCCCCAGAGTAAATCATCAAGAATATCAACCCATTTATGGTTTCCTTGATGAGTAAACATTTTCCACATTTTCTCTTTCAAAGTTCTATTGAATCTCTCAACTATTGAAGCTTTTTTATCTGAATAAGTTGAGAAATGATTAATTTCTAATTTTTTGAAGAGACTTTTTAAATTGGAATTGTAATACTCTTTTCCATTATCAGTTTGCATCTTCTTTGGTTGTCTACCACTCTGAATGAAAATTTTTTCAAGAGCTTCTGTAGTTTCCTTACCACTTTTAGTCTTCAGAGGTACTACCCAAGCAAACTTTGAAAAGCAATCAATGATAGTTAAAAGATATTTAAAGTCTTTGTTTTCTTCTGAGTAGGGAGTCATTTCTACAAGATCTGATTGCCATTGATCATCTATACCATCAAAGTAAACTCTTTGACTCTTGAAGTTTTTCCTAGCTGGTTTGTGTAGAGTGTAAACATCTTGTTCATTCAGGAACTCTTTAACCTTTTTCTGTGACACCTTTGTTATTCTTGCTAACTCATTGATACCACAAAATCCTGTTTTAGGAGAATAATAAGCTTTTTCTAAAAGATCTCTTTCACCTTCGGAACTTGTAGATTGTCTAAGAATTTTAAATTTTTCACTAATTTCAACCTCCTTGATATCTCCTAATCCAGAACCTCCTGTGATTGTTGGAATTAGCTTACACTTCATTGTATTACAATCTCGGCATAACCCTTTTATCATAGAACGTTTCGAGCTTGTTTCAACATTAAATATGTCAGTAGTATCAGTATATTTTTTACATTTGAAACAGTATACTAATTCCATAATTTAGAAGTTAAAATTTTTTGGCTACAAATATCTTATTTGATTTTGTGAAATGGGGGATGTTCAGTGAAAATGGATGTCTTCACTAGAAAGTGAATTCACTTCCACCTAGCCATGAACCCCAAACATGGCTACCTCACCTGAGGTATTAACTTTTTCACTTGGCTTCAATCAAACAAGATATTTGTTTTTCAAAATAAAACAAGAAGATGAAATAACAACAAACATGAAATAACAAAAATTAACAACAACAATCAAATGATTATTCACTTTCTCCCCTTCCGGAAAAGATTCTTCAAGTCGTTACATAGACTGTTTTCTCAGAATTTCGATTGCTGATTCAACATTTCCTGCTGAAATATATCTTATTCATTTAAATTCTTTGTTGTTATTCTGAAGACGTTCATTACTCACCTTTAGTAGTTCGTTGAATCTTTCTTCTCGTTAAACATAATAAAATCTCTGATCATTGAATACATGTAGTAAAACCTGCAAATAATTAATAATCTAGTGTATCATACAACAAAAAAAAAGACTTACCAGTTCTTTCTGTTCACTTTTACGCTTTCTATGAAGAAGTAGAGATTTCATGACAACGAAAAGCATTCCCATCTTAGAAGAAAATATTGAACTTTGCTTGAAAAAACATCTTGAAAACGAAATAGATAACAACACAAAAACTGAAGAAATTCTGCGACGCAAATCGTTCTTAAATGAGACACTTTGTCCTTTCATACCTGTTTGCCAGCACCTTGAGGAGGTTAGGGTGTGACCACTCTCTCTTTCTCCTTCAGTTCTCTCATTTTGTGACGTCTTTGCCCTGGCAATTTTTCTTTCTCTTTGTGTGACCTTCTTTTCTCTTCCTCACTGTGAGCGAGCACAACCACACATTTGCTCCAGTTGAACTAGACGCGCGCGACATGCAAACACGTTGGGCTAGAGTGGAAGGCAGAGACGCGTGACCAGAGACGCAGAGGATGGAGAGAACCTGCCAACATCGCATTCTTTCCTTAACTTTTGTGAATAAAAAAGAGACTTCTTTTTCATTTGCTTCATGAATGTTATAATTAATTTCGTATTAATTTTCAAAATGATTTAGGTTGAAATGTTCATTGTCGTTACCTTGCGTGATCACGAAGATAAGTCTCACAAATCCGTTAAATTGGTATTTGAAGCTGAGGTATGTTTTCCATTTATATTCATTTTCTCATTTATGTTTTCCATACATAAATACAATTCAGTGTTTTAGGCGACAATCCAGCAGCTTCAAGATAAAATTCTCACTAGTTTCCAAGTTGCGATACATTGTCAAGAGATATTCGATCGCAATGCTCGTCGCATCGATTTGTTAACTGGTTCATTGCAAAATGCAGGACTTGAAGATGGTGATACGTTGATTCTGGTTAGTTATTTTGACATGTGATTCTGATATTTTTAAAAGCGAGAACTAACTATTTCTTCATTTTTCTTTCTCAAGTTATCAAAGTAGAATTTCGGGGATAAAATTAATATTTTTTGAGACTCTTTCTATTATTATTATATATCACCCCTATCACCTATTCCCTATGAGTAAAGTTGAATTTTTATTTGATTAATTGACTGATTTCAGTGCCATACTATGTTGATAAATTGGCGGACATACATCCAGATGATAAATGAAATCAAACGAATGACCACATCGGGTGTTACGGACGGAAGAAGGGAGATTGCTCTCAAGGCTCGCATTCAGCTGTCCCCACTCTATTCGTCAAACTTCTTTGGTGTGTATCCCAGTTTGGCAATCGAAGAAATGAACATCGGCAAGAGTTTGAATTTCCAGATTCATAACACGAAGAAGTATCTTCACCGATCCGTTTCGGCATATTTTCAAGCAGCTTATCCGGAAAAAACGGTGGAACTGAAGGATAAATCCGAAGAGTTTGCTGGAGTTCATGTATGTAATTATTGCTTATTATCTTTTATTTTTACACATTTTTAGCTCGGAGTTTTTGTGTTCATCGATAATGAGCTCTCTTACTATGCGAAAACTCTTGGAAGTGTTCCGGGACCTGACGAGGAGTTCGACTTCCCAAACTGCCCAAAAATCGATCTGATGGAAATATATGTTTACTTCCTTCTCAAATTAATTGGTGTGGGACCGGTGGAAGTTCATGTGATACCAGACATTACCAAATCAGATCTGGTCTTCATCGCAACTAAATTAGGTGGGCATCAGTTTGATTTTTGATTTCATATCTGACAATTTAGTTGATAGATTTCGAACCGCTTCGGGAGTCTCAGCTTCTGAAATAATAGCGAGTACTTCTTCTGAAGGTGATATTTAGATTGTTATACATGAATCTAATTCAATTCATTTTTTTAGTAGCCGGACCAGTCTACATCGATACGGAAATGAGAAATCAAATGAAAATCTTGTCTTCCTTACTTTGTTTAAGCGATCTGCTCAGGAATAAGGGGAATCATGGAGTGGTGGAGCAACAAACCACTGAACTCGAAAAGAAGGAAGACGAACAATGTTCTATTCGTGAATTGAGAATTATCGACTTTGGGGTGATTTTTTTATATTTTTGTGCAACTGTTTATATATTTTTTTTGTTATTTCAGATCAACCTTGGCATGATCGACAGCGACCCAAGCATTCTGAACTCTTCCTTTGATATCGCTTATTTGAATGCTTTTTTTGCAAAGTGGGAGCTTCAGAAAAATATATACAGAGCAAGAGAAGCAATGGATAACGTTCCTGCCCTGAAAAACAACCAGAACGTTAATCGCGTGACATTCGATCGGTATTTTAAACGCCTTGAAAAAGCTCTAACAAATTTTTAAACTAAATAATTTACCAATTCTATGTTCAAAATACAACTTACAATTAGGAATATTTTGCTGTTAAATTGAAGTGGATTGGATAGGATTTTTTTGGAATTGTATTAGAATTTCGCGTTTAAAATTATTCCTAATTTAGTCCTTTGTTTGTTGTTGGGATTGCGGGTTTTTAGTAATACGTGTATTATATTAGCTAATTGATGTTCCCTGTCAAATAATAAATGTCTGTTTATTATTTAACTATTTGGATTTCTTATTCATAAATCCTGGCTTCCAACTAACTCTAGATCTATTACTTTGTATTGTTGTATTTCTCTTAATAAACGTTATTCATTTCTAAGTCCATTGGTGGTCACAACATTTTTGATTTGATGGCTTAGCGCAATATTTCGACCACTGGATTTCGACCACATTTTCAAGGTAGCGCATTTCGACCTTTTTACCATTTTTGAAAATTGTTTAAAATGACACATTTTTGAAGAGTTAAGACTTGTTTATGTTAAAAATAAGCCTTAAAATGGCTTAAAAATGAGAAAATTGAGGATGGGCGAAAAGGTGCGCTAGAACGGCAAAATACATATTATTGACCCCTAGACTTTCAAATAAAATGTTCTAAGGGAGAGTGGCTCTAAAAAGATTCTTGAAGAAAAAATTCGGAACTAGTAAACCTTTAGGGGCCCCAGTAGCCATGATTCAATTTTTGCGTTGTCAGGAAAGTCGTGGGTTCAACCCCTCTCCCTAACTTACATTTTTGCTTTATTAATTTAAGTCTTTTAAAAAATATTTTTTGACGTTTTGACTCAATTCAGCTGCACAAAGTACATTGAATTGGCCTTCTATTGCTCTGTAGCATTGGAATTCTCTGGCTTATCGAGCTGTTAAGCTGGTCTGAGTCAAGAAATTGGATTTTTGTTTAAAGAGAATCAACTTCTCAGCAGGCAAGCATCTTTATGAAATGAGTTTGCCGTTGAACAATGAGATGCTAATGCATATGTACTTATAATACAATAAAATTTAGTCAAAACGTCAAAAATATTTTTTAAAAAAAGACTTGAATTAATAAAGCAAAAATGTAAGTTAGGGAGAGGGGTTGAACCCACGACTCTCCTGACAACGAAAAAATTGAATCATGGCTACTGGGGCCCCTAAAGGTTAATAGTTCCAAAGATTCTTACAAGGGAACACTTTTAGTTGGTCCAAGCGTTTCGCAAAATCTTTGGTATCATTCGATAGAGAATTAAATTCTAAGTCGTTTTCGACAAAAATTAGCTGCTGAAAGACTAACCTGTCTGAGTAACAGCCCTCCAAAGTTGGATTTTGCGACAAGTCTGGGGATAAGGTCGCGCCAGACCACTAGTGGCAAGCGAGGTCCTGGCCTAGTGGTAAGTACGCTAGGCTACTGCTCTTTTGGTCCCGGGTTCGACCCCTCGAGACTTTTTTCCCTTTTATTTTTATTTTGTCTTCTTTGTTGTGTATGTTAGACTTGTAAATATGTCAATATTGAAGAAAAGCAACTTTTCACTTGTATTTATCGATTGTTTTTGCTTGTGTTTATCGATTGTTTATCGATAGTGTTTACTGAGACAAAATTTCCATTTCAACTGGTCATGTCTGCTTCCAAGATCGTCGCCTTCCTTGCTCAGAGCTTTGCTCTTCCTTCCCTTCCTGCCCTCACCCCATAAGAGAAGAAGTTTGCCCTGTCCCTTCGTCAACTTCTTCAAGACTTTGACGACAAAGGCCTTACTGTAGAAGAAGAGACAGAGCAGCATCTCGACATCGATGAGTACAGCGTGGATGAGGAACTTGTCGATGCCATCGCAAGGGATTACAAAAGTGCTTCTGGCAAGGTTGTCAGGTTAGTCCCTAATCAAAAGAAATATTTTTTTAGATTCTCCGACGACTTCGTCTCTATCGGGAAAGTAGAGGAAGCTGTCCGCTACTATCGTGCACCAAAAACGGGACACAGAACTTTGGCGTCTATAAATAACCAGTTCAGATTTATCAAAACTTCAAAGGATATAGCAATTCTTGTACAGGCAGATACTCATGGTAAGAAAATACTTTTCTAGAAAATAGATTATTATAGGTCTTGATTCTGTTCTCCATAGAAATGCAGGTATTCGAACAATTGGTGAAAAGCTGTACGAATGGGTAGCCGAAAAGTTCAGCGAAGGTAAGATTCTCCACGATAGCGACCTTCAGGCCAAGGCTCTCTCTATCAACCAACAAGAGCAACTAGTTCAGGGCTTCAAAGCTTCTCAGGACTGGATCACAAAGTGGAAACGAGCTCATGCAATCAGCTCAAGAAGAATCACCAAGTTTGTTACCAAAACTGTGCTCCGAGGCAAAGATGCTACTCTGGCTAAGGCAAAACAATTCGCCTAAGAGGTCAAGGATACTATCCTTACCAAGGCTATACCTCTTTCTGCTGTCTTCAACACGGATCAAAGCGGGTTCAAGAATGAAATGTACGGAGCTAGGAGCCTCGCAATCACTGGCTCAAAGACGGTAGAGAAAGTTGTTGAAAATATTGATTCAACAACTTATTCTTACACTATAATGCCAGTTTTATTTGCTGATGGTCATCTTTACCCCAAGCTCTTTGTGATCCTCCAAGAGAAAAATGGTCAGTTGCCCCAGAAATACTACCGAGCAGACGACCTCATAATCAAGGCTCATACAAGTCACATGATGACCAAACGTAAGTTAGCCAAACAGTATTAAAGTTTTTTTAGAATTAATGAGAGAATGGGTTTAAGAAGTCATTGCACCAATGCCGCAGAGTCAACTGCTAATGGTCTGCGATTCATGGAGTTCTTTCAAGGATCATGAGACGATCAAGGAAAATGTTCCAGTAAGTATGAATTTAACAGTAATGAACATTCCTGCAAAATCCACTGTTGACGTTCAGCCCCTCGACGTCTATTTCTTCCGCTTTATGAAAGGCTTTGTCAAGAAGATCACGAAGTACAGCCAGCTGCACAAAGAAGACTTTTTGCCCCATAGGCGAGACAACATTCTAAAGGTAAGAATCTACTTTTATCTATTTATTGTTTATAGGTCCTTTCCGAAGTTTACTGGCAGTTCTGTAACAAGCAATTCAAGGATTTCCTCCGCCATGCATGGGTCAAATCTGGTTATCTAGCCCCTCTTCCTCCCGGTCCCCGTTTCCAAACCCCCAAGAAATTTGTTTCCCTTCTATTAGTCCCAACCCTGTTTCGAAAATGCCTGCACAAATTCTCATTTTGCATGTTGTTCCTATTGTAAAAATTATCTTTGTTTTTCGCACTTTATTGAAGAAGTACATAGCACGAAATGCCCTCAAAAATGATTATTGTTGTTACTGTTACGGTTGTCTTATTAGCTTTAATAAATAATGTACCTCTTTAACATACACAAAAAAGTGGAAAAAATAAAAATAAAAGGGAAAAAAGTCTCGGGGGGTCGAACCCGGGACCAAAAGAGCAGTAGCCTAGCACACTTACCACCAAACCAGAACTTCACTTACTTCTGATAGGGTGGCGTGGCCTTATCTTCAGACTCATCGCAAAATCCAACTTTGGAGGGCTGCTACTCAGCCAGGTTAGTCTTTCAGCAGCTAATTTTTGTCGAAAACGACTTAGAATTTAATTCTCTATCGAATGATACCAAAGATTTTGCGAAACGCTTGGACCAACTAAAAGTGTTCCCTTGTTAGTGAATTCGTATTCGACAACGTAGAGGGGTGGGTGACGATTCGCACGAAAATCAGTCGTATGAATCGTCACCCACCCACGTAGAGTGTTCAATTGATTTTTCTGATTATGAATCACCTTTGGATTTTTACTTATACTATATGAACGCCGATATTATTGAGGCACTGCTGGAAAATATAGACCAACCACCATGACATAAAACGCATAGATATCTGGAAGAAATCTCTGGACCTAAAGGAAAAACAAGAAGAAATTGCTATCTGTGTTATAAAGCAAAAACAAAATTAGAGGGCAGTAGCGAAGCTAGAAGGAATCCAAACCGAGTTAACACAAAGTGTTCAAAGTGCTTAAAATTTGTTTGTGTTAATTGTTTTGCACAATTCATACATTTTGCTAAATTACATAAATAAAATTGTATTAAACCGTGAAAAAACGATGAAAAACCACCTGCAGTCACATGTGGCTGCAGTGGTCCATTGCGACCATTTTTGCTGCAGCCACAGATGGCTGCAGCGGGTTCGAATGGGTTAAATAGGGGGACGGGGTGGTGAGAATTTCGCGTGAGCAAAGTCATATGATTATCAAGGGCTTAGATAAACACAGAAACTTTCCTAATGTTATAGACCCATGATCCCCACGACCCGTAGGTCACCCCTATAGATAAGAGAGAGAAGGCAAGACTGATTTATCAAAGGATAATGCTCCTTTTATAGCGCGTCTATAACATCCCCTTTTCCGGAGATTGCTTGTGTCCTCACAAGACTTGGTTGAGTCGTCTTCTTTGGTCTCCTTCATCACGCTCCCTCCATTTTGTTGCGTTGTTTGAATGTACTATCCGGGTATCTCCTTTTCCACCATCATACAAGATACTGTTGTTTCTGATCCCAGTCACCTTATAGGGACCAGAGCGTAGTGGGGCCAGCTTGTTCTTTGCAGGTTTCTTTACTAGGATTAAATCACCAATCTTGATTTGTTCTTCTACTGGTTCTTCTGTTTCTTTTCTTTTCTCGGCCTCTTTTATTTCTTTCAATTTCCGAATCCTTCTTCTGTTCTCTTTTAATCTTTCCACGAAGTCTGCTCCATCCGTGTAGAGTGGCGTCTCTGGTCCGATTTGATTGTCTTCTGGAAGTCTCGGGTTCCATCCGAACAACATCTCGAACGGCGACACGTCGGTTGTTGAGTGTGGGGACGAGTTCAGCGCAAAGATTACATTGTCTACGTACTCGTCCCAATCGTTCTGTGACGAGTTTACATAAGACGAGATTGCTTCTTCGATTGTTCGATGTAGTCTTTCTACTTGGCCATTTGAGTGATGAGCGTACGGTGCTGTGACGTGATGCTTAATTCCAGCGATCTCCATGATCTTGCTCATTTCTCCTCCTTTGAGGTTTGCTCCTTGATCCGTGACAATTGTTTCTGGCGTCCCATACTTCATTATCACGTTTGTCCAAAATTCTTCGGCAAGACATTGTCCTGTCTGCCTTGCGATAGGAATTGCAATTGCGAATTTTGAAAAGGCGTCGATGGCTGTTAGAATGTATCTCCTCCCTTTTTCTGTCAGAGGAAGTGGTCCTACGATATCGACGTGGAGTCTCGAGAACGGCTTCTCTGGTATTGGAAATGTTCCAAACGGCACTTTGCATTGTCTGTGCTTGTCCGTTTTCCTCATCTGGCATTCCGGGCAGCCTTTGATGTAGTCTCCGATTTCCTTCTTCATATTTGTCCAGATGAATCTTTTCTCCACGGCTATTGTCTGTACAATCCAACTTGTGTCCTTCTGCAGCTTCTTCAGATCTTCTCGTTCCAGGCCATCTACCGCATTGATGATTTGTTCAATTTCTTCCTTCGGGATTTTCTGCTTGGGCTTTTTCGGCTTAGATTCATTCGCGACGTCTTGGCAGAACCTGCTCAGAGCATCTGCTGCTCCGTTTGCGTCTCCTTTCCTCCATGTAATCTCCAAGTCGTAGTTCTGGATTACCAATTGGAACTTCTCGAGTCTTCCAAATAAATCCCTTCTTCTCATCAGCGAAACAAGCGGTTGATGGTCGACGATGGCTTTCACTTTTGTTCCAAGGATATATGTCCTAAACCGAAAGCATCCAAAGACTAGAGCGAGCGCTTCCAGCTCTATTGGACTTAGGTTCCTTTCTGCTTTCGTCAGTTTCCTTGATGCGAATGCAATCGGGTGCATTGGCTGGTCGTCCTCCTTTGACTGTGATAGGATCGCTCCTATTGCTAGCATGCTGGCATCTGTTTCCATTTGGTAGGGACGATTGGGCAAAGGTCCTTGTAAAACTGGGGCGGTATTCATCGCTTCTTTCATCTTTTCGAATGATTTTTGATGTTCCTTGGTTCAGTTGAACTCCGTGTCCAGTTTGGTTAACTCGTGTAGAGGAGCTACGATTTCAGCGTGTCCCTTGATGAATCTTCTGTAGAAGCTGGCTAGTCCGAGGAAGGATCTAGTAGCTGTTGCTGAGTTAGGCGTTGGTTAGTCCAGAATAGCTTTGATTTTTGACTTATCTGTAGTCTTATCTCGAGGCTAGATCCAATAAATCCGACGCGTTTGGGATTATGCTTGCTCTCTTTTCCATAGCTCCATTCAAGCTCTGTAGTCAATGACCATTCTGTATTCTCCACTCTTCTTTTTTACAAGTACCACTGGAGAGTGATATTCTCCTAGAGATGGCTCGCAGATTCCATTCTTGAGCATCTCTTGGACTTGTTTCTCTACTTCGCTTCTCAAGCCAAGTGGTATTCTAGTTGCTCTTGGTCTTGGTAGAATGGCGTCTTTCTTTAGGTCGATTCTGTGTTCTACAGGTCCATTGAACAGTCCCATCTCTCCATTCTCGTTGTAGAAGGCTTCCTTGTACTCTTCGATTATTTTTCCCAATTTCTCCTTCTGTTTCTTGGTCAGATCGGCATCCTCTAATTTAAATTTGAACGTTTCCTTTGTCTCCAGAATATCAGGGAAGGCGTTGTCCAAATTTGCTTCCTCTGGTGTGTACGGCTGGAACGTGTTCAGTTCTCTTTTTGGCTCGTTGGGCTGCATCGTCGTCGCTTCTCCTAGATTTTCTCCTACCCGTAGCATCGTCTCAGTCCTTGTCATATTCTTTATCCTGATCGTATTTATACTTTCCGTATGGATTATCGTTGGTGAGAAGCAAATATCCTTCCTTTTTGGCTTTATCTTCCCGATGTCTTCCTTTGGGAGAACGATGTTGATCGTACGGATTTCACCGGGTTTTAACAAGACCGAAGTCTGGTTGAGTACTGATAGATTTATTCCGTTTGCTTCCTTGTAGGCTTTCTCTCCTGGCTCCAAGAGTGGGATTTCTGCGTCACCAATTTCCACAATTCCTTGTGACGGTCTTAGTCTCATGAGAACTCCTTCCTTGTCCAAGCTTTTCACCAAATCGTATCCACATAGTACGTTGGCTGGGCAGTGTTCGTCAGTTGCGACAAGGACTTTGTGTTTGATCCTTGTATTTCCAATTGTAATTGTCGGATAGAATTCTCCGATGAATTTGAATGATGATCCATTAGCTGTTCTTGCTTCCGAGATTGAAGCTCTTTCCAATTCCGTTCCTATGAGTGTGTCGTAGAATGACTCACGCATATACGACATTGATGCTCCACTGTCCAGTAGGGCTGCGACGCCTCTATTTTCCACGACGATTCTAGCGTATGGTAGCTTGTGGCTTTTCTCTGCGGAGCATGAGCAAACTAGGGCAGCCGGAATGATGATTGGTAAGAAGGTGAAGAGCATCTTGTTGGGAATCGGCGTTCTGATTCCTTGTTGGTAGTCTTCCTCCAGAACTGGTGCTGTCGGCATGAGCGACTGATTGACTTCGACGTTGTTCACTGTTGGCAACAGGGCTTTCGCCATCCTACATTTGCAGTAGATGAAAATTCCAACTCCACAGACTAGTATTATACCAATCGGAATCAGTATCCAGATGATGTAACTCCAGAAAATGTTCGAAAAGGTACTTCTGATACCATCCACGACTTCTTTGACTCCTGGTATTTCCACTGACACACCTGATATTTGTCTTAGTTCGTCCATTGTTCCTGGGTCGATGGTCTGTCCTGATAGGACTCTTGCCAGTAGCTGTTGTTTGTACTGCATCATTCCGATTTCATGATCAATTGTTTCTGCTAGTAGAGAGGGAAACGCGGAAGAAAGCTAGTTTTCGTAGATTCCTCCAGCTCCGAAGTGGATGTTTGTTAGTTTCACTTCTCCTTGCTGTCCAAATCCTGTCAATTCGGTTACATTCGCTGTTTTGTTCCCAATCCTCCATTCGTTGCCTATTCTCCTGATGAACGGCATGACTTCACTGCAGGGTATTGTTGGACTGATTTTGGTCAAGTCGTAGCTTCCGGGAATGATGAAGACAGTCTGGTTTTCTGATTCCATTGAGGTCGATTCCAATGAGGCTGACTTCTCCACTGCGGTTGATGATTCCATTGTGGTTGATTCCATTGCTGACGATTCCACTGTTGATGATTCCACTGGGGTCGACCATTCACTTGGGGCTGGCGGTTCCAGTGAGGTCTGGGAACTTCTTCTTGTCTTCTGTTCCTTTCTTCTAACGCATTCACCGTTATTCTAAGGTCTTCAATTGCGTTCACCAGCTGATCTGGGTCTTCTAACTTGTCGTATGCCTCTTCTTGAAGTGCTTTCCCTAGTGCTGCTCTAAAGTCTCTTGGGTTTGACTTATAGACTTCTCGTCGAATCTTGGCTTTAAGTCCTGCCATGAATTTGGCTTTGAGGACTGCCTCTCGGATTGCTTCGTCCAAGGGGTATGCCTTTAAGGCGAGATTCTTTGCTTCTTCTGCGAATTTCTGGACGGATCTATCTCCTTGTCTGCATGCTGCTAGCTGGGATTGTGCTGTGACGACCTGGTCTTCTGTGTTGATGCGAGCTCCTAGTTCGCGTACCAGTTGCTCCCAAGGACCGTTCTCGACGAGATTTCGTGGAATCTCATCAAATGCGTCCCTAGCCCTTCCAGTGAGTGTCGCTGGAAGAGCTCTCAGGGCCTCCTCCGGGGTGTAGTTGTATAGGTTTAAGAAGTCGTTCAATCGTCTAATGAATCCTCTGAAGGGCTCACTATTGTCGTACGATGGTAATTGAACGTTTCTCCTCTCCATTCTTTGTGCTGGCTGGGCTGGCTGGATTGTTGGCTGGACAGGAGGCGGTGGAGCTTGACGGCGTTCGCCTCTTAGCTTGGGTGGTGGCTGGCCAATCTGCTCCAGGTCTAGCTCCTGTTGTGATCTTATCTCCGTTCTTGACTACTTAAGTTCCACTCTTATCTTTATGGGGTTCAGTAGCTGGTAGTACGCTGTTGTCTCTCTTTGTTCTAGGATTCAGTAGCTGGTAGTACGCTATTGTCTCTCTTTGTTCTAGGTTTCACGGTACGGTGATAATACTTATCGCCTGTGATGTGACCTTTTTGAACCTACGAGAGGTGATTCTCTTGCAGAATAGTGAACATTGATCAGGTGTCCATATTCGTAGTGGTGGCAGTAATGAGAATAGTTCCATAGAATAAGAGTAATGGCGGTGGAGGGAGAGGGGAGGGGAAATGGATCTCGGTTTGTTGGTCTCACGTATTATGGTGTGGAAACTCCGCAATGTTCCAAAACATTTTTATTAATTTATTTTTATTTCTTTAAGGCGAGCGGGTAATTCACCCTGAGATTCTATCTCTGCTCTTAACAAGGAAGTGACCAATAACAAAGATGGAAAAGTCGCATCTAGATCATATTTGCAGCACAATCATAAAATATGTGTGAATTCGACTTAATTTCATGTGAATTCAATTTGTTTATTTGGTAAACCAGCTGGTTGATTCCTCTTACTATTGGCCTTGGAATAGTAATGTTTCCTGGGAATATAATGAATCTCAATATCAATTTTTAAGATCCTGGCCATGCAAAAGTTGGACTGGTCACTGCTGCAACCTTAGCGGACACCATACTTGCGCCGGGTACTTCATAAGAAGTCTGTTAGCTGAAAAGTAACAGTTTTAACCCAGGGACCTCCATGTTATAGACCCATGATCCCCACGACCCGTAGGTCACCCCTATAGATAAGAGAGAGAAGGCAAGACTGATTTATCAAAGGATAATGCTCCTTTTATAGCGCGTCTATAACACTAATTGGTTAGAAAGATAAGAAGATCCTAGCCAGAGAAAATTTCTCATCCACTTTATTGAAAAAAAGATGCAGCAGGTGTACCTTACCGTACCTCAGCAAACGCTTGAAGAAGCGCTTGTAAAAATAACAGAGTATTGAAGAGCTTTGTGTTAGTCATTTTGCTTATATTTTATCATATCGTATTTTTTGACTCAATTTTATTGCATTATACAGGGTGAGGCATAATTACGGTAACAAGAATGTAGGCGCATAAAAAACTAATTCAAACATAAGCGAGAAAATGAAGTCAACGGTTTTATTCTCCATTAAATTCTATATAAAACAACACCTCACTTTTCAAAAATATCGGCATCGATGATACACGATTGAAGTCTTTGAGGGAAATCATTGACAGTGGCGAGCAAGTAATCATTGTCCATCTCGTTCCATGCTTTTTGAAGCGCTTTCTTAGTCGTAATTATGCCTCACCCTGTAAGCACATGCATTGGCTTCTCCTCATTATCAAACGGCAAACTCATTTTTTGAGCAATTTGAGTATTTTCAACGCCACTGTTGATGTCATAGAGGTAGCCTCCATCAACGGAACACTTATTATAAGCAATGTTCTTCGAAGTTCTTGCAAAATGGAGGAATAGCAGCATCCATCTTCTCCATCGGCATAGCCTATTGGGTAATTTGTGCAATTTATTCCAAGGAAGAGGGCAGATAAAAGAAGAGAAATCAGCTACATGGCTCAGACTGACGCGAGTTTATCCGAGAAGAACTTATAAGGGGACGACTATTTTAAAACTCGATAGAGATATTGCGGGTCCGAGAGGACTAAATGTAGGAGTTGTTGCCTCGTTGAGAACGAAGAAAATCCTTGTCCCTTTTATTTCCAAGAACCAAGAATAATTCTTGATAGCAACTTGCACACCAAAGACTACTGTATCTTCTAGAAGTTTGTGAAATTGACCAATTGACAGGAAAAAGACCTAATTGATGTCGCTTTTTCAAGCCTCCCTTCAGATTGTTAATATCAAGAACTGGAAAATCCATGGTTTTTTTCCGTTGCGCATAGGAAAATACTCGAAGAGTTGGCCAACAATCAGGGATGTGGATCAAAAAAATTGCCGAAACTTCGTGATTGATTTCTTATATCAACAGCTCTGTTTATTATCTTAATTGAGAATAAATAAGTGAACAATACTTTTTGAGTTTTTTGGGAAAGGTGGAAGAGGATTTTTTGAATTTCTCACAGCTGTTACACTCCATTTTAGACTTGTCTCACAGTCACGCCTCATCAGTCGCTTTTATCGATATTCTTGCCAGCTTTTTCCCCCTTTTTCTATCCACTAATAAACTTGTTTAGAATGGCTGAAAATGCGATTGATCCAATGAACGTTTATGAACTCGAGGCACTGCTAACTCAAGCTCAGTCAATGTATTTTACAAAATCACTTGAATTAGATAAAAAGAATGAGAAGTGGGAACAGATTTATTCGTTTTTCAACTTCTCTTTTGAGATATAAAAACTGATATTGAAGAAATCAGAAAAAAAACGTCGCCCAAATAATCAAACAACTTTGTCAGTTGGAAGTCGAGGCTAACAGTTTGGTTGGGATGGAGGGAGGAGAGGAACTTGGCAGACCAGCTGGTTTGTCTCTTCTTTTGAGAGTGGAATCAATTCAGAGAGCTCAACTCAAACAGAAATCAAAGCAGAAGAAGTGGAGGAGTCGGAAGGCGATGAAGAAAATACATCGGTATAATTTTATTTTTGCTTCGTCGGCTTTGATGCTTCTTTTTGTTTTTTCTTTTCCTTAACATTTATTTAATTTATGATATATTCTCAATAAATCTTTCTTCAAGAGATCGGGGAATGGATAAGCAAGTCACTGAATTCAAATTCCACATTTAAGAGCTCATCATCAACTGTAGCGACGGCTGGAAGCAACAAAATTCCCAATAAGATGAGATTTATCATGGAGAGACTAGCTGTCTTGGATGAGAAGAATCTACCAGGATGAATGGCGAAATCAGGGGATTTTAGTCAGAATGACAGTTTGATCCAAGAGATCGCATTCAATCAATCTTCCTTCTCGTTTTCAAATGATTTTTGGAGGATTGAGAACAAATGATTTGTAAACAATTTATGAGAATTCCGAGGGAACGAGGAATGGATTTCATACAAATACGGCTAAAAAATTACACAAATTTCTTTAGAAATCTTTCTTCAAGAGATCGGGGAATGAATGTATAAGCAAACTGTGATAGATATTGAGGCAGGTTGGGTCCATCAATCCATTCATTTCCATCAAATATTTCGGATGTTTCTCCACTACCTTCACGACCACCAAATACAATAATTCCATTTGAGAGTTTTCCTATTCCAAATTCACATCGTGGATGGTTAAAACTCTGTTTTTCTGTCCATTTCTTCTCGGGATCTTCGATATCCATTTCCCATACGCTATTTAATCTGCTAGTTCCTGAAGAGCCTCCAAAAATGGATAGAGTTGAATTGCTGATTAACATCGTATGGCCGGCAACTTCAATAGGCAAATCACAAAAGAAGATCCATTTCTGTAGTTTTGGATCAAACATCTCCACAGATCTTAAGGATATTTCATTCCATCCTCCAGTGACAAATATTCGATCCTTAAATACTGCTGCTGCTGCATCATATCTTGCATAATTCATTTCTCTGGAAGGTTTTAATTGAATTTTGAGAAAAACTAACGGCATGTAGACCCATTTGTTTTGAGAAATACCATACTTTTCTACTGATTTTAGAGACTCTCTAGAATCTGCAGAATATCCTCCAATAGCCCAGATGTCTCCTTTGTAAACCAGTGAGCTACTTGAAATTTCAGCTCTTTTTTTATTTAGCGATGCCAATTCCATCCAATTTCCATTATTTTTCAATTTATAACAGTCCTGCCGATAATCATTGGCATATCCTCCAAAAATATAGATTTCTTCATTGAGGACAACAACTCCAAATCCTTCCAATTCTACTGGAAGAGTGATGCTCAGCTTCTTCCAGCTTTGAGCCTTCGAATTGAGCAAGTAAGTTGTATTCAGAGCTCCATAGCCGCCCAAAATTAATATCTACAAGCAAAGTCTAAAAGCTCAAGCCAATACCGATGTGTTTTGGTGTCCTCCGCTCTGTTTTTCAACTTTGTTTTCTCTTTGATTCACATTCTGTTGGCTGTCAACTTTTCTGAGATTCTCTTGAGCTAGCCTCTCTTTCCGGGAAAATTCAATAAATTCTGAGATTTCCGGTCTACTTTTTGGGTTGCTGTGCCAGCCGCTGGAAGTTATTTTTTGCTTTTCTCTGCTTTGTCTATTCTGCGCCTCACTTTTCAACTCCGATAAGTGAAACTTTGATTTTAGAAAGCCAGATTGGCCAGAAATAATCAATTACCGTATCAATAAGGCTGAAATCTCCAATTCCTCCTGAATATTTGGCCGAGCTCCGTTTAAAATTTGATTAATCTGCTTGTACTGAGGTATTATCCCCATGTAACCATACGGCCTTCTAAACTTCCAACCACTATTTTGAAAAACTTCACTAACTCTCGGTGAATAATCTCCCAAAACGTAATAGTCAGCGAATAGATATCTGCCGACTTGCCATATTTAGTTCCATCATGAAGCTCCGGAGCCATGTAAGCTAGTGTTCCAATTCTTTTACAACTCGTTTCACCAAAAGTCACACTCACCCATAAGTATGAGAAGCAGTCTGTGGCTCAACCGCTTTAGCCAATCCAAAGTCGGAAATCCTCAAGTCGTCTAAGGATCTCCCAAGTAGAATGCTGTAATTCTGATATGAGAAAAAGGAATCTCACTTTTTAGGGTTGATATCTCGATGCAGTACGTCTTCTTTATGGAGATATTGCAGACCACTTGAAGCCATTTCAATCCAGGAATAAATTTGTTCCATATCGTATTCTACTGAGGGATTATGAATCACTGGAAATGGCATTTTAATGTCTCAAGTTGAAAAGGAGCAAGTTTTAACAAAAATCCAAAGATTTTCGACCAATTGTTATGCTAGTGTCTCCGATCGAGTCCCACCCTCATCGGCAGAAAATGCCGATGTTATACACTTGAATAAACCCAATCCATTCTTCAAACAGCAAAGAATTGCTATTTCACTCAACATAGGGAAAAAGATCGAACAAACCGTTAAATAAGCTCCTCTCCATGCACTCCATAATGTAGCCACTGTAGAAAGTGCTGCTATTAGGTAAATAACCTTTTTCTGGAGTCAAAAAACCAAAAAGATGGATGATATTCGGGTGATTGGAATGCTATTTGGAAAATTATTGTAATATTAACAAATAAAACTAACCTTCGCTAGGAGGATAACTTCACTCATATCTTCTTTCTTGACCTTCTTATAGAGTTGCTTGACAGCTACTTTCCTGTAAATCGCTCTCTCTATTTTAATTTTTAGTCAGACTTTCATAAACTGGTAAATTGCTTACCCCAGTCGACCATTGTAGCCGCGAAAGACTTCTGCCTCGCCTCCTCTTCCTAACTCCTGCATCTCTGTGAAATCGTTGAGACTAAACTCGGAAATACCTAAAGAAGCATTGATTGTTAGAGTAGATTTACCAGAATTAACCGAAGGAAGAAGGCCACTCATCAAGATGGCGAATAGGCGAACCCGGCGTTAGACTTCTATTGATTGTCTTAATAAAGCGGTTTAGTCTTTATTTGGAAAATTGAATGTCATTTTGAGTGACTGTGATCTGGAGAATAATCAGAGAGAGGAGAAGAGCTTAGGTTTTTGATCGAATTATGGTTGTTTTGTCCAAACTCTAGTCTCCAAGCTACCCATGTACCGGGGATTCTGTTCAAGGATTACGGTTCTGGATACTCGCTCGTAGCCGGATCAGTCTCAGCTAGACTTGAAGCAGACATTTTGGAGAAAGAGAAACAATAAATTTGGCGAAGGATGGTTGAAATAAAAGGATTTCTTGCTGGAAGGCAATAAAACGCAAACTGATAAGGAATGGAAAGATAGACAGGAGCACACAGGCGCAGCTTTATATTTTCTAAAATTTCAAAAGCTTTTTTTTTCAACGAAATTTGGCCTTCTCATAACCCTCAAAATAGCTGGAACTCACGGAGGCTTTGGGCGACTCTTAGACTATTCTATGAATTTCTTTCATTTTCTGACTTATTTTTAGGTTTTTGTGCTCATCTTCATCTAAGAAGAATCAGAACCTTAGAACCAAGAAATCTCGTTACTGCAACCCATTAATTTTAATTTGAACAATCAGAACTATAATGCGTCGAAGTAACTACAAAATAGTATGCAACTAGTGAAAAGTCGATTGAAAGTAAGCTGATAAGAGAAGAGCTAGTGGATGACTAGCTGATAATTTGCAATACGGCGGTTTTCAAATATTTATTAGAATTCAATCAGTAGGTCTTCGATTGGCTCAAAGTCTCATCACGAGCCATTATGGCCAGACCAGACATCAAAATTCCTCGATGGCTCAAGAGATGGCATAGACAACGATATTCTAAGAGTTGTTACAAATCTTAAGAAACGATCAAATGATGTAAACCCCATTAGTTGCGTTGCCAAAATTCTACAATGGCGCAAAGAAACAGCCCAAGAACACTATTGAAGCTTTACGAGAACTAGGAAACAACATTAGACAGAATAAGATAAGGAACCTATTAAGTATTATTAAAAAGATTTAGAGTTCAATGAGTTTGCCGTAGCCACAAAAAGAAAAGAAACTTGGAATAGATCAAAGATCAATTGGAATCGGAAGACTCAGAAGAAGAAGAGGTAACCCATTTTAGAACTATTATTTAAAATATTTAGAAAGCTTCAAGAAAGACATCGCCACAAAAAAAGAAAAATATCATCACAATGATTTGCAATCTGGTAAGAAAATGCTTATTAAATTTAATTGTGATCATTCAGAAAAACGAACAAAATATATAAGTCTTTAACGTAGACTTTAGTCACATTTATAGCATTAAAAATAGCGAGGTGCCACTGGTAAAATATCTTTTGTTTCTTTAATAAACTCTATTTCAGGGAATATTCAAAAGACCAGTCAAAAGAAGTACTCGAAAATTAAAGTAGTTAGGGAGTATAAGGGAAACTTCTCGGATTTGTTTATTGATGCATCATACAATAATATCGAAAAGGATCTAATTTCTGAAGTAGCTAAAGCAATTAAAGAAGGTTTTTCTGATCTTGAAGAAGTGATCAATCTCGATGCTAAGATCTTTGCTTATGTCATCAGCTTATTTGTTCAATATATAAAGTATGCTTCGTCAATAAAGATCAAACTACATTCTGTTATATTATATTGGGTTGGCGTTGATTATATGACTGGAGTCTCAATAAAATGAAAAGAATTCAATAGATATCCTAACATTCTCAATACCCTTAAAAATCCCCTTCTTTTGGTCAGGAAATCCTGCCAAACTACTAACTGGAATGGTGTTATGGAGGATGTTTTTATTTTAAAAAAGTCTCCTTCTGGAGAAAGAAAGAAAACTAATTTCTTACAATTCAAAGTCTATAATTTATTCAGAAACATTTATAAACAAAGAAAAATATGACAAGAAAGAAGCTGAGAGAAAGCGCTTTATCTCCATTTTGTATTTATATTTGGAGAGAATTGCTGTTGGAAGCGAATCTTCCCTTAAATCCTCTAAGTGTTGAGTCATTGTATTGATTAATTCTGAAGTCGACATTCAAAATAGAAGATCTGAAAGAGCAAATGACTTGGCTGCTGGAGTCAGATGCTCCAAATTGGTCGATCAAATCGTCCCCAACTTGTCCATCATAAATACGAATGTAGTCGCCATTATTGATATTAATTTCGTCGAATATAACACAAGTCATGGCACTTTTGGAATTTAAACTATAAATGCATGTATTGATAAAATCATTAGTATAGTCATTTGGATAATTGGTTATCTGTTAAAAAAAGTTGATAATTTGGTAAAAATTGGGCTACCGTATTTCTCCTTCCTATTTTGCAATTTTTTTAATTTTTGAGAGAACTAACAATTTTTGTTGAGTATTTAAATTGTTAAATTTATCCAAAAATGAAAGAGAGAAGACCCATTTTTAGGTTACAATAACCCGAGGAAATCAAGGAATCTCACAGAGAAAAACAAAATTCCCAGGGTTTATTCCTAACTTTTCGTTATTTTAATCTGGTTCTATGCTTTTAATGTTCTGCAATTTTTTAGAGGAGATCCAGAACTATAATTTTCAAAAATATTTCAAATTATGAATCATACTGGAAAAGTCTCAAAATTTGGGATCTTTTACTTTACTTCAAGGAAATACGGTAGGAAGTTGCAAAAAACAACAACTTACAGTTCCATATCCATAAAAGGTGGTTTGCATGCAGGACTAGCTAAAATTTAATTATTTTCATTGCAAAAAAAGCTGGCTGGGATGTTGAAGGCTCCCGCTTTTTGGGGGCCTTGTGCGACTTTTGGGACTTTAGACGACTCACAGGGGGCATTCAGCTACTCTTGGACTATTTTATGAATTTCTTTCATTTTCTGGCCTACTTTTTGGTTTTGTATTCATCTACTTTTTGGATAGAATTTTATTTTAAAGAATCAGAACCTTAGAATCAAAAAATACTTGAGTATGTCGATGAAAGCAACAATTTTGTACTTCGACACATTATAGTTCTGATTGTTCAAATTAAAATGAATGTGTTGCAGTAACGAGATTTCTTGGTTCTAAGGTTTTGATTCTTCTTGGAGGAAGATGAACAAAAAACCCCAAAAATAGGCCAGAAAATGAAAGAAATTCATAGAATAGTCCAAGAGTCGCCCAAAGCCTCCGTGAGTTCCAGCCATTTTGAGGGTTATGAGAAGGTCAAATTTCGTTGAAAAAAAAGCCTTTGAAATTTTAAAAAATAGAAAGCTCTGTTCTTATGTGCTCTTGTCTATCTTTCCATTCCTTATCAGTCTGCGCCTTATTGTCTTCCAGCAAGAATTTTCTTTTTTTGCCATCCTTCACCAAATTTACTTTTTCTCTTTCTTCAAAATGTCTGTTTCAAGTCTAGCTGAGACTGATCCGGCTACGAGCGAGTATCCAGAACTGTAATCCTTGAATAGAATCTCCGATACATGGGTAGCTTTGAGACTAGAGTTCGGACAAAACAACCATAATTCGATTGAAAACCTAAGCTCTTCTCCTCTCTCTGATTATTCTCCAGATCACAGTCACTCAAAATGACATTCAATTTTCCAAATAAAGACTAAACCGCTTTATTAAGACAATCAATAGAAGTCTAACGCCGGGTTCGCCTATTCGCCATCTTGATGAGTGGCCTTCTTCCTTCGGTTAATTCTGGTAAATCTACTCTAACAATCAATGCTTCTTTAGTTATTTGCGAGTTTAGTCTCAACAATTTCACAGAGATACAGGAGTTAGGAAAAGGAGGCGAGGGAGAAGTCTTTCGCGGCTATAATGGTCGACTGGGGTAAGCAATGTTACCAGTTTATGAAAGTTTGACTAAAAATTAAAATAGAGAGATCGATTTACAGAAGAGTAGCTTTCAAGAGACTCTATAGGCAGGTCAAGAAAACAGATATGAGTGAAGTTATCCTCCTAGCGAAGGTTAGTTTTATTTGCTAATATTTCAATAATCTTCCAAATAGCATTCCAATCATCCGAATATCATCCGACTTTTTGGTTTTTTGACTCCAGAAGGCTATTTACCTAATAGCAGCACTTTCTACAGTGGTTACATTATGGAGCACATGGAGAGGAGCTTATTTAACGGTTTGTTTGGTTTTTTTCCCCTATGTTGAGTGAAATAGCAATTCTTTGCTGTTTGAATAGTGGATTGGGTTTATTCAAGTGTATAACGTCGGCATTTACTGCCGATAAGGGTGGGACTCCATTAGAGACACTGGCATAACAATTGGTCGAAAATCTTTGGTTTTTTTAAAAACTTGTTCCTATTTAACTTGGGACATTAAAATGCCATTTCCAGTGATTCATGATACCTCAGTAGAATACGATATGAAACAAGTTTATTCCTGGATTGAAAAGACTTCAAGTGGTCTGCAATATCTCCATGAAGAAGGCGTACTGCATCGAGATATCAACCCTAAAAAGTGAGATTCCTTTTTCTCATATCAGAGTTACAGCATTCTACTTGGGAAATCCTTAGAGGACTTGAGGATTTCCGACTTTGGATTGGCTAAAGCGGTTGAGCTACAGACAACTGCTTCTCATACTTGTGGGTGAGTGTGGCTTTTAGTTAAACGAGTTGTAAAAGAATCGGAACATTAGATTACATGGCTCCGGAGCTTGTTGATGAAACTAAATATGGCAAGTCGGCGGATATCTATTCGCTGACTATTACGTTTTGGGAGATTATTCACAGAAAGTTAGTGAAGTTTTTCAAAATAGTGATTTGAAGTTTAGAAGGCCGTATGGTCACTTGGGGGAAATAACACGACACAAGAAAATTAATCGAATTTTAAATGGTGATCGGCCAAAAATTCAGGAGGAATTGGAGATTTCAGCCTTATTGATACGGTAATTGATTATTTCTGGCCAATCTGGCTTACTAAAATCAAAGTTTTCACTTTCTCGGAGTTGAAAAGTGAGGCGTAGAATAGACAAAGCAGAGAAAAGCAACAAAAATAAATAACTTTCAGCGGCTGGGACAGCAACCCAAAAATTAGGCCGGAAATCTCAGAATTTATTGAATTTTCCCGGAAAGAGAGGCCAGCTCAAGAGACTCTCAGAAAAGTTGTCAGCCAACAGAATGTGAATCAAAACGAAAACAAAGTTGAAAAACAGAGCGGAGGACAACAAAATACATCGGTATTGACTTGAACTTATAAACTTTGCTTGTAGGTTTTAATTTTGGGCGATAATGAACGTCTGAATACAATTTATGTACTCGACTCAAAGGCTCAAAGTTGGAAGAAACTGAGCATCACTCTTCCAGTAGGAATGGGAGGATTTGGAGCTGTTGTACTCAATGAAGAAATCTATATTTTTGGAGGAATTGCCAAGTATGGTGAACAGCAGGACTGTCATAAATTGAAAGATGATGGAAGTTGGATCCAATTGGCATCGCTAAATCAAAAAAGAACTTATATTCCCAGTAGCTCTCTGGTTTACAAAGGAGATATCTGGGTTATTGGAGGATCTTCTGGATATTCTGATGTACATCTAAAATCAGTAGAAAAGTATGATATTTCTCAAAACAAATGGACCTACATGCCGTAAGCTTTCCTCCGAATTTGAAAGGGACATTCTCTAGTGTTGGGAACAAAGATTTTCCCAAGTTCAAAATTCATTGTGATTTTTGTATTTCTATGAATTCTGCTATTTCGCCATTATTCAAACTCTTTTATCGATGAAAAATAAAATCAAAAAGTTTGTCTGAAAGTAGTCAAATTTGCATAAAAATAACGATAAATCCCATAAAAGCTAATAGAATTAAAAATTGAGAAAAAATGTCAAAAGTCTGATTACAGTAGAACCTATTGCGAATCAAATTTTAAATAGGCGGGAGAAGGTGCATATTGGGTTACTGTAGTACACGCTTTTTCGTTTTGTCAATTTATTTCTTAACATTTAGTTTTATGCAATTTCGTGTGTATTTCCGAAATGAGCGCATTATTTTGCATCGAATAAAAGTAACTTGTACGAGGCGTCGAACTGTCCCTTTAATCTAAAACTTTCAGAGAATTGAATATTGGAAGATGTCGTGCAGCAGCAGCAGTATTTAAGGATCGAATATTTTTCACTGGAGGAACCGATGGGAGAGGGTTAAAATCTGTGGAGATGTTTGATCCAAAACTACAGAAATGGATTTTATTTTGTGATTTGCCTTTTGAAGTTACCGGTCATACGATGCTAATCAGCAATTCAACTCTATCCATTTTTGGAGGCTGTTCAGGATCTGGCTTATTAAATAGCGTATGGGAAATGGATATCGAAGATCCCGAGAAGAAATGGACAGAAAAACAGAGTTTTAAACATCTAAGAGCGTATTTTGGAATTGGAAAACTCTCATATGGAATTATTGTATTTGGTGATGCGGGAAATAATGGTAAAACATCCGAAATATTTGATGGAAATGAGTGGATTGATGGACCCAAACTGCCTCAAAAACTAACATCTTTTGCTTATACATCCATTCCCCGATCTCTTGAAGAAAGTTTTCTAAAGAAATTTTCATAATTTTAAGCCGTATTTGTATAAAATCTATTCCTCGTTCCCTCGAAGAATGGAATTTTCATAAATTGTTTAAAAATCATTTGAAAACGAGAAGGAAGATTGATTCAATGCGATCTCTTGGATCATAACTGTCAATCTGGCTAAAATCCCTAGCAGATTCTTCTCATCCAAGACAGATAGTCTCTCCAGGATTAATCTCATCTTATTGGCGAACTTGTTGCTTCCAGCCGTCGCTTCAGTTGAGCTCTTAAATGTGGAATTTGAATTCATTGATTTGCTGATCAATCCATCCGCCGATATCTTGAAGAAAGATTGCTTGGGAATTTCTCATAAATTTTGTAAATAGATTTTCTTAGAAATCAATTAATTGTAAACGAATGTGTCTAAAAAAGAGAATGCGATCAGTGATTTATTTGAATTTGATCACTTTTAGAGGAGCAAAATACTCTCGGCAATAGCCCTGGTGACCTGGTAGGGATCGCAGTTGGAAGATGGCCTTCTATCCTCGAGATATCCTTTTCCCTCTTGAGCTACTTGACGTGGAATCCTAATAGAGCAGCCGCGATTGGCAACGCCCCAGCTGAATTTATCAGCCGAACTCGTCTCATGACGTCCGGTCAATCGACGGAGATTATCCTTCCCCCCATTGGGATCGTAGACAGCCATACAGGCAGCATGAGCTCTTTCCAACTTGGGCATAGCAGCTTTGATGACTTCCAGACCGCCCTCCTTGCGCATCGCCTCAGTCGAGAAGTTCGTATGACAGCCAGCTCCATTCCATTCGCCCATCGTAACTCGCGGCTTGGGATCGAGAGAAACACAAACCCCGAATTGCTCCGCGACACGGTGCAGAATAAAGCGGGCTATCCAGAGCTCATCTCCCATCTGAATGCCCTCGCAGCAGCCGATTTGGAATTCCCACTGTCCTGGCGTCACTTCAGCATTTGTTCCAAAGATCTTCAGTCCAGCATGGAGACAGGCTCTATAGTGAGTTTCGACTATCTCTCGGCCAAAGATTCGATCAGCTCCAACGGCGCAATAGTAGGGTCCTAAAAGTTCAATTTTGGCCAAAATTTAGCCCCATCTTCTAATTTTGCGCTTGTTTTCAATAATTTCGTGTGAAAATACTAAATTTATTTCAAACAAGAATTTGCATTTCTCCTACAAAAAATCCTCCCAAGGAATAAACTTGCCATGCATTTTTAAATTTTCTCACTTCCTTTCATAATTTTTAATCTTTTACAAAGTTTTAGCCCTTGATCTCCTCTATAACTTTGCAGAACATCAAAAATTGTAAAAAGATGGTGAAAATCATAGAAAATCGTGATCAAATTCAGATAGAATCATACTGAAATCAGAAATAATTGGTTTTTGATTTTGAAAGCGTAGTTTAGAGCTCGTAGTTGCTTTAACTTTTGCCGATTTATGTCCAAATCAATCGACTTTTTTCATATATTTTTTTAAAATTTTTGTATTTCATTCAAAAACTAAAAGATGAAGGTAAAAACCACAAAAAGGATGCTAATTTAACAGGCCGAAATACTGTCTTCAAATGAAATTGCCCAACTTTTTTTTGACTTTCGACTAAAAAAATACCTTGCGGAGCGGGATAGCCGTGTTTTGGCCAGCCGATAGGATAGCCGTCTTTATCGACGAACAGATACTCTTGCTCCATGCCGAACCAGGGATGGTAGGAGGCGACCTTTCTCATGACTTCATCAGCTGCAGCTCGATGGTTTTGACGAGTTGGCTTCATCTCACGATCCAAAGTCTCACACATAACGAGGCGATTATTTCCTCCCAAAAATGGATCCGGATAGGCGGCCACAGCTCTCAAATAGAGGTCAGAATCGCGGCCTTGCGCTTGGCCAGTTGAGGAGCCATCATAGTTCCAGATGGGATAGTCGGCCAAAGTCTTCGGCAGTCGGTCGAAGGTTCGAGTCTTCTGTCTCAGCTGCTCGCCAGTCCCGTCGATCCAAATATACGTGCATTGGACTTTTGTCGGATGGGCCTTCAATCCGAGAAATTGGTCGATTGTTGGACGCCCAAGTGGCTGTCGATCCCAATAGCCGGCCATTCTTCAAGTTAGTAGAAGTTGAAATTAAGCTTTTTCCAGATTTCTTCAGCTTTTATAGATTTTTTTAATCCGGATCGATTTGGTCTCAATTTGTCAAGAAATTCTAATAGGCTGGCACATTGCTGGTTACTGTAGTCTTTTTAACTGGACTAATTTCTTGCAAAATTCAATTGATTTACTAATGTTGTTGTACTTTGTTAGCTCTGATTCGATCCAAATCGCTAAAAAAAGACAAAAACAAATAGAAAATTTATAAGAGATTCTTCAGAAATCTTTTTTCGAGATATCGAGGAATGGATGTATAAGCAAAAAAATGATAGATGATCCATTTTTGGGCATTTGTAAATGGAAAATGTAAAACAAGTTTGAAGCAGCTCTTTCGAATGACCAAATCAAGTGCTGGAACTTTCCTAGTAAGAGATTAAATTATCGTAATTAGCCAGCTGAATAATCAATGTATTCATCAAATAATCGCCCCCTTATCCTTCTCGTATAAAACTCGCGTCAGTCTGAACCATGCAGCTAATTTTTTTGCTCTCTAAAAATGATCTAGTAGATGTCAAATTTTGGATGTTTTATGAAGCATAAATAAAGAGAAAAAATGGGCCCAGATATTGAACAGAGAAACAAAAGATTCATAACTTAGAAGGAACTTAGGTTAGGTTGAAATTGGTTTAAAAATGAAGCGTTTCTAAGCAATTTTGTTCCCTCTCAAATATCCTTCATTTGCAGAGAAATAGTAGTCGAATTGGCTAAAAAATTGATTAAACCTCAAGATATATATTCTCTAGGCCAATAATTATGAAACTTACGTGCAAAATGTCCGATCCAATAGGATCCATCCCCTGCCGTAGAATAAACCATCCTGATCATATTTATAGGAAAAATTATCGAAACAGGAAGCGAGCTGCTATCAATTTCGTTTAATTTGAATCCCGATTTGTTCAAGCCAACGCACTTACGTGGCAAATGTACAGAAATCAGTCATATTCTTGTAGAAATACAGGCTGGACGATGCTACATTGGAATTGTTGACATTCACTCCATAATACAGCAGAATGTCGATGAAAGTGATCTCCGCTTTTGATCCC
This sequence comes from Oscheius sp. JU1382, assembly GCA_932521405.1. Lineage (NCBI taxonomy): Eukaryota > Metazoa > Nematoda > Chromadorea > Rhabditida > Rhabditidae > Oscheius > Oscheius sp. JU1382. Next base: position 2,186,943 of record OW051476.1, read on the forward strand.
TCCTCAACGGTGATTATATAAACACATTGATTTTGATTAAAATCTCCACCGGGGTAATTAGGCGATCGAATGTGCAATCAATTTCGCCAATTAAAAGGGAAAAAACTGGTGAAATGTCTAAAATTACCAATAAATTCCACTCAAAGATCCAAATTTTTCTAAATTTTAGGTTGGTTTTTAGATTTATGTTTTGCAAAGTTGTAGAGGAGATCAAGCGCTACAACTTTGATAAACTTTGAAATTGATAAACTAAATAAAATCATATGGTGTCATCCTGTCTGTCTGTGAACTTTTTGGAGATAAACTACGATCAGAAGAGCTCTCTCTCCTCTCTTATCAGTCCACCTTCTCGGATAAACTTCTCCATTCTAGACTGAATGAGCCAAATCATGCGAGCTTTTTGCCTGCTTCTTTCTTTTGCTCTTGGCTTTTGTCAGAGCATAACAGCTACCACTTCCCAATCATTTTTGGCCAATACTACAACAATGTCTTGTCCTTCGGGCTATTCCAATGGAGGAGATGGCAGCTGTTATTCCGGCTTCTATTCGCAAAACTACAGGAATTATGCTTACAATCTGTGCTCATCCAATGGAGGATATCTATATTCAATCAGCAGTGCTTCCGAAAATAATAAGACGAGCGCAAGGGCTGGGGCTTTAAGCACCGTTTGGCTGGGAATGACTTGTACTTCGAATCTGACCACCTCGTGTGCTTGGGATATTAGCCCGAACAAGACTCTCTCAACGTTTGATTATTCTAATTTCGCTGCAGGTAAACTTTTTTGAAGAGACAAAGAGCGGAAATTACGTGTTATCTCGAAAGTTTAAGGCCATAAACAGGTGAGTCACGGCTCGACCGATGATGGCATTCATTTTCGAAGAGATAAGGATATCACGTAAAAGCTGGGTTGACACAAGAAACTTTTTTGGGGAATACCTGTTTTGATAAATTGATCGAACAAATCAAAATTGAGACCTTTTCATTCGAAAAGAAAAAAATTTTAAGCGAATCTAGGAATCCAATTGAAGTTAAAAAGCTCCAAAAGTTTATTTTTTCTATAGTCTGTTCATAAAAAAGACGACAGCTGATGCTCTGAGAAAAGGGGGTTTTCGCGACGATTTCCCATTTTTATCCTAAAATTTATACTAAAGGCCTTTTTTTAAAGGTAAAATGGATCTCGCCGCGTTTATAAAGAGGGGGGAATTTTCAAGATTTCTGAGAAAAATAGGAAAAGTCCCATAGAAAAGAAAACCTGGGATTTGTTTTTATAGTCTATTCAAAGACAAAACTGCGTATTCTCGTTGCCCCGAGAAAAGGGGTATTCGTTTTCGGGAGTCATTTTTGACCTTTACAATAAACTTTTGGATAAAAATGGATTTTACCGCAAAAATCTCTATCGCTGGCAACGCGAATACGCAGTTTTGTCTTATTATTTTTGAACAGGCTATAGCTCTTTCTTTGTGGGATAAGATCCATTAAGATCTTTCGCAAGGCTACAGTAATTTAAATTTCGCGGGAATTGGTTAATAAAATTGAGCAAAAAAATATTTTCCAGGCCAACCGAATTTATCTCAAGGACCCTGCGTCTACATGAATGTCGCAACTGGCCTCTGGTTTAGTGCAGATTGCAGTTCATTCAGATCTTATTACGGTTGTAGATGGACATCGGGAGTTGCAGGTGATAAATAATTTCTCAAAAAAAAAAACTAAAAATTACAGCTCCATTCTGCAGCAGAGCTGTCTACATGGGATCTTATTATGATACCTACGCTTTCAGAAATAAATGCTACTGGTCGATTACTCGAAATAGCTACCTCTTGGCAAAATCAGTCTGCACTGGTACCTGTGGAACAGTCGCTTCGATTCATTCTTCCGGCGAAAATAGTTTCATCCAGAGCTTGTCCAGCTCCGCTACCTATGCCTACGCCTATACTGGATTAACATTGAATACGACTGGAAAATATGGATGGGATGATGGCAGCGCCTTCAATTTCGATAATTTTGGTAGGAAACTGATCTGAATCAACCGGATCTGTTCAGGATATCAAAATCAACAGCTGGGAAGTTGTGTGAGTATGGCTCTTCGTTCCGATCTTGTTCAAGCTGGAAAATGGATCAACAGCGACTGCGGACAGACAATTCCAACTGTTTGTGAGAAAAGTAAGTGGAAAATTTTATCAAAAATGAATAACTTTTGAGTTGACATTTTTAAAAAAGCCAAAAAAAATGTTTTTGACTAGATTGTCGCCAATCTCGATGGGCTACCGTATCTTTTAGGTATAAAAATCAGATTTTCGTTTGTAAAAATTTTTAAAATAGTGAGAAAATTATTTTTTTTTAAAACTAGTTTGATGCCAGAAAACTATCGTATCCCCTTGAATAGAAACACACGTGATGATTGCCCTGCGTATACGCAGTGCGCCGAGAATTAGGGTCTCCGCACTGGGACCCATTTTTATCCTAAAATTTACTAAAGGAAAAAATGGGTTCCGCCGCGAAAATCCAACGCAGGGCTCTTTTCGGCCCTAGCTTTTCAATATGGATTCATTTTCCTATCAGTTTTTGTCATTTCGACTTTGGTTGGTATTTTTTTACAAAGCTGAAGCTCTTGATTTCCTCTACGAATTCGAAAAATACCATTCTTTACAGAAATCGCAGTAAGACCTGGCTATTTAATATTTCTTTGTGAGACTCTTGTTGCCAAATTACCCAGATTGTAGCCTAAAAATAAGCTCAGTCGCTATTATTCGAGTATCTGCTTTTTTCTTTATTTTTTGAAGACTCCTAATAAAATATTATTTTAGATCAAATAAATACCTGCGATACAACAACGACCACCCCAAAGCCGACGACCAGAGCCCCAGTATTCTGTCCAACTCCTCAATTCTTCTCAGGAAATGGAATAGTAATTCCTGCTCTCAATCACAAAAATTTCAAAATTTAGATTTATTCCCCTGGCTATCCACATGGAATGGATAGTACTAGCTGCGAATATCTGATTACTGTAGATCAAAACAGGACAGCGCAGATCTACTTTTCTAGCATTTCTTTGAACTATTATAGCAAATTGATTTTCTACAGCGATATTTACAGTAAGACGCCTTTTAGAACGTAAGACTTGAAGAGAAAAATAAATTGTATCTTATTTTTTAGATTGAACAATTATTGGAACTCGCCTACGACTGTTATTTCCTCGACGAATGTGATTAGAATGTTCTTCAATTCCACCTATAACGATGGCTCCAACTGGGTAGCCAACTATGGAGGTCAATTTTTTTGTAAAAAATGATAAGATTTTTATATTTTAGCTGTTCCTCTTACTACGACAACTACGACAACCAAGCCAACAAGTAAGTGATGAGCAAGAGAGAATCCAGCAATCCCCTGATTTTTTTAAAAATACGGCGAAATTATTACATTTTTAGCGGTTTGGTTGGCCCCAGGATACGTAGTTTCTGCTATTCGATCTTAACTTTTTTTTGGTTTTAGATCCCAAAATATTAATTCATTTCAGGTGAAATTGACACCAAAAATCGAATTTTTTGCATTATTCTAGCCTTACTGCTACTTTTAAGCGTGAAAAATGTCATAACCATTGGTAAAATTCACCCAACTAATAGTGCTGAAATCTAAATTCCCAAATAGCTTCTTGTTTTACAAATTTCGCGAAACTGAAGAGTCCGTGGGATTACTGGAGCTTTGAGTCTAGAATTATTCTTGTAGTTAAAGTTCTGACCCAAAAATCATAGATTTTATGTTTTCTTAATTGAAGTAAAAGCAGAAAATCTCCTCATTTCCTATTTTCAGCAACTCCTTCTTCTCAAAAATGCACATATGCCACTTCGTATTCAAACAATGGAACGGTAGCTATTACTCTTTTTCAAGAAATTCCCCCAATTTAGATTTACTCGCCTGGATATCCTCAAACTTGTAACACCGAAAACTCTTGTACTTACAAGATTACTGAAGGATCTTCATACAAGGCTCTGATAGCATTCAATGTCATTTATCTGCCTTACTCTAGCAAGATAAGCTTCTACAGTAGTGATACTGCTTCTACTCCTTTCAAAACGTAAGGCAAATCTTTGAGGATTAGAGATATTTCTCTAGACTGACTAGCCAATATTCCACAACGACTGTCGTTTCTCCGACAAATTTCATCAAAATGATCTATACTACTAACTATGGTGATGGATCATATTGGGTTGTTAATTACGCCTCCGCTCCTAACTGCAACACGAATAAATATTATTCAGGAACGGTATGTTATTTTAAGTTACCGTAGGCCTAAAAATCAAGAATATCCGAAATCCCATCAAATTTAATAAAACCAAAGAAAAAGAAATATTTTTGGCTCAAGAATGTCATAAATGGGTTATTTTAACTGGGAGTTCGAGACGATTTTCAGATAATTTCCTGTTATTTTTATGGTTTTCTAAGCAAAAATAGCAGATTTAGGACTCGTGAAATTAGAAAATATTGAGAGAAAAAAAGCTATTTTGATGACATAAAACTACCGGATCGAATAAAAGCCTCCCCAGGAAAAAGCACCTTGCTATGAATTTTCAAAGCTTCCCACTTAATTTCATAATTTTGGATTTTCTGCAAAGCTGTAGCTTTTGATCTCATCTATAACTTTGCAGAACATCAAAAATTATGAAAGCAAGTGAAAATTGTAAAAATTTATGGGAAGAATAGAAAGAATATGATATTTGGATTTGAGCTAAATTTTTAAATAAAAGCCCTTTTCAGATTACAAGCGATGGCTATCCAAACTACTACTCGACTCCAAATTATGGCCGAAACTGCACTTACACGCTCAACTCTGAGCAATCTCAAACTTGTATTGTCTTTGACAGCATCGATCTTCGACAGGGAGACTACATTTTTGTATATGATGGCGCAGTTGGCGGATATCAAATAGCCAGCTATGGAAGTTCCAACTATGGAAACAGTTCCTCATATTGCACTACGAGAAACTCCGAAATGAATGTTGTCTTCCAAGTTCAACCAGATAATGGATTCCTAGCTTGGGGATTTAGTGCTCGTTTTGCTGGATCAACCAGCTCTCTTTCCAATTCTTCAGTAACGACGATGAGTTCTTACAATCCTGTTAATTATTATTACGACTCTGGAAATGTGAGCTTTATTCGTTTATTTCATGGGGGCAATTGGGCGCAAAATTGATCAATTTTAACCCTAAAATCGATTACTGTATGTCTAAATCAATTCTACCTTTTCAAGAGTAGTAACCAAAAAAAAGAATGGTTTCTTGCCAGCTCTTAGAACCAAAAATTGCTTCTTTTCTTTGAGATTTCAGGCGAAAAGATAAGGAAAAAGCCCTCCATATACTCCAAGAAAAAGGGGATTTTCGCAACGAGACCTTTTTTTTCTTTTAGTAAATTTTAGGATAAGAAAAGGTCCCAGCACAGCGTAGAGCCTAACTCTTGGTGCGCAGCAAATACGCAGGGTCCTAGTTTACCAGTATGCTTGCGATACAGTCCACTATTTCTTTTGTTTTTAAACACGGTTTGAAAAGCCGCGAAAACTCCCTTTTTTAAATATTTTCTCGGGGGATCAAGATGTCGTCTTTTTTATGAACAAACTATAATTTTGAGTTTTTTTCAGGTAACCAGCGAGAACTATCCCTATCCTTATCCATATAAAACTCAAAATACCACCTATGTGATGAATGCCAATCAGGCTAAGTAAGTTACAATCTCTAGCTGGGGAAAATTATTTATTTTTTGCAGAACTTGTCTTGTTTTTGATACGTGTAGTCTCCGCACTTATGACTATATTACTCTATATGATGGTAATTCTGAGCCCAATTGGTCAGCAACTCAAATTATCAAGTTTGTCGGCTAGGCGAAGTTTATGACAAAATGAATTTAGAATTAGTGCAAACGATGGAATGCCGACTTATACTTATTGTTCATATTATAATACGGAGATTACTCTCGTCTTTTCAACTTATCAATACAGCTATGGGGGAAGTGGACAAGGATTTAAGGTTCGATTTGCTGGAGGTGAAGGGGAGTTGAATTCGGCGAACTCAACTTTGATCTCTTTCCATTTCTTTGTCGCATTTTTCACTTTTGTTTGGTCTTTCCTCGGGTAAATTTTGGATGAGAAAATAAATTATTGGTGCTTTTATTCACCCATTGATAGAGTTGGAAGATTCGAGAAAGAAAAATTTATTTACAATGAGGAATGACAAAAGCTGGGCATAATGATTTTTTATTATTTTTATTCAACAATAACAAATAGTTTTTATTTAATTTAGATTTATGAAAATTTTGTCAAAAATCTTTCTTCAAAGGAACGAGGAATGCATGTATAAGCAAAAAATGATATTTTTAGAGGCAGTTTTGGTTCGTCAATCCATTTATTTCCATCAAATATTTCGGATGTTTTTCTAATATTTACCCTATCACCAAATACAATAATTCCATTTGAGAGATTTCCTATTCCAAAAGAACCTCGTGGATGTTTAAAACTCTGTTTTTATGTCCATTTCTTCTCCGGATCTTCGACATCCATTTTCCATACGCTATTTAATAGGCCTCCTGAAAAGCCTCCAAAGATGGATAGAGTTGAATTGCTGATTAGCATCGTATGACCACAAATCCCAAAAGGCAAATCACAAAATAAAATCCATTTCTGTAGTTTTGGATCAAACATCTCCACAGGTTTTAACTTTTTCCCATTGGATCCTCCAGTGACAAATATTCGATCCTTAAATACTGCTGCTGCTGCAACATGTCTTGGATTATTCATTTCTCTGGAAGATTTTGATTAAAGGAACAGTCCGGCGCCTCTTACAGTATACTTTTATACTATTTTCAGTAGCTTTCTAGTTTACAAAAAAGACATCTGGGACATAATCAGAGATCGCATTGAATCAATCTTCCTTCTCGTTTTCAAATGATTGTTAAACAATTTATGAGAATTCCGAGGGAACGAGGAATGGATTTCATACTTACAAATACGGCTTAAAAATTATGAAAATTTATCCAGAAAACTTTCTTCAAGAGATCGGGGAATGGATGTATAAGCAAAATATGATATATGCTTAGGCAGCTTTGGTCCATCCATCCACTCATTTCCATCAAATATTTCGGATGTATCACCATTATTTCCACTATCACCAAATACAATAATTCCATTTGAGAGTTTTCCTATTCCAAAATGATATCGTAGGTGTTTAAAACTCTGTTTTTGTGTCCATTTCTTGTCGGGATCTTCGATATTCATTTCCCATACGCTATTTAATAAGAGAAATCCTGAAGTGCCTCCAAAAATGGATAGAGTTGAATTGCTGATTAGCATCGTATGGCAAGAAACTTCAATAGGCAAATCACAAAATAAAATCCATTTCTGTAGTTTTGGATCAAACATCTCCACAGATTTTAAGCTATTCCCACCATGTCCTCCAGTGACAAGTATTCGATCCTTAAATACTGCTGCTGCTGCATTACGTCGTGCATAATTCATTTCTCTGGAAGGTTTTTAGTTGAATTTTGAGAAAAACTAACGGCATGTAGGTCCACTTATTTTGAGAAAAAAATATCCACTTATTTTGAGAAATATCATACTTTTCTACTGATTTTAAAGACCCTCCAGAAGATCCTCCAATAACCCAGATATCTCCTTTGTAAACCAGAGAACTACTGGAAATATAAGCTCTTTTTTGATTCATCGAAGCCAATTGCATCCAACTTCCATCATCTTTCAATTTATAGCAGTTCTTCTGATAATCATTGACATGTCCTCCAAAAATATAGATTTCTTCATTGAGGACAACAGCTCCAAAGCCAAGCAATTTCATTGGAAGAGTGATTCTCAATTTCTTCCAACTTCGAGCCTTCGAATCGAGTAAGCAAATCATCTTTAAAGATTGCCAATGGTCCAAGATTAAGACCTACAAATTGAAGACAAAAAATTAAAAATCGAACCGATGTATGCATCTTTTTCCGGGAAAATTCAGTAAATTCTGATATTTTTGGTCTACTTTTTGGGTTGCTGTCCCAGCCGCTGGAAGTTATTTTTTGCTTTTCTCTGCTTTGTCTATTCTGCGCCTCACTTTTCAACTCCGATAAGTGAAAACTTTGATTTTAGTAGGCCAGATTGGCCAGAAATAATCAATTACCGTTTCAATAAGGCTGAAATCTCCAATTCCTCCTGAATTTTTGGCCGAGCTCCATTTAAAATTCGTTCAATTCGCTTGTACTCTGGTATTCCCCCCAAGTGACCATACGGCCTTCTAAACTTCTAATCACTATTTTGAAAAACTTCACTAACTTTCGGTGAATAATCTCCCAAAAAGTAATAGTCAGCGAATAGATATCCGCCGACTTGCCATATTTAGTTCCATTATGAAGCTCCGGAGCCATGTAATCTATTGTTCCAATTCTTTTACAACTCGTTTAACCAAAAGCCACACTCACCCATAAGTGTGAGAAGCAATTGTCTGTAGCTCAACCACTTTGGCCACTCCAAAGTCGGAAATCCTCAAGTCGTCTAAGGATTTCCCAAGTAGAATGCTGTAACTCCGAGATGAGAAGAAGGAATCTCACTTTTGAGGCTTGATATCTCGATGCAGTACGCCTTCTTCATGGAGATATTGCAGACCACTTGAAGTCTTTTCAATCCAGGAATAAACTTGTTCCATATCGTATTCTACCGAGGTATCATGAATCACTGGAAATGGCATTTTAATGTCTTAAGTTGAAAAGGAGCAAGTTTTAAAAAAAACCAAAGATTTTCGACCAATTGCTATGCTAGTGTCTCTGATCGAGTCCCACCCTTATCGACAGAAAATGCCAACGTTATACACTTGAATAAACCCCATCCATTCTTCAAACAGCAAAGAATTGCTATTTCACTCAACATTGGAAAAAAACCCAAACAAACCACTATATAAGCTCCCTCTCTCCATGTACTCCATAATGTAGCCAATGAAAAAAGACCCATTATTAGGTGAATAGCCTTCTTTTGGAGTCAAAAGACCAAAAAGACGGATGATATTCGGGTGATTGGAATGCTATTTGGAAAATTATTGAAATATTAACAAATAAAACTAACCTTCGCTAGGAGGATAACTTCACTCATATCCGTTTTATTGATCGGGTTATAAAATTTCTTGACAGCTACTTTTCTGCAAATCAATCTCTCTATTTTCATTTTGAGTCAGACTTTCATAAACTGGTAACATTGCTTACCCCAGTCGAACATTGTAGCTGCGATAGACTTTTCCCTCGATTCCATGCCCTATCCGCTCTTCTTCTGGGACATCGTTGAGACTAAACTCATCAATGACTAGAGAAGCTTTGATTATAAGTCAGGCTTACCAGCTGTCACTATATGAGCACTCATCAAGATGGCGAATAGGCGAACCTGGCGCTAGACTTCTATTGATTCAGCCGTTGGTTTGTCTTGATAAGGCGGTTTAGTCTTTATTTCAAGAAGGTGAGTTGTCTTTTGAGAAAGAGGACGACTATTTCTCAGTTCCATCATGATTATTGGATTAATCTCAATAAAATGCCCACTATATTGTAGTCACTACATCGAAGTTAGAAATGTGCGCTAACTATTTTATTAAGGCTTTGCCGTTTTTTACTTAAAATATTGTTAGCAAACTCCTGAAGAGTCGCATATCGAAAGCGGTAGGGTCGTCTGAACTGGCTGAACAAGTCCTGCAATCGTCTGAAGGAAGCTCACTTGATGCAGCCGAAGAACGGAGAGATCCTCTGCAATCTGGCCTCTACGACTGGCCGTCTGGCTGAGGAGAGCGACTTCCGGACGAAGATCCGCCTCGGCTTCGAGTTTAAGAGTTACCTGGATCTGGCCATCAGTCTGGACGAGGAGACCGATCCCGACCACACTTTCCTGCTCTGCCACATGAGGGGGTCGCCTCGCCTACACGGTGCTGACTCTCCCGTCGGTCAAGAAGCTCTTCGCCACCACTATGGGCATCGTCCCGAGCTTCGAGTTGGATGACGCGCTGAAGGACCTCCGCAAGGCGCAGAGCCTCCATCCCGACATGGCCGAGAACGAGCTCTTCCTCGCCAAGTGCCTAATCGTCCGATGCCTGCGAAGCACCGTCGCCTGTGAGTCCGAATACACCATCGAATACGACATCCAGACTCGTTTTTGCCGCAAATTTCATAATTTTAGTCAGAAAAAGCTATAATTTTGTTATTAAAATTCTGCTTTCAGGAAACGAAGAAACTCCTCGATGATCTTCTCCCCATTTGAGGACCCTGTAAATAAAGAGTAGTTCAAAAGGCTTTTGAGGAGTGGAAAGCTCTACATGGCCATAATTTTCGAATCAGCTTCTCTAATCTTCTCAGAGGCAAATATGAAGCCATGTTCAAATATAAATATGTCGTCTATCATTGTGTCCACTGCGGAAAGCCGAGAATAAGAGGTTGGTTTTTGCTTGAAAATTCAACCGATAATCTAACCAAAAATAGTCATTTTTTCCAGGGGTGGGAAGCGCCCAAATCAATCGTACCTCTCTTGTGGATGTAAAGCCTCTCTATGGGTGGGCTATAATCCTACGGAAAATGCCTTGAAGCTAGCCAAACTGTACGACGTACACACTGGGCATACAGTAGCTGCCGAAAGAAAACGTAATCTTCTTTTATATTTGGATCTCAATCAATTTTTAGTTGTCACTTTGCGTCAATCTCGTTTCAGCATGGGAGAAGGGCCATAGATGAAATTTATCAAATTCAATATGAGGCTAAAAAAAGCTTTGTTTCTGAGAAGGGGAGCTTTTTTGTTTTTAGAGAGCTGTAGCTTACAAGCCAGTTAGATTATCAATCAATAGTAATTTCTTTTAATATGTAGTAACCTACAAGCAGAGTCTAAAAGGTAGAGTAAATCATACTGATGAGTTTTGTTCCTCAAGTGTACTTGCACTTTTAGCCGCAATTTGAACTAAAACCTCCTCAATTAGTCAAATTTCAAACAAGCCAAACAGATTTTCCTCTGTTGAGTCAATTCTTCTATACGGGATTTTATATTTCCCAACTGCCTTTGAAGGTTCTCCAACGCCAGATCAAAACTGCGTGAAGCAACTGGACCTATCTCCAGGCTTGTTGCTATTTGTCGCTTTATATACAAAACTCAAATTAGTTAACTCTTTTGATTGGCAGCCAATTCCAAAGCTTCTAATCGATCGGCCAAGTTATCACTTTTGATACTGCTAGATCTATTTTTGCCACTAAAGTTCTCATCAACTACTCTTGAAAATTACAAAACTTTTTTATTTTAACTCCTCGAAAGATCCAATTGATTTTCAGCCATAATTTCCAGCTTACTGTAAGAGGTGCCGGACTGTCCCTTTAATCAAAGGTTCCAGAGAAATGAATTACCCAAGATGCGGAATGCAGCAGCAGTATTTAAGGATCGAAGTTTTGTCGCTGGAGGAAAATTCGTGATTTTCTGATGTTTTCTCAAACATGAGGCTGAAGAAAATTCCAAAAGAAGGCCAAAATTACCGTATTTCTTCTAATAGAAGCTGGGGGCTTTTATTTTACAACCCCCTGATGGACCGACTTCTATTAGAAGAAATACGGTATAATAAAATATCATTATAGTCTGTTCATAAAAATCCTTCGTATTCAAGAAAGGAGTTAACGCGGCGGGACCAATTTTATCCTAAAAAAGGTCTTTAAACATTTTAGGTTAGGGTCTCGCCTCGAAAAACCCTTTCTTGGATGCGAAGGATGTTGTCTTTTTTATGAACGGACTATAACTCTTCCAATTTCTAGCTTGATTTTTATAAATTTTCCATAAACTTTTATAAGTTCTGCTGTTCAACAAAGTTGTAGCCTTTGATCTCCTCTACAACTTTGCAGAACATCAAAAAGTCTATAAATTGTGGGAAATTCGAAAAAAAAATTAATCGAAAGTTTAAGATGCGCTTCTCTTTAAAGAATCTACAGTTATATCAAAAAAGACCCTACCAATTCCATTTTTCGTTGGTTTTCATCGATTCTAATGCTCTGCAAAGTTGTAGTCCTCGATTTCCTCGACAAGATTACAAAACATTAAAAACCATAAAGTTAATGAGAAAGAGTTCAAATTTCAAGAAGCTTACCAGAGCGATCAATTGCTGTAGAGCACCTCTTTGAGATTTGGCTGCTTTGGCAAAATGGATCATTCGCTTTCGATTCGTCCTAATAATGGCTATAATAACCCAGCTGCCCAAGTTGTGGTATAAATAACGCCATTTGTTATAAACCCATGTTCCCCATGACCGGAAGGTCACCCCATAGATAAGAGAGAAGGCAAGACTGATTTATCAAAAGGATAGAAATGGGTCTCACCTCGAAAACCCCCTTTTCTCGGAGCAGATTTTCCCAAACGTTCTACCGTAACCAGCCTACCGTAATCGACTTTTGACATTTTAAAAATCCTATTAGTGTTTATAGCATTTACCATTATTTGTATACAAAAATATTATTTTTGCTATTATTTTCTGCCCCGAAAAGCCCCTATTTTGACTACTTTCAGGCACAAATTGCCAAACATTTTTGTTTATTTTCTACATTATGGCCTTGCCGACCGACTTGTTAGTCCAGGGAAGCTTACTGTGATATTATCAAAGCCCAAACCAATATTTCTAAAAAAAGATGTTTGAAAGATCTTTTTTGATCAGATTTTGAATCATTCGGTTTTTAGGATTTCTCTAGGAGCCCAAAAATAGTCATTTCCCTCCAAATGTAAGCACTTTTCTGGTTTTTTAAAATGCAATTTACTTACTTTAAATTGAGCCATAGCCAGCAGAAATAAGAAAACTATGTCTTCCTGTGAATTAATTTGCTGTAAAATTTACCAAAAGCTGTTGTTTTTATTTGATACATTGAACTTTCGCATTGTTTCTGATTTTTTAAATGAATTTTACTGTAAAGAGACAATTAGAAGTTTTTGAAAAACTGTATTAGTTAAGAACCAAGTGATTTTGGAAAAGGGGCCGGTGAAGTGAGGAGTCAATGTGATATTTTGATCGATGCATTCTGCAAAGAGGAGAAGCAATTGGGAGGGAAACTTACTAATTGGCGCTGAATCTCCCTGGCTGATTATTGAGGGAATAAAAAGGCAGAATGGTAGAAGCATATATGAGGAAGCTGGCGGAGAACAGTTGGGATTTATGATATTGAATTGACAGCTCGCTGACGTCGATAATAACATTTTCTTTATGGACAACGAATATTTTTTATTTTTATGCGAATTTAGTCAAAATTTATAAGAGAATTTTTTTAAAAAAATACATAGAGGTAGCATGTACGTTATTATAATTATTATGTCCTTCTGTTCAGCACAAAATGTATTAACATCTAAGCAGCAATTGTTTTTCAGTTTTTATTGAAAGAGGAAAAGAAGAAAATACGCCATGTTTTTCTGGCAATTTAGGTCCTTCTTTCCAGCTGATTCCATCGAATATTTCAACGGAATCTATTCGAGTTTTTATTTCAATTGATCCTCCAAAGACTATAATTCCATTTGATAATTTAACTGCTCCATGTTCATATCGTCCTTGTTTTAAGCTGGGCATCTTGATCCACTCATTTTTTGGATCCAAGACGTCTATTTTCCAGACTTCATCTGAGGACGTTTCATCAGACTTCCTTCCTCCGATGATTATTAGATTTATTCCTTCAACTATTAAACAATGATAACTCAATCCAAGCGGCATATCACAGAATATTTCCCATTTATTCTTGGCTGGATCATAGACTTCCACTGATTTTAGTTGCTTTGTCCCATCCCAACCACCAGAAACAAAGATTTTTTTGCCAACTATTGAAGCAGATAGGGTAGTTCGTTGAAAATTGAGATTACTTTCATTTTGTATTTTTGAAAGGACAACTTACGGCATTTTAGTCCAAATATTTGTTTGGGGATTGTATTTTTCCACTGTTTTTAGTTGATCACTCCCATTCCATCCACCAATCACCCAAATTTCTGAGCCAAAAACAATTGTGCTCTGTGAGATGCCAGCTCTCTTCTCGTTCATTTCAGCCATTTGGGTCCATTCACCATTCTTTCCCAACTTGTAGCAGCTAGCTAATGATTCTTTTGGATTATTGTGGCCTCCCATAAAATATATTTTGTCGTTTAAGATAGCAGATCCAAGTTGTGCCACTTTAAAAGGAAGTTTCTGTTTACACATCCGCCATTTGTTTTCTTTGGAATCGAAAATGCAAATGGAGTCAGTTATATTGTCATGAAATCCTCCAAGAACCAGCGCCTACACCGCTTATTCAAAGATTTTAGCTGAACCTACAGAAGAGTGGAACCCCAATTCTAAGGAAACATTTTCCAATTGAAGTAACATATTTTTCACCATCTTTTTTGTTTCTAAAATTGCCGGCGTTCTTTAAATTCCAAATAAACCTTCATTTGTTTTTTCAATCATAAGCGGCTTTTTCCAACTGCCCAGCTCTTAGATTTTCAATTTCTCCAGATTGCTCATCAATTCTACGTTGTAAATAAGTACAAAGTACTGCCATTTCCTCAATTTTTGTTTCTAAAATCATATTATTGTTGAAATCTTTTTCAACCGGCTAGTTGAGTCCTCTCTTCCGCATTTGTTCGTAGTTCTGCGAGTTTATCTTCGAACTTCTTCTCTAAAATTTGCGCAGTTTGTCATAAAATTGCTCTACCAGTCGCAGCAATGGCCTGATCGATCCTTTCTATTAGCATCGCTTGCCCGTCGTACATTTCCATTTTCATTTCCAAATAATCAGCCATTCTGAAAAAATAAGTAGAAAAGATGAAGAAAAGTGGCAGCAAGCGCAATGGACACATGCCCTATGAAAAGACCAGTTGTAAAGTGATGAGAAATGTGTGAACATAGCTTCCTTCCATTGTTTGGGTTAATCATAAGGAAAAGCCTCTTCTTTAGCCATAAAAATTATCCAAACATCATAAGACCTACGATTTACGGAAGAATCCTGTAGAAGATGATAAGTGAACTAGCGCCGTATGGACGATTAAACCACAGGCAAAGGTTGCATTCCTCTAGCACGCGGTCTGTAGCCCAAATGAATAGATTCTTATTATTTTTATTTTTCTCTTGCTCCTCCATTCAAATGCTTCTAATTCTACTACCCGAGAGAGGAGAGAGAACGGAAGACTGTTAAATGCGATCGATACATTACAAGTCCAGGTTAGTTTTGGCTCAAACTGAACAATCCAAGCCATGAGACTTCTAAAGTTTCAAGCAGTTTAAAATTATAGACTTTGATTTTTTGCACAACTTTCTAAAATATTGGAAAATGTATAAATTGGTTGTTTGTTGTAAAATGTTATATTAGTCAGTAATGTGACTTTAGGGAAAAACAAGAAAAAATAGATTTCTTCATGCTTTCATTCCACCCAAAATTAAAACCTACAAGAAAAATTAACAAAAATAAAATTATACCGATGTATTTTCTTCATCTCCTTCCAACTCCTCCACCTCTTCGATTTCTGTTTGAGTTGAGCTCTCTGAACCGATTCCACTCTCAAAAGAAGAGACAAACCAGCTGTTCTGCCGAGTTCCCCTCCTCCCTCCATCTCAACCAAACTGTCAGCCTCGACTTCCAACTGACAAAGTTGTTTGATTATTTGGGCGACATTTTTTCCAACTTTGAGCCTTCGAATCTAACAAATAAATTTTATTCAAGAATCTATAACCGCCTAAGATTAATATCTACAGGGTGTGAGAAAATTACGTGCGCTTAGCTTCAAACACAATTTAAGTTGTAGAGCTGAACAACATTTAAAAAAATGTAATTACTTCACTTTTTATTGCTTTTTGTTAACCTAGTTGTTTGCTTTTTTTAAGGTTATGGTGAAGGCGTGTGCTAGCCGAGAAGCGATTAGCTAACTTGCGAAAAGCGTATGAAGAATTCCTCGATTTCTTCAAGGCTTGGTGTGCCCCTAAGGACCGTCCAGAAGATTGTGAAACAATTTTTTGAAGAAGGAAATGTCCTTACAAAGCCTGGGCGAGGTCGCAAGAGAACAGTCAACACACGAAAAATGAGGGCAATCATCAAAAAGAGAACCAAACAAAATGACGGAGTTAGCATGAATCAAATGGCCAAAGATCTCAAAATATCTACATTTTCTGTACGATCAATAGTTAAAAATGAACTTGGACTTCATAGTTATCGATTATTAAATGGACAAGTGCTTACGGACCAAGCCAAGAAAAATCGAGAGGAGAAATGCAAGAAATTACTGAACTTTTTCCAAGTGAGCCACATCGAAGATATCCTCTGGTCTGACGAGAAAGTTTTCACGGTTGAGGTCGCCAAGAATTCTCAAAATTGTCGCCAACTTATCAGTCCTGATCTGAAGAACACTCGAGCACGAAAAATTGCCATAAAAGCCCTCTTTCCAAAAAGTTTAATGGTGTGGGGCGGCGTAAGCTTCACAGGCAAGACTCCATTGATTTTCATCCCGCAGAACGTGAAAATTAATGTTAAAGTCTATCAAGATGAGATTCTTACTAAAGCTGTTCTTCCCTGGAAACAAAGTCACCCAGATATGACCTTCATGCAGGACTGGGCTCCGGCTCACGGAGCCAAAACGACAATTAGCTTTTTGGAGGCTAAAATTGGCTCCTTTCTGACAAAAGATCTTTACCCCTCAAACAGCCCGGACCTTAACCCTCTGGATTTCTCTGTTTGGGGCCATATGGAGGAGAAATCAAGGAATAGAAAAGTGCAAAATTTGGACGAGTTGCGCAAAGTTTTGACCGAAATATGGGATAATCTAGCCGTAAACTACCTGCGGCGCACAGTAGATTCCGTAAAGAGACGATTTGCCGCCTGCACACAAGCTGACGGGGGCCACTTCGAAAACCTCTTGTGCTTGTTAAATCTTATTGCTCTAGTTGTTAGGAAACTAAATGTTGCTATAAGTTATTTGAGAAAAAATTAAGTTATTGCGTTTTCTTTGGCGCAAGTAATTTTCTCGCACCCTGTATTTTAATGTTCTGCAATTTTGTAGAGGAGATCAAGGACTACAATTTTCAAAATATTCCAAATTATGAATCTTACCGGAAAAAGTCTCAAAATTTGAAATCTTTTAGTTTGCTTCAAGGAAATACGGTAGGAAGTTGCAAAAAAGCTATTTGCAGTTCCATATCCATAAAAGTTGGTTTCGCATGCAGGAATAGCTCAAATTTAATTATTTTCATTGCAAAAAAAGCTAGCTGGGATGTCGAAGGCTCCCACTATTTGGGGGCTTTCGGCTACTCTTAGACTATTCTATGAATTTCTTTCATTTTCTGACCTATTTTTAGGTTTTTGTGCTCATCTTCCTCTAAGAAGAATCAGAACCTTAGAACCAAGAAATCTCGCTACTGCAACGCATTCATTTTAATTTGAACAATCAGAACTATAATGTGTCGAAGTACAAAATTGTTGCTTTCATCGACATACTTAAGTATTTCTTGATTCTAAGGTTCTGCTTCTTTAAATAAAATTCTATCTAAAAGGTAGATGAGCACAAAAACCCAAAAATAGGCCAAAAAATGAAAGAAATTCATAAAATAGTCCCAGAGATCTGCTATTTCCAGTAGCTTTCTAGTTTACAAAAGAGACATCTGGGAGAAAATCAGAGATCGCATTGAATCAATCTTCCTTTAAATGATTGAGATTGAAAACAAATGATTTTTAAACAATTTATGAGAATTCTTCGAGAGAATGAGGAATGGATTTCATACAAATACGGCTAAACAATTACACAAATTTCTTTAGAAAACTTTCTTCAAGAGATCGGGGAATGGATGTATAAGCAAAATCTGATAGTTCTTGAGGCAGGTTGGGTCCATCAACCCACTCATTTCCATCAAATATTTCGGATGTTTCACCCCAACCACCAAATACAATAATTCCATTTGAGAGTTTTCCTATTCCAAATACAAATCGCGGATGTTCAAAGCTCTGTTTTTGTGTCCATTTCTTCTCGGGATCTTCGATATCCATTTCCCATACGCTATTTAATCGGCTAAGGCATTGATTAGATTCTAAAGTGCCTCCAAAAATGGAAAGAGTTGAATTGCTGATTAGCATCGTATGGCAGGAAACTTTAATGGGCAAATCACAAAATAAAATCCATTTCTGTAGTTTTGGATCAAACATCTCCACAGATTTTAATTTCCATCCTCCAGTGACAAATATTCGATTCTTAAATACTGCTGCTGCTGCATCAGATCTTGCATAATTCATTTCTCTGGAATCTTTTGATTAAAGGGGCAGTCCGGCGCCTCTTACAGCATACTTTTATTCGATGCAAAATAATGCGTTGATTTCGGAAATACACACGAAATTGCATAAAACTAAATGTTAAGAAATAAATTGACAAAACTAAACGAAAAAATGCGCTATAGTAACACAATAGGCATCTTCGCCTGCATATTTAAAATTTGATTCGCAATAGGTTCTACAGTAATCAGACTTTTGACGTTTTTTTTCTCAATTTTTACTTCTATTAGCTTTTATGGGATTTATCGTTATTTTTATGCAAATTTGACTACTTTCAGACCAAATTGGCAAACTTTTTGATTTTATAATGGCAGAATTTATAGAAATACAAAAATCACAATGAAATTTGCATTTGGGAAAATCTTTGTTCCCAACGCTAGAGACTGTCCCTTTCAAATTTGGAGGAAAACTTACGGCATGTAGGTCCATTTGTTTTGAGAAATATCATATCTTTCTACTGATTTTAGAGCTTCATCAGAATCTCTTCCTCCAATAACCCAGATGTCTCCTTTGTAAACCAGAGAGCTACTGGAAATACAAGCTCTTTTTTGATCCATCGAAGCCAATTGCATCCAACTTCCATCATATTTCAATTTATAACAGTCCTGCTCATAAGTAAAGATATCGGATTTTCCTCCAAAAATATAGATTTCTTCATTGAGGACAACAGCTCCAAAATCTTCCATTTTCATTGGAAGAGTGATTCTCAGTTCCTTCCAACTTTGAGCCTTCGAATCGAGCAAGTAAATTGTATTTAAACGTCCCCAACCGCCCAAAATTAATACCTAAAAGCAAAGTCTAAAAGTTAAAAATCGAACCGATGTGTTTTGCTGATCTCCAGTCTGTTTTTCAATTATATTTTCGCTTTGAGTCGCATTTTGAGCTGAAAATCGCTTAAAATAAATAATAAATTTCAGAAAAACCATGGTCCATTAAATTCCGTTGATTTTTTAGTTTCCCTTGTTCTTTCAGTTGATTTGCATTTAATTTGACAGCCAAATGCTTGATCTGTTTGTTTTTTTTAGCTGACTCTTGTACTCCTGTTGTCACTAAATTCCTTTCGACTATCTTCAAATAAAAACAAACCGTTTTGAGTCAATTCTTGCTGATTTTTATTGGAATTTCCTAGCCGAAGCCTTTCAATTTCTTGCCTCATTCTCTCTATTTTTTGATCCTTCTCAATTACAATAGCCTGAGCTTCATACATTTTCATAACCGGGTCATCTAGGCTTGAATCAGACATTTTAAATAGGCTGGAAAATGATATGAATTCGTTGCAGCTAGTGGGAAGGAAAGCTGAAAAGAAACTGATAAGAGAAGAGCTAGCGAAAGGTTGATAAGAAATATCTAACACTAACAAGATTACCCAAGTTCTTCAGTTCTGCAGATTCCATGATTCTTTTAGAGGTTTATTGATATTTTCTACATGTTTCCTAGCATTAAAAAACGGCTGTGGAGTGTAAAAAGGCCATAATTCTATCATAATCCATTTCAATTTTCAGTCGTAAATGTTTACTTTTGCCTCCCAAGAAAAAAAAATATTTTGTTAAATGAAATTTATAAAAAATTCTCAATAAGTCTATTTTCAAGAGATCGGCGAATGGATATATAAGCAAAATTTGAGTTTTTGAGGCAACTCAGGTCCATCAACCCAGTCATTTCCATCAAATATTTCGGATGTTTCACCAGATTTTTGATAACCAGCATCGCCAAACACAACGATTCCATTTGAGAGCTTTCCTATTCCAAAAATACATTCGTGGTTGTTTAAAACTCTGCTTTTCCGTTCAATTTTTACTAGAATCTTCAATATCTAATTCTCATACGCTATTTAATAAGCCAGCTTCTGGAGAGCCTCCAAAAATAGAGAGTTGAACATGCTGAGGAAGGAGTCCGAGATTGAGGCAGTTGTCAAGGAGGAAGAGAGGAAGAATCTCTCGTTCTTCAAAGATTCCGATGTCTCGACTACCAACTCGATCTACAAGGCGATGGGCTCGACGGGAACTTCGGAAAATCCTTTTGACGCCACTTGAATGGTCAGTGCTTGAGTGCGCACAAGTGTTTGAAGAAGTGCATTGAGGTTAAGAGAGGAAATTTCGAGCATTTGTTGTTTGTGTGTTAATATAAAATTTTATTACCACTTTTTGATTGATAATGTCAAGCTTTTAATTTTTATTACCCTTAGAAAAAGTATCAGAACTTTCTCCACACTCTGTTATTTGGATAGAAAAGGTAGCAGCATCCAACGTCAACTTTTTTTAACTCCTTTCTGCTCTCTATGGACTGACAACAGAAATTTTAATTTTTTATTTTTATTTTAAAATTAAAAAAAATTATTAAAAACTTTAATCAGCTTTTGATCTTCTTGGCAGCTAAAATAATAAATTATTTCAAAAATCAATTCAATAACTTACAATAAAAATCAGCGGACCAATTCGACCCAGATCCTTCATTCAAATTAACTGCAGAATTGAAGTAAATCCTGAGGAGGTTTGTCGACGATTTAACCGTCCAATCATTAATCCAAAAATTATAGTCATTCCATCTACATAAAATAGATCTACTATTTCCTCCAGACTTACACCATATATGGTTTGTAGTCGTTGATGTGACTGTGGAAGGAGAGCGTACTGCCAATGCTTAGAAAGAGATAGGTGAAGTCGACAACAGCCACTTTGTCACTTTCGACTGTTACGAGATACTCGCAGCTGAAATCTCCTTCTGTTGCATTTGGAAAGCTTGGAGAGGAAAACTGAAAGATTTAGGATATTTCTAATTAAAAATTGGGCGAATTACCGTTCCGTTATATGTCAAAAATTGAGGGCATCCTGCCGATGGGGTTACTGTATTTGGCGCCTTTGTTGTTGGAGTAGTGTCACAGTCATTTTGCCAATCTGAAATTCTTGCGGATTACGGCAGCCACAAGCCTCAAGGGTTTTTGCGGTTACAATTACGGTATAGTCTGTGTAAAAAAGACGACTAAACTGTGTATTATTTTGCCCTGAGATTGACTTGTTGCGGTGAGATTCATTTTGTGGTTTGCTAGTAAAAGATATAAAAGAGTTTTTAGCCAATTGACTATACCAAAGCTAGTACCTTTTTTGCACACAAGAGGCAATAATTCTCCACAAGTTTCGCTGATCCATTTGCCAGCTGGAATCAGATCGTCAACCAACGCCATGGCTTGGCACAATCCCAATTCGCCCAGTTCACATCCTAGAAGAGATGTTCGATAGAGAAAAAACCCACCAAAATTGCTGAAATCGTAGGTAGTTCCATCATCCCACCAATAACACAGAGTTCGATTAGGATTTGGAACATTCAACAAGCCAATGTAGACATCATTTAAATTGGAGACGGTGCTACCTCGAGTGGAGAGGGCTAGACTCTTCACCCAGCTGTTTTCACCCATATTGTGGATAGAAGTCATGGCTCCACAGCTAGCCGAACAAGTTGATGCTCCAAACGAGGTATCAGCTGTGACAATTGTCCAATAGCAAGTTCCTCGAAGGCAAACGACTCGTAAAGATTGACGCCAGTCGAAGTTGCGCAAGTTGGAACTAAAAAAGAACCAGGTTATAAGTCTGTTCATAAACAAGACGACATACTTCGTATCCAAGAAAGGGGTTATCGCGGCGGGATCCATTTATATCCTAAAAAAGACCTTTAATAAGTTTTA
The DNA here is from genome assembly GCA_932521405.1 of Oscheius sp. JU1382. Taxonomy (NCBI): domain Eukaryota; kingdom Metazoa; phylum Nematoda; class Chromadorea; order Rhabditida; family Rhabditidae; genus Oscheius; species Oscheius sp. JU1382. The sequence continues at coordinate 2,208,897 of OW051476.1, forward strand.
GGATAAAAATGAGCCTCGCCTCGAAAAGCCCTTTCTTTTATACTTTTATAGATCTATTTCAGGTAAAAAGGAACTGCGAAAGTCGATAAAATCCAAAAAAATTATAGAAAATCAAAAAATGTTCGCGAAATCGACCCTGCTGTAGCCTCTATCAACTTTATTTCAGGTGAATAGCCAAAACTATCCGTCTCCTTCTCCATGCATATCGTCCCTTTAAAAGTCACTCACCAATTACTCCTGGAGTATATTTGCATCCGAAGAAATTCGCTCCCATGGCGCAGTCAGCACTGTACCAAAGTCCGCTTTTCACTTCCATATAAGCGCATACCCCAATTGAAATATCAGGAGAGCCTGCAAAGTAAAAAGTTTTTTTTTTAATTGAGCAACGCGACCGATTTTTAATCATTTTATGATAAGAATTTTATTTCTACTGTAGGTTCAACCTTTTTCTGGGACAAATACATCTAGATTTTAAGTTATGGCTACTCTAGAAAGTACACTACAAACTGAGCGATCAGAGTTCAACAGTAAATTGCTGAAGTCTGCGAGGAGAAAATAGAAAAGTTGATCGAAAATATGAAGATCTAACGGAGCAACATCAATTTTAACTGATTCGGTCTTTTTTGTTGGACATTTGTATTTTGAAAGGCATTGTTGATATCATAGAGGTATCCTCCACTCTTCGAGCAAAGATTGTAAGCCTAGTTTCTTGTGTATTTCGAGTAAATGCTTGAATAGCAGCTGCCGTCTCCTCCGTCAGAATAATTTGGAAGACAAACGATTGATTGAATTGAATGGATGAGTTGAAGGATGAAAAGCAGCGAAAGAAGAGACATGGCTGGAGCACTGGTTGGAGCTCAGACTGAGAGTATATACGGCGACATTGATAAGAGGAGAAAATGTCCTTCTGGTCTTTAGTTTTCCAAAATATGTCGTCATTATCATTTAGTTGATTGATAAAATGCTCAAAGAGTGGCATTTTCAAAGCCAGCTTAATGGCGCCATAGAAGCAGCTCTCCCCTAAGAATCTTTTCAGAACCACTCTCCCTTAGAACTTTTTATTTGAAAGTCTAGGGGTTATTTAGTCGTGGCTTATTGTCCTCATTTTTCTCAGTCATTTTCATTACTCCCACTCTGCGCGACTCCAATTTGTCTCGATAATTTAATAATTCTGCAGAGAGCTCGGACAAAAGGACAAAAGTCAATAAATAAAAGAACATTTCCTTCAGATGAAGGAGTGGAAGACAGCTAATTTATTTTAATCCTGGACTAGAAAAATTCTGTGGCTCCCTTTTCCCATGGGTGAATCCGAGATGTGTAGTCAACAAGAAAATAAACATCATTTTATTAGTTTTTACTGGTTAGTTTTGAATGCGAAGTGATTGAACTAACTTTCGTCGGTTTGCTCCTTGTTTGTTGCTTTAGAAGACCCCCGATGCTGTACCAAGTGAGGATGGAATGATAGAGCGGATACAATGATAATGTAATTGCGCAACTCTAAATCAAATTTTATGAATTTGATATACTCTTACCGTACTGATTCTTACGCTTATGTAGCCGCTCTGGAAGAGCTCCCTTGTGGAAGGAAAATAAGAAGGAAAATACACCCAAATAGTACGGGCAAATATAGGAATAACAAATAGACACTGGAAAATGGATTTTAAACACTTGGATCGTTTTAACCTTGAGGAAGATCGCTAGAGACATTTTTCTAATTCCTTTGAGCACTTGGGCAGAATAGGTTTTAGTTTTCATCGTCATTAGAGTTAGGAAGCAAGCGAAGGCGATGAGCAAAACACCAAGTATAAAAATAATTGGAAATATTAGATCAATCCGCTTGAAGTGATTCACTTCCCAAGTCTGAAAGAAGAAAAAAAATACTATAATTCAATTTCCGATAGATCACTTACCCATAAATCAAACGCAAGCTTGTAGTAATATTCATTCAAAAAAATCTTAAAATTTCGCCAAAAGTGATAAGCGAAAGTCAAAGCTAAATAAATATAAGCGGCGATTTCACATTTCCTATGTCTGGAATTCTCTTTAGTTTCACTTTTTAGTTCCCTCACTGTATGAAGATATTCTTCCAATAGATTGCAAAAACACAAATCGCGCAGAGCACAATATCGCGAGTTATGCTTTGCAGTGCCGTAAAAACCCGCTCAAGCTTGAACAAGCGTTGAGTAAAGCAGACTTTAATGCCATGATCAGACAAGGTCATGACAATAATAGCGACAGATTGAAATATTATTGCCTTTTGGAAGTTATTCATCGCAGCCTCTCGCCTCACCAGTCGATAAATGATCACTAAATTTATTGGGATAGCGGTTAGCAATGAAATCATTGTTGGTAAATATAAATAGACGAAGGAACCGACTGAATAAAGTCCAGCGTAGAAGTCGTCCTCCGTTAGAATCACCCCAAAAAGGGAGAAAAATGACATGACGATGTAGATAAAAGTCGATTCGGCCATGATTAATAGCGAGACAAAGGAGCAAACGAATGCTTTCATAACAAGATTAACCTCAATTTACGCGAGAAAAGTAGACACTTTTCTTTCCCCGTTCACAGCCTCTACGACTTTTTAGAGATGAGCAAGTAGAGTTGACTCAATCCATTCTCATTTAAAACAAAGAAAAGAGAGTCTAAAAGGGAAGAACTTCTCGGAGAAAACTTTTTTTTTCTCTTGTGTAGCTCAGTTATTGATTTCCCCAAGATCTGATTGTAAACGTGGATAAATCTGGCTTTTATTGTGCTGAACAAAGTTAAGACTGAACGTATTATTTATTTTTAATTTCTCATTTCTCCCATGGATTTGACCCATTCCTTTATCAAAAGATAGCTGCATCTTTGCCAATTAGACTACGAAACTTCAAAAATTCGCTGAAAATTAAGCCAAGAAGGCAGTAATTCGTGCAAAGTTTGCGGAGTAACCTTCACTCTTTTACAAGATCCGATTAATTATGACTAGCATTTCGGCTGAAAGATTTGGTTTTCTAATAAAAATTGAGAAGGCTTACCACGGAATAACAGCCTCCATCTCCGCCGTCGATGTAGCCACTGGGACAGGAAATCGCAGCTGAAGAGGAGATCAGAGAAAACAGGAGAAGCAGAGAAAGGGAACCCATGATTGGGGAAAGACCTTCAAAGTGGAAGAACAGTCTTTGTCTGATCATCGTTTATTATTTGAAACCCTGGAGGGACAGATAAAAAGCAGGCGAGGTCAGTTGGATATCAATTGGAGGAGGAAAGCGAGACGCACGTTTTATTTTCATAAAATACACTGTTTTTATGCTTTTCCTCAAAATTTGGATCCACTGGAATAGAGCTTCCTGAAAACTTTGTCAAAAATCTTTTTTCGATGGACTGTGGAATTGAAATATAAGCAAAAGAAGATAGTTTTTGAGGCAGCTAGATCTTCTTCTAATTTTATAAATTAATTTCTCATCATCTAGTTTCAAATAAAACCAACCTTTCTGAGCCAATTCCTGCTGGTTTTTATTGGAATTATTCTCCATTCGAAGTCTTCCAATTTCTTGTTTTAACCGCTCAATCTCGAAATCTTTTTCTTGCAATTCCTGGTTCTTTTCAACGATAATAGCCCGAGCTTCATACACTTGCAAGACCGGGTTAGTCTCAGTTAGACTTGAATCAGACATTTTAAAAGAAGCTTAAAATTAGAATTTTCTTAGCTAATAGCAACTGAATAGAAGGGAAAATGATAAGAGAAGATCTGGTGTTGGCTGATAAGAATAGTCAATAAAGAACTTTTAAAATCTTACTCATAAAAGCCAGATATACAGTGCGTCCAAAAATTATAAGTTTGTCCGATTTTTACGTTTCCGCCTGACCATTCTAGGCCGCCAAAAAGGTTGAATATCCGAATCCAATTTCAAGAATTTATTTTAAAAAAAGAGCCTGCGCAGGAGAAAGAAAAGGCGATACAGAAACCCAAAATAGGGTCCCTGACTGTCAAAGAAATTGGTAAAACAATACGATAAAAAATTCAATCGATAGTCGAACTCAATGTGAACGTTAACTAGGACATTCAAAATTTCATTCACACTTTCAATGTATGAAAGAATTGCCAATTTTAAGCGAATACTGTATTTCTTCTAATAGAAACCCCCGGCTTCTATTTTTCAACTTTGTTTTTTGGGGGTAGGTTGGTTTAGCCGTAGTAGACTCACTATTGGATTTGTTTTTTTCTCTTTTTTTCATGCTTTTCTCTCATAGTTTGTGTGTCGTTACGTACTTTTTTAGTCAGGCAAACACTATTTTCCAACAAAATACCATATTTTTTCTAATACAAACCATCCAAAAGTGTAAGTTCTCATGCATTTTAGTAATTTTCAAATTACTTTCATATTTTTCGATGTTTTGTGAAGTTGCAGCTTTTGGTGCAAAACATCAAAAACCAGTAAAATTAGCTCAAAATTATGAGACATGAGGATACAATAATATTTATAATCAAATTGGATTTCTGGTTGGAAGCAACAGGTGTGGGAGCAGGGTAAATCGAATTTAAGAAAATCGTTCCAGAAGTCTTTCTTCAAGTGATCGAGGAATGGATGTATAAGCAAAATGTGATAGATTTTGAGGCAGTTTTGGTCCATCAATCCACTCATTTCCATCAAATATTTCGGATGTTTTACCACTTTCATCCCAACCACCGAATACAATAATTCCATTTGAGACTTTTCTTATTCCAAAAGAGCGTCGTGGCTGTTTCAATTTCTGCTTTTCTGTCCATTTCTTCTTGGGATCTTCGATATCCATTTCCCATACGCTATTTAATAAGCCAGATTCTGATTCGCCTCCAAAGATGGATAGAGTTGAATTGCTGATTAGCATCGTATGGTCAGAAATTCCAAAAGGCAAATCACAAAATAAAATCCATTTCTGTAGTTTTGGATCAAACATCTCCACAGATTTTAAGTCTTTCCCATTCCATCCTCCAGTCACAAATATTCGATCCTTAAATACTGCTGCTGATGCACTAGATCTTGGATAATTTATTTTCCTGGAATCTTTTGATTAAAAGGACAGTCCGTCGCCTCCTACAGTATACTTTTATTCGATGCAAAATAATGCGCTGATTTTGGAAATACACACGAAATTGGATGAAATTAATTGAAGAAAGAAAATTTTGTCGCACTTTTGGGTCCGCCGCTATTACTGTAGCTACAGAAATCAGGCAAAATCACTAACGCTAAAGACTGTTCCTTTAAAATTTGGAGGAAAACTAACGGCATGTAAGTCCACTTATTTTGAGAAATATCATATTTCTCGACTGATTTTAGATACTCTTCAGAATCTCTAGAATATCCGCCAATAACCCAGATATCTCCTTTGTAAACCAGAGAGCTACTGGAAATCTTATTTCTGCTTTGATTTAGCGATTCTAATTGCATCCAACTTCCATCATTTTTCAATTTATAACAATCTTGTTTAAAATCACAATTGGCCTCTCCTCCAAAAATATAGATTTCTTCATTAAGTACAACAGCCCCAAATTCTCGAATTCCCACTGGAAGAGTGATGCTCAATTTCTTCCAACTTTGAGCTTTCGAATCGAGCAAGTAAATTGTATTCAAATCAAACCATCCGCCCAAAATTAAAACCTACAAGTAAAGTCTAAAAGTTAAAAATCGAACCTATGTATCCTAAAGTCTGATAGATAACGTCGGTTTGTGAGATGAAAATTTTCAAATGGTAATTTTTGTGTTGAGCCATGTTTTTCTTGTTTCTTTTATATTTTCGTGATTGATTTTCATTAGATTTTTGCGTTTTTTATATATTCTCACACTAGAGTGTTTAATTATTGCGTCAAGTTTCAATAGCTAAAAGAAGATCTTTTACGGCTGCTTTCAAGCTTCATGCGGTCAAGTTCGGCTTAGATCATGGAACAGCGTCGGTGGCCAATGAATATGGAGTGACCGAAGGAACAATTAGAGAATGGAAGAGAAATAGAGCTATGTTAGAGCGATTGCCGGCAACGAAGCGTGCATGCAGATTTAAGAGACCGAAGGTGGAAGCAATCGAGAACGCGTTGCATTTGTGGATCCTGAAGAAGCGGGAGGCCCGAAGAGCTGTGATAGTCAAGAATATCAAAGAAGAAGCTTTACGTTTGGCAAAGGAGTCTGGCTATCAAGATTTTATGGCCTCATCCTCTTGGTGTCAGGCCTTCATGAGGAGAAAAAATTGACTCTTAGAAGCCGAACAAGCGTAGGACAGCCGTTATCAGACGATTATCAAGCGAAAGCTTTAAGCTTTAGAAGATTTGTGCTGCAAGAATCTCTTCATATTCTCCTCACAACGTTGGAAACGTCGATAAAGTCCCGGTTCCTTTTGACGTAGTTCATGGAAGAACAGTAGATAAAATTGGAGTTGATTCGGTAAAAATTGATACAACAGGTCATGAAAAGGCAAATTTTACTGTGGTTCTCTCCGTGACCGCCACCGGTAAAAAATTGAAGCCTCTGATCATTTTCAAGAAGAAGCTGATACCAAAAGAACCGTTTCCTCCTAATGTTATCATTAAGGCGAACGCTAAGAGATGGATGAATCAAGTCCTCATGGAAACATGAGGTCTGGAATGAGAGAGAGCACTACAACAACGACCCGTCAGAATCCTTATTGATTTTGGACTCTGCACGGTGTCATTTAACCGAAAACGTTCGCAAGCCTTACCAAAAACATATCAAAGTTACGGTTATTCTAAGCGGTATGACCAAATTTCTGCAGCCGCTCGACGTTGACATTAACAAGCCATTTAAGGACAATTTGAAAAAAGGATGGGAGCGGTGGATGGACGACGTAACAAAGGCGCAGTTTACCAAAAGTGGTATCAGAAAAAGAATGAGTTATAGTGAGGCGGCAACGTTAGTAGGCGAGAGTTTCTACTCCATCTCTAAAGACACCATCGTTAACAGCTTCAGAAAGACCCTAGATAAAAATTGGCTTTTTGACGATTTGAACAATAATTTTCCCAGCGTTAATGTTTTCAATGATAATTTAGAAATCGAATAAAAATTTAAAAGAGTTTTTGAGGCCAAAAGATTTTTGAAAATTTTCATTTTTTTGAAAAAAAAAAGCGGCGTTATCTATCAGACTTTAGGGTATTTTGTTCCTCTTTAATTACACTCTTTTCGCGACTCGGGCCAGACCCCATTTTTAAAGAGACGGATGGCTGAAAAAATAGTTGTAACTAGTTAAAAGGAAAACTGAAAGGAAACTGATAGAAGTTGCTAGCAGATGGCTGATAAGGAACTTCCAGCTTTTGAAATACCACTCATAAAAATGCCAATTGATGGGAGCTGCAAGAAATTCTTCGAGAACTGCGTCCAGATTGAAACGAATGATTTCTATCCGCTATGAATTACTTTGAGCCCAAGATAATAGACAACTGCCAGCCGTTTGCGATATTAAATATAAAATCAAAGGAGTCGTAGCAAACAGAACTTCTATCATTGTGAAGCTCTGTGTAAAAAAATCAAAAAACCATGAGACTTCTATTAAAAGAACTACTCTAAAGTTCCGTAGATAAGTCCGCTTTCCTTTTTTTTGCGAAAAACGCACGCTTTTTGCTCGTCGGTGGTTTTATAACAAGTAACAAACAACAAAATATAATAACAACTGATTTATACAATTTTAGCATCGTCATCTAGGTTTAAAGAATTAAAGCTTATGTCTAAATCCTCAATTTCGTTCTCACTGTCTTCGCAAAGAGCTGTTTCAAAGCTGTGTGTGATCGTATCGTCAGAAATGGCGTCAAAGCTTTTACTCACTAATAATGCTGCTTCATGATAGCTCATTCTTTTTCGGATTCCTGATTTGGTATACTTAGCGTTGGACTCGACCGACATCCATTCTTCCCAACCAATTCGTAAGTTATCCTTAAAAGGCTTGTTTACTCCAACATCTAAGGGCTGCAGAAGCTTTGTAAGACCACCAGGAATTACAGCAACCTTTGTATGTTGTTGGAAAGCTTTCTTCACATCATCAGTTAAATGACACCGTACCGAGTCAAAGATCTGGAGGGGTCTGGATCGTAATGCTGCCTTTTGTTCCAAACTTCTAAAAGCCATTCTTGCATTAATTCCTTTGTCATCCATCCTTTAACGTTGGTTTTCACAACCACGTTATCTGGATATGGCCTTTTTGGAACAAGCTTTTTCTTAAAAATGATCATGGTCTTCAGCTTCTCGCCTGTAGCCGTTACTGCAAGAACAACAGTAAAGTTGGACTTTTCGTGACCGGTAGAGCTGATCTTCACGTTATCCTGGCCTCGGATATTTACTGTCCGCCCATAAACAATATCAAATGATACAGGAGCCTCATCTACGTTCCCAAGGTTGTGGGGAGAAATATGGAAAGACTCTATTTGTACAAATTTTCAAAATGCTGCGCACTTCGTTTTATAGTCGGCTGGTAATGGTTGTTCAACACTTGTTCTTCTTCTCATAGACAGATTGTTTCGTATCATAAACCGTTGACACCATCTGGCAGATGCTTGAAAATCGGCAAAACCAGATTCCTCAGCCATCTTCTTTGCACATTTTTGGATGTCTAATACCCTGACGCTTCTGTTTTTGTTTCTACGCTCATTAACCCATTCGAACAACTGTTGTTCTATTTCGCCAAGCAATGTCTTATTGCCTCTGCATGCCCTTTTAGTTCCTGGCAATGCCTCCAATTTTGGCTTCTCGTTTGTCCATCTTCTGATCAGCCTGTCTGACACGCTATATTGAATTGCAGCCGCTGATGTTCCATGGTTTCTACCGTAATTTACAGCTTTTAGCTTGAAAGCAGCCGTATATGATTTGCGTTGATTCATACCGGAAAACAAAAAATAAAACAAGTAAAGACCAAAGTCTCTTGTAAAGTATGTATTAAGAAGAGAATTATTTAACAGATATATATACTACAAAAAAAAGTCTAAAAAAGCTCCGCAAACGCAAGCACACACTATAATATAAAAGCGGACTTATCTACGGAACTTTAGGGTATAGCAAATTTTGTTCAGCTACCTCCTCGACTTTCGGCTTCTTTTTAGGCTATTTATCAAAGAGCTTCAATGTCTACTATAGGGATATCGAAAAAATCAAAGATAAGGTTCAACTCGGAAAGAAGAAAATTTCTAAGGCCCCGACGACCCCGACGGTAAACTTGTAAATATCTAAAGGCGGTTGAACACAACATCCCCTAGTCAGCTCAAATAGTTCCCTTGTACGTATAAGGTCCCAAAACGAGATTTATATTATTCGAGAGAGAAAAAACTGTGCTGATAGGCTTTAACCATCTTATCAGTTCCCCTCGCCATTCTCGAATCATTCAATCTGCTTTCAATTTCTTTCCCACGCGCAAATATAAAGATTTTCACGAGAAACGATTAAGCAAAGATACTCTTTTAAAAGTTCTTCCGATTGGGTCCAAATTTAACCAGAAATCAGGCTTTTCTAATCAAAGGTCCGGTCAGAGATCTTTCCAGGGAAGAAAAACAGCTAGAAGGAGGGTGCAATCTTGTGCAATCGCAGCACCTGTTGGGCCTCTTTTATAAGTTTGATTGAATTTTCTAGAGATCACATTGCTTTGCAACAGTCTTTGGTCTTTTATCGTTGCCGGCCGTGGTATGTTTGATCTCTCTCTTTCTCTAATATAAACAATGACGACATTTTTTTTGTCTGCTAGCTAGCTGATTCTCTCACTCTTTCAAAATTCCAAGATAAGTGCCACTGATTTGTTATAGTCATTTTGAGATAATTCTTGTCCTAGGTTCTCATTTTTAAAGGGGTTTCTTCTCATTTTTTTTGGAAAATGATGTTCAACAAAATTGTAGCCCTTGACCTCCTCTACAATTTTGTAGAACTTTTAAAAGTCTAAAAATGAGTGGAAAAATCGACGCTTTCTAATAGAAGAAAAGACGTAATTTCCGCAGGAAATATTGCCCATTGATCAAAGTAGAAAGAGTCGGCAAAATCACACAAACATATGACTCCTCGTCGGGACAACTCTTGCACTTTCCGCTTGAATCCTCGTTTTCCACTTCTAATTGATCAAAACCGGACGCCATCCAACTCGATTCGTCAAATTTATGGCAGATATGGTCGCCTCTGATCAGCCTCACAACCACCGCGCTAATCCACATGTCTCCTCATCACTGATTTATTGCATTTTTGCCGATTTCTATTTATTTGTTTGAAGTTTTATTGAATTTTTTTTTGGCTAAAAGTCTAATACTATTAACATTCTAACAACATAGTTCCACCATTTTTTTGCCGAGTTTCGTCTAAAATTTTTATTTTAGACTAGATGGAACGCTGCATTTTCGAATTCTAATAGGTGCATCGAAAAAAAGTTGAGATTAAGATGCCCAAGCTGTATGAGTTTGGAGAAGGACTCCTGCGAACCCACGTGACTTGGGAGGACATCCAGCTGAAGGTGAAGGAGATCTGGGGAGAGGAGGCCGTTTTTGGCGAAAATAAGTCGGCAGAAAGCATTGGCGATGGAAGGGTGAGTCTAAATTAGTTTTAGGCTGTGGTTAAAAGAGAAATTATTCCTGAAATGTTTCAATTTTTTGATCTCGAAGTAGCCTGAAATTTGAAACAAAAATAGGTGGATTTTGCCAAGAATAAGTATATCTTACTGTAATTTGAAAATTACTCAAAAAATGGAAAATAATTGGCTAATTTTTAATGCATATTACAGTATCTCTATCTAGAAAATAGGTCCCAAAGCAAAGTTAATACGCAAAACACAAACAAAATGCATTTTTTCCCTTATTTGAAAGCCGCTTCAGGTAAAACCGTTTAAAAATTAGAGCTAATTGATTGATTTTTTTGTAGGGCTTCCTTTCGAAAATGTGTCTAATCACCCCAGATTGGAAGAAGAATCTCTCCGCCGACTTGCCGACAAAATTCGTGGTGAAAATCTCCTCCCAAATAGCTTTCACCGAAGCCGGCGAGCTGATGAAAGAAAAGAACCTGGTGACGCCGGAGATGGAAGAACTGACCAAGGAGTTAACCGAGGCGATGACTTCCAAAGTCTGCCGGCTGCACAATACCGAAGCAAATGTCTATTCGCTCATCGCGCAGCACAACATAGATTTGCCCCATCCTAAGGTAAATTTTCGCCTTTTTTTTTTCTTAAAAATAAAAAACTTTCCAGATTTTTGGAAAAATGCTCTACACGGAGGAGAATCAAGTGAAAGGATTTCTCATTATGGAATACATCGAAGGCGCTTTAAACCTCAATCTTTACGATAATATCTCCGTCGAGGAATTGAAAAAGGTTAGTACAGCGAAGGATGAAAGAAACTACCATTCGTCTTTTAGGTTTTCCGAGGAATCGCCACTTTGGAAGCGGCTTCCCTTCGCTTCTCTGAGGAGGAGCAGGCCAGCTTGGAATACAACCCCTTCAAGGATCTAATGGAGGCGATTTTGAATCCAACTGTAGCTTAGTTGAGTTTGATCAAATACAGGCCGAATCCTAGACGATGAAGCAAACTATAGCTGGGTTGAAGCATTTCGCTGGACATGTGTTGGGCGAGAAGATTGACGTCTTCGAACAGGTTTATTCTTAACCATTTTTATCAATCTTTCACTCATTGTTTTGGAAATTCAATGCTCTGCAAAGTTGTAGGGCTTGATCTCTTCTACAAAATTGTAGAACATCATTTTCATCAAAAATTGCGATAAAATCCAGAACATTTGGTTCTTTGCTTTAAAAATGGAAGCTTTTTTTTTCAAATTTCCGCCTGCTTTACAATTTTTAGCGTTTTGATCTTCTCTATAAAAGTGTAGAATAGACTTTTTGCGAATTTCAACCAAAATTTGACTAAAATCGCCTTCCGAAATCTTCATGAATTTTTGAGTTTTAAAATGTTTTGGAATCGAGCGGAATCAACCATCTATTTTTGTTGACATTTTATTTTTATTTGCTATAGTGAAAAAGTGGATTAAAATGCCAGAGAATTGGTAGAACCAAGTAATAATTTAAAAGAAAAAAGAGCCGATTGTTCAAAATTGATTGAAAAATCTAGATGTTACATGACATGCTGGATTTGGACATTTTCACCCAACTGGGACCTCGACTCGGAATGCAGCCAGTCCTCGTCCACGGCGATCTCTGGTCAACCAATATGCTTTGGAAGAAAAACGAAGGTGACGGCGAAGGCCTTCATCTAGCAGCCATCGTCGATTTCCAGGTTTGTTTTTTGGCCAAAAAAGATTTTTTTTAAGACTGCGTCCTTCTCCATGCCGGGATCCGATCTCTTCCGCGCGATGGGGGCTTGTCTATCGGGAAAAGATCGTCGAGAGCATTGGGAGGAGCTGACCGAGTATTTCTACGACCAGCTGGTTGAGCATCTCAACGGCCTGCCAGCTCCTTATAGCTTGGAGCAATTGAAGGAAAATTATAGGTTTATTCTTAATTTAGTTTACCATTTTGATTCTAAAAATTATAGGCAATACGTCCCGATGGGAGGATGCATGCTCGTTCCGATGATTGGCCCCGTCTTCCAGATGAATCAAGTCAATCCCGATCCGGAGGCCAAACAAAAGGTTAGAACAGGAGTCATTCAAGGCTGTATCATGATTAGAAGAATTTTCAAGCAAAAAAAGGGCACGCGAAACCAAATTATTTGCATCTTTTTTTAAAAACTTTGGGTCATTTGCAAAGCCCATATCTCTGTCGAAAATCAACCAAATTGAAATCCAAAGGCACCATCTTATAGATCTTAATTTCCTTTACAAAATGGCTGTTTAAATGAAAAAAGTTTGGTTGATTTTCCGTTGATATCTAACTCCTAGAAAAATTATCTTTGATCCCCATAATCTTCAGGTGGAGGACTTGGTGATGGAGAAGATGGGAGCTCTTTTTGATGATATGCTCTATTATCATCAGAGGAATATGGATTTGAAGAAGAATTCTCACGAATCCAACTGATTTCTCCTCTTCTCTTCAGCTTCTTGCGCTTATTTTTTGTAATAAATTTGATGCTTAAAATAGAAAAATTGAAACTTGGAAATAGATTTTTTCAAGTTTTTTTTGAGGGGTTTTGATCTCTATACACTCCGTAAAAAAGTATAGCCTCACCCCATTTTTTGATGGAATGAGATGATTGAAAAATGTCTACAGCCTAAGACCTATTTCATTCAATTTTTCGGCTTATTTTACCCTAGAATACACATTTTCAGGCTGCTAGCTCATGTCCCATAAAAATGGTCCAAAATCCTACTGTAAAAAAATTATAGCCTCACTTTGGTTTCATCAAATTTTATTGATATATTGGAACAATTTTAATAGTCAGTTTGTGCTCCATTGTACTGAACGACTTGGGAGCGATGTTGACGTCCTTCTTCAGCATGTTGACGTCCAGCTTTGCCCATTCTCTCTTAATGGCTCGGATAAGCTCATTTTTTGTGTCATAATGCTTCCCATTTGCATAGATTTTTTATCAACGCCCCCCAAATGTTCTCAATAGAGTTGAGATCTGAACTACACGCTGGCCAGTTCAGAACTCTCACGCCCCCAGCAGCAAGCCGCTGAGAAATTGAACGACTGGTGTGAACGGGGCATTATCGTGCTAAAACACGTAACCTTATTGGCCAACGGTGTTCAGGAATGGGAGCAGGTGTGTGCCGAGGACGCCTTGATATTGAAGAGAGTTCATTTCTGGGGTAATGAACTCTAAGGCCACTTGTCCATCAGCACAAATGCTGCCCAAACCAGCCAAGGAGATAGAAAATCAGTATGACGCCAGGTCAATCGACAACTTCCGAGTCGTCCTTTTTCCTGATATACACTAATATTATAGATATACAATATTACGAACAGATCTTGCTAGATTGATGTTAAGCCTATCACGTGTTTTCTTTATGACATCTGTTGTAGTTACTGTAACAGGCCTGCCGCGACCAGAATGGTCACAACAGTTACCCAATTCTTTCTTTTATCAATAGGATTGCTCAAAAAATGAGTTTGCCGTTTGATAATGAGGAGAAGCCAATGCATGTGCTTACAGGGCGAGGCATAATTACGACTAAGAAAGCGCTTCAAAAAGCATGGAACGAGGTGGACAATGATTACTTGCTCGCCACTGTCAATGATTTCCCTCAAAGACTTCAATCGTGTATCATCGATGCCGATATTTTTGAAAAGTGAGGTGTTGTTTTGTATAGAATTTAATGGAGAATAAAACCATTGACTTCATTTCCCCGCTTATGTTTGAATTAGTTTTTTATGCGCCTACATTCTTGTTACCGTAATTATGCCTCACCCTGTATAATGCAATAAAATTGAGTCAAAAAATACGATATGATAAAATATAAGTAAAATGCCTAACACAAAGCTCTTCAATACTCTGTTATTTTTACAAGCGCTTCTTCAAGCGTTTGCTGAGGTACGGTAAGGTACACCTGCTGCATCTTTTTTTCAATAAAGTGGATGAGAAATTTTCTCTGGCTAGGATCTTCTTATCTTTCTAACCAATTAGGAAAGTTTCTGTGTTTATCTAAGCCCTTGATAATCATATGACTTTGCTCACGCGAAATTCTCACCACCCCGCCCCCCTATTTAACCCATTCGAACCCGCTGCAGCAAAAATGGTCGCAATGGACCACTGCAGCCACATGTGACTGCAGGTGGTTTTTCATCGTTTTTTCACGGTTTAATACAATTTTATTTATGTAATTTAGCAAAATGTATGAATTGTGCAAAACAATTAACACAAACAAATTTTAAGCACTTTAAACACTTTATGTTAACTCGGTTTGGATTCCTTCTAGCTTCGCTACTGCCCTCTAATTTTGTTTTTGCTTTATAACACAGATAGCAATTTCTTCTTGTTTTTCCTTTAGGTCCAGAGATTTCTTCCAGATATCTATGCGTTTTATGTCTTGGTGGTTGGTCTATATTTTCCAGCAGTGCCTCAATAATATCGGCGTTCATATAGTATAAGTAAAAATCCAAAGGTGATTCATAATCAGAAAAATCAATTGAACACTCTACGTGGATGGGTGACGATTCGTACGCGTGCTAATCGTCACCCCCGTGTACGAATCGTCACCCCCGTGTACGAATCGTCACCCCCGTGTACGAATCGTCACCCCCGTGTACGAATTGTCACCATTACCCATAGTCAACAAATTAAAACTTCAGATTGAAAAGGCAATTCGTTTGAGTCAATTACTCCTCCTAGAGATCGACGAAGTTTTCTTATTTTATTCGAATCTAGATCTAAAATATCTAGGAAATCCTGTAATAACTCGTCACCATCCATCTCTAAATTTTCCCTTAATTTAAACAATAAGAAACACAATGTTATAAACAAATATCAAGTACTATCCGAAAAATTAGTTTAACAAATAAAAAAACAAGGGGCAGAATATTACAATTCTAAAAAAACACAAAAGCGATTAGCACGCAGGGGTGACGATTCGTACGTTGGGGTGACGATTCATACGACTGATTTTCGTGCGAATTGTCACCCACCCCTCTACGTTGTCGAATACGAATCCATTAAGACCTTTTTCAACATTTTTCCAGCCATCTGAGTGGACATCCATTTCCATGTTTGAAACTTCTTCTTCTGATTCAACGGAGTAAGATTCCTCGCTTTCATCTTCGAAATCATTCTCATCGGATCCAGTACTGCTTTCGAGGTCGCTTTCTAGACGCAAAGAGTCAAAAGAATCGTTTAATTCTTCCATTGAAAAATAGACCTAAACTATAAGCATAAATTACAATGAAGCCTAAAATAGTACAAATATAATAAAAATAGTAAAAACAAGCTGAAATGTTAAAAAAGCTCAAAAATCAGACTCATAAAATTATAAACTTTGTAAAAAATAGTTTGGTCCGTACATGAAAAAATGAAAAAAACGCGTTGGATTCGAATGGGTTAATGTGGTCGCGATTCCTTTTTGAGCGGTTATTTCTTTATTCTCCCTTCCATTTAAATTTCAAAAAGAACTTTCAGATCATTTCTGTCCAAAACTTGTCTGACAGTCTTGTAAAAGCTATTTGTATCCTAGTCTGCTCAATGAGTTCCATCTATCTAAAGTGCGTCTGTCTCTGTCTGTGTTAAGCCTCTCAGGATCTATCAAAATCCTTTGAGGCCTTAAGCTTTGTCGGGCCGAAGGCCCCGACGACGACGACGGTAAACTTGTAGATAAAAAAAGTTTGATTTTAGCCACTTATTATTTTCGAACACTATCGCAGAGTCAATAAGCATGTGCGGCACAACATCTATCTCATTCTGCGTTTTCACGTTTGTCCTAGATTTCCTTGATATTTTTCCCAAATCGACCTCTTACAATGCATTTGTCTTCTATAGTGCGGTGGCTATTGAAGTCGTCTTATACTCCATTACCGTTTTACATGGTCTTTGCCATTCCTTTTAAGTGATCTCGAAATAGTCGAATTCCACAATGAATCTACCGTGATTTTTTGAAGAGAAAATGGTCTACAAGATGAATTTCAATTTTTTTGCGATTACTCTATCCATCTCTCGTTTCGTTCGACCAATTGGTAAATACTTCAAAAAATGCAATTTATTTTACTCCTTAACAGTATAAATGGTTGGGATTTGAGAGCGAATTCATTTCGAGAACGGTGTTTTAACTTCGCAATTTCGCATATGTGCTTATAATGCAATAAAATTGAGTCAAAACGCCAACAAATATTAAAAAAGACTTGAATTAATAAAGCAAAATGTAAATTTGGTTTTTGTAACCCTACCCGCTTCGGGTATTACCCGCTAGGGAGGGGTACGGGTAATCCGTCCAAGTCTGGTCCCAAGGCGTGAGAACCCCAAGGGTTCTCGCTAGACGCCAAAACGAGGGTGGCCGTATCATTAATTTAGGCAGTGTATAGCTTTTATAGTCATTTAAGTCAGTCAAATGTCTAACAAGGAGATAGATAACCAGTATGACGCCAGGGCAATCAAGAACTTCCGTAGTCATCCTTTTTCATGATATAAATAACGTTTTATTAATTCCTTCTCATTTAGTCTTGATTCCAGTCCCACTTCTGCATTATCATTTCTGTATCGAGAAGTGTTTATTTTTGCTCCTCCATTTGATTTCGTTAATAGTTTTCGCACATTTTTGCTTATACTTGCGTTAAACTTACCGTATTTCTTCTAATAGAAGCCTCCCTTCTATTAGAAGCCTCCCCTCTAATAGAAGCCGGTCCAACGAGGGGGTTGAAAAATAGAAGCCGGGGGCTTCTATTAGAAGAAATACGGTATCTGATTTTCATAATTTTTTAAAATGTAATTGAACATTTTAATGTTGAAAGTTATTTTAAAGTAGCAACGGGAAGTTGACATTTACTTTGGAAATTGGTGCACAACACAATTAAAACCAGCCCTAAAAGATTTTCTAATTTCAGATTCAAAATTATCCAACCATGACTGGAGTAGCAGTCGCAGCAGCAGCAGCAGCAATGTCTACAGCTGTGAGTATAGGAGTCCAATTTGCTGGAGGAAGTTTCACGTGTGCAATCTCTCACGAAGGCTTACTCGCTTTGCTGTCTAATCCAGCAATCAAAATTCTCTTAATTTGCTTCGGAATTACAATTGTGATTGTCGGCACGACAATTATTGTCTATTACTTTGAACAAAGGATCGGAAATATGAAGGGTAAAGAACTTACTGGTTAGTTGTGATCTTAATTTTTAATCAATATCTTTCGAGATTCTTGAAATAATTTTGTTTTTATTATTCCAGTCAGCCTCTTTTGTAGCCAATGTTCCTGTAGTGACCGTCTTTTTCTCTTATTTTATCTATTTCGTTTCTTTATTTCGTAAGGTTTGAGTTATATCTTTCTTTGCCTCCCTCCTCGATCTCTTACCAAAGGAGGCGGGGCAAATTTCATTATCTATTTCTCGTGCCAGTCCAGTTAATCGTTTGCTTATTTAATCAATAAACTTCAAACCCCAAAGTTGCTGATTCTATACACACAGTACGAATACTGCATCCTACCTAAACCAGCTTCCTAACTCAACTCACTCCTTATCTTATTTCTCTTATTCTCTTGTCCACCGTTCTAATCTACTGTCTGACTAAGATGTGAAGGAGAAAAAACTACACCTACTGTTGCGCATAAATATATTATTTTTTCTGATCTATAATTTTAGGTAATTTTTGTAGCTATGGCAGATGCTCTAAGAACAATATATAATGCTAAATCGATGCTCGGAAGTATCATTGTTCAAGCCACTCCAGAAGCAGAGGAACTCTTGGAAAACAGCATTTCACTCCAATTTTTCCTACGTAGTCTCAAATTTGCTAGTACTGCTGCTTCATTTGTCCTAATGTGTTTTGTTTATCAAAAATGTCTACAATTTTATCATCGTCGTTAGATAAAGATGTTACTTTTTTAATTGGATCTACATAGAGAGAAAGAGTATTTTGTGGAAAAAGTTTGAATGTATTCGTCGTCCAAATCCTGGTCGTAATTTATAGCAAATGCATTATAACATGTTGTCTAATGAAATTCCGTAAAACTACAAAAGTTGACCTCTCATTATCCTCTACATCTCAGTAGTATACAAGTACTAATTCAGGCGGGAAGTGAAACTTTTTACAATTTAGTTGATTCCCCAAGAGGCGGGCTTCACGCCTGACCAAAGGGCGGGCGATTGGCCCAGAATTAGTACTTGTGTGCTACTAGTATTTAAATATTTTTGTAATTCTAATGGAGGATCCAATCCAAAAGAATCAAAGTAATAACTTGTATCTTTATTTTTATAATAACACACCCAATGAGTTCCATTATTTTTACTCAAGTCTAGATTTACAACCCCACATTCTACCTTATTAATTTTACTTGGCATTGTATCTCTCATGAATACCCCTCTAAATTCTTTAATTTTTAATTCATTTGCAAGATTTATAATGTTGTAATTTGATAGCGGTTTTAACGTTTCAATAAACATTTATAAGTAAGCCAAGCTTATCTAGAAGAACTCAGTTCTTTTATAAAAATAAAAAATCGCTGTAAAACGACGATGATGAGCTGAGGAGCGAAACTACGCTAGAAAATGGTTATTTGATAAAACCCTGGTTTTAGTGATACATAACTGATGAATTGGGTAAATATTGCTTAAAATATAGAATGGGTGATTTAGGTGAGCCAGGGTTTTCCCTGGGATTGGGATGAATGTTAGTATGCTGATAATTCATCTAATTTAGGTATTTTAGCCTTAAAATCGACGAAATAGTAGAGATACACTGCGCATCATAATTATAGGTAACCCCCCATTTTTAGCAGTTTGAGGGCTTTGCTGGCATTTTCCTTTCTTGGCACCTATTTTATTCGATTCAGCGACTCTAAAAACCCCCAGAAAAAAGGATTCAGCAAAAAATCTCATTCCCCGAATTTCCTAACACCAAAATAGCTCCACATATTTTTCATTGGGTTGAGGTCAGGCGAGCAAGCTGACCATTCAAGGAGATCGATCTTCTTTGTACGAAACCAATCAACAGTAGACTTGCTCACATGAATAGCAGCATTATCCTGCTGGTATGTAAGATTCTTTAAGAAAGAATTGACGAATGGCGTTGACGGATCGGCTAAGGTAGCGGGCTATCTCAGAATAATTCTTGCCAGCATGACGGAGAGCTCTGCCTTTGCCCTTTCCTCTGGAGTGAAGCGTGTACTGCGCGGCATTTTTCAGTACGAATAAAAGAATTGGGATTAACTTAGGAAATAATCTATTTTCAGGTGTATAGAACGGTAAAACGGTAGGTAAGCGACAAAATACCGTAATTTGTCTATAATTTTGACGCGCAGTGTATCGCATGATGTTCCAAATTGTTTGACCCCAATTCTGAGTGGAGTCGTGGAGTAGTGCGATTGCTGTGAGTTATAAATCTTTTGCCTATTTTAGTACACGGGTTCAATCCCTGATCGAATTTTCTTTGATTCACACTTTTTTCAAGTTTTTTTAACTACCTCGATTGAGTTGATCAACACTAATTTATTGAATTTTGCGGTAAATGACGCAGACTAAGGTTAAACAACGTGGGACATTCCGGAGGTGTAAAGAAGTCTGCTAGTCGTCCACTTTCGGGGCATTTTTGGAGATGTTGATGAGTTGTTATGAAAATTCGGAGAGTGGCTCCTAGGAGTGATTTTCAAGCTCTATCGA
The DNA here is from genome assembly GCA_932521405.1 of Oscheius sp. JU1382. Taxonomy (NCBI): domain Eukaryota; kingdom Metazoa; phylum Nematoda; class Chromadorea; order Rhabditida; family Rhabditidae; genus Oscheius; species Oscheius sp. JU1382. Next base: position 2,229,057 of record OW051476.1, read on the forward strand.
ATGGTATATGCCGTTTTCCGAGATCGCATAGTGTCCTCAGAACATTCCCTTGTTAGCCAATCTCCTCAAGAAGCCTAAATCCTTCAAAGTTGTGTTTTTTATTTCCAAAGTACCGTGGGTTCTCTCCGCTCAGAAAACCAATCTGCTTCTTGGAAATCCTGACCGAGCCGTAGAAAGTTCCATTCTTCTCGACAAAAGTGTTGTTTTCGATGGCGTCGAGTGCTTTGAATAAGAAGAATCTACTAGAATGAATGGCAAAACTTTAAATTTTAAGGATTTTAGTCAGATTGATAGTTATGATCCAGGAGATCGCATTGAATCAATCTTCTTTTTCGTTTTCAAATGGTTTTTGGAGGATTGAGAACAAATGATTTTTAACCAATTTATGAGAATTCTTCGAGGGAACGAGGAATGGATTTCATACAAATACGGCTTAACAATTATGAAAATTTCTTTAGAAAACTTTCTTCAAGAGATCGGGGAATGGATGTATAACCAAATCGAGATAGATATTGAGGCAGTTTGGGTCCTTCACTCCATTTATTTCCATCAAATATTTCGGATGTTTCTCCACTTCCTCCACTTCCTCCACGACCACCAAATACAATAATTCCATTTGAGAGTTTTCCTATTCCAAACAAATATCGTTGATGTTTAAAATTCTGTTTTTCTGTCCATTTATTCTCGGGATCTTCGATATCCATTTCCCATACGCTATTTGATGAGCCAGATGAAATGCCTCCAAAAATGGATAGAGTTGAATTGCTGATTAGCATCGTATGAGCAAAAAGTCCAATAGGCAAATCACAAAATAAAATCCATTTCTGTAGAAGTGGGTCAAACATCTCCACAGATTTTAAGATTTTTTCGCTTCTTCCTCCAGTGACAAATATCCGATCCTCAAATACTGCTGCTGCTGCATTCCGTCTTGCGTAATTCATTTCTCTAGAAGGTTTTTAATTGAATTTTGAGAAAAACTAACGGCATGTAGGTCCATTTATCTTGGGAAATATCATATTTCTCGACTGATTTTAGATACTCTTCAGAATCTCCTCCAATAGCCCAGATATCTCCTTTGTAAACCAGAGAGCTACTGGAAATATAAGCTCTTTTTTGATTTAGCGATGCTAATTTCATCCAACTTCCATCATCTTTCAATTTATAACAGCTCTGCTGTTCACCATACTTGGCAATTCCTCCAAAAATATAGATTTCTTCATTGAGTACAACAGCTCCAAAATCTTGCATTTTCACTGGAAGAGTAATGCTTAGTTTCGTCCAACTTTGAGCCTTCGAATCGAGCAAGTAAACTGTATCCAAATTTATCCATCCGCCCAAAATTAATATCTACAAGCAAATTCTAAAAGGTAAAAATCGAACCGATGTATTTTGCTGTCCTCCGCTCTCTTTTTCAACTTTGTTTTCGTTTTGATTCACATTCTGTTGGCTGACAACTTTTCTGAGATTCTCTTGAGCTGGCCTCTTTTTCCGAGAAAAGGCAATAAATTCTGATATTTTTGGTCTACTTTTCGGGTTGCTGTGCCAGCCGCTGGAAGTTATTTTTTGTTTTTCTCTGCTTTGTCTATTCTACGCCTCGCTTTTCAACTCCGAGAAAGTGAAAACTTTGATTTTAGCAAGCCAGATTGGCCAGAAATAATGAATTACCGTATCAATAAGGCTGAAATCTCCAATTCCTCCTGAATATTTGGCCGAGCTCCATTTAAAATTCGTTCAATTTTCTTGCGTCGTGTTATTTTCCCCAAGTGACCATATGGGCTTCTAAACTTCTAATCACTATTTTGAAAAACTTCGCTAACTCTCGGTGAATAATCTCCCAAAACGTAATAATCAGCGAATAGATATCTGCCGATTTGCCATATTTATTTTCATCATGAAGCTCTGGAGCCATGTAATCTACTGTTCCAATTCTTTTACAACTCGCTTAACCGAAAGCCACACTCACCCATAAGTATGAGAAGCAATTGTCTGTGGCCCAACCACTTTGGCCAATCCAAAGTCGGAAATCCTCAAGTCGTCTAAGGATTTCCCAAGTAGAATGCTGTAACTCCGATATGAGAAGAAGGAATCTCACTTTTTAGGGTTGATATCTCGATGCAGTACGCCTTCTTCATGGAGATATTGCAGACCACTTGAAGTCTTTTCAATCCAGGAATAAACTTGTTCCATATCGTATTCTACTGAGGTATCATGAATCACTGGAAATGGCATTTTAATGTCTCAAGTTGAAAAGGAGCAAGTTTTAAAAAAACCAAAGATTTTCGACCAATTGCTATGCTAATGTCTCTGATCGAGTCCCACCCTTATCGACAGAAAATGCCAACGTTATACACTTGAATAAATTCAATCCACTCTTCAAACAGCAAAGAATTGCTATTTCACTCAACAGGGAAAAAGGGAAAAAAGATCGAACAAACCGTTAAATAAGCTCCTCTCCATGTGCTCCATAATGTAGCCACTGTAGAAAGTGCTGCTGTTAGGTAAATAGCCTTCTGGAGTCAAAAAACCAAAAAGACGGATGATATTCGGGTGATTGGAATGCTATTTGGAAGATTATTGAGATATTAGCAAATCAGACTAACCTTCGCTAAGAGGATAACTTCACTCATATCTGTTTTCTTGACCTGCCTATAGAGTCTCTTGAAAGCTACTCTTCTGTAAATCGATCTCTCTATTTTAATTTTTAGTCAGACTTTCATAAACTGGCAACATTGCTTACCCCAGTCGACCATTGTAGCCGCGAATGACTTCTCCTTCGCCTCCACTTCCTATCTGTTCTTTCTCTGTGAAATCGTTGAGACTAAACTCGTAAATAACTAAAGAAGATTGATTGTTAGAGTAGATTTACTAGAATTAACTGAAGGAAGAAGGCCACTCATCAAGATGGCGAATAGGCGAACCCGGCGTTAGACTTCTATTGATTGTCTTAATAAAGTGGTTTAGTCTTTATTTCGAGAATATGAATGTCATTTTAGAGTGACTGTGATCTGAAGAATAAGCAGAGAGAGGAGAAGAGCTTAGGTTTTTGATCGAATTCTGGTTATTTTGTCCGAGCTCTAGTCTCTACCTATGTACCGGAGATTCTGTTTAAGGATTACAGTTCTGGATATAGAGCTCATACAAGCTAATTCGAACAAATTTCGAAAAGAAATTCGGATAGTTTTACTCGTAATTTTTTATTTTTCTCAACTATAATAGCTTCATATAATTGCAAGGCTGGATCAGTCTCAGCTAGACTTGAAGCAGACATTCTGGAGAAAGAGAAAAGTAAATTTGGTGAAAGATTGATGAAAAAAGGGATTGTTATAAGCGTTGTTTTCAAAAAAATACTGGAGTCGAATCCGATTGAAAAAGAGGCAATCAGCATTGGATGCTCGCTTTGAAGAAAATATTTAGGGATTTTGCTTGTGATTATTACATTCAATAAATGTAATTATTTCTTTTTCATTATTTTTTCAACAAGAAAAAAAAAATAAGACGTGAAGATGAGCTGAAATATCTACTCTTTCCACCAAAGAGAACTCCCCATTATTACACTTTTTTAAATTTCTCACCGCCACTGCCGCCACCGCCATGTTGTAGTCACTACATCGATATGATATTTCGCAAGACAAATGGACCTACATGCCGTTTGTTTTTCCTCAAAATTCAATTAAAAACCTTCCAGAGAAATGAATTATGAGAGATGCAGTGCAGCAACAGCAGTATTTAAGGATCGAATATGTGTCACTGGAGGATTGATCACATACAATGAAGAAAGAAACGATAAATTCTTAAAATCTGTGAAGATGTTTGATCCAAAACTACAGAAATGGATCTTATTTTGTGATTTGCCTATTAGACTTTTTGCTCATGCGATGCTAATCACCAATGTAAGCACTCCAGGATTTAAGTCTACGAAAAGGCTGAAAAAGCTGAGGGAAAGTTGCAAGAAAATGTTGAAAAAAGAAAAACAAAAAGAGAAATCAAAGCCGATGAGGCAAAAAATAAAATCGTGGGAACAACCATTCATAAAGAAGAAATAAACCCGGATTGGGAAGACCTGCAGGCGAGTCCAAAGAATTCCATTTCTGGCTGATTTCTTTTCCCAGCTGATCGCGATTAGATTCAAAAAAATACTTATAATCACATTTGATTTCTGGTTGGAAGCAACAGGTGTGGGAGGAGGGTAAATCGAATTTAAGAAAATTGTTCCAGAAGTTTTTCTTCAAGAGATCGGGGAATGGATGTATAAGCAAAATCTGATAGATCTTGAGGCAGTTTGGGTCCTTCAAGCCATTTATTTCCATCAAATATTTTGGATGTTTCTCCACTTTTGAACCAACCACCAAATATAATAATTCCATTTGAGAGTTTTCCTATTCCAAAAAGCCATCGTGAATATTTTAATCTCGGTTTTTCTGTCCATTTCTTCTCGGGATCTTCAATATCCATTTCCCATACGCTATTTAATTTGCGAAATCTTCTTTTTTTTGCCTCCAAAAATGGATAGAGTTGAATTGCTGATTAGCATAGTATGGCCATAAAGTTCAAAAGGCAAATCATAAAATAAAATCCATTTCTGTAGTTTTGGATCAAACATCTCCACAGATTTTAATCTTTCTCCATTCCATCCTCCAGTGACAAATATTCGATCCTTAAATACTGCTGCTGCTGCTTTAGATCTTGGACAATTCATTTCTCTGAAATCTTTTGATTAAAGAGGCAGTCCGGCGCCTCTTACAGTATATTTTTATTCGATACAAAATAATGCGCTGATTTCAAACATACACACGAAATTGCGTGAAATTAATTGAAGAAAGAAAATTTTGTCGCACTTTTGAGTCCGCCGCTATTACTGTAGCTACAGAAATCAGGCAAAATCACCAACGCTAGAAAGTGTCCCTTTAAAATTTGAAGGAAAACTACAGTGCGTCCAGAAATTATATAACCACCCATTTTTTGGCCTTTTTTCCCAATTTTTTTAGGTTTTCGAAAAATTGGTGAGTGCCATTATTTTTTCCGCGCGAAAAAAACCCCGATAGCCAAAATTTCAGCCAATTTCATCTATCAGGTCCAGAGTTATGACCAAAAGCTCCAAAAACAGGTGTCCAGAAATTATATAACCACTTTATTATTAACTGTTCAATAACTGGTTTGTCCTCCATTTTTCTGGATGACTTCTATCAAACGACGAGGAAGAGACTCGGAGAGATTCTTGAGGATCCAAAGTGGCCCATTCTCGAGTGATAGCGGCTCTCAGGTCGTTCGTGTTGACAAACTGACTTCCATTGGCATAAACTCGTCTCACTAAGATCCCTAAAGATTCTCGATGGGGTTGAGATCAGGACTGCACGCCGGCCAGTTCATCACCCTCACGTTCATTGTAGCTAGCCACTGAGAAGTGGAAGCGCTCGCGTGAATGGGGACGTTGTCATGCTGGAAAACGTAGCCAACACCAGAGGTTACCAAGAATGGGAGCAGTTTGGCAGCCAGAACAGCCTGGTAATCGGTAGAGTTCATTCTTGAAGTTAGAAACTGTAGCCTGACTGTCCCGTTTGCACAAAAAGCTGCCCAAACTATGAGGCTTCCACCCTCAAAACTCCTTCTCGAGAAGACTCTGGGCTCCTTACGAAGATCATGCCAATATTGTCAATTCCCATCTGGCCCGTCTAGAGACCATTTCTTCTCGTCTGACCATATTAGCTTAAAAAACCCAAATGCACAAAACAAACAACCAACTTTTGAAAAATTCGTTTGCCTGGACAAATGCTGATGAGCAAAGTTGAGTCTTACTTGAATGTGTGTTGCCGTAAGTCTCGGCGCCTTCTTCATCTTCATCGAAACAATTGTCCCACTTTTTGGAGAACTTGGCATACTGTTTCTCGAGACACATTGAGCTGTAGATCACCTCGAATTTCTCGAAGGCTGGTAGCTTTATTGCTGGCACTTCTGACGATTAGACGCTTCTCTCTTGGACCAAGTTTAGCTTTTCTTCCTCTAGTCGAATTGTTTTTGCCATAACCTTGTGGATCGGCTAAGAAGCGACAGACGACGACATGATGGCGGTTCAATCTTCGGCCAATTTGTCGGAATGACATCCCTGTATCACGGTAGGCAACAATCTTTGCCTTTTCTTCGGTACTGAGAGCTGTATCATGTGGCATTGTTTGATATGATTGATGGGACTATGGGATTTATCATAGCCAAAGTCTTAATTTTCATTTTTGCTTGATTACGATATTTAAAATGATGTCCCAAGGCCATGGCGGCCTATTTTGAAAAGTGGTTATATAATTTCTGGACATACTGTATAATACTTGTAATATTGTCGCTGGTTCAAAACTCGACAAATTCCGATAAGTTAAAGTATTCGGGCGGAATTCAACGAGTCCAAGATGGCAGCAGCTAGCTCCAGGATGGACTCCTCGGCTCAAATGAGCCAACAGCAGTCGTCCAAGATGCAAGAATCGTCCGTTTAGCAGGCAGACGCTGCTGACTATTTCCAGAAGAAGAGTGATGAGACGGAAAAGTTTTATTTGGCTGTCGACAGCAATTAAATAAATGACGCTTCGACTTTTTTTGTTGAATTTATTTTGCGCTTTTTCTAACCAACTTTAGTTGTTGATTTGAATTAATTTCCAGTGATTATAATAACATTTTCTGGATATGCCGACGTAATTTTTGAAAACAATCCAACACAAAAGATTTTTAAACAATTTATGAAAATTTGTCCAGAAGTCTTTCTTCGAGGGAACGAGGAATGGATTTATAAGCAAAATCTGATAGTTTTTGAGGCAGCTTTGGTCCATCAATCCACTCATTTCCATCAAATATTTCGGATGTTTCTCCATTTTCGAACCGACTACCAAACACAATAACTCCATTTGAGAGTTTTCCTATTCCAAAATAATATCGTGGGTGTTTAAAACTCAGTTTTTCTGTCCATTTCTTCTCGGGATCTTCGATATCCATTTCCCATACGCTATTTAACGAGCCAGATTCTGATTCGCCTCCAAAAATGGATAGAGTTGAATTGCTGATTAGCATCGTATGGCCGCGAACTTCAAAAGGCAAATCACAAAATAAAATCCATTTCTGTAGTTTTGGATCAAACATCTCCACAGATTTTAAGTATTCATTATTGTATCCTCCAGTGACAAATATTCGATCATTAAATGCTACTGCTGCTGCATACCATCTTGCATAATTCATTTCTCTGGAAGGTTTTTAATTGAATTTTGAGAAAAACTAACGGCATAAAGGTCCATTTGTCTTGAGAAATACCATATTTCTCGGCTGATTTTAGTGCTCCGTAAGAAAATCCTCCAATAACCCAGATATCCCCTTTGTAAACCAGAGAGCTACTGGAAATATCAGATCTTTTTTGATTTAGCGATGCCAATTTGATCCAACTTCCATCAATTAGCAATTTATAACAGTCTTGTTTAGGATTAATCTCAGTGTATCCTCCAAAAATATAGATTTCTTCATTGAGCACAACAGCTCCAAAACTACGCATTCCCATTGGAAGAGTGATTCTCAGTCTCTTCCAACTTTGAGCCTTCGAATCGAGCAAGTAAATCGTCTTCAAATTCATACTACCGCCCAAAATTAAAACCTACAAGCAAAGTCTAAAAGTTGGAGTAAATCCTACCGATGTATTTGGCTGTCCTCCGCTCTGTGTTTCAACTTTGTTTTCGTTTTGGTTCACATTCTGTTGGCTGACAACTTTTCTGAGAGTCTCCTGAGCTGGCTCCTCTTTCCGGGAAAATTCAATAAATTCTGATATTTTTGGTCTACTTTTTGGGTCTCTATCCCAGCCGCTGAAAGTTTTTTTTGTTTTTCTCTGCTTTGTCTATCCTACGCCTCACTTTCCAACTCCGATAAAGTGAAAACTTTGATTTTAGTAAGTCAGATTGGCAGAAATAATCAATTACCGTTTCAATAAGGCTGAAATCTCCAATTCCTCTCGAATATTTGGCCGTTCTCCATCTACAATTCGCACAATTTGCATGTACTCTGGTATTCCCTCCAAGTGACCATACGGCCTTCTAAAATTCTAATCGCTATTTTGAAAAACTTCACTAACTCTCGGTGAATAATCTCCCAAAACGTAATAGTCAGCGAATAGATATCCGCCGACTTGCCATATTTAGTTCCATTATGAAGCTCCGGAGCCATGTAATCTATTGTTCCAATTCTTTTACAACTCGTTTAACCAAAAGCCACACTCACCTGCCGGTATGAGAAGTCTGTAGCTCAACCGCTTTCGCCACTCCAAAGTCGGAAATCCTCAAGTCGTCTAAAGATTTCCCAAGTAGAATGCTGTAACTTCGATATGAGAAGAAGGAGAGAATATCTCACTTTTGAGGCTTGATATCTCGATGCAGTACGCCTTTTTCGTGGAGATATTGCAGACCACTTGAAGCCTTTTCAATCCAGGAATAAACTTGTTTCATATTGTATGTTACTGAGGTATTATGAATCACTGGAAATAGCGTTTTAATGTAAAAATGTCTCGGCTAGAAAAGTAGCTAAGTCAATTTCTTTTTCATAGTTCTAATCGATGATCATTTTCAAATAATATTTTAATGAACTAGCGTCTGATAAAGTTCAACAGTAAAAAGTCACTCAATTGACAAAAACCAAACAAACCGTCAAATAGGCTCCCGCCCTCCATGTACTCCATGATGTAGCCAATGCAGAAAGATTCGTTACTAGATAAATATTTCCCTGGAGTCAAAAGACCAAAAAGACGGATGATATTCGAGTGATTGGAAAGCTATTTGGAAAATTATTGAAATATTAACAAATGAAACTAACCTTCGCTAAGAGGATAGCTTCTCTCATTTCTGTTTTATCGACCTGCCAATAAAGTCTCTTGAAAGCTACTTTCCTGCAAATCGATCTCTCTATTTTAATTTCAGTCAGACTTTCATAAACTGGTAACATTGCTTACCCCAGTCGTTTATTGTAACCGCGAAAGACTACTGCCTGACCTCCACTTCCTATCTGTTCTTTCTCTGTGAAATCATTGGGACTAAACTCATCAATAACTAAAGAAGCATTGATTGTTGGGTAGATTTACCATAATTAACTTCTAGACTTTTTTCCGAAGGAAGAAGGCCACTCATCAAGATGGCGAATAGGCGAACCTGGCGTTAAACTTCTATTGATTCAGCCGCTGTTTGTATTAATAAGGCTGTTAGTCTTTATTTGGAAAATTGAATGTCATTTTGAGTGACTGTGATCTGAAGAATAAGCAGAGAGAGGAGAAGAGCTTAGGTTTTCAATCGAATTATGGTTGTTTTGTTCGAGCTCTAGTCCCAAAGCTACCCATGTACCGGAGATTCAAGGATTACGGTTCTGGATACTCGCTCATCCGCCCCTGCTGAGGGCTCATACAAGCTAATTCGAACAAATTTCGAAAAGAGATTCGGATAGTTCTACTCGTAAAATAAAAATCTCGAAGCTTAAGAAAAAAATATATTTCGCCTGAGTGGGGTAAGGTGATAAACATATTTTTCTCAATTATAATAGCCTGCGCTTCATATAATTGCAAGGCCGGATCAGTCTCAGCTAGGCTTGAAGCAGACATTTTGTAGAAAGAGAAAAAATAAATTTGGCGAAGGATGGCTGACAAAAAGGGATTTATTGCCAGAATACAGTAAAGCGCAAACTGATAAGGAATGAAAAGATAGATTGTTATAGACGTGCTATAAAAGGAGCATTATCCTTTGATAAATCAGTTTTGCCTTCTCTCTCTTATCTATAGGGGATGACCCTCGGGTCGTGGGGATCATGGGTCTATAACAAGATAAGAGCACATAAGAACAGAGCTTTTTATTTTCTAAACTTTCAAAGCTTTTTTTAAAACGAAATTTGGCCTTCTCATAACCCTCAAAATGTCTGGCATGTCGAAGGCCTCCAAAAAGCAGGGGCTTCGGCCACTCTTGGACTATCCTATGAATTTTTTTCATTTTCTGGCCTACTTTTTGGTTTTTGTGCTCACCTTCCTCTAAGAAGAATCAGAACCTTAAAACGGGTGAGTGACGATTCGCACGAAAATCAGTTGTACGAATCGTCACCCCAGCGTACGAATCGTCACTCCAGCGTACGAATCGTCACTCCAGCGTACGAATCGTCACTCCAGCGTACGAATCGCCACCCCAGCGTACGAATCGTCACCCCAGCGTACGAATTGTTTTTGTGTTTTTTTTTAGAATTCTAATATTTTGTTTTTTTAAAATTTGTCAAGTTATTTTTTAACATATTAGAACTTGATATTAAAAAGGCGATTTATTTTTTTGTGAAAAAATACTTTTAAATAGATTTGCGTGAAACATATTTCTATGTAATATTCTGGCCCTTGTTTTTTTTATTTGCTAAGCTATTTTTTGAGATGGACGATGTTCCTTCTGACGACGAGTTATCGCAGGATTTCCTTGATATTATGGATCTAGATTCGAATCAAATAAGAAAACTTCGTCGATCTCTAAGAGTAGGACTATCTGACTCAAACGATATGGGATTGTCATTGCCGCCTTCATTCACTCCAGAAGTACGTTTCTTTTATCTGCTTTTAAGTACCTTTCAGACAAGCAAATACATCAAAAGATCAAATATCTCTTCGGATAATCTTGAACCAGAGACTAAAAAATCTAATGAAGGCTGTTGGCCGGCAGAAATTTTTCCTGCTAAGCAGGGTAATAATGTATTTATCTATAAGATGAAGTCAGCTTGCTATACATTTCAAAAACAGCGACGACTAAAATGTGGAGCCGAAGTTTTAATATGCATCGGATGCAAAAGTCTTTCTACGACGACAAGAATTACAGTTAGTATTTTATACAGTTGAGCATTCGTTGTGTCTTGAGGCTTATCAGGGTAAATTCATGAACGACCCGGAGAAGTTATTCCACCGATGCAAGCCGAAAGAATACACTTCTGAAGTTGCGCAACGTATGCGGTACGAAACGTATCAGAAACTACGTCATGGAATTAGTGCACATCCAGGTTCAGCCAACACAATCTATGGAAAAAGTGTTGATGCGATTCTCGAAAGTGAAAAATTCGGTAAAATAATTCTCTATACATTTAACAACTATGTTAAGATGAAGAGGAGAAATTATCTATAGGGAGCAAATTTGGCTCATTTGAGAACCTAAAATCACAATTATGTAGAAACAAGAGAATGGAAGGAATTGAATGCACGCTTGAAAATGTTTCAGTACTTTATATTTATTATTTTTTTTGTGAACAAGATCCGATTCAGGCGGAATATAAGTTGGGTAAAATACCCGGTATTCAAGAAGCTTTTGTACACTATAGCAGTCAAAACCGTTTACTCGTTTACCATAGAAGCCTACTTTTGATAGTCATTCAGTCAGGTATGTTTTAGTTTGGAAATAACATTTAAGTACAGGAACAACACATTTGATCTGTGATGGCACCCACGGGTTTGTGCCAAGTGAACTGGGACGTAGTGGCCAGATATACACAATTCATGGAGTGTCTAAAAGTGGTTTTTCTTGTCCACTTTTTCACGCTTTTTCTGTATCCAAGAATTCAAATTTCTACGACGAATTATTCTCTATGGTTAGAGAGGAACTTTTATTGGCAGGATGTGACCTTTCTCAATTATCAATTGTTCTTGACTACGAAAGAGCAGCAATAAGAAGTATGAAAAAAATATTCCCAGAATCGTCCATCGAAGGCTGTTCTTTTCACTTTTCAATGGCTATTAACAGGAATGCGCAAAAACTATCTCAGTATCAGAATGATCCCACAATATCCTCGTGGCTAAGAAAAATACTAGCACTACAATATTTGCCAATGGTTTCTATCTCATCTCTCTTAAAATTCATTCAAAATATTTAGAAATACTTTGCACAAAGCGAAGTTCTCAGGCCACCTGTTCCTGAAACACATGAAGCCTTCATTCTCTGTACTACTTTTCTGATGTATTTTATAAATACTTGGTGTAAGGGACCGTTCTCCGAACTTTGGTCTAAGTACGGAAAATTGGAAAATCGCACAACCAATTCGGCTGAAAGCTTTCATGCGTCGTTCAAGAGGGCATTCCTGCCAAATCGAAATCCACCACTTTCAGCTGTATTGGATTATCTTCGAAAGCAGCAAACTATAAAGTATTTCGATTTCATGTCAATACTAAAAGTAAGTTACTAATAATGTTAAAATCAGTTCTTGCAGGACCCTTCAAAATCCAAAGAGAAGTCTTTAATTGAAAAGACAAAAAGGAAAGAAATAGAGGACAAATTTAATAGATTTGAAAAGATTATAGCCGATAATCTCGTATCGAAGGAATTAATCAATGCATATTTGATCGATATGTCGAAATATGTTTCACGCAAATCTATTTAAAAACATTTTTTCACAAAAAATAAATCGCCTTTTTAATATCAAGTTCTAATATGTTAAAAAATAACTTGACAAATTAAAAAAAAAACAAAATATTAGAATTCTAAAAAAAAAAACACAAAAGCGATTCGTACGCTGGGGTGACGATTCGTACGCTGGGGTGGCGATTCGTACGCTGGAGTGACGATTCGTACGCTGGGGTGGCGATTCGTACGCTGGAGTGACGATTCGTACGCTGGGGTGACGATTCGTACGCTAGGGTGGCGATTCGTACGCTGGGGTGGCGATTCGTACGCTAGGGTGGCGATTCGTACGCGTACGAATCGTCACCTACCCCCTTAAAACCTTCGAAGAAGAAGGTTTTTCAACATTACAGTCCATAGAAGCTATGGATAAGGCTGTATTAAAATTTCTTGCATTCATCAAAAAATTATTCGATTCTGGATGCATTCCAGTAAATAGTTCGGCCAATTGCGCTGGATATTTTTCGAATTTGTCGAGTGTAACAGAGCCATTTTCGCAGCACGGATGATACGTCCCATATGGATGTCAAATCTGCTCTCCAAGAAAATATAAAGCACCGCAATGCGAACATTTTTCTGTCATTTTATCAAGATAATGCACTTATGGAGGAAACGGGGTCAGCTTTCGTTGATCCAATCCTCCTTTGTGAATTAAAGACAGCTCTCTGCTTCCTCAGCCGTTTCAGTTGCTCTTCTTTTTTTCTGTTGTTCAGCTTTAACAGACATCTGAAGCTTAGGCCTTGAGCTTTCTATCACTATGTTCAACCAAAAGAAATATACTACACACCTGCGCGTAGAACAAAAAGTAAAGATTTCATCTTTAATAAATAAAATCCTTCCGTTTCATCCTTTTTGTAACTTAGGTCAAATTCTTTTTACTTTATTTTTTTGCGGGGATCAGTCGTTTTATTTTTCTTTCTAATTTTCAAGGAATTCCGGGGAAAGTCCCAGATAAACTTAGAGAGGAAAGAGGCCTAATATTCCAGGGGAATGGGGGCGAAATTCAAAGGGAAAGGTGACTGAAAGTTTCACAAAGTGAAAAAAAAATGGGAAAACCTTTAAAGAGCGCCAGAGGCGGCGCAGCCTGCTTTATTTAAAGTTAGATATCATTCCACGAGCAAACTATTTGTCGACGCAGTCAACCTAATGAGCCAAAGTGAATAAAGAGAACGATGGAATACTTCGAAACTTGGCAATATTTTTATTTTAGTCTTGAATATATTGTGGCACAGGTTGTTTACTAATCGGAGAGATCAAAAACAAAATTTTGTAAAAATTTAATGATATACAAATATATTAGCACAGTTGTAGCAGTAATTGCGTTTCAGTTTTTATTGAAAGAGGAAAAGAAGAAAATACGCCGTGTTTTTCTGGCAATTTAGGTCCTTCTTTCCATCTGATTCCATCGAATATTTCGACGGAATCTATTCGAGTTGCGATGTCAATTAATCCTCCAAAGACCATAATTCCATTTGATGATTTGACAGCTCCATGAAAATATCGTCCTTGTTTTAAGCTGGGCATCTTGATCCACTCCTTTTTTGGATCCAAGACGTCTATTTTCCAGACTTCATCTGAGGACGTTCTGTCAGATTTCCTTCCTCCAATGATTATTAGATTTGTTCCTTCCACTATTGAACAATGACCAGCTAATTCAAGCGGCATATCACAGAATATTTCCCATTTGTTCTTGGTTGGATCATAGACTTCCACTGATTTATAAGACTCACATCCATCCCAACCACCAGAAACAAAGATTTTTCCACCAATTATTGAAGCAGATGAGGAAATCCGTTGAAAATTGAGGTCACTTTCATTTTGTATTTTTGAAAAGACAACTTACGGCATTTTAGTCCAAATATTTGTTTGGGGATTGTATTTTTCCACTGTTTTTAGTCTATCACTCCCATCCCATCCACCAATCACCCAAATTTCTGAGTCAAAAACAATTGTGCTCTGTGAAATTTCAGTTCTCTTCTCGTTCATATCAGCCATTTTGGTCCATTCGCCGTTCTCTCCCAACTTGTAGCAGCTTGCTATATGTTTACTTGAATTAATGTAGCCTCCCATAAAATATATTGTGCCGTTTAAGATAGCAGATCCGTGGTTTTTCACTTTAATAGGAAGTTTCTGCTTACACGTCCGCCATTTGTTCTCTTTGGAATCAAAAATGCAAATGGAGTCAGTCTTAGAGTTATGCCATCCTCCAAGAACTAGCGCCTACACCGCTTATTCAAAGATTTTAGCTGAACCTACAGAAGAGTGGAACCCCAATTCTAAGGAAACATTCTCCAATTGAAGTGACATATTTCCCACCATCTTTTTTGTTTCTAAAATTGCTGACGTTCTTTAAATTTTTAGCAAACCTTCATTTGCTTTTTCAACCAAAGAGGCTTTTTCCAACTGTCCAGTTCTTAGATTTTCAATTTCTCCAGATTGCTCATCAATTCTACGTTGTAAAGTCTCAATTTTAGTTTCAAAATGCTGTTTGATGCCATCAACTATCTCTCCCTTTTCAACTAACTGTGCTTCGATGTTTTCTATATTTTCCTGATAGTTCTTTTTATCGATTTTAATTTTATCTTCCAAATTAGCTATACTTTCTTTCAGAGCAGCATTTTCTTCAGCCAAAGTTCCCTCAAATTGTCGCCTCATTTCTGCGAGTTGTTCCTCAAACTTTCTCTCTAAAAATTTGTCGAACTTTTCACCGAAAGATTCCCTTTTGTCCTACCTGTGGCAGCAACTGCTTGATCAAACCTCTGCTGTTCATTAACCAGTCTCAATCGTTCTATTTCTTGCAGAGCATTTTCAAGCTTCACTTGCTGTTGCTGTAATTCTCTATCTTTCTGGTCCAGTTCCTGCTCTTTCTCAACAACCATAGCTTGAGCTTCGTACATTTTCATTACTGGATCGTCCTTCTTCTTTCTACCATTTGATGAATGCTCCATTTTAAAAGGCTATTAGTTGCAACAGCAAGACAGAATAAAAAGAAAGTCGATAGATTGATGAGAGAAAGAACTGATAAGACTATCTTGTATAAATGGGACGGGTGCTTCTTGATTTTTTTAGAGCTCTTACATTTTCTTTTCAATCTTTCAAAAAAAAAACTAATAGCCAAATAATTTTTAGAATCTGGAAAATGATTCAATCGTTTTGAGCAAGTTGGACATCTTTGGCGTTCTTCTATTCAAGAGAACACGATAAGTGAAGTCGCCGTTTAGTAGCCAACTTTTAGATCCTTCGTTTTGTGATTTAAAATGGAATTGCCTAAATAATTATTGAAAGAAAGAACTTGAATAAACTGAAGAGAAATTACTTTCTCAATACCTTATGGAAAAATCTCATCGACTCTGTGCCTACTTTCGTTTCGAGTTGGCTATTACTTTATGAAAGCAATCTCCCTATAACAGCTGCCTCCCAGTTTTGCATTTTAATTCTCTTTCTTTCAAAAAGTAGAAACAACCTTAACCGATAAAGTAATAATTATTCACAAAATCTAGTTTGATTTTTCTAAAAAAAGTGTTTATTGCACGAGTTCAATGGATCCTCCTTTATAAAATTATCATTTACAAATACGAAAATTGTTAGATCGAGATGAAATTCTTGAAAGAATATTCCAAACGAATTGACGATAGGGTTTGATCAATAACATAGTTGAAAGTGAGTTTGTCAGCTGATAGATTAATAAGAAAATCGTTACAGAAGAGGTTATAAGTTCACTGGTATCATAGCCAAAATAGATAGAGGAGACGAACAATCCGCCGGGGATATCGTAAAACAAAATGGGGAGAGTTCCTTGAATTATCAGAAAGATGGTAAAATTAGTATATCGCTTATCTCCCGCTGCTTTTCTCACTTGACATTCTGACAACAAAGATAGAAAATAAATAAAGAAAGGCTGGGCAAAAATGAAAACAAAGCATAAGCTTGCTAAAAAATTTTGTTATAGTCTGTTCATAAAAAAGACGACATCCTTCGTATCCAAGGGGTTTTCGAGGCGAGACCCATTTTCATTCTAAAATTTACTAAAGGCCTTTTTTAAGGGTGAAATAGGTCTCGCCTCGAAAGCGCCTTTCTTGGATACGAAGGATGTCGTCTTTTTTATGAACAGACTATAATCCTATTTTAAAATAGTTGGATCCTACCAACGATGCGAATATAAAGGTTATTGAGATCTCCAATTTGCACATAGCTCTCTCCATAGCCAGGTATTGGATCATTTTCCACATAAAAAAAGATTCCGAAATATTGCCCAAATATGACTAATATTACAGCTTCAATATAAAGAAGACAATTGAAAGAAATCTCAAAAATCCAATAGCTTAAATATTAGTTTTAAAGGCTATCTGGATTGCAACTTGCCTTTGATTTTTTAACTGAAAAATCCAATTAAATTTATAAACTTTCAGAAAACGTAAAAGAGCCAATTGGATCATCGAAATGCCCAGAATCACTATAGCAGCGCCAGCTGTGATCTTAAAATTTTAAAAAGTTGTTGTCTAAAAATTAAACAAACGGAGCTAATTACGACAAGAATTTTATTATTTTCAGCCAGACCCTTGAAAAATAGAGCTCTTTTTGAGTTATTAATCACGAGAAGCATGAAAAAGCCTCCAGAAGTGGAGAGAAGAATATCAGCTACAGCGACTTTTATGAAAATCGGCTTGAAAAAGACCATTTTCGGAGGGGATTTCTTCCAAGCCAGATAGATGATTAAACACGATAGTAGGATATCTATAATCGACAAACATATGCAGATCTTATCGTAAAGGGAGATCATTTAGGAAAAGTGAAGGTAATACTTGTCGCGGAAGAAGCAAATGTTGTAGTTTTGTAATTTTGCGAAGAAGAAAACATTCACTATGAGTAAAAATGTTGTGTCTATCGAGTGAATGTTTTCTCTTCTTTACAGTATGACTAGTATATAAAGCCCCGACGTAAAAGAAATAAACATTAGAAAAGAAGAATTCTCTTCCTACATTCATTATACTTGGTGAGAAGATCCGGATGCCTTGAGAAGCATTTTGTAAGCGACAAAACGCTATTTACTTGATCTGATCCTCAAGGCGGAACGTTCGAGTTTTCCAGTCAAAATCAAAGCACATTTGATACCCTTACGTTCAAGTATGATAGCAATAGTTATGAAGTTAAAACGAATTGGCTGGGCAATATTCTTATCGAAAGCTCACAGACACAGTGTATGCCTTTGCCGTAAAAGGAATGCCAGGTAACAATCTCTAATAGCCATTCTGACATCTAATTAGGGTCAAGTCATTCAATTATTATTTTGAAGAATGACAAACTAAAAGAACTCGTAATAGATGGAAATCTTAAAGAATTAAAACTAAAAATTCGTGAAAACAAGCTGCTAACTCTTAGCTCAATCAATAAACTAACTTTCAAATTTACTAGCCAGAATATTCAAGGAGTTGAAGGCAAGAAATTCTTTAATTTCATTGTTATTTAAAATTAGAATGCAATTTCAATGGAAATCCTCATGAAACCATGGGGAATCTTGAGATGTGCACATATATTGAGGAAGATCTTGTAATCAACAAGAAGACGACTCTGCTTCCGCATGCCAAGCCGACATTAACAAAGATGAACTGATGCATTCAGATCACAAATAGCGCCCTATCAAGCCTGGATTTTTTGCTCGAGGTTTCGACTATAAGTTGCAAGAAAAAGAATACAATATCAGATAACTCGCACCTCTGCAAATATTATCCCGTCATCATGAAACTCCTAAAGAATAATCTAGTCGATGCAAAGGGAAACATGGAATGCGACCAGGAATGTGAAATCACCTCGCCAAATTCTATTAACTGCGAAGTTGTGAAAGGAGATTTCATCCTAACTGATAAGGATTTGGAAAATCTGACGGCTTTCAACGATAAATGGAAGAATCTCGAAATTTTAAAGAGATCTATTCTAATTGCGAAAAAGAGCATAGAACACCTCTGCGGACATTTGCATCCCATTTCATGGATCGCTGCTCGACCGTCCGATTGCTATAAACGACGTAGATTGCCTAAGCAAATCAAAAATGTTCTCTCTGTTTCAGCTGGCTGCTTTTCTCTTCTTCCTGGCTCATTTCTGTGCTTCCGGAAAAGTTCACCAATACTCGGCAACCATTCCCTGGAATCAAAATGCAATCAACCATCTGTTTAACGACCTCCCTTGTGAGCCTGATAATACAACTGAAGAATATTCCGGCTGAAATGTAGAAAGCCAGAAGAATATCTATAATGGCCAGGCGAGAAGAGACAATAGTACCAGTCGCTAGCACCAGTAGTATAATCTAAACTCTTTATTAGACATGGTTTCTATAGCACAGTTGGTTTGAGCCTAGTCTCTTGTTAAATTACAGCCTTTTTGATTCGAACACCTCCTAGTTTTTTTTGCCTTTATCTGCTTACCTCAATATTGAATTGAATGATGTAGTAGATCGCAATGGAGTCGATTTTCTCACGAGAGTAAGTAAAGAATCCAAAGCAAAGGACAGCCAAGAAGAGAATCAACTGGATTGCGAACATAAGCGTCTGAAAACTGCCGGCGATGGCTCTCTTTCGTCTCCAACTGCGCTCCTTCGCATTGCAAATCGCCTCGAATTCATTCCAAAGCTCGTTTTTGCTCATTTCTGAAGTCGTCGACCAAAAAGAAAGAAGATCTGGCCTTCTGGAGGGGAAATGAAGTCAAATGGAGAATAGACTGGGCAAAAATGTCGGTATTAATCCGTCAAAATCAGTTGAAAAGAGGAATTAGGCCTCACAAATGGGAAATGTTGTCGGGTTTTTACAGCATGCAATGATTTTTTAATTCTAAAGTCATTAAATCCAATAAAGGGTACTTAAAACCCCAAAAAGTAGCTTTATGGCATAAATTTTAGCCAAAATCGTGATAAAAATATAAAAAGTGATGTTTCACTTCCACAGAAAATGTTTAAATTTTGAAATTTCGCAAAAGTGCAGCCGCCTTTTTTTTGGCACAGCGAGGGTGAAAGTTTTACTCCCTGATTTCCTTTCATTAGCCTAAGAATGGCACTCTTTTTTCTTTCCTCTTTTTTGCTTTTTCTTTTTTGTAGTTTTTTTTGTTTAATTTTATCTTTTTCTTTCCTTTATATAATGTTATATTTCAGCTGCTTCAAGATGTGTGGAATCTTTGCTTACCTCAACTTCCTTACTCCCAAGAAGAGATCAGAAATAGTCGACATCCTCATCCAAGGATTGCAGCGCATGGAGTACAGAGGCTATGATTCTGCAGGTGAGTTTTTAATTGTACTATGTATTTTTTCTATTTATAGGGCTTGCCATTGATGGTGGATCAAATAAGGACTCTCCACATAGCGAAACCTTCCTCCTTCGTAGAGAAGGAAAAGTTTCAGTTTTGGCTGATTCTGTAAAGAGTTGGTTTTTTTATATGCTTATGTTAGCTTTGTTTTTAGAGATAGAAGGTTTGGATATGGACATGACCTATGAGATTCACTGTGGAATTGCCCACACGCGGTGGGCTACTCATGGCTGTCCTCAGGATGTGAACAGTCACCCTCAACGCAGCAACGATACGAGTGGTAAGATTGTTAACCTCTATTAGTCATTATCGTTTGGCTTAGATTTCGTAGTTGTCCATAATGGTATTATTACCAATTATCGTGAAATCAAAGAGTATCTGATGAAGAAGGGACATAAATTTGAGTCTGAGACAGACACCGAAGTAATTGCGAAGCTAACTCAGCATGTCTATGATCGTTATCCGGACTTCTCTTTCCGCCAACTTGTTGAGATAGTAATACAGCAATTAGAAGGAGCCTTCGCTTTGGCTTTCAAATCGAGGAAGTTCCCGGGGCAATTGGTTGCTAGTCGCCGCGGATCGCCACTTCTCGTTGGAATTAAGAGCAATTCACGGCTGATCACTAATCAATTCCCAGTTTCCTTCAGTAAAGGTAAGAAAAAGGTCAGGGTTGTTTAATTTTATCTTTCAGCTCGTCGATTTGCTTCTACCACAGCTACACACCTTCGAGATGAGTCATTTGTGGAGACTCCCAACATTCTTGACTTATCAACTGGTTAGTTTTTTGTATTGTAATAAACAGGCAACCTTTTCAGCTGTCAATGGAAATGGAGATCAACATCTAATTACAACCAAAGTTAGTGGAGTTGATTTTAGCAGCTGGGAAGCCGAGTACTTCTTCGCATCGGATGCTGCTGCCATCATCGAGCATACTAAGCAAGTTCTCTTCTTGGAAGACGACGATGTCGCTTTCATCGAGGATGGAGCACTTAGTATTCACCGTATTCGTCGTGGACACGGAGAAAACACTGACCAGAAGAGGGATGTACAGAATCTCACTATGGAGCTCCAAGAAATAATGAAAGGCAGTTTCAAAACCTTCATGCAAAAGGTATCTTTCTTTACTTTGTAAGTAATCATTTTAAGGAAATCTTTGAGCAGCCCGACTCAGTTGTGAATACGATGCGAGGCCGTGTTCTACCATCTGGACAAGTTGTTCTTGGCGGCATCAAGGAGTACATTAAGGATATCAAGCGCTGCCGTCGTTTAATTATCGTTGCTTGTGGAACTAGTTATAACAGCGCTATTGCCTGTAGACAAATTCTGGAAGAGCTATCTGAGCTCCCTGTTGTATTGGAATTGGCTTCTGACTTCCTGGACAGAGAAACTCCTATTTTCCGTGATGATGTCTGCATATTCATCTCACAAAGTGGAGAAACGGCTGATACTCTAATGGCTCTCAGGTAAGACTAACATTATTTCATGTAGTCTTGTATTCTTTCAGATATTGCAAATCCCATGGAGCCCTTCTTATTGGAGTCACAAACACTGTTGGTTCTTCTATCTGTCGAGAATCTCATTGCGGCATACACATCAACGCTGGACCAGAAATCGGAGTTGCTTCCACCAAAGCCTATACATCCCAGATTCTCTCTTTGTTGATGTTCGCCCTCTGTCTATCAGACGATCGTCTCTCTGCTCATCAGCGTCGTTCTGAGATTATAAACGCCTTGAACAATCTTCCTGGTAAGTATCTATGTTATTTTAAAGCTTGTTATTTCAGATCAAATTAGGGAAGTCCTATCTCTGGATTCGCAAATTTTAGAAGTAGCCAAGGATCTCTATCAAGAAAAGTCTCTTCTCATTATGGGTCGTGGCTTTAATTTCGCCACCTGTCTTGAAGGTGCTTTGAAGATCAAGGAACTCTCCTACATGCACTGTGAGGGAATTATGTCTGGAGAACTGAAGCACGGACCTCTTGCTATGGTTGACGAGAACCGAAGAATTTGCATGGTCGTAGCAGGCGATTCAGTCTATAAGAAGTCTCTCAATGCGTTGAGTCAGGTAACTGCTCGTGGAGGAGCTCCGATTATTATTGCTGATGAATCGGTTCCGGAGAAAGATCTTGGCGGAATGCGCCACATTCTTCGTGTTCCCAAGACAGTCGATTGTGTCCAGAACATCCTTTCTGTTATCCCTCTTCAGTTGCTCTCTTACCACATCGCTGAGCTCAATGGATTCAATGTTGATCGTCCTCGTAATCTAGCCAAGTCTGTCACGGTTGAGTAACTATTTCATTTTTACATTTTGTAAGTTATCTTTCTGTGATTTTCACCTAACTTTCTAACTGCATTTGTACATTTTATTTCTCAATAATAACATTTTATTTTCAATAATTGTTTGCTTTCATGGGGTTTATCAAGAATGGCTTCTCGATTTTATCAATAAATAAAATTGTAAGAAGGTTGACCTGAGCCAGAGATCAACAAGACGCAGACAACGTCAGCCACTAGAAAAAGATACGTCGACCCCGCCCTCAGGAAAAAGGCTCGTATAAGGGATAATTAGAGTAATCCGGGGAGGATAAATCACTTCTAACAACTTGACTGACCGCTAATGTTGGATTTTCCCTTGGAATTTCCCCAAATTTGCACAAAAGAAAGTGAATGGAACTTCTTCTTTTCTCCCCTCCTCTACGCAGAGCCGGAGCCGCATCCACTGGAAGTGAGGAGGCTGAACCAACTGGCCATAGCCATCTTCAAATACAACGAGCCCAGATTTGGCCGTCGTCTGGCTCATCGGATGGCTCATCGCCAGCTGGGAATGGCTCTTCTAGCCGAGCTCTTCCTCCTTCCCACGCCGGAGAAATTCAGCTTTGAATTTGATGAAGAATCCGCCGAAGGAGCTGCCCAGCCACTCCACAGGATTTATTTCATTCGGCCGATTGTTGGCCAAATCGCCTACTTCGCCTACCTTCGTGAATGCCAGGAATTGAGTGGGCATGAGCTCCAACTGCTGGAACAAGCTCTCCCCAAACTACACAACAGCCTCTTCCCGCCTAGACTTCTCCACTGAACTTCATAATAAACTAGTCTCTTACTATATCATTTCTGGGCTTTTAGGTATTCCCTCCTGATATCTTGACCGTAAAGTCTTTAACCGAGCAGTGAACATCCAAAGAACGATCAAATAGTCAAAAAGCTAGCGCCTTCCACCCTTGATCAATCAGCTGCTCCTTCAAAGAACATCCAATCTTTATTTTTACCCCAAAAAATAGTATAATCCACTAATAGACAGTTAGACTCTTCTCATAAATGCTGGAAATTACATCTCGATCTGTGGCTCTCGGAGAAATGGTGATATTGAGCACCGAATGGACAGCCGCTGCAGTTAAATTGTCTACAAAAAGGTTGGGATTTCTATAGAAGGCGAATACCAATATCGCTGAAGCCGAAGCCCATAGCTGTGAGTCCATTTGGCACCTTGAAGTCGCTCATGAAGGAGCGCAATTGGTCACAAAGCGTCTTCAAGACATAGTCAGCATTGGCTGTCACCTGGAAAGAAATACTGTATCTTTCGATTTTTGATCTTTGTAGAGGAGACCAATTTGTAGAGTATTGAAAATTATAAAATAGTGGGAAGATATGAAATGAAAGGTTATCTAAGCATTAGCTTTTGCTACAGTCGAGGCTAATAAAGACTGAATGGTTAAAACAATATTTTTTCGAGTTTTTCTGCAGTCTTATAGCCCTTGATCTCCTCTACTACTTTGCAAAACATCACTTTTAATGAAAATTACAAGAAGTTCCAGAAAAATTGAGTTTTCGAGGCAAACTTTTTCGGTTACGCCGCTTTCTAGAGAAAAAACGTTTAAATTATAGATAAAGCGTGTTGCTGTTTAATCTCATGCATTCACTAAACTGTTTAGCTTGAAAGAGAACCAAAAAGTCGTTTGTCCCGATGCTCTTCTGACCATGGCGTGTAGTTTTTGTGGCCAAGTTGGGGGAGAAGACGCCCATACGATTGTCAGCTGTCCCAGAAAGAAAAGAGGTTAGAATTCTTTATCTTCTTCTAGCAAAAATCCTTATTAGGAGAAAAATCTGTCCCCCAAACGCCTCAACGCGATCCATCGAGGGAAAGTGTGCGCTCCAATGCCCAGAGAGAAGAGCTGCGACAGGATGTGAGACAATCCCAACGAGGAGGAGGAGGCTACCAGCAGAAGCAGGGAGGATACTGAGATGGAGAGAGATGGATATAAAAAGAGCTATCGAGAAGGAAGAGGGCAAAGTAGAGGAGGATATTCCGATACTGTAAGTTAGCGACATCTTCTCCCAAATTTTAGACCCAGTTTTTATTTACTTTTGTCCAAAAATGAGACTTTTGGACTAATTTTTCCTTTTTTTTTTAATTTAGAAAAGTTATTAGTCAAGCTCTGCAAACTTATAAAACATAGGAAAACCTTAAAAAAAGAGGTCTAAAATGACGATTTTGGATTACAGCAACCCAAAATTTTTCTCGAAAAATGATTCGATTCAAGTTTAAAAGGTTTCAATTAAAAGGAACTCTATTAGGTCGGGAGAAAAGGCGAGAAATATAGTAATCCAATTTCAGGGAAGAGGACGTACTTTCAGCCAGACTTCACGTCAACAATCAGCTCACAAGGGAATGTTCTGAGGTCACTATGCGATCTCGGGAAACGGCATATACCATTCGATAGAGCTTGAAAAGCACTCCCAGGAGCCACTCTCCGAATTTCCATAACGACTCATCAACATTTCTAAAAATGCTCCGAAAGTGGACGACTCGCAGACTTTTTTATGCCCCCGGAATGTCCCGCGTTGTTTGACCCCAATTCCAAGTGGAGTAGGGCGATTACTGTAGGTTATCAATCTTTTGCCTATTTTAGTACGCGGGTTCGATCCCTGATCGACTTTTCTTTTTTTTTTTTGATTCACACTTTTTTCAAGTTTTTAGCTACCTCGATTGAGCTGGTTTTCTTGTTGTTTTGTTTGTGTTTCTTATTTTTAGAATTGTGTCTTCAGCAAATGTCTGCAGCTGATCTTATTGCCTCATTAGCGATTGACTTTCCTAATGGAACGCCCCGTATCCTTGATAAGAGAGCTCTTCAGCTCCACGAATCCATCAAGAGCCTACTCGTGGATAACGAAAATGGGAGTATTGAGGTCGAAGAAGAAGAAGAAGTGATAGTCCCGGACATGGATTGTGACGTTTTCGATCCGGATCAAGACATCTACGACGACTACAGTCGAACATTGGAAGAGGATGATTGTGATGACTTCAAAAAGATTAGGTGTGTACAAGCTTTGCTCCTTTATATTAGGGTATAGATTTTCTAGTCTACATGGCGACGGAGAATTAATAAGTCCTGCAAGAGTACAGGCAAGTCTAAAAAAGCCTGCGAGTCGTTCACTTTCGGAGCATTTTTAGAAATGTTGATGAGTCGTTATGGAAATTCGGAGAGTGGTTCCTGGGAGTGCTTTTCAAGCTCTATCGAATGGTATATGCCGTTTCCTGAGATCGCATAATGTCCTCAGAACATTCTCTTGTTAGGCGTTGTGCTCATCTACTTTTTGAGAATCAATAAATACTTGGGTATCTCGATGGATGCAACAATTTTGTAGTTTTTTCGACGTATTATAGTTCTGATTGTTCAAAATAAAATTAATGCGTTGCAGTAGCGAGATTTCTTGGTTTTAAGGTTCTGATTCTTCTTAGAGGAAGATGAGCACAAAAATCCAAAAATAAGCCATAAAATGAAAGAAATTCATAAAATTGTTCAAGAGCCACCCAAAAAGCGGGGGCCTTCGGCATATCAGCCAAAGAAGCTTACACTGATAATAACCAGTCCATTTTGAATAGCCGCCAGTAGTATTGAAATACATTCTAAGCACATTTGTCGTTGAAATAATGGTTGTATCCTCATTCACATAGGTTAGTCTAAAAACTTTCTTTCAGCTCTTTTTTAATCTCTAAAACTCTACATATTAATTCGTGAATTTGGTTTTTCTTCTTTAATATTTGAGTTAAATCGTATT
Source organism: Oscheius sp. JU1382 (assembly GCA_932521405.1). Classification (NCBI taxonomy): domain Eukaryota; kingdom Metazoa; phylum Nematoda; class Chromadorea; order Rhabditida; family Rhabditidae; genus Oscheius; species Oscheius sp. JU1382. The sequence goes on from OW051476.1 coordinate 2,254,807, forward strand.
TGACGATCTAAATCAGCTGTTGTCTGCAGCTACGCATTATTCTTCGTCACAATGAAGATGCATCAATCTTGGTGGAAAGTCAAATCTTTTTAGCGCCGAATTTACCGAAATGATTAGCGCCGATTGCTCTGCAAATCAATAAAAAGTTATTTTGAATTCTTACTGTTTAAACCGACCAGCTTTGCCAATCTCCTTGACAAAAGTATGATTTTTGATGGCGTCGAATGCTTTTTGCACAAATTTGGGCTCATTTTCTGGAGAGAACTCCGTCTCCAAATTGAATTAAAATTCCACATTTAAGAGTTCAACAATATCGCCAATAAGATGAGATTCATCGAGAAGAGACTAGCAGAGGCTGTCTTGGATGAGAAAAATCTAATAGAAGGAATTTTGGGAATTTTAGTCTGATTGACAGTTATGATCCAGGAGATCGGATCGAATCAATTTTTCTTCTCATTTTCAAATGATTTTTGGAGGATTGAGAACAAATGATTTTTAACCAATTTATGAGAATTCCGAGGGAACGAGGAATGGATTTCATACATACAAATATGGCTTTGAAAATGATGAAAAGTTCTTTAGAAGACTTTCTTCAAGAGATCGGGGAATGGATGTAAAAGCAAAATGTGATAGTTTTTGAGGCAGTTTGGGTCCATCAATCCATTTATTTCCATCAAATATTTCGGATGTTTCACCATTCTTTCCCGCATCACCAAATACAATAATTCCATTTGAGAGTTTTCCTATTCCAAAATGATATCGTGGATATTTAAAACTCTGTTTTTCTGTCCATTTCTTCTCGGGATCTTCGATATCCATTTCCCATACGCTATTTAATAAACCAGATGAATAGCCTCCAAAAATGGATAGAGTTGAATTGCTGATTAGCATCGTATGGCAGGAAACTTCAATAGGCAAATCACAAAATAAAATCCATTTCTGTAGTTTTGGATCAAACATCTCCACAGATTTTATGATTTCTCCATTCCATCCTCCAGTCACAAATATTTGATCCTTAAATACTGCTGCTGCTGCATTCTGTCTTGCATGATTCATTTCTCTGGAATCTTTTGATTAAAGGGACAGTTCGACGCCTCTTACAGTATACTTGTATTCGCTGCAAAATAATGCGCTGATTTCGGAAATACACACGAAATTGCATAAAACTAAATGTTAAGAAATAAATTGACAAAACGAAAAAGCGTGTACTACAGTAACCCAGTATGCATCTTCGCCCGCGCATTTAAAATTTGATTCGCAATAGGTTCTACTGTAATCAGACTTTTGACATTTTTTCTCAATTTTTTAATTTTATTAGCTTTTATGGGATTTATCGTTATTTTTATGCAAATTTGACTACTTTCAGATCAAATTGATAAACTTTTTGATTTGATTTTTCATCGATAAAAGAGTCTAAATGATGGCGAAATGGCAGAATTCATAGAAATACAAAAATCACAATGAAATTTGAATTTGGGAAAATTTTTGTCGAGTTAGGCAAAGACCCAACGCTAGAGACTGTCCCTTTCAAATTCGGAGGAAAACTTACGGCATGTAGGTCCATTTGTTTTGAGAAATATCATATTTTTCTACTGATTTTAGATACTCTCCAGAATATCCTCCAATAGCCCAGATATCTCCTTTGTAAACCAGAGAGCTACTGGAAATAGTAAATCTTTTTTGATTTAGCGGTGCCAATTTGATCCAGCTTCCATCATCTTTCAATTTATAACAGTCCTGATGATAAGTATAATTATCGGAATGTCCTCCAAAAATATAGATTTCTTCATTGAGTACAACAGCTCCAAAACCATCCATTTCCACTGGAAGAGTGATGCTTAGTTTCTTCCAACTTATAGCCTTCAAATCGAGCAAGTAAATTGTATCCAAATGTTTCCAACCGTCATGGCCGCCCAAAATTAAAACCTACAAATTGAAGATAAAAAGGTAAAAATCCTACCGATGTATTTTGCTGTCCTCCGCTCTCTTTTTCAACTTTGCTTTCGCTTTGATTCATATTTTGCGCTAAAAACGTTCTCCTCTTCTTTGATACTGGTGAATTAAACTCTTCTTCATTTTGAATTGGCAAATTCAACATTTGGCTAACAACTTTTCTGAGATTCTCTTGAGCTAGCCTCTTATTCCGGGGAAATTCAATAAATTCTGAGATTTCCGGTCTACTTTTTGGGTCGCTGTGCCAACCACTGGAAGTTTTTTTTTTGCTTTGCTTCTCTGCTTTGTCTATTCTACCCCTCACTTTTCAACTCCGATAAAGTGAAAACTTTGGTTTAGTAAGCCAGAAATAATTAATTACCGTTTCAATAAGTCTGATATCTTCAATTCCTCTTGAATTTTTGGCCGTGCTCCATCTACAATTCGTTTAATTCGTAAGAACTCTGGTATTAACCCCAAGTGACCATACGGCCTTCTAAATTTATAATCACTATTTTGAAAAACTTCACTAACTCTCGGTGAATAATCTCCCAAAACGTAATGGTTAACGCATAGATATCCGCCGACTTGCCATATCTAGTTCCATTATGAAGCTCCGGAGCCATGTAATCATATGTTCCAATTCTTTTACAACTCGTTTAATCAAAAGCCACACTCACCCACAAGTATGAGAAGCAGTTGTCTGTCGCCCAACCTCTTTAGCCACTCCAAAGTCGGAAATCCGCAAGTCATCTAAGGATGTCCCAAGTAGAATGCTGTAACTCCGATGAGAAGAAGGAGAGAATATCTCACTTTGGAGGCTTGATATCTCGATGCAGTACGCCTTTTTCGTGGAGATATTGCAGACCACTTGAAGCCTTTTCAATCCAGGAATAAACTTGTTCCATATCGTATTTTATTGAGGTATTACGAATCACTGGAAATGGAATTTTAATGCCTCAAGTTGAAAAGAGCAAATTTAAAAAAACCAAATATTTTTTCACTTGAATAAGTTCAATCCACTATTCAAACAGCAAAGAATTGCTATTACATTCAACATAGGGAAAAAAAACAAAACAAACCGTCAAATAAGCTCCTGTTCTCCATGTACTCCATGATGTAGCCACTGTAGAAAGTGCTGCTATTAGATGAATAGCCTCCTTCTGGAGTCAAAAAGCCAAAAAGATGGATGATATTCGAGTGACCGGAATGCTATTTGGAAAATTATTGAAATATTAACAAAGAAAACTAACCTTTGCTAGGAGGATAACTTCATTCATATCTGTTTTATTGACCGGCCTATTAAGTGTCTTGACAGCTACTTTTCTGCAAATCGATCTCTCTATTTTAATTTTCAGTCAAACTTTCATAAACTGGCCAAATTGCTTACCCCAGTCGTCCATTGTAGCCGCGAATGACTTCTCCTTCGCCTCCACTTCCTATCTGTTCTTTCCCTGTGAAATCGTTGAAACTAAACTCGGAAATACCTAAAGAAGCATTGACTGTTAGGGTAGATTTACCAGAATTAACTTCTAGAGGAAGAAGATCACTCATCACGATGGCGAATAGACAAACCCGGCGTTAGACTTCTATTGATTTGGCCGTTGTTTGTCTTAATGAGGCGGCTAGTTTTAATTTCGAGAATATGAAGTCATTTTAGAGTGACTGTGATCTGGAGAATAAGCAGAGAGAGGAAAAGAGCTTAGGTTTTTGATCGAATTATGGTTGTTCTGTTCGAGTCTCAAAGCCCATGTACCGGAGATTCTGTTCAAAGATTACGATTCTGGATACTCGCTTTTTGCCGCTTTTTCCCTGCCGAGGGCTCATGCAAGCTAATTCGAAAAATTTCGAAAATAAATTCGGATAGTTCTACTCGTATAATAAAAATCTCGAAGCTTAAGAAAAAAATATATTTCGTCTGAGTGGGGGTAAGATGATAAACATCTTTTTCTCGTAATTTCCGATTTTCTCAATTATAATAGCTTCATATTATTGCAAGGCCGGATCAGTCTCAACTAGATTTGAAACAGACATTTTGGAGAAAGAGAAAAAGTAAATTTGGTGAAGGTTGGCTGAAAAAAGGGGTTGCTATAAGCGTTGTCGACATTTCTTCCAAGGATGGTAAGTTCTCCGTCAATTTCCAGCATACAATGAGCAGCGATTCGCACCGGGAAGGCGTTAGCGAATTGTTTTCTTCCATTTTATTCAAATCAAAATACAAGACGTTGGGCTGGCAAAACTACTGGAGTCGAATCCGATTGAAAAAGAGGCAACCAACATGGGATGCTTTTGAAGAAAATGTTTAGAAATTTTGCTTGTGATTATTACATTCAAAAAAATGTAACTATTTCTTTTAAATTCTTTTTTTCAAGAAGAAAAAAAAAGAAGTAAGACGGGAAGATGAGCTGAAATATCGACTCTTTCGACCAAGAGATCTCACCATGCTTACAATTTTTTTAAATTTTTCACCGCCTTTGACTCTATCTTGCCTTTATCAGTCTCCTACTTTTATCGCTATCGCTTGCCAGCTTTTTCTCCCCTTTTCTACCCTCCGATAAGGTTATTCAGAATGACTGAAAATGCGATTGATCCAATGAAAATAGATGAGCTCCAAGCAAAGCTGGCACAGGCTCAAGAAGTTATTTTTGAAACTTCGGTGGAATTAAAAGCGAAGAACGCAAAGCTGGAAGAGTTGCAAAAGGAAAAAGAAGAACAGGCGAGAAAAATCGAATTTCTGATCGAAGGTGAGAGATATTCTCTATTCGAAATATCGATTTCAGAAAATGAGAAATTGGTGGGAGTGTTGAGAGAGCGGGGGCGCAATCTATTTAGACTGATAGGTTGTGTAATTTTTTGCGGAGTGAACGTTGTTCTTTGATGGACAGCAAAGGACACCTCGGTGTTAGCCTTAGAAGAGAGAAAAGAGGAGAGAAAGGCAATAAAAATGAGATTTTTTAGACAATTTCGATTCTTTAAATAGTGGTGATCAGCCAGCTCCACCCACTTGAGGGGACATTTTAAATTAGATATCAGCGGAGCTGTCCACCTAAATAGTCACGGAGCTGGTAGAGCTTATAAGGGTCTTCCTTTATTTCTCTGGCTTTGGAGTCCAGTGATTTAAGGCGAATGATAATCAGAGAAACAGGAAGAAAAATGAACCAAAATGCAAGAGAGACCCAATAGATAACATAGAACAAAAAGAATTAAGATTTACAAAAAAAGGAGAGTGTGTTACTGAGCGAATAATAATAAAAAGCACAAAAATAGACCAGAAAGCAAAAAAGCAAAGACTACCCAGCCCATTCTGGCCGTTTATTTCCTTGATGGTATTAATATCTTTAGATGACCGATTCAGCTTTTGCAAAGATGAATCAAAGCTGCCTCTTAGTCAAAGACTTCATTGACTCCTGCACAAGATCTCTGAAAAAAACTCCATTCAGTTGCTTGTGTTAATGTGTGCGTTGACCCTAAATCGGTAAGATTTCCTCCCAAATCTTGACAAAAAATTTTATTTAAAGAAGTCTCCTTCTAGAAAAAGAAAGAAAACTAATTTTTTACAATTCAAAGTCTACAATTTATTCAAAAAAGTTATAAACAAAGAAAAATATGACAAGAAAGAAGCTGAGAGAAAGCGCTTTATTTCCACTATGTATTTGTGTTTGGAGAGAATCGCTGTTGGAAGCGTATCTTCCCCTAAATCCTCTAAGTGTTGAGGTGTCATTGTATGGATCAATTCTGAAGTCGACACTCAAAATAGATGATTTGGAAGAGCAAATGACTTGGCTGCTGGAGTCAGATGGTGCAAATTCCTCGATCAAATCGTCCCCAACTTCTCCATCATAAATACGAAGGTAATCTTCATTATTGATATTAATTTCATCAAATATAAAACAAGTCACGTCACTTCTGGAATTGAAACGATAAATGCATGCACTGACAAAACCAATACAGTCATTTGGATAATTGGTTATCTGTAAAAAAAAGAGCTAGTAATTTAATAAAAATTGTGTTACTGTATTTCCCTAGAAGCAAACCGTATTTCTCCTTCCTATTTTCCAATTTTTAAATTTTTGAGAGAGCTGGCAATTGAATAAAATTGTCAAATTTTCCAAAAATGAAAGAGAGAAGACCCATTTTTAGGCAACAATAACTCGAGGAAATCAAGAAATCTCACAGAGAAAAACAAAATTCCTCGAGTTTATTCCTAATTTTTCGTTATTTTAATCTGGTTCTATTCTTTTTAATCTTCTGCAATTTTGTAGAGTAGATCAAGGAATTTTCTAAAATATTTCAAATTATGAATCTTACTGGAAAAATTTGGGATATTTTGCTTTACTTTAAGGAAATACAGTAGGAAGTTGCAAAAAAAACTTACTTTTCCATATCCAACAAAGGTGGCTTTGCATATAGGAATATCTAAAATGTAAATTATTTTCATTGCAAAAAAGCTGGTTGGAATGTCGAAGGCTCCCGTTTTTTGGGTGCCTTCGACTACTCTTAGACTATTTTATGAATTTCTTTCATTTTTTTCTGCCAATCGACATACCAACTAGTCCAAGAGTAGCCAAAGAATCGCCCAAGACCTTCAAAAAGCGAGGGGCCTTCGGCATACCAACCAAAAAAGCTTACACTGATAATAGCCAGTCCATGTTGAATACCCGCCAGTAGTATTGAAATACATTCTAAGCACATTTGTCGTTGAATTAATGAGTAAATTTTCATTCACATCGGTTAGTCTAAAAAACTTTTTTCCTTTTTTAATGTCTAAAACTCTACGTATATACTAGGGAAGGATAGGTTTCAGAGCTGTAGAAGGTCAAAGAACTGCCGGGGCTTAGATTAGTCGTAATTTGAATTTGAGCTTGCTCATAATATGGTTCAGTTATCACATATTCGCAGCTATAGGCAATTGGAGAGCCGTCAGAATAATCAGATGAGTTAAAGTTGATCTAAAATTTAATTTTAAGGATAAAAAAGAACAAAAGGGGAAATACCGTTCCATTTCCTGTGAGGTATTGGGTAGAAGAGCATTTTGAAGGAGCTTTTGTGCTTATGTAAGGATCTCTGGTGTTGTTGGCTAAGCAAGAAGGCTGATGCCAGACTGAAAAAGAGAACATCGCTATAAGCTTGCTTTTATTTAATTATTTGTTTTTATTGGGCCCCGGAGATCCAATTCTCGGTGCGCCATTTTGTTTATTTTATTTTTGAATAGACTAACCAAGTTTTTAAAACAGCAAAACGCTTAAGAATCGCTCTCTTACTGTACCTCTCTCGCAAACAACTGCCAATGTCTGTGAGCATCCGCTGTTGATCCATTTCCCTTGTGGGATAGTCTTTCCATACAATGACATAGCTACACAGTTTCCAAGCTGCGCATTCTGATAACCTGCAAGACTCTCCAAAAGAATAGACGATTCTTACCAAAATTATTATAATCGAATGGACTCCCATCAGCCCATGAGTAGTTCCCATTTGCATTAGAGGCAAGACCAGTGTAAGCGAAGGCTAATGACGAAAAGGACCAAGCGAATGTATCGATGAAGGCATTTTCTCCAAGCGAATGGATAGAAGCAATTGTTCCGCAGCCATTCGCACAGAAGAGTTGGCCATCTGAGCTGTTGACTTTATCTATTCCCCAATAGCATTTTTCTCGAAAAACTGTAGAAGAAGCTCCGTCAATTGTTGTATTATCAAGAGTTGAGCAGGTTGGAACTAAAAAGGTTGAGCTGATTCTACTCTTTCTCTTTCTATTAATACCAGTGATATTTGGTGTAAATTTACAGCCATAATAGACTGTATTAGAAGTACAATCACCGCTTAGCCAGCCTCCAGTCCTAACATCCATATAAACGCAAGGCCCGCGAGTCATATTCGGCGCTCCTAAAGAATTATTTTATCGGTGAAATCATCGCCCCCAAATGATGATTTATTTGAGATTTGTGCAGGTATACTTATTGATAAAGTGATGAGTCGGCCTCGATAACAGGGCAAATCTCTTCTGATATCAATAATCGCAGCGACTATTATAGCTTTTTTTTAAAAATAAACTAGAGCTAATTTAAAACTAATCGATCTATTCCACTTCCAAGTTAAACAAAAGTAGATCTCTAAGTCATAAAGCTCAATTAATTCTGAGCTAATTTAATTGATATTTTACAATCTTGTAGGGGAGATTAAGAGCTGCAATTTTTCAGAACTTCAAAAATTTAATACTGCAAAAGTTAATGGAATCAGGCTAGAAGTTGAGATGAGCCAAAATTTTAAAATACCTCCAATAAAATTGATAAAACTGCCAAGGACAATAGGCCTTCCTGTGGCATCCCAGAGACAGGAAGTCTTCTCATTCGAAAGGCAAGTCAATCCCAGCCAGATGGTCTCAGCTGTTCCAGCTCTTTGAGCAATTCGAGTATTTTCAACACCACTGTTGATGTCATAGAGGTAGCCTCCATCAACGGAACACTTATTATAAGCAATATTCCTCGAAGTTCTTGCAATAATAGAGGAATAACAACTTCCATCTCCTCCATCGGCATAGCCTATTGGGCAATTTGTGCAATTTATTCCAAAGAAGAGGGCAGATAAAAGAAGAGAAATCAGCTGCATGGCTCAGACTGACGCGAGTTTATCTGAGAAGAACTGATAAGGGGACGATTATTTTAAAACTCGATAGAGGTATTGTGGGTCCAAGTGGGCGGAGCATGGGGCTCTAATGTAGGTCCGAGAGGACTAAATGTAGGGACCGTTGCCTCGTTGAGGACGAAGACAATCCTTGTTCCTTGTATTTCCAAGAGACAAGAATAACTTTTGATAGCAACTTTCACGCCAAAGACTACTGTATCTTCAACTAGAAGTTAGCGAATGTAACCAATTGATAGGAAATAGGTCATGTCACTTTTTCAAGCTTCCCTTCAGATTGTTAATATCGATGATATATGGAAACTCCATGGTTTTTGTGCGTTGCACATAGGAAAATGCTCGAAGAGTTGACCAACAATCAGGGGTGTGGATCAAAAAAATTGGTCGATTTCTGGCATTGATTTCTTCTATCAACAGCCCTGTTATCTTAATTGGGATAAATACTTGAACAAGATTTTTGAGTTTTTTGGAAAAGATGGAAGAGGGCTATTTGAATTTCTCACAGCTATTGTACTCCATTTTAGGTTTGTCTCGCAGTCCTTATCAGTCTCCTTCGCTTTATCGATATTCTTGCCAGCCTTTCCCCTTTTTTCTATCCACGAATAGACCTGTTTAGAATGGCTGAAAATGCGATTGATCCAATGAACGTTTATGAACTCGAGGCACTGTTAACTCAAGCTCAGACAATGCATTTTAAAAAATCACTTGAATTAGATGAAAAGAATGAGAGGTTGAAACAGATTCATTCATTTTCCAACTCCTATTTGAGATACAAAAACTGATGTTGAAGGAATCAGAAAAAACATCGCCCAAATAATCAAACAACTCTGCCAGTAGAAAATCGAGGCTGGCAGTTTGGTTGGGATGGGGGGAGGAGGGGAAGTCTGCAGAACAGCTGGTTTATCTCTTCTTTGAGAATAGAATCAATTCAGAGAGCTCAACTCAAACAGAAAATGAAGCAGAAGAAGTGGAGGAGTTGGAAAGAGATGAAGAAAATACATTGGTATATTTTTCTTTTTGTTAATTTTTCTTGTAGGTTTTAATCTTGGGTGGAATGAAAGCATGAAGAAATGTATACTTTTTTTTGCTTTTCCCTAAAGTCACATTACTACCTAATATAACATTTTACAACAAACAGCCGACTTATACATTTTTGAATATTTTAGAAAGTTGTGCAAGAAATCAAAGGCTATAATTTTAAAATCTTTGAAACTTTAGAAGTCTCGTGGCTTGAATTGTTCAGTTTGAGCCAAAACTAACCTGGACTTGTAGCGTACCGATCGCATTTAACAATCTCTCTCGAGTAGTAGAACTAGAAGCATTTGAATATAAGAGCAAAGGAAAATAAACAAAAATCTATCCATTTGAACTACAGACCGCGTGCTAGAGGAATGTAATCTTTGTCTGTGGTTTAATCCCCCATACGGCGGATAGTTCACTTATCATCTTCTACAGTATTCTTCCGTAAATCGTAGGTCTTATGATATTTCGGATAATTTTTATGGCTAAAGAAGAGGCTTTTTTTCCTTATGATTAACCCAAAGAATGGAAGGAAGCTATATTACATACATTTCTTATCACTTTAAAACTGGTTTTTCACAGGGCGTGTGTCCATTACACTTGCTACCACTTCTTCTTCTCCTTTTTCTTATTTTTTCATCATGGCTGACAATTTGAAAATGGAAATATACGAAGCGCAAGCGATGCTAATAGAAACGATCGATCAAGCCATTGCTGCGACTGGTAGAGCAATTTTATGATAAACTGCTAATTTTAGAGAAGAAGTTCGAAGATAAACTCGCAGAACTACGAACAAATGCGGAAAAGAGGACTCAGCTAGCCGTATCAGAAGCAGGTTTATTCTTAGAAGGCTTTCTACAATATTTTAGAGAAAAGGTTTGAGGATAAACTGACTGCAATTCTGAAAATTGCCGGTTAGAAAGGATTTCCACAATAATATGATTTTAGAAAACAAATTTGAAGCTAAAGTTGAGGAAATGGCAGTACTTTGTACTTATTTACAATGTAGAATTGATGAGCAATCTGGAGAAATGAAAAGGATTGAAAATCTAAGAGCTGGGCAGTTGGAAAAAGCCGCTTTGGTTGAAAAAGCAAATGAAGGTTTGTTTGGAATTTAAAGAACGCCGGCTATTTTAGAAACAAAACAGATGGTAGGAAATATGTCACTTCAATTGGAGAATGTTCCCCTAGAATTGGGGTTCCACTATTCTGTAGGTTGGGCTAAAACCTTTGAATAAGCGATGTAGGCGCTGATTCTTGGAGGATGTCATAACGATATGACTGACTCCATTTGCATTTTCGATTCCAAAGAGAACAAATGGCGGATGTGTAAGCAGAAACTTCCTATTAAAGTGGCATTGCATGGATCTGCTATCTTAAATGGCCAAATTTATGTTATGGGAGGCCACAATAATCCAAATGAACGATTTGCAAGTTGCTACAAGTTGGGAGAGAATGGTGAATGGACCAAAATGGCTGATATGAACGAGAAGAGAACTGAAATTTCACAGAGTACAATTGCTTTTGGCTCAGAAATTTGGGTGATTGGTGGACGGGATGGGAGTGAAGTACTAAAAACAGTCGAAAAATACAATCCCCAAACAAATATTTGGACTAAAATGCCGTAAGTTGTCTTTTAAAAAATACAAAATGAAAGTAATCTCAATTTTAAAAGAAGTGTCTCATCTGCTTCAATAGTTGGTGGAAAAATCTTTGTTTCTGGTGGTTGGGATGGGAATGAGTATTTAAAATCAGTGGAAGTCTATGATCCAGCCAAGAACAAATGGGAAATATTCTGTGATATGCCGCTTGAATTGTATTGGCATTGTTCAATAGTTGAAGGAACAAATCTAATAATCATCGGAGGGTATAAATCTGATAAAACGTCCTCAGATGAAGTCTGGAAAATAGACGTTTTTGATCCAAAAAAGGAGTGGATCAAGATGCCCAGCTTAAAACAAGGACGATATCAGCATGGAGCTGTCAAATTACCAAATGGAATTATGGTCTTTGGAGGATCAATTAACGACACAACTAGAATAGATTCCGTCGAAATATTCGATGGAACCAGCTGGAAAGATGGGCCTAAATTGCCAGAAAAACTCGGCGTATTTTCTTCTTTTCCTCTTTCAATAAAAACTGAAAAACAATTGCTGCTTGGATGTTAATACATTTTGTGATGAACAGAAGGACATAATTATTAGAATAAGCTCATGCCACCATTATATTTTTAAAATTCTCTTATACATTTTGAATAAATTTCATAAAAATTAAAATATTCGTTGTCCATAAGGAAAATGTCAACTATTGACATCAGCGAGCTGCCAATATCATAAATCCCAACTGCTTCCTCATCTATGTTTCTCCCCTCTACCCTCAACAGTCAGCCAGGGAGATCCAATTAGTAAGTTTCGCTCCCAACTGCTTCTCCTCTTTTCAGAATGCATCGATCAAAATACCACATTGGCTCCTTATTTCGCTGACCCTTTTTCTAAGATCACTTGGTTCTTAACTAATACAGTCTTTCAAAAAACTTCTAGTTGTCTCTTTACGGTAAAATTCTTTTAAACAATACGAAAGATCAATGTATCACATAAAACAGCAGCTTTTTGGTAAGTTTTACAGCAAACTATTTCAAAGGAGAACAGTTTTCTTATTTCTGATGGCTATGGCTCAATTATAAAGTAAGGATTTAATAAATGGATTAGCTAATAGGATTTAAAAACTTTAAAAGTCGATTACGGTAGGACGTTTGGAAAAATCTGAGAAAGAGAAAAAGGGGTTTTCGAGGCGAGACCCATTTTTATTCTTTTGATAAATCAGTCTTGCCTTCTCTCTCCCATCTATAGGGTGACCTTCCGATCATGGGGAACATGGGTTATAATAAATGGCATTATTTATGCCACAATCTGTGCAGTTTGCTGCTGGGTTATTATAGTCATTATTAGGACGAATCGAAAGCGAATGATCCATTCTGCCAAATCTCAAAGAGATACTTTACAGCAATTGATCGCTCTGGTAAGTTCTTTGAAATTTGACCTCTTTCTCATCAACTTTTCATCGCTTTAATCTCATTTTTATGGTTTTTAATGTTTTGCAATCTTGTCGAGGAAATCGAGGACTACAACTTTACAGAGCATTAGAATCGATGAAAACCAACGAAAAATGGAATTGGTAGGGTCTTTTTTGATATAACTGTAGATTCTTTAAAGAGAAGCGCATCTTAAACTTTCGATTAATTTTTTTTCGAATTTCCTACAATTTTTAGATTTTTTGATGTTCTGCAAAGTTGTAGAGAAGATCAAAAGCTACAACTTTATTGAACAGCAGAACTTATAAAAGTTGATGGAAAATTTCTAAAAATCAAGCTAGAAGTTGAAAGAGTTATGGTCCGTTCATAAAAAAGACAACATCCTTCGCATCCAAGAAAGGGTTTTTCGAGGCGAGACCCTAACCTAAAATTTTTAGGACAAAATTGGTTCCGCCGCGTTAACTCCTTTCTTGAATACGAGCGATTTTTATGAACAGACTATAATGATATTTTATTATACCATATTTCTTCTAATAGAAGCCGGTCCAGATGGATTGAAAAATAGAAGCCCGAGCTTCTATTAGAAGAAATACGGTAATTCTGGCCTTCTTTTGGAATTTTCTTCAGCCTCATGTTTGAGAAAACAGCAGAAAATCACGAATTTTCCTCCAGCAACAAATCTTCGATCCTTAAATACTGCTGCTGCATTCCGCATCTTGGGTAATTCATTTCTCTGGAAGCTTTTGATTAAAGGGACAGTCCGACGTCTCTTACAGTAAGCTGGAAATTATGTCTAAAAGTCAAAATAGTTCTTTCGAGGAGTTGAAACAAAAAAGTTTTATAATTTTCCAGAGTAGTTGATGAGAAATTTAGTGGCAAAAATCGATCTAGCAGTATCAAAAAGTGATAATTTGATAGTTTTGATCTGGCGTTGGAGTTGGAGAACCTTCAAAGGCAATTGGCAAATATAGAATCTCGTATAGAAGAGTTGACTCAACAGAGGAAAAATCTGTTGGGCTTGTTTGGAATTTGACTAATTTGAGGAGGTTTTAGTTCAAATTGCGGCTAAAAGTGCAAGTACATTTGAGGAACTCATCTAAATGATTTACTTTAACTTTTAGACTCTGCTTGTAGGTTACTACATATTAAAAGAAATTACTATTGATTGATAATCTAACTGGCTTGTAAGCTACAGCTCTTTAAAAACAAAAAAGCTCCCAGGGGATCATTTACGAGTGATTGTTTATATGGATACGAACAGATTGTATATCGATGAAATTTCTCTAAAAACCTGAGAGAAGATGTCTACCTTTTTCGCAAGAGAACAGAGAATACAGTAGTTTACCACCTCTCTTCTTTCAGGAATGGGCCCCTTTTTGTGGTTGGTTGTGTGGCGTACAGCGATTACTCGTTCAACTCGTTGGTTCGTTCCATATTTTGTGGAAGAACAACTATCACTCAAATCGACGCTGGCCAAGTCTATTCCGTCTATAGAAGCGGATTATGGCCAGATCCAGGTAGCTCTTGAACTCGAAGCCGAGGCGGATCTTCGTCCGGAAGTCGCTTCTTCAGTGGTTTGTTAGCAATATTTTTAAGAAAAAAACGCCAAAGCCTTAATAAAATAGTTAGCACACATTTCTAGCATCTAACTTCGATGTAGTGATTACAACAAAGTGGACATTTTATTGAAATTAATCCAGTAATCATAATGGACTGAGAAATAGTCGTCCTCTTTCGCAAAAGACAACTCACCTTTTTGAAATAAAGACTAAACTGCCTTATCACGATAAGGCAAACAATAACCGAATCAATTGAAGTCTAACGCCGGGTTCACCTATTCACCATCATGATGAGTGGCCTTCTTCCTTCAGAAAAAAGTCTAGAAGTTAATTCTGGTAAATCTACCAAACAATCAATGCTTCTTTAGTTATTGATGAGTTTAGTTTCAACGATTTCACAGAGTTAGAACAGATAGGAAGTGGAGGCCAGGCAGTAGTCTTTCGCGGCTACAATGATCGAATGGGGTAAGCAATGTTACCAGTTTATGAGAGTCTGACATAAAATTTAAAAAAAGAAATCGCTTTGCAGAAAAGTAGCTGTCAAGCTACTTTATGGACAGATCAATAAAACAGAAATGAGCGAAGTTATCCTCCTAGCGAAGGTTAGTTTGTTTGTTAATATTTCAACAATTTCTCAAATAGCATTCCAATCACCCGAATATCATCCGTCTTTTTGGTCTTTTGACTCCAGGGAAATATTTATCTAGTAACGAATCTTTCTGCATTGGCTACATCATGGAGTGCATGGAGAACGGGAGCTTATATAATGGTTTGTTTGGTTTTTTTTCTCTGCTGAGTGAAATAGCAATTCTTTGCACTTTGAAGAGTGGATTGGGTTTATTCAAGTGTATAACGTTGGCACTTTCTGCCGATAAGGGTGGGACTCGATTAGAGACTAGCATAAAACATTGGTTGAAAATCTTTGGCTTTTTTGAGCTTGATCCTTTTCAACTTGAGACATTAAAATGCCATTTCCAGTGATTCATAATACCTTAGTAGAATACGATGTGAAACAAGCTTATTCCTGGATTGAAAAGACTTCAAGTGGTCTGCAATATCTCCACGAAAAAGACATAATACATCGAGATATCAAGCCTCAAAAGTGAGATATTCTCTCCTTCTTCTCATATCGGAGTTACAGCATCCTACTTGGGAAATCCTTTGACGACTTGAGGATTTCCGACTTTGGAGTGGCGAAAGCGGTTGAGCCACAGACAATTGCTTCTCACACTGGTGGGTGAGTGTGGCTTTTGGTTAAACGAGTTGTAAAAGCATTGGAACAGTAGATTACATGGCTCCGGAACTTCTTGACGAAACTAAATATGGCAAGTCAGCAGATATCTATGCGTTAACCATTACGTTTTGGGAGATTATCCACCGAGAGTTAGTGAAATTGTTCAAAATAGTGATTAGAAGTTTAGAAGCCCATATGGTCACTTGGGGGAAATAACACCATTCAAGAAAATTAATCGAATTTTAAACGGAGCTCGGCCAAATATTCAAAAGAAATTGGAGATTTCAGCCTTATTGATACGGTAATTCATTATTTCTGGCTTACTAAACCAAAGTTTTCACTTTATCGGAGTTGAAAAGTGAGGTGTAGAATTGACAAAGCAGAGAAAAGCAAAAAATAACTTCCAGCGGCTGGGACTGGAATCCAGATAATAGGCCAAAAATATCAGAATTTATTGAATTTTCCCGGAAAGAGAGGCCAGCTCAAGAGAATCTCAGAAAAGTTGTCAGCCAACAGAATGTGAATAAAAACGAAAACGAAGTTGAAAAAAGCGGAGGACAGCCAAATACATCGGTTCGATTTTTACCTTTTTGTCTTCAAGTTGTAAGGTTTTAATTTTGGGTGGTTTGGGACCTTCGACTACAATTTATGTACTCGACTCAAAGGCTCAAAGTTGGAAGAAGCTGAGAATCACCCTTCCAATAGGAATGCGAAGTTTTGGAGCTGTTGTCCTCAATGAAGAAATCTATATTTTTGGAGGACATATCCTTAGAAATAGTTATCAACAGGACTGCTATAAATTGAAAAATGATGGAAATTGGATCAAATTGACATCGCTAAATCAAGGAAGATCTGATATTTCCAGTAGCTCTTTAGTTTACAAAGGAGACATCTGGGTTATTGGAGGATTTAATGGAGAAGCTTTAAAATCAGTAGAAAGATATGATATTTCCCAAGACAAATGGGCCTACATGCCGTTAGTTTTTCTCAAAATTCAATTTAAAATCTTCCAGAGAAATTAATTATGCAAGATATAATGCAGCAGCAGCAGTAAGTAAGGATCGAATATTTGTCACTGGAGGATGGTGTTGCATAAAATCTGTGGAGATGTTTGATCCAAAACTACAGAAATGGATTTTATTTTGTGATTTGCCTTTTGGATTTTATGGCCATACGATGCTAATCAGCAATTCAACTCTATCCATTTTTGGAGGCAATTCAACATTTCGCACATTAAATAGGGTATGGGAAATGGATATCGAAGATCCCGAGAAGAAATGGACAGAAAAGCAGAGTTTTAAACATCCACGAGGAATTTTTGGAATAGGAAAACTCTCAAATGGAATTATTGTGTTTGGTACTTGGGGACAGAATAATGGAGAAACATCCGAAATATTTGATGGAAATAAATGGATTGAAGGACCCAAACTGCCTCAAAAACTATCACATTTTGCTTTTACATCCATTCCCCGATCTCTTGAAGAAAGTTTTTTAAAGAAATTTTCATAATTTTTAAGCCGTATTTGTAAGTATGAAATCCATTCCTCATTCCTCATAAATTGTTTAATAATCATTTGTTCTCAAAAATCATTTGAAAACGGAAGATTGATTCGATGCGATCTTCTGGATCATAACTGTCAATCTGACTAAAATCCCCTGATTTCGCCATTCATTCTAGCAGATTCTTCTCATCCAAGACAGCTAGTCTCTCCACGATGAATCTCATCTTATTGACGATCTTGTTACTTCCAGCCGTCGCTTCAGTTGAGCTCTTAAATGTGGAAATTTAATTCATTGAGTTACTTATCTATCCGTTCCTCGATATCGTAAAGATTTATTGAGAATTTCTCATATATTTTGTAAATAAAATCTTTAGAAATCAGTTAATTGTAAAAGAATGCGATCAGTGATTTATTTGAATTTGGCCACTTTTAGAGGAGTAAAATACTCTCGGCAATAGCCCTGGTGACCTGATAGGGATCGCAGTTGGAAGATGGCCTTCTATCTTCGAGATATCCTTTTCCCTCTTGAGCTACTTGACGCGGAATCTTAATAGAGCAGTCGCGATTGGCAACGCCCCAGCTGAACTTATCAGCCGAACTCGTCTCATGGCGTCCAGTCAATCGACGGAGATTATCCTTCCCCCCATTGGGATCGTAGACAGCCATACAGGCAGCATGAGCTCTTTCCAACTTGGGCATAGCGGCTTTGATGACTTCCAGACCGCCCTCCTTGCGCATTGCCTCAGTCGAGAAGTTCGTATGGCAGCCAGCTCCATTCCATTCGCCCATCGTAACTCGCGGCTTGGGATCAAGAGAGACACAAACCCCGAACTGCTCCGCGACACGGTACAGAATAAAGCGGGCTATCCAGAGCTCATCTCCCATCTGAATGCCTTCGCAGCAGACGATTTGAAATTCCCACTGTCCTGGCGTGACTTCGGCATTTGTTCCAAAGATTTTCAGTCCAGCATGGAGACAAGCTCTATAGTGAGTTTCGACTATCTCTCGGCCAAAGATTCGATCAGCTCCAACGGCGCAATAGTAGGGTCATAAAAGTTCAATTTTGGCCGAAATTTAGCCCCATCTTCTAATTTTGCCCAACTTTTTTTGACTTTCGACTAAAAAATACCTTGCGGAGCGGGATAGCCGTGTTTTGGCCAGCCGATAGGATAGCCGTCTTTGTCGACGAGCAGATACTCTTGCTCCATGCCGAACCAGGGATGATAGGAGGCGACCTTTCTCATGACTTCATCAGCTGCAGCTCGATGATTTTGACGAGTTGGCTTCATCTCATGATCCAAAGTCTCACACATAACGAGGCGATTATTTCCTCCCAAAAATGGATCCGGATAGGCGGCCACAGCTCTCAAGTAGAGGTCAGAATCGCGGCCTTGCGCTTGGCCAGTTGAGGAGCCGTCATAGTTCCAGATGGGATAGTCGGCCAATGTCTTCGGCAGTCGGTCGAAGGTTCGAGTCTTCTGTCTCAGCTGCTCGCCACTCCCGTCGGTCTAAATATGCGTGCATTGGACTTTTGTCGGATGGGCCTTCAATCCGAGAAATTGGTCGATTGTTGGACGCCCAAGTGGCTGTCGATCCCAATAGCCGGCCATTCTTCAAGTTAGTAGAAGTTAAAATTAAGCTCTTTCCAGATTTCTTCAGCTTTTATAGATTTTTTAAAATCCGGATCGATTTGGTCTCAATTTGTTAAGAAATTCTAATAGGCTGGCACATTTTTGGTTACTATAGTCTCAGACAGAAAAAAATTCATAAGTTAAGTTAGGTCAAAAAAATGGTTGATGATCCATTTTTGAGCATTTGCCCAAAATGTGGCATCTTCTGGGGCGTTTTTAGAGAGCAAAAACGCCCCAGAAATGCCACATTTTGGATATTTTATAAGGCATAAACAAAGTGAAAAAATGGGTCCAGATATCAAACAGAAAAACAAAAAATTCATAACTTAGAAGAAACATAGGTTAGGTTGAAATTGGTTTAGAAATGAAGCGTTTCTAAGCAATTCCTCTCAAATATCCTTTATTTGCAGAGAAATAGTAATCGAATTGGCTAAAAAAAATTGATTAAACCTCAAGATATATATTCTCTAGGCCAATAATTATGAAACTTACGTGCAAAATGTCCGACCCAATAGGATCCATCCCCTGCCGTAGAATAAACCATCCTGATCATATTTGTAAGAGAGATGATCGAAACAGG
This sequence comes from Oscheius sp. JU1382, assembly GCA_932521405.1. Lineage (NCBI taxonomy): Eukaryota > Metazoa > Nematoda > Chromadorea > Rhabditida > Rhabditidae > Oscheius > Oscheius sp. JU1382. The sequence continues at coordinate 2,273,932 of OW051476.1, forward strand.
GAGCGAGCTGCTGTCAATTTCAGTCAATCTGAATCCCAATTTGTTCAAGCCATCACAATTACGTGGCAAATGTATAAAAATCAGTCATATCCTTGTAGAAATACAATATGGACGATGCTACATTGGGATTGTTGGCATTCACTCCATAATACAGCAGAATGTCGGTGAAAGTGATCTCCGCTTTTAATCCTTCCTCAACGGTGATTATATAAACACATTGATTTTGATTAAAATCTCCACAGGAGTAATTAGGCGACAGAATCTGCAATCAATTTCACCAATTAAAAGGGAAGAAAACTGATGAAATATAAAAAATTTCCAATAAATTCCACTCAAAGATACAACTTTTTTTTAGATTTTTCTAAATTTCAAGTTGGTTTTTAGATTTAAGAATGTTTTGCAAAATTGTAAAGGAGATCAAGAGCTACAACTTTGATAAACTTTGAAATTGCTAAACTAAAGAAAATCATATGGTGTCATCTTGTCTGTCCGGGAACTTTTTGTAAGTCCGTTCCAAATCCTTCTTTTCTTTATTTTTTTGGGGGAGGAAAGAGGAAAACAAGAGGAAGTTTATATGAGATATTTCTATGCTTTTACGTGCTATTTGCCAAATAAACACTAATTTACAATACGTTTTTTTCTGCTGTTTCTTTCTATTTTTTGGTGTAAAATAGTGGATTCGAGGGAAAGAGGAATGGATTTCATACAAATACGGCTCTAAAAATTATGAAAATTTATCCAGAAATCTTTCTTCAAGAGATCGAGGAATGGATGTATAAGCAAAATCTGATAGTTTTTGAGGCAGTTTGGGTCCTTCAATCCATTCATTTCCATCAAATATTTCGGACGTTTCTCCATTTTTTCCACAATCACCAAATACAATAATTCCATTTGAAAGTTTTCCTGTTCCAAAAGAAGATCGTAGATGTTTAAAACTGTATTTTTGTGTCCATTTCTTCTCGGGATCTTCGATATCCATTTCCCATACGCTATTAAATAAGCCAGATCCTGAATAGCCTCCAAAAATGGATAAAGTTGAATTATTGATTAGCATCGTATGGTCAGAAAGTCCAAAAGGCAAATCACAAAATAAAATCCATTTCTGTAGTTTTGGATCAAACATCTCCACAGATTTTAATTTTTCTCTATTCCATCCTCCAGTGACAAATATTCGATCCTTAAATACTGCTGCTGCTGCAAAACGTCTTGGATTATTCAATCCTCTAGAAGATTTTTATCGAATTTTATAAGAAAAACTAACGGCATAAAAGTCCACTTATTTTGAGAAATATCATACTTTTCGACTGATTTTAGATTCTCTCCAGAATATCCTCCAATAGCCCAGATATCTCCTTTGTAAACTAGAGAGCTACTGGAAATACAGTATCTTCTTTGACTTAGTAATGCCAATTGCATCCAACTTCCATCATCCTTCAATTTATAGCAGTTCTTCATAGGAATGTAATTGGCATATCCTCCAAAAATATAGATTTCTTCATTGAGGACAACAGCTCCAAAATCTTCCAATCCCACTGGAAGATTGATTCTCAGCTTCTTCCAACTTTGAGCCTGCGAATCGAGCAAGTAAATTGTATTCAAATCTTTTATTCCGCCCAAAATTAAAACCTACAAATTAAAGACAAAAAGGTAAAAATCGAACCGATGTATTTGGCTGTCCTCCGCTTTTTTCAACTTCGTTTTCGTTTTTATTCACATTCTGTTGGCTGACAACTTTTCTGAGATTCTCTTGAGCTGGCCTCTCTTTCCGGGAAAATTCAATAAATTCTGATATTTTTGGCCTATTATCTGGATTCCAGTCCCAGCCGCTGGAAGTTATTTTTTGCTTTTCTCTGCTTTGTCAATTCTACACCTCACTTTTCAACTCCGATAAAGTGAAAACTTTGGTTTAGTAAGCCAGAAATAATGAATTACCGTATCAATAAGGCTGAAATCTCCAATTTCTTTTGAATATTTGGCCGAGCTCCGTTTAAAATTCGATTAATTTGCTTGTACTGTGATATTACCCCCAAGTGACCATAAGGCCTTCTAAACTTCTAATCACTATTTTGAACAATTTCACTAACTCTCGGTGGATAATCTCCCAAAACGTAATGGTTAACGCATAGATATCTGCTGACTTGCCATATTTAGTTCCATTATGAAGTTCCGGAGCCATGTAATCTACTGTTCCAATGCTTTTACAACTCGTTTAACCAAAAGCCACACTCACCCACCAGTGTGAGAAGCAATTGTCTGTGGCTCAACCGCTTTCGCCACTCCAAAGTCGGAAATCCTCAAGTCGTCAAAGGATTTCCCAAGTAGGATGCTGTAACTCCGATATGAGAAGAAGGAGAGAATATCTCACTTTTGAGGCTTGATATCTCGATGTATTATGTCTTTTTCGTGGAGATATTGCAGACCACTTGAAGTCTTTTCAATCCAGGAATAAACTTGTTTCATATCGTATTCTACTGTGGGATTATGAATCACTGAAAATAGCATTTTAATGTCTCAAGTTGAAAAGGAACAAGTTTAAAAAAAAACCCCAAAGATTTTCGACCAATTGTTTTGCTAGTGTCTCTAATCGAGTCCCACCCTTATCGGCAGAAAGTGCCAACGTTATACACTTGAATAAACCCAATCCACTCTTCAAAGTGCAAAGAATTGCTATTTCACTCAGCAGAGAAAAAAACCAAACAAACCATTATATAAGCTCCCGTTCTCCATGCACTCCATGATGTAGCCAATGCAAGATCCGCTATTAGTTAAACAGCCTTCTCCTAGAGTCAAAAGACCAAAAAGACGGATGATATTCGGGTGATTGGAATGCTATTTGGAAGATTATTGTAATATTAACAAATAAAACTAACCTTCACTAGGAGGATAACTTCACTCACATCTTTTTTATTGACCTTCTCAAAAAGTCTCTTGACAGCTACTTTTCTGCAAATCGATCTCTCTATTTTAATTTCAGTCAGACTTTCATAAACTGGTAACATTGCTTACCCCAGTCGACCACTGTAGCCGCGAAAGACTTCTCCCTCGCCTCCTCTTCCTATCTGCTGTTTCTCTGTGAAATCGTTGAGACTAAACTCGTCAATAACTAAAGAAGCATTGATTTTTAGCGTAGATTTACCAGAATTAACTACTAGACCTTTTTCTGAAGGAAGAAGGCCACTCATGAAGGTGGCGAATAGACAAACCCTGCGTTAGACTTCTATTGATTCGTTGTCTTGATAAGGCGGTTTAATCTTTAATATAAAAGGTGAGGTGGTTTTTCGAAAGAGGACGACTATTTCTCAGTTCTATTGGGTTGGAACATAATTAATTTCGCATTTTTGAAATAATTAGAACTTTGTTAGTTTACAACGAATTTATTCCAAATATTCACCATTACTATGGACTACTTGTGCCCACTTAATGGGCAACTGCCTGATCCCTCTCTCATAGAAAACACGAGGCTTTGAGGCAAAGAAGTTGACAAGCCACTGTTTCACATCTTCGTCATTATCGAAGCGCTTTCCTGTCAGTTCATTCTTCATCGACCGGAAGAGATAAAAGTCAGAAGGAGCAAGGTCTGGAGAGTACGCTGGATGAGCAAGAAGTTTCCAATTTAGTTCTTTTATTTTAGAGTCTCGGTCTCTTTTCTATGATTGCAGCTGCTACTCTATTCAATTGATGGGTATAAATAGCAGCAGTTAAAGTCGTCTTACTATCCAGAAGCTCCCAGTATATCACGCCCTCGATATCTCACCAAACACACAACATAAACTTCTTCTGATGTGGATCCGACTTCACATCAGGTCTTGGTGTTTCTCCGGGACCCACCCATTGGCGCTTCCTCCGAAAGTTCACGGTTAACATCCACTTTTCATCGCCTGTTATTAGACGGGGAAGAAAAGACTTCCGCTCATATCTGGAAAGATGAGCGGCAGCAATGGACATTCGTTGCCATTTGTGAGCCTCGGTCAGGGTATGGGGCAACCAACGACCCAGTTTTTTTGAGTAACCCAATCTCTTGAAATGTCTTTCTATTGTTGTATGAGAGACACTTAAAGCCTCTGCCAGATCACGGGTTGACTGGGTATTATCTTGGTTTACAATGGCGAGAAGTTGGCTTTCTTCGAGCTCCAAGGGGCGACCCTGACCAGAGACTCTTTCAAGCGAGCGATCTCTAGAACGAAACTTTTCAAACCAAAGTTGACAGCTCCGTGCAGTAGTAGACCCTTCCCCATAATATTAATTTATGTTGGAGGCCGTTTGGTGAGCGTTTGTTCCTCGAGTGAACTCATAAAGAATGACATGGTGCAGATGCCCAGGTGGTAGATCAGTGGTACTTATGACAAAAGCAACCAGCGTAGAAAGAATAAGAAAGCTACTCATTGTTGTTATGATGAGGTGAGAAGAGGATTATGTGAGTAAGATAAAACACCCATCAGTTAGCCACATGAAAACAAAACAACAAGATACCAAGCATGAAAAACAATGCGAAATTAATTATGTGCCAACCCAATATTATGATTACTGGATTAATCTCAATGAAATGTCCACTATATTGCAGTCACTACATCGAATTTAGATGCTAGAAATGTGGCTGAGGAGAGCGACTTCCGGACGAAGGTCCACCTCGGCTTCGAGTTCAAGAGCTACCTGGATTTGGCTATAGTCTGGATGAGGAGACCGAACCCGACCATACTATCCAGCTCTACGGAACAAATACCGAAGTCATCGATTTATGAGAAATTCTAAATCAAACATTTTCCAAGATATTGGGGAATCTGAATTTAAATTCATTGATCAGCAAATCAAGGCCTACAACTTTGTAGAAGATCAAAAATTATAAAAATTAGTGAAAATTAAAGAAAAAATGCTAGAAATTGGAACTTGAAGTGCGCGTCTATTAGAGGATTTACGGTATTATGAGAATTCCATTCTTCACCATCAATTCAGTCATTTCCATAAAATATTTCGGATGTTTCACCACTTTCTTTTACCCAACCACAAAATACAATCATTTCATTTGAGAGTTTTCCTATTCCAAAATGCGATCATGGCTGTTTAAAACTCTGTTTTGGTGTCCATTTCTTCTCGGGATCTTCGATATCCATTTCTCATACGCTATTTAATAGGCCAGATCTTGATTGGTCTCCAAAGATGGATAGAGTTGAATTGCTGATTAGCATCGTATGGCCGTCAACTTCAATAGGCAAATCACAAAATAAAATCCATTCCACGAACTTCTCGACTGAGGCGATGCGCAAGGAGGGCGGTCTGGAAGTCATCAAAGCTGCTATGCCCAAGTTGGAAAGAGCTTATGCTGCCTGTATGGCTGTCTACGATCCCAATGGGGGAAGGATAATCTCGAGAGTATTTTGCTCCTCTAAAAGTGACCAAATAAATCACTGATCGCATTCTCTTGTTGGACACAATTAATTGACTTCTAAGAAATTTTATTTACAAAACTTATGAGAAATTCAAAATAAATCTTTCATGAATTTTAGAATGAATGGCGAAATCAGGGGATTTTAGTCAGATCAACAGTTATGATCCAGGAGATTGCATTGAATTAATCGTCCTTCTCGTTTCAAATGATTTTTGGAGGATTGAGAACAAATGATTTTTAAACAATTTATGAGAATTCCATTCTTCGAGGGAACGAGAAATGGATTTCATATTTACAAATAAGGCTTTAAAAATTATGAAAATATATCCAGACTTTCTTCAAGAAATCGGGAAATGGATGTATAAGCAAAATGTGATAGATCTTGAGGCAGCCTTGGTCCATTAATCCATTTATTTCCATTAAATATTTCGGATGTTTTTCCATTTTCTCCCCAGCTACCAAATACAACAATTCCATTTGAGAGTTTTCCTATTCCAAAATACACTCGTGGATGCTTAAAACTCTGTTTTTCTGTCCATTTCTTCATGGGATCTTCGACATCCATTTCCCATATGCTATTTAATAGGTCAGATCCTGATTGGCCTCCAAAGATGGATAGAGTTGAATTGCTGATTAGCATCGTATGGCCGCTAACTTCAATAGGCAAATCACAAAATAAAATCCATTTCTGTAGTTTTGGATCAAACATCTCCACAGATTTTAAGTTTTCTCTATTCCATCCTCCAGTGACAAATATTCGATCCTTAAATACTGCTGCTGCTGCAAAATGTCTTGCATAATTCATTTCTCTGGAAGGTTTTTAATTGAATTTAAAGGGAAAACTAACGGCATGTAGGTCCATTTGTTTTGGGAAATATCATACTTTTCTACTGATTTTAGAGGAACGTATCCTTCAGAAGTTCCTCCAATAACCCAGATGTCTCCTTTGTAAACTAGAGAGATACTGGAAATATGGTATCTTCTTTGATTTAGCGATGCCAATGCCATCCAGCTTCCATCATCTTTCAATTTATAACAGTCCTGTGGACATTCTTTGGGAGTTTCTCCAAAAATATAAATTTCTTCATAGAGTACAACAGCTCCAAAATCTCGCATTCTCATTGGAAGAGTGATGCTCAGTTTCTTCCAACTTTGAGCCTTTGAATTGAGCAAATACATTGTATTTAATTCTCCCCTACCGCCCAAAATTAAAATCTAAAAATAATTAACAAAAAGAAAATTATACCGATGAATTTCCTTCATCGTCCTCTAACTCCTCCTCGTCTTCTGTTTCGCTTTCTGTTTGAATTGAGCTCTCTAAATCGATTCCATTCTCAAAGAAGAGACAAACCATCTGTTATGTCGAGCTCCTCTCCTCCTTCCATCTCAACCAAAGTGTCAGCCTCGACTTTCAACTGACAAAGTTGTTTGCGTATTTGAGCAACGTTTTTCCTGATTTTTTTAACATCAGTTTGTATATCTCAAAAGAGAAGTCGAAAAATGAATGAAGTTACTTCTGAACGCCTGTAGTTGTGCCTTCTGCTTCTGCTGTTCTTCAGCCTTACACTCAGCTATTTCCCTTTCGAGTTTCTTCATTTCTTTCTGTGTTTTTACGCTTGGTTTTTCTTTTTCTCCCAGCCGCCCTCTCAATTCTTCGACCAATTTCTCATTTTCTATTCATCGAAAAATACTAAACTATTTCCTCACCTTCAACCAGAAATCCGATTTGTCTCGCCTGTTCTTCTTTCTCCTTTTGCAAGTCCTCGACTTCTTTATTCTTCTCTTCTAGCCTTGCGTTTTTCGCTTTTAATTCCAACGTGATTTCAAAAATAATTTCTTGAGCTTGTGCCAGCTTTGCTTGGAGCTCATAAATTTTTAATGGATCAATCGCATTTTCAGCCATTCTAAACAATTTTATTAGTGAATGTAAAAGTAAAAAGGGGAAAAGATTGGCAAAAATATTGATAAAAGCGACTGATAAGGACTCGAAAATGGAGTGCAACTGCTGTGAATTTCAAAAATCACTCTTCCACCTTTCCCAAAAAAAACTCAAAAAATATTGTTCAATTATTTATTCTCAATTAAAATAATAAACAGAGCTGTTGACAGAAGAAATCAATCCCCGAAATCAATCAATTTTTTTTATCAACACCCCTGAATATAAGCCTAAAGGGAATCTTATCCGACTAAGACGACTGATAAGACCAAATTGCGTCCCGTCGATCATTTATTTTGAAATAAAATTATAAAGATCATTATGAGAGATCCAGCTTGTCTTTGGATTTTTCATCACCCTACTCTGGTTTTTTATGTGTAATTTAAAGGTTCTTCAATCTTTTAGAAGAGATCATAACCTGCCAATTTTTTTCAAAACAAACTCACAAATGAAAGTCTTAAAATTTTGGAGAAAAGTTAAATCTTTGGGTGTTGCGAGCTCGCTGAGCTCTACAAGGAGGTATTTTACGTTTGATTTGTAGTGATCTTGATTTTTAATAAAGAATAAATACAAATTTTATCGCAAAATATATGGCTGATAAGCAACTGATGATATCGTTAACGGAAGAAAGCATTTCCTATGAGTTCAAAAGATTTGAGCAAAAGTACAGTAATCTCTTGCAAATCAAGAGCCAAGTACGGAGATAAAATCACAACAACAGGAGCAAGACCTGGAGCAGATCGGTGAGCCGCTACCCCAGATAAGACGCGAACGCCGTCAAGCTCCACCGCCTCCTGCCCAGCCAGAAGAGCTAGTACAGCCAGTCCGGAGGAAAAAAGGAAGACCAGCAACCCGACCAACGTTCTAGCCAGCGATCCAGCCAGCACAAAGAATGGAGAGGAGAAACGTTCAATTACCATCGTACGACAATAGTGAGCCTTTCAGAGGATTCATTAGACGATTGAACGACTTCTTAAACCTATACAACTACACCCCGGAGGAGGCCCTGAGAGCTCTCCCAGCGACACTCACTGGAAGGGCTAGGGACGCATTTGATGAGATTCCACGAAATCTCGTCGAGAACGGTCCTTGGGAGCAACTGGTACGCGAACTAGGAGCCCGCATCAACACAGAAGACCAGGTCGTCACAGCACAATCCCAGCTAGCAGCATGCCGACAAGGAGATAAAACCGTCCAGAAATTCGCAGAAGAAGCAAAGAACCTCGCCTTAAAGGCATACCCCTTGGATGAAACAGTACGAGAGGCAGTCCTCAAAGCCAAATTCATAGCAGGACTTAAAGCCAAGATACGTCGAGAAGTCTATAAGTCAAATCCAGGAGACTTTAGAGCAGCACTAGGAAAAGCTCTTCAAGAAGAAGCATACGACAAGTTGAAAGACCCAGATCAGCTGGTGAATGCAATTGAAGACCTCAGAATAACGGTGGAAAGAGGTCGTGGAAAGGAAGGTACAATAGGAATGGAAGAGGAGTCCGCTCTCAAAGGGTGAATGCGCTGTTCGACCCAAACACGACGTCTGAAGACGACACTTACATCAACGCAGTGCAAGAAGAAGAAGGAAGCCGAAGACCCACAAGAGCAAGAAACTCTGGATTGAAGCTGAACTCAATGCTCATCACAGCCATCATGATTTTGGGATTGTTCTCTTTAGCGGGATAGAAAAATACTTTATGTGCTCAAGAAACAAAGGAGGAATTCTGATTACCCCTCTCGAGCCGGAACCATATCGATAACCACCTCCCCCAGAAAGAATAGATAGGAAGATCTTCGGACTCCACATTATGAACTTGACGAGACACCAAGTGGAAGGAGTAAGGTGCTCCATTGAGGAATACACTCAATGTACGAATGTCATCCTCTGGGCATTTGCCGATTTCAAGGAGAAGCTCACGAGGATTAGGACCGCTCCAATAGAAGAATGCAGAAGAGTAAAAACCGAAAGGAACTGGGAGAGCAAACCGTTGCTCAAGACTAGCCACAACATCTTCAAAACGGAGCTGAGTCAAGTTTGACCAGCACGGCACATCTCAAGAGATCAATGCGCTAACACCTCAAGATTCGTTCTTGAGGTCGGAAGCGTCAGCATTCTGAACGACCAGGAGATCATCTTCTCGAATCTCATGGTGAATGGAGGAGGATGTAAACTACAAGATGGAAAATGACCAAGGAAACACTGTTATCTGGGACCCACCGAAGGAGGAGAAGAGGTGCCAATACAGTTTTGTCGGTGCCTATGAGGCGTTGATAACGCCAGATAACGTAATCATCTCGACTGCACAGGCAGCGTATGTGATAAAGAGGAGTACTCGCGAAGAAACTTCGGAACTAGTAAACCTTTGGGGCCCCAGTAGCCATTGTTCAATTTTTGTGTTGTCAGGAGGGTTGCGGGTTCAATCCCTCTCCCTGACTAACATTTTTGCTTTATTAATTCAAGTCTTTTTTTTCATATTTTTTGATGTTTTGACTCAATTCAACCGCACAAAGTACACTGAATTGGCCTTTTACTGTTCCAACTGCTCTGTAGCATTGGAAGTCTCTGGCTTATCGAGCTGTTAAGCTGGTCTGACTCGAGAAATTTGATTTTATTTAAAGAGAATCAACTTTTCAGCAGGAAAATATCTTTTATCAATAGGATTGCTCAAAAAAATGATATTGGATAATGAGGATATGCCAATGCATATATGCTTATAATGCAATAAAATTGAGCCAAAAGTCAGAAAATATGAAAAAAGACTTGAATTAATAAAGCAAAAATGTAAGTCGGGGAGGGGGGGTTGAAGCCGCGACCCTCCTGACAATACAAAAATTGAACCATGGCTACTGGGGCCCCAAAGGTTTACTTGTTCCGAAACTTCTTGTTTCACCCAGAAGATCATGTCAACAACCACAGGAGCAATCTTCACTGTCCCCGAAAATTTCCCTGTTGAAGACTATCTGAAGAGAAGCGTCGAGACAGGGAAGATCAAAAGAGAAACGAGATCCGAAGAAGAAGATGAATACAACGTTGAAACAATGAGATGGAATATTCCGTTGATAGCTGAGCCGATAAAGAAAAGCGACGAGAACAACCTGGAACCAGTTGAGAATGGAATCGCTTTGTTAGCCAACGTCTTGCCCACCTATGAGCTGCAGAAAAACGAAAAGCCTCTGAGCACAATTGCTGACAGCCCATTTTCAACCTTTATTGGAGAAATACTGACCAGTTGGAAGATCGAAGGATGGCAAATTTTGGAATCTGCAATAAGTCGCAACATCGGAGACGAATCGATGGCAATCCTGTACGAGATCGCAAAGAAGGAAGTCCAGTGGGCTACGTTCATGGAAATCACATAAAGGAACAACAGCCAATTGGATACGCTGATCAATGGACGCTACCTCGAACAAGATCTGAAAACGCTCAAAGGAGAAATTAAGATGAGCGCAAGGCAGAAAGCAGCAGCAGATAGGTGGATCCGCATTCGGACAGCCATGTACATCGCGTTTACGCAAGGAGAAAAAGAGCCACAAGAAGTTTTGGATGAGTATGCTGTGAAGAAATACAAAAGTGACTTTGGAGGATCGCAAGGAGCTATGTCTATGTGGGAGCAAAAGGAGCTGAGAGTGAGGATCGAGGCCCTACACGATCGTTTGAAGAACATCTACAAGACAGAAACAACCGCAAAAAGCACAAGAGAGTGCATTGAAAGCTCGGAGACGATCATGCCACCTATAAACTTCGTCTACATGATAAACAACAGGCGGCCAAGACCCACATCCACCAAAGCACCAACACTCAACTGGGAAGAAATAGCGAAGACGAAGGAGATCATACGACGTTCAACTCCAACAGAACCTATGGCTATCTCAGGACAACTGGCAAAGCCAGAATTCCAAAACTACATGAAGATGAAATACGACCAAGAGGAAGGGGAAAGAAGGAACCTGACTGAGCAAGGTGCCAATGCCAAACTACAGTATGCTACGAACACGATTCAAATGGAGATGAGGAGACACTTCGAGAACATCTACCAGTCCATTTGCCAACTACAACAACGGCAACTACGAGTCTGGTGGGCAATATTACGGATCAATGCCGCAATTGGAAGTCGAATGATTCTCCGAAGAAACGACATCACAGGAGTCATGGTTGGCCCAAGAATCCTCGCCGTGCAAACATGCCAAGAAATGGAACTGGATGAAATCTTCGAGAACCACAGAATCAACGACACATGCTATCTGTACACGCCGGCAAGATCAGAAAACCAGACTGTTTTCATCATTCCCGGAAGCTACGACTTGACCAAAATCAGTCCAACAATAGCCTGCAGTGAAGCCATGCCGTTCATCAGGAGAATTGGAAACGAATGAAGGATTGGGAACAAGACAGCAAATGTAACCGAACTGACAGGATTTGGATAACAAGGAGAAGTGAAACTGACAAACATCCACTTCGGAGCTGGAGGAATCTACGAGAACCAGCTTCCTTCCGCATTTCCCTCTCTATTAGCAGAAACAATTGGTCATGAAATTGGAATTATGCAGTACAAACAACAGCTACTGGCAAGAGTCTTATCAGGACAGACCATCGACCCAGGAACAATGGACGAACTAAGACAAATATCAGGTGTGTCAGTGGAAATACCAGGAGTCAAAGAAGTCGTGGATGGTATCAGAAGTACCTTTTCGAACATTTTCTGGAGTTACATCATCTGGATACTGATTCCGATTGGTATAATACTAGTCTGTGGAGTTGGAATTTTCATCTACTGCAAATGTAGGATGGCGAAAGCCCTGTTGCCAACAGTGAACAACGTCGAAGTCAATCAGTCGCTCATGCCGACAGCACCAGTTCTGGAGGAAGACTACCAACAAGGAATCAGAACGCCGATTCCCAACAAGATGCTCTTCACTTTCTTACCAATCATCATTCCGGCTGCCCTAGTTTGCTCATGCTCCGCAGAGAAAAGTCACAAACTACCATATGCTAGAATCGTCGTGGAAAATAGAGGCGTCGCAGCCTTACTGGATAGTGGAGCATCAATGTCGTATATGCGTGAGTCATTCTACGACACACTCATAGGAACGGAATTGGAAAGAGCTTCAATCTCGGAAGCAAGAACAGCTAATGGATCATCATTCAAATTCATTGGAGAATTCTACCCAACAATTGCAATTGGAAACACAAGGATCAAACACAAATTCCTTGTCGCAACTGATGCACACTGCCCAGCCAACGTACTATGTGGATACGACTTGGTGAAAAGCTTGGATAAGAAAGGAGTTCTCATGAGACTAAGACCGTCACAAGGAATTGTGGAAATTGGTGACGCAGAAATCCCACTCTTGGATCCAGGAGAGAAAGCCTACAAGGAAGCAAATGGAATAAATTTACCAGTACTCAACCAGACTTCGGTCTTGTTGAAACCCGGTGAAATCCGTACGATCAACATCGTCCTCCCAAAGAAAGACATCGTGAGGATAAAGCCAAAAAGGAGGGATGTTTGCTTCACGCCAACGATAATGCACACAGGAGAAATAAACGATTAGGATAAAGAACATGAAAAGGATGGAAATGATGCTACGGGTAGGAGAAAATCTAGGAGAAGCGACGACGATGCAGCCCAACGAGCCAAAAAGAGAACTGAACATGTTCCAACCGTACACCCCAGAAGAAGCAAACTTGGACAAAGCCTTTCCTGATATTCTGGAGACGAAGGAAACATTCAAGTTAGCCACATGAAAACAAAACAACAAGATAGCAAGCATAAAAACAATGCGAAATTAATTATGTGCCAACCCAATATTATGGTCTGTGTAAGTGTAGGCGGTAGAGCAAAACAGCAAAATTTATTACTACCAAAACTCTTCATTAAAAAAACCAGCCCAATAGTCACACACCCCTTTCTTATAAGCTTGAAGTCTAGGGAATTTGACTCCGTCGCTATCTTTCTCTATATACTCTTTTGTCGGCATCAGGAAATCCGGATGGTCTTTCCAGAAATATATTGAGACTTCGTAGCTTTCGTTTTCGCAACGCTTCGGTTCGATGCGAACAGCAAGAAGACCTTTTCTGCCTGTTCGACTGATCAGAATAACGTTTGATGTGCCAACCCACTGAAAATTATTTTTAGGATCAAACTGATTCTATACCTTAGTTTTTGATTCACAAGTAATGCAAAATCTGTTGATCTCATCATAAAAAGATTGCGTCACAGAGCCAGAGAATGGTGTGTTCCTCAAATAATATAATAGGAAAGCCTCAGCAGCTCTCCTATCGCTTAATTGAGTCAGGCTTAGCAACTCGATTAGAGAACTTTTAAGAATCGATATCCTCTTAACTTGGATGTACGGGACAAAGTGTTGATCTGCGTAAAAGACCTAAAGATTTATTATTTTGTAACTTTTAGAAAGAGGAGAGGCATAACTGACTAATTCAGAGCCGTGATAGCAGATTCTCTGACTCAAGATAGTCAGTCGTGCTTCCTCTTTGGACAAAGCTTATATAAAAATGTACCTTTGCAATTCTGCCGATCAGCCCAAAATAATCATTAGCGGCATTGCAATGATTATAATCTTGAAATTCGTCCACGAATAATAAATTCTCAACCCATCGGGGAATCTCGCGAAAGTCTAATAACGTTCCGTTTAGTGGCATAGTTGTGACGATCGTCTTTACGCTTTTCTGAATTCTGATCTAAGTGAAGGAAAACTTCTTACGGGAAGCACCTGTAGATGAGAGGTGTTTACCACTTTTGGTTTAAAGATCTTCCAAATCTCCATCGGTGTGTGATTCAGGAGGACGGCATTGGTTCTCCAGCACTGTGTTCTAACAAAATGCATGTAGTCCTCCAATACTTGCGGACTCATTAACGAGAGCTGAAGAGTTTCTTTCGTTGCTTCCGAAACTTACAGAAGACTGGTTTTTTCCGAAATCCCCTCCTACAATGACTTTTTCGAAAGTAAAACCCGAGAGTCTTCTGGAGGCTTCGGACAGTTTCATTTCAAAGGCTTTTAGTGGATCAAAGGTTGGACTAATTTCGAAGAGCATTTCATCCGAAGAGGCAAGTTTATCTTCCACATTCTGAATCTTAAGCTCTCAATTGGGAATGAACTTACTCTGAATTGCTCAATTGTTCTCGGCCCGTGACCTGGAATCCATGTCCAGTAGAAGAAACGAGCCGGATCGATGTTTATTCGCCGAAGTTGGATGCCAATATGCTTTCGATGTCTCTCGGCTATTTGGTCCATCGCTCTGCAGCTCTTTCGCAGTCGAGTGAACGACACCGGATTCATTTTTTGAAGGACTTTTACAATATCAGTCACGTCTAAGCTTGTAAAAGGGAGATACCAGTTGCTAGGTGGATCTGGGAGCCGGTAATATAGAATATTCGCAGCTTTGTTTGGACTCGAAAATGGCTGCTTCGGAAAATGAGGGGGTTGCTCCTTGCTGTTGGCTTTTGGAACAAATGGACCAAACAAGAAAATAGGCTCTTCGGAATCGGTCATGATCCAAGTGAAGTGGGAAATGTACGATTATGAAAATGGAAAGAATTAAAATGCTAGCGTATTATTGATTAAAAGCGGATGCTACATTTACAGTAAGATTACTCGCTTTCTTTCAAACTTAGCGATTGATTGGTCGTTCGATGGGATAAGCGGGAAGTCAAATTTCAACTTCCGAGTATCTATGCTAAAAGAGTTATTGAAATTTTTTCGGGGGGAAAAAGACGAAAATTACAGGAAAGTATAAATTTTATTTTAATTTTATGCGCTTTCAAAGTGTTTGGTAAAAAACAGGACACAAAACGGGTCCTGAGCATGGGGCTTCTAAATGAAAAGGGACGGGACTAAATTCCATGGGAAGGGGGCAAAAATTCAAGAGAGGGAAGGAGGAAGAATCTATTTATATTTATTCTCCGTGTCAGTGCTTTTATCACTAGGGGCGCGTAGTCTAAAGGATGCGTAACCAGAGTAGAAAGAATAGTCGTCGACTCATTGGAGACAATAGCACTAAAACCGAGGCTTGATTTTCAATTTTATCTAGCGTTGGTTTCATTCACGCAGACTTCTAGCTCAGTTTTAAACCAATGATTTAAAAATTTTCGATGAGGATCCGGAAAAGATGAATCACTGTTTCGTTCCATTGCAATATATTATTGAAATTGCTAGTTAGATTAAGAAAGAAAAGAATAAGGAACTTAGGAAGCAGAATCCTGGTTCGCTCTCTCAGCCTCCACAGCAGGCCTTTAATTCGATGATGATACAATTGGCTGCTTACATTCTTGGACGCAGGTATTGGGCATTGGATTTGGCCCCACTGTTCTGGACGTGATAGTGGCTTTTGAAAGAGTAACGGAAATTGAAATTCCAATCAAGGTGGGATTTTTTTTTTGGGGGAGAAATAAAATTAAACTTCGACATCTAAATTAATTTCTAAATTTTTTTTCTGTTTGAAAAGATCGACTGGCATTTTTTACTGTAATAAGCGGAGCTGCTTCCCGCACGCGTAGAATATAGGAAGCCTCTACGAATAGCTTTTCTTATGGTTACTACTTCTGTAGCCTTTTTTCTCATTCTCTAATAAGCAAGACCCATGGAATATTTTTGAATCACACAAGAGGCGAAAAAATTCTTCTAATAATTGGTGACTATTACAAGATATTTTATATTCTGGATTGAGTACCTGGCTTTTTGCATTAAATTAAATAAAGACTAGAGGGAGAGGCCCAAGAATATGTAATAATTTTAATCTGGAAATCTATTTTTTAAGCTCAAAATTATTATTTTTTTATTATTAAAGGAAAAAAAATCTTCCAGTTTGGTCCTCGGCGGCCAGAAGACGTTCCAGAAGTTTATTGCGATCCGGCTCTTACCATATCGTTTCTCAAGTGGGGCTGTAAATTTCATCTAAAGGAAATGTGCCGCGACCATTGGAATTTCCTGCAGAAGAATCCGAATGGCTATCAGCGATAGTTTCATCGTTTCAATAAAAATGTTTTTAAAATTTTTTATTATTTTTCTATTGAGGAGCATTCGGCAGCAGGGGCAGCTTCATTACAGGCAACATTTTAGAGATCGCTTCAGGATTAGCTGGAATTATTTGCTAAAAGAAAATTGAAGAGCCAATAATTACGAGCAAATTTGTGAAGCCCTTGGAGGAGAACATCCGGATCGGGAGGTGGTGGAAGGGCGCTGATTATGACTAGAATTGATAGGAAGATAAGGAGAAGAAGAACTTTCATAATTTTTTTTGGAGAATGGAAGGAACGGTCTTTTATAAAGAGAAGAATCATGACGGGCTAGACTCTACTCAAAAAAGGAGTAATTGAATTACATTTTGACCGAAGATTTCTAATGAACAAAGGGGCGACCAACAATCGAGAAAATACCAGACTAATTTTGGTCAAAAACATTGTGATTCTTCTGACTTACATAAAAAGTCACAGTCACTGGAAAGGGCAGTCGGCTTCATCAAATCAAGGTACTTGTAGAATATAGGAAGCCTCTCCAAATGGCTTTTCCAATGGTTACTACTTCTGTAGTGTGTACTCTTGATCAAGGGCCTTCTCTCTCTTTCTCTAAGGGGAAAAAAATTCTTGTACCATTGGTTGGTGACTAAAAATAGCCGGTATCTAGATCATCTGGCTTTTTTGCGTCAAATCATTAAATTGAATAAAGACATGTGTGAGGGGCTTTTCTAACTAGCAAGAGGGAGAGAATGGTCAAAAGTGAAAATGAAGCTTGGAAAAAATACTGTTCTAAAAGGAAATTTGATTTAGATAGCTTTTGGCTTATCTTCCTCCTTCGGTCTGAGTTTGACTCCACTTTTTGACTTTTCAACCTTCTTCACAAACTTCAACGGTGCCCAGTCCTCGGTGCTTCAATCCAAGACCTCTAAAAAATGATAAAACCAACTAATTTCTCCTCTTTATGTGCTTCGGCTTTCTTGTTTTCTTACTTGTTTAACTTAGATTGCAATTAATTTCTCTTCAATTCCACATATCATTACAACATAGTTGGCAAGCAACAAAAAGGAGGGAGCGTGATGAAGTAGACCAAGAAGACAACTCAATCAAGTCTTGTGAGGACACAAGCAATCTCCGAAAAAGGGGGATGTTATAGACGCGCTATAAAAGGAGCATTATCCTTTGATAAATCAGTCTTGCCTTCTCTCTCTTATCTATAGGGGGTGACCTACGGGTCGTGGGGATCATGGGTCTATAACAGTATTTAAAATCTCTTGAGCTTTTAATACACCCTGATCGGTATAATTTTTCTGTAATTAAATAAAATGGAAATAAAATTTGATTGTTAAACCTTTCGGGCACTAGCTAATTGGTCTGTTATATCGGTAAAAAAATTTGGTAATGCTTCGATGAAATTCTTGATGGTCAATTTGTAGACCCAAAAGGGCATATTTAAAAATATCAACAGCTATCGGCTCTTCAAAGAAAAAGGAGGATGCCCTTTGAATAAATCTTTAAAAAATCATTATGAAAAAAATGTATATTACCTTCCAGCAAGTCGGAATAAATCGTCAACAGTATCGGGATTGTCTCTCATTGTAATATTCACGTTATTATTAGCGTCAAAAAGACGGAAAGTGATAGTTGACAAATGCTGAAAAACATAAGAAAAATACTACAAATCGTACTTTTAGCATAAGCATTAATCCAGGTCGAGCAGGTTCAATTGTACCATATTCATCAACAAGAATAGAAGCCAGGTAAAGAATGCACGAATGTGGATAATTTGTATAAATGGCCATCAATTCTTGGATAATCAGCTCCAAAAAGAAGCATGACTGCGGTCCAAGTGACCGTACTAGATATCTAAAACGACGTTATAAAAATGTGCTACTTTCTAACCGTAGAGATCTGCATACATGTTCAACAATCCGATGTTTTGGCTGATAGCGATTCAAAACACATTGAAGTCTCTGGAATAAAATACTGGCAATTTCTGTCCACGGAGCTGGAGTTGGAGGATCAGCAGATTGTCGACTTCACAATAGTCCTGTCGAGGGACGCAATAAAAGCTCGATTGGTATGTAAAGCCATCGGGTGGTTTATTTCCCAAATACAGGGTGGTCCACATGAAGTGTGATGGGTTAAAAAAATCCATTTTTGGGCATTTGTAATTTTTTTTTTTGCTTTTTGTGTTGTTATTCGTTTTTCTCGTATTTTCTAAGTCCTACTAAGCTGCGAAGTCTGAATTTTTATAGGTAAAAAATGGTATCGCATGACGATCGTTCAGCAATAGTTGCTATGCACAAACGCGGCTTGTCAGTTAAAGAGATTTCAAGGGCACTCAAACTACATCGCGAGCAAGTACATCGAGTCATAAAACGCTTCAAGGAGACTGGAGGAATTGAAAATCGCCCGAGAGCAAGACCAGAAAGAACTGTGAGAACCTCTGCCCTTCGCAAAGCTGTCAAAGACAAACTTCGTCGTAATCCGGAAAAAAAAGCATCAGAAAACTGGTGAAAGAGCATGAAGTCAGCCATTCTACCATGCAGAGACTGATCAGAGAAGATCTCAAATTGTTTCCTTACAAATTCGCCAAAGGGCAAAGGCTCACGGATGAAATGAAAGCCTCAAGGTTGACAAAATGCAAAAGATGAAAGTACTTGCGCGCGGTGACAAGCTCAATCGAATTCTTTTCACTGATGAGAAGATATTCACCGTCGAATCCCTCCGAAATGCCCAGAACCAACGGGAATTACTAGCAAAAGAAACGGTAAGAGTTTTTAAAACTGAAAAAACTCATTTGCCGCAGTCCATGATGGTGTGGGCCGGTATTTCTGGTTTGGGGAAGACCAAGCTTGTGTTTGTCCCAAAAGGAGTTAAAATCAATGCCGAAACGTATAGAGAGCAAATCTTAGAAGCTGCTGTCATTCCTTGGGCTAACGAATATGCAAAAAAACACCAATTGGACCTTACAACAGGATTGGGCGCCAGCCCACGGTGCAAAGAAGACACTAGAGTGATGTGAGACGAACCTTCCGGACTTCTGGACTAAGGATGTTTGACCATCAAACTCACCTGATCTCAACCCATTGGATTTTGCCGTCTGGTCGATTTTGGAGCAAAAGCCTGCTCTTTGAAGCATAAGTCACTGGATTCACTAAAGAGAGCTCTAGAGAAAGCATGGGACAAAATTTCGCCAGAAATGACTGCATGCATCCTCAAGAATTTCACGAAGAGATTGGATGCTTGTATTGAAGCTGATGGCGGACATTTTGAATGTGATATATAATCTCTTATGTAGAATTTTCTGACGATTTAAATAAATAAATAATTTTCTTATTTGGCTTGATTGGTACAAACTTGTGGGTAATTTTTTGCGTCACACTTCATGTGGACCACCCTGTAGGTGATTGGAACTCCTTTTTCGTTTTGTCCTAAATCTTTTTTTTTCTGAATTTTTAAAATAAAAACCTTGATAAATTCCCATTTAGTTGTAGAACTGCCTCGGAGCGCAATAAAAAGTCTCCGCAGGATTTCGCTCATCATTCCAATCGGAAGGAATCCCATTTCCTACGTAGGTATTCACAAATGCTGCCATTCCCTTAACAGCTCGATGGAATATTTTCCCCTCCACCAGCTCTGGACACTCTCGTCTCAACAGTTGAAGCAGAGACAACATAGAAAGGAGTCACCACATTTCCAAAGTTTTGAAGGGTAGCATAGCTGGCTGAAAGGCTAGCTTTTTAAGCAAAAAAAAATCTAGCATTTTTTCGCGTTTTATTCAAATAAAAAATGAAGCAAAAGTGATTGATTTTTTGAATAGTACTAGGGTAATTTTCCTAAACAAAAACTGATTACTACTGTATGTTCATAATTTTTTTAGTCTGTTCAAAAAAAATTAAGATAAAACTGTATATTCGCGGCGCACCGAGAATTGGTTTTTGCGGAACCTTTTTACCCTTTCACTAAATTTTAAGATAAAAGTGGGTGCCATCGCGAAAACCCTCTATCTCGGGGCAGCGCGAATACGCAGCTTTGTTTTATGTTTGGCTTTCAGCCGCTGCGCATCAACTTGCTTTATCTTTAAATTAGAAAGTAATGCCGTCTTTTTTTGAAACAGACTACTTTCTGATTTCTAATCAGGAGAAAATATTATAAATAGTAGGTTAAATTTTACTGGGATGTCGAAGGTCCCTCTTTTTGGGAACTTAGGCTACTCTTGGACTATTCTATGAACTTCTTTCATTTTTTGACCTATTGTTGAGTTTTTGCGCTCATCTATTTTTTAGACTTTATGAATGGATTTTCACTTTATGAAACTTTCAGTCATCTTTCCCTTTGAATTTCGCCCTCTTCCCCTGGAATATTAGACCTCTTTCCTTTATGATTTTATCTAAGACTTCCTGAAAATTAGAAAAAAACGACCGCTCCCCCAAAAAAATAAAAGATTTGACCGGATTTACAAAAAGGTCACAGACGGATGGATAGGATAACACGGAAGGATTTTATTTACATTGTGATAAAGTGTGTTTAGTTAGAAATTAGGGACAGGAATTTGCACAACAACGAAGATAAGCTTATCAGCCAATTCAAACTAGAAATAAAACAAGATGGACGTTGAACACGAAATAATAATTTCTTATTATAGAAATTGCGACTAGAATTGTCCTCTAACAAGTTTCTACGTACAATGCAAAGCGGAATGTAATAATAATATGTCAATAGAGAATAGCTACATAGGTAGAAGTAAAAGTTAAGTAGATTTGACTCTTTCTTTTGCCACTATAAGCTCAACATCATGATTAACCACAGTTTGAGAGGCAGTGATCAAATGGACTAACGAAATAGCTGATTTGATAAAAGCGATGGGAAAAGCCAGTACAGCTAGATAGGTCATAAAATGGGCACCAATAATCACGGTCCCGGGATAGAATGCTCGTAGATACATGGAGATATAGAAGAGCTCATTTCCTGCACACATAAAGCCAAGGAAGGTACGATTCGTGTAGTATAAGTGGAGAAGCGGGTTAGAACTCTTTTAAAATAGACTTTTTTGCTTAAAGACGAACACTACCTGTTTATGTGACGTTGCCCCGGTGAGATCCGTTGCGTGGAGATGAAGCCAATGTGAAGCAATGTCCAAAATAGCGCTCAACTAAAACTATTTATATTTTAAGAGAGTTTAACCTGGAACCAAAGGCTGTGATTGGGATAAAGGACGCACAAAGTCATACAGATTCCCAAAAGAGCACATCTATCAGTCAATTGGTCCAACATCGCTCCGAAACGACTGCTCTGATTGTATGTTCGAGCAGCCCATCCATCAAAGGCATCCAATACAGCACTCACGGCATAACTACAGAGATTAAATGAAGAGCAAGATACTCTACCAGAACATAGCTAGGATTGGCGACTCTCGCATGTAATAGAGAGAATAAATTGCCAGAACAATACGGCTATATCCAATCAGATTTGGATAAAAGAGAAAAACATTCGTATTGGGAGTGTTTTTCTCAGTCATTCTCCTGCAAACTTCTGGTGAATTTCAAGGACCTAGAAATCAATAAGAGCCGCAAGAATCTAGCTAGCTGGTAAATAAATTTGAGGAAAGAATTTGGAATTTTTGTGATGACTAAACGAAAAGAAAAATAGCAACATTATTTCCATACAAACGAAAATACCCTAAAGTCTGATAGATAACGCCGCTTTTTTTTTTTCAAAAAAATTAAAATTTTCAAAAATTGTTTAGCCTCAAAAACTCTTTTAACATTTTTATTCGATTTCTAAATTATCATTGAAAACATTAAAGCTGGCAAAATTCTTGTTCACATCGTCAAAAAGCGAATTTTCATCTAGGGCCTTTCTGAAGCTGTTAACGATGGTGTCTTTAGAGATGGAGTAGAAACTCTCGCCTACTAACGTTGCCGCCTCACTATAACTCATCCTTTTTCTGATACCACTTTTGGTAAACTGCGCCTTTGTTACGTCGTCCATCCACCGCTCCCATCCTTTTTTCAAATTGTCCTTAAATGGCTTGTTAATGTCAACGTTGAGCGGCTGCAGAAATTTGGTCATACCGCTTAGAATAACCGTAACTTTGATATGTTTTTGGTAAGGCTTGCGAACGTTTTCGGTTAAATGACACCGTGCAGAGTCCAAAATCAATAAGGATTCTGACGGGTCGTTGTTGTAGTGCTCTCTCTCATTCCAGACCTCATGTTTCCATGAGGACTTGATTCATCCATCTCTTAGCGTTCGCCTTAATGATAACATTAGGAGGAAACGGTTCTTTTGGTATCAGCTTCTTCTTGAAAATGATCAGAGGCTTCAATTTTTTACCGGTGGCGGTCACGGAGAGAACCACAGTAAAATTTGCCTTTTCATGACCTGTTGTATCAATTTTTACCGAATCAACTCCAATTTGATCTACTGTTCTTCCATGAACTACGTCAAAAGGAACCGGGACTTCATCGACGTTTCCAACGTTGTGGGGAGAAATATGAAGAGATTCTTGCAGCACAAATCTTCTAAAGCTTAAAGCTTTCGCTTGATAATCGTCTGGTAACGGCTGTCCTACGCTTGTTCGGCTTCTAAGAGTCAATTGTTTTCTCCTCATGAAGGCTTGACATCAAGAAGATAAGGCCCTCCCGCTTCTTCAGGATCCACAAATGCAACGCGTTCTCGATTGCTTCCACCTTCGGTCTCTTAAATCTGCATGCACGCTTCGTTGCCGGCAATCGCTCTAACATAGCTCTATTTCTCTTCCATTCTCTAATTGTTCCTTCGGTCACTCCATATTCATTGGCCACCGACGCTGTTCCATGATCTAAGCCGAACTTGACCGCATGAAGCTTGAAAGCAGCCGTAAAAGATCTTCTTTTAGCTATTGAAACTTGACGCAATAACTAAACACTCTAGTGTGAGAATATATAAAAAACGCAAAAATCTAATGAAAATCAATCACGAAAATATAAAAGAAACAAGAAAAACATGGCTCAACACAAAAATTACCATTTGAAAATTTTCATCTCACAAACCGACATTATCTATCAGATTGTAGGGTAATTTGTTTCGAAAATGAGACATTCGAATTTGGCTGCGGTCCAATAACACAGGCCGTGTAAGATACTCAGCCATGCAGCAAATCCGCCTAGATAGTCTCTATTTGCATTTAATGTTGAAATTAGCTCATGAAGATAAGAAATAAGACCTCAAATGACTCGAGCCAATTTTCTTTACGCTTGAAGAAGCAGAGCAGTGAAAGAAGTAGGAACACTCCGTCAATTAGAAGTGAATGCCGTCAGCTCATGGACTTGGAAAGAGCTTCCTCCGACATATTTATGAATAAATAAAACATTGAGCACAATTCTGAACAATTAGTAAAAAAGACAAGTATAGTGTTATAGACCCATGTTCCCCATGGCCAATAGGTCACCCCACAGATAAGAGAGAGAAAAAAAGACTGCTTTATCAACGGATAATACTTCTTTTATAGCGTTCCCCTTTTCCGGACATTGCTTTATGTCCTCACAAAGTTTGGTTGAGTCATCTTCTTTGGTCTTCTTCGTCACGCTCCCTCCATTTTGTTGTGTTGTTTGAGTGTACTATCCGGGTATCTCCTTTTCCGCCATCATACAGAATACTGTTGTTTCTGATCCCGATCACATTGTAGGGACCAGAACGTAGTGGGTCCAGCTTATTTTTTGCGAGTTTCTTCACCAGGATTAAATCACCAATCTTGATCTGCTCTTCCACTGGTTCTTCTGCTTCTTTTCTTTTTTCGGCCTCCTTCATTTTTTTTTCAATTTCCGAATCCTTCTTCTTTTCTCCTTTAATCTTTCCACAAAGTCTGCTCCATCTGTATAGAGTGGCTTTCTGGGGGCCTTAGGCTACTCTTGGACTATTCTATGAATTTCTTTCATTGTTTGGCCTATTTTTGGGTTTTTGCGTTCATCTACTTTTTGGATAGGAATTTATTTTAAAGAATCAGAACCTTAGAACCAAGAAATACTTGAGTATCTCGATGGATTCAACAATTTTGTAGTTACTTCAACGCATTATAGTTCTGATTGTTCAAAATAAAATTAATTTGTAATGATCATGATCTTCCCAACATCGTTGCTCTCCTGTCTGCTTCGCGCCGCCAGTTCAACGTCGAACTCAGAGTACTCTAGCTCTTGCAAGAAGCTCTTGATAGAGGCGTTTCTTTTCCTTGAAATTTTAGAAAATAAAAAACTGTTCTTATGTGCTCTTATCCTTATCAGTTTATACTGTATAGAGCTCCGGCTAGCTTTTTTGAAAAAATTTCTTGCAGCTCGATCACGGGTTTACGGTCTCTTCGGATGGGAAGCAGCTGTCAGGAATCATCATCCTTCACCAAATTTACTTTTTCTCTTTCTCCAAAATGTCTACTTCAAGTGTAGTTGAGATCCGACCTTGCAATTATATGAAGTGCAGGCTATTATAATTGAGAAAAATCAAAAATTACGAGAAAAAGATGTTTGTCACCTTACTTTTCGAAATTTGTTCGAATTAGCTTGTATGAGCCCTCAGCAGGGATGGACGAGCGAGTATCCAGAACCGTAATCCTTGATTTTCCTTCTGATTGTTAATATCAATAACTGAAAATCCATGATTTTTTTCGTTGCGCATAGGAAAATACTCGAAGAGTTAGCCAACAATCAGGAGTGTGGATCAAAAAAATTGGTGGATTTCTGGGATTGATTTCTTCTGTCAACAGCTGTTTATTATATTAATTGAAAATAAATAATTAAACAATATTTTTTGAGTTTTTTTTGTTGAGAAAAGTGAATTTTTGAATTTCTCACATCAGTTGCACTCCTTTTAGACTTGTCTCGCAGTCCTTATCAGTCTCCTTCGCTTTATCGATATTCTTGTCAGCCTTTTCCCCTTTTTACTGTTACATCCATTAATAAACTTGTCCAGAATGGCTGAAAATGCGATTAATCCAATAGAAGTTATTAAGAAGTTGGAACAGATGAATAGAGAAGTCGTGTTGGAAGGCGATGAAGAAAATACATCGATATAATTTTACTTTGTTACTTCATTTTATTTGTTAGGTTTTACTTTTGGGTGGTAGTGGATCATTAAATACAATTTATTTGTTCGATTCGAAGAGTCAAAGTTGGAAGAAACTAAGCATCACTATTCCAATGGGAATGTATGGTTTCGGAGCTGTTGTACTCAATGAAGAAATCTATATTTTTGGAGGAGATTCCAATAATTGTTATAAATTGAAAGATGACGGAAGTTGGATCAAATTTGCATCACTAAATCGACAAAGATATTTTATTTCCAGTAGCTCTCTGGTTTACAAAGGAGATATCTGGGTTATTGGCGGATTTTCTTGCGTAGCACTAAAATCAGTAGAAAAGTACGATATTTCCCAAGACAAATGGACCTACATGCCGTTAGTTTTCCTCCGAATTTGAAAGGGACAGTCTCTAGCGTTGGATCTTTGCCTAACTCGACAAAGATTTTCCCAAATGCAAATTTCATTGCGATTTTTGTATTTCTATGAATTCTGCCATTTCGCCATCATTTAGACTCTTTTATCGATGAAGAATAAAATCAAAAAGCTTGCCAATTTTGTCTGAAAGTAGTCAAGTTTGCATAAAAATAACGATAAATCCCATAAAAGCTAATAAAATTAAAAATTGAGAAAAAGTGTCAAAAGTCTGATTACAGTAGAACTTATTGCGAATCAAATTTTAAATGCGCGGGAGAAGGTGCATACTGGGTTACTGTCGTACACGCTTTTTCGTTTTGTCAATTTATTTCTTAACATTTAGTTTTATGCAATTTCGTGTGTATTTCCAAAATCAGCGCATTATTTTGCATCGAATAAAAGTATACTGTAAGAGGCACCGGACTGCCCCTTTAATCAAAAGATTCCAGAGAAGTGAATTATGCAAGACATTCTGCTGCAGCAGCAGTATTTAAGGATCGAATATTTGTGACTGGAGGATCCAATGGGAAAAACTTAAAATCTGTGGAGATGTTTGATCCAAAACTACAGAAATGGATTTTATTTTGTGATTTGCCTATTGGAATTCATGGCCATACGATGCTAATCAGCAATTCAACTCTATCCATTTTTGGAGGCTCTTCATCTGCCCGATTAAATAGCGTATGGGAAATGGATATCGAAGATCCCGAGAAGAAATGGACACAAAAACAGAATTTTAAACACCCACGACATTATTTTGGAATAGGAAAACTCTCAAATGGAATTATTGTATTTGGTAATGCGGGAAATAATGGTGAAACATCCGAAATATTTGATGGAAATAAATGGATTGATGGATTCAAACTATCTCAAAGACTAATATATGTTGCTTATACATCCATTCCACGATCTCTTGAAGAAAGATTTTTAAAGAAATGTTCATAATTGTTAAGCCGTATTTGTATGAAATCCATTCCTCGTTCCCTCGAAGAATGGAATTCTCATAAATTGTTTAAAATTCATTTGTTCCCAATCCTCCAAAAATCATTTGAAAACGAGAAGGAAGATTGATTGAATGCGATCTCCTGGATCAAACTGTCAATCTGACTAAAATCCCCTGATTTCGCCATTCATTCTAGTAGATTTTTCGGAACTAGTCAACCTTTGGGGCTACAGTGACCATGTTTCAATTTTTATGTTGTCAGGAGTGTCGCGGGTTCAATCCTCCTCCCTGACTTACATTTTTGCTTTATTAATTCAAGTTTTAAAAAAAAATATTTTTTGACGTTTTGACTCAATTCAGCCGCACAAAGCACACTGAGTTGACCTTTTACTGCTCCTTTGCTTCTCTGTAGCA
This sequence comes from Oscheius sp. JU1382, assembly GCA_932521405.1. Taxonomy (NCBI): domain Eukaryota; kingdom Metazoa; phylum Nematoda; class Chromadorea; order Rhabditida; family Rhabditidae; genus Oscheius; species Oscheius sp. JU1382. The sequence continues at coordinate 2,301,043 of OW051476.1, forward strand.
TTGGAATTCTCAGGTTTATCGAGCTGTTAAGCTGGTTTGAGTCAAGAAATTGGATTTTTATTTAAAGAGAATCACCTTTCCAATAGACAAGCATCTTTTATCAATAGAATTGCTCAAAAAATGAGTTTGCCGTTGGATAATGAGGAGATGCCAATGCATATGTGCTTATAATACAATAAAATTGAGTCAAAAAATATGAAAAAAGACTTGAATTAATAAAGCAAAAATGTAAGTCAGGGAGAGGGATTGAACCCGCGACCCTCCTGACAACACAAAAATTGAATCATGGCTACTGGAGCCCCTAAAGGTTTACTAGTTCCGATTTTCCTGGCTCACGATGTTTATAGCATCATAGGGTTACTATTAATGCTTTCATACAAATATATCAGGAATTTACTAAAAGGGCAGAAAAAAAGACAGTTAAAAAGAATATGACCCACCGGTGGGTCGTATTGTCGTCAATGTGTTAAAAACAAATACCATCCAGCTGAATTTCTTTTCATTCTAACGCTGTAAACATTTTACCACTTTGGTAGAGCTTAGGTATACTGCGCGACGACGCTACATCCGGATGAGTCACCCAGCCAATTTCAAAAGCTTCCGCAACCCGTAATAGTCTGTTTGAACAATAAATCTCAACGGCAAGCAAATAAAATTTATTCAAAAAGATCTATCACTGAGAATCTGAAACGAGAGACCTGTGATTTCAAGGAAGATAAACTAACCTCTCATGCAGACGACAGATAGATGGTCGACTTCGAGTCTAAGCCATGTACCAAAATCATCATTCCATTTATCCAATCTTAGGAAAAAGTTGGGATTCGTTCCATCCCAGGCTTGCTGAGCTAAAACTTTTGTTGTTTGATAATCAAATTCAAACATGGATATTCCCAGTCAAAGTTGTCGTAGCAAGTCAGAGGACTGCCGTCAACCCAATAACACACATCTTTAGTCGAGCCAGGGCAACTCAATCCAATCCAGGGGAACCAATCGAATCCTTCTGTGTCGATCTTGTTATTTAACCAATTGGCTAGCCAACTGTTCTGAGCTGCGGATGTGATTTTGATCAAAGATCCAGACTGGGATTTGCAGAAGGTCTGAGAGTCGTTAAACGACAAAGTATCAACTTCTTGATGCCACTGAAATTCTATTTTTTTTCAGTTAGAAAGTCTTACATGATAACATTTGCAGTCGATTGGACTCTGCGTATAATTTCCCGAGCACCTTCCAGAGCAAGCTAGAGAGAAATGTACGAAAAGGAAAAAAACTCACTCAGATTGCCTGTTGGTTCGGGAGGACAGGTAGTTGAAATAGCGGTGGAGGTTATGGTGCAAACTGGACAACTAGGAGTAGGAGGATAGGTGGGAGATCCAACAGGAACTGCGTTGAGGTCGATGGAACAGACGAAGGGCTTTTGCGAATTACACAGCTCCTTAGTCCAATAATTATCGGAGTCTCTCACGACTCCACACTGGTTTATACTCGGATCAGCCGGCTGTCCCGGCGCCCAGTTGGAATAAGAAAAAGAGACATTATAGGTCCATGACCAGGAGGAAGTTCTCAAATAATTGGCTCCAATCCAGAAGCTTTTAACGCTCGGGTCCTGTCGAAGAACAAATCCTACAACAAACGAAGTCTCGAAGCCATTTTCCAAAACAACCAAATGACCATCCAATTCCTGACAGCTCTGCTCAGCTGCCACAAAATAGGTTGGCTGATTGACGAACTCGTAGCATTTGTTGAAGGAACTCTCGTAGATTGTGCCGGGAGGACAGTCGGCCCAAATGAGCGGAAGGAAGACAGCTAAAACGAAGACGCAAAGCATTATTTCTGCGTGAGTCTTATCTCTTTTGCCGGCTTTATCAGGTTTTATTCTGACTGTGATTAGGAATGACAGAAGTTGATGTCACCTACACTGCGTCTCACAATTTTAGAGTTACCATCAAAATTGGCGTATCTTGGCCGGATGAGATTCTTTTGGGCTGAAATAACTTTTATCTAATTCTCTGACATTTTGGCCTTCTTTTCCTTCATATTCTAGCCAGGGAAGTTTGGTTGAGTAAAAAATGGCCTCATCTCCAAAAGTGATGCTACCCGAATTCCAACCTTTTTTTGAGATTTTAAGTGTTTTGGAATCACAAAATTGAGCTGAATTGAACTGCATTAGCCAAATTTTGATAGCTCGGGTTTTGAGATTTCGGGAAACGCCATTTTTGGAGAAGAGGCTATCATTTTTTACTCAAAAAACTTGCCTAGATTATGAAGGAAAAGAAAGCCAAAATGCCAAAGAATTAGATAAAAGTTATTTCGGTCCAAAGAATCTCACCCGACCACGGTACGCCAATTTAGGAACTGCAAACTTCTGCGCTGATGAGGCTGAAAGAGTGGCCAAAATGTTTGAAAGTGAACAGTTTAAAGCTGCTGCTGGTATTATGGAACAGATGAATGTGAGTCGATTTAGTCCGGAATTCTATTAAAAAAGTCTCTTCAGAACGCAGCTACGACGGCTCAGAGCACCTATCGAGCTGAGCAAGAACGCGAAGATAATTTGAGCAAGGAGTCTGCAGAATTCCGCAAAGAAATTTCCGCCTTGGCTATCAAATTGAAAACAACTGACGCCGAGAAGCTGGAACTAGACTCCGTCATTGAATATCTTTCAAAGGGATCATTGGTTCTTAATAATCTACAGGAGGTCTGGCTCGAGCTGGTCAAATTCTACCGAGCTGTAGCCAACACAGTCTCTGGCCCGTTGAAAGATACTGTCAAAGAGTTCATTGAATACCAGAACTACGCGATTGAGAGTCCTAAAAGTGACCAGATAACCAAAAGAATTTTAGCCTCAGCCATGAAAGGTTGTGGCATCTGTTTTCAAGTCATCAAATGCTCGGAGATCTCGCAACAAGTCTCCGCCAAGTGAGTTTTCTCTTTTGGGTTACAAGCAGAAATTAAGGTATGTGCTACCGAGGATCGCTCAGACCAATGCAAACCTACAACTCACAAAGGAAGCTGCTAAGATGAAACTGTTAGAGACAAATATTGAGCTCGAAACAATGGAAAGTGAGCTGAAAAAGTTTATCAGAAACAGCAAGAACGATATGCTTCAGTCGACAGAGGACAAGATCGGCTATTACATAAAACAGATTGTTATCATCGAAAACTAGAGGCTCTATCACTCCGTTAAGAGGAGAATTCGGCGATTTTGAAAAATCAGTAATTGGTCTGATGTGAATATCATCATCCATTACAACACCTTTTGGATACACCGGAGATAAGCCAGTTTTATTCAATTCATAAGTCTTAAAATAATCAATGCAATCATAATTGAATTGCAACATTCTCACCTTAGAATCATCGTACACACTACAAGCAATTTGAATTGACATGTTTTGAATTTCGGAATACAATTAAATGAAAATGGAATAATCACACTTGAATTGAAAACAACCAAGATTAATAGTATGAGATTCCTTTTTAATTTCAACATCTGGATTGCTTCCGGCAATAAACATCTTATTGAATTTGGCCCAAAGTTTCTTGCGATCAAATTTTGCAAACTCGAGTACAAAGGTATCAACATCGGAGATAATTTGTGCATATTCACTCGGACGAAAGTTTCCAGAGCCATAGACATCTTGATGCATCCTAAATTTATTTAATATAGTTATAAGAGAAAAAATTAAGAGATAATAAAAGAATCAAAAATTTTAACCAAAAATAAATATAAAGGAAAATTAGGTTGTACTTTACCTGGCGACCCCATGACAGTATCCCAAAGCTGAGCATCGCGCGCCATTTTGAATTTTTTGTAAATTTTGTGTTATCCTTCTGTTTTTCTTAATTTTCTTTCATTCTTTTTATGATTATGCTATATATTTTATGTTTTTTATGTCTTATAACAAAAATAACAGCACAAAAGAATATTAGAAACATTGAAAATAGAACTAATCAAGTGTTTTTGTCAGTCTAGTACTATTATTTTTTGTTATAAGACATAAAAAAACACAAAATATATAGCATAATCATAAAAAGAATGAAAGAAAATTAAGAAAAACAGAAGGATAACACAAAATTTACAAAAAATTCAAAAAGCCCCACAACTTAATTGCATTTTTAAAGCTTTGCCAATCAATTTTAAGCTTATAACTTATTTAAAAAATCGTTCATTTTAAGAAAATATTAAATATCAATCAGAAAAAATCGTCGAAAGCAGAATAAACCAATAAGGAAAGATTGACAATTTTGATAACCCGCAAAAATGGCTCTCCGTTATCACCGTCGGTGTCGCCATTAAGTAAAAGAAAGGCTAGCAAAATGGTGGAGCAATAGTCCTTTCCTTTCTCGCCGAAAATCTAAAACAAATCTTTAAGTCATTTTTAGATTTTTATGGGTTTTGCTCCCAAATTTTTGAGAAAAACAATCTTCAAAAGTTATAGAGGAGATCGCGGGCTACAATAATATCAAAAGCTCGAAAATGCGCTGTAAGACCCATAAAAAGTTAAATTTTTAGGCTATAGTATACCCAAAAATTGGTCCTACTTCGAAATTAATCTCATTTTTTATGTGGTTTCCCCAAATTTTGAAAAAAAATTCAATATTCTACAAAATCATAGCCCGCGATCTTCGCAACAACTTTGCAAAACATTCGAACTCACCCATCTTCCTAATAAATCAGTTAAATATATAGGCAGAATATGTGCTAAAAGGATAGTTCCAAGAAGTAAGATTCCTCTAATCTCTTCAATCCAGCTGGGCTTAAATCCGCTTTTGAATTCTTTTTGACAAATTGTGCAACTCTAGAATAAAATTTAGAGAAGAGAGCTCTTTTCTTACTTGGTGACTACTTATTTCTACTCATTTTCGAAGGCAAGAGGGATGGGCAAAAGTCAAAGAGCCTCAGAATCGGAAGATTCCTTTTTGAAGCAAATGCGACACTCAGAGGACATCGATGACAAGAAGGATAGAAATAATTTAAATCGATTTAAAAGGGGACAAGCGTTTGAGCACGCTTTAAGCAGGAGGGAAGATTAAAGCAAAGTCACTCATTTTTACGCTTTCTTTTCTCCTAATAATCTCCATTGGATCGAATTCTGCTAGTTACTCAGTGCTTTCTAACCGCCTTTGATCAATAAAAATAACAAACGAAGCTTTAAAAGATTTTATCAATTTGCAATTAGAATGGGTCTCTCATTGTGAGCATATTTATTAATGTATCAATTCACTCCTCCTCCATGGAAGAGTCGATTGGTTCTTCATTTGCCAAAATAAAATCTGAAAAAAAATACGGTCGGTTAAGAATGGAAAGAGGGTTCATAGCCAACGCGTAGGATTAAAAATTAGCTCAAGATTATGGTAGGACCCAAAAAGTTGTAGAATTGAGTTCAGCAGCGACAATTTGAAGTGGAGGGACCAAATAAGAGGCTACTACACTGCGTAAAATAATGATACGGCCACCCTCGATTTGGTGTCTAGCGAGAACCCTTGGGGTTTTCACGCCTCGGGACCAATTTCATTCGATTCCTAGCTGTCTTAAACCCCAGAAAACAAATTTTCAGAGCAATTGGATTTTTACTTTTGTAGATGAGCCCATTTTCAAAAAATGTTCAATTTTCTACCGTAAAATAATGATACGGCCACTGCCAATAACATCGTAACCACTTTATTTTTTTAAACAAAAACTAGGCTTAGTAATCAGTTTGAGCTCCTTGACGCTGGACAACTTGGATGAGCCTATTTGGAATTGATGTAGACATCTTTTTAAGTATGCCTAAGTCCATTGATTGCCATTCGTGCTGGATAGCTCTGGTAAGCTCCTGAGTGTTGGCGTATTTCTTCCCTCCGGCGTACAATTTCCTCGTTAGCACTCCCCATAAGTTTTCGATGGGGTTGAGATCTGGACTGCACGCTGGCCAGTCCAGAACTCTCACGTTAGAAGTGGCAAGCCACTGGGTAGTTGATCGGCTAACGTGAACGGAGGCGTTATCGTGCTGAAACACGTAGCCTTGACGGCCAGCGGTGTTCAGGAATGGGAGCAATTTTGCGCTGAGGACGCCTTGATATTGAATGGAGTTCATTTTAGGAGTAATGATCTCCAAGGCGATTTGTCCTTCAGCACAAAATGCACCCCAAACCATGACGGTTCCACCTCCGAAACCCCTCTTCGAGAAAACAAGTGGGTCCTTGCGCAAATCGTGGAAGTAGGAGTTGTACCCATCAGGACCATCAGGGCAAAAACGCTTTTCATCCGACCATATCACCTTTAAAATGCTGAGGTATCAAAAAAATACTAACTTTGCTCCAATCGGTTTGTTGGCCAATGTGGTTCTGAGCGAATTGAAGTCGAGCGACTTTATGATGGACTTGAAGTTGAGGTCCTTTTTTCATTTGTCTGACGACAATTGTTCCACCTCTTTTGAGCTCATTGGAAAGTGTCATTCGACTGACCGGCAGGGCATAATCGTCTCGAATCTGACGAAGAGTTATCACTTTATTGGAGGCAGCTCGATGTAGAAGTCTTACTTGTCGATTGTCTAAGCTTCTCGGTCTTCCCGGAGATTTTTTTGTTCCGTAACCAGTTGGATTTTTTTAGAAATCGATCAATCACATCATGGCTTCTTCCGACAATTGACGCGATTTCTCGATTTGACTTTCCTAATTGGTGGAAGGCAAGAATTTTTCCTCTCTCTTGATCTGTGAGCGATGGCCCGCGACCCATTTCTACAAGCATAATTAGTCAGTTTAGGAAATAAATTGGCACAAAAAACACAAAAAAAAACTCAGAAAACAACGTTGATAACTCGCCTTTTTAAGTTTTGGCCGTATCATTATTTTACGGTAGAAAATTGAACATTTTTTGAAAATGGGCTCATCTACAAAAGTAAAAATCCAATTGCTCTGAAAATTTGTTTTCTGGGGTTTAAGACAGCTAGGAATCAAATGGAATTGGTCCCGAGGCGTGAAAACCCCAAGGGTTCTCGCTAGACACCAAATCGAGGGTGGCCGTATCATCATTTTACGCAGTGTATAAATAAAATCCTTCCGTGTCATCCTGTCCGCCCGTCCGTCCGCCCGCCCATGGCCTTTATGTAAATCCGGTCAAATCCTTTATTTTGTTGGAGAGCGATCTTTTTTTTCTAATTTTTAGAAAATTCCGGGGAAAGTCCCAGATAAACTTAGAAAGGCCTAATATTCCAGTGGAAGGGGATGAAATTCAAAGGGGTGTGTTGTTTAGTTGAATAAACTTAAATATAAAAATGTGTTGCAATAATTATGCATAAACTCAATATCTCGAAATTGTCCTTGAGAATCGATTCTAGTCAGCCAACTCTCAAAATTATCGTCGATATCATATTTTGTTGGGGTTTGATAAATCAAAATAATAAATTATTGCTCCTTAGTTTACACATTTTTTGATCATTATAATAACTGTTCATTGCAAAGTCTTCTTTACTTGTTATGACCTCAAAAGCGTGATAATGATTTTCCTTGGCACTTTTCTGCATCTCCTAAATAATTTTATATTGTAATATAAAATGTAGTTACATGAGCTATCTCTCTTAAAAAATTGGTAGGACTTTCTATTGCTTCACGTATAATGGTTTCTAACTCTGAATCGCAGCAGACTTCTCCAAGCCCTAATCGACTTTGTCTAGTGGCATTTTCTGAAGATGTTTGTAAAAACGAGAAGGAAGATTGATTCAATGCGATTTCTTGGATCATAACTGTCAATCTGACTAAAATCCCCTGGTTTCGTCATTCATTCTAGCAGATTCTTCTCATTCAAGACAGCTAGTCTCTCCACGATGAATCTCATCTTATTGGCGATTTTGTTGTTTCCAGCCGTCGCTGCAGTTGAGTTCTTAAATGTGGAATTTGAATTCATTGATTTGCTGATCAATCCATTCCCCAATATCTTGAAGAAAGAATTATTGAGAATATCTCATAAATTTTTAAAAAATTCTTAGAAATCAGTTAATTGTAAAAGAATGTCTAGAAAAAGAGAATGCGATCAGTGATTTATTTGGTCACTTTTAGAGGAGCAAAATACTCGGAACTAGTAAGCCTTTGGGGCCCCAGTGACCATAATTCAAATTTTATTTTGTCAGGAGGTCGCAGGTTCAATCCACCTCCCTGACTTACATTTTTGATTTATTAATTCAAGTCTTTTTTTTTCATATTTTTGACTCAATTCAGCCGCACAAAGCACACAAGCAAAGCACTGAATTGACCTTTTACTGTTCCAGCATTATAATTTCTGTTCGATAAGCTTATAGCTGCTTCTTCTTCACTTTGAATTGGCAAATTCTGTTGAGTCAGTTCTTCTATGCGGGATTCTACATCTGTCAACTGCCTTTGAAGGCTTCACAACTCCAACTCCAGATCAGAACTGCGTGAAGCATCTAGATCCATCTTCATGCATGAAATTAATACCTACAAGCAAAGTCTAAAAGCTAAAAATTCTACCGATCTGTTTTGTTTCTCAAATGTCATTGCACTTTTAGTTTCAGTTAGAACTAAAAACCTCCTCAAATTAATTAATTTTAAACAAATCAAATTGTATTTTTAGTCTTTCTTCAAGAGATCGAGGAATGAATGTATAAGCAAAAGATGATAGATCTTGAGGCAGTCTGGGTCCATCAATCCATCTCTTTCCATCAAATATTTCAAATAATGGATAAATTGCCGTTCTAGCGCACCTTTTCGCCCATTGGCGGTTTTCGTTGTTTTCAAGCCATTTTAAGGCTTATTATCATTGATTTTGTGTCTCAACTCTTCGAAAATGTCTCATTTTCAACAATTTTCAAAAATGACCAAAAGGTCGAAATGCGCTAGAGAAAAAAATGTGGTCGAAATCCATGGTCGAAATGGTCGAGAAAAGTGCGCTAACAATTTGAATAAAAATAATGCTTAAATAAATGCATTTTACAAAAGACCTGAAGCCACTAACCAACCTTGATCTCCTTGCTTTGGTAGACACATTAGAAATCAAGAATTTCAGAGGAATCTTCATGAAAGATACTCTTCCTTCTCAAATTAGAGAAAGAGAAGTAGGAATTGCAAATTTAGACTAGATTAGCTGATTCCGATCAGAGTTTAAAATTGTCATAAAATGATAATAAAAATATAGGAAAAAATGAGAATAGTCATACTACAATTAAAAGACCAAAAACTAGAAGACCAAATAAAAATAAATTAACCAAAGAGAACCAAGAATTTCTAAAAGGAATAATTACTGGTTATGGATTTAAAACTATTTCAAAGCAATAAAAAGTGTTTTATCTATTTTATTCCATCAATAAAATACAAAAACTTACAGAAAGCACTAATCAAATAAGTGGCATTTCGATATACATACTAATTACTTAATCATTTTATCTACATTAGATTTAATATCGCGAACGTATCGATTAAGATCACCACTGATTTCTAACTTTTCTCCATTTTTTGTAAGAAATTCTTCTACAAGAGATTTAGCTTGTTCGATTCTGTTTATCAAGTTCCATTTTTCTATCGCTCCATGAATTATTCCTTTTCTTTGCTCTTTTGTCACACTCTTCAAAACATCGGCGATCAGTCGAGAGTTACAGTCATGTAGCTCATTCCAAAAATCATCAATTTGACCATCGGAAAGCACATAATCATCCTTTGGAGTAATCCTAAAATAAAACAGGTTATATTTAGAATTTTAGATGATTTTAGATTTTTTAACAAAACAAAAATTACCAAAAGTCGACAATCACTGGTTCCCCTTCATCGCTTTGTCCGTAGTTTCCTCCGTTTGTTCCTATATCTTCCAAACGTAGAACATATTCAAGAAAGTCCACCAGGATCATAGCATTGGAATTTGCGCTTTGAAACGTCAATTTTTTTGCAATTGTAAAATTGATCTCTTCCGTTGCAATGTATAGAGCCTTCTTGGTGTTGGAAGTTATTGGGAGTGGGAAATGGACTTCGCCGCCGACTTTGATCAACGATAACAGCTAAAAATATAAATTAAAACAGAAATTATAGTATAATAAAATGTTAGTTTTGTTCAATTAGTTCAATAGAATACCTTGTACACAAAAATTTCTTGAATGAATGGTCGATTTATGCTACTATATCGATTCGCAATCGATAAAGATGTTGATCGTGGAACTCTCTGGTGACATTTAATGTAGAATCGATGATCCATGCCAGAAAACTTGACGTCACATATATTACCAATAGACGTCCCTTCGGCTTTATCTAAAAACCCATTTTACTAAAATTTTATAGCTTAAAAAATGATAAATTTAAACATGATGAGTTTATTAAAAAATTTTAAAAACATAGTATTTATATCAATATAAACATTATATTACCCGCGAATTTGATCGAAAAATCTGAAATTCCTCCAGAATGCAGACTCAAAAAGTATTCTCGCACAGTTCCTGTAAAAATTATTTTTAAAAAAAAGTAAAAATTAACTGAGAAAATATAGGTAAATGCATACTTTGTATCATTTCATCGTCGCCTTCCAAAATCGCACAAACCCTGCCCAAATATTCGCACCATAAATCAAATCGGTCTCCGCAGTTATACCCACGTTCAATTAATTTGTCCGACAGTTTCAAGGCAGTCTTGCATAAACTAATTTTATAAGAACGAGTTCCTCCTTTTTTAGTTCCGAGCTTTGCTGCCTTTAAAAATTGCTCCCAAACAAGAGAAAAATCTTCATTCGCCATTTTTCCTAAAAATTAATCATTAAGTAATATTCTGCAATATAAAAATGAAAATCTCGTAGCAAATCTAATCTGCAACAAAAAAAAGTTGTTAAAAAAAAGATGAAACATAACGCCAAGAATTAAACGCTGTTTTAAAATATAATAAAATTGGAAAGAAAATTTTGTTCGTAAAAATTTTTATAAAAATCTATTATACACTCCGTAAAAAAAAGTATAGCCTCACCCCATTTTTTGATGGAATGAGATGATTGAATAATGTCTACAGCCTAAGACCTATTTCATTCAATTTTTCGGCTTATTTTACTCTAGAATACACATTTTCAAGCTGCTAGCTCATGTCCCATAAAAATGGTAAGAGAATTTCAAAAATGGTCCAAAATCCTACTGTAAAAAAATTATAGCCTCACTTTGGTTTTATCACATTTTATTGATATTGGAACAATTTTAATAATCTGTTGTGCCACCGATACGCTGAATAACTTGTAATAAGCGATTTGGGAGAGAGATTGCAACTTTCTTGAACATGTTGACGTCCAGCTTTGCCCATTCCCTCTTAATGGCTTGGATGAGGTCTTTTTTAGTCGAGTAGTGTTGACCATTTTCATAAATTTTCCTGGCCAACACTCCCCAAATGTTCTCGATGGGGTTGAGATCTGGACTACACGCTGGCCAGTCCAGAACTCTCACGCCCCCAGCAGCAAGCCACTGGGAAGTCGAACGACTGGCGTGAATGGGGGCATTATCGTGCTGAAACACGTAGCCTTGTCGGCCAGCAGTGTTCAGGAATGGGAGCAAATGTGTGCCGAGGACGCCTTGATATTGAATTGAATTCATTTTTGGTGTAATGAACTCTAAGACCACCTGTCCATCGGCACAAAATGCCGCCCAAACCATGACGGTTCCACCCCCAAAACCCCTCTTCGAACAAATGAGAGGATCCTTCCGTAGATCGTGGAAGTACGATCGGTAGCCATCTGGGCCGTCTAGGCAGAACTTCTTTTCGTCTGACCAGATAACCTGAATTAGAAAAACTTCACGAAAAGACTAACCTTGCTCCAATCAGTACCTTGAGTAATGTGTTGTGTTGCAAAATTAAGGCGCTTTTGGCGATGTGCAGCTGTGAGAGCCGAGCCTTTCTTCATTTTTCGATGGATAATCGTCCCTCCTCTCTTCAAAGCGTTTAAAATGGTCATCCTTGAACAAGTTAGCTTCATATCCTTCTTGATCTTGGCGAACGAAGTGACTTGATTAGAGGCATGACGCTGGATTAGACGAACTTCTCGATCAGAAAGGGTATGTGGACGTCCAGAACGTTGAATTGAGCCATATACTTGTGGATTCTTCGTGTAATTATTGATGAGTTTTGGCGAGCGGCTAATGAGACGAGCGATCTCCCTGTTTGATTTTTCGGCATTATGGTAGGCATCAATTTTGCCCTTTTCGAAGTCGTTGAGCTCTTTACCGCGTGGCATGATAACAGCAGTAATAGGAAAAAACATTCTTCAAAAAAAATTGCCATTATAAGGCTATTCCTCTACGTGTTAATTGCTCAAACTGTAGTGAGGCTATAATTTTTTTACAGTAGGATTTTGGACCATTTTTGAAATTCTCTTACCATTTTTATGGGACATGAGCTAGCAGCTTGAAAATGTGTATTCTAGAGTAAAATAAGCCGAAAAATTGAATGAAATAGGTCTTAGGCTGTAGAAATTTTTCAATCATCTCATTCCATCAAAAAATGGGGTGAGGCTATACTTTTTTTACGGAGTGTATAATATTGGGGCGCAAAGCATCGGACCGGGACAACAAAAATTTGATACATCGGAAAGAAAGCGCGTTATGATTTGGATAAAGTCAAGTAGATTTTTGTTGATTTAACCATTCTCGCCCCCTCTGCGTCTCTGCCCACAGACGCGTCACTCTCATCACCCTTCCACTCTAGCCTAACGCGTGCGCCTAGTTCAACTGGAGCAAATATGTGATTGTGCTCGGTCACAGTGAGGAAGAGAAAATAAGGTCACACAAAGAGAAAGTAGTCACGCCTAAACATCGAGAAATTGCCAGGGCGAAGGCGTCACAAATTGAGAGAACAGAAGGAGAAAGAGAGAGTGGTCACACCCTAACCTTCGAGAATATGCCATTTCAAGAGTGTGTTGTTGGGTAAAAGAGAGAAGAGAAGGATGAAGTGTCTCATTTGAGAATGATTTGTGTCGCAGAATTTCTTCACTATTGTTCAACTTTCTTGCATAAATTATCTCATTATTGCTTATAACTTGCTTCAAAAACTTCAAATTTTAAAAATGTTCTTTTCAGACAAGTCCTATTCTCGAAATGAGTGGAAATGTTCCAACTCCCATGGATGTTGAAGATCCAAAAAAGACTACGACTACAAGTTTTTCGAAGGCGGAACTACTGGAAACTGAACGAGAAGAATTTCGGAAAGAGTCGGAGAGTCTTTCTTTGGAACAGCTTAAACGAAAGGTTGGTAATTAATTTTTTTGAGAAAAATTTTTAAGATTGAAATTCAATGATCGAATTCAGGCTGAAATGCTGGAAGATAAGGCAGCAAAAGCAACTGCAAAAGCTACATTTGCAAGAGCTTTTTATGAGAATGAGAAGAATTTAATTGATAAGAGACAAGCAGCACATCGACAAAGAAAATCGGTATGCATAATTTTGATTCCTAGATCCAAAGGGTTGCAGAATCTTTGATTATTTTTAATTATTGGACATTTGTTTAGAAGAAGGACCTACTGAAGATACAACGTGAAAAGTTAACAAAACTACATCGAGCTGAGAGAGACAGGAAGATTAAAGCAAGAGATGCAGCAGAAGATCGTCGAAAACTTGAAGAGTATTAGTTAGTGTGTAAACCTAATTGTTATTAGCAAAGCACAAGTTGTTGCATAGTGCTAGTATTTATAAAATATAGCTATACTGGTATTTATAAAATATAGCAATACTAGTATTTATAAAATATAGCCATACTGGTATTCATAAATTATAGCCATACTGGTATCATACTGACACTTGTAATAATGATTTCTTACTAATAATGATTGTCTTATTTTATCTTCATCATTTTCTCATTGTTTTAAATGAATAAAGGATTGAATACAGATAGATCCGAAGGATTGAATAAAGAAATATATTGTTTCAAATGTCGAAAACACACTGATACATCAACAATTACAGAATGTGATACAAAAAGTAAAAGAAAAATGTTGAAAGGATTTTGCATTGAATGCAACTCAAAGAAATGCAAATTCATTCCTACAACTCCTAGATCCAGAGGATTGACTACAAAGATAGGAGATGGAATAGACATCAAAGAAAACATCAAAAAGGATGAGAAAGAGAAGGAGATCCTAGAAAAAGCTTATTATTCTCCTGAAACAGGATTTTGTGGTATCAACGAGTTAACAAGAAAAACAAAGAAACCAATTAAGGAAGTCAAAGACTTCTTGAATCAGCAAGATGTTTACACTTTACACAAACCAGTTCGGAAGAATTATCCAAGTCAAAGAGTTTATGTCAGCGAGATAGATGAACAATGGCAATCAGATCTAGTAGAAATGATACCCTACTCACAAGGGATCTATTTTAGTTGGTTCCGGCAAACCGAAAAATCCTTATGGTCATTCGATGGAGCTAAGAATTCTGAGTCGTTTGCAGCAAAAATTAGCTGCAGAAGAGTCAACCTGGCCGAGAGGCAGTCGGTTTAAATTGAAAATGTTTGAGTCTCGCGGCACGATTTTGACCAGGGAGCTTCTGGTGTAGGGGTATCCGCGCCGACACGTTGGCTTTTTTGTCGAGGGTTCGGATCCCTGTCGCGTATTTCTTTTTGTTTTTAACTTTTTAATTTTTTTTGTGCAAATTATACCTATAAAAGTGATTATACTACTTTTTTAGTTTAAATTTCGGCCAGTAATGTCATCTCCTTTCTCTTACAATCTTTTACGCAAACTGCTCCTGGAGACAACTTTGAACAAGGAATTTGGACTACTTTGAACCCACAAGAAAAAAGACTTGCACTGTCACTTCGCAGACTTCTCCAAGAGTTTAAAGATAAAGGTCTTGTAATAGAGGAAGAAGAGGAGCATCAACTAGCTTTCGATGGAGATGAATACAATGTTGACGAAGAACTAATTGATTCTTTAGCAAAGGACTATAAAGGAAAAGTAGTATAATCACTTTTATAGGTATAATTTGCACAAAAAAAAATTAAAAAGTTAAAAACAAAAAGAAATACGCGACAGGGATCCGAACCCTCGACAAAAAAGCCAACGTGTCGGCGCGGATACCCCTACACCAGAAGCTCCCTGGTCAAAATCGTGCCGCGAGACTCAAACATTTTCAATTTAAACCGACTGCCTCTCGGCCAGGTTGACTCTTCTGCAGCTAATTTTTGCTGCAAACGACTCAGAATTCTTAGCTCCATCGAATGACCATAAGGATTTTTCGATTTGCCGGAACCAACTAAAATAGATCCCTTGTTAGATAACAAAGTAATCTTCCATGAACACATCCTGCTTGATACAAAAACTAATATTGAGGAAGAACTAATAAATGAAATGCGTGAAAAAGCTGATACTAGCATTCAATTACACTCAAATAGTCAAGATGGTATGATTCCTCATGAAATATTAGATGATGTTGATAGCTTTTTCCAGAAGTATTTCATCAAAATTTGGAGGATTTATGTAACAATATGAGTAACACTTTTTTACATCTTTATAATTAGGAGTGTATGGCTGATTCTTTCTCCAAAAACCTTTTTTGATCGAAAGTCAAGAGGATTTAAAAGATCAGAGTATAAAAAAGGAAATGAAGATCAAAACTTTGAGCTAAGAGAAATGCCTTCAAGGAGATCTTTAATTGTAGACTGAATTTTCTATCTTCAATATTATTATTATTTAATAAATGAGATTCTTCAATTCTGGAGATACATCGAAGTATGTTGTTATTACTCCAAAAGAAAAAGATAAAATAGAATTAGTAGAGACCTCAATCAAAGAAGAAACTGAGATAATAGAAAATAAAAAAGTTGAAAATGTAAAAACTGGAGGAAGTAATACTTTGAATAAATTAAATAAAAAGAATGCAGCATTTCTTAGAACTCTAAAAAGTGGATCTGGTTTTAAGAGGATCTAGAAATTCTTTTTATTTTAATTATTTCAAGTGTAATTCGATATGAAGATCACACTTGTTGAAATTAATAAGATTATTCTGCTCATCAACTAACTTCAAACACAAAGCATTACAGTTATTCACTGTTTTGTGATAAATCAAGTTTATTGGTTCATATTTTATTTTATCAGTCCTCTGGATCTCAGAATCTTTGATTTTATTTGAATCTAGAATTGGGAACTTTGTTATGATGTTGGATTGTCTTTCATTGATGAAAGTATCACAAATAAGATTGCATGATAGATAAATGAAACTACTAGAAGTATTAGAAATATTAGAAGTATCTAAAATTCCATCAGTCTTTACTACACCAATTGAGTTCATTTTAAAGTCTTGAGGAAAATCAAATTGAAATGTTTTCTCATTAGTGCGATATAAATTCGGGAAAAGGCTAGTCATTGTCTTTAAGCGTCAATTTATTTAAATAATTTATTTTATCTTATATTTTTTCAAACTTTTAAATAATGAATGATTTCAATGATTATTCTGTTAAAAATTATTACCCAAAAAGAAATAATAATCCTTTACTTCCCCAAAGTATAAGAGGTTGTATTATTGGAAAGAGTGGATGTGGAAAGACTAATTTGCTAATGAATTTACTCCTTGATCAATTTAGAGGATCTGAATATCTTGATTACAATAATTTGTACATATTTTCTACAACTCTCTTTCAACATTGTTATCAAGTACTTATTAATGGATTATCTTCAGGGTTAAGTAAAAAAGAAATTAAAAAATGTTTTCATCGTCAGAATTTTATCATTGAAGAAAAAGATGATCCCAAACCAATTATTGAAGTGTTCACTAGTGATAAATTAGAAGACATTCCTGATCCTTCATCTCTTGATCCTTCACAAAAGACTCTGATAATTTTCGATGATCTTTTATTAGAAAAACAAAATAAAATAGAACAATATTATACTAGAGGTCGTCATAATAATATTGATTGCTTTTACATTTCTCAGAATTACATAAAGCTTCCTAAGAATACAATTAGAGAGAATGCTAACTTCTTTATAATATTTCCACAAGATAAATTGAATTTAGATTATATCTACAGGGATCACTGTTCAGAGATTACGAAGTCAGAATTTCTCGAAATGACTAAAGAAATTTGGAGTAAGAATTATCTACAGGGCGACCTAAGGGAGTACAACTTTTTAACAATTGACAAAACTAGTGATTGTCGTGGAAGAAGCGAATAGAATAAAACTTGCAAATCTTGCAAGTTTTAAAAGCCATTCACCATGAGAGAAATAGCATTATATTTCTCATGGTGAATGGCTTTCTCTCATGATACGTATCGTAAGATTTGGTATATAAGCCCCATGCACAAGACAAATAAAGATTAGAAAGGAAAAATCTCTTTCTACATTTCTCTGGCGTGGGGAGGAAGAAGAGCTCGGATAGTAGAGTCATTTCCAGCTGGCGATAAGCCATTCGATGAGCCAGACGACGGCCAAATGCCAGGCTCGTTATATTTGACGATGGCTATTAAAACACCATAACTAGATGGAACAAACGTTACCGAGTAGTCGACTTATATTTTGGCGACAAAACAAACTGAAAAATGAAGGTTTGAAGTAGAAAGAAAAGGACAAAGCTTTGGGAAAGACGCCGAATCAAATCACTAGCGAAAGCACAACCGAAAGGCTTTTTCGTTATCATTAACGGAGCGGAACGATGGAGTTAGAAATTCAGACGAAGGGCATAGCAAATAGCCTGACTGATAAGACTCTCAAGAGTCTCTTCCTTTACTTTTGACTTTTTTTTCTCAGTCAAAAATTAGTTGTTTTTTTTTATAGAAAAACGTTGGAAATGAATGGATTAGGCAGCCCGTCTTCGGTCCCGAATAAGGCGAGTTTAGAGCGAAGAAGACGAAATATTTATTAGAAATTCTCACTGTTGTTTAATGGTCTGGATGATGCTGGAATCACGTATATGTTAACTATTCTGAAGAAGGATGAGTCGACTAAAAGAAAACAAGAACTTTTGAAATTGATTTTGGGAAAAGATTTATTGACGAATTACGATGAATGGAAGAATGAAATGACCCTTTCTGTGCCCAGAAAAATCATCGGCTCAGATACTCTTCACAATGATGCTTTGATGCGTCTTCTGACCAAGCTCAAGGAACCAGTAACTCAGAAAAACTTCTTCTCTTGGTGTGAAAATGTTCGTTTTGAGTGGAATTCTATACGCAAGATGATTCCAGTTGAATCAGCCTGACTATTGGCCAAATAGCTATGTTTTCGCTGAGGCTAAGAGTATTCTTAATGGGGACTCTCTCAATCTTCACATGGAAGATGGCTATGTTCATGTCAATAAAGACATTGGGTGAGAATGGCCGTCGATTGGAAAGTTTTCAGATTGAAACCCCCTTCAACGAGTTCTTGGGAACCTGAGACCGATCAACAAAGCACATCCTTGACGGCTAGGAAACAACCGATAAAAACAGAGCTTCCAGCTGATAAAGAGAAAGAAGATCTGTCTAAATATGAAGAAAAGAAAATATGTCGAGGAATTAAGACTACTGCGCTCGGAAAAGGAAATAAAATGCAGCCATCAACTAAAGGAACCAAATCGGGGGAACAACGGGAGCCAACAGTTCCAGATTCTGATTCAGAAAGCCAAGTTGGAAAGCAGAAGAAATACAAGCAGCAGAGGCATCTTTCAACTGTGAATGTCCTTCTGGTTGGAGACTCTGGCGTGGGAAAATCCACCTTCATCAATGCGATTTCTAACTATGTGAAATATTCGTCACTTGCAGATGCCATTGATAATGGACCCAATGTTCTCATCAACTCTCAATTCACAGTCGTCAATAAGGTATTTTCTGAGAATTTTAATAGCTTTGAGAAATTAGGAAAATAAAATGGTGACCATTAAAACAGATTCAACTTATAAAACGACGATAGGCAAACGGCAAAATGAGAATTTGGGAAGTTTTGGAGAGTCAGTAACTCAAGTGAGACGGCTAGAAGACAAAGAAGAAAGCGAGTTTAGAAGCCTGTGACTTACTCTTTGCTCCACAAGCTGTGTGGAAAAGAGTTGAATTTGAATCTGATCGACACTCCTGGATTGAACGATACACGAGGGTTGGAACAAGACATGAAGAATCTCAATCAGATTCGGGAACATATTGTGGAACTTGGGTGAGATGACTCTATTGATTGAACAGTTTCTAGACATTTGAATGCAATTGTGATTATCCTGAAAGCGACCAGTCAAAAGATGACAATGCAATTCCGCCATTCTCTCAATAAATTGCTCACTCATTTTGACAAAAACGCCCTCAAAAATTTAATTTTTTGTTATACAAACAGTCGAACCACTAACTACAAGCCTGGGGACGCGATCATCACACTTCGAGAGTTTATTAAAGAACAAACAATTCGAACTGGGGCCAACATTGAACTGAGCAAGTAGAGATCTGGTTTTCTTTTATTCCTATTCGTAGAGAAAACGTCTTCTGCTTCGACAGTGAATGTTTCCGCTATCTCTGTTTGGTTTCGCAGTACCCCGTTTGTCGGAGCAACGCGTTGGATGCGAGTCTACAAGAATGTTGGGAGATCAATGTAAAAGAATTTGAACGGTAGGTTGCCATTAAGTGACATTAATTCGTTCAGGTTGTTGGTTCGAATTGACCAAGTGGAGAGCTACAAACTGGCAAATTCGACTGATCTTGGCAAGCTGAAGAATACAATTCAACTCCTGGCATCTTCTCAACAAAAAGTAGCTCAATTGCTTGTCAACACCGATAGAGATGTTCAATCTGTCTATTCAGAGGTTTTCCTATTCTCCTTCATAAATCAGTCTTTCAGATGCGAGTGAAGTATAAAAGACTCGAAGAATTGCGTAAAAAAAGTGGAGCTCTGGAGAAAATTGTCCCTCTTGCAGATCCAATGATTTACTGTAATCATTGTAACAAAGTGTGTTGCACAATAAGCACAGAGGCAAAAACACAAGTAAGATATTTTTAAATGTAAAACTAGTATTTAGCATATGGGAACAGTCGACCATACCACCCTAATAGATTTCCCTCATCTATTTACTTCTAGTAGTCGAACTTGTAAAAAATGCACCTGCCACTACACGTCGCATGGATTGTTGCGAAGTACAGTAAAGCAACAAAAGGTAATTTTAGACTATTATTAGACACAACGTACTAGACTTCGGACACTCAAAATCTAAAAGAAATCAATGACATCAACAGTGCATATGAAATTCTGCAAAAACATCTGATGGATCGACAAAAAGATGTAGGCATTTGTTGATCTTCGGAGTCTTTCTTTATAGCAAGATATTCTGAAGGCAGAAGAAAAGAAGCTGATCCAGATTTGTGCAGAAATCCAGGTCCACATCAATTGCAAATCAACGACAAATACGATAGACCACTTCCGGATGGCTCTCCTTGACTTCATACAAATGGAGGATAGAAAAGTTCAATCTGGAACAGATCGAGGAGTTTTGGAACAACTTAACAAAATCTTGAAAGACTACGATGAAGAACGCAGACGGATTTCAGAGGAAGTCGAAAGCAAAGCCAAAAATGTCCTCACCGAGCACGAGGTCACTGACTTTTATGAAAATAGAAAATATATTTTAGATAGAAACAAGACTACAGGAAATTAACACTTTCAAACAGACTAAGCAAATTCCACAAGAAATCAAGAAGGAGGTGGCCCTGAATAGATCAAGCAGCCCGTCTTCGGTCCCGGATAAGGTGAGTTTAGAGCGAAGAAGACGAAATATTTATTAGAAATTCTCACTGTTGTTTAATGGTCTGGATGATGCTGGAATCACGTATATGTTAACTATTCTGAAGAAGGATGAGTCGACTGAAAGAAAACAAGAACTTTTGAAATTGATTTTGGGAAAAGATTTATTGACGAATTACGATGAATGGAAGAATGAAATGACCCTTTCTGTGCCCAGAAAAATCATCGGCTCAGATACTCTTCACGATGATGCTTTGATGCGTCTTCTGACCAAGCTCAAGGAACCAGTAACTCAGAAAAACTTCTTCTCTTGGTGTGAAAATGTTCGTTTTGAGTGGAATTCTATACGCAAGATGATTCCAGTTGAATCAGCCTGACTATTGGCCAAATAGCTATGTTTTCGCTGAGGCAAAGAGTATTCTTAATGGGGACTCTCTCAATCTTCACATGGAAGATGGCTATGTTCATGTCAATAAAGACATTGGGTGAGAATGGCCGTCGATTGGAAAGTTTTCAGATTGAAACCCCCTTCAACGAGTTCTTGGGAACCTGAGACCGATCAACAAAGCACATCCTTGACGGCTAGGAAACAACCGATAAAAACAGCTTTCAGGTGATAAAGAGAAAGAAGATCTGTCTAAATGTGAAGAAAAGAAAATATATTTTACATAGAAACAAGACTACGGGAAATTAACACTTTCAAGCAGACTAAGTAAATTCTACAAGAAATCAAGAGGGAGATGGCTGATGCTTGAGACGTAGCTTGTTTGAATAAACATCAACTCCACAGACTTGGATTGGATCTCCATTTGCATCGTCACCTAAAAAAATGCCTGTTTATTGCAATACAAAAAAGCTAGACAGTTGATAAATTATTACTTCTAATTTCAACAAGCAGTTTTGATCCGCGGCAACTAGCAACCAATTGCCCCGGGAATTTCCTCGATTTGAAAGCCAAAGCGAAGGCTCCTTCTAATTGCTGTATTACTATCTCAACAAGTTGGCGGAAAGAGAAGTTCGGATAACGATCATAGACATGCTGAGTTAACTTCGCAATTACTTCGGTGTCTGTCTCAGACTCAAATTTATGTCCCTTCTTCATCAGATACTCTTTGATTTCACGATAATTGGCAATAATACCATTATGGACAACTACGAAATCTAAGCCAAACGATAATGACTAATAGAGGCTAACAATCTTACCACTCGTATCGTTGCTACGTTGAGGGTGACTGTTCACATCCTGAGGACAGCCATGAGTAGCCCATCGCGTGTGGGCAATTCCACAGTGAATCTCATAGGTCATGTCCATATCCAAACCTTCTATCTCTAAAAACAAAGCTAACATAAACATATTTTAAAAAACCAACTCTTTACAGAATCAGCCAAAACTGAAACTTTTCCTTCTCTACGAAGGAGGAAGGTTTCGCTATGTGGAGAGTCCTTATTTGATCCACCATCAATGGCAAGCCCTATAAATAGAAAAATACATAGTACAATTAAAAACTCACCTGCAGAATCATAGCCTCTGTACTCCATCCGCTGCAATCCTTGGATGAGGATGTCGATTATTTCTGACCTCTTCTTGGGAGTAAGGAAGTTAAGATAGGCGAAGATTCCACACATTTTGAATCAACTGAAATATAAAATTGCGGGAAGGCAACCAACTTCCAGTTTTCATCAATTCCTTCGAATTCTCTTCTCGTTTCTTGAAAATGCAGAGATTGTTTGATGGGAGATCAGCCATCTGCCACATGAAATAGTGGGAAGATATGAAGATTATCTAGGCTTTTGCTACAGTCGGGGTTAATAAGACCTCTTGAAAGATTGAATGATTAAAACAATATTTTTTCGAGGCTTTCTGCGATCTTGCAGACTTTAATCTCCTCCAAAAGATTTGAAGGAAAGCGCGACTAACGGGTAGATCAGCTCCCAGAACGCGAGAAGCTGCAGCATGTCGTTTTGGGTCAGCAGGAGTGGTGAATTCGAAATCCGCCACGGCGGTTGTCATCACTGAGAGACCTGGATATGATGTTTTGCTTTTGAAAATTAGGGAAATTCACCATGGGGAATGAGCTTCTTTCCAGTTGGATAGTCCGGATCGGTATATTTCTTTCCCTGGGAGCTGATTGAATAACTGAAATGAATTTTAATCAGTTTTCTCTGAAAACAACCCACCTAAGACCGTGACAAATATGAACTCCGGCGTTGCCAGAGCCCATTCCTGCGAAAGAGCTCGCCATAAGCATCTGAGTTCTGGCTTCCTCATCGGTTGGATCGAAGACGCTTCGTCGGAAATAAGTCCCAAGTATCTAAAAAGTCTTCCTTCACCTTTTTTTCAAGAATCCAAACCCTCAAGGTCTCTTTAGACCAGACGTCGCTGATGGGATTCGAGCCTTGATAAACTGGTCTCAGCTCAGGGTTTGGCGGACGGGAAGATATCTAGAAATTTTAAAAAAAGGTACAGTCTCTATGAATACAGAATACCTTGGTGTAAGGAATGGCTGTATAGCTCTCCAAAGAGTGACAGAGGACATCAAATCCCGAGTATATGATCACATTTCGAGGCATACTGCAATTCAAAATCATTTCTAGGCGAAAAGTTAAACAAGCCCCCCAAAGTGTCCGTACATGCTGACCCCCCATCAAAAGGCTTGAGAGTTTAGACAAGCTCCCACCCTCCATTTAATCAACTACTAAGCCTAAGCCGGAAATTAAAGAAAAGCTACATTTAACTACTGATTAACACAATCTTTCAAAAACTGGAAGATACGCTTTCTAAACTCTGTTTTCTCGTTCTCTCGAACCACAGATTCAGCGATATAACCGGCAAGATGAGCATCGGATGTTCCATGAGCCTTTTTCAAGGGATGTTTAAGACGCGACCAGAATGACTCTATACCATTTGTACATACTTCTGTTCCATCCGTATAAAGCCTAAAAGTAAAACTAACTGATCTTAAATAGTACTTTTTTGAAGCCAGTGCTATGGTTGACTGAATAATGGTACTTAAATGTTTTGGAGAAACCATTGTAAGACGGCCACATGTCTGAGAAAATAGTACTTTCAGTTTCAACATGTTTTTGCAGTAATGCAATTAATACTCTACTGGTTCTGTTTAAGACTACAGTGCGTCCAGAAATTATATAACCACCCATTTTTTGGCCTTTTTTCTCAATTTTTTTAGGTTTTCGAAAAATTGGTGAGTGCCATTATTTTTCCCGCGCGAAAAAACCCCGATAGCCAAAATTTCAGCCAATTTCATCTATCGGGTCCAGAGTTATGACCAAAAGCCCCAAAAACAGGTGTCCAGAAATTATATAACCACTTTATTATTAACTGTTCAATAACTGGTTTGTCCTCCATTTTTCTGAATAACTTCTATCAAACGACGAGGAAGAGACTCGGAGAGATTCTTGAGAACTTGAGGATCCAAAGCGGCCCATTCTCGAGTGATAGCGGCTCTAAGGTCGTTCGTGTTGGCAAATTGGCATCCATTGGCATAAACTCGTCTCACTAAGATTCCCCAAAGATTCTCGATGGGGTTGAGATCAGGACTGCACGCCGGCCAGTTCATCACTCTCACGTTCATTGCAGCTAGCCACTGAGAAGTGGAAGCGCTCGCGTGAATGGGGGCGTTGTCATGCTGGAAAACGTAGCCAACGCCAGAGGTTGCCAAGAATGGGAGCAGTTTGGCAGTCAGGACAGCTTGGTAATCGGTAGAGTTCATTCTTGGAGTTAGAAACTGCAGCCCGACTGTCCCGTCTGCACAAAAAGCTGCCCAAACCATGACGCTTCCACCCCCAAAACCCCTTCTCGAGAAAACTCTGGGCACCTTACGAAGATCATGCCAATAATGGCGATTCCCATCTGGCCCGTCTAAGGACCATTTCTTCTCGTCTGACCATATTACCTTAAAAAAACCCAAATGCGAAAACAAATAACCAACTTTTGAAAAATTTGTTTGCCTGGACAAATGATGATGGGCAAAGTTAAGTCTTGCTTGAATGTGTGTTGGCGTAAGTCTTGGCGCCTTCTTCATCTTCATCGAAACAATTGTTCCACTTTTTTGGAGAACCTGGCGTACTGTTTCTCTAGACACATTGAGCTGTAGATCATCTCGAATTTCTCGAAGGCTGGTAGCTTTGTTGCTGGCACTTCTGACGATTAGACGCTTTTCTCTTGGACCAAGTTTAGCTTTTCTTCCTCTAGTCGAATTGTTTTTGCCATAACCTTGTGGATCGGCTAAGAAGCGACAGACGACGACATGATGGCGGTTCAATCTTCGGCCAATTTCTCGGAATGACATCCCTGTATCACGGTAGGCAACGATCTTTGCCTTTTCTTCGGTACTGAGAGCTGTACCATGTGGCATTGTTTGATATGTTTGATGAGATTATGGGATTTATCATCGCCAAAGTCTTACTTTTCACTTTGACTTGTTTTCGCTATTTAAAATGATGTTCCAGGGCCATGGCGGCCTATTTTGAAAAGTGGTTATATAATTTCTGGACACCTGTTTTTGGGGCTTTTGGTCATAACTCTGGACCCGATAGATGAAATTGGCTGAAATTTTGGCTATCGGGGTTTTTTCGCGCGGGAAAAATAATGGCACTCACCAATTTTTCGAAAACCTAAAAAAATTGAGAAAAAAGGCCAAAAAATGGGTGGTTATATAATTTCTGGACGCACTGTATCTTGGCGAACACTTTTTTGTATTCCGCGACAGACCTAAATATAGCTGCTTTGAAGAGTAACTAACCTCCACACACCCAAACTGTTTCCCTCCTAATTGCTCCTCTTCCATATTTTCGTGTATGGGTAGCTGTTTCGTCACTTTCTACAATATCACCAGCTGTTCCAAGTTTAGGATATGTTGAAACGATTCTTTTGAAAATGCTGCAAAGATATAGGCAAACTAACTTTTTACAGATTTCTCGAAAGAATCCTTTGTAATTAACTACAGTAGTGTTTGATACTTTTAATTCTTTGATAATTTGATCAGAGCTATAATTAAAAGTCCACATGTATAGCAGCTTGACTGCTAGATACAAATCCAAGGGGCCACGCTCAAAGAAGGAATTCACTTTGATTCCTCTCATTGAACAATCGGACTTTTTATCAATCCTACATCGCCACTAAAATCAATTTAAAAACCAAACACAACTGTGACTACCTCCATGTTATTCCCTCTTTTACGTAGAGACATTGGATTACCACAAACCTGGCAAAGAAACTGTCGTACTAACAACCCTTCATCCACCATTTGCCTAATGAAGGTACGCTGATCAGGAAAGGCTTTCAAAAATTCTGCTAAGGTACTAATCGATTCCATTTCTTAAAAGTTTAAATAACCTTAACCCAAAGAAGTTGCACAAGAAAAAAAACGAAAAATAAAATGAAATAAATGTTGAAAGTGAACCAAAGTAGGATAGAGGGATGGAGGGCTTGTCTACATCCAGGTGGGGGGTTTGTCTCATTGTAGCCCCGCAAATCTTATTTGGACTCGAGCTCTTCATAAAGATAGCATCATTGCAAAGCTCAAGATTGAGGAATATCCACTGATGGAAGTCTGGAGATCCCTGTGAATTTTATTCCATTGGTGACCTGATGATATTAGAAATTCCATTCAAATTATCCAATTATCAATGGGCGAATTTCAAATATGGAACGCTGACAATGAAATCGACTATGTTTTGGATGAGTTAACTGATGATCAGTTCTATCTTGTTATGGCAAAGTGCGTCAATTTTTTGACTTTAAAAACAAAAGTTCATCTTTTAGATGTAGACGTTGCTATCGTAATCCTTGCCGCCACAGGAGAGACTATTCAACCAATAAATTTGAGCTAGCTTTTCCACTGCTTTGGGAAGGAATTATGACAGCTGTTAGAGTAATCTCAATAGGATGATTCTTATTTTAAATTATGTTTTAGACAGCTAAATGGACCACAACTGTGGCTAGAAACAATCAACTATTGCTAGGAGCTCCTAGGATTGTTCATCGCCTAAAAAGGAGAAACTTTTTCGTTATACAGTAGCACACAAAAGTTTGGAAATTTTTTAAATTTGGACATAAAAGTGTCAAAACACATTAAAAGTTTCTAATTTTTTTTTGCAAAAGATTGCTTAGAGTCTCTATAATAAGACTACAAAGTGTTTCTTGGCAAATCCCGGAAGAACATTTTTTTGGGCCAAAGAGCTATTTTTGCCTCCACAAAAGTTTGGAAATTTTTTGTTTAATCCTATTTTACTGTTCATATGTGTTCCATTATTGGTTTCTTTGTGTTCATCATGGGTAGTGGCAAAGAAATTCCACTTCCTATTCAAAAAGCTATCATCCGCGAGATTCAAAAAGGTCGACGCAAAAAGGATTTGGCTACGCAGTATAGTCTGGCACCGAGCACAATAACAAAGATTCACAAGCGATTTCTCATTGGAAAATACGTCAGAAAGACTCCACGAAGCGGCCGACCCAAGAAGACCACAAATCGCCAGAACAAGTTGATTATTCGTGCCTCAAAGAAGGATCCACACCTCACCTCCGCTGACATTCATAAGGATCTCGTCAAATTTCATGGCCTTACAGCTAGTCGAGAGACGGTTCGTCGTAGATTAGTTGCTGTCGGACTGTTTGGACGCCGTCCCTGCAAGAAACCCCTCGTCTCTGTTAAGAATCGGAAGGCCCGACTTGAATTTGCTAAGAAGCACGTGAATTGGACTGAAAACCAGTGGAAGAAGGTTCTATTCAGTGACGAATCAAAGTTCAATCTCTTTGGAAGTGACGGAAATCAATATGTGCATCGCCCTATCAACTCCTGCTTCTTGCCTAAATATCAAAAACCAACAGTTAAGCACGGAGGAGGAAGTGTCATGCTGTGGAGCAGTTTTAGTTTCTCTGGTGTAGGACCATTGCATCGGATCACTGGGAATATGGATGCTCAAATGTATAAGGAGATTTTGGAGACCCAAATGCTGCCATTTGTTCGACAAAAGATGCCAAGAAGTTGGATTTTCCAGCAGGATAACGATCCGAAGCATACGTCCAAGCTAGTGAAAAATGATCTGGCACAGAAGAAGATCCGCGTCTTACAGTGGCCAAGCCAGAGCCCGGATCTTAACCCTATAGAGCACCTGTGTGAAGAGCTAGGACGCGCTGTCGCTAAGATTCGAGTCAGAAATGCCCAGGAAAAATATGCCGTTCTGAAGAGGGAATGGGAGTCAATTCCACAAGAAAAGATTGAGAAACTTATTAATTCTATGCCAAAGCGTTGTAAGGCGGTTATTGATGCCTTTGGTTATCCAACCAAATATTAAAATAATTGTTTCATTGTTAATAAATTCGTTTTAAAAAAAAATTTCCAAACTTTTGTGGAGGCAACAATAGCTCTTTGGCCCCAAAAAAAATGTTTCTCCAGGATTTGCCAAAAAACACTTTGTAATCTTATTATAGAGACTCTAAGCAACCTTTTGCAAAAAAAAATTTAGAAAATTTTAATGTGTTTTGACACTTTTATGCCCAAATTTAAAAAATTTCCAAACTTTTGTGTGCTACTGTATGTAGAAATAACTCGGCTGAGTCACTGCTTTACCCGGATGTCCCTGTTTAGCTAGCTTTTTGAATATTTCTTTGTGGCTTTTGAGCTAACATCGCTTAATCAACAGTATCTTTTTAGATGTCATCAGAAGTTAGTGTAGAAGTCATTTACTTCGGCGATAGGAAACTCTCGGATTTGGTTATTACCGTTGAAGATCAGGAATTTCATGTCCATAAAATGGTTTGTTTCTCATTTTTAAGCTTCTATATATAAAGTTCTAGGTTTTAGCTGCCCGAAGCGAGTACTTCAAAGAATTATTCTATGGTGATTTCCAAGAAGTTAGTTTTCTTTAAGATATCGATGAATCATTTAGAAAAACAAAGATGAAATTACAATTACTTATACGGATGCCTTGGCCTTTCGAAGATTCCTCGAATTTATGTATAATGGTATTATCTCAGATGATGCAAAATTCCTTGATGTCTGCTCGGAAGAACCAAATATGCCCAAAAGTAAGTATTTAATTAATAAACAATTTAGTTGCCTTTTAGCTTTTTGGAAAGAAGGAGGCGAATTGATTAAGTTGGCCGATCGTCTTAGCCTTACTGCTCAATTGAAAGCCTATGTTGCAAGAACCATCTCTAATTATGCCTGTCATAGTCCATGCAAGCGTTGCTTCAATGCATATATCTTTGCTCTAGGTTTTTTTTCTTTCAGCTATGAATTTAGTTTTATTTTAGCTAATGATCTGAGCACCACTCTCAGCAAGGTTAGCTTTAACATTTATTTTCTTTCTATTACTCTAATCCACAGTCAACTTCTAGCTTTAACTTTTTCAAACTTCTCACAACTTTTTTGATTCTCCACAAAGCAAGTTTGTGCGAAATTTAAGAAAATTTAGCTAGAAGTTGAGGAGTTCGAACTTTAAAAACACTTACAGAAAAAATATAATTTTGAACACCAGCGTGCTTGGTCAACTGAGTTTTCCAAAATTGTACCAGCAGATGTTAACATTAACAAAACTGCTTTAGCAGTGCTGTTTAGTTCTGTAGAAATTTCTCCAACCTTTGTGTTTAAAGGTTTACCATAGTTAGAAGTTTATATCTGATGATTTTTCGTTTTCCTGTCTTGATTAAATGAATTATCGTGTTATATTTACGTTTAACTGATGACAAGAAAAGCAGCAAACTAGTCGTTTTCGCTCAATTATTCATCTTTTCTTGAGACTTCGAAGAGAACTCTCACAAAAACACTTTATTGCAATAGCTTTCAGCCGGATTCCTGGAAGAGCCGTGACGATTTTCTTCAATTATTGAGTTTTATCTTTCAGAACAATCTCCTCGATTAGCGCGATAGCTTCGAACTTCCATTCCATTTTCAATTACAGCATTTATTCATTCTGATCGTTGATACTCAGCACGCTGGGTTTACGACTTTCTCCCGTTCAGTCAGCTCGAAACCTCAACAGTTAATGGGAGATTTTAATTATTCTGTTTATTCTAAGAGTAGGGTTAGCCAAAAGCCCATTAATTCCCCATTTTCATGTGGGCTAATTTCTGAATTTTAATCAGGAGATTTGCTGACCTTACGATGCTATAAGGAAATAGTTAATTATCGTAATCTTGGAGGAATTAGAAAGATTGAAACTGAAAAATATTGATTGAAAATTGGCTTTCCTAGGCTAGCTAACGTAATTGCTTAAACTTCATGGCTACGGTAGCTCAAGAGAGAGCCTAATTTGACGCAAATTTTTGAAATTTCGAATTGAAATATATTCTTCTTAAATGTCATCTTGAGACCTATAGTCTGTTTGAAAAAATAAGACAAAACTGCCTATTCGCGGTGCTCCGGAATAGGAAGTTGGGTAGAATTTGAACTAGCACCCCCACAACCATACATACAAGTCCCCAGACCTTCTTTAAACAAACCCCCCACATCTTTTATTAAATCCTATTGCCTTTAATTTAGTTTATTTTTACTTTTCGGTTTAATTATTTATTTTCGTTTCCTCTCGTTATCATTTATAATTTAGGTCTAATAATAGACAAAATTAGCAGTTTAAATGAATTTAAGCGCTTAATTACCGACCAAATTACCCTTATCAAAAGAATGCAGGAAAAAGGGTTACTGGTACGTCAATTTTGCTGTCTGAAATGCGGTAATCCTATGGTACTAAGGAAACGGGGAATAAATCTAGAGGTTCTAGGATTACTCAGTTTAAAGTTATTTTATTACTTTAGTGGAGATGTCGTAAAAACAACAAGAGTGATTGTTCAGTCAGAGGAATCAAGGCACATTCATTCTTTGAACGAGAAGCACTTGATTTGTATAGATCCGTCCAGCTGCTTTTTATGTGGTTATTCAGGTATGTGTTTTAATTTTGTCGTTTACTTTTCTAGGTATACTTCTCAGCAAATTATCAGCGAATTAAATGTGTCAAATTCGACTGTAGTCGACTACAAGAATTTTTTTCGGAGACTTTGCGAGAAGTTAGTATTTATTTTGTAAAATTATTTGTTAGTATTGTCAAGCAATATCCCAAGATAGGAGGAGACAATTGCGTAATAGAAGTCGATGAGTCAGCACTTCACACTAGAAAATATGGCAGAGGCAATATTCAGAGAGAAATCACCTGAATTTGTGGAGGTCAGTCAACTAAAAAGGTTTATTGATGTTTGTTTAGGCTACTGCCGTTCAACAAAAAAAGTTTTTGCTCAAATCGTGTCAAATCGAACCAACAAAGTCTTGGTTCCACTACTAAAAGAGTATATCGAACTTGATAATATTATATATTCTGACATGTAGAAGGCTTACTCAGGCCTATCAAAAGTTTTCAATAGACACTATACAGTAAATCATACAACAAACTTTAAAAAGTATGTTTTTTTAAATAGCATATTTTACAATTTAGTGTTCATGACGATGGGACTGCGGTTCACACCAACAATATAGAATCGTTTTGGAAGAGATTAAAAGAACCCCTCAAGCATGCATATGGAATCAGTAAAACACTACTGCCTTCTTATATTCCTGAAGCTGTAGCAAGAGAAAATAAGAAAGAGACGTTTAAAGCGAGAATGTTTGCTAAAATAGCTTTGTTCGTAAATCAATAGGTTGTCTATCAATTTTCTGGAGTTTTAATAGGGGGATGAAGTTTGTTTAAACTAAGTGGGGAGTTAGTTTAAATTAATGGGAGGCTAGTTAAAATTTTTTTCCCATTTTTCATATTTTGGACGTTTTAACTCAATTTTATTGCGTTATAAGCACATATGCGAAATTGCGAAGTTAAATTCCGCTCTACTCGCTCTCAAAGGTCAACCATCTCTACTGTTAAGAAGTGAAGTAAATTGTGTTTTTTGAAGTGTTCACCAATTGGTCGAACGAAACGAGGAATGGATAGAGCAACCGCAAAAAAGTTGAAATTCATCTTGTAGACCATTTTCTCTTAAAACAATCAAGGCAGATTTATTATGGAATTCAATTCGACTATTTCGAGATTACTTTAAAGGGACAGTCCCGCAGTTCGAAATCTATCCGGATAGATTGGTCCCGCAGGGATTAATACGCAGCGCGAATTTTCAAATTTTGTGCCTAAAACATACATTTTTAGCAATATTTTTTTATTAGTATTCCTTTCCTTGTGATCTATATACTCTATAACTGACTAATCAATACATTATTTGTTTCGCAGGATAGGATACTAACCAATTTCAGTGAATAATAGGAGAAACTAGTGCAATTAAAGATATAAAAGGTTAGTTATTTACATTTAGCTATATTTCAGAGTTGCCTTCGTTATATTATTATTACCGAGTAACTAATATGTTCGTAGTAATGTTGTATAGAGTGTATGTTAAGCATTTTTTGAGAAATTAGAAAGTTTATGAAGGGGATAGCTCTATGAAAAGGATATGGTTACATGAAGGTTAGTTTTTACAACTCTTTTTTCAATTATTTATTGCAGATAAGCTATAGTTTGATCTACTAATTATTCATCGTCACTACAGATCTCGAGCTCTTCGAATAATTTTTCTATGCAAGCGAGCATGTTGTCCTCGGCAAATTGGTCATCATAAGCTGTAGATTTTTCTTCGATCTATTCTGGGAATCCATCATCATTTTCGTCATCTTCTTCAACTAAAGGATGATTCCTTTGCAGTAACTCTCGATTGTGTAAGTAGATCTCTGTAGTAGATCGAACCGATCTAAGTAGGTAATAAAAATAAGAGAAAATTAATATATGGGTTCCGCCGCGCGACTGGTGCGCAGGCTGTAAATTGAACCGAGTTGCCAGCTAAAGTACTACCGGGTATTTTAACCTCATCCCACCAAGCAAGGCTTTAATTTAAGCCTAAGGAGACGAGGGGAGACGCCCATACACTTTATTTGTTTTGCTCTTCAAGCGGGGTGAGAAGAATATTTTTGGAGAAAACTTCTTTTTCTGTCTTTCCGGGGATCCATCGCCTTCTAATCTCTCCTCGTCTCTTTTTTATATTCGTCGATCAGCGTCTTCAATCTATCGATGAGTTGCTCAATACTCAGCCGATCCTCCTTCGCACAACAACATCTAAACACTCATTCAAATTCGTTCAAATCCTTACTCATTGATAAGATCCTTGATTTCAACCGAACAATCCTCAGCAAAATAAGGATTAGATTCTGAGCCCTTAGAAAATTGAGTTTCATTTACTTTTCGATGAATGAGCTGCCAAAGCGTAACTCCAGTACTGTAGACATCGACTTTCTCATCGTAATGCCCATCATTTATCTCTTGTGCTTGATATAGCGTCGTACCAATCGCACTACAAATGTAAAAACTCAAAATATAAAAGATCCACCTCACCATGTATGTGTGATATCAGGGTTCTGATAGATCGACCCAGCTATTCCAAAATCAGTCAGTTTGACCTTAGAAATAAATCCCGATTTGTCTACTTCAACCATAATACTGAAATTAGTTTTTTTTTCAAAGAAGCATAAAACAAACTTGGCTGGTTTCACATCTCGATGCATAATATTTAAATTGTGGAGAAAGAGTAAGGCCGCGCATACCTTCAGCATCCAATCCAGAACTTGTGAAATGGAATATTGAAATTCTGGCTTGATGATTACTGAGCTTAGAATAAAAATCTTCTAAAGTAACTTGCCATCGGCTAACGAATAAGGCATAAACTCCATGAGGAACCCGTTGGGCATATTGTCTTCGTTGAGAACAACAGCCAATGATTGAACGATGTTGGGATGTCTCTGAGTTTTGTTTTTACATTTATAATTCGCCTACTAGCACAGCATATTTCAATTCTCTTTGGTTGTACTCTTGGTGCCCACTTGAGGAAACGAATATTTTGAAAACGACGTCTCCGTAGTCCGATGATTTGGCATGGTGAACGATAGACAGATTAGTAAAAGAAATCTGATCTCCTATATTAACAGAAGACTGTTCGATTTGAGGAAAGTTGCAATCAAAAAACTTCTTCTCAGTAAATTCTAAAAGTTAAAGCTAATACCGATGTATTTTTCTGTCTTTCGCTCCATTTTTCAACTTTTCTGAAATTCTCTTGAGCTGGCCTCTTTTTCCGGGAAAATTCAATAAATTCTGATATTTTTGGTCTACTTTTTGGGTTGTTGTCCCATCCGCTGAAAGTTATTTTTTGCTTTTTTCTGCTTTGTCAGTTCTACGCCTCGCTTTTCAACTCCGATAAAGTGAAAACTTTGATTTTAGTAAGCCAGATTGACCAGAAATAATCAATTACCGTATCAATAAAGCTGAAATCTCCAATTCCTCCTGAATATTTGGCCGAGCTCCATTTAAAATTCGATTAATTTTCTTGAATGGTGTTATTTCCCCCAAGTAACCATACGGCCTTCTAAACTTCTAATCGCTATTTTGAAAAACTTCACTAACTCTCGGTGAATAATCTCCCAAAACGTAATGGTTAACGCATAGATATCTGCCGACTTGCCATATTTAATTCCATCATGAAGCTCCGGAGCCATGTAAGCTAGTGTTCCAATGCTTTTACAACTCGTTTAACCAAAAGCCACACTCACCCATAAGTATGTGAAGCAGTTATCTGTAGCTCAACCGCTTTAGCCAATCCAAAGTCGGAAATTTTCAAGTCGTCTAAGGATTTCCCAAGTAGAATGCTATAACTCCGATATGAGAAGAAGGAATCTCACTTTTTAGGGTTGATATCTCGATGCAGTACGCCTTCTTCGTGGAGATATTGCAGACCATTTGAAGCCTTTTCAATCCAGGAATAAACTTGTTCCATATCGTATTCTACCGAGGTATCATGAATCACTGGAAATGGCATTTTAATGTCTTAAGTTGAAAAGGAGCAAGTTTTAAAAAAAACCAAAGATTTTCGACCAATTGCTATGCTAGTGTCTCTGATCGAGTCCCACCCTTATCGACAGAAAATGCCAACGTTATACACTTGAATAAATTCAATCCACTCTTCAAACAGCAAAGAATTGCTATTTCACTCAACATAGGGAAAAAAAAACCCCAAACAAGCCATTATATAAGCTCCCGTTCTCCATGTACTCCATGATGTAGCCACTGTAGAAAGTGCTGCTATTAGATGAATAGCCTTCTTCTGGAGTCAAAAGACCAACAAGACGGATGATATTCGGGTGATTGGAATGCTTTTTAGAAAATTATTGTAATATTATTAACAAATAAAACTAACCTTCACTAGGAGAATTACTTCATTCATTACATTTGTTTTATCGGCCTTCCTATATAGTATCTTGAGAGCTACGTTTCTGCAAATCGATCTCTATTTTAATTTTTAGTCAGACTTTTATAAACTGGTAAAGTTGCTTACCCCAGTAGCTTATTGTAGCCGCAAAAGACTTCTCCCTCGCCTCCATTTCCTATCCATTCTTTCTCTGTGAAATCATTGAGACTAAACTCATCAATAACTAAAGAAGCATTGATTATAAATCAGGCTTACCATTTATATAAGCATTCATCACGATGGCGAAAAGGCGAACCCGGCGTTAGACTTCCATTGATTCGGCCGCTGTTTGCCTTATCGTGATAAGGCGGTTTAGTCTTTATTTCAAAAAGGTAAGTTGTCTTTTGAGAAAGAGAACGACTATTTCTCAGTTCCATTATGATTACTGGATTAATCTCAATAAAATGTCCACTATGTTGTAGTCATTACATCGAAGTTAGTCGCTAGACATGTGCGCTAACTATTTTATTAAGGCTTTGCCGTTTTTTACTTATAACTATTGTTAACAAATCTCTAAAGAGTCGCACATCGAAAGTGGAAGGATCGTCTAAGCTGGCTGAATAAGTTCTACAATCGTAGCCGAGAATAAGAATTTAGTTTTTGCTTAAAAATTCGACCGACAGTCTAACCAAAAATAATCAATTTTTTTCCAGAGGTGGGAAAGCGCCCAAATCTACCTCTCTTGTGGATGTAAAGCCTCTCTACGGGTAGTCTATAATCCTACGGAAAATGCCTTGAAGCTAGTCAAGCTTTACGACCTACACACTGGGTATAAAATAGCTGTCGAAAGAAAATGTAATCTTTTTTTTAAATATTAGGTTGGCAACTTTGAAACGGGACACTTAACAGTTTTTCGAAAATTAATCATAATTTTTTTATTAAGCAAAGCTAATCAGTCAAATATGCTCCGTTAGAATCTACTACTTTTTCCCAACAGGTGGGCAGCTGATCGATTCCACTTCGATAAAAATCCGGGGTCTTGCTGTCGAAAAAAGATTGAAGTTCGCTTGCGAGGTGAGCTTTATTAACGAAGTGCTGTCCTTCCAAATGATGCGCCAAAGATCGAAAGAGGTGGTAATCCGAAGGAGCAAGGTCTGGACTGTACGGAGGATGCGGAAGGAGAGTCCAACCCAATTCCTTTATCTTCTGTTGAGTGGTCTTGCGTTATCGTGTTGCAAGTACACTTTTTCCTGTTGTTTCTTCAGCTTTTCTGCAAGTCGATCCAATTGGCTGAAATATACCTCGGCAGTCACTGTTTGACCCTTTAACAGTAATTCCCAGTGGACAATCCCTCTCATATTCCACCAGCAACACAGTAAAATCTTCTTCGGATGCAAACCGGGGTGCGGTGTCGGTATGCCGCTCTCATTGGGCTTCAGCCATTGGACTTTCCTTGAAAAGTTGGCGTACAGAACCCACTTCTCATCACCAGTAACTAGATTCGACAGCCATGACATATTCCTTTTGAAAGTGAGCAGAGAGAGACAGGCATCTGATCTCAGTTTGAGGTGAATTGGAGCCAACTGGTGCGGGATCCAAACTGCGTATCTCCACTTAAATCTAACCTCATGAAAATGATTTTCGATGGTGGTATGAGAGGTATGGAATTGCTCTGCTAGACACCTTGACGTTTGCCGGGGATCTCCTTCAATTGCTGCCTGGAGAGCGTCGACATCGATGGCAGATGGGTGATTTGCATGAGTCAGATTCTTGAAGTCCCTTCGTCCTTCCACAAAACTTTGGAACTATCTTTTCACCGTAGATTTAGACATTGTTCCAGGACCAAACGACTCACAGATTTTCTCGACTGTAGCTCTCACAGACGTCCCCTGGCGGTACTCATGAAAAATGACGACGTTGAGTGCTTCCGAAGAAATAGGCGTAGCTTCAGCTTGATCAACCATCAGGGCGTGTAATTATTGGTAGTAATAGGTTATTAATAGGCTTATAAGTTTACAAATTATCGCGGGATTTGACAAAGCCGCAAAAAAATTAGAAGGATAAAACTAAAGTGTCCCGTTTCAAAGTTGCCAACCTAATATTTTGGATCTCAATCAATTTTTATTTGTCCCTTTGCGTTAATCTCGTTTCCGTGTGGGAGAAGAGATAAGATCAGGAGCAAAAGCTCCTTAAAAACCTTAAAAAAACGCCAATTTTTGGCTAAAATTCATTAGTACAAAAATCTATTTTTAGAAGGTACTTCGTTTGAAAAAGTACCGAGAAGAAATTGTTTAAAACTACCATAAGCAGCTCAAAGAAGCTGGATTGAAAAATATTGACTTTGATCCTCCGCCAATCAACAAGGATACATTGTCATTCTACAAAAAGGCCTTGGATAGAGGCACTCCGTTTGATGATCAAAAACACAAGAAGCTTGCTGAGTTGACAAAGAAATTACTCGAGAAGAGGATGAAATCTATGCAAATCGAATAAATGAATTACTCTGTAAAAACAAGATTTTTTATTTTGCCTTTTTGTCAGCCAATAGGCTTGACCCAAATCCCATTACTGCTTCAATTGGACGAAATAGACTTGGCCAGCGTCGATTTGAGTGAAAGTCGCTCTTCCGCACAATATGGAACGAACTAGGTTGAACGAATAATCGCTGAATGCAACACAACCAACCACAAAAAGGGGCCCATTCTTGAAAGAAGAGAGGTGGTAAACTACTGTAATCTCTGTTCTCTTGAGAAAAGGTGGACACCTTCTCTCAGGTTTTTAGAGAAATTTCATCGATTTTATATAATCTGTTCATATTCCAAAAAACAATCACTAGCAAATAATCCCCCTGGGAGCTTTTTTGTTTTTAGAGAGCTGTAGCTTACAAGCCAGTTAGATTATCAATCAATAGTAATTTGCTCCTCCTATTTTCAATTTTAGTGCAAATCTACGATAGAAAAAGCACTTTTCTTAGAAAGAACTAGCTTTTTAATTGAAGATATTTTTAAAAAACCAGTCTTGGTTCTCTCTTCAAATCAGCAATCGCTTTCACTCTCAAGCCAATTTTATCTCTCCCCATCTCATTAGGAGCAGATCTCAACTTTAAAAAATCCCGCTCAATTGCCTTGAAATTTTCTAGTTAAAATTTAGAGGTTCTTTGTGCTAACATATTAAGGTCAATCGGTCAATTAGGCAAAAATTATGAGCTTTCCTCCTCTCTTTTCTCCTCTTAGCAGGCGAAAATCCATTGAGATTCTAGGACTGCTGCTGATTCGCCTTCAAAGATGAATAGAATTGAATTACTGATTAGCATTGTATGGCAGGAAAGTCCAAAAGGCAAATCACAAAATGAGATCTATTTTTGTAGAAGTGGGTCAAACATCTCCACAGATTTTAATTGTTTTTCAGAATTTCATCCTCCAGTGACAAATATTCTATCCTTAAATACTGCAGCTGCAATAAAAGATCTTGGAAAGTTCATTTTTCTGGAGGATTTTTGATTGAATTTTGAGAAAAAACTAACGGCATGTAGGTCCATTTGTCTTGCGAAATATCATACTTTTCTACTGAATTTAAAGAATTAGCTCCAGAAAATTCTCCAATAACCCAGATATCTCCTTTATAAACCAAAGAGCTACTGGAAATATAAGTTCTTTTTTGATTTAGCGATGTCAATTCCATCATCTTTCAATTTACAGTGCGTCCAAAAATTATATAACCACCCATTTTTTGACCTTTTTTCCCAATTTTTTAGGTTTTCGAAAAATTGGTGAGTGCCATTATTTTTCCTGTGCGAAAAAACCCCGATAGCCAAAATTTCAGCCAATTTCATCTATCGGGTCCAGAGTTATGACCAAAAGTCCCAAAAACAAGTGTCCAGAAATTATATAACCACTTTATTATTAACTGTTCAATAACTGGTTTGTCCTCCATTTTTCTGGATGGCTTCTATCAAACGACGAGGAAGAGACTCGGAGAGATTCTTGAGAACTTGAGGATCCAAAGCGGCTCATTCTCGAGTGATAGCGGCTCTTAGGTCATTCGGACCAAGTTTAGCTTTTCTTCCTCTAGTCGAATTGTTTTTGCCATAACCTTGTGGATCGGCTAAGAAGCGACAGACGACGACATGATGGCGATTCAATCTTCGGCCAATTTCTCAGAATGACATCCCTGTACCACGGTAGGCAACGATCTTTGCCTTTTCTTCGGTACTGAGAGCTGTATCATGTGGCATTGTTTGATATGATTGATGGGACTATGGGATTTATCATAGCCAAAGTCTTAATTTTCATTTTTGCTTGATTACGGTATTTAAAATGATGTCCCAAGGCCATGGCGGCCTATTTTGAAAAGTGGTTATATAATTTCTGGACGCACTGTATTGTATTTGGTGGTAGTGGAGAAAGTGGAGAAATATCCGAAATATTTGATGGAAATAAATGGATTGATGAACCAAGACTGCCTCAAGATCTATCACACTTTGCTTATACATTCATTCCCCGATCTCTTGAAGAAAGTTTTCTAAAGAACTTTGGGGAGAATTCCAGTATGTCCCCCCACAAATTTAAATATATTCCCCTACTGACAAATTTAAGTATAGCCCCCCATAGTTACATTTAACTATGAACCCCCATTTAGGTGTGATTTACACTGCATTTAATTTCATCCCCTCACTAAATATAAATAAACACCCCCTTTATTATTTCTTTGGTGGGTATTTTTTTGATTTACAATAGACACCCCACTATCTTTGGGGTCTTTTTTAATTTAAAATAAGCCCCCACCTCCTCCAAATCCAACTTTACAGGATTATACAATTTGATTTTATCTTTCTTCCCCGTTCACTTCCTATCCTCTAAAATGCTCGTGAACTGTCGTACTCTTGCCGATCTATCTCCGTATGCTAGAGAAAAAGTCCTAATCAAACAGATGATGGCTGAAAGGTTTCTTCTGAAAGAAATGAGCTGTGAAAAATGCAACTCTCAGATGACTCTTCGTGCTCGCAAGGATTCCTTTGAATGGAGATGCCGAATTGGCAAAAAAGATTGTTCATCTGCCTCTGTCCGAAAAGGATCGTACTTTTTCTCGTTGAAACTCGCACATCTACAATTGTGGAAAATAATGATACTATGGTTCAACAAAATCAGTGGTACGTTGATTGCAAGCGAAGTTTGTATCTCTCAAGTTTCTGTCGTAAATCACAAAAACTTTTTGCGAGGAATCTGTCAAAAGATTGAGCTGAGCTATCCTCAACTTGGTGGAAACAATAAGATTATTGAGATTGATGAAACTTGTCTACATTCTCAGAAGTATGGTAAAGGCAATAAAGAAAGAAAAGAAACATGGGTGTTTGGCGGCAGAGAAAGAGATGGCAAAGGAACTCTGGCTGTTATAGTGACCAATCGTCAAAAATCTACCTTGAAACCGTTTATTATGAAATACAGTGATGTGCAAAAAGTATTGCAACCTTGTAGAAAATCGTCGATTTTTAAAAAAAATTCATTAGCAATAACAGATTTATTAATCAACAGTAACAAGCTAATAATTAATAGCATCTCCTTCATTACGGATTAACTGGAAAGGCGATTTGGCATGCTTTCTGCAAGATTGTTTAGGAATGTTCTATCTAAGTTATTCCATGCCTTTTGAATTCCATTTTTTGAATCGAATGTGTTCGAATACTGCCTGTTATTCTTGTAAACTTCACATGACAAATTTCCAAAAAGATTTTCAATGCGGTTACAATCGGGTGAAAGCGGAGACCAATCAATTGTCGTCACGTTGCTGGCTTGGAGCCAAGCTTTAGTGCTTCTACTGGTATGAATTGGAGCATTGTCTTGTACCACTTTAAATCCTCTACCAGTTTGGAAGCGGAGAAAATGAAGCAGATTCTTAGCCAACAAGTTCTGATATCCAAAGCTATCTAATCGACCAGTAATGCAATCAAGAGCTACAGTACCATTTGACTGAAAAGCTGCCCAAGATTAATGATCAACCTCCACAATTTCTTTTTGAAAGCTGCATAGGTTTTTTCTGGAATCTCTCCAATAATTTCTGTTTCCGTTAGGGCCGTCGCATGTCCATTTTTTCTCATCTGTGTAGACAACCTAGGCAAAAATTAACGGCAAAAAAGAATCTAGCTTTTTTCCAATTCGTACTCATGTTTTATTGAGCAAATAATAGTCTTTTTACTTTGTGAACCGGCTTAAGACATGGAATTGTAGCCATTCTCTGTCTTTTAATGTGCGAAATTTGTCGTAGAGCTCTAATAACGGTTGTGCGATGTACAGAAAGATCCAATGTACTCTTGATTGAGTTGCATGATGTTGTTGAATTGGAAGCTAGATGCCCAATTCGTCTTCTATCTCGTGGGCTTAGTTTTGATGGCTTTCCTGTACTCATTACTTGACCATGTTGTGGGTTTTTTATCACTCGGCTGATTGTAGATTTGTTTCTGTTGACAAGTCTAGCGATATTCTTATTGCTTTTAACCTGCTTGGTTAAGAATACGAACTTAATCAATTTCTGAGCGACTTAGACGTTTAAAGTGTCTAATTCCTAAAAATAAGCAAACACAAAAAATTATACAAAGCTTTTTAAAAGCAATCCTACTCAAAAGCTATTTGCTTGTTTCTCCATAAGAAAGCAGTTTTTGAGAGGTAGTGACCTAGATCAATAAAGATCTTGAATCCACTCCTGGATTCAAGACTATGAGAGGAAAAAGGGATGACAAACCAAGAAAAAATGAATTAAAATGCCAGGGGAAAGGACCTAAAATTTCGAGGGAAAAGGGACTAAAATTTCAGGGGAAGGAGCAAAAATTTAAGGGTACTCGCCAGGGCTGAGTGGAGCCCTTATTTTTTGACCGAACCGGAACTCTAGTTCAAAAAAATTTTTCGGAACAAATTCTTATTCTTGCTTCAAATCACTTTACTTGGTTTTCCGTAAGTTTATACGTCAAAAAGCAACAAAAGAAGGCAGTTCTGCATCGTGGCGAAAGTCCAGACATAATATAACCAGAAAATTTTTAGAAATGGGAAAGAGGGTTGATAAAATCAGGGTCTTGAATAAAGGTTATTGCATAAAGGTTTAGAGAGTTCCGAAAAGTTGGTTCAAAAAATCCAGAACTTTGACTTTCTAATTTTTCGGAACCGGAATCCAAAGTAGGTTCCGCCCAGTCCTGGTTCTCACTGGATTATTTCAAAAAAACCTCGGATATTTAAAAAAATTAAATTCAATAAAAATTCTAGGATGTACTCATCCATAATAAGTAGAATAAAAAAGTTTTTAAAAAGGCAAAAAAAAACTAACTTACTTGCAATACAAGAAATATTTTCCTTTCTATCTTTCTTTTTCGATTATACTCTGTATCGAGCACTTGCTATGAATTTTTTTTTTAGAAATTTACCCATTACTTTTATAATTTTGAATTTCAAATTTGAGAATACTGGCTGCTTTTCAAGCTTCGCAACTGTTGTGGAAAAGATTATACAGTGTGACACATAAATATAGATACGCCCCGCGATTAGAGGTTTCTCTATGTAGACGTACTCCAGGCATTTTGGCTCTCTCATAAATCGATAAAGCGTATCTGAAAACCCTAGAAACAATGGTTTCCCGACAGATTTACGAAGATACTTAAAAACTGCAAAGAGATATTGCCTATTGGGGTGACACATATATATAGATACGGTATATATCACTGCGCGAATAAGATGAATAACTTCAGATTTTTTGGTTTTCTTTTTTTGTTTTATATATTATTTGTTTTTTATTTTTTGCTTTTTTTAGAATGCCCCGCGATAAAGAATTGTCCGATAGCGAGAAAGCCCGAATTCTCGCCTTTCACGAGGTTGAGATGCCTCTGGCTGAAATTGCGAGGAGGCTTGGAAGGTCTAAAAGTGCTGTACAGCACGTGGTCAGCCCCAACCACAATTATTACAAGAAGAAACGCTGTGGACGTCGCTCAAAGCTTACCGAAAGGGACCAGCGCCGCGTGGTCAAACATCTCTCCAACAGTATGGAGTCCGTACGAAAAGCTCCGGCAGCTCTAGGACTTAGTGTTTCACGTGAAACAGTTTGTAGAACTGTGAAGAAGAGCGGAGTACTCCAATATAGCAAGAAGAAGACGTCTCCTGCTCTTCAGAAGAAACATAAAGAGGCATGAATTTCCTTCTGCCGAGCCAACATTACGAGAGACTGGTCCAAAGTAAGAATTATTTTAAATTTTCTTAGTTTTTTGCTTAGGTGGTGTTTAGCGACGAAAAGAAATGGAATTTGGATGGTCCTGATACATTCGCCTATTATTGGCATGATCTCAGGAAGAATCCACTAACCCATACCACGCGCAATTTCGGTAGTGGAAGTGTTATGACATGGGCAGCCATCTCTTCTTTCGGAACAGTTGATCTAGTGATCACCACGTGCAGAATGAGCTCACAGGACTATGTGGATATTCTAGATAGGTCTATTCTACCTTATTTTTGTAGGAATTATCGTCGTCTCGTTTACCAACACGATAATGCCTCTATCCACACCTCCACAGCTACTGTTAACCATCTTTCTGGTAATAATATATCGGTATTAAGTTGGCCTGCACGCTCTCCAGACCTTAACATTGTCGAAAATGTATGGGGATACCTTGTTCGTCGGGTATATGAGAATGGTAAGCAGTACGCTACCGTAGCGGACCTGCAAGCCGGCATTCTCAAAGAATGGGCCAATATTGACAATAATTACCTGTCAAAATTGTATAGTTCTATCCCTAATAGACTCTGTGATGTTCTGCAGGGAAATGGTAGTACTTGTTCGTACTAGCGGTTATAATAAAATGTTAACAAGCTATCGTATCTATATATTAGGTTGGCGACTAATTTCTGGGACACTTTTAAATATTTTATTTCTAAGCTGTTTATTCTTTTGCGTTTAGTTTTCAATAACTGACGTACCCTCCGTCGGTATCCACGACATGTTGCCAACGTTCAGGCAATTTGTAGATTCCCTCTCTGTAGAAGCCTGGGGATTTGCGATCAAAGAACGACTGAAGGTCCATTTTGAGGTCATCTTCATCAAGGAAGTGGCGTCCTTCCAGATGATGAGCCAAAGACCGAAAGAGATGGTAGTCAGACGGAGCAATGTCAGGGCTATACGGTGGATGGGGAAGAGCCGTCCAGCCGAGACTGCGCAGCTTCATATGAGTCAACTTCGCGACATGTGGGCGCGCATTGTCATGCAAGAAGAAGACTTTCCTCTGTATCCCTCTCAGCTTAGTTGCCACTCGATCCAGCTGTTCACAGTATATCTCAGCATTGATAGTGGAACCGTATGGCAGCAGCTCCCAATGTACAACTCCCTTGACATTCCACCAGCAACACAACATGATCTTCTTGGACTCCGGTCGAGATGTTGGGACTTTCTTCTCTCCTGGCTTGAGCCATTGCCGCTTGCGCGAGTAGTTGACGTAAAAGACCCACTTCTCGTCTCCTGTTACCACATAGTCCAGCCAGTCAGATCCATAATGGGAAGTGAGGAGAGTGTTGCAGATGTCAGACCTCATCCGCAGCTGGTGAACGGTCAGAGCGTGAAGAATCCAGATGGTGTATCTCCAGGCGTATCCAAGCGAATGAAGATGGTTTTCGATAGCCCTGTGGGAGTATTGGAATCCTTCTGCTAAACACCGGGTTGTCTGACGAGGATCCTGTTCAATGGATTCTTTTAGGCGATCTTCATTGAAGGTCAATAGACGTCCGGTATGGGGTTCATCTTCAAGGGAAAAGTTTCCAGATGTGAAGCGTTGGAACCATCTGTGCACCGTAGAATTAGAGACCGTTCCACCACCCATTAGCATGTTGATTCTCGTGGCTGCTTCTCTCACAGACGAGCCAAGACGAAACTCGTAAAGAATGATCGATCTCAGGCCTTCAC
Source organism: Oscheius sp. JU1382 (assembly GCA_932521405.1). Classification (NCBI taxonomy): domain Eukaryota; kingdom Metazoa; phylum Nematoda; class Chromadorea; order Rhabditida; family Rhabditidae; genus Oscheius; species Oscheius sp. JU1382. The sequence goes on from OW051476.1 coordinate 2,345,805, forward strand.
GAGATAGACGTAGAGCACGACCAACAGCAGCCATCCTGGGGGGACGACAGTGGTAGAATATAAAGCACTTGGTATAGATTAATAATCTATAGTATTGGGCTAACAGGTCAACTAAATAAATTCTTAGAGCTTTATCTCCAAAGTGTCCCAGAAATTAGTCGCCAACCTAATATATGTGTCACCCCCGCCGGCTATATCTCTTTGCAGTTTTTAAGTATCTTCGTAAATCTGTCGGGAAACCATTGTTTCTAGGGTTTTCAGATACGCTTTATCGATTTATGAGGGAGCCAAAATGCCTGGAGTACGTCTACATAGAGAAACCTCTAATCGCGGGGCGTATCTATATTTATGTGTCACACTGTATAAGCTTGCTTTTATTTAAATATTTGTTTTTATTGGGCCCCGGAGATCCAATTCTCGGTGCGCCATTTTGTTTATTTTATTTTTGAATAGACTAACCAAGTTTTTAAAACAGCAAAACGCTTAAGAATCGCTCTCTTACTGTACCTCTCTCGCAAACAACTGCCAATGTCTGTGAGCATCCGCTGTTGATCCATTTCCCTTGTGGGATAGTCTTTCCATACAACGACATAGCTACATAGTTTCCAAGCTGCGCATTCTGATAACCTGCAAGACTCTCCAAAAGAATAGACGATTCTTACCAAAATTATTATAATCGAATGGACTCCCATCAGCCCATGAGTAGTTCCCATTTGCATTAGAGGCAAGACCAGTGTAAGCGAAGGCTAATGACGAAAAGGACCAAGCGAATGTATCGATGAAGGCATTTTCTCCAAGCGAATGGATAGAAGCAATTGTTCCGCAGCCATTCGCACAGAAGAGTTGGCCATCCGTCGAGCTGTTGACTTCATTCATTCCCCAATAGCATTTTTCTCGAAAAACAACTGCAGAAGAAGTTCCGTCAATTGTTGTATTAGCAAGAGCTGAGCAGATTGGAACTAAAAAAGTTTAGCTGATTCTACTCTTTCTCTTTCTATTATTCTACCAGTGATATTTGGTGTAAATTTACAGCCATAGTAGATTGTATTATAAGTGCAATCACCGCTTAACCAGCCTCCAGTCTTGACATCCATATAAACGCAAGGCCCGCGAGTCATATTCGGCGCTCCTAAAGGATTATTTTATCGATGAAATCATCACCTCGCCAAATCTCTTCTGATATCAATAATCGCAGCGACTTTTATAGCTTTTTTTAAAAAATAAACTAGGGCTAATCGATCTATTTTACTTCCAAATTTAACAAAAGTAGATCTCTAAGCCATAAAAGGCTCTATTTTTTGTCACAAATTTAGGCTAAAAATGATATAGTCTGTTCATAAACAAGACGACATCCTTCGTATTCAAGAAAGAGGTTTTCTAGGCGAGATCCATTTTATCCTTAAAAAAAAGGCCTTTAGTATAAATTTTAGGATAAAAATGGGAAATCGACGTGGAAACCCCTTTCTCTCGGAGCATCTTTTTTATGAACAGACTATAAATTTGAAAAATTAGTTCAATATTCTACAGTAATCTAAAAGGATAGTCCCAACAAAATCAAGAAATTGCATTTTATTTCATATTCAATAGAGGAAATTCAGCTGACTCCAATGGTAATAAAATAAAAGCTAAAAACGTTTAAAAAAGGAAAAAAGCGAGAATTTTTAAAATTGTTCTTTGATCGGGCAAGCCCTTTAAATATTCTCTTTTTAAAATTCTAAGCTAATTTTATAATTTTTAATATTTTACAATCTTGTAGGGGAGATCAAGAGCTGCAATTTTTCAGAACTTCAAAAATTTGATACTATAAAATTAATGGAAAATTAAAGGAATCAAGCTAAAAGTTGAACCAAAATTTTTAAAAAAGAAGTAAAAATACCTCCAACAAAATTGGTAAAACTGCCAAGGACAATAGGCCTTCCTGTGGCATCCCAGAGACAGGAAGTCTTCTCATTCGAAAGGCAAGTCAATCCCAGCCAGATGGTCTCGGCTGTTCCAGCTCTTAGAGCAATTTGAGTATTTTCAACGCCACTGCTGATGTCATAGAGGTAGCCTCCATCAACGGAACACTTATTGTAAGCAAAGCTCTTCGAAGTTCTTGCAAAATGGAGGAATAGCAGCTTCCATCTCCTCCATTGGCATAGCCTATTGGGCAATTTATGCAATTTATTCGAAGGAAGAGGGCAGACAAAAGGAGAGAAATCAGCTGCATGGCTCAAACTGACGCGAGTTTATCCGAGAAGAACTGATAAGGGGACGATTATTTTAAAACTCGATAGAGGTATTACGGGTCCAAGTGGACGGAGAATGGGGACTCCTATGGGAGAGGATTAAATGGTCGTTGCCTCGTTGAGAACGAAGAAAATCCTTGTCCCTTTTATTTCCAAGAACCAAGAATAATTCTTGATAGCAACTTGCACACCAAAGACTACTGTATCTTCTAGAAGTTTGTGAAATTGACCAATTGACAGGAAAAAGACCTAATCTATGTCGCTTTTTCAAGTCTCCCTTCAGATTGTTAATATCAAGAACTGAAAAATCCATGGTTTTTTTCCGTTGCGCATAGGAAAATACTCGAAGAGTTGGCCAACAATCAGGGGTGTGGATCAAAAAAATTGCCGAAACTTCGTGATTGATTTCTTCTGTCAACAGCCCTGTTAATTATTCTTAATTGAGAATAAATAATTGAATAAGATTTTTGAGTTTTTTTGGGAAAGGTGGAAGAGGGCTTTTTGAATTTCTCACAGCTGTTACACTCCATTTTAGATTTGTCTCACAGTCACGCCTTATCAGTCGCTTTTATCGATATTCTTGCCAGCTTTTTCCCCTTTTTTCTATCCACTAATAAACTTGTTTAGAATGGCTGAAAATGCGATTGACCCAATGAAGGTTTATGAACTCGAGGCACTGCTAACTCAAGCTCAGACAATGTATTTTACAAAATCACTTGAATTAGATGAAAAGAATGAGAAGTGGAAACAGATTTATTCGTTTTTCAACTTCTCTTTTGAGATATAAAAACTGACGTTGAAGAAATCAAAAAAAAAAACGCCGCCCAAATAATCAAGCAACTTTGTCAGTTGGAAGTCGAGGCTGACACTTTGGTTGGGATGGAGGGAGGAGAGGAACTTGGCAGACCAGCTGGTTTGTTTCTTCTTTTGGGAGTAGAATCAATTAGAGAGCTCACCTCAAAGAGAAAACGAAGCAGAAGTAATGGAGAAGATGGAAGGAGATGAAGGAAATACATCGGTATAATTTTCTTTTTGTTAATTTTTCTTGTAGGTTTTAATTTTGGGTGGATTGGATTCAATTTACTTGCTCGATTCAAAGGCTCAAAATTGGAAGAAACTGAGAATCACTATTCCAATGGGAATGCAACATTTTGAAGCTGTTGTTCTCAATGAGGAAATCTATATTTTTTCTTGTTTTTCCCTAAAGTCACATTACTATCTAATATAACATTTTACAACAATCAACCAATTTATACATTTTCCAATATTTTAGAAAGTTGTGCAAAAAATCAAAGGCTATAATTTTAAAATGCTTGAAACTTCAGAAGTCTCATGGATATTGTTTAGTTTGAGCCAAAACTAACCTGGACTTGTAGCGTGCCGATCGCATTTAACAATCTTCCTGCTCTCTCTCCTCTCTCGGGTAGTAGAATTAGAAGCATTTGAATGGAGGAGCAAGGGAAAAATAAAAATAATAAGAATCTATTCATTTGGGCTACAGACCGCGTGCTAGAGGAATGCAACCTTTGCATGTGGTTTAATCGTCCATACGGCGCTAGTTCACTTATCATCTTCTACAGGATTCTTCCGTAAATCGTAGGCCTTATGATGTTTGGATGATTTTTATGGCTAAAGAAGAGACTTTTTCCTTATGATTAACCCAAACAATGGAAGGAAGCTATGTTCACACATTTCTCATCACTTTACAACTGGTCTTTTCATAGGGCGTGTGTCCATTGCGCTTGCTGCCACTTTTCTTCATCTTTTCTACTTATTTTTTCAGAATGGCTGATTATTTGAAAATGAAAATGGAAATCTACGACGGGCAAGCGATGCTAATAGAAAGGATCGATCAGGCCATTGCTGCGACTGGTAGAGCAATTTTCTGATCAACTACGCTAATTTTAGAGAAGAAGTTCGAAGATAAACTCGCAGAACTACGGACAAATGCGGAAGAGAGGACTCAACTAGCCGGTCAAAAAAGATTTCAACAATAATATGATTTTAGAAACAAAAATTGAGGAAATGGCAGTACTTTGTACTTATTTACAACGTAGAATTGATGAGCAATCTGGAGAAATAGAAAATCTAAAAGCTGGGCAGTTGGAAAAAATCGCTTTGGTTGAAAAAGCAAATGAAGGTTTGTTTGGAATTTAAAGAACGTCAGCATTTTTAGAAACAAAAAAGATGGTGGGAAGTATGTCACTTCAATTGGAAAATGTTTCCTCAGAATTAGGATTCCACTCTTCTGTAGGTTCAGCTAAAATCTTTGAATAAGCGGTGTAGGCGCTGATTCTTGGAGGAGAGCATGACCTTAATACAACTGACTCCATTTGCATTTTCGATTCCAAAGAGAACAAATGGCGGATGTGTAAGCAGAAACTTCCTATTAAAGTGGCATTGCATGGATCTGCTATCTTAAATGGCCAAATTTATGTTATGGGAGGCTACAATAATAAGTCAAATGAATACATAGCAAGCTGCTACAAGTTGGGAGAGAATGGTGAATGGGCCAAAATGGCTGAAATGAACGAGAAGAGAGCTGGCATCTCACAGAGCACAATGGTTTTTGGCTCAGAAATTTGGGTGATTGGTGGATGGGATGGGAGTGATAGACTAAAAACAGTGGAAAAATACAATCCCCAAACAAATATTTGGACTAAAATGCCGTAAGTTGTCTTTTAAAAAATACAAAATGAAAGTAATCTCAATTTTAAAAGAAGTGTCTCATCTGCTTCAATAGTTGGTGGAAAAATCTTTGTTTCTGGTGGTTGGGATGGGAATGAGTATTTAAAATCAGTGGAAGTCTATGATCCAGCCAAGAACAAATGGGAAATATTCTGTGATATGCCACTTGAATTATATGCTCATTGTTCAATAGTTGAAGGAACAAATCTAATAATTATCGGAGGAAGGAAATCTGATAAAACGTCCTCAGATGAAGTCTGGAAAATAGACGTTTTTGATCCAAAAAAGGAGTGGATCAAGATGCCCAGCTTAAAACAAGGACGATATCAGCATGGAGCTGTCAAATTACCAAATGGAATTATGGTCTTTGGAGGATCAATTAACGACACAACTAGAATAGATTCCGTCGAAATATTCGATGGAACCAGCTGGAAAGATGGGCCTAAATTGCCAGAAAAACTCGGCGTATTTTCTTCTTTTCCTCTTTCAATAAAAACTGAAAAACAATTGCTGCTCAGGTGTTAATACACTTTGTGCTGAACAGAAGAACATAATTATTAGAATAACGTCCATCCTACCTCTATATTTTTTTTTATTTCTCTTATATTTTTTGAATAAATTCGCATAAAAATAAAAAATATTCGTTGTCCATAAAGATAATGTTATTATCGACGTCAGCGAGCTGTCAATTCAATTTCATAAATCCCAACTGTTCTCCGCCAGCTTCCTCATATATGCTTCTACCATTCTGCCTTTTTATTCCCTCAATAATCAGCCAGGGAGATTCAGCGCCAATTAGTAAGTTTCCCTCCCAATTGCTCCTCCTCTTTTCAAAATGCATCGATCAAAATATCACATTGACTCCTCACTTCACTGGCCCTTTTTCCAAGATCACTTGGTACTTAACTAATACAGTCTTTCAAAAACTTTTAATTGTCTCTTTACGGTAAAATTCATTTAAAAAACCAGAAAAGTGCTTAAATTTGGAGGGAAATGACTATTTTTGGGCTCCTAGAGAAATCCTAAAAACCGAATGATTCAAAATCTGATCAAAAAAGATCTTTCAAACATCTTTTTTTTTAGAAATATTAGTTTGGGCTTTGATAATATCACAGTAAGCTTCCCTGGACTAACAGGTCAGTCGGCAAGGCCATAATGTAGAAAATAAACAAAAATGTTTGTCAATTTGTGCCTGAAAGTAGTCAAAATAGGGGCTTTTCGGGGCAGAAAATAATAGCAAAAATAATATTTTTGTATACAAATAATGGTAAATGCTATAAACACTAATAGGATTTTAAAAATGTCAAAAGTCGATTACGGTAGGCTGGTTACGGTAGAACGTTTGGGAAAATCTGCTCCGAGAAAAGGGGGTTTTCGAGGTGAGACCCATTTCCATCCTTTTGATAAATCAGTCGTGCCTTCTCTCTTTAATCTATGGGGTGACCTTCCGGTCATGGGGAACATGGGTTTATAACAAATGGCGTTATTTATACCACAACTTGGGCAGCTTGCAGCTGGGTTATTATAGCCATTATTAGGACGAATCGAAAGCGAATGATCCACTTTGCCAAAGCAGCCAAATCTCAAAGAGATGCTCTACAGCAATTGATCGCTCTGGTAAGTTCTTTGAAATTTGACCTCTTTCTCATCAACTTTTCATCGCTTTAATCTCATTTTTATGGTTTTTAATGTTTTGCAATCTTGTCGAGGAAATCGAGGACTACAACTTTGCAGAGCATTAGAATCGATGAAAACCAACGAAAAATGGAATTGGTAGGGTCTTTTTTGATATAACTGTAGATTCTTTAAAGAGAAGCACATCTTAATCTTTCGATTAATTTTTTTTTTCAAATTTCTAGATTTTTTGATGTTCTGCAAAGTTGTAGAGGAGATCAAAAGCTACAATTTTGTTGAACAGCAGAACTTATAAAAGTTGATGGAAATTTACAGTACAGAGTATAAGGATATTTTATTATACCGTATTTCTTCTAATAGAAGCCGGTCCAGGTGGATTGAAAAATAGAAGCCCGAGCTTCTATTAGAAGTAATATGGTAATTCTGGCCTTCTTTCTTTCTTGGAATTTTCTTCAGCCTCATGCTTGAGACAACAGCAGAAAATTATGAATTTTCCTCCAGCGACAAATCTTCGATCCTTAAATACTTCTGCTGTATTCCACTTGCGTAATTCATTTCTCTGGAAGCTTTTGATTAAAAGGACAGTCCGGCGCCTCTTACAGTAAGCTGGAAATTATGGCTGAAAATCAATTAGATCTTTCGAGGAGTTAAAACGAAAAAGTTTTGTAATTTTCAGGAGTAGTTGATGAGAAATTTAGTGGCAAAAATCGATCTAGCAGTATCAAAAAGTGATAATTTGATAGTTTTGATCTGGCGTTGGAGTTGGAGAACCTTCAAAGGCAATTGGCAAATATAGAATCTCGTATAGAAGAGTTGACTCAACAGAGGAAAAATCTGTTGGGCTTGTTTGGAATTTGACTAATTTGAGGAGGTTTTAGTTCAAATTGCGGCTAAAAGTGCAAGTACATTTGAGGAACTCATCGAAATGATTTACTTTAACTTTTAGACTCTGCTTGTAGGTTACTACATATTAAAAGAAATTACTATTGATTGATAATCTAACTGGCTTGTAAGCTACAGCTCTCTAAAAACAAAAAAGCTCCCAGGGGATCATTTACGAGTGATTGTTTATCTGGATACGAACAGATTGTATATCGATGAAATTTCTCTAAAAGCCTGAGAGAAGATGTCTACCTTTTTCGCAAGAGAACAGAGAATACAGTAGTTTACCACCTCTCTTCTTTCAGGAATGGGCCCCTTTTTGTGGTTGGATGTGTGGCGTACAGCGATTACTCGTTTAACTCGTTGGTTCGTTCCATATTTTGTGGAAGAACAACTGTCACTCAAATCGACGCTGGCCAAGTCTATTCCGTCCATAGAAGCGGATTATGGCCAGATCCAGGTAGCTCTTGAACTCGAAGCCGAGGCGGATCTTCGTCCGGAAGTCGCTTCTTCAGTGGTTTGTTAGCAATATTTTTAAGAAAAAAAACGCCAAAGCCTTAATAAAATAGTTAGCACACATTTCTAGCATCTAACTTCGATGTAGTGATTACAACAAAGTGGACATTTTATTGAAATTAATCCAGTAATCATAATGGAACTATGAAATATTCGTCCTCTTTCGCAAAAGACAACTCACCTTTTTGAAATAAAGACTAAACCGCCTTATCACGATAAGGCAAACAATAACCGAATCAATGGAAGTCTAACGCCGGGTTCGCCTTTTCGCCATCGTGATGAATGCTTATATAAATGGTAAGCCTGATTTATAATCAATGCTTCTTTAGTTATTGATGAGTTTAGTTTCAACGATTTCACAGAGTTAGAACAGATAGGAAGTGGAGGTCAGGCAGTAGTCTTTCGTGGTTACAATAAACGACTGGGGTAAGCAATGTTACCAGTTTATGAAAGTCTGACTGAAATTAAAATAGAGAGATCGATTTGCAGGAAAGTAGCTTTCAAGAGACTTTATTGGCAGGTCGATAAAACAGAAATGAGAGAAGCTATCCTCCTAGCAAAGGTTAGTTTGTTTGTTAATATTTCAATAATTTTCCAAATAGCATTCCAATCACCCGAATATCATCCGTCTTTTTGGTCTTTTGACTCCAGAAAAAGGCAATTTACCTAATATCAGTTCTTTCTGCATTGGCTACATCATGGAGTACATGGAGAACGGGAGCTTATATAATGGTTTGTTTGGGTTTTTTTTTCCCTATGTTGAGTGAAATAGCAATTCTTTGCTTTTTGAATAGTGGATTGGGTTTATTCAAGTGTATAACGTTGGCACTTTCTGCCGATAAGGGTGGGACTCGATTAGAGACTAGCATAAAACATTGGTTGAAAATCTTTGGCTTTTTTGAGCTTGATCCTTTTCAACTTGAGACATTAAAATGTCATTTCCAGTGATTCATAATACCTTAGTAGAATACGATGTGAAACAAGTTTATTCCTGGATTGATAAGACTTCAAGCGGTCTGCAATATCTCCATGAAAAAGGCGTACTGCATCAAGATATCAAGCCTCAAAAGTGAGATATTCTCTCCTTCTTCTCATATCGGAGTTACAGCATCCTACTTGGGAAATCCTTTGACGACTTGAGGATTTCCGACTTTGGAGTGGCGAAAGCGGTTGAGTCACAGACAATTGCTTCTCACACTGGTGGGTGAGTGTGGCTTTTGGTTAAACGAGTTGTAAAAGAAGTGGAACAGTAGATTACATGGCTCCGGAGCTTCTTAAGGAAACTAAATATGGAAAAACGGCAGATATCTATGCGTTAACCATTACGTTTTGGGAGATTATTCACCGAGAGTTAGTGAAGTTTTCAAAATAGTGATTAGAAGTTTAGAAGGCCTTATGGTCACTTGGGGGTAATACCACAGTACAAGCAAATTAATCGAATTTTAAACGGAGCTCGGCCAAATATTCAAAAGAAATTGGAGATTTCAGCCTTATTGATACGGTAATTCATTATTTCTAGCTTACTAAACCAAAGTTTTCACTTTATCGGAGTTGAAAAGTGAGGTGTAGAATTGACAAAGCAGAGAAAAGCAAAAAATAACTTCCAGAGGCTGGGACTGGAATCCAGATAATAGGCCAAAAATATCAGAATTTATTGAATTTTCCCGGAAAGAGAGGCCAGCTCAAGAGAATCTCAGAAAAGTTGTCAGCCAACAGAATGTGAATCAAAACGAAAATAAAGTTGAAAAACAGAGCGGAGGACAGCAAAATACTTCGGTAGGATTTTTATCTTTTTGTCTTCAAGTTGTAAGGTTTTAATTTTGGGTGGTTTGGGACCTTCGACTACAATTTATGTACTCGACTCAAAGGCTCAAAGTTGGAAGAAGCTGAGAATCACCCTTCCAATAGGAATGCGAAGTTTTGGAGCTGTTGTCCTCAATGAAGAAATCTATATTTTTGGAGGACATATCCTTAGAAATAGTTATCAACAGGACTGCTATAAATTGAAAAATGATGGAAATTGGATCAAATTGGCATCGCTAAATCAAGGAAGATCTGATATTTCCAGTAGCTCTCTAGTTTACAAAGGAGACATCTGGGTTATTGGAGGATTTAATGGAGAAGCTTTAAAATCAGTAGAAAGATATGATATTTCCCAAGACAAATGGGCCTACATGCCGTTAGTTTTTCTCAAAATTCAATTTAAAATCTTCCAGAGAAATTAATTATGCAAGATATAATGCAGCAGCAGCAGTATTTAAGGATCGAATATTTGTCACTGGAGGATGTAATAAAAAAATCATAAAATCTGTGGAGATGTTTGATCCAAAACTACAGAAATGGATCTTATTTTGTGATTTGCCTTTTGGAATTTACCACCATACGATGCTAATCAGCAATTCAACTCTATCCATTTTTGGAGGCAATTCAACATTTCGCACATTAAATAGGGTATGGGAAATGGATATCGAAGATCCCGAGAAGGAATGGACAAAAAAACAGAGTTTTAAACATCCACGAGGTTCTTTTGGAATAGGAAAACTCTCAAATGGAATTATTGTGTTTGGTACTTGGGGACAGAATAATGGAAAAACATCCGAAATATTTGATGGAAATAAATGGAGTGAAGGACCCAAACTGCCTCAAAAACTATCACATTTTGCTTTTACATCCATTCCCCGATCTCTTGAAGAAAGTTTTTTAAAGAAATTTTCATAATTTTTAAGCCGTATTTGTAAGTATGAAATCCATTCCGCATTCCGTAGATCCTCTAAGGATGGAACTCTCATAAATTACTTCAAAATCATTTGCTCTCAATCAGTTGATAATACTCCCAGCGTTTAATTCATTCTAAAACAGAAACTTTGGTGGTACTTGGACAGGCATCTCCATACAGTATACCAGGCTTAAATTCTGCGCGTAAATGCGAATTCTTTCAATGCATTTTATTTTTTTGCGTTTTCTATCACCTTTTTCTATGCTTTTACGCTGTTGCTGTTTAGCCAAATAAACACTAATTTACAATAAAATAGCATATCACTAACAAAAATAATGTGAATTACTGTTATACTTTAGTAGAGTTTAATTATAATCATACGTGTATTTCTGCTGTTTTTTTCTGATTTTTGGTGAAATAATATAGTGTTTTTTGTTGTACGTAAAAAATAGAAGAAATAATAGAAAACGCAATAAAATAAAATTCACTGAACGAAATTACGCGCAGAACTTAAACCTGGTATACTAAAAATACCCCCGGAAAATGATTTTCAGTCTGTTGCAGCTTATTGGTAAATTTTGACGGGCCATCGATTTTTACTCGTTTCATAAATTCACTACAGTAACCCAGTGCTTCAATTTTTTTCCCAAGTTTTATAGCTATTAAAAGCAAAGCATTGCTAAAGTAACATTAGAATTAGACCAAAATGGCACGTGGTTATTTCAAAATTTGGTCTCACAGAAAACTCGACAAATGTTTTTATCTTGCGCTCGATTGCTAATGGAAGGGTTGGATGGTGGCAATATTTCGTCAAAATTGATCAGTCAAATGGCCAAAAGTGATTCGCTGCTTATCTACAAGGACCTTGCTATCTTTTATTCATTTTGGTTGAATTTTCGCTACGTTTGCCTCCAACTGCGAAACTCTTTATTCTTCTAGCCCCTGAAAATGGAGGAAGAAATGAGACAAATTGAGGAGGAATTCGCCTTCCAGGAGAAGTGGTATTTTTCTATTTTTCCATTCCAAAGTTGAAAAAATCTAGGATCGAAATCTTGAAGCGAGGCAAATTCTTCTTTCAAAATATTCCAGAACATCTCATTCTTAAAATCATCACCAAGGTTGGAAATAAATTTGCCAGAAAAGCCATAAAATTAGATGGACGGGAAAGCCTTCTTAAAGCTTCTAATAACCGGCAAGTGGATGCATTTGCTTTGCAGAGAAAATAGAGATTCTCTCCTAATCCCTTTTGAAATATCAATCAATGACAACAAATATCGGGTACTCTTCTAAATGTTTTTTATAGATCAAATTTCAGCGAAAGGAAAGAAATCACGACATCCAACAATTAAGAAAAATCATCAGATCAAAATATTACTTTTTCGTGTGGGATACTTGGGGTGGAAACCTTTGTAAGGTGAGTAATCAGTGGCGCGGGTCCGCTTTCTTTCCGGACCATCTTCCCGTCCCTTACCATAAGGTTAGCTCGGGAAGGCGAAAATCGCCCAGGAACTTAGCGGACCGCGGGAAATAGACGGAAAGTTGCTTTTGCTTAGTTTTTTCTGAAAGATTTATACTCAAAAGAAGCCTATCATTTCCGCCGAGAATGCTGGAATATTGGATCTCTTCGAACCAGATTTCCATTCGATATCTACATTATTAATCACCTACAGCCAAGTATCTTAGAAATAAATATGTTTCAAAATGGTCCACTTCCTGAGAATATTAACATCCCGGCTCGAACAGTAAACTCTTTCTGAGTATAAATAATTAATTTAGAAAGAATTTTTTGTCAAATATGACAGCATTATTGATTCTGATTTTTACAAGGAGATCGAGCGTTTTGGATCGTTGCCACTGAAGGTAAGATTTAGTAGAGAAGGCTGTCTCGAACTCAATGAATTATTTTCAATTTTGAAGGGAATAACTCAAGTAAGTGTGATGGCCACCCAGAATAAATCACATTTTTATAGGAAAGACACCTTCATCATCCTCTCCAATTTCTAACTTACAAACGAGAGAGTCTCACAAATTATGAGATACGTGACTCCTGGCCGATGGACTCCTTTTTTCCATCGAGTGGCTTTTACTTCATAATCGTCGCTAAATCGGATGTTGGAGTTATCGTAATTGATTTATATCGAATCGATTGTCAATTAGGATTGTATGTAATAATGTTATTCATTTATATCGATTCACAAGGTATCAAGACTATAGAGTCGAACAAACATATAATCTGCAAATAACGGGAATTACAAGCTTCGATGAATGGGAGAAATTCACCAAGAGGGAAATGATTGATGGACGTTTTAAATTAAAAGCTGGGCAGATTCGTGAAAAAAGTGATGAGCAATTAGCTGAGGTTTTGGAGGATTTTAGCGCCCAAATTGCTAACAAATTTTTTGAAGGAGGTGGGCTTAGAGAAAACCAGTCTCCTTAGTTACTGTATTTTCCAGGGAAATTAGCCTATCCTCCCTTGGCTCCTCCAGAACCAGCTCCAGAGTTAGTGGAATTTCTAAAGGAATTTGAGGATTTCGATATCCAACCAGGTATTTTCCTCTTCTTTGACAAAGAACTCCCAGAAAAATTGGCGCCTCATAAGCCAAAATGGAAAAAGACCGAGAAATTGCCCGAGTTGCCTCGAAAATTACCAGAAATTCATTCAAACAACTGGCTAATTGAGGCCAAGGAGATCATCAAACTCAGGAAATTTTGGTAATTTTTTTCTCTAAATTTATACCAAAATAGGATGGATTTTCTTCAAAAAGGAAAATTCATCTTGGAGCTACTGCCCCTCAAAAATGTCTTGGATATAGCCAGAAAAGTAAGTCCTAAAGCAAACGATTTAAAATAGTTTATTAAGATCGAACATAAGCGCTTCCCTCTCCTTTTTTCGTCGACTAAATGGGTGGATGAGTTGATCCAACATTCTGCTTCAAACTTCCGAATTCATGGAGGAAGTCTTTACTTCTCGATGGATAGAGTGGCTACATTTTAATCCACAAACAACCTTTGAAGCTTCAGATTTATAGTAACAGCTCAGATTTTAAAGAAGCCTTAAAATCTTTGGAGTTCTATTATCTTTATTTCATCAGATTCAGTGGTTTCAATTATGACAATGTAAATTTTAAAAAAAAGAATTTTAAGTATTCTTTTAGATTAAGTACCTCAAAGAAGTTCTGCAGTGGGTTAGAGAGCGAAAAATTTTTGTAAAATACATCTCACTCGGCGATAAATATAGGAACTTACACGGTTGTCCCCTAATCCAAGAACTTTTCGAACCCTTCGCCAGAGGACCCGAATCGCTTTTCGTCACCCAGTATGCAACCCTTCCTGCGCCTGTTAAATTCTCTCCGCAACTGGTAGGATCGATTCTTTTACTACAAAATGAAGAATTCAGAAAGAAATTGTGGTGAATGCGACGTTTTATGAACAAGATGAAATTAAAATAATGAAAGATTTGATTGAAGGATTTATTGGAATTGAACAAGCGGTGATTTGGGTTGGCTTCAATGATGGAGTTATAAATGAAACTATCACGCATCAGTTAGAGGTAATTTTAAAGATAGATTGCTGAAGCCAAATGAGCGAAGTAAAATAAGGAAAAACCATTTTTAGACATTAAAATCCAAGAAGTGTCGAAGCAATATTCTAATAAGAAGTAAGAATGTGCTTCTTCCGTGTGATTACTATTCCAAATTTAATCTCTCTCAAATATCTAAAACAGTCTTTATCTTCCGCTCAATGGTCAGAGGAAGAGGAGGCGTTTGGAATTATTTTATTCGATTGAAAGAAGCTGGATCTGGAGCTGTTGGAATTGCGTATTATATGAATTCTATTCAAGTGGATAAATTGGATCAAAAATTTAACACTGGCTGTGAATATTTTCCAACAAGGAAGAGACCCTTTGATGATTCTTTGCACGCTATAAAAGAGAGAGAAACGAACTATTTTGACATTCGCTGTGAATATTTTCCAACAATGGAGAGCTTTTTGGATTATTTCGAGAGAGAAGTTGGATCGAAGAGAAGAGCCAGAGATTGGATGCAATTGAGAAGAAAGGATGAGACAATTGATCCACAGGAGAACGACTTCAATGATTATAAAATACAAAAGCCTTATATCCATTTCAATGAGCAGAAAGAAGCAGACGATTTTAAAGAAATCCGGAGACGATTCTTTTCATAAATTTTATTTGTTTTTCCTGTTTCTTTGCTTTTCCAGTCTTTTTCCAGCCATTCCTCCAAATAATTTATTGAGAAATTATTTATTTTAGTCACTAAAAATGGAGGAAGAAATGCGAAAAATTGAGGAGGATTTCGCCTTCCAGGAGAAATAGTATTTTTCCGTTTTAAAAACTCTTAAAATCCCAGAATCGAAATCTTCAAGCGAGGCAAATTAATTCTCCAAGAGGTGTCAGAAAGCATAATTCTTAAAATAATCATAAAGATTTGAAAAGACATTTTTCTGACTAAATAAAATAGTTGGAAGCTAAAGATTTCCTAAAAGTTCTAATGACCGGATGAATGGATGCTCTTACTTTGTGAGGGAAATCGAGGCCAATTCCTCATCAGACTGAGCTATAATTATTTTTGCAACGTTGGACCACAGGAGCTACAGTACTCTATTCTATTTATTTCAGCGTGCGAATATATCTCAAAAAGAAAAAAAAGCTCAAATCATCAAAAATGTTAAAAAATTACTAAACTCAAAGTATTATTTTTATTTCCAAGATTCGATCAATTTTGACGAACAAATATACGACGAAGACATTAATTTTAAGGTAAGTTTTAAAGAGCTACTTTATCCAAACATTCCAGGAAACATTCATTAATCAACTAAGAAAATACAGTCGAAAATTAGTTGAAAAACGATACTGGAGGACAGCCGTTGTCTCTTGTCCATTCTGTCCAATGGGTACAACAAGCGTCGACTTTCTACAGTCAGTCTTTTTGCGGATCGACAAACAAACGGAGCCGATTCCAGAAGAATTTAGCTTAGTCTCAAAGAATGTTGTTAGTTTTTTTTTATTTAACAAAATTGCCGCCTTCGGTAGGAATTACTGTTTTTACTTCTCATGAAGAATGTTCTTATTGATGATTGCCGCTAATTGAAACACTGAATTCATTTTTTTGGAACCTAGGCTGCAGAAAAATATCAAATTATTATTTATTTCAAAAATGGCATGTCACAACAAAAAATGAATGACTGATGAATTCAAAGTGAGGCTCTTTGTACTAAAGTATTTTTATTAGTAATCTGCTTATTTTATAGCAAGTTAGTGTTTATTTGGCTAAATAGTACGTAAAAGCATAGAACAAATGATAGAAAAAGCAAAAAATAAAAGAAAGATAAAATTTAATGAATTCTGAAGAAAGATTTAAAATTTACGCGCAGAACTTAAGCCTGGTATACTGTATGGGTGCCGCCTGCTGAAGTACTACTGAAATTTCTAGATAAATGAGTTGATTTTGGTTCAACAAGGACTTCATTGGATACTAGTGCTGCCTAATAAGGCACCCTTGAAGACTTTCACATAATAAGAATAAGCCATCAAATTTTGGCTGATGCAAATTGATTGATGTTATACAATTCGAGTTTCCTCTATTCTGCTTTGTAAGTTACTCTTAAAGACCCTTTTTCAATTACTTTTTACGACTATTCTATTAAAAATTTAGATTTAAAATGAAATTAGATTTCACTTGATTTCTGCTGAATGAACGTTTTTAGGACTCTTTCTCGCCGATTTTTATTAGTCCCTATAAAACTATTCCGTCACCCGCAAAAACCGCAGTTAGAAACCTCAACTTGGCAATTTTTTTTGTTTCCATAGTTTTTTGCCGCCTAGAGGATCGCTGTAATTCGAAAAATGAGCAATTGCCTCAATCTTTTAATGAATTTCACCATTTGCGATGTCTTGATACCAATTTCCTATATACAGTAGAGTCCAAAAGTTTGGAATCACTTTACGAAATTTTAAAATTATTTTATGATGCCAAACCCAACTTGTCTGAATATTTCAAGGATCAAATTATCTCATTATTAAAACAATAAAAAAAGATGGAAAAATGTAATTAATAAATGAATGTTTACGCTTAAAAACCATAATGAAATACAGAAATAACAATTACAAACAATCGAAAAATGATGAAAGGTAAGTGCATTGTTTGTGATAGAGTAAAATGTAAAATTGTAGCAGGTATTTCTGGATTTACTATCAAAAGAGACACTACTCGCTCACTAATTCAATGAAACACATTCTGCCAAAGTTCACAGGGTTAAATTAAACTCAATTGTACGTTTTCCAAGCCTTACTTCCTCCTTCACGTTCACGATTTTGATTCTGCCATTACCAATCTCTTTTACGATGTCATCTGGAGATTTGCATTCTTTCTCAATTTTAATTTTATAACTCTTGTTTAAGTTCGAGTCTGGAATCAACTACAGGGTGGCTGAAAAGTTCAGGCAATTTTTTGAAATTTGTTGGTAACAGAAAAAAATTAGATAAGTTAAAGAATATCAATAATTAACCAAATATTAACTAACTTTTACATAACATAAGTTTATTCTAACAAAAAACTTTACAATAAATGTTCAAAATTGCCACCATTTGCCTCAATACATTCTCTAAGTCGCTTCTTAAAATTGCCTACGATGGTCGCACATTGTTCTACCGCAATTTCGTCCCATGCCAGAGTTAGAGCTTGTTTGAGTTCTTCAACTGTATCATATCTTTTAGCCGAAATTTTCTGCTCCAAAATTGACCAGACGGAATAGTCCAAAGGATTCAGATCTGGGCTGTTTGGCGGCCAAATATCTTTGCCCCAAAAGTTCGGAAACAATTTTTCGCAAGTGGCAATTGTTGATTTTGCTGAATGAGAAGGAGCCCAGTCTTGTTGGAGTACAAATCCCTTGCGGCCGAAATGATTTGTTGCCCACGGCTTGAGTACAGCACAAAGAACTAATTTTTGATAGGTGGCAGCATTGATTTTAACATTTCTATCAAGAAAAATCAGTGGTGTTTTTCCTGAGCCACAGGTCCCTGCCCAGACCATGACTGAGGACGGGAAACGACTACGACCTATTGTTTTTGCTGAAGTACTTTTCTGCTGTCCTTTCTTGAGTAATTGACGGCAATTCTGGCGGTTATGTAGTGGTTCAACAGTGAAAAGAACTCGGTTCAAGCGACCAGAGCCGACCAGCCTAAGCATCTTTTGAGATTTTTCCAATCTTTTCATCTTCATAACGTCTTTGAGGAAGTGGACGCGGGCTATTTTGTAACTGTGAAATCCCAACTTGGTTTTGGACACGCTCTCTGCTGATTCCAAGCTCTGAGGCCATTTTATTCATTGAAACTTCCGCATTTCGACGAATTCGACAACGAACTTTGTTGATGATTTCTGGAGTGGTTGCAGAAAGAGGACGGCCACTTCGATGACGATCAGATGTTACTCCAGCTTCTTTATAACGTTTTACGATGTTATAGACAGTTCGTATCTTGTAGCCGGTCGTTCTAACAATGTCAGATGTGTTCATTCCTGACTTGTGCAATTCAGCTACCGTACTTCGCTGATCTTCATGAGCCATTTTTTATTTGTCACTAAAAAAAAAATTAAATAGCTGCATGTTTTCTGAGAAGAAATTAAACACGGATTTTATAAAACATTTTTAAAATCATGCTAAAAACACAATGACAATAAAAAAATCGAAAAAATAAAATTGCCTGAACTTTTCAGTCACCCTGTATATGTCGCATTGACCTAACCGATCAAAGAACGGCGACTCGACATTCATTTTTGTCAGCCTAAAAGCCCTAAATAAATTCTGCTGACTCAGTTTGTCTTTCTCATTCAGTTGTTTTATATTCAATTCCAGAGAAATAAAGCGATTAATCTGCTCAAAATGCTTATTTTTAGATTCAGTTAGCTCTTCTTCTAATTTTTCAACTAAATTTCTGATCATCTAGTTTCAAATAGAAAATCAACCTTTTTGAGCCAATTTCAGCTGATTTTTGTTGGAATTCTCCATTTGAAGTCTTTCAATTTCTTGTCTTAAGCGCTCAATTTCTTGATCCTTCTAAACTACACTCCGTAAAAAATTCAATTTTTCGGCTTATTTTACTCTAGAATACACATTTTCAGGCTGCTAGCTCATGTCCCATAAAAATGGTAAGAGAATTTCAAAAATGGCCCAAAATCCTAATGTAAAAAAAGTATAGCCTCACTACCCTTTGCGCAATTAATACGCAAAGGAATTGCTCCATAATGGCAATTTTCCTTGAAAAATATTTTTCCTATTACTGCTGTTATCATGCCATACGGTAAAGAGCTCAATAACTTTGAAAAGGGCAAAATTGATCCCTACCATGATGTCAGCTTTGAAAGATCGACTCCAGTTGCAGTCAACTCATCACGAATATTGGAGAAAAGTTCATCATAAATTTGTCCATTTTTTTGCTGACAGCATGTGGAATATTGGAGCCGTATTCCCAATTGTTGTAACACAATGAACGCTATATAATTGAGCATTTCGACCGAGTTCCTTCTTTGCGAAATCAAATTTGCCATCACAAATCAAATGAGTTATACCTATAATGACAATACGATTATACATGGTTACGTTACCAGTTTTTCTTACGCCTGTCAACAAACTTCTTAAAAATAACATAAGGAAATCTTCTCTTGCGTAATGAGCAAACTGTTCATCTGAACCCGGCAAGTTTCCTTTTGCAAATTCTTCCTAAATAAAGTTCGAATAAGCAGCTAAAAACTTTCTGAAATGGAAGAGAGCGGAAAATCACAAACGCCAGCCGTTTTGGCTCTTCCGATCTGAGACTGATTTTAGAGGGGTATTTATGAGAGATACTCTTCCAGATAAAATTAATGATAAATTATAGATCAAATTTTACTTTATTCTTATAAAACACAATTACAAGTTATATTGAATTTATTTAAAAACTGAGAGAAAAACCTTTAGAAATTCTTTAACCTTTCGTTTAAAGAATCTCCTAGGATAAAAAAACTCTACAATTCTCAAACTAAATCCATTTACATTAATTAAAAGATAATGATGAGATTAAGATAAGATTGAGAGAAATAGATTAAAAGCATTGACACATTACAACATTACAAATCGAGCTAAAGAGTTAAAAATAAAAAATTTTAGAGGGGTATTTATGAGAGATACTCTTCCAAGTAAAATTATTGATAAAGAATGTGATATCGTAAATCTAGACATAAGTAAAAATACTGGCACTCACTGGGTGTGTTACTATAAAATAATGAAAGGTGTTATTGTTTTGATTCATGAACATCATCGGGAAATGTAGTTTTCGCTAAGCTTTTAGCAAGTTCATCGACATCAGTCGTCACAGCGTTTCCGGAGTTAGCTGATTCTGGGAATACATCTTCGACAACTGGAACAAGATTTGAAGCTTGTTCTTCTCTGTGTTCAGAAGTTTGCTTACTGAAGTGTAATTTGGCCTCTTCTATTTTTCTTCTTAAAATATCCACACATTGTCGAGCTTCCTTTTTTTCTGAATGTTTATATCGCGAACAACCGATTTTTGTGTCGTCGATTTTGAATAAACGTGAAGGTATTTTCAATATATCATCCTTGCTTGGAAAGTAAAATGCAAAAGATAGGTGGTCCCAAGTCCATCGTACTCCTGGTATTGGTCGACGTTTGTTGTTATTGTCATAGCCAATAGTGCTATAGACTTTCCAGATAAAATTCTTGTCGTCCAAATTTTCAAATGCTTCTGTAGTATTCTCTGACATAGAAGAAACAATGACTTTATTATTTCCCGTTCTATATTCAATTATATCACTGAAACATAAAAAATGATAATAATCAAGTACTCATACATTACCTTTTAATACACACCAAGATAGCATACATAATTTCGGCAAAGTACCTGAATGTTCCTAGGATTCTCAAGTCTACATCAGCCAGTTTCTTTCCTCTGCTTTTTGCATATTCATTCCGAATGTTTTCCCAAGAAACAACAAATCCTATTGGACCGTATTCATTGGCACCATTAAATGCTGAAGAATTCCCGAGCACGTCTTCGTAATTGTCTTTAAGATCTTGGATGCAGCCTTCCACAGTGGTTTTCCAGGAGTCAGGTCGAAATGCCATCCACCAGGTCAAATAATTAATTAGATCATGAGTCTCTTTGGGATTCTCCTCGAGCTTCTTCTCGGACTTCTTCCTAAGGTGGTCCCAGTCGAAGACTTTGAAGCTGAAATCACCACTGGTCGAATTGCCAATTTCGTTTGCCGCTGTATGGTCAGTGAAATGGGCTAATTCTGTACAATTAAGGTTATACGGTTCATATTTTCGTCTAGATTTATCTCGTCCATGGTATTGCTCAACCCATCGATCCTTATAGGAGAACTTTTTACCATCTTTCTTATCACAAGTAGTAACGCCTTTACCACTATGTACCCCATACTTATATTCCGTAGCCATTTCAAACTTGCTGACAGATGTGCTGAAAATACGAAATATTTATTTTTGGAAAACTTACTATAACACTAGTAAGATCGCACTTAATTAATTAATCATATTAGTCGATTAGCAATTAAAGACAAGGAAGATTTAATAAGTTCTCTGGTTTCACTAAAAATAAGTAAAGTAGTAAATAACATATCGGAACTAGTAAACCTTTGGGGCCCCAGTAGCCATGATTCAATTTTTGTGTTGTCAGGAGGGTCGCGGGTTCAATCCCTCTCCCTGACTTACATTTTTGCTTTATTAATTCAAGTCTTTTTTTCATATTTTTTGATGTTTTGACTCAATTTTATTGCATTATAAGCACATATGCATTGGTATCTCCTCACTATCCAACGGCAAACTCATTTTTTGAGTAATCCTATTGGTAAAAGATGCAAAATCCAATTTCTCGACTCAGACCGGCTTAACAACTCGATAAGCCAGAGAATTTCAATGCTACAGAGCAGCTGGAACAAGTAAAAGGCCTATTCATTGTGATTTATGCGACTGAATTGAGTCAAAACGTTAAAAAAATGAAAAAAAGACTTGAATTAATAAAGCAAAAATGTAAGTCAGGGAGGGGGATTGAACCCGCGACCCTCCTGACAACACAAAAACTGAACCATGGCTACTGGGGCCCCAAAGGTTTACTAGTTCCAACATATCTAATTAAGTAATTTGCAATAGTTCTTAAATACAGTGCGTCCAGAAATTATGTAACCACCATCAAAATTGACTTATCTTGGCCGAGTGAAATTCTTTTGGGATGAAATAACTTTTATCTAACTCTCTGGTATTTTGGTCTTATTTTCCTCCATAATCTAGCCAGGTAAGTTTATTGAGTAAAAAATGATGGCCTCATCTCCAAAAGTGGTGTTTTCCGAAATCTCCAAAACTCGAGCTATCAAAATTTCGCTGATGCAGTTCGATTTAGCTCGATTTCGTGATTCCAAAACATTTTAAATCTCAAAAAAAGGTTGGAAATGAGCCGAGTTATGACTTAAAAAATATGAGACTTTTGTCTCAAAAAACGCGCAATTCGAGAAAAAACTCGCTTTTTTATCCTAAAACTAGTGAAAATTGACGTCTTCTTTGAATCATATCTCCATTAATTTCCAACCTTTTTTTGAGATTTAAAGTATTTTGGAATCAAGAAATCGAGCTGAATCGAACTGCATCAGCCAAATTTTGATAGCTCGGGTTTTTAAAATTTCAAGAAACGTCACTTTTGGAGGTGAGGCCATCATTTTTTACTCAATAAACTTACCTGGCTAGATTATGGAGGAAAATAAGACCAAAATGCCAGAGAATTAGATAAAAGTTATTTCAGCCCAAAAGAATTTCACTCGGCCAAGATAAGTCAATTTGATGGTGGTTACATAATTTCGAAACATTTGAACGTTTCTTTTGCTGTAGAAATGTGCAGAAAGACAGTAAAGTTGTAAATAACAATTTGAAAAATACACAAGCCTTTATACTTTGAGCCACAATTTATTACAAATGATGAAATTATTTTTAGGGAAGAAAAGAAATATTGAGCAAAAGTAAGATATTGTAGGAAATTTACTATTGTAGAAGGTGAAGGAGATATATGAGGATATTAGAAGGCCGCTTGCGAAGATTTGATACAGAGAACTCGAGAAAACGGCGATGTAAAAGCAGAATTAGAACTAAAAACATATGGGAGAGGACTGACGAAATACTATTGAGGGTATATTTTCGACGGACCCCCCACAATCTTCGATCGGGCCCCCCAAATGGTCCGTTTTTTCTAGCCCCCCACCAATAAAGGTAATTGTTAATATATATTTTACTTATAGCAACCGACCCCCCAAACTGCATGTTTAATCCTGTTTATTTTTTTAAGATCCCTTTTTTTAATCCTTTGGTTTACTTTACATTTTCTCATTTCAATGGATGACATTCGCTCAATCGCCGAGTTTCGCACACTCTTCGCTAATCAACATGCGTTAATTAAAAAGATGCAGGAAGAACGTCTTCTAGTAAAGCAAGCAATCTGTTCGAAGTGCGGCGAGCCAATGAATTTAAGAAAACGTGGACAAAACATGGAAGTAAGAAAGTTTGGTATTTATTTTTGTTTAGTGGAGATCTCGTATAAATAAAAGCAAAGATTGTTCAGTAAAAGGGATCAAAGTTGGAAGCTTTTTTGAGCAGGCTTCACTTGATCTGTATACGTCTATGATTCTACTTTATATGTGGCTTTTCAAATATACGTCCAAGCAGATGCACAATGAGACAAAAGTCTCATTTTCAACTATAGTTAATTACAAAAACTTCTTCAGGAGAATTTGTGAAAAGTTAGTCTTTTTGCAAATCTTTCATTTTAAAGGATTGAAAAAGACTATCCTAAGATTGGAGGTTTTGATCAAATATGCGAAATTGACGAGACGGCGATCCACAGTCGTAAATATGGACGTGGAGAAGTTCGACAAGAAACTATATGGATTGTTGGTGGCTTTGACCGCGCTTCTAAACGTGTATTTGCAAAGATCGTCGAAAATAGAACCGCAAAAGTTTTGATTCCAGTTCTGGAGCAAAACATCGACAAAAGCTCGATCATTTTTAGTGATATGTGGAAGGCCTATACTTCTTTGAGAAAAATCTACACTAACCACTATGTGGTCAACCATAGTCAAGGGTTCAAAAGGTGTTTGGTTCAATGTGATTATTAAGATCGTGTCATTTTAGCATCGCTCCTGATGGAACTAACGTGCATACTAATAGCATCGAAAGCTTTTGGGCTCGACTAAAAGACCCACTAAAGAAAGCCTATGGAACAAGTAATGCTCTCCTTCCGTCGTATATTTCTGAATCCGTTGTCAGGGAGAATGAGCGAAACAATTTCATCAAGACTTTCTTCACTTACTTGAAAGTATAAATCAGTAGTATGTAAATGATTGAATAGAATTTTGCATTAACATGAGTTGGGGGTCGCTGCAAATAACAACGAATCGTCATATGCCAAAAGATACTGGTAGGGGGTCGAAAACTATGGGTCTCTTGGGGGGGCTCGATTGGAAGTGGTGGGGGGTCCGCTGCAAACAGTGGGGGGTTCATTAAAATGCATCTTATTTAACTTTAACCCCCCACACACAGTTTGCATTTAGACCCCCACCACTTTCAATTGGGTCCCCTTCTCAATAGAAGTGGGGGGCCAGAAAACACGTGGGGGGGGGGGGGGGATAAAGGTGGGGGGTCCGTCCGTAATAAGTCCCTCAAAGGGTCTTGTGTCCTCTCTATTAAAAGCCTAAGCCTCCCTCAACTTGCCGTGAATTTTGGTAATTTTTTAAGCTTGCAGAGTTTGATCCAAAAATGGAGAAACTTTTTAAAAAAAATCACCAACTAGTTCTTAATCGTGGGGAAGAGAGAATATGGTAGTTTTTTAGACTTTTGACAGAAAAAATTAAAATAGGCTTGGGTGTGTGAGAACTTTGAACAAGAAAGAGCGAGAGGAAATGTACGAAGTTTGCAACATCCACCACCTAATAAAAGGCTCGACGGAGAACCTAACGAGGACCATTTGTCGTGTCGAAGCTCTTTGTGACTCACGAATTTACACTCTGAAGGACACATACTGCTCGTCCAAAGAAAAGACGATAAAACGTCTCGCATAAATCAAGTGGACGTGACAAAGTGAAAAACCAAAAATCCACAATGGAGACTTACGATTTGTCGCGTTTTGCAACAGCAGAAAATCGTCTAGAAAACGTGTTGCAGCGCAAAGAAAAGTTACATTTTTTTGTGGCCAGTTAGACCTAATCTCAAATAGAGGATTTTGGAGTCAAATTTTGGGATAAAAGAAGCTGATTTCTACGGTAGTATCTGTGAAGACTCCTAAGCTACAATAGCCCGATCGGCAGGGAGATACAAACTCGATTGACGGCACTTTGGGTCTTTTGAAGTGCCGTCAATCGAGTTTTGTATATCAAAGGATGGGGGAGATAAAGATCTAGCTGGTCTCTCCGCCAGCCTTCGTATCTCCCTGCCGGTCAGGCTACTGTAGCCGAGAAGGTCTCACGAATATTACCGTATTGAAAAAGTTTAAAAAAGAAAAAAAATAAGCGAATTTCAGATCCAATGATTAAGGGAATTCACGATTATTTGGAGAGAATCAACCGAGCTGTCTGCAATGGAGCTCGAGGAGATCTGCCCAACAAAAATGGGGTAAGAATCTAAATCTTGACAGGGGGTTTAATACAGTTTGAAAAAATAAACTACAAATTATGATAAAAAGTCGAAATTCCAAAAAAAATGGAAAAGAAATTACTCATTTTTTTCCAACGAAAAGCTTCTTTGACACATTTCTGATGAAATCTTTCACAACATTCGAGTCTTTTCAGGGCGCGTTTTTTCGTCGAAACCTTCTTTCATCCTTTCCCAGTCGACAAGTAAATTGGTTTGGCATCTTGCTCTTATCGAATGGCCCTAAAATAATTAAAAATACTTCCTGAAAGCATTCTCATTGTCTCCTTCCACATTTCTAAGTAAAATAAAAGACTTTTAGAAGCAAAATGGCAGCTAGAGCTAGAAGAAGTAGAGATCTTGTGAAATATTTCAATAAGGAGCATTTTCGGTAGTACTTTACCTGGCGACCCCATGACAGTATCCCAAAGCTGAGTATCGCGCGCATTTTGAATTTTTTTATTATCCTTCTGTTTTTCTTGATTTTTTTCATTCTTTTTATGATTATGCTATATATTTTGTGTTTCGGGTGGCCTCATCACTCAGACGTCTGACCAAAACACTAATTATTCAGCACAAAAGAATATTAGAAACATTGAAAATAGCTAGTAAAGTGTTTTGTCAGTCTATTATTATTATTACTATTATTTTTTTGTTATAAAACATTAAAAAACGCAAAATATATAGCGTAATCATAAAAAATGAAAGAAAATTTAAAAAAATAGAAGGATAACACAAAAAAATTTCGAAATGCGCGCGATACTCAGCTTTGGGATACTGTCATGGGGTCGCCAGGTAAAGTACTACCGAAAATGATTCGATTTTCAAAGAAGCTTGCGAACTTCTACTAGAATATATTCAAGATGGCCAAAATGATAATTGAGAACTGATCGCTGAGCAATTTGACCTTTAAATCTCAGTCAGTCGTTTTTTCCAGGGTTTTATGCTAATAAATGTTGGGAGAATCTTCTCTAAAACTGATAATTTATTGCAACGATTGATGAGATCTTTTCCTGTTCAACTCTACCACAGCTCGGCGTTCTTCCGATCCAAAAGGTTCTCCTAAGCACATCGTTTTGACATTGCTCCGAAGAGTCAATCGACGGCTCCTGAAACAAAAATTTTTGAAGCATAATTTATTGAAACTTTTTATGTACAATTTCAAAGTTTCGTACTTGTTCACTTTGCCTTGGTCTAGCAGCATTCCGAAATATATGAATCTGTATATATACAGTGCGTCCAGAAATTATGTGACCACCCATTTTTTGGCCTTTTTTCCCAATTTTTTTAGATTTTCGAAAAATTGATGAGTGCCATTATTTTTCCCGCGCGAAAAAACCTCGATAGCCAAATTTCAGCCAATTTCATCTATCGAGTCCAGAGTTATGACCAAAAGCCCTAAAAGCAGGTGTCCAGAAATTATGTAACCACTTTTCAATAGGCCTCCATAACCCTGGGACATCATTTTAAATACCGTAATCAATTACAATTAAAAATTAAGACTTTGGCGATGATGAATCCCATAATCCCATCAATCATATCAAACAATGCCGTCTGGTACAGCTCTCAGTATCGAAGAAAAGGCAAAGATCGTTGCCTATCGTGATACAGGGATGTTATTCCGAGAAATTGGCCGAAGATTGAATCGCCATCATGTCGTCGTCTGTCGCTTCTTAGCCGATCCACAAGGTTATGGCAAAAACAATTCGACTAGAGGAAGAAAAGCTAAACTTGGTCCGAATGACCTAAGAGCCGCTATCACTCGAGAATGAGCCGCTTTGGATCCTCAAGTTCTCAAGAATCTCTCCGAGTCTCTTCCTCGTCGTTTGATAGAAGTCATCCAGAAAAATGGAGGACAAACCAGTTATTGAACAGTTAATAATAAAGTGGTTACATAATTTCTGGACACCTGCTTTTAGGGCTTTTGGTCATAACTCTGGAATAGATGAAATTGGCTGAAATTTGGCTATCGAGGTTTTTTCGCGCGGGAAAAGTAATGGCACTCATCAATTTTTCGAAAATCTAAAAAAATTGGGAAAAAAGGCCAAAAAATGGGTGGTCACATAATTTCTGGACGCACTGTATAACCACTCTCAGACCATGAAAGCTCCACCCAACCAAAATATGGGGGTGAACCCATATTTATGAAACGCACTGTATAATCACCGTTGAGGAGGGATCAAAAGCGGAGATCACTTTCACCGACATTCAGCTGTATTATGAAGTGAATGTTAACAATCCCAATGTAGCATCGTCCATATTGTATTTCTACAAGGATATGACTGATTTCTGTACATTTGCCACGTAAGTGCGTTGGCTTGAACAAATCGGGATTCAAATTAAACGAAATTGATAGCAGCTCGCTTCCTGTTTCGATAATTTTTCCTATAAATATGATCAGGATGGTTTATTCTACGGCAGAGGATGAATCCTACTAGGTTGGACATTTTGTATGTAAGTTTCATAATTATTGGCCTGGAGAATATATATCTAGAGATTTAATTAACTTTTTTTAGCCAATTCGACTACTACTTCTCTGCAAATGAAGGATATTTGAGAGGAAACAAAATTCCTTAGAAGCGCTTCATTTCTAAACCAATTTCAACCTAACCTAAGTTATGAATTTTTTTCTGTTTGATATCTGAACCCATTTTTTCACTTTTTTTTATGCCTCATAAAATATCCAAAATATGATTATCTTATCCTATGGGGCGTTTTATAGAAAGCAAAAAAATTAACTGCATGGCTTAGACTGACGCAAGTTTTATCCGCGAAGGACTGATAAGGGGGCGATTATTTGATGAATAAATTGATTATTCAGCTTGTTAATTTAATCTCTTACTAGGAAAGTTCCAGCACTTGATTTAGTCATTCGAAAGAGCTGCTTCAAATTTACATTTTCCATTTACAAATGCTCAAAAATGGATCATCTATCATTTTTTTGCTTATACATCCATTCCTCGATATCTCGAAAAAAGATTTCTGAAACAATTTTCTTAAATATGATTTACCCTCCTCCCACACCTGTCGCTTCCAACCAGAAATCCAATTTGATTATAAATATTATAGTATCCTCATATCTCATAATTTTGAGCTAATTTTATTGGTTTTTGATGTTCTGTACTAAAAGCTGCAACTTCATAAAACATCAAAAAATATGAAAACAATTTAAAAATTACTAAAATGCGATAGAGAGCTAGTTATCCCGATAGACAAAATATTTTGTCTATTACTGTAATTAGTTTTCTTCTTTACAACTATTCTATTCGCTTCTTCCGCGACACCCCAAATTCTATTTGGACTCGAGCTCTTCATAAAGATAGCATCATTGCAAAGCTTAATGTTGGATATTGATCTAATCCCTTGGGGATTAGAGAAGGATTCATTCTGTATTATTTGTGCCGTATAAAAGGTTGTCTGTATTCCCCTCTGTTCTGGTGTAGTTAGCTATAACGCAGGACACAACACTTAAGATTGAGGAATATCCACTAATGGAAGTCTGGAGATCCCTTTGAATTTTATTCCATTTGGCGACCTGATGATATTAGAAATTCCATTCAAATTATCCAATTATCAATGGGCGAATTTCAAATATGGAACGCTGACAATGAAATCGACTATGTTTTGGATGAGTTAACTGATGATCAGTTCTATCTTGTTATGGCAAAGTGAGTCAATTTTTTTGACTTTAAAAACAATATTTTCATCTTTTAGGTGTAGACGTTGCTATTGTAATCTTTGCCGCCACAGGAGAGTCTATTCAACCAATAAATTTAAACTAGCTTTTCCACTGCTTTGGGAAGGAATTATGACAGCTGTTAGAGTAATCTAAATAGGATGATTCTTATTTTAAATTATGTTTTAGACAGCTAAATGGACCACAACTGTGGCTAGAAACAATCAACTATTGCTAGGAGCTCCTAGGATTGTTCATCGCCTAAAAAGGAGAAACTTTTTCGTTATATGCTAGAAGAAAATTCACAAAATAATCGAGTATTTCGCTGCTGGTTGCTATTCGAATTATATCAATTTATGTATTAATTTTATTGAGATTTTGTTTCAAAATTTAAATAAATTGTTTGTTCATTGGAGAAGATGTTTTATGGCGCTGAGTTAACCAGCAAGGCGCTGCAGTTGCTGGTGATAACACACAACACTCAGCTGTTATAAACCCAGCGCTCTTTGAAATGCTCCTTTTCCCAAATCTTATTTCAGATCCAATGGGTGGCTTCTTTTCTCAATATCATAGTCTTTTTAAGAGCAAGAAGGCTCAATTTTTCATTTTTAACATTTTGTTTTTTCCCCATCTTTTTGATCAAGTGATGGAGAAGCTTTTAATACAAGACTATATAAATCTACAAAGATCGTGTAAAACATTAAAGGAAGCAACTAAAAAAGCGAGGGCTAGGCCAATTGTGAGGATAGATCGCTTTACTTTTAACGAGGTAACTTTACATTTTTCATCCTTTTCATCTATTTTAGGATGAAATTAAAGTAAAATTAATATTAAATAATCGCCATCATGTCAAGTACGATTTTAAGAAGCTCTTTATCATTAAAACGAGAATATTTGTTAATGAATTACTCATCGGTGTTCGTCTTAAACTAGAACTTGAAAACTTTTTTAAGGGAGAAATTGCAAGGACCAACAATAATTGGTTAATCGATTTTATGAAAAAACACAAGGCGGTTGTTGAGAGAACTCACATCGAAGGAAATTGTGTTGTCCCTGATTTCTTTGGGTTGGAAAAATTGTGCAAAGTATAGTATCTTCTTCTATTTTATATTGATCAGATTATCCACTCGCAACTAATTTCCACCAAAAAGCGAATTCCGTTCAGCTGGCTGAATCACAATTTATTCAAAAATGTTGGTTGATTTGATCTAACAAAAAGTCAAGAATTTTTAAAGAGTCCCGGATTTTCTGGAGTCGCCGAATTGGTCGATTATGGTCTCCCACAAGTGGGCATGCACGACACTAGCTTAGCTACAATAAGCGAGATCACCAGAATAATCAAAGTATG
Source organism: Oscheius sp. JU1382 (assembly GCA_932521405.1). Classification (NCBI taxonomy): domain Eukaryota; kingdom Metazoa; phylum Nematoda; class Chromadorea; order Rhabditida; family Rhabditidae; genus Oscheius; species Oscheius sp. JU1382. Next base: position 2,376,191 of record OW051476.1, read on the forward strand.
TTGAGCTTTGCAATAGAGCATCAAAAAGAAATTTAAAAATCGCATTAAAATTAGTGAAATGAACCTTCTTTTTAGGACTACAAAAGAGAGTCTTATCTGGAAAATCCTTTTTTTTCTAGGAGCATCCTTATTTTTGCGAAAAATTATGTTCAACAAAGTTGTAGAGGAGATCAAGGGCTTTGCTGAACATCAGAAAATTATGAAAGCAACTGGGAGAGAGGAGCTTTATCTTTGTATTTCAGGAATGGTATCGAGGAGAGCGAAAATTAAAAAATATCCGAATTGACACACCTCTGCTAGCTTGTGCAGATAGTGAAATCATCTCAAAAATATTGGAAAATATTCCAGCTAATCCAATCTGGACACCCGATCTCCATTCTTCCAGCCTACTGAATAAATTCCATTTAAGAGAGTCTGTATTGAAAGGTATTTGCCCAGCTTATTCACTTTGGAGAGCGGATGACATCAAAAGAATTCTTATCATTAAATTCCTTGAGAAAGAAGTTCTCTTCAAAGAAATAAATCTAGACGTTGAGTATTATGAAGGCAAGAACTTATTGTGGATGACTGGAGAAATGGGAAATCTCTTTAATTCTCTAAAATCGATTTATTTTACTCTCACTGGAAGGTAAATAAAACCCTAATTGAGATCTAAAAAAACCTTGAAGATGCAGAGAGTGTGGAGTCAAATTCTGCTATCACAGCTCTCAATTTATAAGCATCTTGAAGTATTTCCATCAATCTTCTCAATTGTGGTTTACTATTCTTGTTTATGTAATCACCGCTATTTTTCCAATATTACTTGTCCTTATGATTTTATTTTCATTCAATCCAGGGGTATGGATTGGCTTTGTATCGTTCTCCATATTATATGTCACGTTTAGTTGTTTTTGCTGTTTTTTAATAATTAACGCATTTAAAGGAACTCGAACCCTCGAGGGTCGATATAAGTTTTTTGAAATTTATCGTTATTAAAGAATTGACTTAACGAATATTACTCTTGACATAACTGCTAATTGCAGAGCTGTTTTGTTCTATTAAAGGAGCTGATTGCCTTTAAGAAGTGGATGTAGATGACGAATGATGGAATAATTTAAGAGATTGGTAGATGCTCTGTAGATGTTCGTTGTTGTTGTTTAATAAGTCTTCACGTTGTTTTCCGCTTCACCGATTATCTCGCAGCGAGACGCAGATTGCATTGTAGCATCCTTATCACTTTTATACAACGTACACTCTCTATGTAGAAATAACTCGGCTGAGTCACTGCTTTACCCGGATGTCCCTGTTTAGCTAGCTTTTTGAATATTTCTTTGTGGCTTTTGAGCTAACATTGCCTAATCAACAGTATATTTTTAGATGTCATCAGAAGTTAATGTAGAAGTCATTTACTTCGGCGATAGGAAACTCTCGGATTTGGTTATTACCGTTGAAGATCAGGAATTTCATGTCCATAAAATGGTTTGTTTCTCATTTTTAAGCTTCTATATATAAAATTCTAGGTTTTAGCCGCCCGAAGCGAGTACTTCAAAGAATTATTCTATGGTGATTTCCAAGAAGTTAGTTTTCTTTAAGATATCGATGAATCATTTAGAAAAACAAAGATGAAATTACAATTACTTATACGGATGCCTTGGCCTTTCGAAGATTCCTTGAATTTATGTATTATGGTATTATCTCAGATGATGCAAAATTCCTTGATGTCTGCTCGGAAGAACCAAATATGCCCAAAAGTAAGTATTTAATTAATAAACAATTTAGTTGCCTTTTAGCTTTTTGGAAAGAAGGAGGCGAATTGATTAAGTTGGCCGATCGTTTTAGCCTTACTACTCAATTGAATGTCTATGTTGCAAGAACCATCTCTAATTATGCCTGTCATAGTCCATGCAAGCGTTGCTTCAATGCATATATCTTTGCTTTAGGTTTTTTTTCTTTCAGCTATGAATTTAGTTTTATTTTAGCTAATGATCTGAGCACCACTCTCAGTAAGGTTAGCTTTAACATTTATTTTCTTTCTATTACTCTAATCCAGTCAACTTCTAGCTTTAACTTTTTCAAACTTCTCACAACTTTTTTGATTTTCCACAAAGCGAGTTTGTGTGAAATTTAAAAAAATTTAGCTAGAAGTTGAAGAGTTCGAACTTTAAACACTTACAGAACAAATATCTTTTTGAACACCAGCGTACTTGGTCAAATGAGTTTTCCAAAATTGTACCTGCAGATGTTAACATTAGCAAAACTGCTTTAGTAGTGTTGTTTAGTTCTATAGACATTTCTTCAACCTTTGTGTTTAAAGGTTTACCAAAATAGAAGTTTATATCTGAAGATTTCTCGTTTTCCTGTCTTGATTAAATTGATTATCGTGTTATATTTACGCTTAACTGATGACAAAAAAAGCAGCAAACTAGTCGTTTTCGTTCAATTATTCATCTTTTCTTGAGACTTCGAAGAGAACTCTCACAAAAACACTTTATTGCAATAGCTTTCAGCCGGATTCCTGGAAGAGCCGTGATGATTTTCTTCAATTATTGAGTTCTATCTTCCAGAACAATCTCCTCGATTAGCGCGATAGCTTCGAACTTCCATTCCATTTTCAATTACAGCATTTATTCATTCTGATCGTTGATACTCAGCACGCTGGGTTTACGACTTTCTCCCGTTCAGTCAGCTCGAAACCTCAACAGTTAATGGGAGATTTTAATTATTCTGTTTATTCTAAGAGTAGGGTTAGCCAAAAGCCCATTAATTCCCCATTTTCATGTGGACTAATTTCTGAATTTTAATCAGGAGATTTGTTGACCTTACAATGCTATAAGGAAATAGTTAATTATTGTAATCTTGGAGGAATTAGAAAGATTGAAACTGAAAAATATTGATTGAAAATTGGCTTTCCTAGGTTAGCTAACGTAATTGCTTAAACTTCATGGCTACGGTAGCTCAAGAGTGAGCCTAATTTGACGCGAATTTTTGAAATTTCGAATTGAAATATATTCTTCTTAAATGTCATCTTGAGACCTATAGTCTGTTCGAAAAAATAAGACAAAACTGCGTATTCGCGGTGTCCCGAGATAGGAAGTTGGGTAGAATTTAAACTAGCATCCCCACAACCATACATACAAGCCCCCAGACCTTCTTTAAACAAACCCCCCACATCTTTTATTAAATCCTATTGCCTTTAATTTAGTTTATTTTTACTTTTCGGTTTAATTATTTATTTTCGTTTCCTCTCGTTATCATTTATAATTTAAGTCTAATAATGGACAAAATTAGCAGTTTAAATGAATTTAAGCGCTTAATTACCGACCAAATTACCCTTATCAAAAGAATGCAGGAAAAAGGGTTACTGGTACGTCAATTTTGCTGTCTGAAATGCGGTAATCCTATGGTACTAAGGAAACGGGGAATGAATCTTAAGGTTCTAGGATTATTCAGTTTAAATTTATTTTATTACTTTAGTGGAGATGTCGTAAAAATAAGAAGAGCGATTGTTCAGTCAGAGGAATCAAGGCACATTCATTCTTTGAAACGAGAAGCGCTTGATTTGTATAGATCCGTCTAGCTGCTTTTTATGTGACTATTTAAGTATGTGTTTTTATTTTGTCATTTACTTTTCTAGATATTCTTCTCAGCAGATTATTAACGAATTAGATACGTCAAATTCGACTGTAGTCGACTACAAGAATTTTTTTCGGGGACTTTGCGAGAAGTTAGTTTTATTTTGCAAAATTATTTGTTATTATTGTCAAGCAATATCCCAAGATAGGAGGAGACAATTGCGTAATAGAAGTCGATGAGTCAGCACTTCATACTAGAAAATATGGCAGAGGCAATATTCAGAGAGAAATCACCTGGATTTGTGGAGGTTAGTCAACTAAAGGTTTATTGATGTTTTTAGTCTACTGCCGTTCAACAAAAAAAGTTTTCGCTAAAATCGTATCAAATAGAACTAACAAAGTCTTGGTTCCACTGCTAAAAGAGCATATCGAATTTAATAGTATTATATTTTCTGACATGTGGAAGGCGTATTCTGGTCTATCAAAACTTTTCGATAGACACTATGTCGTAAATCATACGACAAACTTTAAAAAGTATGTTTTTTAAATAACATATTTTACAATTTAGTATTCATGACGATGGAACTGTAGTCCATACCAATAACATAGAATCCATTTGGAAGAGGCTTAAAGAGCCCCTCAAGCATGCGCACGGAACCAGCGAAACACTACTGCCTTCTTATATTGCTGAAGCTGTAGCAAGAGAAAACGAGAAAGAAAAGTGTAAAGCGAGAATTTTTACCGAAATAGCACTTTTCGTAAATCAATATGATGTCTATCAATTTTCTGGAGTTTTAATAGGGGGATGGGGTTCGTTTAAACTAAGTGGAGGCTTGTTTAAATTTTCTCCCAAAAATCCGGGAAAGCGTTGTTGATTGGAGAGATTCGGAAGAAAGATGAAAATGAGAGCGTTAAACGGTGCTGATTGAATTCCAATAAATATTTGATAACCGCCGTATTGGGAATTATCAGTTAGTCATTCACTAGCCCCTTCTCTTATCAGCTTCCTTTCAATCGACTTTTCACTAGTTGCATACTATTTTTCAGCTATTCAGTCTTTTAAAATGTCTGGTTCGAATCTAAAAGAGACTGATCCGGCCTTGCGATTATATGAAGCGGAGGCTATTATAATTGAGAAGAATCAAGAAATTGAGCAAATGAGACAAAAAATTAAAAGACTTCGAATTGATAATTCCAACAAAAATCAGCTGGAATTGGCTCAGAAAGGTTGATTTTATTTGATAAGTAGCCGATGAGAAATTTAGTGACAAAATTAGAAGAAGATCTAGCTGTCTCAAAAGTTGATAACTTGCAGTTAAAAGAGCAAATAGCAGCTTTACACTTGAATATCTCGACAAATGATAAATTGAGCGACAGATTCGAAACTTTAGAATTTGCTGTCAATCAAAAAGGTTAATTGTTTATTTGAAACTAGATGATCAGAAATTTAGTTGAAAAATTAGAGGCAGATCTAACTTCAAAAAATAATAATTTTGCCGAACTATTGGAAAATCTGTCTATGCAACAAAATAGAAGCCAGGAAGAATTATCTCAAAAAAGTTTGAAATTTCCAACATTTTGAAGAAAAAATTCAGTGTCAAAAATAGAAGAAGATTTAGCCGATAACTTGGCAGGTGTAGTGACAAAATTAGTTGAAAAATTAGAACGAGATCTAGCTTCAAAAGGTTGGATAGTCTTTGAAATTGGTCGATAAGAAATTTAGTTGAAAAATTAGAAGAAGAGCTAGTTGAATCTAAAAATAAAAATTTTGACCTGATTAATCGCTTGCTTTCTCTGGAATTGAATGTAAAACAACTGAATGAGAAAGACAAGCTGAGTCAGCAGAATTTAATGCTCAATGGCTTGGTTAAAAGTGATTTATTTGAGCGATTTTTAGCTCAAAAAGCGGTTCGAGTAGAAAATAAAGTTGAAAAACAAAGTGGAGGACAGCAAAATACATCGGTAGGATTTTTAACTTTTTGTCTTCAATTTGTAGATTTTAATTTTGGGCGATCGGGGATTTAAGAATACAATTTACTTGCTCGATTCGAAGGCTAAAAGTTGGAAGAAACTGAGAATCACTATTCCAATGGGAATGGAAGGATTTGGAGCTGTTGTGCTCAATGAAGCAATCTATATTTTTGGAGGAGCTACCAAAAGTGATTATCAACAGGATTGTTATAAATTGAAAGATGATGGAAGTTGGATGCAATTGGCTTCGATGGATCAAAAAAGAGGTTGTATTTCCAGTAGCTCTCTGGTTTACAAAAGAGATATCTGGGTTATTGGAGGATATTCTGGATATTCTGATGTACATCTAAAATCAGTAGAAAAGTATGATATTTCTCAAAACAAATGGACCTACATGCCGTAAGTTTTCTTCCGAATTTGAAAGGGACAGTCTCTAGCGTTGGATCTTTGCCTAACTCGACAAAGATTTTACCAAATGCAAATTTCATTGTGATTTTTGTATTTCTATGAATTCTGCCATTTCGCCATCATTTAGACTCTTTATCGATGAAAAATAAAATCAAAAAGTTTGTCTGAAAGTAGTCAAATTTGCATAAAAATAACGATAAATCCCATAAAAGCTAATAGAATTAAAAATTGAGAAAAAACGTCAAAAGTCTGATTACAGTAGAACCTATTGCGAATCAAATTTTAAATGCGCGGGCGAAGGTGCATACTGGGTTACTGTAGTACACGCTTTTTCGTTTTGTCAATTTATTTCTTAACATTTAGTTTTATGCAATTTCGTGTGTATTTCCAAAATCAGCGCATTATTTTGCATCGAATAAAAGTATACTGTAAGAGGCGCCGCTTTAATCAAAAGCTTTCAGAGGAATGAATCATCCAAGATCTCACGCTGCTGCAGCAGTATTTAAGGATCGAATATTTGTCACTGGAGGAAGAAGCGAAAATTTCTTAAAATCTGTGGAGATGTTTGATCCAAAACTACAGAAATGGATTTTATTTTGTGATTTGCCTATTGGACTTTTTGCTCATACGATGCTAATCAGCAATTCAACTCTATCCATTTTTGGAGGCTCTTCATCTGCCCGATTAAATAGCGTATGGGAAATGGATATCGAAGATCCCGAGAAGAAATGGACAGAAAAACAGAGTTTTAAACACCCACGATGTTATTTTGGAATAGGAAAACTCTCAAATGGAATTATTGTATTTGGTAATAATGGATATAATGGAGAAACATCCGAAATATTTGATGGAAATAAATGGATTGATGGACCCAAACTGCGTCAAAAACTATCATTTTTTGCTTATACATCCATTCCCCGATCTCTTGAAGAAAGTTTTCTAAAGAAATTTTCATAACTTTTAAGCCGTATTTGTATGAAATCCATTCCTCGTTCTCTCGAAGAATGGACTTCTCATAAATTGTTTAAAATCATTTGTTCTCAATCCCAATTATTTTAAAGAAGATTGATTCAATGCGATCTCTTGGATCAAACTGACAATCTGACTAAAATCCCCATTCACTCTAGTAGATTCTTCTCATTCAAGATGACTAGTCTCTCCACGATGAATCTCATCTTATTGGCGATTTTGTTGCTCCCAGCCGTCGCTCAGTTGAGCTCCTAAATGTGGAATTTGAATTCAATTTGGAGACGGAGCTCTCTTCAGAAGTCGTTGGAAATGCCGTCCAGCCAACTCAAAAACAGACGGAATCGTGAATTGTCGCAGATAAACTTTCTATAGGCTAGGATTATTATAGTTTGTTCATAAAAAAGACGACTTCCTTCGTATACAAGAAAAGAATTTTTGAGGCGAGACCCGTTTTATCCTAAAATTTATTAAAGCCTTTTTTAGCATAAAGTAGGTCCCGCAACGAACCCCAGGGCTCTAAAATGGATCGAAATATCGTAAATCCTCTAATAAACGCGCACCCCAAATTCCAACTTCTAGCTTATTTTCTCTAATTTCTATAACTTTTGATCTTCTACAAAGTTGTGGGCCTCGATCTCCTCTACAAGATTGCAGAACATCAAAAATTATAAAAATTGCGGGAAACTTATGACATTTAAGCGAGAAGTTGCGTCTATTAGAGGATTTGCGGTAATCATTGTATTCCTTTTTTGGAATCAATCAACTCAAAAACGACTAAATGCCACATAAAAATAAAGAAATAATCCATCTTTGTGATATTACATTAATAATATATATTTTGCCGTTCTAGCGCACCTTTTCGCCCATCCTCAATTTTTACACTTTTCAGCCATTTTAAGGCTTTTTTTCATTGATTTTGTGTCCTAACTCTTCGAAAATGTGTCATTTTCAACAATTTTCAAAAAATGGCCAAAAGGTCGAAATGCGTTACTTTAAAAATGTGGTCGAAATCCAGTGGTCGAAATGGTCGAAAAGGCGCGCTAGAAATTTAGATATCTAATGTATAATTTTATGGCTAAATTACTGAAAATATACTATATTTTATAATAGCGCACTCCATCATTCATTTGCGCTAGAAATAAATAATAATGTACTCAGGTTATCTAGGTACAGTCCCGTATAGTAACGGTTCAGTGTTGGCGCCAGATAGACAAGTACTCTGATGAACAAGTTTACCACTCGAACCAACACAACAAATTCACAGAAGGAAGAGAGAAACGACCTCCTCTCACGAACTCTATCCGAAAGAATGATACCCGAACAACATACACTGAGGATGATGACAAAAAATGGGATTTTGCATAATTAAATAGCATAGGTCAATTAGTTTGCTATATAGAATTGCGAACTAGCATATTACGTATACAGTATATTTTATCACAATAAAAAAGAGAAATATTTCTATTAGCTTCAACTTTTTTTATCAATTAAAAAGCAATACAAAGCCATTATTGTTTCGCAAGGCGCCAACTTTTTTGCTTGCCATTCATCCCTTCAATGGTCACCTCCAAATCCAGCATGGCCTTCATTCCCAACACGTTCGCTTCCTTGAAATGGCTGTGCGAGAGGTCGCATTCGATAACAGAACTTTGATCCTGAAATGAGAAATTTGAATCAGAAAAAGAATAATCTTAAAATTGAAAGTAGAAAAGCTAAACCTGAATGGCGACATGAAGAGCCGAAGGAATCGCGTCGGAGCCGGTAAGTTTGCTAATCGTTTTTTTGTTAAGAAACGTACAATTCGATCCACTATCGACCAAAAACCAGACATTGATGATTGGCGCATCAGGCTTCTTGGCACGACGACAGTTGAGGCACACCATTAGTCGATTATTTGGTCCGAAAATAAGACCAACCACCGGAAATGCTGGAGATGAGAACGATCCAACACTTAGATTTTCAATTCCAGTAATGTCGCCGATCTGAAAGCATAGGATTAGAAATAACAAGGAAAAATTACAAAAAACTGCTATAATAATATTAATAATAACTCACATGCTTGAGACTAGCTTCGTTGATATCTGTTAACATCATGTCATGTTTAAACGCCGGCAGTGCGTCCAAACATTCGAACGAGTGATCATTGCTACTAGACGAAGAAGAACTCTAAAAATTTCCTTTTAAAATGAAAAAAAAAACAGAAATAAATACCTTGTTCAATTCGCTTCCCATCTTGGACTAACAACAAACTGAAAATAAACAATTGATCAATAAATAGCTAAAATCAAACTAATTTCAATAAATGTACATTATAAAAGTTAGTATACTACACTGCGTAAAATAATGATACGGCCACCCTCGATTTGGTGTCTAGCGAGAACCCTTGGGGTTTTCACGCCTCGGGACCAATTCCATTTGATTCCTAGCTGTCTTAAACCCCAGAAAACAAATTTTCAGAGCAATTGGATTTTTACTTTTGTAGATGAGCCCATTTTCAAAAAATGTTCAATTTTCTACCGTAAAATAATGATACGGCCACTGCCAATAACATCGTAACCACTTTATTTTTTTAAAACAAAAACTAGGCATAGTAATCAGTTTGAGCTCCTTGACGCTGGACAACTTGGATGAGCCTATTTGGAATTGATGTAGACATCTTTTTAAGTATGCCTAAGTCCATTGATTGCCATTCGTGCTGGATAGCTCTGGTAAGCTCCTGAGTGTTGGCGTATTTCTTCCCTCCGGCGTACAATTTCCTCGTTAGCACTCCCCATAAGTTTTCGATGGGGTTGAGATCTGGACTGCACGCTGGCCAGTCCAGAACTCTCACGTTAGAAGTGGCAAGCCACTGGGTAGTTGATCGGCTAACGTGAACGGAGGCGTTATCGTGCTGAAACACGTAGCCTTGACGGCCAGCGGTGTTCAGGAATGGGAGCAATTTTGCGCTGAGGACGCCTTGATATTGAATGGAGTTCATTTTAGGAGTAATGATCTCCAAGGCGATTTATCCTTTAGCACAAAATGCACCCCAAACCATGACGGTTCCACCTCCGAAACCCCTCTTCGAGAAAACAAGTGGGTCCTTGCGCAAATCGTGGAAGTAGGAGTTGTACCCATCAGGACCATCAGGGCAAAAACGCTTTTCATCCGACCATATCACCTTTAAAATGCTGAGGTATCAAAAAAATACTAACTTTGCTCCAATCGGTTTGTTGGCCAATGTGGTTCTGAGCGAATTGAAGTCGAGCGACTTTATGATGGACTTGAAGTTGAGGTCCTTTTTTCATTTGTCTGACGACAATTGTTCCACCTCTTTTGAGCTCATTGGAAAGTGTCATTCGACTGACCGGCAGGGCATAATCGTCTCGAATCGGACGAAGAGTTATCACTTTATTGGAGGCAGCTCGATGTAGAAGTCTTACTTGTCGATTGTCTAAGCTTCTCGGTCTTCCCGGAGATTTTTTTGTTCCGTAACCAGTTGGATTTTTTAGAAATCGATCAATCACATCATGGCTTCTTCCGACAATTGACGCGATTTCTCGATTTGACTTTCCTAATTGGTGGAAGGCAAGGATTTTTCCTCTCTCTTGATCTGTGAGCGATGGCCCGCGACCCATTTCTACAAGCATAATTAGTCAGTTTAGGAAATAAATTGGCACAAAAAACACAAAAAAAAACTCAGAAAACAACGTTGATAACTCGCCTTTTTAAGTTTTGGCCGTATCATTATTTTACGGTAGAAAATTGAACATTTTTTGAAAATGGGCTCATCTACAAAAGTAAAAATCCAATTGCTCTGAAAATTTGTTTTCTGGGGTTTAAGACAGCTAGGAATCAAATGGAATTGGTCCCGAGGCGTGAAAACCCCAAGGGTTCTCGCTAGACACCAAATCGAGGGTGGCCGTATCATTATTTTACGCAGTGTATTGATGACATTATAGATATTCTGTACTAAAGTATTACAGTAATTCACATTATTTTTATTAACGATATGCTTATTTTATTGCAAATTAGTGTTTATTTGGCTAAATTGTAAAAACATTTAAAAAATTATAGAAAACGCAAAAGAACAAAATTCATTAAAAGAATTCAAATTTACGCGCAGAACTTAAGCCTGAAATACTGTATGAGAGTGCCTGCCCAATTACTACCGAAGTTGGATAAAAATTATCAGCTTTTTTAAACCAAAACTAATTAAAAATTTAGTTGAAAGCTGGAGTTGACACGGCACTGAAATCGACGGAAGAGAATTTCTCAATAGACGAAAGAAGAATTGACAGAAGAGTTTGACGAGCAGACACCCGTGACAACCCAGGAGAACTGCTCTTGGACAAGATGGTTGATGTGGAGTGATTGCACTGTGACTTGCGGACAAGGAGAGCGCTATAGGAAGAGGAAATGTCCTTGTGCTGAGGATAGATGTGGTGAAGGGATTGATTCTGAAAGAGAGACTTGTCAGAAGGCGATTTGCTTAGAGAGGAGAAGTCATCCTGATTTTAATATTGGTTCTTGAAGCTCTTTTTAGTCTTTCTTCACATAAGATCGACGGGTTGATTCATAGATTTGTGAATAAAAATTTTTCTATTTTGGGGGGCCTAAGCCTATTCAAAAGTAATAAAGTAAAACTGCGTATTTAAATTGGCCAGAGTGGGGATTTGCGAGGCGAGACCCATTTTATCTTAAAATGAAAGAATCCTGATCCTCCCGGGACGCGATTTCAAAAACTCCATTTCCGTACTACACTGGGCGAGAGCCATTTTAACTCAACTCATTTCATTTTAGGATAAAAAGAAGTACAAAAATTTATTGTTTTGAGTACGCTTTCGCTGTCGAGTACGGTTTTCCTGTATTTTCATCTTCTCCGCGTGGTTGCTCTCGATTTTTCTTTGATTTAAATGGCTGATTTTCACATTTAGCCATGTCTGGCACACCTTCGATAGAAAAAGCTGACAGAATAAATCTGATCGGCCATTTCTATTGTCAGGTAATGATAATTTATGTCATAAAAATTCTGTGTATTTTTTCAGTTTAAGCCATCTCGATGTCATTTGCATCGATTTGAAACAGACGATCACTCAGAACTTTTAAAGTATTTAACAAGTGATAGAGCAGTTCCTTTGCAGTTGAAAGACTTATCTCCGGAACTTTTGAATAAAAAGTTCCCACGCTTGTGGAAGTCCTTCTGCAGATTCCGGGACAATCGCAAAATTTATCTCTTCAAGTGAGCATTTTTTCAAACAAATTCTAAATTTTTCAGGCCACTGCTAAACAATCAACGATATGTAGTCAAAATTGAAATGAGAGACGATTTTGCAAAATATATTCATAATGGCTGCGATTTTGTTTCGGTCAAACCATCTGATAGAGCTGTAATTATTACAGCAGTGGAGATTAGTTGGTTGTAATTTAGCTGACGACTCGGTTCGATACGCAGCTTATCATGGAGAGACCCAATTCATTGTTTATGCTAGTGTCAGAAATATGCTGCCTGAAAAAAATGACAAAATTTTTTTTTAGATATCAATAAGTCTGATTATTTTTTTATATAGTCTATTCATAAACAAGACGACATCCTTCCTATCCAATAAAGAGGTTTTTGAGGCGAGACCCATTTTTATCCTAAAATTTACTAAAGGCCTCTTTTTGAGGATAAAATCGATCCCGCCGCGATAACCTCTTTTTGAATACGAAGGATGTCGACTTTTTATGAACAAACTACAGGGTGCGGCAAAATAACGGAGTTAAAGTTTAATGCGTCATGGCGCGAACGTATTCTATCCTAGGATAGAAATTTTTATGGCACTGAATTCGTCGTACTTTTTTGTGCTAGTGATATTTTTCTTGTGTTTGTATTGCTTAATTTTTATGCGTTTTTAGAATGTCAAACAAACGTAACGCGATTTTGGAGCTTCATCGTCAAGGAAAGCGTCAGTGCGAAATTGTTCATCTGCTCAGTGTACCTCAACAGACTGTGTCCAAAGCAATTAAGCGGTTCAATGAGCTTGGACATGAAGGTGATCGTCCGGGAAGAGGAAGAAAGTGCACCGTCAACATTTCTAGAAACCGCAAGGTCATCAAATCGCGAGTCAACCGAAATCCAAGGGTCTCCATGAGAAATGTCGCTCGTGAGATCGGCATTAGTGACCGATCGGCGCGTCGAATTGCAAAAAAGGAGCCCAATCTCAAGCCCTACAAACTCCAAAAAGGCTAGCTTCTCGCAGATGACAATAAGCGTGTAAGACTCCAACGATGTCGTCAACTCATGCAGTGGTATGCAACTCAAAATTGGAAAAACATCGTCTTCACGGATGAAAAGTTGTTCACTGTGGAACAAGTGCACAACGGCCAAAACGACAGGATCTGGTCAGCAGAGGCCCCCGGACCCTCTGCCATCGTCTCTCATCGCCAAAACCCCCAGTCGGTAATGGTATGGGGCGGAATTTGTGCCAATGGCAAGACACCCCTAGCTTTCGTGGATCAAGGGCTCAAAATCAACAAGGAAGTGTATCGCCGCGACATTTTGGAGACTGTGGTGCTTCCCTGAGCCCAGCAGCATTTCGGCAACCAACAGTGGACGTTCCAGCAGGACTCTGCTCCAGCCCACAGGGCGAAAACGACTCAAGACTGGTGCAAGGCCCATTTTCCAAGTTTCATCACATCTCAGGAATGGCCACCGTACTCGCCAGATCTCAACCCGATGGATTACAGTGTATGGTCGATTTTGGAGGCCAGGGCCTGTGTTAAACGCCACAAAAGTTTGGAATCGTTAAAGCAATCGCTTCGTCGGGAGTGGAATCGAATTACTCTGGATGAGCTACGTGCCATCGCCGAAAATTTCACGAGAGGTTTGAGGCTGTGTATTCGCGCTAAGGGCGGCCACTTCGAAACCGGCTGAGTATGTTATTACTAAATGTCTTTATTAATGTTATTCACTGTTGTTTTGTTAGATTTTTTTGTTTTAATAAATATTCGTTAAAAAATGTTTAACTCCGTTATTTTGCCGCACCCTGTATAGGCAGTTCTGTCATCTTTTTTAAAACAGGCTATAGAAATATAAAACTGGGTCCCGGAACGCGCTGCTGCTCATCAAACCGAGCCGTCAGCTACAGTATAACCAGTAATTTTCTTAATTCTTAAATATTTTTTTCAGCTGTCTTCCTTCCTTACCAAAATCAAAACTTGGATAATCAAAATAGAAAACAAAGCGGTTTGATTATTTACATAGACTTCAATTATATTCTTCTTCCACAGAAGCTGATGAAAGAATGTCTCGAGAAGCACAAAAAAATGCGAAGAATCACTACATTTTTTAAAAAACTTCTGATAGTAGAGGACGACGAAAATTCAGCCAAGATTAATATAAAAACAATTGTTAATGTATTAATAAATCTTGTTTCCTATGATGTTCCTTGATTCCTACCGTAATGACAAAAGTTTTTATTTATCGTATTATCTCTAATAGAAGCAATTTGAAGGGAAAATCTTTTTATGGAAAATTCGAGAAATTGGGACTAAAACTTGAGAGGGAAGGGGCCTAAAACTTGAACGGGAAGAGATGAAGAGCCCAGGGCTTGTTTTTCCAGAACCAAAATCGTCATCAATATATTAATTCTATTCGCAAATCGCAGGAAGTTAAAGTTTAGGTTCAATGTTTAAAATTAAGCCGCACCTTGTTTAAAAAATAAAAAGGTTTTCTCCAATCCTGCGGTAATCTAAATATCGTATTTCTTTTAATTTCAGCCACCCTGGGACTGAAATTGACGCGAATTTTTAAAAAAATATCTCGCTTTTATAATTTTGCGAGATTCTGCTAACAAGTAAGATGTAGCTTTTGCTCTCCTCCTGCAATCTCCTTTGTAAAACATTATCTCACAAAAAGAGGATAGAACTCGATTAGAAAATGAAGTTTTCCAGGTGGGACGCATTCCATATTTTTGGGCTACTGTAACCACAAAGATTGATTTGCTTACTTTTCCATTTTTATGCGTCTTTTAGTTGTTTTTTTTAAAATGTTTTGCAAAAATTAAGCCTTTGATTTCCTCCACAAGTTTATATGATTCCTTTCAAAAATAATCAAAATTTTGAAAAAAAGGTTTTCCAGGTGAGACTCACTATTTACATTTTTTTGGGTAAATGAATATCACAAAGAAGGATTATTTCTTTACTTTTATGTGGCATTTAGTCGTTTTTGAGTTGATTGATTCCAAAAAGGAATAAAATGATTACCGTAAATCCTCTAATAGACGCAACTTCTCGCTTAAATGTCATAAGTTTCCCGCAATTTTTATAATTTTTGATGTTCTGCAATCTTGTAGAGGAGATCGAGGTCTACAACTTTGTAGAAGATCAAAAGTTATAGAAATTAGAGAAAATAAGCTAGAAGTTGGAATTTGGGGTGCGCGTTTATTAGAGGATTTACGATATTTCGATCCATTTTTAGAGCCCTGGGGTTCGCTGCGGGACCCACTTTATCCTAAAAAAGGTCTTTAGTAAATTTTAGAATAAAACGGGTCTCGTCTCGAAAATCCCTTTCTTGGATACGAAGGAAGTCGTCTTTTTTATGAACAGACTATAATAATCCTAGCCTATAGAAAGTTTATCTGCGAAAATTCACGATTCCGTCTGTTTTTGAGTTGGCTGGACGGCATTTCCAACAACTTCTGAAGAGAGCTCCGTCTCCAAATTGAATTCAAATTCCACATTTAGGAGCTCAACTGAGCGACGGCTGGAAGCAACAAAATCGCCAATAAGATGAGATTCATCATGGAGAAACTAGTCGTCTTGGATGAGATGAATCTACTAGAATGAATGGGGATTTTAGTCAGATTGACAGTTTGATCCAAGAGATCGCATCCAATCAATCTTCCTTCAAATGACTGGGATTGAGAACAAATGATTTTTAAACAATTTATGAGAATTTCATTCTGCGAGGGAGCGAGGAATGGATTTCATACAAATACGGCTTAACAATTATGACAATTTCTTTAAAAATCTTTCTTCAAGAGATCGGGGAATGGATGTATAAGCAAAATATGATACATCTTGAGGCAGTTTTGGTCCGTCAATCCATTTATTTCCATCAAATATTTCGGATGTTTCTCCACTTTCTCCATGACCACCAAATACAATAATTCCATTTGAGAGTTTTCCTATTCCAAAATCCATTCGTGGACGTTTAAAACTCTGTTTTGGTATCCATTTCTTCTCGGGATCTTCGATATCCATTTCCCATACACTATTTAATGAGCGCCATCCTGAAGAGCCTCCAAAAATGGATAGAGTTGAATTGCTGATTAGCATCGTATGGTGAGAAAGTTCAAAAGGCAAATCACAAAATAAAATCCATTCCTGTAGTTTTGGATCAAACATCTCCACAGATTTTAAGAAATTTTCGCTTCTTCCTCCAGTGACAAATATTCGATCCTTAAATACTGCTGCAGCAGCGTGAGATCTTGGATGATTCATTCCTCTGAAAGCTTTTGATTAAAGCGGCGCCTCTTACAGTATACTCTTATTTGATGCAAAATAATGCGCTGATTTCAGAAATACACACGAAATTGCATAAAACTAAATGTTAAGAAATAAATTGACAAAACGAAAAAGCGTGTACTACAGTAACCCAGTATGCACTTTCTCCCACGCATTTAAAATTTGATTCGCAATAGGTTCTACTGTAATCTTTTGACGTTTTTTCTCAATTTTTACTTCTATTAGCTTTTATGGGATTTATCGTTATTTTTATGCAAATTTGGCTACTTTCAGACCAAATTAACAAACTTTTTGATTTTATTTGTCATCGATAAAAGAGTCTAAATGATGGCGAAATAGCAGAATTCATAGAAATACAAAAATCACAATGAAATTTGCATTAGGTAAAATCTTTGTCGAGTTAAGCAAAGATCCAACGCTAGAGACTGTCCCTTTACAATTTGGAGGAAAACTAACGGAATGTAGGTCCATTTGTTTTGAGAAATATCATACTTTTCTACTGATTTTAGATATCCTCCAAAATCTGCAGAATATCCTCCAATAACCCAAATATCTCCTTTGTAAACCAGAGAGCTACTGGAAATATGACCTCTTTTTTGATCTATCGAAGCCAATTGCATCCAACTTCCATTATGTTTCAATTTATAACAATGCTGTTGATAAGTACTATTGGCTTTTCCTCCAAAAATATAGATTTCTTCATTGAGTACAACAGCTCCAAAATCTTCCAATCTCACTGGAAGAGTGATGCTCAGTTTCTTCCAGCTTTGAGCCTTCGAATCGAGCAAGTAAATTGTATTAAAATCTAGCACTCCATCTAAAATTAAAACCTAATAAATAAAATGAAGAAAAAAAGTAAAATCATACCGATATATTTGGCTGTCCTCCGCTTTGTTTTTCATCTTTGTTTTCGTTTTGATTCACATTTTGAGCTAAAAATCCCCCCAAATAAAATCACTTTTGACCAAACCATTGAGCATTAAATTCTGCTGACTCAGCTTGTCTTTCTCTTTCGGTTGTTTTACATTCGATTCCAGAGAAAGCAAGCGATTAATCAGGTCAAAATGCTTATGTTTAAATTCAGCTAGCTCTTCTTCTATTTTTGACACTGAATTTTCTCTTTAATATTTTAGAAATTTCAAACTTTTTTGGGATAATTCCTCCTGGTTTCTATTTTGTTGCATAGACAGATTTTCCAATAGTTCGCCGAAATAATTATTTTTTGAAGTTAGATCTGCCTCTAATTTTTCAACTAAATTTCTGATCGTCTAGTCTCAAATAAACAATGGACCTTTTTGATTGACAGCAAATTCTAAAGTTTCGAATCTGTCGCTCAATTTATCATTTTTTGAGGCTAGATCTTCTTCTAGTTTTGTCACTAAATTTCTCATCGGCTACTTATCAAATAAAATCAACCTTTCTGAGCCAATTCCAGCTGATTTTTGCTGGAATTATCAATTCGAAGCCTTTCAATTTCTTGTCTCATTTGCTCAATTTCTTGATTCTTCTCAATTATAATAGCCTCCGCTTCATATAATCGCAAGGCCGGATCAGTCTCTTTTAGACTCGAACCAGACATTTTGAAGAAAGAGAAAAAGTAAGAAGGATGGCTGAAAAAAAGGATTGTTTGCAACTAACTGGAGCTCAGTAAAGCGCAAATTGATAAGAAATCGATAGATAAGAGCACAACTTTCTATTTTCTAAAATTCAAAGCTTTTTTTAAAAGCGAAATTTGGCCTTCTCGTAACCCTCGAAATGGTTAGTATAGCGGTGACTCACAGGGGCCTTCGACTACTCTTGGACTATTCTATGAATTTTTTGCATTTATGTGACCCCGTGAGAATGTCTAATCATCGAGACAAGAATTCAGACAGACGTCAAATGTACAGTGATGTGCAAAAGTGTTGCAACCATTATATTTTTGTGGAAAACCTCTAAATATCACTTTTCACAGTCTAAGACCATGTGGAATCGATTTTTCACGCGAAAAAACCCTAGTATGCCAATTTTCAGGCAGATTACATCTCTTTTTAAAAAATTACGGCCAAAGTTCAATTTTACCCCTGTGCAAAAGTATTGTAACCTTTCAGAAAATCGTCGATTTAAAAAAAATTCATTAGCAATAACAGATTTATTAATCAACAGTAACAAGCTAATAATTAATAGCATCTCCTTCATTACGGATTAACTGGAAAAGGCGATTTGGCATGCTTTCTGCAAGATTGTTTAGGAATGTTCTATCTAAGTTATTCCATACCTTTTGAATTCCATTTTTTGAATCGAATGTGTTCGAATACTGCCTGTTATTCTTGTAAACTTCACATGACAAATTTCCAAAAAGATTTTCAATGCGGTTACAATCGGGTGAAAGCGGAGACCAATCAATTGTCGTCACGTTGCTGGCTTGGAGCCAAGCTTTAGTGCTTCTACTGGTATGAATTGGAGCATTGTCTTGTACCACTTTAAATCCTCTACCAGTTTGGAAGCGGAGAAAATGAAGCAGATTCTTAGCCAACAAGTTCTGATATCCAAAGCTATCCAATCGACCAGTAATGCAATCAAGAGCTACAGTACCATTTGACTGAAAAGCTGCCCAAGATTAATGATCAACCTCCACAATTTCTTTTTGAAAGCTGCATAGGTTTTTTCTGGAATCTCTCCAATAATTTCTGTTTCCGTTAGGGTCGTCGCATGTCCATTTTTTCTCATCTGTGTAGACAACCTAGGCAAAAATTAACGACAAAAAAGAAACTAGCTTTTTCCAATCCGTACTCATGTTTTGTTGAGCAAATGATAGTTTTTTTTACTTTGTGAACCAGCTTAAGACATGGAATTGTAGCCATACTCTGTCTTTTAATGTGTGGAATTTGTCATAAAGCTCTAAAAACGGTTGTGCGATGAACAGATAGATCCAATGTACTCTTGATTGAATTGAATGATGTCGCTGAATTGGAAGCTAGACGTCCAATTCGTCTTCTATCTCGTGGAATTCGTTTTGATGGCCTTCCTGTACTTATTACTTGACCATGTTGTGGGTTTCTTATCATTCGGCTGATTGTAGATTTGTTTCTGTTGACAAGTCTAGCGATATTCTTATTGCTTTTAACCTGCTTGGTTAAGAATACGAACTTAATCAATTTCTGAGCGACTTAGACGTTTAAAGTGTCTAATTCCTAAAAATAAGCAAACACAAAAAATTATACAAAGCTTTTTAAAAGCAATCCTACTCAAAAGCTATTTGCTTGTTTCTCCATAAGAAAGCAGTTTTTGAGAGGTAGTGACCTAGATCAATAAAGATCTTGAATCCAGGAGTGGATTCAAGACTATGAGAGGAAAAAGGGATGACAAACCAAGAAAAAATGAATTAAAATGCCAGGGGAAAGGACCTAAAATTTCGAGGGAAAAGGGACTAAAATTTCAGGGGAAGGAGCAAAAATTTAAGGGTACTCGCCAGGGCTGAGTGGAGCCCTTATTTTTTGACCGGACCGGAACTCTAGTTCAAAAAAATTTTTCGGAACAAATTCTTATTCTTGCTTCAAATCACTTTACTTGGTTTTCCGTAAGTTTATACGTCAAAAAGCAACAAAAGAAGGCAGTTCTGCATCGTGGCGAAAGTCCAGACATAATATAACCAGAAAATCTTTAGAAATGGGAAAGAGGGTTGATAAAATCAGGGTCTTGAATAAAGGTTATTGCATAAAGGTTTGGAGAGTTCCGAAAAGTTGGTTCAAAAAATCCGGAACTTTGACTTTCTAATTTTTCGGAACCGGAATCCAAAGTAGGTTCCGCCCAGTCCTGGTTCTCACTGGATTATTTCAAAAGAACCTCGGATATTTAAAAAAATTAAATTCAATACAAATTCTAGGATGTATTCATCCATAATAAGTAGAATAAAAAAGGAAAAAAAAATTAACTTACTTGCAATACAAGAAATATTTTCCTTTCTATCTTTCTTTTTCGATTATACTCTGTATCGAGCACTTGCTATGAATATTTTTTTTTAGAAATTTCCCCATTACTTTTATAATTTTGAATTCCAAATTTGAGAATACTGGCTGCTTTTGAAGCTTCGCAACTGTTGTGGAAAAGATTATATCACCCCTAGGACAGAAGAAATCTATAAGGGAATTCACAAAGAAGAAGTGGACTTATAAGAAGTCAAGGTTTGTTTTAAAATAAGTGATATGCGGGTCCAGATCACTAAATGTAGGGGTCGTTGCCTCGTTGAGGACGAAAATGAAGAAAATCCTAGCCTCTTTTATTTTCAAGAACAATTCTTGATAGCAACTTTCACATCAAAGACTACTGTATCTTCAACTAGAAGTTCAATTTGACCAATTGACAGGAAAAGACCTAATCTATGTCGCTTTTTCAAGCCTCCCTTCAGATTTTTAATATCAAGAACTGGAAAATTCATGATTTTTTTTCGTTGCGTATAGGAAAATGCTTGGAGAGTTGGCCAACAATCAGGGGTGTGGATCAAAAAAATTAGTTGATTTTTGCGGAAATTTCGTGATTGACTTCTTCTGTCAACAGCCCTGTTAATTATTCTTAATTGAGAATAAATAATTTAACAATATTTTTCGAGTTTTTTGGGGAAGATGGAAGAGGGCTTTTTTAATTTCTCACAGCTGTTGAAATACATTTTAGACTTGTCTTGCAGTCCTTATCAGTCTCCTTCACTTTATCGATATTCTTGCCAGCCTTTTTCCCCTTTTTACTGTTACATCCATTAATAAACTTGTCCAGAATGGCTGAAAGTGCTGTTGATCCAATGAAAGTTTATGAGCTCGAGACAATGCTAGCTCAAGCTAAGGAAATGCATTTTAAAAAATCACTTGAATTAGATGAAAAGAATGAGAAGTTCGAACAGAAGAATAGGGAAGTCGAGGAGTTGCAAAAGGAAAAAGAAGAACAGGCGAGACAAATCAGATCTTTGATTGAAGGTGAGGAAAGTTTAGTCTTTTTCGATGAATAGAAAATGACAAATTGGTCGGAGTGTTGAGAGAGCGGCTGGGAGAAAAAGAAGCAGAAAGCGTATTGGCGCAGAATGAAGTGAAGAAACTCGAAAGGAAAATAGCTGAGTGTGGGGCTCGACAAAAACAGGCGTCCAGAAGTAATTTCATTCGTTTTTAAAGCCAACTTCACTTTGAGATGTAAAAACTGATGTCGAAGAAATCAGGAAAAACGTCGCCCAAATAATCAAACAACTTTGTCATTTGGAAGTCGAGGCTGACAGTTTGGTTGGGGTGGAGGAAGGAGGGGAACTCGGCAGAACAGCTGGTTTGTCTCTTCCTTTGAGAGTGGAATCAATTCAGAGAGCTCAACTCAAACAGAAATCGAAGCAGAAGAAGTAGTGGAATTGGAAAGCGATGAAGGAAATACATCGGTATAATTTTCTTTTTGTTAATTTTTCTTGTAGGTTTTAATTTTGGGCGGTTGGAGATCTTTGAATACAATTTACTTGCTCGATTCGAAGGCTCAAAGTTGGAAGAAACTAAGCATCACTCTTCCAAAGGGAATGCATGGTTTCGGAGCTGTTGTACTCTATGAAGAAATCTATATTTTTGGAGGAGAAGCCAATGGTTGTCGGCAGGACTGTTATAAATTGAAAGATGATGGAAGCTGGATGCAATTGGCTTCGATGGATCAAAAAAGATCTGATATTTTCAGTAGCTCTCTGGTTTACAAAGGAGATATTTGGGCTATTGGAGGATATTCTGGAGGATCTCTAAAATCAGTAGAAAAGTATGATATTTCTCAAAACAAATGGACCTACATGCCGTAAGTTTTCCTCCGAATTTGAAAGGGACAGTCTTTAGCGTTGGATCTTTGCCTAACTCGACAAAGATTTTCCCAAATTCAAATTTCATTGTGATTTTTGTATTTCTATTAATTCTGCCATTTCGCCATCATTTAGACTCTTTTATCGATGAAAAATAAAATCAAAAAGTTTGTCTGAAAGTAGTCAAATTTGCATAAAAATAACGATAAATCCCATAAAAGCTAATAGAATTAAAAATTGAGAAAAAATGTCAAAAGTCTAATTACAGTAGAACCTATTGCGAATCAAATTTTAAATGCGCGGGCGAAGGTGCATACTGGGTTACTGTAGTACACGCTTTTTCGTTTTGTCAATTTATTTCTTAACATTTAGTTTTATGCAATTTCGTGTGTATTTCCGAAATCAGCGCATTATTTTGCATCGAATAAAAGTATACTGTAAGAGGCGCCGGACTGCCCCTTTAATCAAAAGATTCCAGCGAAATGAATTATGCAAGATATGATGCAGCAGCAGCAGTATTTAAGGATCAAATATTTGTCACTGGAGGATACAATGGAGAAAGATTAAAATCTGTGGAGATGTTTGACCCACTTCTACAGAAATGGATTTTATTTTGTGATTTGCCTATTGGACTTTTTGCTCATACGATGTTAATCAGCAATTCAACTCTATCCATTTTTGGAGGCAATTTAGGATTTGGCTCATTAAATAGCGTATGGGAAATGGATATCGAAGATCCCGAGAAGAAATGGACACAAAAACAGAGTTTTAAGCATCCAAGATGGTATTTTGGAATAGGAAAACTCTCAAATGGAATTATTATAATTGGCGATTATTTTTGTGCTGCTGGTAACACATCCGAAATATTTGATGGAAATGAGTGGATTGATGGACCCATACTGCCTCAAAAACTATCACAGTTTGCTTATACATCCATTCCCCGATCTCTTGAAGAAAGATTTCTTGATAAATTTTCATAAATTGTTTAAAAATCCTTTGTGTTGGATTGTTTTCAAAGATTACGTCGGCATATCCAGAAAATTGTATTATAACCACTGGAAATGAATTAAAATCAACAACTAAAGTTGGTTAGAAAAAGCGCAAAATAAATTAAACAAAAAAAGTCGAAGCGTCATTTATTTAGTTGCTGTCAACGGCCAAATAAGACTTTCCATCTCGGCGTTCTTCTTCTGGAAATCATCAGCATCATCTGCCTGTTGAAAGGACGATTCTTCCATCTTGGACGACTGCTGTTGGCTCATTTGAACCGAGGTGTCCATCCTTATCATCATCAGCATCTGCCCGGGTACTTTCACTCATCGGAACTTGTCGAGTTTTCGGCCACTCATCGAGACATCCTTCACGTCCGAATGAATTGCCACTCTGATCAGCATAGACTGAGCCTTGAATCGAGGGATCAGCCACGGCTAAATCGCGACGAAGAGTGTTGGCGCTTTGACAGTCCTTCTTCGCTTTTGGTCTTTTATGCACCCGAGGAGGAGAAAAACAGCTGCGAATGGCAGCAGAAGAAGCGGCTGCATTCTAAGGTAGTTAGTAGTTGAATTAAAATCATTAGATGGCGACTAAAATCCCTCTCAACTTGTCTCCATTTTAGTGCTGTTTTTAGATTTTTTTGATGTTTTGCAAAATTGTAGCCCGCTGTCTCCTCTACAAACTTGCGTAGAACATTTTTGTTTTCCCCCAAATTAAATTGCGGTGAACCCGGAAAAGCGGGATCAATTTCACTCTTTGCCCTCTTGTGACGGAACAACAGATTGGATTGAATTTGCCTCCGAAGAAACAAATAAAAACGGAACTTAATTTATTCGCGTCAAGTTCAGCTCGATTGCTGGAAATTCCCAGCCTTTCTTTCTCTCTCGCGTCAACTATGGTTCGTCCCACGGCTTTTTTGCTCACAAAAACAAGCGGTGAACACTTCTTGCAGAAGTTTATCTCCCCGTCCTTCAGAATTTTCAACAAAATTGTAATCCTCAATCTCCTCTAAAACTTTGTAGAATATTCAAAATTATGAAAATCGCATTTTTGCCTAGGAAAAAGTGATTTTCAATTCGACTCTTACTTTAAAAAACTTTTTTTTTTCAGAAAAAAAACGAGATGGCTTCTTCGATTGTCCAATGTAGTCTTTCCACTTGGCCATTTGAGTGATGAGCGTACGGTGCTGTGACGTGATGCTTAATTCCAGCGATCTCCATGAGCTTGCTCATTTCTCCTCCTTTGAGGTTTGCTCCTTGATCCGTGACAATTGTTTCTGGCGTGCCATACTTCATTATCACGTTTGTCCAAAATTCTTCGGCAAGGCATTGTCCTGTCTGCCTTGCGATAGGAATTGCAATTGCGAATTTTGAAAAGGCGTCGATGGCTGTTAGAATGTACCTCTTCCCTTTTTCTGTCAGAGGAAGTGGTCCTACGATGTCAACGTGGAGTCTTGAGAACGGCTTCTCCAGTGTTGGAAATGTTCCGAACGGCACCTTGCATTGTCTGTACTTGTCCGTCTTCCTCATCTGGCATTCCGGGCAACCTTTGATGTAGTCTCCAATTGCCTTCTTCATATTCGTCCAGATGAATCTTTTCTCGACAGCCAACAGTGTCCTTCTTACTCCTCCATGTGCTGCCAGGTGTTCTTGCTCGTGGTATTTCTTTATTATGGGTTGGGTGGATCGAAGCTCAACTGGTATGATTGCTGCGGGATTATCCATCCTGTTCCGTTCCCATTTTCCATCACGGCTATTGTTTGTGCGATCCAGCTTGTGTCCTTCTGCAGCTTCTTTAGATCTTCTCGTTTCAGGCTCTCTACCGCATTGATGATTTGTTCGATTTATTCCTTCGGGACTCTCTGCTTGGGTTCATTCGCAACGTCTTGGCAGAATCTGCTCAGAGCATCTGCTGCCCCGTTTGCATTACATTTGCTGTCTTGTTCCCAATCCTCCATTCATTTCCAATTCTCCTGATGAACGGCATGGCTTCACTGCAGGCTATTGTTGGACTGATTTTGGTCAAGTCGTAGCTTCCGGGAATGATGAAAACAGTCTGGTTTTCTGATCTTGCCGGCGTGTACAGATAGCATGTGTCGTTGATTCTGTGGTTCTCGAAGATTTCATCCAGTTCCATTTCTTGGCATGTTTGCACGGCGAGGATTCTTGGGCCAACCATGACTCCTGTGATGTCGTTTCTTCGGAGAATCATTCGACTTCCAATTGCGGCATTGATCCGCAATATTGCCCACCAGACTCGCAGTTGCCGTTGTTGTAGTTGGCAAATGGACTGGTAGATGTTCTCGAAGTGTCTCCTCATCTCCATTTGCATCGTGTTCGTGGCATACTGCAGTCTGGCATTGACGCCTTGCTCAGTCAAATTCCTTCTTGCCCCTTCCTCTTGATCGTATTTCATCTTCATGCAGCTTTGAAATTCTGGTTTCTGAATCTGGCGAACCTCTAGTCGATTTGGATGAAATCATTGACTGTTTCATGGAAGTCCATGCTGTTCAGCCGTGTACTCAATTCCTTTTGGAAGTCTTGAAGTATTTGAACAGGTCATATTCAATGGTGTGATGGTCATATTGAGTGATCGTGGCGAAAGTCGAAATCCCATTGAAAGTATCGAGAGTCACATTATCATTAAGCATTTGTTCGTAGTTCTGCGAGTTTATCTTCGAACTTCTTTTCTAAGATTTGCGCAGTTTATCATAAAATTGCTCTACCAGTCGCAGCAATTGCCTGATCGATCCTTTCTATTAGCATCGCTTGTGCTTCGTAAATTTGCATTTTCAAATCGTCAGCCATTCTGAAAAATAAATAGAAAAGACGAAGAAAAGTGGCAGCAAATGCAATAAGCAATGCACAGCGACTGAGAAGAAGACCAATTGAGGACTGGTGAGATAATGTGCCGTTTTTTAAAAACAAACTTCTGAAAGGAACCGATAGAATTCAAACAAATCAGCTGCGGATCTCCATACCTTGTGTTCAAATGAGTTTTATTTAGTTGCATTTTAACACAATGATTTAAGTAAGTGCTTCTCTTCACAAGCTAGAGGGGTAGAAGAAAAATAACCGCATGCTTCTACTAATTTAGGTCCTTCTTTCCAGCTGGTTCCATCGAATATTTCGACAGAATCTATTCGAGTTGTTTTTTCAATTGATCCTCCAAAGACCATAATTCCATTTGGTAATTTGACAGCTCCATGACAGTATCTTCCTTGTTTTAAGCTGGGCATCTTGATCCACTCCTTTTTTGGATCCAAGACGTCTATTTTACAGACTTCATCTGAGCAATCGTACCTTTTCTGCAGAAATCAATCAAAATTTTTCTGTGATATTCGACATAACAAAGCCTAAAATTAATTGAAGAGATAAAAACTATTAGAAGCTCTGGGACAACTTTTTGCCAAATTCCAAAAATTCAAAGGAATTGTGTTTAAAATTTCAGCCCAATCGGTCAATCCAGCAAAAAGTTGTCCCAGAACTCATTGGCTACCCTAATTAAAAAAAGCAATACAGAGAAATTTAAATACTGCTTACGTTTCCAGAAAATAGCTATTTTTGAATTTCTCGCCAAATTGCCATTTTACGGCGACTTAATGTTGTCCTTCTTTGATGTGGCCTACTATTTGTGCTTGTTGAAACCAATATGACTTGTTATTTCTCATTGAAGACATTAAAAATCTCCTCTTACTCACCGGCTGTTCTTCAAGGAGTCAAGAAAATGTCTAGAGGTCTTTTACTCAAAGTTCGAGTTTCATTCGCTTTTGAGGTTTTGCTTCAGGTTGTTCTTGTTGTTATTCCGCTAATAATCAGTCTACACGATATGGTTACACTAAATTTAAAAACTTCTCGCCAGCTAAGTCTTTTATTTGACGAAATCTTTAATTATATTTTTTATTTAGTAAAGTCGCTTTTAATTTTAAAAAAATCTTCTTAACAGCCAGATTCGATCATTCTCAACTTTTATCCAGTTATTCATTCTCTTCTCACGCGGTATCTCTGGGCTATTCAAAAAGAAGAGGGTGAAGAGTCTCGCAAGAAGAGATAACACGTCGAGTACTGCTGCGACAATATTGTGAAAATAAAAAGAGTTGTTTATAGTCGAGTAATCTATATTTCCGCCTTTTTTGCTATCCAATTAACCAAATTGAGTTGACAACTCGTGGGTTTCTGTTGCTCAAAAATCTACTAGAAGTCCATTATAGGGTAAAATAAACAACGCTTAACTCAATTTCAAGTGCAATATTCTCCATTTTTTGGATAAAAATCTTCCCAAATCGGAATTCCTTTCAATCGTGCTTACACGAGCTTGGTTGTCTAGGGGCAAGGCTGTGCCGAGGCAATCATTCCTCACTCGCTTCCATTATATCAAATTCTTATTACCGAACAAACCCTTCAGACATTTCTAACAATCAGACAGATACTAAGACTAGAGCTCGCTAATCCTTAGAGAGATTTCTTCCGAGGAGAGAAAGGTTCTTTCAAGTGTTCAGGGTTACTGTAGCAGCCTATAACCAAGCATGAATCTTAAATCTTACTCCTTTAACTTGATTTTCTTCTTTGAGAAGAAAAAAAAACAATAGTAAAACCTTTTTTTCAATTGACGGCCCAAATGAGACACGCGGGATAAAGCCGTTATTGTCTCTTAATGTAGAGAAAGAAAAAAACTGTGTTTTTATAAAAAAAATTTTATTATGAAAAAATATATTAGAAAAGTTGCAGCAGCAATTGTTTTTCAGTTTTTATTGAAAGAGGAAAAGCAGAAAATAAGCCGTGTTTTTCTGGCAATTTAGGTCCCTCTTTCCAGCTGATTCCATCGAATATTTCGACAGAATCTATTCGAGTTGTGTCGTTAATTGATCCTCCAAAGACCATGATTCCATTTGATAATTTGACAGCTCCATGATTATATCTTTCTTGTTTTAAGCTGGGCATCTTGATCCACTCCTTTTTTGGATCAAAGACGTCTATTTTCCAGACTTCATCTGAGGGCGTTCCATCAAATTTCCTTCCTCCAATGATTATTAGATTTGTTCCTTCAACTATTGAACAATGAGCTTGTAATTCAAGCGGCATATCACAGAATATTTCCCATTTGTTCTTGGCTGGATCATAGACTTCCACTGATTTTAGTTTCTTTGTCCCATCCCAACCACCAGAAACAAAGATTTTTCCACCAACTATTGAAGCAGATGAGACACTTCTTTTAAAATTGAGATTACTTTCATTTTGTATTTTTTAAAAGACAACTTACGGCATTTTAGTCCAAATATTTGTTTGGGGATTGTATTTTTCGACTGTTTTTAGTACTTCACTCCCATCCCGTCCACCAATCACCCAAATTTCTGAGCCAAAAACAATTGTGCTCTGTGAGATGCCAGCTCTCTTCTCGTTCATTTCAGCCATTTTGGCCCATTCACCATTCTCTACCAACTTGTAGCAGCTTGCTATGTATTCATTTGACTTATTATTGTAGCCTCCCATAACATAAATTTGGCCATTTAAGATAGCAGATCCATGCAATGCCACTTTAATAGGAAGTTTCTGCTTACACATCCGCCATTTGTTCTCTTTGGAATCGAAAATGCAAATGGAGTCAGTATCATTGCTATGTAATCCTCCAAGAATCAGCGCCTACACCGCTTATTCAAAGATTCTAACTCAACCTACAGAAGAGTGTAACCCCTCGAGTTGATTTCCCATCGAGTTTTCTGCCATTTTTCTTGAAAAATCGAGAAAAGCGCAAGCATTTGGTCTCTTTGCTGGATCGCCATCCCATCCTCTAGATCATTCTTTATTCAAAAGTAAGCAAAGACAACAAACTTGTTCAATAATTCTTGAATTAACTTGTTTTCAGCGTGAGAAACTAGAGAAAAGAACCATTTGAGTGAATTGTCCGTCACAATTTCTGGCCTCCTTCCGGCCAAAACTAGCGAAATCAATTTGTAGCCAGAAATTTGGCAATAAGGTTTGCTGCAAGATTTCAATTGGATAATTCTGCTTCTCTATACCTTCGATAAACAATCTCCCAAATTGTAATCGCCAACGAATAAATGTCAGCTGACTTGCTATAAGGCTGGCTGTCCAAAATTTCTGGAGCCGTGTAGTTCGTAGTTCCAGTCCTAAAGGAACTAATAATAAAGGATCGGTAATAGGTCATACCCGGTCGTTAAGGAGCTCCCTGTGTCTAATTGGCGAGCAAGACCGAAGTCCGAAATTCTCAAGTCGTCCAATGATTTTCCAAGCAAAATGCTGCAAAGCACATTTTTCCACAATAAGCAACTTCCGATAAAACTAAAGCTATAAATCTAGAGTAATTCATTATTTTAGAATCAAAACCCTGCCAAAGTTCAACTTTTTTAAAAATAAAAGCTAACTTAGACGGCTTGATATCCCGATGGATGATGCCCTCTTCGTGTAGATAATTGAGTCCATTTGAAATGAAATAAATCCAGCGATAAATTTGCTTGCTCTCATATTCTTTTGAGTGATCATGAATTACCAAAAAAACTAATTTTGCTTTTGAAAAATCAATCATCCAACCTTTTCCAAACTACCCATTTCCATGAACTCCATGACTATTCCATTACAGTGATCAACTGGTGATGTGGAGAGTCTCGCCATTCCTGTCAGAATCCCAAAAGTTCGGATTATATGGGGATGGTGGCCTTTCTCAAAGAGCAGAAAAGCTTCTCGAAAATCCTCTTTCTTTACAGATTTGTTTAATTGTTTTATAGTCACACCTCTAATTGGTCTCGATTGATTAGAAGTAGCCAACTTACCCGAGTTTTTGGTGGTTAGCATGATAAACTATAGAAAAGGTTCCTTCGCCAATCTCAAAAGGGTTTGTAAATTCATTTACATTATATTCGGGGAAAGCTGAAAGATTTTTGAACTTCAAAACGCCAAAAAAGTAACTGATAAAAATACGCTTCTGGTCAATATTTAGGGCTGCTTGCTTACCTTTTGATATAATTACATTCGCAGAAGATGTTGATGCCATTTGGAATTATCCACAATAACGTAGGAGAAACTAGGAAAGAGACTGTGAAGATAATGTTTCTGCTCTGATAAGAGAAACAATCAATAATAAGAGTGCAATAGAGACTGCAATTTCTCACTCCTTCTCCGCTTTAAATGCGCATTTAATGCGAAAAATCTAAAACGACTAGAGAAATAGCTTTTAATTAAAACCATTGCCTTTCTTTTCCCACCATACTCATTTACTTTCTTCCTTTATCCACACCAAACCTTTCTTCCCCCACTAGACTTTTTTCCACCCACCCTCCCCAACACCCAATTTCACAAAAGTATTTTCAGATACCATAATGCGTCAAGCAACTAACAACGCCGCCGTTGTCGAAGAAGCCAAAAAAGTCGTAAGTTATCCTTTTCCTTTATACAGTAGCGGTCAAAAGTTTATAAATGTTTTTGCTTTCATCATAGCTTAGCCGGGGATTATCCTACTAGTCAGAACAGAACTAGAACTGGAAGTCGCCTTTATCGGGGTGAATTCAGTTGGATCTTCCGCAATAAAATGATTCACGACTTGCCTCACGAATTTTTTAGAGACGCCTACTGTTTTAAGAAAAAGGCACTGCGACCAAAACATGGAGTGTGAGTCTTCCAAAAAACGACATCTCCCATCTTCCCCAAAGTAAGAAATCCCCTCTAACAAACTTAAAAAAACTTTCAGAGTTAAAAGGGCTTCATATACCATCTCACCGAAGATTGTGCGGCTCGCCTCACCACCTCCCTCCCTGATCCCCAAGGACTGTCCGGCCCTATGTGCCGCTGTCCCCGGAAAGGTAAGACTCTTTTCTTTTAGAAAAAATTTTTAAAAAAACTTTCAGATCAATTAAAACACCGGATGTTCTAAAAACTCCCCCAGGGTCTCCGAGTGTCGCTAAGCCCTATGAGCTAACATCTCCGCGGATCATCACCCCCATGGAGGTGCTGGATTTCGTAATGAAGCAAGTTGACTTTTCATTTAACACATTGACGACCGCGTAGTTCCTATGGGGCCACGATCGAAAATTCAACTTTTTTTCCCATTTATGTCACATTTTTTAATTTCTTAGAGATAATTCAGTAGAATAGAACTTAATAATATTATAATTAGCCTGGGCAAAGAAACAAATTTGTTTTGTCAAAATTATGGGCATCTCATATGGATATTGTTGAAACAATCATTAAAAAATATTTTTGACATTTGTTACATCTTGTAAGGAATTTTCTTGTGCGGGACATTGCGTACACACGGCCATATGTATTGCTGAAACTATTGTAGCATCCAGTGCATCTTTTGTGTCCTGAAGTTTTTTGAAGCTCTTCTAATTTATGACGGCTGTTTGGTGTTGGTGGCCTTGATATGGTTAGCAATGCTTCTACAGTGTAGTGCAAAAGGATAAAGGCACCCCATTTTTCGCCTGCCTAGAGCCATATAAGGCTTATTTTGGAAAACTGATTCCGCCATCGTTTTTAGCGGCCTTTTTAACCCTAGTGTCCAAAAAATTAGCCCGGTTTATTTATTTCCAAGAAGGTAACCAAACCAAAAGAGGAAAAGTCAAATTTTGTTGGTGCAAAAAGATAAAGGCAGTCATGAAAACGGTAATTTATCAGGACTTTTCTTTTGTTATCTGTTAAGTTTTTGTGTCATTTTATATCTGACGTTCTCGGAACCGGACGATGGGAAAGGACCCGACTTTGACCGATATAGAGAAGGGAAAAATTGATGTACTCCTTAAGGAGGAAAAATCCACCAAGACATTGTAAAGCTGATTGGTCGTTCTCCAATAGTAGTCATTAATTACGTCAAGAATAAAGCGTCATATGGCAAAAAAAATCAACTGGAAGACCGAAGAAACTCTCTCCAAGAGACGAAAGACTGGTGCTTCGAAAGGCTTCAAACTCAACGTTAAGCCGCCTCCAGCTGAAAAGTGGTTCCGGGTTTAAACGAATCAGTCCTAATTCATAGCCCTAAAGTGCAATTCTATATAAATGTCGCAATGATCAAGGGTAACGGTCTGATTATTTTCATTTAATAACTTCAATACTATAATGTTTGCCCTATTGATCACCTTGTGACATACTGGATTGTAAGGTTCATATAGAGTAGAGTTCTCAAACACAGTAGAGTTAGCACAATTAAATTTGCAGATGACATTACTTTGCATATCGTTAATGTACGAATCTCCTACAAGATTGCAGGAAACGAAAACATTTTTATTCCTTTTCTTTTTTTCTTTGGCTCAATCTCTTTATCAATCTTTAAAACCGTTATTTCATACTGCTTCACCATTTCAGAGGGGAATTCAAACATCAATTCATTAGAGTTGATGTGAAGATAAAAAT
This sequence comes from Oscheius sp. JU1382, assembly GCA_932521405.1. Taxonomy (NCBI): domain Eukaryota; kingdom Metazoa; phylum Nematoda; class Chromadorea; order Rhabditida; family Rhabditidae; genus Oscheius; species Oscheius sp. JU1382. The sequence goes on from OW051476.1 coordinate 2,408,716, forward strand.
TTGGCATACTGTAACCCCTTTTTTATTTAACGGCTAGTAAATTGAATATCTATTCTAAAATGGAGAACTTTTTCAGTAAGAGCCTGTATCATAGGTAAATCTGGATGTGGAAAGACAAACTTATTAATGAATTTACTTCTGCAAGACTACCTTGATTACAACAACCTGTACATATGCTCAACTACATTATTTCAACCATCGTACCTTGCACTCATTAATGGACTAAGAAATGGATCAAGTAAGAAAGAACTTAATGAATGTTTCAAAAAGCAAGACTTCACAGTTGTGAAGAAAGATTCAGAAAAGGCACAAATAAAAGTACACTGTTTTGATAATTCTAAAGTAGTTCCAGATCCAAGTGAAATCGATCCAAACTTGAAAACTCTTATTATTTTTGATGACATTATGCTTGAAAAACAAAATAAAATAGAAAACTATGCGAGAGGACGACATAACAATATAGACTGCTTCTATATTAGTCAAAATTACATCAAGTTGCCAAAGAATACAATTAGGGAGAACGCCAATTTGTTTTTAATATTCCCTCAAGGCAAACTGAACTTAGACTACACCCCGTAAAATAATTACAGGTTCACTCTCTAAATTGGCGGTATCTTGGTCGGGTGAGATTCTTTTGGGCTGAAATAACTTTTATCTAATTCTCTTGCATTTTGGCTTTCTTTTCCTCCATAATTTAGCCAGGCAAGTATGTTGAGTAAAAAAAATGATAGTCTCATCTCCAAAAGTGGCGTGACCCGAAATTTCAAAAACTCGAGCTATCAAAATTTGGCTGATGCAATTCGATTCAGCTTGATTTCTTGATTCCAAAACACTTTAAATCTCAAAAAGGTTGGCAATTCGTGGAAATATGACTCAAAGAAAATGTCAACTTTCACCTGTTTTAGGATAAAATAGCGCGTTTTTTCTCGAATTTGGACCAAAGTCTCATCGTTTTTAAGTCATAACTCGGCTTGTTTCCGACCTTTTTTTGAGATTTAAAGTATTTTGGAATCACGAAATCGAGCTGAATCGAACTGCATCAGCCAAATTTTGATAGATTGAGCTTTTAAAACTTCGCAAAAGCGCAGTCGCCTTTTTTTGATGCAGCGAGGGTGAAAGTTTTACTCCCTGATTTCCTCATTCATTAGCCTAATAATGTTATTCTTTTCTCTTTTTTCTTTTCTTCTATCTGTTTGTTACTTAGTTTTTATTCTTTCTAGTAATTCTTTATACAATTTTATATTTCAGTTGCTTCAACATGTGTGGAATGTTCGTTTATCTTAACTTCAATACTCCCAAGAAGGGGTCGGATACCATCGACATTCTCATCAAAGGGTTGCAGCGGATGGAGCATAGAGACCATGATTTTGCAGGTGGGTTTTCATTTGCTTATGTTAGCTTTGTTTTTAGAGATAGAAGGTTTGGATATTGATATGACTTGTGAGAATCACTGTGGAATTGCTCACATAGGATGAGCTACTCATGATTTTCTTCAGGATTTGAACGACCATCCTCAACGCAGTTCCTCTTCTTGGAGGACTGATGTTGGTTTTGTAGGGGATAGAGCTTTTAGTATCCATCGTATTCCTCGTGAACAAGGAGGAAACATAAAGTGCCCGATCCCTTGTCACGGAGTCTCACATCTTGGTGTATAAAATCCCCTTCCCTTTTCATTTTTTCTTTACGACTCGTTGTATAGTTTTATAAACTCTTTTACTCAGAACTACTTATTCGGGGAAAAGGAACTTTTCATCTCGCCCCGTCTTTTCTCTCAGTCAACTGGTCTCAACAAGCCGTCGGCTACATTAGTGCATCGGCTTTCGGATTCGTCCGGGGTCGTTGCTACTGTTTCAAGGGTCTAAACCCTTAAAGGACCGCAAACGTCGTCCAAAGGCCGAATCTTAATTCCGCATAAGTAAGCAGACAAATCAGTTTGGATTAAATGGAAAATACGATCTTCTCCTTCGAGAAGAATCTAGCGATATTTCATCAAGTCACAAGGACAACTCCGGTGGCACACCTGAAAGTCACAAGCAACTTAAGGACAATTGTACAACGGAATATCTGAACCACCAATAAATCAGAAAAGAAAATTTATTTTCTGAAAAAATGAAATCCTTTGGAGAGTTGGTAGCTCTCTACGAAAAAACAATGAAATCACTCAGAGGATTCCTGAAAAGCTGTAAAGCGCTCACAGATGAGCCAAGTTATCCAGAAGATAACCTAGCTGCCGCAAATCTCGCAGGAGATAACGCAGCAAGAATAAGAGCAATTATTAACAACATTGAGCTAAGAATCAAAGAGCTCGATGAGTTTTATCTAAAAATCGAAGATAAGTACAAGACGACTAAAGTCAATGAACGAAAAAACGTTCAAAAAGATAAGGATTTCTCAGTGTTTATGCCATATGGTTCTCCGATTAGAAATCGGCGGGGCTGGCGATGCGGCCCGTGTAAAATATTGCCATTCACTTCGGTCTTTGCCCTCCGCACACCGTGTGAATTTCTCACTGTGCTATAAAAACATTACAATCGCTCTTCCATTCTCTTTTTCTCGGCTGATTTCATCTATTCACTCTTCCTTCACAACCTTCTTCTCTTTAGCATTCGAGGAAATGGCTGAAGACTTTCCTAAAATCAAGGTAGGCTAATAACCTCGTAAGCTTTTGTATTGACTGAAACATACAAAATTAATGCACTTAGACAGAACAGATCGACAACAGATAACCAATAAAATAAAGAGATAAAGAAAAAACTTCAGCAACTCGCGGACGAGGCGCGTTCGAAGGAGAACAAAAAAGATGCGAAGGGAAATCTCGTTCCGCATGTGATTAGAGATTCACAAGGACGAGTGATTTACGCTTACTATAGCATAAGAAGAGGAGATGTAAGAAGAGGTATGATGAAATAACGTTCATAGAAAGGCTGAGAGAGATTGTGATAAAGGCATATTTTTTCTCTCTAAACTCGTGTTTTTATGCAACTCTTGGTGTTATTTTTCTTCCTTTTTACCTCTGTTTCTTTTCTTTTTACCTATTTGCAGGATCGGCGACACGCGGCCAGCGCGTCAATCACTCGGTGAGCATTTGTTGAATTTACACTAACTCATTATTTATTTACCTCTCCAGCACGTGAATCCTGGTGACCATGTAGGGCACATCATCCCACGGTGAGTATTATTATTGTTATTATTATAATTATTCTTCTTCTTCTTATTATTATTATTATTTTCATTATTTTCAGTTGCCTCGGAGGTTCGGGCGAGCATCCCGACAACCTTTTCCAGCAGAACGCACAGGTAAAAATGCAGAGGAAGTAAGGCGTCGTTTATCGTCGAAATTGAAAAATAGGCAAAAAGGGGGGGAAAGATGCGTACGTGGAAATAGCGTGTGATTTGAAGAAGGCGCAGGTGTATTTATTGGCCTTTTTCCCATTTATTTTTTGATGATAAACGACGCCTAAAATAAACAGAACAATTTAGGCGAATATGTCGATTGGATCATCCATTGAAAGATATCTTCCGGATCTGCTCGAACACGAATTTGATCAGGTCTCGTTCGTGCATCGGTAAGCTATATTATGATGAACACTGTTGAGAAAAATGAAAAAAAATTTACCATTTAATTTAATCAATGGAAACTATAAAGGTTCTACTACAACGGCAACGAAACTCGTCCATTTGTATGGCGCATGTATCAATTCTTTTATCGTGGACAGACGATGGTAGGGAAAATACAAAAAAGTTATTTTGTATCATAAAATTCAAATAAACAGGACGACGCGTATAGCTTCGAATTCGATAATAACAGAGGAAATCAGGATAAAGCCGTGGCAGGCAGTCGTGTGTTTGACAAAATCGCGAATGCCGTTTATCCTGGAGCCGAGGTAGGGACAAGAAATATAGAGAGACCGAGAAATGTGAGCTTCAGCCCTGCGAGACCCGCGAAAGCGCAGCGCGTCGACAAAATCGACAGGTATGAGTTGGGTAAAAGATTGCGAAAAACGGCAGTGTTTTAGGGAAACACCGATCGCGGCCTGGCAGTGACTAGTGACACCGTGAAGGGAGTGGTCGTGAGTTGAACGGGGATATGACGCTTCCGAAGTGTACCATTTCGGAGATGGGCACTTTCGGAAGCGTCGTATCCCCTTAAAAAACCGAGAGAGAAAATTTGAAAATTCCTATAGGTGGGCGCCAAAGTGGTTGCGCGTGCTGTCGGTGGAACAAGCAAAGCTGCGGTGGTGAGTTCAAGAAATTAAGCAAAATTAAACAATTACTTTATTTCAGGCAGCTAAGAGCTTCAGCAAGGCAGCGGTGGCAGGAGCGGTAAGCGTGCGGCGTAAAAAAAAGCTCATTTTATCTTGTAGGGCCTCGAGAAGGCAGCCATGGGCACGGCTGCTGCAGGAAGCGGACTGAAACAAGTTGCAAAGGTAAAATGAAAGTAGAGATGTTATACTAAAACTATGATAAATGCAGGCTGTTTTACCAGTTGCCATCGCCATTGACGCTGTTCGTATGGTCACGTCAATAAAGGACGGGCCAAAAGGAATTGTCAAAGCTGGCGCGTCCGTGGGGGGAGGATGGGGAGGTAGGTCAAAAACTTGGATTAATAATAATAAAAAATGAAAACTCCAGGCGCAGCACTAGGTGCTTCCGCTGGCACGGCAGTCTGCCCCGTTATCGGCACTTTCGTGGTAGGTTTTGGAGATAAAAGAAATGGGAACTAGTAAACCTTTGGAGCCCCAGTAGCCATGATTCAATTTTTGAGTTGTCAGGAGGGTTGCGGGTTCAATCCCCCTCCCTGACTTACATTTTTGCTTTATTAATTCAAGTCTTTTTAAAATATTTTTTGGTGTTTTGACTCAATTTTATTGCATTATAAGTACATATTTGCATCTCCTCATTATCCAACGGCAAACTCATTTTTTGAGCAATCCTATTGATAAAAGATGCTTGCCTATTGGAAAGTTGATTCTCTTTAAATAAAAATCCAATTTCTCGGCTCAGACCAGCTTAACAGCTCGATAAGCCAGAGAATTCCAATGCTACAGAGCAGCTGGAACAGTAAAGAACCAATTCAGTGTGCTTTGTGTGGCTGAATTGAGTCAAAACGTTAAAAAATATTTTAAAAAGACTTGAATTAATAAAGCAAAAATGTAAGTCAGGGAGGGGGATTGAACCCTTCTGACAACACAAAAATTAAATCATGGCTACTGGGGCCCCAAAGGTTTACTAGTTCCAAGAAATGTTAAAAAATAACAAAAATTAGTCAGTCAATTAACAAATAAAACAGGGCGCTGTTTTCGGTGGAATCTTCGGCTCGATTGCCTCGGAAAAAATTGCAGCTGAAATTGTTGACTGAAGCTTCTCAAAAAAGGGAGAAATATGTATTTAAGGTGTATTGACATAGAGACATCGCAATTATTTGTAGGAAATTTATTAGTATAAAGTCCATTTCAATTCCTCGTTTTAAGTTTCTCTTTGTTCCCTGTCGTTTGGCCTCTTCTCTGTCACTTTCTTGTAATTGCAGTTAATAAACATAGTTCAGCACGGGAATTCTACTTATCGATCACACAAATCGGTATGAGATGCACACGATTTTAACAAGAGATTTAACACCGCGGAAATTTTTATCTTGAGTTCCTTGACGAAGTTTACGATACCGACATTTGTTAATGGGGGTAGATCTTTTCGGAATTTTACAGTTTCCTTTTGGTCCTGACTAAAAGTGATCATTTATTAACACATTGACGACAATACGACCCACCAGTGGGTCGTATGCATTTTTGCGCGTAGGACAATACGACCCACCTGTGGGTCGTACACAAAAAATTGAAAAAAGTGCGTTGGTCCCAGGTGCGCAAAAATGTAAAACACGCGCGGTCGTCAATGTGTTAAAGAATGTTTATTCAAAAGGACGTGGCAAATTATGGCCAAATTTTTGGCGCACTTTTTTCGACCACTTTGACCACTTCTGATGAGTTGTCCTTTTTGGGGCATTTCAAGAATTTTCAAAAATAACAGCACAAGAGAATATTAGAAACATTGAAAATAGAACTAATAAAGTGTTTTTATCAGTCTAGTACTATTATTTTTTGTTATAAGACGTTTAAAAAAAACACAAAATATATAGCATAATCATAAAAAGAATGAAAGAAAATCAAGAAAAACAGAAGGATAACACAAAATTTTTAAAAAATTCAAAACGGCGCGCGATGCTCAGCTTTGGGATACTGTCATGGGTCGCCAGGTAAAGTACAATCAAAATTTCTTAGAAATCAGTTAATTGTAAACAAATGTGTATAAAAAAGAGAATGTGATCAGTGATTTATTTGGTCACTTTAGAGGAGCAGAATACTCTCGGCAATAGCCCTGGTGACCTGGTAGGGATCGCAGTTGGAAGATGGCCTTCTATCCTCGAGATATACTTTTCCCTCTTGAGCTACTTGACGCGGAATCCTAATAGAGCAGCCGCGATTGGCAACGTCCCAGCTGAATTTATCAGCCGAACTCGTCTCATGGCGTCCAGTCAATCGACGGAGATTATCCTTCCCCCCATTGGGATCGTAGACAGCCATACAGGCAGCATGAGCTCTTTCCAACTTGGGCATAGCGGCTTTGATGACTTCCAGATCGCTCTCCTTGCGCATCGCCTCAGTAGAGAAGTTCGTATGACAGCCAGCTCCATTCCATTCGCCTATTGTGACTCGCGGCTTGGGATCGAGAGAAACACAAACCCCGAATTGCTCCACGACACGGTGCAGAATAAAGCGGGCTATCCAGAGCTCATCTCCCATCTGAATGCCCTCGCAGCAGCCGATTTGGAATTCCCACTGTCCTGGCGTCACTTCGACATTTGTTCCAAAGATTTTCAGTCCAGCATGGAGACAGGCTCTATAGTGAGTTTCGACTATCTCTCGGCCAAAGATTCGATCAGCTCCAACGGCGCAATAGTAGGGTCCTAAAAGTTCAATTTTGGTCGAAATTTTGTCCCATTTTTCTTCTAATTTTAAGCTTGTTTTCAATAATTCCGTGGGAAAATACTAAATTTATTGCAGAAAAGCATTTCACATTTCTCCTACGAAAAATCCTCCAAAGGAATAAACTTGTCATGCATTTTTAAACTTTCTCACTTGCTTTCATAATTTTCAATCTTCTACAAAGTTGTAGCCCTTAATCTCCTCTACAACTTTGCAGAACACCAAAAATTATAAAAATTAGTGAAACTTGGAGAAAATTTTGGAAAGAAATTGGGATGCAGAGAAGATTTTTTTAAAAGATGTAAAAAATAAAAATCTTTCCTAACTGCAATACTACCGGGTCATAAAATCATAAGATTGTCTTTTTTTCTGTTTTTATTTAACACAGCAACCCTTAATATCTTTAGCCACTTGTAGTGAAAAATATTAAATCGTTCAGAGGATGAGAAAATTATGTGTGTGTAACTTCAAACGCAATTTTAATCAAGTTGTAGAGCTGCACGACATTTTCAACTTATTTGTCCGGATCTGAAGAATACTCGAGCACGAAAGATTGCCACAAAAGCCCTTTTTCCAAAAAGTTTAATGATATGAGGTGGCATAGCTTTTTGGTTCCTTTCCAATTCTGACAAAAGATCTTTAGCCCTTGAACAGCCCGGGCTTGAATCCTCTGGATTTCTCTGTTTGTGGCCACTTGGAGGAAAAACTAAGGGATAGAAAAGTGCAAAATTTGGACGATTTGAGAAAAGTCCTAGATGTGAAACAATCTAGGCGTAAATTACCTGCGGCGCATAGTAGATTCCGTAAAGAGACGATTTGCCACCTGTACAAAAACTGACGAAGGCCACTTCTTCTGATTATTAAATCTTATGGTCCTATTAGGTTGTAACATAAGTATTGGGACAAGTGTCATAAATTCGATTTTTTGTAAGCTGTTGCCAATTTTTTTGCACATTCTTGTTAATTAGCATTTGAGCTTCAATTTTTGCTAAAAATATTTTTGATTTTTAGAAAATGGAGAAAACTAGAGGCATTAGCCGGGAATTGTTGAAATTTGAGTTCGAGCTGGGCCATAGCGAAAAAGAGGCGCTAGAAAACATCAACCGTGCTAAAGGACATGGAAAAGTGGCCAGAACGACAGTATACAGATGGTTCTCCAAGTTTAGAAACAATCAGATGGATATTGCCGATAAAAAACGAACTGGGCGTCCTCAGGAAATCAACCGAACCACTGTCGTCAGCGCTGCCGAAGCCCATCCTTCGATGACTACTCGGATGTTGGCTGAAGATTTTCAATGCAGCCACACAGAAATTTCTAGAATAATGCATGCTGCAGGTTAGTCTTTTGCTTTAAGGTGTGGATAGCCTGTTTTTTCAGGAAAAAAGTGGCTAAAAAGTCGCTGGATTCCAAAAGAACTCACAGAAGAACAAAAACGGAAACGAGTGCAGATTGCGTCCAAACTGCTTCGAAGAGCCCTCCGAGCACCATTTTTCGACTTTATTGTGACATGCGATGAGAAATGGATTCCTTTTGTAAACGATGAGCGCCGTGGTGAATGGAGGTCGCCTGGCCAGAAGCCTGGACAAACGCCCAGGAAAGATTTTCGGACCAAAAAGGCGATGTTGTGTGTATGGTGGGACCGGCGTGGTCCAATATTTTGGGAACTATTGGAGCAAGGAAAGACAGTTAATTCTGAGGTTTATTGTGAGCAGCTCGATCGTGTCCGCCGTGCCCTTCGAAATCGACGAAATCCAGTGGTTTTCCTTGATGACAATGCCAAACCCCACAGATCAAGACAAACGCTTCAAAAGGTTGAAAACCTCGGATGGGAGCCTCTGGACCATGCTCCGTACAGTCCGGACATGGCGCCAAGCGATTTCTACTTATTCCGATCGTTGGAACACTGGCTGCGAGGAAAAAAGTTCAATACCATCGAAGAAATGAGCGAATCTCTTACAGAATTTTTTGATTCAAAGGTCCGAAAATGGTACAACCATGGGATCCGCAAACTCGAAGAGCAGTGGCAGAAAGTAATACAAAATAAAGGAGAATACTTTGATTATTAAGTATGTGTTCATTATGCATAATTTGTTTTTGATTTGCGCAAAAAAAATTGAATTTATGACACTTGTCCCAATACTTATGTTACAACCTAATAGTTGTTAGGAAAAAAATATTGTTATAAGTTATTTGAGAAAAAATTAAGATATAGCGTTTTCTTTGACGCACGTAATTTTCTCGCACCCTGTATTCTAACGCTGCCTCTTTTTTTGGTGTTGAATACAATTTTGTCGAGATGGTTAAATCCAGGCTTCACCTCAGAAAGTATAAAACTGGCCAGATTTAATCCGCCAGCCAATTGAGGCACTCCTGTTTGCCCTAGGTGGTGGATGGAATCAAGGTCTAAACCAATGGATGGATCTGCTCGTACTAAAAAGAAGAAGCGCGATGGCACCGAGGAGCCTTCGCGACCTATGGTGGAAACAGCTCAGAAGACGCCTTCTCGCGAAACGTTGGAGGAGCAATCTGCCGCGAGAAAGTCAAGGAAGGTGAAGGCATCAAAAGCGAGAAGTACAAATGGAAGGTCATGAAGCCGCTTGGTAGCAGTTGCTCAGACCCGAAGGTGTACAGAAACATTCCGAAGGAGTTCAAGGCAATCCTCGAATACATCAATTCGATGAGCTACCAGTCTTGTCCGAACTATGGCTACATCGAGAATGCCCTCTATGCCATCTGCAGGGATCACAATATTAACCCCAAGAAGAAGCAGGATTGGATCGGAAAGCTGAAGAAGAAGAGCGGACCGGAGGAGGAATCTGATGAGACCTCAACTGGCAATAAATAGAATGGAACTGCCGAGGATGACGAGGACGAAAAATAGATCAAAAGGAAGGAAGGAAAGAGCCAGCGATCGCTGCGAAAGAAGAAGCCAGGATCGAAAAAGTAGTGCAACGCGTAATGAAAGTTCGATCCAAAATCCTTTTTTTAAATATTTTTTAAATAAAATTCAATTTTCACACCAAACTGCATCCAGCGCTTTTTTTCTTCTCTTCTTTGATGCGAGCTTTCTTTTCATCTATTTCCTTCTCCATCGCAGCGATCTGAAATCGCCCTTTTTTTTAGGGAAGAAAGGGCTTTACCTCTGCCACAAGTTTAGCCTTCTTCTAAGACGATTGCTCATTACGCTTCTGGAGTTCTGATGCCTCTTCCTCTAATTGCCTGATCTCTCTTTCGGCTTTGATTATTTGCTTCAAAACTTGGTCACAATCTGCACGAGCATTCTCCAAGGATTTTGAAAGCTCCTCTTCCTGAAAAAATTGATTGCTTGAATGTGTAGATTTTGATACTTCTGCTCTGGCACGGGCTAATTGCTCCTTGAGAGAGTCGAGCTGGCGAAGATCTTCTTGATGATTGATAGATTCCTGACTTAACTGAGCAATCTAAATAAGATTTTTTTTTGCGAATTCAAAGAAAATAATCAGGACAACTAAAATGGAATTATTTTCAAAAATCTACCTTAAGGTCTCACTTACCTCTTTTTCCAAGTTGGAGACCTCCTTCTGTCTCCCTCCTCTCTTCTCCTCAAGCTCCTTGATCTGCTCCTCGATTTTCTTAAGATTACCTTTGAGTTTAGTAAGAGCTCGAGCTTGCGGACTCATGAAAGTTGACATTTCATCTTCGTCGTCGACTCAAGACATTTTGGATCTTTTGAAAATTATGGGAAATATATTGCAGGAGATACAGTAAGAGATAAATGGCTTGGAGACCAGTAAATGCAAATAAAAAGAAAGAAAATACCAACATTTAGAAGAGAAAGTGGTAGAAATATCTGTCTAATTATTGAAGAGCCTAGTCATGAGCCCGCCAAGCAGACTTCCAACAAAGGTCAAGAAGAAGACAACCACCGAGACGACAGCCATTTCAACAGCAGTAGCCAGTCCGAATAAGAAGAAGATTACGGCAACTAAAATTGAGAGAAATGTTAAACTAAATTTAATTTAGACTAGTGAGTAAGGCGACTTACGACAATAAACGTCTTCTCAGCCTCTGCCGATGCGCTTCGATTTGCTTTTTCAACTCTTTTCCCAGCCGACGGAGTTCTTCCTTCTTCTCTTCCAGCTGGAAGAATTTTTTTGTTACAAAGCAACTCAAAAAAAAACTCTTGATTGTACTTTAGCTGGCAATTCGGTTCGATACGCAGCTTATCGTGGCGGGACCCATTACATTTTTCGGTGGTTTCTAACTGTTTTTTCTTCGTTTTTTAAAGATTATACTTGTTAGGTCAAATTAAAAATGTAGGCGCACTGAGAATCTCCGCACTGGAACCCATTAGTCAATTTTTTTTAGGATAAAACGGGTCCCGCCGTGGAAACCTCCTATCTCGGGGCAACGGGAATACGCAGTTTGTCTTATTTTTCAAACAGACTATCGGTGTATTTGAATTCAAAAAGCTGATAGGATTACTGTAGCTCTAGCTGAGCAATAATTTGGCTCAACAAATAGCTTTTAAAAACGAAGAAAAGCGGTTAAAAACCACTGCAAAATGTAGCGAAAAATGAAATGGATCCCGCTACGATGAGTTGCGTACCGAACCAAGTCAGCCCAAGAAGGAAATTGATCACCTCTTCATTCAATCGATTCAATTCCGTCTCGTAATGATCCGCCTTATTCCTCAATTCTTCGACTTGATTTGAGATGGCTCTCCCTTCGCCTTGAATACGTCTCAAATCTTCTTGGGTTCTTTGAAAATCCGCCGTCAATTAATTACAAAGATTCAGCAGCTCATTTTCCTTTTCGCGAGTTCTTTCTACCTCATTTGCAAAGTTATTCAATTCATCTCGAACGAATGGATGGGAGTCAACTTCCCCTCGGAGTCTGTCTCTCTAAAGAAAGAGTTTAAACAAATTGCGCCCACCTCTTGCATTAAACGGTTGGCTTCTGCCTGACATTTGCTGTACACTTCCTCGACTTTGATTCTTCACATTGGCTAGAGCGTTAAGCGCTTTCGCGAACTCAGCCATCTTGTGCTCATAGGAGGTATCTGCTAAGTAGATCGCCATCTAAATTCGAGTTAAAGCAGCAAAAGAAATGGCTCAACAAATCAATATGGCATAGACATGTGTTATGAACGATTGGAAAACATAAATTTATCTTCTACTTTTTAGACTCTTAAGCTTTTGATTGAAGAGTTCTTCTGGGTTCAGATTTTTATCCAATTTTTTTCCTTTTTTCCAAAGCACAACCCTTTCGGATTTTTCGTATAAACCATCATAGTGGATTGGAGTGAACTTGTCATCTAACACTATTATAGCTTTGCCACGCACTGCTTCTATCTAAAAAAAGAGGGAATGTAAAGCATAATTTTTGATGATTCAACCCACCTTGATGAGTCTCTTCTTTTTGTTGCTAATCAAATCATAAATTATTCTCTCTTCATAATCTATATGAATAAATTTCTTATCAATTGTATATTTGTAGTCTTTGCTATTTATCAGATTGGTTAAATTCTTCTCCATTATGTTGGGTGACTCGTTGACTACTGAGTGGCAGTTTGTTTCATTTGTTGGATCTTGCTCAATGCGCTTGGCACGCACACCCTTTTGGTGATAAAATATTGCATACAAATCCCCAAATGTTTTGACATGACAGGCGTGACCAATGTTAAAAAAGGGAGATATACTTGGCTCTACTAGCGTGCCACCAATGCACAGACTGTCCTTATCCATTGTGTAATATCGTCCCACGACGAAATCCAAATTAGCCAGCATAGAAGTGGCAGTACCTAAAAAAGATTTCTGAGGTTCTTTCCTACTGTACCACTTGAAATCTACTGGAATCCTCGCTTTTCGGGGGCCTTTTTCTGGCCTAGCTTTTGGAATTTTTTTGCTCATCTACATCTTCCTCTAAGAAGAATCAGAATCTTAGAACAAAAAAAATAAAAATCCAAAAATAGGTCAGAAAATAAAAGTGAAAAATTCGTAAAATAGTCCAAGAGTTGCCAAAGTTCGTCCAAAATCCCTTTGAATCGTCCCAAATTTGTTCTCTTTTCGGCTTTTATGATAATCCTAGCAATTTTTGATGTTTTCAAAATTGTAGCGCTTGATCTCTTCTATAATATTGCAAACAATTAAAAAGAACTGAAGACAGCATAAAAGCCGAAATTTGGGAACAAAGTTGGAAGAATAAATATCGTAATCCTACCGTTTCTCAAACTCTTAGCATCGTAGCCAGTTTGTTGGGCAATTGCATCATAGAAACAGTTGTTTTTATTCGAAGGATTCTCGATTTTTGTTCCTACAATCAGTCAGATTAACAAGTAACTTATTGCAAACCGTCCAAGGGAGAATAATGCCCAATTTTAACTCCAGGCTCGAAACGGAGGCAAACCGCCTTCACGGGGAACTTTTCTCCATAGATTTTGGCTGAGCCATCTGGCAGTGTGATTTGAATCTTTCGTTGTATCGCCTAGGCAGCAGATATATCGAATTAGTGGGGAGAATTCACCTGGGCGCATTGTTCCACTTGGACCAAATCGCATGGAGAGTCACCGACAGCCACTTCAATAATTGTTCCCAGGGTAACGCCTTCCATCGAGTTTTCTCCAACCTTCTTTTGTAGCTGCTTGGCCTTTTCCACAATTACTTTCGAGTCCATCCATCTGAAATGGCTCTCTTTTTCTGAGGAATGATGCAGTTTTTTTGATATCTCTACCATATCTCAACGAAAAAGTAAGTAATTAGAATTCTAAAAAGTACGTTTTAAAGCTTTGGATTTCTTCTACAATTTTGTAGAGCATCATAAATGTTAAAAATTGCTCAAAAATTGAAGAAAATGAGACGTCTTGTGGGGGACCATTTCCCATTCCTGGACTGGGAGAAGCCAATCGAACGCTGTCATTTCGGCCATCCAACAGCATATTGTCCACCTGGAAACATACTGGTCAACTAGGATCGAAAAAAAGCCCTGGAGCACCAAGATTCTCTGCATCGGAACCCATTTTATCCTAAAAATTTATAGAAGGAAGAACGGGTTTCGACGCAAAAACCCCGGGGCAACGATGGGTACGCAAGGCTTTTTTGGCCTACAGTAACTGCTCTCCTTACCTCATCGACAATAGCCACGGGGAAGCCTCGGCCATGTCTCAATTCAGATCCGTCAAAATCTTCGGTACTTTCCTGTTATGCGGACACTATTTTTTGTTGAATTTTTTGACAAGTTTTTACAGAAAATTTTGATTTTTTTAATGGACTTAATTAATATTTTTAACAAATTCTTTGGATTATATCTTTATCTTGCTCGATTCTCTCAACCGATTGATTTCCATGAACATTTTCACATTGCCGAGAAGTGAAGAAGAGGCCGTTACTTTGCTACAAGATTACGGAATTCATTTGGCGACAACAAATAAGAGCTTCTAACCCTTTTGAGGCGCTTTTAGAAGCTCTTAGGGACTACTGGCCTCCTTCATAATAAATATTTCAATTTTAAAATTTTCTGTCAAAATTCAAAAAAAATTCAACAAAAAATGGTGTCCGTCTAACAGGAAAGTACCAAACCTTTTCTCAACACATCAAACACAAAATCCGCCGCAGTTCCATACACCACATCAACCATATATGTTGGAAGTATTTGTTGTTTCTTCGCATTGGTTCCCATAGCAATTTCTGCTGAAAAATCGGCCAATTGTTCCAGGAGTCCAAGTCCACCGATCTCTTCGCTCGCCTTTTTGTTCGCATTGTGAGAAACTGTGAGACCGATAGAATTGTAGAGACCCTAGAGGGGACAAAAGGTTTTCTTAAAGAGACTGGAAAACCTACCTCAAGCTGGTTGCATTGATTCACAGCCAATTCGCTGGAGCTAGTCACCACGTCGACTTTATTCCCGCAGAGGACTTCATAAATTGCCAGGGCTGCCACCACATATGTTTTGCCTTCTCCTGTCTGCAATCCTAGAAAGTTAGCCAAGAAGAAGACAGACCTGTTTTTGAAAAATCCTGGGAACGGAGGCTTTCCTCGCTATTCTTGCCAAGATCAAAGTCAAGATTTGAACATCCCTCATTTGAATCTTAAAGTAGGAGTTCACTGTGAAAACAGCTGCAGCAATTCGCTCCAAATTACTGTCGAAAATCTTGAGACTCAGCATATTGTTCTTGACATTCTCATTGACTTTTTGCTTCGCTTGAAAGAGGTATTTATTTTTGGCTTGTTGGATCTAAAAATGGCCAGTTTAGAAGATACAATAACTCAAAGCAACAAAATGTTTGAAATGCTGGAATTTAGCGTTATTTTGGTGAAAAATAAAGTAGATTCCTATTTTTCTCTACACCTTTTTTTTAAAAGAAATATTGCTCCAATCAACCATTTTAACGAATAAAAAAGATTTTATGGTAATTGAAAGTAACCAACATGTAGTTTGAGTCCTTCAATTGATCTACACTTCTTCTCAAGAGCTTCATATTTAGTTTTGTAGCATTGAAAGGTAGTGAAAAGATGATATCCTAAAAGGTTTTATTTGGAAGAGCTTCAATCTAACATCGATTTCCGCCTTTTTATCAAAGTTTGCCGTTTCGATGATCTGGTGAATCGCCTGCTCGCAGGGATTGCTCATTTCCTCTGCAAATGCCTAAAATAAATGGGATATTAGCTCAATGGGATGGACTATTAAACCTTTTGGATGATATTTTTCATCATCTTCTTCAAAGCTTCAGTTGTTAGATCGCTTGGGAGTTGCTTCAAAACCTCTGATTTCATCGAATAATCCAAGAGCATATTAAGTGCTGAAAGAATTTGCTCCTTCCTCTGACGGCTGAATTTAAATATGATTGAGACGTTGTCAAATCGCCAGTTGGCTTCCATAACCAGCAGATAGACATTTCTTGCAATTTGCTACTTATCCTCTGTATCCAGTTTTTCGAGCATGGAAAGGAATTCACGAAGTTGCCCATCTGGAATGGAATTCCATCGATTTATCATTTCCTCTTCACACTTGATTTATTTAACAATTTGGGCAATTTCTCTTTCTTTTCGGTTGCATTTGCGTTGACATTGAGCTGTTTTAGCATCTCCACTTGATTTTTCATTTCTTGAACAATTCGTGCGACTTCTTTGTCTTTTTCATTTGGACTTGGCTTAGGCTTAGATTGGCATTAAAATTCTATCCTTTTAGCAACACCACTTCTTGAAAAATTCATGCAATGTCCAATTCATCTGAATTGGAAGTGGAATTCCACTTCATACTTTATTTCTTGCATTAATTGTGCATTTTCATTATCTTTTTTGTACATCTTTTGCTGTAGATATTCTATTTCTGATAGTCATTTGGATTCCTTCTGTCAAGTCTTTTCCTTCCGTACCATAACTCGGAAGGATTCATTCGATAATTGGATCTTATATAGATTGGATATAAATTCCTTGAAAGAGACTCCATCCCTCTTTTTCAAGCATAGCTTGATGATTGACAAATCGCTAGAACAGAAAAGATTAACAACAGATTTTGGGAGAAGGCAATCGTCTGCATTACTGGTAACGATTCCATAATTTTGAATCCAAAGATAAATCACCTCTTGCCAGAATGAATCCTTTGTGTGAGGTTTATCCATCTCAAAGTAAATCTTCGTATAGTTCGGCGGTCTAAAGAGAACCAACAGGTGGAGAATATCTTGAATTGAGGAGAGCTTTTTACTCAATTGGTGGGCCAAAATTCGATCGATTATCAAACCCATCTTGAAGGAGTAAACCTAGAGAGTTATTAAAATAAATTTAATTTAAAAAAAACCTTTTTCTCCTTCTGAAATTCCGCATTCGCTTCTCGAAGTCGTTCCATCTCAATAATATCAACCTTCGTTCCTTTGAGATTAAGACTTCTGATCAAATCCTGGGAACGGGGCTTTCCTCGCTATTCTTGCCAGGATCAAAGTCAAGATTTGAACATCCCTCATTTGAATGTTAAAGTAGGAGTTTACTGCAAAGACAGCCGCAGAAATTCGTTCCAAATTGTTTTCGAAAACCTTAAGACGTAGCATGCCTTTTTATCAATGTTTGCTAAGGACTAACATGGCGAAGAATGTCCTGAATTGAGAAGACCAGCTTTTTATTGAATTGCTGGGCAAAAATTCGATCGATTATCAAACCCATCGAGAAGAAGGAAACCTAGAGAAAAAATAAATTTAATTTAAAAAAAAACCTTTTCTCCTCCTGAAATTCTGCAATCGTCTCTCTAAGTAGTTCAATATCAATAATATCGACCTCCGTCCCTTTGAGATTAAGACTTCTGATCAAACAGAACAAAGGCACTTCGATCTCATTTTCAGAAGTGATGAATAGCTCTAAGCAGCTGTAATCTCCAACCTTTAGGCAGTTTTGAATAGCTTCAGCTGAGGCAGTCCTACCCGAGCGGGCTAACATCTGAACGATTGGATCCATTTCTTAAAAAAGAGTTGAAGCAAATGTGACTCTTACCATTTTGGGCTGCAGGAAAGCCCACGCGAGCTACGTCCACCAGGAAGAACGGTATCGAAATACCACAAATTATAGAAAAATATAGAGCAAGCAGAAATTATAATGAAATTTGAAATCAATCTGCTTTGGGACAATTTTTGCCGACTTCGGCATTTCATTTTAAAAAATTTAGAAGGAGACTGTCCCTGTTATCTTGGCTAGTCAGCAGGAAAGGAAATGAGCATCGCTCCTGATAAGAGGAGAAATTGGGATCCCAATAACCCCTTTCTTGGATACGAAGGATGTCGTCTTTTTTTTATGAACAGACTGTTACGCCAATTAGAAAAAAAATCTGTATTAACACGTTGACGACCGTGTGACCCACCGGTGGGCCAGACCCTAAAATTCAAATTATTACTGCAGATACACATGATTCCTGCAATTTTGTGCTTTCTGCCCTTAGAATAGATCATAATAATGCAGTAAACAGCATGGGTTCAATAACAAATTTATTTCAACAATATTAGACAGTAGTCAACCTAGATTATGCTCAAGGCATATTTAGCCACATTTGACATGAAGTTTGTGGAAACAACTGACAGAAATGCTTCTTGTATTTATTACATCTAGTATTAACCTTCTTCGCACGAGAAATTGCATTCTGACGCCCTCCTTTTTTGGAGATTTCTTTGTAACAGCCTAGGCAGCACTTTCTACTCAATCATTTTGGACTTTCCAATTCTTCGAGGTGATGGTGAGATTTTATTGTAGTTTGATTTTCAGTTTGTAGCGTAGATTCCACTACTGATATCTTAAAATCATTGAGTTTGATACTCTCGACGTTATCGTAGTAAAGTCGCCAAGCGTTAACTGATGCTGTCTGCGTAGAAACGAGTACATGGAAACAGATGCGGATATATCATTTCGTAGTTTTTCTCAAAAATGGTGTGTAGGACGCCATTTGATCAGAAATGTCTACAAACATTTTGCCTGAGTTGTAATTACTAATAAATCATCGTGCTTAGTTGAAATGACGAAAATGTCACGCTTACCTCGCTACTTCATTACTGTGATTCCTTTCTTATTCTGCTTTGCAATTAGCATGCCTTTTTTTAATTTTGCTTTCGTCACTTCTTTTGGAAGACCTCTTTTATTTTTTCTAATTGTTCCAACGAGATGGGTTTTTCGTTGAATGAGCGTCTCAGCCAACGATACACTACCGTACCAATTATCGGTGCATAATGTTCGTCCACAATCCATTAAATTGTTCATCAATTTAAGAACAATAGAGGTAGCAAAGCTCCAGTTCGTGTTTCGTCTTTACCGACATAAATTTCAATATGAGAAGTATATCCTTCATTTGTGCAAATTTTGAATAACTTGATGCCATAGCGATAACGCTTATTCGGGATATATTGCCTGAAGACAATTCTTCCTCGAAAAGGTACAAGGGATCCATCGATGCAAATTCGTTGTCCAAGCTTGTATGCCTTCTCAAATGCGGCGTCGATCAAATTTATAAATGAAGACATTTTGAATAGACGATTCTTTCCGTCGTAATTCAAATTGTCAGCAAAATGAAGATTGGTCATTAGTGATTCGAATCGTCTTCGACACATAACTTTAGACCCTATGGGGCATCCTCCATAAATGTTTCTTTCACTCCAATAATCTCTCAGACGAGGAAGTCGCACAATTCCCATTTGCATACATAGTGCAATACATTTTCTGATTTCTACAGGAGTTGTCAGCTTCCATGTCGGATTTTTACTTTTCGCGTATTTATTAGTTTCTTTTACGATAGTTCTTGAATGTCAAAAGTAAAAGAGATATCGAAGAAGTCGATAGGTCCCTCGCAGAGATTCAATAAAGAAGAATTCATACCCCACTGATCGTTAAAATTCCAATTATCGTGGGTCATGATATGATCAGACCGCAAAACCCTACTTAAATCTTCTTCATTTGATTCGTTTTTTGAAGAAACATCCGATAAAGCAAGTGACGAATCGGAATTTCGGTCAGACTCATCAGTCATCATAGTGTCTTCATCGCTTTCAAGTAGGAATCTTTCGCAGTTATTATTCAAATCGTCTCTCTCGATATATCAGACATTCTAACTTTAAAGTTGCTAAAACAAAATATATTAATTTACGGCAAAAGATTAAATAATCAAAAGACTAAATGTTTAAAAAAAGCAAAGCACAAAAAAATAGGCCACGAGAGACCGCGTGATCAACCCTTTTTTTAACATTTTTTCTTTTGATGTTTATTGAGAAGATTTAGATTAATTATGAAATTATCCACTTTCAGGCTCTCTTTTCTTTGTTTTAAATAAGGATGGATTGAGTCAACTCTACTTGCTCATCTCTAAAAAGTCGTAGAGGCTGTGAGCGGGGAAAGAAAAGTGTCTACTTTTCTCGCGTAGATTGAGGTTAATCTTGTTATGAAATCATTCGTTTGCTCCTTTCTCTCACTATTAATCATGGTCGAATCGACTTTTATCTACATCGCCATATCGTTTTTCTCCCTTTTTGGGGTGATTCTAAAGGAGCAAGATTTTGTCGCTAGAATTTATTTCGTCGGTTCCTTCGTCTATGCATATTTACCAACAATGATTTCACTGCTAACCGCTATCCCACTAAATTTAATGATCATTTATCGGCTGGTGAGGCGAGAGGCTGTGATGAATAACTTCCAAAAGGCAATAATATTTCAATCTGTCGCTATTATTGTCATGGCCTTGTCTGATCATTGCGTTAAAGTCTGCTATACTCACGGCTTGACCGAGCTCTTTCTGACTTTTGCTGGACTCCAAGGCACATTTCGCGATATTGAGCTCTGCGCGATTTGTGTTTTTGCAATCTATTGGAAGAATATCTTCATACAGTGAGGGAACTAAAAAGTGAAACTAAAGAGAATTCCAGACATAGGAAATGTGAAATCGCCGCTTATATTTATTTAGCTTTGACTTTTGCTTACCGTTCTTGGGCAAATTTTATGACTTTCTTGAATCAATATTATAACAAGCTTTGGTCTGATTTGTGGGTAAGTGATCTATCGGAAATTGAATTATAGTATTTTTTTCTTCTTTCAGACTTGGGAATCGGATCACTTCAATCGGGTTTATCAAGTGGTTCCAATTATTTTTCCACTTGGTGTTTTGCTCATCGCCTTCGCTTGTTTTCTAACTCTAATGACGATGAAAACTAAAACCTATTCTGCCCAAGTGCTCAAAGGAATTAGAAAAATGTCTCTAGCGATCTTCCTCAAGGTTCCTCAATTATAACGCGCTTTCTACTTTTTAGTGTCTATTTGTTATTCCTGTACTTGTGAATATGACTTGGGTCTATTTTCCTTTTTTTTTCCCTTCCACAATTGAGTTCTACATGAGCGACACGTATAAATACATAAACATAAGAATCAATAAGGTAAGAGTATATCAAATTCACTAAATTTGATTCAGATTTGCACAATTACATTATCACTGTATCCGCTCTATCATTCTATCCTCACTTGGTACAGCATCGGGGGTCTTCTAAAACAACAAACAAAGAGCAAACCGACGAAAGTTCATTTAATCACTTTGCTGTCAAAACTAACCAGTAAAGACTAATAAAGTGATGCTTAGTTTCTTGTTGACTACACATCTCTTGAGGGCATCCTGCCGATGGGGTTACTGTATTATTTTGATCCAAGATTATGTTTTCGCGACGAGAAACATTTGCGGGTTGCTGTAGTCATAAGTCTCAGGGGTTTGCGTCAAAGATTACGGTAGAGTTTGTGTAAAAAAGACGACTAAACTGCGTATTATTTTGCCCTAAGATTGACTTTTTGCGGTGAGATTCATTTTGTGGTTTGCTAGTAAAAGATACAAAAGAGTTTTTAGCCAATTAACTATACCAAAGCCAGTACCTTTTTTGCACACAAAAGGCAATAATTCTCCACAAGTTTCGGTGATCCATTTGCCAGCTGGAATCAGATCGTCAACCAACGCCATGGCTTGGCACAATCCCAATTCGCCCAGTTCACATCCTAGAAGAGATGTTCGATAGAGAAAAAACCACCAAAATTGCTGAAATCGTAGGGAGTTCCGTCATCTCACCAATAGCACAGAGTTTCATTAGGATTTGGAACATTCAACAAGCCAATGTAGACATCATTTAAATTGGAGACGGTGCTACCTCGAGTGGAGAGGGCTAGACTCTTCACCCAGCTGTTTTCACCCATGTTGTGGATAGAAGTCATGGCTCCACAGCTAGCCGAACAAGTTGATGCTCCAAACGAGGTATCAGCTGCGACAATTGTCGAATAACAAGCTCCTCGAAAAGCCCTTTCTTTTATACTTTTATAGATCTATTTCAGGTAAAAAAGAACTGCGAAAGTCGATAAAATCCAAAAAAATTATAGAAAATCAAAAAATGTTCGCGAAATCGACCCTGCTGTAGCCTCTATCAACTTTATTTCAGGTGAATAGCCAAAACTATCCGTCTCCTTCTCCATGCATATCGTCCCTTTAAAAGTCACTCACCAATTACTCCTGGAGTATATTTGCATCCGAAGAAATTCACTCCCATGGCGCAGTCAGCACTGTACCAAAGTCCGCTTTTCACTTCCATATAAGCGCATACCCCAATTGAAATATCAGGAGAGCCTGCAAAGTAAAAAGTTCTTTTTTTTTTAATTGAGCAACGCGACCGATTTTTAATCATTTTACGATAAGAATTTTATTTTTACTGTAGGTTCAACCTTTTTTTATGTACCTTTTCTGGGACAAATACATCTAGATTTTAAGTTATGGCTACTCTAGAAAGTACACTACAAACTGAGCGATCAGAGTTCAACAGTAAATTGCTGAAGTCTGCGAGGAGAAAATAGAAAAGTTGGTCTAAAATATGAAAACCTAACGGAGCAACATCAATTTTAACTGATTCGGTTTTTTTTGTTGAAATTTATTCGACCTAACCTATCCAAAACGATATCTTTTCTCGCTTTCTATCTCAAAGAGACGAGTACATTCTGAGCTTTTAGAATGTATTTGTTCAGACAGGAAGTGCTTTACCATACTTTCCGACTTTTGGTTGGTTATCTCCTTCTGCGGAGAGGAAGATAAACTGATCGCCATCACTTCTTCCACGCAAACAATTAAAATTAGTTCATGATTTTTTGAGATAAAAGAAGAACTCTCTCTCACCTCCAGCGAATTTGGAATAACTGTTAGATGTGATGTTCTTCCCAGTTGCATCTCACATGCAGGAGGTTTTGTCATTTGAAAGACAAGTCAATTCAATCCAAATTCGGTCAGAAGATGCAGCTTTTTGTTGGACATTTGAGTATTTTGAAAAGCATTGTTGATATCATAAAGATATCCTCCACTCTTCGAGCAAAGATTGTAAGCATAACTTCTTGTGTATTTCGAGTAAATGCTTGAATAGTAGTTGCCATCTCCTCCGTAAGAATAATTTGGAGGACAAGCAATTGATTGAATTGAATGGATGAGTTGAAGGATGAAAGCAGCGAAAGAAGAGACATGGCTGGGACACTGATTGGAGCTCAGACTGAGAGTATATACGGCGACATTGATAAGAGGAGAAATGTCCTTCTGGTCTTTAGTTTTTCAAAATATGTCGTCATTATCATTTAGTTGATTGATAAAATGCTCAAAAAGTGGCATTTTCAAAGCCAGCTTAATGGCGCCATAGAAGGAGCTCTCCCCTAAGAATCTTTTCAGAACCACTCTCCCTTCGAACTTTTTATTTGAAAGTCTAGGGGTTATTTAGTCGTGGCTTATTGTCCTCATTTTTCTCAGACATTTTCATTACTCCCACTCTGCGTGACTCCAATTTGTCTCGATAATTTAATAAACATCATTTTATTAGTCTATACTGGTTAGCTTTGCAAGCGAAGTGATTGAATGAACTTTTGTCGATTTGATCTTTGTTTGTTGCTTTAGCAGACCCCCGATGCTGTACCAAGTGAGGATGGAATGATAGAGCGGATACAGTGATAATGTAATTACGCAAATCTGAATCAAATTTAATGAATTTGATATACTCTTACCCTATTGATTCTTAGGTCTATGTATTTATACGTGTCGCTATTGTAGAACTCAATTGTGGAAGGGAAAAAACAATGAAAATAGATCCAAGTCATATTCACAAGTACAGGAATAACAAATAGACACTAAAAAGTAGAAAGCGTGTTATAATTGAGGAACCTTGAGGAAGATCGCTAGAGACATTTTTCTAATTCCTTTGAGCACTTGGGCAGAATAGGTTTTAGTTTTCATCGTCATTAGAGTTAGAAAACAAGCGAAGGCGATGAGCAAAATACCAAGTGGAAAAATAATTGGAACCACTTGATAAACTCGAGCGAAGTGATCCAATTCCCAAGTCTGAAAGAGAGAAATACTGTAATCCTAGCGACACTTTATAAGAGTCATATTTGAGTCTCATTGGGAATTCAACCAAATCAATTGAAATTTTGGATTATTATAGTCAAGATGGCAACAAGCTGCACAATTTCAAGCCAATCAGTAAATTCAGCAAAAAGTTATGGAGGCAGGGAAAGAGCTTTCCATACCGTAGCCTATTCTCTTGAACTCTTATATTTTTCAAAGTTCATCAAGTGCTTAATCTCCTCTACAACTTTGCTGAACACTCTTAAATCTAAAAACCAGTTTTAAACCCCGATAAATAGCGAGAAGGTAGGTTGGGGATACGCTTTTTCCCTATCAACTTACCCATAAATCATACCAAAGCTTGTAGTAATATTGACCCAAGAACATCATAACATTTCCCCAAGAACGATAAGCGAAAGTCAGAGCTAAATAAATATAAGCGGCGATTTCACATTTCCTATGTCTGGAATTCTCTTTAGTTTCACTTTTTAGTTCCCTCACTGTATGAAGATATTCTTCCAATAAATTGCAAAAACACAAATCGCGCAGAGCTCAATATCGCGAAATGTGTTTTGGAGTCCATGAAAAGTCAGCCTAAGCTCGGTCAAGTCGTGAGTATAGCAGACTTTAACGCCATGATCAGACAAGGCCATGACAATAATAGCGACAGATTGAAATATTATTGCCTTTTGGAAGTTATTCATCACAGCCTCTCGCCTCACCAGTCGATAAATGATCACTAAATTTATTGGGATAGCGGTTAGCAATGAAATCATTGTTGGTAAATATAAATAGATAAATGGACCGACGAAATAAGCTTTAGCGACAAATTCTCGCTCCTTTAGAATCACCCCAAAAAGGGAGAAAAATGACACGGCGATGTAGATAAAAGTCGATTCAGCCATGATTAATAGCGAGACAAAGGAACAAATGAATGCAAGAATGCGGTTTCATAATAAGCTTAAACTCAATTTACGCGAGAATAGCAGACACTTTTCTTTCACCGCTCACAGCCTCTACGCCTTTTTAGAGATGAGCAAAGATAGAATTGAATCAATCCATCTTCATTTAAAACAAAGAAAAGAGAACCTGAAAGCGGAGAATTTCCTGGAAAAAAATATTTTTTTCTCTTAGCTATTGATTTCCCCAAGATCTGATTGTAAACGTGGATAAATCTGACTTTTATTGTGCTGAACAAAGTTAAGACTGAACGTATTATTTATTTTTAATTTCTCATTTCTCCTATGGATTTGACCCATTCCTTTATCAAAAGATAGCTGCATCTTTGCCAATTAGACTACGAAACTTCAAAAATTCGCTGAAAATTAAGCCAAGAAGGCAGTAATTCGTGCAAAGTTTGCGGAGTAACCTTCACTCTTTTACAAGATCCGATTAATTATGACTAGCATTTCGGCTGAAAGATTTGGTTTTCTAATAAAAATTGAGAAGGCTTACCACAGAATAATAGCCTCCATCACCGCCGTCGATGTAGCCACTGGGACAAGAAATCGCAGCTGAAGAGGAGATCAGAGAAAACAGGAGAAGCAGAGAAAGGGAGCCCATGATTGGGGAAAGACCTTCAAAGTGGAAAAACAGTCTTTGTCTGATCATCGTTTATTATTTGAAACCCTGGAGGGACAGATAAGAAGCAGAGATTAATGGCCTTATGGCTCAAAATTTTCGGAGGGCACATCATTCCGGCGGCGATAAAAAGCAGGCGAGGTCAGTTGGATATCAATTGGAGGAGGAAAGCGAGACGCACGTTTTATTTTAATAAAATACACTGTTTTTATACTTTTCCTCAAAATTTGGATCCACTGGAATAGAGCTTCCTGAAAACTTTGTCAAAAATCTTTCTTCGATGGACTGCGGAATTGAAATATAAGCAAAAGATGATAGTTTTTGAAGCAGCTTTGGTCCGTTAATCCATTTATTTCCATCAAATATTTTAGATGTTTCTCCACTTTCGCTCCAACCACCAAATACAATAATTCCATTAGGGAGTTTTCCTACTCCAAAAGAGCGTCGTGGCTGTTTAAAACTCAGTTTTTCTGTCCATTTCTTCTTGAGATCTTCGATATCAATCTCCCATACGCTATTTAATGAGCCAGATTCTGATTCGCCTCCAAAAATGGATAGAGTTGAATCGCTGATTAGCATCGTATGAGCAAAAAGTTTAATAGGCAAATCACAAAATAAAATCCATTTCTGTAGTTTTGAATCAAACATCTCCACAGATTTTATGATTTCTCCATTCCATCCTCCAGTCACAAATATTCGATCCTTAAATACTGCTGCTGCTGCATGAAACCTTGCATAATTCATTTCTCTGGAAGGTTTTTAATTGAATTTTGAGAAAAACTAACGGCATGTAGGTCCATTTATCTTGGGAAATATCGTACTTTTCCACTGATTTTAAAGACCCTCCAGAAGATCCTCCAATAACCCAAATATCTCCTTTATAAACCAGAGAGCTACTGGAAATATATCTTCTACTTTGGTTTAGCGATGCCAATTTGATCCAACTTCCATCATCTTTCAATTTATAACAATCCTGTTGATAATCATTTTTGGCAACTCCTCCAAAAATATAGATTTCTTCATTGAGGACGACAGCTCCAAAGCCAAACAATTCAATTGGAAGAGTGATTCTCAATTTTTTCCAACTTTGAGTCTTCGAATCGAGTAAGTAAATTGTATTCTTAAATCCCCAATCGCCCAAAATTAAAATCTACAAATTGAAGACAAAAAGTTAGAAATCATACCGATGTATTTTGCTGTCCTCCGCTCTGTTTTTTAAATTTATTTTTTGTTCGAACCGTATTTTGAGCTAAAATTGCCTTAAATAAATCTCTATTGAACACACCATCGGGTATTAAATTCTGCTGGCTTCTCAGTTTGTTTTCTTCATTCAGTTGGTTCACACTCATTTCTAGAGAAGTCGAGTGATTTATTTGATCAAAATTCTTATTTTTTGAGGCAGCTAGATCTTCTTCTAATTTTATAACTTAATTTCTCATAATCTAGTTTCAAATAAAACTAACCTTTCTGAGCAAATTCCTGCTGGTTTTTATTGAAATTATTATCCATTCGAAGTCTTTCAATTTCTTGTTTTAACCGCTCAATCTCGAAATCTTTTTCTTGCAATTCCTGGTTCTTTTCAACGATAATAGCCCGAGCTTCATACACTTGCAAGACCGGGTTAGTCTCAGTTAGACTTGAACCAGACATTTTAAAAGAAGCTTAAAATTAGAATTTTCTTAGCTAATAGCAACTGAATAGAAGGGAAAATGATAAGAGAAGATCTGGTGTTGGCTGATAAGAACAGTCAATAAAGAACTTTTAAAATCTTACTCATAAAAGCCAGATATACAGTGCGTCCAAAAATTATAAGTTTGTCCGATTTTTACGTTTCCGCCTGACCATTCTAGGCCGCTAAAAAGGTATAGCCAAAAAAATGTAAATAAAAAAAAATATCCGAATCCAATTTCAAGAATTTATTAAAATAATGAGCCCACGCAGGAGAAAGAAGAGGCGATACAGTAACCCAAAATACAGGGTGGTTCACATGAAGTGTGATGCAAAAACTACCCATAAATTTGCACCAATCAATCCAAATAAGGAATTTTTTTTGTTCAATAGCCAGAAAAATTCTACATTAGAGATACATAGCGCATTCAAAGTAGCCGCCTTTAGCTTTAATACAAACATTCAATCACTTATTGAAATTGTTGAGAACGCGCGCAGTCCGCTCCCGGCGAGATTTCCTTGCATGCTTTCTCCAGAGTTCTCTTCAGTGAACCCAGTGATTTATGCTTGAAAGAGCAGGCTTTTGCTCCGAAATCGACTAGACTGCAAAATCCAATGGATTGAGATTCGAAGATCGGAAGATTCATTTCGCACCACCCCGGTGTCTTCTTTGAGCTGTGGGCTGGAAAAATCCAATTATCCAATTGGTAAAAAAATACGAGAACATCGAATAAACCACATCAAAGCAAAAAAAATTTTTTACAAATGCCCAAAAATGGATTTTTAATCAACCTTCACACTTCATGTGGACCACCCTAATAGGAGCCTTATGTGTTAGAGGCTTCGGCCAAAAAGAAGACACTTTTTGGTCTAAAAATTACGGTAATTTAAGGAGAGATTTCCTTACTGGAATTATCTTCTATTAGAAAAAATACCGTATTTTTTCGCTTTTGGGAAATTAAGTAGATTTATAAATACCGTAATTCTTCCAATAGAAAATGTTGCCTTCTTTCTTAAAGTTTTTTATTTTCTGAGCAATTTTCGCATTTTTTTGTTTTTTGAAGTTGTTAGCTTTGATTTTTTTTTTCTACAGGCAAGATTGTTGAGTAAAAAATGATGGCTTAATCTCCAAAAGTAGTGTTTTCCGAAATTACAAAAACCTGACCTATCAAAATGTGGATGATGCAGTTCAATTCAGCTCGGTTTCGTGATTCCAAAATACTTAAAATCTCAAAAAAAGATTGGAAATGAGCGGAGTTATGGCTTTAAAAGTTGGGAATTTTGGCAAAAAAATCGATTAAACTCAAATATAAATAATTTAATTTAAATTTAGTGGCTCCTAGCTACAAGAAATGTTCCTCCAATCCTCGTTACTATGATGGCAGTGGACTGGTATTTTCTCTTTTCCTTCAGTCAGCTAACTCTCTCATTTTAGATCAAATCACCTGATTATCCTGACGGCTCTCCAATTGCCAATAGCTGCGAATATGTGATAACTGAAGCAGCTGATGAGCTAGCTCAAATTCAAATTACGCCTAATCTAAGCTCCGGCAGTTCGTTGATCTTCTACAGCGATGAATTCTCCGATAATTCCCTAATTAATATGTAGAGTTTTAGACATTAAAAAAGAGCTGAAAAAAAGTTTTTTAGACTAACCTATGTGAATGAGGATGCATTCATTATTTCAACGACAAATGTGCTTAGAATGCATTTCAATACTACTGGCGACTATTCAAACTGGAGTGGCTATTATCAGTGTAAGCTTTTTTGGCTGGTATGCCGAAGGCTCCCGCTTTTTGGGGGGACCTTGGGCTATTCTATGCATTTTAAATTTACTGGCCTATTTTTGGATTTTGTGCTCATCTTCCTCTAAGAAGAATCAGAATCTTAGAACCAAGAAATCTCGTTGTCATCTCGCTACTGCAATGCATTCATTTATTTTGAACAATCAGAACTATAATGTGTCGAAGTACAAAATTGTTGCTTCCATCGACATTCTCAAGTATTTTTTGATTCTAAGGTTCTGATTCTTTAAAATAAAATTCTATCCAAAAATTAGATGAATACAAAACCCAAAAGTAGGCCAGAAAATGAAAGAAATTCATAAAATAGTCCCAGAGATCTGCTATTTCCAGTAGCTTTCTAGTTTACAAAAGAGACATCTGGGAGAAAATCAGAGATCGCATTGAATCAATCTTCCTTCTCGTTTTCTGATGATTGGGATTGAGAGCTAATGATTTTTAAACAATTTATGAGAATTCTTCGAGAGAATGAGGAATGGATTTCATACAAATACGGCTTTAAAAATTACACAAATTTCTTTAGAAAACTTTCTTCGAGAGATCGAGGAATGGATGTATAAGCAAACTGTAATAGATCTTGAGACAGTCTGGGTCCATCAATCCACTCATTTCCATCAAATATTTCGGATGTTTCACCATTAGCTGCACTATCACCAAATACAATAATTCCATTTGAGAGTTTTCCTATTCCAAAGGCGCGGCGTGGATATTTAAAACTCAGCTTTTCTGTCCACTTCTTCTTGGGATCTTCGATATCCATTTCCCATACGCTATTTAATTGGTCAGATGAATTGCCTCCAAAAATGGATAGAGTTGAATTGCTGATTAGCATCGTATGGCTGCCAACTTCAATAGGCAAATCACAAAATAAAATCCATTTCTGTAGTTTTGGATCAAACATCTCCACAGATTTTAAGTATTCTCCATTCCATCCTCCAGTCACAAATATTCGATCCTTAAATACTGCTGCTGCTGCACTATCTCTTGCATAATTCATTTCTCTGGAATCTTTTGGTTAAAGGGGCAGTCCGGCGCCTCTTACAGTATACTTTTATTCGATGCAAAATAATGCGCTGATTTCGGAAATACACACGAAATTGCATGAAACTAAATGTTAAGAAATAAATTGACAAAACGAAAAAGCGTGTACTACAGTAACCCAGTATGCACCTTCTCCCGCGCATTTAAAATTTGATTCGCAATAGGTTCTACTGTAATCAGACTTTTGACATTTTTTCTCAATTTTTAATTCTATTAGCTTTTATGGGATTATCGTTATTTTTATGCAAATTTGGCTACTTTCAGACAAACTTTTTGATTTGATTTTTCATCGATAAAAGAGTCTAAATGATGGCGAAATGGCAGAATTCATAGAAATACAACAATCACAATGAAATTTGAATTTGGGAAAATCTTTGTTCCCAACGCTAGAGGCTGTCCCTTTCAAATTTGGAGGAAAACTTACGGCATGTAGGTCCATTTGTTTTGAGAAATATCATACTTTTCGACTGATTTTAGATGTCCTCTAAACTCTCCAGAATATCCTCCAATAACCCAGATATCTCCTTTGTAAACCAGAGAGCTACTGGAAATATTAGATCTTTTTTGATTTAGCGATGCCAATTTGATCCAACTTCCATCATTTTTCAATTTATAACAATCTTGTTTAAAATCACGATTGGCAAATCCTCCAAAAATATAGATTTCTTCATTGAGCACAACAGCTCCAAAGTCTCGCATTCCCATTGGAAGAGTGATGCTCAGTTTCTTCCAATTTTGAGCCTTCGAATCGAGCAAATAAATTGTATTTAAGCGTGTACTACCACCCAAAATTAAAACCTACAAGCAAAGTCCAATCTAAAAGTTGAAACCTACCGATGTATTTTGTAGAATTCCACTCTCTTTTCCAATTTCATTTACGTTTTGAGCTGAAACTCCCGGAAATTATTTAATTTTTCAGCAAACCCAGTTTCTTCTGTTGCGCAATCAAGTGATTTCCATTTGATTGTAAATCATCTGTTTGTTTAAATTGCAATTCTATGGAGTTCAAGCGATCGATCAGATTATTCTTGGATGTCAGATCTTGCTCCAGTCTTTCCACTATTTTCTTATTTTCGTTTGCTGCTAACTGACCTGCTTGATTGACAGCCAACTCCAGATTTTTAAATCGTTCACTCAACTGGAAAATATCGGCTTTTGAGACAGCTTGCTCTTTTTCTAATGTTGCCACTGAGATTCTCATCGACTACTTTCACATAAAAAGCGAACTTTTCTGCGGTAATTCTTCTTTATTTTTATTAGCAGCCAATTCCAGAATTCCCAATCGATTGCTCAACTTCAAGTTATCAGCCACTGAGGCAACTAGATTTTGTTCTAATGTTGCCACTGAGATTCTCATCGACTACTTTCAAATTAAAAGCGAACCTTTTTGAGTCAATTCCTGCTGATTTCCATTGGAATTCCCTGCTTGAAATCTTTCAATGTCTTGTTTTAATCGTCTTATTTCTTCATCTTTTTCTTGTAATTCCTGGTTCTTCTCAACTATAATAGCCTGAGCTTCATACATTTTCAAAACCGGGTCATTTCTAGTTAGACTTGGCTCAGACATTTTAAAGAGACTGAATAGCTGAAAAATTGGATTGCTGTTGCAAGTGGAAATAGAAAAGTGAAAGAGATAAGAAGAGAGCTAGTGAGGACTGATAAGGGAGCACTTGAGATGTTTCTAAAAGAAATTACAGATTGGATCTTCCACAAACTTTATTCAATTGGAAGACCTCATCGTTCCAATAACTCTGAAGAAGCGCTGAGTCAAAAGAAGCTTTATTTTTATAATTTTTAGTATTCCTCCTCGGTCTTGGCCAGCTCGGCCTTGATGTATTCGTTGATTGTAGTTCTCCGTCTCTCAAACGAGGCTCTTTTACTCTTCATCGTGGTGAGGATATCATAAAGAGCGAAAATAATGACAATGATCAGAAGAAAGCCCAGCGCCGCCACGACGGGTGTAGTCCTCGCCTGAATCATGAGGGGATGATGGATGGCCTCCTTGCATTCCATTGTCCGCATTCCTCGCATCGAGATGTCGGCTCCACTCTTCTGGAGAAAGCACTCTGAAAAAGCGTCGAGACAGCAGGATTCCGGCATGATTTGAGTGAGATTTCCTACAGTTTTCGGGAGAGGAGAGTGGATGTTGCCGGCTTCTGTGAAAAAACCCATCGGCCCGTCGAGTCCATAGCACTCGTAGGCGGAATTCAGACGGGAAATCTGCTTCTGCGAATTGTTCTTATTGATGAAGACGTCAATTAGCAGGTGTTTGTAGGCTTTGACCAGGGGATCCATCAGTCCGAAGGTATCGTCCGGCCATTTCTCCAGGTCGGACGAGATGAAGACTGAAGAATACTTCTTTTGAGGAGAGAAAACTGACTAAACCAGAGGGCGATGACGACACACCAGAGGAGACAAACAGCTTGATTGATGAACATCGTGCGATACTCAGTTCTCCTTTGAAAGATGACCAAGATGTGGATCAAAGTAATCAGAATGGCGGTCAATCCACCCATCATCGACACAATGAAGATATAAAAGGATTTAAATTTACGCGAAAAAATAGTCAGTTTGGTATACTGTATATTCTTCTTCTTCTATTCTATTCTAGGCTTCTATTAGAAGAAATATGGTATTTTTTTCTCAAATGGTTTCTTGAAATTCGATCAAATATTCTCAAAGATCACCAGAGAAAAGGAGATCCAAAAATAGTTATTTCAATCCATTTTGATCATAGAGTTCCGAATTGCCATTTGTTATCGATTCATTCCGATTCCAAAGAATCAAACGACTTGCACTTTTCCTCTATAAAAACAGCCTCCATCGAGGACAAATCCAAAGCAGAGAAATGTTCAGACTCCTCCTCATCTTCTTGGCTATCTCTGGAGTCAAAGATGCCCAGAATTACACCTCCTGCTAGAAATGAAGCGTTTCTAAGCAATTTTGCTTTCTCTCAAATATCCTTCATTTGCAAAGAAGTAGTAGTCGAATTGGCTAAAAAAAGTTAATTAAATCTCTAGATATATATTCTCCAGGCTAATAATTATGAAACTTACGTACAAAATGTCCAACCTAATAGGATTCATCCCCTGCCGTAAAATATATCATCCTGATCATATTTGTAGGAGAAATGATCGAAACAGGGAGCGAGCTGCTATCAGTTTCGATCAATCTGAATCCCAAGTTTGTTCAAGAGTGATGACCCCGGGGTCAATGATGGTCAAGACTAAAGGATTATCTGGAGAAGTATCAAGGAGATTGGCTGGTGTGGTGGCTGAAGAGCGGTTGACGACTATTACAGTGTTTCTACTTGAGTATTTTTTTTGTGAAAATTAAGTATATTTTGTTGAATTCACTGGTTAACTCCGACAGATCATCAATAGAACCTAACATCCGCCGCCTTCACACAAGTCTTCAAGTTTACGTGGCAAATGTATAAAAATTAGCCATATCCTTGTAGAAATACAGTATGGACGATGCTATCAATCGATGTAGAATTTGTTTTTATATCGATTGGACACAAAATAAAAAGCCTAAAAATCCAAGAAAACCATCAGTTTGCAATCTAAACTTAAACTCTAAGGAATTTTCATTTTAAAATCCTGTTGGAAAATTAACTCAGCTGTGTGGTTTGGAAAAGCCACCAACGCCGGGATTTGCGCGCTCCACGGCCAACGCAAAAGACGCGGAAAGTCGCCGGGTTCAAACAACCCAAGCAATTCCACCATCCATTTGGCTGATTTTTTCAGTTTTCTCCTTTATTTTCTTCTTTTTTATCTCAACAGTTCTTGCCAAGAATCCAATTTCTGTCTAAAAGTCAAGAAAGCGATCTATTTCGCTTTTGATTTACTTGTCCATTGAAGAAAAGGATTTTAGTCTTTTTTGTGCTTTTATTCAAAAAATGA
The DNA here is from genome assembly GCA_932521405.1 of Oscheius sp. JU1382. NCBI lineage: Eukaryota > Metazoa > Nematoda > Chromadorea > Rhabditida > Rhabditidae > Oscheius > Oscheius sp. JU1382. The sequence goes on from OW051476.1 coordinate 2,442,524, forward strand.
CCAATTTAAAAGTTGGAGAGGAGAGAAAGAGCTACTTTTTGGTGTAAAAACCATCAAAAATAGTCATTTCTCGCCAAAGTTATGGCCCTCTCTTTGTTTCAAACTTCTGGCTTCCAAATTGAGGATACTTTTCTTTCAATCGCTTGTATTTTTTCATTTATTTTTGATCAAATTTTAGGCAAAAATGAGCCAAGACAGTCAAAAATCGCCCAAAAATGACCGAAGAAAATCAGTAAGTTGCTTCTCCCCCAAGATATTTAGAGAAAACTTTAATTTTTAGATTTTGGTCCAAAAGCAGATTGAAGAAGTCGTCAAAAATCACAGGAGAGTCTCATTCCGCAATGTCAAAGAAGTCCAGTGAGCTGCTTTTTTGCGGAATTTTTGAAAACAAATTTAGATTCTTCGATAAGGATTTCAAGAACAATCCGGATCTCCTTCACGACGCCTCGCCTCTAAAAGAGAAAATCAACGACACCCTTGGATCTGACGGAATTTTCACGTGGGTTTGAACAAAAAAATCAAAATTGGAGACTAAATTCCTCTAAAATAATTTGAAAAGCTCCTAAGTTTTATCTCAAGGAAGAAAAGAGTTATTAAAAAATCTGCATTTTAAAGATGATTTGGCTTTTTGACGTTTCTTTTGCTATTTTCCCCATTTTTCTCCGTAAGAATGAATCAATTTGTCTCTCCTGCATTCCCTTTCTCACTATTTACTAAATTCAGGGAGTCCTAGAAGTGATCTAGCGCGTCAGATGATTACAGTAACCCAAAATGATAGAATTTGTCTCTCTTTCGCGCTATTTTTGTAGAATCCGCTGGGAAGTCGGGCCTGGAGGGTCTAATAATCATAAAACATAAGAAATTCCAGGCCTGGAAGGACAGGAATCAGCGATGCCAGCAGTCATTCGTCGAAGAATAACACGGCCGATATGTTCGGCGATACTGCAAGAAGTGAGATTTTACTTTTTTTCCCCATTTTTTTCTCCAGAACCAAATCAAGCAGTGCCGATTGAAGAGCTGGCCAGATTTGAGATCCAAGGAACTCCCCCGATGGAGACCTCGACCAACAATATTACATCGATGTCGGCTGCGGAAATGTCGATCGCCAACTCAACTTTGGTCAAAGAAGTCGATATGTCCATCACTAGGGATGTTTCTCAACTCGACGGTGGGTTTTTACGCTTAAAATGGGAGATTTATTTCACGAAAAAAAGCTTCATTTCTAGCTTTTAAGCTCACATTTATTAGATTTTATGCTTCACAACTTTCAGCAAAACGTAAATGGTTATTGTAAAGATTTGGCTGATTTTAACCCAAATTTGAAAGATTTGCCGCGCATTTCTACAGTAAGATTTCCAGATACTTTGCAACTCTTCTCTCGCAGCAGTGCCACAATCCACGTTGAGAATAAGGAGAATTTCGATTCGACCAGCGACGAAACCCTTCAAATGTTTCCAAACGATGAAACGACTCGAGTCCGTTTTTCTTGAAATTTTTTTTCTAAACAAATTAAGTTTCAGACAGAAAACTCGATGCAAATCGAGAATTCAGCTCAAAATGAGACGATCGATATGTTCAATCAGGCCAGCGATGTTTCGAAGGTTCTTCCCCCTCCTCCTCCTTCGAAAGCAAATGACACCATGGATATTTTCAAGAGTCCCGTCAGAGATGTAAGGATTTTGTTGAAAAAAAAAATAAAATCTTGCAGCCAATCAAAGGAGCCAGAATTTCGATGTCCAACACACTGGCGATCTTCGAGAGCCCAATGAATCAGGTAGCTTTTTCCCCTACTTTTAAGCTTAAGATTTTATAGTTTGCGATGTTCTGCAAACTTGTAGAGTTTGATCTCCTATATAAGATTGCAGAACATTCCAAATATAGAAATTAGTCTAAGATAGAAAAATTTCTCATTTTTGAAATGCTGTAACAAAAAAGTCTTCTTCAGACTGTCGATCGAACAAAGCGAGTCTCAATGTCGACGACGATGGCAATGTTCGCCGACTCTTCTGGTGAGAAGGAGTCCTCTGAAAAGATGAACGAAACCGCCCAAATGTTCAATAACACCTCCCTCCTGCAAACCACCGATCCTCCAGGAGCAGCTTTAGAGCGGTAAGTTTGAGTCAATTCATTAAAATTTCAATTTCCAGCTCAATTCCTATGGATATAACCCAAGCCATTTTCGATACAACCGAGGGAGAAGAAGACCAAACGAATCGACTATTCAAAGAGGAAAAACTGGCCAATATCACCGAGATTGGTGAGGAATTCCGAGTCGGTACGCCGACTTTCAATGTGAGTCGCAGTTTTTTCTTCCAAACCATTTTAAACAACTTTTGTAGTTTTTTGGTCAAATTAACGCGAAAAAACCAAAATTAATAGATAATTTGTTTTTGCCTAGGCTACATTATCCACGAAAAGAGGGAAATCTAGTTTTCTGAAATATTTTTTTTTAATTTCAGATGTTTCAAAACAGTGGGACAATTCTCCTCTCGCCCAATGAGAGATCGATGAACACCTCGAGACAGCCTTCCTCTCAAGAATGTGCAGCTGTAAGTTGAAATTTCATAGAAAAAGTTCCATCCTTCTCTTTTAAAAAGAGAGAAGAGCTATTTGGTGTTCTGCTCCTTCCCTTCTCCATAAATTTGATTTTAGATAATGAGCAAGACCTTGGAGGCTCTGATGACGACAACTGAGAAAAGAGCGTCGGCTGTCTTCGAAACGGCCCGAGCCATGAATTTCACGATGAACTATTCGGATATGATTGAAAGAGTCGAAAATGTAATCCATTTTTTCATAAAAACTTATTTATTTTTCAGATCGCCCCGATTGAGAAAAGCCTCCATCTTCAGGAAAAAGATTCAACTGCTGCTGTGGAAAATATCTCCATGGATGCTTCTCTCAATTTCTCAGCTAATAAATCCAAAAGAGCTTCTATTTTGAGTCAATCGGTTGGTTTTTTTTTCTTTCGTATTTTTTAGAGCAGATCCTGTAATCTTTTGAATTTTTAGGCAATTTTCAGTTAATTTGGTTATTTTCAATGTTCTACAATCTTGTAGAGGAGATCAAGCTCTACAACTTTGTAAAACATTGAGAATCAAAAAATAAGTTAGAATTTGCCTAAAATTTGAGAAGAAAGCTGTCAGCAGCAGCTAGAGTTTCTATCTTTTTCCCTTTGAAAATTGGTTAAAAGGGATCAATCCTTAAAGCAATTTAATGCGAAATATTAAAATTTAGATTCGATCTCGGAGACGCTCTTCCCTCAACAGCACTCTGTTGGACCTCATCCCCACATCGACTCCTCCACCGGCGCTCAATTCTCCCAAGGAAGAGCAGCTCTCCTTCGTCATGAGGAGTTCTCTCTTCGATGGCTACTCAACTCAGGTTTTTTTTCTCTCCTTTTTAGCTAAAAACTAAAAAATCAGGTCTCCTACCCGGAGGCGAAGACAGAAATCACCAGGAGAATCCACAATGGGGGAGTTTTGGATCTTCAAAAGTTTATTCTTTCTGAAACTCAAACGTGAGATTTTTTGTTTTGGAAATTATTTCAATTTAGGGATAAAAATGAATTGGAAAGAGCCATCTCAATGCTCAAGAAGAAAATGCCAGAAAAGGTTTCAGCCATTGAAACGTTGAATAGTCGGAAGGTGAGTGAAATTTCGAAATTTCCCCAAAAATTAGGGTAAACCCCATAAAATTGAGATTTAACCTTGGCGAGACTCAAAATTGCAGCCAAAGAAGTTTCTAATTTCAGAGATTTTTTTTGAAGGCTCTGACGACTATTCTATCAAAATTGTGGTTCTTTCTATAAAATGAGATTAAAACAATTAATTTTTTAAAATTCTTCAGCTTGGCCCACTCGATGCGGATATTATGATGGCCGCCAGAAATTTGTCTGAAAGCAACTGGCTGCAGAAGAGAATTCAAGTGGCTAAAAGCGCCACCGACCAATATCAAGTTGGATTTTTATTTTATTTTTTGAAAAAAATGAGCTAAAAATTTAGAAGATAAACGCCACGTTGAAGCCAAAATTCTTGGAAGTTGAGAAAAAAGCTCTAATTTGTGAGGGACTCGCCGATCTGAAAGAAGGTTTGTCCGGGTTATAGCCTTTTTTATGGCTCTTATCGCGATTTTTATAATTTTAAATGTTTTGCAAAGTTTTAGAGGAGATCAAGGGCTACAACTTTGAATTTTCACCAAAATAAGGAAAACCCCAGAGAAATTGAGATTAATTTCCAGGTCGAACCCATTTTTGGGGTTGCTATAGCCTAAAAGTCATCTTTTTCTCCAACTTTGAGCAATTTTCTGCAAAGTTAGAGAGCTCGATCTTCTCTACAAAATTGTAGAACATCAAAAAATGAGATGAAATCCGTCAAAAAAAGCTGAGATTTTAGAGGTGAAGAGACTCCAGTCTGAATGGTCAGATTTGGCTGGAATCAACCTGGCGGCTATGAAAGAGGGCGAAGAAGAACACCATCGTTTGGTCCAAGAGATTCGAACAGCTGAGAGACAAATAATTCAGCAAAAAATTCAGGTGACTCTACTAAAAAATAAGAAAAAATAATGGGATTTTAGAATCTCCAAGCGGAGGAAGCCTTCCTTCAAAAGAAAATGGAAGAATCTGATCAAATCTACAAGATTCTGTTGGCAGCTCAACGGGAAAAGAGGACGAATGAGCAGCTGATCAAGGAAAGACTTCGAAACTACGGTAGGTGGTTAAGTTTGAAGAGAAAAAAGCCCGCAATTTTTGAATTCTACCGTAATCTAAACCCGTTTCTTATCTTCTTTCTTGAATTTTCCTCCAAACCTCGATCTTTCCTAAGTTTTACCATAATCTTGAGCAATTTTTAAAGTTACAGTAGCCTCTTATTTGGTCTCTCCGTTTCAAATTTTTGCTGCTGAGTTCAATCCTACAACTTCTTAGGGCCTACCATAATCTTGGACTGATTTTGAATCCAACGCATTGACTATGAGCCCCCATTTTATTCTTAACTTACCGTATTATTTTTTTCAGATTTTAATTTGGCAAATGAAGAACCAATCGACTCTTCCATGGAGGAGGAGTGAATATTGATATATTAATAAATATCCTCACAATCAGACCCATTTTAATTGCAAATTGATAAATTCTTTTAAAGCTTCGTTTGCTATTTTTATTGATTAAAGGCGGCTAGAAAGCGTTGTGCAAGACCTCGTGCTGGCAGAATTCCTCGATCCAATTGAGATTATTAGGAGTGACTTTGCTTTAATTTTCCCCCTGCTTAAGCGTGCTCAAACGCTTGTCCCCTTTTAAATTGATTTAAATTCTTTCTATCCTTCTTATCTTCTTGTCATCGATGTCCTCCGAGTGTCGCATTTGCTTCGAAAAGGAATCCCCCAATTCTGAGGCTCTTTTTGTTCCCTGCAATTGCCGAGGATCTTTGACTTTCGCCCATCCCTCTTGCCTTCAAAAATGGGTAGAAACTAGTCGTCACCAAGTAAGGAAAGAGCTCTCTTCTCAATCAAAATCTAAATTTTATTCTAGAGTTGCACAATTTGTCAAAAGGAATTCAAAAGAATTAAGCCCAGCTGGATTGAAGAGATTAGAGGAATCTTAGTTCTTGGAACTATCCTTTTAACACATATTCTGCCTATATATTTAACTAATTTATTAGAAAGATGGGTGAGTTCGAATGTTTTGCAAAGTTGTAGTGAAGATCACGGACTATAATTTTGTAGAATATTGATTTTTTTTTCCAAAATTTGGGGAAAACCCCATAAAAATTGAGATTAATTTTCAGGTCGGACCAATTTTTGTATTGCTGTAGCCTAAAAATTGAACGTTTTATGGGTCTTACAGCGAATTTTAGAGTTTTTGATGTTCTACAAAGTTGTAGCCCGCGATCTCCTCTATAACTTTGTTGAAGATTGTTTTCCCCCAAAAATTAAGAGGGGGGGAAACCCATAAAAATTTAAAAATGACCTTAAAGATTTGTTTTAGATTTTCGGCGAGAAAGGAAAGGACTATTGCTTCACCATTTTGCTAGCCTTGCTAGCCTTTCTTTTTCTTAATAACGACACCGACGGTGATCACGGAGAGCCATTTTTGCGGGTTATCAAAATTGCCAACTTTTTCTTATTGGTTTATTCTGCTCTCGACGATTTTTTCTGATCGATATTTGAATATTTTCTTAAAATGAACAATTTTTTTAACAAGTTGTAAGCTTAAAATTGATTGGAAAAGCCTTAAAATGCAATTAAGTTGCGGGGCTTTTTGAATTTTTTCTTCAGCTCTTTACCCAAAAGGGCAAAGATTTTCAGCAAAATTAAATCGAAGCGAGATAGATGCCTCCAAGAACTTTTCTGGATAGACTGGGTGCATCCCATCTCTCAGCCAAGCCCTCACAAAGTAGTATCAGCTTACACCAAGGTTTTTCTTCGCTTTTGATGACATCGCTCCTGACCATTTCGTTAAAGCGCCGTCCGTAGATGTTGTTCTTTTCGTTTTATGCTGCTCGTTTTTCTTCTTTAAATTTTAGAACTCTTGCTTTTATAATTTCCCATTCGGCATCACTCAACCCTGGCGGCTTTACGGTCAGTATAAATATTTCGTTTTCTTCCTTTCTTCCACAATCGTAGACAAAGCACAGTCTGGCATTGGGATTTGATTATCGAATGAAATGGATTATTCAAGAAGTTTTACGATCGTTACAAGTCGAAACCATTTCTCAAACTGCGTATTCGCGTGACTACCTAGACCCATTTTTTATCCTAAAATTGGCGATTGATTGGTGGCCTTCTTTCACCTTTGTAGCGGCAATCCGCATACTTTTTAGGATATTGTCCGCTTCCCTAGCCAATGGCTTTTTTGTAGGTTTATATCGGCTTTTTTGCCAACCCATTTCCTTCATTGTTATACTTTTTATTCATTAACAACAGCAGGGTGGGACTTCAAAAATCGGATTTCGAGATCCGATCACAATTCTTCTTCCCGGAATAATCGTTCTCCCTAATTCCTTCTCTCTAACAATAGCCTTTTCTACCACCTTAAAAAGTGAAATACTTTCAAAACTAAAAAAAACCTTTTTAGCTGCATTAATATCAGCTTGTTTTCATATACAGTTTTTGAATAGATTTCAAATACCGTATTTCTTCTAATAGAAGCCGGTCCAACGAGGGGGTTGAAAAATAGAAGCCGGGGGCTTCTATTAGAAGAAATACGGTAAGTCTTGAATTCCAGACACTGATACTGTTGACTAAAGTATGAATATTAGGATAATTAATAAAGCAAACCTTAATTAATTTTAGTACTTCGGTTTTCGCATTTGACAAGAACATTGTTTTTGCTTGAAATACTGCAGCTGATTTTACCTCTTGGTACATAGCTAGAGTGAAATTTCCCATTTTTTAAAGGATTAAACTTCTGTTTAATGACCTTTAGAGGAACTAATTTATGAATTGATCCTATGGAAATTTTTGGCGGAATTATCGTCTCCAGTTGATTGAAGAACTGATGAATTTGTTCCATCAATGATATGATTCCATTTACAAGAAAAAACGGCTTTTCTAGTATGTCACTGATTCTACGAATCAGCTGGCTGACTACTCAAAAGGGAGTCAGCAAGTTCACTGACTCACATCAAATTTAGCTTCAATCAACAGCAATCTCTCCTAAAGTTTTTGTAAGTTCAATTTCTAACCTTCTTTTTAAAAGTTATTGCCCCTCTACTAAACCCGGCGGATGGGTTCAACAAGAGACGAAGAAAATGAATATTCAAGCATTGATTATGGCAGCCTTGCTGTTGACCGAGATTCCACCAATTGGACATCAAGAAGGTGAGTTCATTAGATAAAAGCATTGATTTATATTAGTCAGTTGAGGAGCTCTGAAGGAAATACTTATGAAGAGCCGAGTAGTGCTGTGAAAAAACGCGAACAAAAAATGTTTGAGCCTGGAGAGAAACTACCGCTTGTTAAAAAGAAAGAGGGGAAAAAGCAGAACTCCCAAAAATCTACTTGTTCTATAAAATGCGGATTACTGATTCTATTCATTCTGCTGACTTCTGTATTCACACTCTTTTTTTGCCTTCATTACCTGGAGGTAGTGAAATTGCCGGATAGGGGATTGAAGACACGAGGTGGAAACTCAAAAGGAGACAATGCTGAAGGATGAGATAAGCAAACTAAAAAATAATTCTTTGGTAAGTGGTCTTTAATGGATTTTTAAAGCTCTGATGATGAAATTAAATGAGCAGAATGATGAGATAGATAAACTAAAAAATAATACTACAGAGATCAAGTAAAACGTGTGGATATGCCTTGGAAACATAACCAAAGAAAAGAGTGCTTTAATAGGAAATTCCTCAGAAAATTGCAGGATTTGTCACATGAAATCAAGAGGTTAAGAGATAAAATAGCTGAGAAGGATGGCCATCATGCGGCTGACATAACAAAGCTAACAGATAACTCAACGGTTAATTGCAATTCTCACTTGAATTATGAGAATTCAGGCGCTGCAACGCACAATTGATGATCAGAAAAAGAAAATGGAACTCCAGGCTGCTGACATAAACAAACTGACGAATAACACCTCGGTAGGCTTTCTTCAATAATCAACATCAAATGATAAAACATTCTTCAGATTCTGATGAACACAATTAGCAGCCAGAAGAAGATTATTAGTGAGAAGGAAGCGGCAATACAGCGGAATGTGGCGGACCTAACTCAATTGAAAAGCAATGCTTCGGTAAGTTACGTGTTAGAAGAGAAGCCTTTCAGTATAATTCCGAACTAACCTCTAGATTCACCGTAATCCTTCCTTCTTGCAGGTATTATCGCGAAAAGTAAACGAACAGAAAAGAGAGATAAATCAAAAAGATGAAGAAATAAAAAAGCTAGGAGATAATTCAGCAGTAAGTTTTGTGAGTACATATCGATACAACCTTTTAGGCACGGCTGAAGAAGACTAATGACGATGCGGAGATTATTGCTGAACAAAAGAAGGCGATTGATCGATGTGCGGCTGACATAGGAGAAACGAGAAACAATGTTTCGGTAAGTGGTCTTTAATGGATTTTTGAATAATTACAGACTCTGATAAGGAAATTGAATGAGCAGAATGATGAGATCAGCAAATTAAAAAATAATGCTGCAGAGAGCAATTTAAAAGTGTCGATATGCCTTGGAAACATAACAAAGTTAAAAGATAACTCAACGGTAAATTTAAATTCCCACTTGAATTACGATAATTCAGGCACTGCAACGCACAATTGATGATCAGAAAAAGAAAATGGAACTCCAGGCTGCTGACATAAACAACCTGACGAATAACACCTCGGTAGGATTTCTTCAGTAATCAACATCAAATGATAAAACAATCTTCAGATTCTGATGGACACAATTAGCAGCCAAAAGAAGACTATTAGTGAGAAGGAAGCGGTAATAGCCAATCGCGATGTTGATATAAATCGACTAAAAAGCAAAATTAATGAGCTAGCTCCTGAACACACTTCAGTGAGAATCCTTTAAAATTTTTTTCAAATTTATAGGTAATGCTGCTTGGCGGTTGGAATAGATGGGTTACAAACTCGACCACCATTTACAATTCAATGGAAAAGAGCTGGAAAAATTGTTTATTGACGCTTCCAAGCACACTTGCAGGTCACGGAGCAGCTATTATCAACAATGAGATTTATATTTTTGGTGGTTATGAAAATAGAATAACTCAAGAACCTCTCAAGTCTTTATATAAAGTGGGAGCTGGCAATAAATGGGAGAGGATGGATGATATGAATGAAAAGAGATCTTCAATTTCGCAGAGTTCTGTTGTTTTCAACTCGGAAATCTGGGTGATCGGTGGATGGAATGGGACAGATGCTTTGAAATCAGTGGAGAAATATAATCCAAAAACTAATAAATGGACTGAAATGCCGTAAGTGACTGATGCCAGATTTATGCCGACTTTCCAGTGAATTGAATGAGCCGAGAATGCTTGCTGCAGCTACGGTAGTCGATGGAAAAATCTACGTTTCTGGCGGCTGGGATGGATGGAAAACTAAGAATTCAGTGGAAGTCTACGACCCAGAAAAGGGAAAATGGGAATTTTTCACTCCTAGCATGCCTTATGCGGTGGATTCACATATTTTAATTAGAAACAACTCACATTTAATCGTAATTGGTGGAGACTTGTCAAAGCAAGAGCCAACAAATGAAGTCTGGAAAATTGATGTTTTGGATCCGAAGAGGGAATGGAAAGTGATGCCTTATCTACAACAAAGACGATATCAATCTGGCGCTGCCATAATAGCCGATGAATTGATGGTTTTTGGAGGATCGATCAATAATATCACGCGAATTGATTCTGTGGAGATTTTTGATGGAGTTGAATGGAAGAACGGAGCCAATTTACCGGATAGTCGAGGTTTTTTTGCCTCTATTCCTCTCACTTGCGCTCAAGAGAGACTTTTTCTCAAACGATATTGTCAAAATTCCTGAATAAATGCGTCCATTGGGATTTAGGAAAAAAGCAGAAATCACAATAATTTTATTAAAAAACATCAGTGCCGGGCGTTGTCCGGATCTCTCTTGTGCAAAGGGCTTCGAAATATCGCTGTTCTCGTGGCTCTCGTATTTGGTTTTAAACTTGATATTAAGAGTAAAAACGAAGAAAGAAGCCAAAATCTGCGAGAAAACACCAGTCACCACCTCTGTTTCTCTATCACCTCTAGCTTGTGTCATAGAATCCTTTCTTGGAAAATTCTCGAATCTGAGCTGACTATGAAACGGGTCCTGTTTGGCTAATTTTAATTCTTCAAGCCTTGAAAAAATAGGAAAGCCACTTTCTTGAAAAAATCAGCAAAAGTATTTGGATTTAGAAAGCCAAAATATAAGCGCTTTTAGATTCAAAATTTCAGTCCGATCGGTCAATAGATTCTTGAAGTTGAATCAAAATTCAGAAACGTATTTAAACTTTTATTTATGAATTTCCCAAGTCGTGATGACAAAGAGGACAGAATTTAACCCGCACCATGTACTCTTCGAAGGCTCAATGATGGCAGCAAGGACAAAGCTATAACTGATAGTCGATTAATGGACGCCCAGAGCCAACCTACAGAGCAGATGCCGATCGTCCCGAAGAGAAACCAAACCCTGGTCTTAATAAAAGTTCCTTTCGCATCTTCGGCAAAAATTAAGTCTCCTTAAATGTATTGACAGCTTTCCAACTCGCTCACATCTTTCAATTTCCGGTTGAATATACATTCTGAAATGATCCCATTAGGTTTCAAAAAATCCAACTGATCTTTGAGACCGGAAGTTCTCGGAAAGAGAAGTGATGTTGAATTGGCACACTTCACTAGCAACCGTCTCAGTCACGTTGATGTTCTTCAAAGAGAGCATTTTCCACTTCCAAGTTGCCCAAATGGACAAAGCCATTCACTCGAAACAAGGGGCAATTCGCTTCACCCAGTGCATTGTGAGCGATGGTTAGATTTCCTTGGATGTAGTCGCATCCTCTGAGCCTGCCCAAATCTTTCACTGGATCAGGAAAAGAGCACTCTGAGAAGAGGAATTTGGGGAAGGGAAAAGGGACTTACTTGCGATATCCTTATTCGTGCTAATCTTCCTGAGAGTTACGATTGAAAAACACAGGAGTCGCGGGCTATTTTCGACGTCTATATTCAAGAGTCCTTCGTTATTTCTAGCTAAATGGCTGACGATCACTTACTCCAACAATCGGTTATCCACAATAGCGAGTGATTTAGTTCCGTTGAGCTTCAAGGAAGGCAAAGTCATGGTTGTGAGAAGAGCGTTTTTGCCGATCTCGAGAGCAGGACCGTCTAAATAATGCCAATTGTGGATAAAGGAAAAACTAACATAGATTGTGAATTTCTTTAAGTTTTCCAAAAACCTTGGAATCCTTATAGATAATCCTAAAGTATGATTTGATGATCTCAAATCCCTTTGTTGCTTTGGTGATTTCTTTGAGGTCTAAATACATGTTGCGAGATTTATAGGAAATTACTTCGTTGGTTGTATTGCAGGAAGGAGCGCCAATTCGGGGACATATGATATCCTTAGCATTTGTAGTTGAGAAAGTCGTCAAAAGGAAGAAGCAGACTGCAAAAGATCTCAGTTAAAAAGCCAAAAAACTGACTGAGGAAAAGATTGAATGGAAGATATAGCTTGAAACCATTGACTCCTCTTCTCTTTTTCAAAATCTCTCCAACGATCGCCAACATAATAACGAAAAGGCCAATTACGTGAGCAGTCAGGAAGAAAGAGTTCTAGTGGTGGCTTCCAGTGGTGATTTCACGGTAATCCCAATTTGTCACAAGGTTCGGTCGAGAACGATCTAAAATTGGAGTTTGAAATGGGGAAATAAGTAATTCTACTCACCATCAGCATTGAAGAGATTATTCATTTTGCTAGAGGCGTAGGGAAGCCAGAAGGCGAGAAGAAGCCAAAGCATCGGAGCAGACGTCCAAAGAGTTGCCATTCTGTTTGGTTGAATCATAAAATGAGGAGCAGACGCCACCCCAAGTCGTTGAAGGCCTCAGTGGCCGCTTTCTTCCCGACCTAACCCCACGGGTAAATGTCTTCTCGAGCTACTTTTTTGCTATTTTTCTACTTGCTTGTTCGTTTTTGAACATTTATTTGTCGCACTTTTGTTTTTTTAGCTTCCATATCTATTGGAATCTATTTTTTAGAATATGGAAAGGATTGGATGTAAGGAATTCGAGTTGCTCAACGTTAGACTGATTACTAGAACATTAAAGGATTGTTCCAATCCAGTTGTTGATTTAACCAAAGAGGAAGTTAGAGTAAGATTCCGATTTTCCAAGACAGGTTTCACAAAACTTCTCAAAGCCTACAACGAGAACACTGATGGAAGAAGCAATGAAATTCCTGTCTCCATCCATGTCTTAGTATCTAATTCCTCATCATAATCGCCTTCCATTCTTCTGACTATGGCCTAAAATATTACAATAAATAGGTGAAAAGCTGAATTTAAATACAAAAATAAAGAAACAGCTATAAAATATACACAAAAACAACATTCATTTAAAGAAATATGTTTAAAATGGTGAAAAAACCGAAAGAAAATAAGAAAAAACACTAATCCAGACCTTCCCGGCGGACAGCGGGAAGGCAACGGGCAGGAAGATAGCGGACCCGGCCACAGAAGAATTCTCACAGGAAATTGGGCTCTGAATAGCTCTTATCGGTATTGTAACAACAGTGCATCTCCTATCAGTCGGTCTTTTCGGCGACTCTTCTTACTAGCTACAATAAATTCTTTTTACATTTTTTTAGATGTCTGGCTTAAGTCTAACTGAGACTGATCCCGCTTTGCAAATATATGAAGCTCGGGCTATTATAGTTGAGAAGGATCAAGAAATTGAGCAAATAAGGCAAGAAATGGAAAGACTTCGAATGGAGAATAATTTCATTAAAAATCTGCAAGAATTGACTCAGAAAGGTTGGTTTAATTTGAAATTAGTCAATGAGAAATTCAGTGGCAAAATTAGAAATAGATTTAATCTCAAAAATTGATAATTTAAGCGAAAGATTGGAAACTCTCAAATTAGCTGCTAATCAAAAAGGTTGGATAGTTTGAAAGTAGTCGATGAGAAATTCAGTAGCAAAGATAGAAGAAGAGCTAGCTGTCTCTAACTTGGAGTTGAAAGACCAGATTACGGCCATACAGACTGTGAATAAAAGGTTGGATAGTTTGATTTTAATATTTAAATAGTGATCAGATTGGAGCAAGAGCTAGTTGACGCGAAAGCTAGTAATTTTAATTTGATCAACCGTTTGACTTCTCTAGAATTGAATGTAAATCAAAGGATTGAGCAAGTAAAATTGATAAATCAACAGAATTTAATGCCTCATGGTTCGTTCAAAATTGATTAATTTCTAAAGGAGGTTTAGCTCGAACTCCCAACGAAATTAAACTTGAACAAGAGAGCAGAACGGAACAAAATACATCGGTATAATTTTACTTTTAGTCCATTTTTCTTGTAGGTTTTAATTTTGGGCGGCGATGGACTTCTGAATACAATTTACTTGCTCGACTCGAAGACTCAAAGCTGGAAGAAACTAAGCATCACTCTTCCAAAGGGAATGCAAGGTTTTGGAGCTGCTGCACTCAATGAAGAAATCTATATTTTTGGAGGAGTTCACGATGATTATGATTATAAACAAGACTGTTATAAATTGAAAGATAATGGAAGCTGGATGCAATTGGCTTCGATGGATCAAAAAAGAGCTTATATTTCCAGTAGCTCTCTGGTTTATAAAGGAGATATTTGGGTTATTGGAGGATCTTCTGGAGGGTCTTTAAAATCAGTGGAAAAGTACGATATTTCCCAAGATAAATGGACCTACATGCCGTTAGTTTTTCTCAAAATTCAATTAAAAACCTTCCAGAGAAATGAATTATGCAAGGTTTCATGCAGCAGCAGCAGTATTTAAGGATCGAATATTTGTGACTGGAGGATGGAATGGAGAAATCATAAAATCTGTGGAGATGTTTGATTCAAAACTACAGAAATGGATTTTATTTTGTGATTTGCCTATTAAACTTTTTGCTCATACGATGCTAATCAGCAATTCAACTCTATCCATTTTTGGAGGCGAATCAGAATCTGGCTTATTAAATAGCGCATGGGAAATTGATATCGAAGATCTCAAGAAGAAATGGACAGAAAAACTGAGTTTTAAACAGCCACGACGCTCTTTTGGAGTAGGAAAACTCCCTAATGGAATTATTGTATTTGGTGGTTGGGGTGAAAGTGGT